>CAOKZL010000019.1:1460698-2921396 GCA_948472985.1 Iguana delicatissima | reverse complement strand
ATAGTCATCCGAGTTGTGGCTGGGGAAATCTTCCCGGCAGATCAAGTTAAAAATCTTGGCTCTTTCCTTGCCTGGACTTGGAGTTGTCCAGAATGACAACATGAGAGAGCAGGAGGGATGAGAAAATGTGCAGTACCTCCCTCGTATCCGTGTGGCCAGTGTATGCAATTTCACTTCCCCATGCAGTCTGAAAATATTAATTTGAATCTCTTTTTTGGGCTGCATATTGTTGTTCTTGCTAATTTTGTACATTTTTGCACGGACTTTGGACTGCAGAGAATGGATGCACAGCTTTCTTTCTCTTAGTTTCTAAAATTCTGTACAGTTTCAGGGCCTCCTCTCCAAGCTGCATGCTCATTTCAATACCTACGTTGTTCACTTCATTGAAAAAAAATAGCATCCACTATTATCTGCATTTTTCATTATCCACAGTAAGTCCAGTAACGTATTTCCTCACGGACAGGGGGATGTATAGTCCGTCTTCTTCCTCAGTGATGCTCTGTAGTGCAGTTTGTCTTCTTTAGCTGCCTCCAGCCTGAGCTGTCCTTGTTAGACATGGTGTTCTGTTTGCATGTTTAGTTGTCCAGAATTCCTGGTGGAAGTTGTTTCTTACTGAGCTCAACCAGGAGATGCGCTTATTCAAAATCTGGTCTGACTAGTGCAAGTCTGTAAAGTATTTGTGGTTCTGTGGTGAGAAAACACACGCACAAACACACACAGTGCTATATTCACTGCAGAAGCCCTTTTGCTTTCCGTCTTGTGCCAGCAGGCAGCCAAGGTTTACAGGTCTTTAATTAGAGTCTTTTATCAGCAACCACAAGCAAAATTTATAACAGTTTGTTAGTCTTGTTGTCCTTGTTTTTGCAATCTAAGTCCATAAGAAATCCAGAGTGACAGTCTAAGAGCGAAGTCCATACGCAAAGTGAAGGTCAAGGTTTCCAGGAAGATGAGCAAGGGATCCAAACGTGAGGTGTGCTGCTTCCACTGATAATAAGAGTTGTCTGCAATGACTTCTTCCCATCTGGTTCCCTGTTTATATAGGCTGACAGCCTCCCCCAGCTGTTTGCCTAATTAATGAGCCCCTATTATATAAATGCGTAAATGCTCTGAGATTCTTGGGCTCCCCCTTTTCCACCTATGTTGGCTGCTATAAGTATTGTCCGTTCCATGTCTCTGTGTTGTGGTTGTTGGTGGGGGGTCCTGTCTGGGTCCTAGGATGGGGGCATGACATCTCCCTGCTTTGTCTTGGGTCTTCAAAGTCTTGGAGAAGATTCAGAGGCAATGGGAGAGAGACATCTTTAAATAACAGAGGGGAGGTTGAGGTGGAGCAAGCTTGTTTCCTGATGCTCTGAAGACTGAGAAGAGAAACACTGGACTCAAATTGCCAGACAAGAAATTCCATCTAAATGTTAGGAAGAACTTCCTAATGGTGAGATCAGTTTGGTGGTGGAATGGAGTGTCCAAAAGTTAGTGGCTCTTCTCCTTTGGAGCTCTTTAAGCAGAGATTGGATGGACATCTCTCAAGGAGCACTTCGGTTGTAGATTCTTGCATGTCAGAAAGGGATTGGAGTAGTTGGCTCTCAGGTCTGGAAGAGGGTTGTTTAGAATTGGTGTCTCTCTGATATGCCCGTGGTTGATCCAGACTGGGTCCACCACCACACTGATATGAAAGATGCTAGCTGGCATTGTTCTGAGCATCATTTCTTAATGTAGGAGAGAAGATCAATCTCTTTCTCCTACCTTTATCCTGAATTTGTTGAGTTCAGCTGCTTGGAGAGCTCCTTTCCAAGGCATGCAGAAGGTCACAGGTCTGATTCTTGGCATTTACAGGCGAAGGAGGGAAAAATGGAAGATTGGACAGCCACCAGCAATTAGGGTAGACAATACTGACCTAAAGGAAGCTAGATTCTGTATTAGTGTTCTGCAATCCACTCATCCCGTAGTGTGTGGAATGTGTGTAATGGTGTGGGTCCATCTTTCTCTCTCTCCCCAGTGGCAGCCACTCCTTGTAAACACTAGTTTTTTAAAACACAATTTGCACTTGATAGAGGAAGAAACGCAGAAGAGTCTTGTAGTATCTTAGAAGCAAGGGTGGGCTGGGAGCCTCCATGTTATTGTTTTAGGTAGTGAATCCAAAGTCCTGTTTGTGGGCGTCTGGTTCATTCAGCACCTTGGAGAGCTGCTTTAAAATTCAAACCAAAACTCAGGATGGATTTTCCAGCCCCACTGACATGGGCTCTTCCAGCCAGTCCTGCTTAAAGACAGGGCTTTTTGGACCCCTTGTTCCATGGGCTGCTACAAATGCATTTGATGAAGAGGGATGCAGCAGGCCATGAAAACATCTACCAGGCAAATCTGGTTTATCTTTTTAAATGCCACAAAAATTATTCTTGTTCTTGTTTTTTCTGCAACTGCTTGACGTGGTTACGGTCTGTTGAAAAGCACAGTAAATGCAGTTTTGTAGGGTCACACACTGTGCGGTGTTGGAGGAAGAGTTTAGTGCCATGGGAATAGCAGCTTTCCTTTTAAAAGGCAAAACATGTTTCCAGCACAGAGAGCTGCAAAGATACTTGCAAAGCAGTAGTTGGAGTGGAGAGGCTGAAGCTGATTTCCATAGGGATTTGTTTCTCTGACCCACTCTGATCATAGGAGAAGCAGGAGGGGGAATGAAACAAATCAATAAAAATGGTCAAATAAATCATCTGAAATTGCAGGTATGCATAGCTTATGCAAATTGGGACATTCATTCCCTTTTTGTGCAAAATACAAAGTCCTTGGGTGTGGAATTTTATAATGTGAAGTGCCCGGCCAGCGTGCAGATAGATTAATGTTTGCATCTAAACTTTAGGGATTTTTTAACATACAAATTGCAATTGCTGGGTGGCAGGGATGGAGAAGCAAGATTATAACTGTCAGGATCCTGGCAGGAGCCCGGGAGAAATTAATTCTCTCCTCTCTTCCTGTAGCCCTTTTAAAAATTTCCTGGATATTTACTTAGAAGATAGAGATCTCCATTGTTGCTGATAGGAAATCCCCATGGATAGTACCTTTGGTCCCATAGCAGGGGAGGAGAGGGTTAATTTCCCTTCCCCAGCTGCTTTGAACCTGTAAATGATCAGCCATCCCAGTTCATCTTATGATCCCATCTCCTTTGGCCCTCCACACTTCATTGTGTGGAGGGCAGGTAGTTACATTATGCAAACAAGAATAAGCATCTTGTTTTGGGGGGAAGGATGGTTCTTCCCTCTGCTGCTGTCCAAAGCAAGGACCCCAGCAGGCTCCTGACTGTGATTTACGGGAAACTGAGCTTAGAAATTTCAAGAGCTTTATTCAAGAACATCAAAGAAACAACAGCACATTTTGGTATTGCCAAGACTAAAGGAATATTGGATTGGCAATACTATATAAAGCATTACATTTCAAAAACAGTGCATGCTAACATCCCGTTTGATGGTTTGCTCAAACAACTCATTTCCCAGGTTTTCTTCTCTGTCTCATCTTCCCATTCAGCTTGCCAACAGTCCGATCTTGAACCCGTGCCTGCTTACTCTCTTATCACAGGTTGTCACAATAACACTTCCCACCTTGCCCAGCCGTCAGTGGGCCCCGTCACCCCACATACATAGCAAAGCACGTAGCAAAATCATCTACCTGAAATAACCAAGGCAGGGATTGCTCAGCCAACCTGACGCTGATGAATTAGCAAACTTTTCTTCCCCTGCAGATCTGCTCAGCTGGAGCAGAAGCGAAAGGGGCAGGACTTGATGGGAATTGGAGGTTCACTTAGAGCAGAGCCAAACTTCAGACGTCATTGTTATTTTTAAAAATTTTGTCAGCAAAACCCATTTGCCAAATGAGACTTTCATTTGCCAGATGATAATTTGGCCCTTGGACACAGTCATTAGCAAAGTGGCCAAAGCAAAGTCCTGACTGCCCAAACTGAAATGCAATAGCATTTTGCTAAAAAAAAAAAAAAAAAAAAGAGGGAGGAGGTTATTAGCAGGATGACCCCTTAATTAAAAGCATCCTTTAGAGCACTGAGTTTGTGCATGTTATTTTATATTTCTATTCCAGGGTGGGGCAAGTGAGACCAAAAACAACCTGCAGTTGTGGCCCTCAGAGGGTCTCCAGACCCCACATTTTGGGAGTCAAGAACATCTTCTTTTTTTTTAATGACTCAAAGTCTCCCCCATACCTTATTGGCCATTTTGCTGCATTTGCACCTTCTCACGGTTTTTAGATCTGGATTTCCCTCCCGCTATAGAGGGAGTGACTATTTGGTGATTTCCTCCTCAGTGAAGAAAGCCTGTTCAAACCTGGAACAGGAATGGGATCTCCAAATGCAGCAAACATATATATATTCACCACTGTATCCCACACTGTAGGAGGATGCAACGTGGTGCCCAGCCCCGGCAGTTGCTCATCCCAGAGCTACTCATATGCTGCTCTTCAGAGAGAGCCCTTTGAAATGATGTACATGACAGGATCAGAAATGCAAATGAAAACAACGTGACAAAATTCTTCTGTTGTGTGCCTTCAAGTCATTGACTTATAGAGACCCTATAGCAGGAATGTCTTGGCAAGATTTGCTCACGGTGGGGGATTGCCCTTGCCTTCCTCTGAGGCTGAGATAGTGTGACTTGCATCAGGTTACCCAGCTGGTTTTTATGGCCTTTTCTGCACTACACTCTCATAGCGTGATGATTCCACTTTCAACATCCTATGGAATCCTGGGGTTGGCAGTTTTGGGAGGGGCTTGCCAATCCCTCCCAAAACTGCAAACCCCAGGATTCCATAGGAGGTTGAAAGCGGAATCTTCGCGCTATAAGAGTATAGTGCAGAAAAGGCCTAAGTCTGAGCAGGGATTTGAATTCTGGTCTCAGAGTCACAGTCCGGTGCTCAAACCACTACACTACTTTGGCTCTTTAAACATTCACTGTTTGCTAAAAGTAGCTTAGGGAAAATGTTCAGGGTGGAGATCCTAACTCTGCGTTCTTTTATCCAGGAGTGCTCAGACCTTAGCTAAGCTTAATATATACTGTTTGGACACTGGTCCCTTCCTCTGTTCCCTAACAACACGTTTTGTTTAACAGACAGGCGTAGCAATGCCAGGGCCCCAGTAGCTGCCAGGATACCGTAATGAAACACATATTAGCATGACAGCCCAAGCTCTGCTCGTGCCTTTTATTCAGGGCGGCTTAAAAACGCAGCATTTTGTCTTGAAGTTCTGATAGGAACTGGGAGCAGGGAGAAGCAGGGAGAAGAATCACTGAGGAAGGACTGCTTGCCACAGTTAGCTATCACATAAACGGTTCATGAAATAATATTTTAGAGTTTGAGAGTTTTCCAGGTGTGGGAGAGGAGAGAAAAAGAAAGTAGGTTGTGCAGATATTGGATTGTACAAAGTGGTAAGATTTTTTAAAGCAGGCAATCCCACAGTGGTGTTGTGGGTTTCCCCAGGAGAATCTCTATAGAGAGAATGCAAAAGTGTGTGTGGCTACCTTGATCAAAATCAGTTTCTAGCAGTTCTCCTCACTCCTGGGAGAAGGTCTTTTGTAAAGTTAATGGCTCTTGCCAACTGATTATCAAGCCACCCCCCCCCCAAATACTTTGCATAACAACAGAGGCAGCAAAATGCATGGTTGCTGGGAAAGTCTGTTTGCCTTCCAGTTACTGTGGGGATTGCAGTTATTCTCAGAGGGAATGGGAGAGCCCAAGGGGATGAGGGTGGTAGATGACTTCGCTGTCCATCAAACAGTCCTGGGGCTTTGACTCTTTGAACCGTGATTCAATAGGAGTCTAGTGTCTAGATCAAGGGAGGTAATGGTACCACTCTATTCTGCTTTGGTTAGACGCCATCTGGAACAATACTGTGTCCAGTTCTGGGCAATTCATTTCAAGAAGGAGATTGACAAGCTGGAGGGTGTCCAGAGGAGGGCAACCAAATTGGTGGAGGGTCTGGAAGCCATGAAGCCCTGTGAGGAGCAGCTGAGGGAGCTGGGGATGTTTAGTCTGCAGAAGAGAAGGTTGAGAGGGGACCGGATAGCCATGTTTAAATATTTGAGAGGATGTCATGTTGAGGAGGGAGCAGGCTTGTTCTCTACTGCTCCAGAGACTAGGACAAGGAGCAATGGATTCAAGCTGCAGGAAAGGAGATTCCACCTGAACCTCAGGAAGAACTTCCTGACGGTCAGAGCTGTCCGGCAGTGGAATCTGCTGCTGCCTCAGAGTGTGGTGGCGTCTCCTCCTTGTTTGGAGGCTTTTAAGCAGAGGCTGGATGGCCATCTGTCCAAGGGAGGGCTTTGATGTGGGTTCCTGCATGGCAGAAGGGGGTTGGACTGGAGGGCCCCTCAGGTCTCTTCCAACTCCATGATTCTATAATTCTATGATTCTGTTCCTGGATACTATTTGTTAGCAAAACAAACAAAACATCTGTCAGTTGGAAATTCCTCTTCTGGGTGGTGTCATGTACTGGCTAGCTTTGAGTTCAGAGAACAAGCTTAGATGGTTTCAGAAGCTTTATTCAGGACAGCGAAGCAAACATCAGCACCTCTTGGCAACTGCCAAGACTAAAAAACCATTGGATTTGCAGTACCTTATAAGGCATAACATTGCAAATTAGCATATGCAAGCAATCTATTCGACATCTGATTAAAACAGCTCTTTTCCCAGACTCTCATTCTGTCTGCCAGCTGCGTGATCTTGCAGCTGTGTCTGTTCAGCCTTATCAAAGATCATTACAATAATATTCCCTTGTTTCTCACTGGATCCCATCATCCCCTTGCAACACAATAAAGCCCCTTTTCAGACATCAAAGCATTACCTGGCAGGGAGAGGAGAGCCCACCCGACAGATGAGTAAGTCCAAGATTTGGTGCAAGATTTCCCTCTTCCTGTGAGTTTTCTTTCTTGCAGGCCAGTACAGTAGGACGAAAGTAATTTTTAGGAAGAGCAAATGCACTGAGATGCTGAAGCTTTTGGTGATAGATCCTAGGCCAGGGAATAAGATGATGCTCTGGGTACCATTTATGGATAGCTTCAGCAACTTGGTATGTTCTTGATTCTTAAAAGTAGTGTTACAGGGCTTGAGCAGGCCAAGTGCTGGAGAGATTAGGGATGGACATCTTTGCGTTCTTCATCGTTGCAGGCATGAGCTAATTATTCTTGTAATATTATCCTAGCTAAATGAGAAATACAAAGATTTTTGTGCAGTTCTCAGTTGCTTTTTGTGCTTCAGGAAGCATTCATCCGTGCAGAAATAGATATTCCATGCAGAAAATATGCTCTCTGTGCAGATGGATATGTGGTATTTTCTGTGCAGAAATGGATTTTCTGCCCAGGAAACGTACTTTTTACTTGCTGTTTCGTTTGCATTCATAGGTTTTTGTTTCCTTTCCTTTCTGCAGCTCCTCCCTTCTTGTTGTCTTTTTAATCTTCCCGGTTTTGTTTTAGCGTTGGTTAGCATTATTATGTTTTATTGTCATTTTGATGGCTTTATTGCAAGCTACCTCAGGGATGTTGTTTTTCCACAGTTTATGGGGGGGGGGAGTTGTTCCGGAAAAGAAATAAAGAAGGGCTCAAGGGTTTCCCAAACGTGTAGAAAGTATTGCTTTAATTTTTGGCCTGCTCTTTTTCACTTCCAGGTGCAGGCAGAATTTTCTGTTAGACAAGTGGAAACTGCAACAAAATTTTGTAGCGTGGGGGTCTTCCATTAATATTCTTTAGCCTCTGCATTTGCTCAGTTTTATTGGGTGGTCTGTTTTTCTTCTCGTCTTCTCCGTTTTCTTATTCTTCGTCTAGACTATGGAATGGCCTGCCGGAAGAAATAACAACAGCATTTGTTGAATTCAAAAAAAGTACTAAAGACCTTTATCTTTTGGCAGTCCTACCAAGTCTATTTTTAATTATAGTGTATTTTAATTCTGATAGATTTGTGTTTTAAATGGTTTTATGTGATTTTAGGGTATTTTAACCACAATGTGTTTTTAATTGTATTTTAATTTATGTTGTACTCTGCCTCGAGCCTTGGGGAGAGGCAATAACAAATAAAAATATTCTTCTTCTTCTATCCTGCCTTTCTCACAGTTTGGGACTCAAGGTAGCTTACAAACAGTTGGAAAAAATTATTTAAATTCACAGCATACAGAATAAAAATGTAATTAAATGATCAAAACATTAAAACATAAACTATTAATAAGAAAAACAAACAAACAGGTGAGCCCGCTGTTCCTCAGAGCAGATTCATGGAGCTGTAACTAGTTTTTATTTCAAAAAATTAAAACGCAGAGCTCCAAATTATGTCCGTATTTCATGTCATCATACCTCCAGCTGTCCCAAGACAACGGAACTCCTGAGGAACCTTCAGCCTTCCCACTTTTTTGGCTACTTTTAAAATGTCCCGGTTCCTCTCTCTTCCTCCTGCTTCCTCCATTTGTCCTCTGCTTACTTCACTTGCTGCAAACTGAGACCACTTCCGCACTAAACTGTTACAGTGCTATGATTCCACTTTCAACATCCTGTGGAATTTTGGGGTTTGCAGTTGAAGGAGGGGCCTTCAAAATTCTCATCCAGAGAGCTCTTTGGCCTCAGTAAACTACAAGCGCCAGAATTCCACAGGATGTTGAAAGTGGAATGATAACGCTACAACAGTGTAGTGCGGAAATGGCCCGAGTCCAAAGTGCAGAAGCAGTTTGCACTCCATTAGCTCAGCACCAGGGACAGGCGAGCAGGGGAGTGGAGTCTGGCCTTTCCTTGTAGGCTCAGGCAAAAGCCCGCCGGCTTCTCGGCCTTTCGACTAAGACCTAGCGTGGTAAAAGCACACTACTGCCGCCTCTCCAAATTTGCGTGTCCTTCCTCATTAACAACTTTTGCCATCTTGACCACACACTGGTGTTTGGTGGCCACAGGAGTCCTGGTTTCCATCTGCAAAATGTTGGGGGGGGGGGTATGTAGCTCCTTGACCTTCAGGGTGGACTCCCAGGGCTAAAAGTAGTTTTTTTTAAAAAAAGACATAACGCACGAAAGTTCCAAATTAGGTCTGTGTTGTGTCTGTATTCTGTGCCGCGTCTCCTTTGGCCCTCTGACTGCTTCCAAAGACAGTGGCTTCTTCCTTTTTATTGGGCCTGGTAGCCGTCAGGGGGGCTTCTTTGCCAAACTGCCCGGCTTCTTTGGCTCTTGGGCCCTCCTCGTCTCCTCCATTTCTTCTGGAAAGAGAGAGGGTTCAGAGGTGGTGGGGTGGGGCCGAAGCGAAGCAAAGGGAACCATTTTCTAATCCGGAGGTGGACAAATGTTACATAACGCTTTCTAACACCCCCCATCCCTCCGCCCGCCCGCCCGCCTTCCCACCCCACTCCTCTAAAGACACATTCTAATGATTAATTTGAGACTCTGGCAGCCACCTCCCTTGGAATAATATTTTAAACATGACTTTTCCATCCCCGCCTGCCAGCGATCTTGTTATGGTGTGCTGTGGCGGCTGTAAAATTTCACTTCAAGGATGGTTTTCACTCCCCTTACAAAATGTGTTTGGAATGTGCAGATGTTTCCTTTGGAGACCTGAGAGCCAATCTGCTCAAACACGTCGGTCCTCCGAAGGAGGATGGAGGCAGCGGCGACCTATAGATGGGACCAGCCCTGGCCAAACGGTCCCAAGCCAGCCAGCAAGGAGAGCACCTGGCACGGGCAAAATTTTGGGGAGGGTCCCTTCGGATTCCCACCAGCCCCCAGGAGCCTTTGCTGGCATCTCCTTCCTCCCGCTCACGGTTTTAGGCAACGACACGCTCAGCCACGTTGTCTCCAAAGCCTGGGAGAAAAGAGGCCCGTTCCCCATTTGCTCGTCAGCTGTTAACAATTGGTAATGCGGTTAGACTTTTATGCAGTGAGATACATAATTCTTTTATGGGGGAAGATTAAAGGAGCAGATTAGCCTGGCTCTAAGGTGCTGAGGAACAGCTGGACAAGAGAGAGAGAGCGAGAGACAGAAGCCGAGAAAGGGATCCAGACGTTGTGAGGATGAGCAAAGAAAGACGTGGTCAGCGTCTCTGGGCTACCCTGAGCCAGGAATGCCTCCTCCTGGGGAGACTGTCCACACTCCACACTTACCGCACTGTGATTCTACTTTAGCTGCCATGGCAGCAGCCTGTGGAATCCTGGGGCTTGTAGTTTAGGAAACGGTGCTTGGGAGTCTCAGTCTGAGCATTCTAGGGCTTCACCAAACAGCAAGCCCAAAGACTATTTTCACACTACACCATTACAATGCTGTGATTCTGCTTTAACAGCCATGGTTCCTCGTTCCCTCTGGAAGCCTGGGATTTGTAGTTTTAGGCAGGAGAATTTGGAATTCTCAACCAGAGAGCTCCAGGCCGGGCCTCGACAAACTACAAACCCCAGGATTCTGCAGGGGGGGCCGCTATGGCAGTTACAAGTGGAATAATAACACTATAATTACGTGGTGTGAAAGATACTGTGACCTGATGATGGGACCAGATGGATCATCTGTCAAAGGGAATGCTTTCGTTGTGTCTTCCTGCATGGCAGAATGGGGTTGGACTGGATGACCCTCGGGGTCTCTCCCACTTCTGTGATCCTGTGATTCTGCATCTTAGCCTTTATTACACACTGGCTCTTTAAAGCCGTGCTCTCAAAATTGGTGGCCCACAGACTGGCACCGGTCTGCTAGCCACTGGCAGCTGACCTGCAGTGTGTTTCTGGGAGGAGGGGCGCAAATATTATAACAATACAGCACGAAGATGGAAGTGATCCCTGTCATGTTGTGGGGGGGGGATTGTCAATCTGCCACACCTGATAGTTTGGGAAGCATTGCTTTCATACTGTTCAACAGTTCCAGTTTGACAAGCACAGTCCTGATTAATCCTTTGCCATCCCACTTTTCCAGATCCTTTTAAAATGTCCCAGATCTTCTGTCCTTCTCCCACCTTCCCCTTTTCATCCTTCAGTTCCTGCAAACTGAGTTCAAAGTGCAAAAGTAGCTCGCACACCATTAACTCAGCAGGAGAAAGAGGAGAGGAGGGGATGGAGTCTTGCCCTTCCCAGTCGGCTCAGACAAAAGCAAATCACTGCAGCCTCTCCTAGCTTGTCTGTTCTTCGTTAATATCGCTTGGCCACATGTGACCCAGGTTTCTTCTGTAAAATGTTGAAAGTTATGTGCATTGGGGGAATCACAGCGTGGCTCAAGCAGGGGAAAGACAAGTTAAGTATTTGGAATGATCCAGGAAAGGGGACTGCAGGCATCGATAACACCGCTGTTCCTGTTTTGCACGTGTACCTACCCTTTTCCTATTGAAAGGAGCCATGCAGCAGCTGCTCTTCAACAGGGGTGTCTTTCTTTTCCTCAACAAGGTTTCTGTCTCTGGGAGTCAAAGGGGAAAATCGGTCATCTGGAACTGAAGGGGAAGGGGAATTTTGTGAAGACGCTCCTGTTCTTCTGGCTTGCTAACTGGGTGGATGAGACCTTGCTCTCTCTTTCGCTCTCTCTCTCCTTGTCCATCAGTTTGTCTTGCAGCTGGATGAACGGAGCTGGGGGAGAGGTAGCCAGCCGTGCAGGAAGAACAGTGAGATCATAGGTGTAACTTCCCAGGTGGCTCATAGGCAAGGAGTTGCTTATCCCGGGTCCAGTCTCTTTTAACTTTTTCAGCGTGCGGCTGGCCCGCCGTTGCTTTCCACTCCAGTGAGCTGAGCCTCCGCATCTCAAGCATGGAGAAGGCTCTTAACTTGAGCTGCCAGTTAAATCTCTGGCTGTCTTGGAAATCCTTGCAAAGGCTGTCTCTCGTTCTGAGTAACAGTCTTTGCAATGCCTTTACCCTAGGAAAGTAAATATGCAACAAACCAGGCATTTGCTATTGTAAAGTTTTTATTCTGAAACCAGAGTTGGAGTCGATACATTTCTGTTAACTCTGACCATTTCCGCACGACACTGTTACAGTGCTATCATTCCACTTTCAACATCCTATGGAATCCTGGCGTTTGCAAGTGCAAACCCCAGGAATCCATAGGATGTTGAAAGTGGAATAATAGCGCTATAACAGTGTCATGCAGAAATGGCCTCTGACTCCACGTTCCTGCTACTAAGCCACGGACCCCGACATGGTTCAGGCACAGAAAGACTGGCTTTCTTTGCCTCTCTCAGCAGGCGCTATTTTGATCCTTCTTGGCCATTTCTTACTGCCTGCCTCAGCATTAGCAAAGAGATTGGGAGAAGGAGGAGATTTGACTTTTCTAGAACTTGTCTGGTTGCCTGGAAATAATCGGGGCTCGCCATAGATGACCAGACAAGGGGTGATTTATGGGGACTGCTTAAAGAAGACTCTCACAAGGACAAAGTTTTTCTTTTAAAAAGGCTGAGGATGAAAATGCAGTTCAAAATTAAAACTGTTCAAAAAAAGGATGAGAGCCAAAACTAGTTTTTCTCCTACTGTGGGGAGAAATTGTTTTCTAAGAAAATACTGTGGTAATACTCCAGGAACTCTCTTCGTAGAAGGTTTTTTAGGTTCCCATAGCATTAGACCATGAAAACATTGACTTGGCACCATTTTATCTTATTTTCTGCCAACTTGATGGACATTCCTTGGATGGGGCACAAGGGACAGAGCTTCACAGTTTCCTTCTCTTGCTTTGGGGCCTTCTGCTTCTGGTCTGGTCATGGCATCTCTTTTTCTAGCATGTACTGAGCCGTTCCCCAAGATCTTTTGAGTTCTGAAACTAGTTGACAGGGGGACTTCTCTGTTATATGCTGAGAAGGTTGAGAGAGAACTCTTAATATAACTCTTCCCAGCTGTGGAACTCCCTGCCACAGGATGTTTGGTTGGCCCCCTCCCTGTTTTCTCTCTGCCATTGGTTTTTAACTTGTCACAGCAGACAGACCTTTTGATGGTGTTTGTCTGAAACCTTATCAGTGTCTTAAATGTGATTATTAACACTGTTTTAACTGGTGGTGGTGTTTAATAGTTTTTATAACTTTTGTAGTGATAGTTTATTTTACTATACTCTGTTTTTAAATGGATATAACCAGGCCTAAATACCCTGAACGCACCAGATACCCTCTGATTTTGGGTAGGTAGGTAGGTAGATAGATAGATAGATAGATAGGGATTTAAGATAGATAGATATTTAAGATAGATGGATGGACGGATAGGCAGATAGATCCATAGATAGACAGGTAGGTAGGTAGGTAGGTAGATATTTAAGATAGATAGATGGATGGATGGATAGATGGATGGATAGATAGATACATAGGTATTTAAGATGGACGGAACGGACAGACAGACAGACAGACAGACAGACAGACAGACAGACAGACAGACAGGGATTTAAGATAGGTAGGTAG
Organism: Iguana delicatissima; assembly: GCA_948472985.1. Lineage (NCBI taxonomy): Eukaryota > Metazoa > Chordata > Lepidosauria > Squamata > Iguanidae > Iguana > Iguana delicatissima. The sequence continues at coordinate 2,908,055 of CAOKZL010000019.1, read as the reverse complement.
GCAGGTAGGTAGATGGATGGATGGATAGATAGATAGATAGATAGATAGATAGATAGATAGATAGATAGATAGATAGATAAACAGGGATTTAAGATAGATAGATATTTAAGATAGATGGATGGACGGATAGGCAGATAGATCCATAGGTAGGTAGGTAGGTAGGTAGGTAGATATTTAAGATAGATAGATGGATGGATGGATAGATGGATGGATAGATAGATGCATAGGTATTTAAGATGGACGGACGGACAGACAGACAGACAGACAGACAGACAGGAGACAGATAGGGATTTAAGATAGGTAGGTAGGTAGGTAGGTAGGTAGGTAGATGGATAGATAGCTAGATAGATAGCTAGATAGATAGCTAGATAGATAGATAGATACGACCAGTAAATCGCTGTCTTGAGAAGCGTTTTTCTTGTTCTTCCCTGTTTCATTTCATTTCACTTTATTTGCTTAGTTTGGAGGGGGTGTTTAATAGATTTCAAAGATCTGTTGACATCTCTTTCTCTCATTTTCTTTCTCTCACACACAAACACACACAAAGTGAGACCCATCCCTTCTGGAGCTCTGGGACCCATCGCTTTGAGTCTACGTGCCAGATCTTTGGCAAATAACACTCAGAGAGGTTATTTTCTCCCTGAGTAATTGCTAAAATTAGAATTCCCAGCAATAGATGTTTTTTTGGAAGTGCTTTCCTTATGAAAACAGTCCCTCCTCCTCCTCCTCCTCCTCCTCCTCCTGTTCTCAGATGTATGGATTTCACAGAACTGTGGAAATGTAAGTTTTTGGACTACAGCTCTCAAAATCCCCCCCCCAAGCCAGCTTGCTGGCTGGGGGGATTCTGGGAGCTGCAGTCCAAAAAAGTAAGTGTATGTATGTGTGTGCTTTGTACCAAGTTCTGTGTTTTTGTGCTTTGGGTATAGAAAGGAGAAAACCCTCCAACGGTCTTTCTTACTCTACTTACTTTTTATTTAACAACACATCCCTTTCCACTGCCTTTTCATTCTTCTTCTTCATCTTGTTTTGGCGAGAGTAATAGACAAGAAAGACCGTCTCCAGCCCGGGAACACAGACTGGCTGGCCTGCGGTTTCCGCACCTAAAAGCTCCGTGTGTATTTTTGCCATGGCAACAGCCTAATAAACCAGGCACTCTGGAGCCCGTCCTCTTCCACAGAGAGATCCCCCGAAGTGGTATAACTTGGGGCTGGTCAGATTCAAAGGGGCTGCCTTTCTAGCACCAGGATTCAAGGTTCGGTTTAATCGGAACATCAGACGTTCGTAAATATCTGTCCTGTTGAGGCGAGGGCTTAAATGAAGTTGATTCCAACTTTGGGTGACTCTCTCCTTTGGCTTTTTTTCAATTTAGGTTTTATTTTATTTTTTGGTCAGATTGCTTTGTGGAGGGAGGTTTGCTATCGCCTTCCTTTAAGAAGCTGAGAATGTCTGGGTTTTCTTGGTTGAAAGGGTTTCGATCCTGATTACCCAGAACCTTAGTCCAAAACTCAAATCACTGTGCCATGCTGGCTCTGAATTACTGTTATCCTTCCACATTTGCAGCTTTGGCTTCACAGATTTGAGGTTCTCCAATGCCGGTCCCCCCACCTCAGGTGTTTTTCTGGGGGAACCTTCCTCTGAGCGGCTCCGATCAAGCCGTGCAACCCTTCAAAAACCCACCTCTGGTCCTCAGCAAGGAAACACACACAACAGATTATAAAAACTACGCGCAGACCCATGGTGAGCTGTTAAATTGGATGTCCCCACACTGCAGACTGCACACTTGTATCGTTTTCATATCACTTTAACTGCTGTAGCTCCATGCTGTGAAATGTTAGGATTTGTAGTTTGGTGAGATCTTTAGAATTCTCTGCCAGGAAGCTGTAACAAGGAAATGCACCAGAGAATTTTTATGTCCTTCACCAGACTAGATAACCCAGGATTTCAGAATGCGGCCACGGCAGTTAGGGTGGTGTCGCAGTGCTATAACTGTGCAGTGCCCTGACTGCCATGAAAGTCTGGAAGTGGCCAAAATAATGGTCCTGAATTCCCTTTGGGAAAAATCCCCCTGGATCTTGGATCCAGTACCCTCAGCTCTTTGCTTTTTCTATAGCGCTGGGGCTCTCGGTTTGGAAAAACTCTTTCTTCTTCATTAATCCGAATGAACCCGCTCCAGCAAATTGCTGCAGGTTTCCACCAGCTTCAGTCTGTACAGACAGTTTTCCTTGTCAGTAGACGCTTTTCCCATTATGGCTCTGGCAGGGTGCCATCGCCAAAAGGACTTGGGGAAGACGAATCTGAAACCGGTCATCTTTTTCCCCCCTCTCCCTGTCTCTCTCTCTCATTCTCTCTCTGTCTCAGTCTTTTTTTTTTTCTTCTTTTCCTGGAGAAACAAAGGCAGAACGGGCCTACAGATGACATAATGGGAACATGACATCACGCTTGGCAAGGGAACAGTTGCCATTCGACATGATGTGTTCTTTGGCCGGAGTGCAAGAACAGCAGCCCCGGTGTGCCACACTGGAGGCATGTTGCATCAAAGGCCATTTCCACACTAGACTGTTATAGTGCTATTATTCCACTTTCAACCTCCTACGGAATCCTGGGGTTTGCAATTTAGGGAGAGGCCTTTGAGGCCCCTCCCGAAACTGCAAACCCTAGGAATCTATAGGATGTTGAAAGTGGAATAATAACACTATAACAGTCTAGTGCAAAATGGCCGTAGTCTGTTCCGCCTCCTTTCCGTTTCCGTGGCAGCTTTTGCTGTTCTCCTTGCTCTCTGCTCCTTTGTCAAGACGGAAGTTTAGATCTGTACCAGTACTGGATCCCTCCATTCTGGTGGAAAGTGAGCCACACAGCACAGACTTAAGCACACAGGTGTAATGAAATGCCAGGTTCCACCCTTGCCAAACTGGGCACCATGACCGAGGCCCTGGTAGGCTGGAAGGAACAGGTGCATACAGGGATGTGGCAGGCAGACTCCTTTGCTGATGAGTGATATGAACTCGCTGCAGCCTTCTGTTATGATCTTTCAGGCAGAAACTCTATTTTACACTGGCAGGGTTTAAAGCTCTGCTGTTGTTCCAGGGGTCTGGGAGGGCCAAGGCTGCTCCTCTCCTCCTGGATGCCCGGTGGCAGCTGGATGGCATCCTGTTAGTCGGTCAGTGGCTGTTGAGTTGAGATGGCAGAGCTGCACCTGAGCACAATCAGTCTGCTCTTGTGCATCCAAGGAGGGGAAACATTGTGCAAAGAGGTGCTGTGTAACCTCTTTCCACAACATCAGGTAAAGTACTTATGGAGGCATAAACCCCTTGTTAGGCCCGTGCAAGTCACCAAAAGGATTCCAGCCTCCAGCCCAAAGGCTTGCGTGCAAGAATATAAAGCAACAAATTAATTTTCACAACCACTCCAAGGAGGAGAGTGTGTGAAAAGCTTTTCCTTGAGCTTGACCTACATTCAGCTGGAGATTTTGAAGATTTTGTGTGTCCATATCCATGGGTGTTTATGGGATATTAGTTGAATTTTTTTTCCAGAGTTCTTTTGTGTTTTAGTTAGTTGATGTCAGGATGTAGTGGCTCCTGTCATAAAGCTGCCCGTGTGTCAGAATAATGCTAGAGTTTGCTAGAGCGCTACCAAGGACCGTTTACCAATTCTTGATTACAACCCTGGATCTGGTTGAAGACTGCTAAGGTATTCCAGGGCACCAAAGGGCTAATTGCTTTATTGTTTGCTGCTAGAATGGATCCGGGCAAGGGGCGAGAGGATCAGAGGGGAAAAACAGAAAGTACTGGGAAGGTGTTGTGAGAAGTGACAGTGCTCAAGGATAAGGAGATGGGAATTTGCTCCTGCTTCAGGGATGAAAGATATGGAAACAACTGTTGGGCCACTTCCGCACTACACTGTTACAGTGCTTTTATTCCATTTTCAGCTGCCTGTGGAATTCTGGGCTTTGTAGTTTACTGAGGCCAAAGAGCTCTCTTGCTAAGAATCCTAAACGCCCCCCCTATACTGCAAAGCACAGGAGTCCATCGGAGGTTAAAAGTGGAATAATAGCACTAAAACAGTGTAGTGCGGAAACGGCCCTGGCCTGGGGAAATGTCTTAACTGGTGGGATGACGTGATCTATTTGTGATCTTCTCCAGTCATTGTTTTGCACACCTAAGTTTGTATGACGACATATAAAACCTGTAACTGCCATGCACACTTTAGTCTCAGCAATTTTGGACAAAGTGTGCGGAGTTGCTTGCTTTACTGCAAATAAACACTTCTGATTAGCTCTGAGTGAAGTCTGTGGAGTGTAAGTTATCCAGGCCATGATAGTTAGTGTAGGTAGGATGTGTTTAGTGTTGTAGGTCGGTCATTTAGTAACAAGTTTTGTTATTATGTCTTAGGCCATTTCCGCACTAGGCTGTTATAGTGCGATGGTTCCACTTGCAACATCCTATGGAATCCTGGGGTTTGCAGTTTCGGAGGGGCCGGCTGGCCCCTCCTGAAACTGCAAACCCCAGGTTCCATAGGATGTTGCAAGTGGAACCATCGCACTATTACAGCCTAGTGCGGAAATGGCCTTAGTTGTTAGTTTAGTATAGTTTAGTTTAGTTCTAGTTTTAATTACGTACGTATACAGCTTGTGTCTAGTTTGTTTCTTTTTCTTTTCTTCCTCTTTTTTTTTCTTCCTGTGTAGTTCTGAATTAGTCTGTTTGTATCTCTGAACTAAAACTGAAGGAATGAATCTTTATTGCGGAAAGCTATAAGCCAGCACATATCATTGAAATGGAATACAAGCAAATAAAATGCCATAACGGTAATGAATTTGAAACAAAATTCAGGTAGTAAGCAAATAATACAGGAAATATAAAAACGCAACAATATAAAATTGCACTGATGTGCGTTCCAAAACTCCTGGGCCAGGTACCTTCATCACCCCTTCATGGATTCTTATGCATGGTTTTAATGTCTAGATCTTAACTTACTTGCAGACAAAGTAAAATTTTGCGACCGTAGCAGAGATATACACATTACCGCCGGCCAGTAGGATACAAATCTGCTCAAGGGGAGGTTGATTGGAAAAGGAGTGGAGAATATAATTAGGAAACTTTGAACTCTCGGCTAAAATTAATACATATAAAATCAGAAAACGGGGGTCTTCCTGACCCCTCCTCAGTCCGTGCCATTTGCCCTCCGCTTGCGCCTGTGAAGGGACACGGGGCTGATGACGTGCCAGGCCTTAAGGCTGGGTTTGTGCCAAACGGGAGTCTGGCTTGTCTTCTAGGTTCGCCGGGGTCTGCCGCTCACTTTGACGAGGTGTGCGTGTCCAGGGAATGGGGGGCCGGCATTCGGAGAGGCACACACTTTGACGCAAGCCACGGTAGCTTTGGCAGAAGGCCTGAAACGAATTAAAGGGAACAGTCTGGGTCTGTTTTGACAAAAGGAACTGGGGAGAGAATGGCCAAGGCATCATCTCTTGTTAGCACCATTTGGGGGCGGGTGGGAGGAAGCTGAGACGTTTTGGGGCTTGTGGTGTTCCATGGTTGGACTTAATGTGTTTTTAAGGCAGAGGTTCCATAGCAACAGCTCTGCCTAGCAGAGAGCGAATGAAGGATAAGGATGGAGAGGAACGAGGTGCCTTTGCAAGGAGAAGGGTTGCTATACGCAGCCTCAGTTGTTGGTGTGAATTGCTGTCAAGTTGGCTTCAACTTATGGCAGCCCTATGAATGAGAAACGGCCAAGGCACCCTGTTATTAACAGCCCTGCTCAGGTTTTGCAAACTCAGGCGGCCGTTGTGGCTTCTTTTGCTACTGCCTTGCGCTTTACCAAGTATTATCATCTTGTCCAATGAGCCACATCATTTCACAATGTGGCCAAAGTATGATAGCCTCGGATTAGTCATCTTGGCTTCTAGGGAAAGTTCAGGGCCTGATTTGCTCCCAAATCAGTTCACAGAGTTGAGGCAGCTATGGCCACCGTAGTGCAGAGCTTTCCAAACTGTTCCTGTTGGTGACACACTTTTTCGACGTGCATCATTTTGCGACACAGTATTTCAGTTTTACTAGCAAACTGGAGGTACTCAGAGGCATATCTAGGGTGAGAAGGGCAGCCCCCCCACCTAATCCTGGCCCATTGCCATTGCCCTCACCGTGGAAGGCCCTGGCGAGAGAGAAGCAGCAGTGGAAAGACAGCCCTCTCCCACCCGATCCTTGCCCGCTGCCATCGCTGTTGCTGGGGAAGGGCCACAGTTTGAGCGGCGGCAGCAACCCGATCTCAGTGGGGGGGTCTTTTCGGCCGCACAGGCGACACACCAACACGCTACAGGTGGCACACTAATGTGTTGCAACACATCATTTGGAAAGCTCTGCCTTAGTGGATGATCTTCGTCTTAGCATCAAAAGGGGAGTGGTACTTCTAGACCTCTTAGCAGCGTTCGATACCATCGACTGTGGTATCCTTCTGGAACGCCTGGTGGGGTTGGGAGTCGGAGGCACTATCCAGATGGTGCTCCTTGGGGATGGCTGCTCCCCAGAAAAGGAGCTGTTATATGGCATATCACCAGGTGCCATTCTGTCCCCAGTGCTTTTTAACATCTGCATGAAACCCCAGGGAGAGAATATCCGGAGGCATGAGACAGGGTGCTATTAGTGGGCTGATGACACCCCAAGTTGTTGTTTTTCAAATAAAGTTTGGCAAACAAAGAGTTCTCTCTCTTTGGTTTCTTTATCAGGTTAAGAGGAGACATGATAACTATGCTTAAATATTTGAAAGGATGTCATATGGAGGGTGGAGGAAGCCTGTTGTTACCACACTCCCAGGCAGCAGCGTGTCCCACTTCTGAACAGCTCTTACTGTCAGGAAGTTCTTCCTAAGGTTTAGGTGGAATCTCTTTTCCTGTAGCTCGAAGCCATTGCTCCGTAGTGTCCTAGGCCTTTTCCGCACTAGGCTGTTACAGCACCATGATTCCACTTGCAACCTCCTATGGAATCCTGGGGTTTGCAGTTTCGGGAGGGGGCGGCCGGCCCCTCCCGAAACTGCAAACCCCAGGATCCATAGGAGTGACAGTGGAATCATGGCGCTATAACAGCCTAGTGCGGAAATGGCTCTAGTCTCTGGTGCAACAGAAAACAAGCTTGCTAGGATGGTATGGAAAAGAGATTCCACCTACCTTGAAGAACTTCCTGACGGTAAGATCAATGGGAGAGCAGCATCCACTGCTGCCTTAATGGTGAAGTCTCCTTCTTTGAAACAGAGGCTGGACGGCCGTTTGTCAAAGAGGAGTCCTTTGACTGTTCTACCTGGCAGAAGGGAGTTGAACTGGATGCCCCTGAGAGTCTCTTCCAACCCTGTGATTCTTTCAGGAAAGTCGGGGCAGCTGAAAAATATGGCACAGCACCGGGGTGAGAGTAAAAATATAAGTTCATTGTGTGCTTTACAACTCAAGTATTGCAGACAGTCATCTACAGGCTGGGCGTAATAAAACCCATTACACCAAGGGTCTAAAGTTACCTAGCTGAGCCAATGGAAACTTTTGTACTGTAAGCTTTAATTTGACGGTATTCTATCTTTTAATTCTGTTTTATGACTTCAATTGTAAGCTCACCCAGACAACAATGCTGTTGGGTGGTCTTCTGGAAAGAGACTTAGAAAGGCTGCAATCCCGCGTATGCTCATCTTGGAGTAAGTACACCGAACCCAGGGGGACTTGCTGCTGAGCAGACAGATGTAAGGTCTCCCTATTGGGAACCCAAAGGGCCTGGCCCGTCCTGGCGGTGTCAGTGGGGTCGGTGTCACCCCCTCTGATGGCGTGAACCGGCGCAGTCTGCTCGCCTCTTCTTCTTTGCTGCATCCTTGTTCATCAGAGAACAGCACGGGGGGATTTTTCACCTCTAGTGGGACAAAATAAAGTACTTCATTAGCCAGATGCAATGGATTTATTGGGATTCTTAAACTGGCCCCGGCAGATCCCAGCAGGGTCTTCTTATACATATTTTTTTACCCAAGTTTCTCCTCAATATAGGTCCCACAGTTTAATTGAGGCGTACCAGATAATAATAAAGGAGAGAGTGCCTTTTTTGCAAATCCCACTCCTTAACTCGGAAGCAGCGATGCCTTTTGGGGGTGGGAGCAGCTCAAAAGGATAAACTACACTGTGCAAGCTTTTGAAACTTCATTGGCGTCTTCGTCAGGCAAAGAAGATGATGTTAGAATTGCGGCCTTTTTTTCCTGTATGATTTTTAACATCTTTGCCTGATGGAGAAGCTAGTGAAGGTTCAAAAGCTTGCAAAATGTAGTTTATCCTTTGGAGTCAGTCCAAAAGCGGTATTGCTGCTGTGTGGATTTTGTATTTTGTTGTATTTTGATGCACAGCTACCCCTGAATATTTTTTCCCATTCTTTAACAGTTTCCTAGGTCTTCCTCTTTTTTAAATACCGTGATCACCTCGATGAATGAAGAGCGAAATAAGCATTTTATTGTTATTTAAAAAACACCAGGCCAGCCTTTGCACTTCAGCATCCTTCTCGTACATCCATATATTTGTATAAATTGGAGAGACAAATGATGGTTCAGAATGACGTTATGTAAAGCGGGCTCCCTCCCTCGCCTAGGTAGAATCTAAATTTTCATCACACATCATTTCAGTATTTGGGGCCAAAGATGGAAAACCCTTCTGAGCGGTGCGGCACTAGATGTACGCGTCGGAGAGCCAAGGAAAATGCAGTTTGAGGTATAAAAACAACAAGAGAGCGTCCCAAGTGGAAAGTGGCCAGCCAATCCTGAGCAGAGTTGCTGCGGTATTCTTGAGCCTTCGGAGCAAATCTGGCGTTCTTGGTCGTCGGCCCTGTGAGTGGGAGGGAGGAGGCGGAAGCCAGCCTACGAGCAGAGGGGAATATAGGGCTCCTTCTTCTCGAGGCTTAGTTCCAAGGGCTTTTGCCTTTGCTTTTCTCTTTCGCTGTCACCAAATCTGCGGTCAGCGGTGCGGGACAGAGGCATAGTCTCCCAGCTTCTTTGGCACACATTGCAGGGGCTCCCTTTAAAGTGCCATTAGTTGGAGGAAAGGTATTTTTTAGGAGGAATCAATGCAGTGAAATTTCCTGGCACCCCAAATCTCTTAAATATTTCATACCTTTCTTTAGTGCACGCACACAAAGTGTCTTGTTGACAGATCCCATTTATCCCAGATTTCGCTTTGGAGGAAAAGACAAAAAAATAGTGCTTTTATTTTTTCTTGGTAAAGTGGAATTATGCTTTTCTTTTTACAAAGGGGAATTGCTGTGAATCAGCAAGCTGAGTTTTATTCCAGAAAATGACTGTTTTATTTTTAAAAAGTGGAAGCGACCAGGTAGACCATAAGAATTCCAAAATCCATATTGTGGGAATAACATGTCCACACCACCCTAGAACGCACAATTGTTTTAGCTACTTGATTGGGTTTTAATTGTAATTGGTACAACTGGTTCTTTTTTTAAAAAAAGGATTTTGTAAACCAAAATACAAATATCATCGCGTTGGGTTCTAGTGTTACAAGAGAGGCCTAGCTGTTTTCGTGCAAGGCGGTGTTGCCTCCTGAAATTTCCTGCAGGATCCGTGAATGAGTTTCCTTTGGACTAGTCACTTCCTTAAAGCCTTAAAGTTGTTTTGACTTGATCGAGTGAGAAACTGGACACGCACCGGTACAAAGGACCTGTGGAATGCTGATCTTGGACACCAGCTATCCAAGCCAGACGTGGGAATTTCTGTGTGAAAGGCAATGTTCCTAATTTTTTTTTCATGAAGCCTCAGATTTGAAACGTTTGCTTGGATGGTCTCTCGCTGCACTGATCTTTAAGGAGAGGGGGAAGCCCCCAGTTGTCAGGATAGGACCCAGTGGTCTCAGAGATACTGTGGGAAGGGGGCATCTCTTGTTCCGTGTTGCACAGGACGGAATGGTCGTCATCTGTGTATATGTGCAAGGAATGAAAATAAAATCATACTTGTTTCATACCGAGTTATTCAGAAAAAGTAATAGACCAGAGAGAATTTTGCACAGCTGTTTTCTTCCTGAGATTCGGACATCCTGAAGGGTTGTTGAAGAATTATTCTTTAGATTAGAATGGGAGGTTTTGCACAAAAATCATGTTCTTTGGACAGGAAATGGGGTTTTTGCACACACAGAGAAAATCTCCATGTGTTTTTCTCTGCAGGGTAATTCCTTTGCAGCACTTTCGGAGAATAATGTGGAGGAATATTCATTTTCTCCCACAGAAGGGAGAAAACTACTGTGTTTTAGAACCATGCACCATACCTTCCAATATTTCACAGATGAAAACTGGGACGTGTTGAGGCTAAACACCATCAGAGCGTGCTCAGGATGACAAAAGCAATTAATGCATAAGAGCAGAAAAGCTAGCAGAGGCTGCAGCGGTTTGCTTTTGCCTGAGCCTGCTGGAAAGAGAAACATTCTGTCCCTCCTCTCCCTCCCTCTGAGTTAATTGCGTGCAAACTCCTTTTGCACATTGAACTCAATTTGCAGCAACTGTGGAGTAATCTGAGGACAAAGGGGAAAGCGAGAGGAGGAGAGGGAAACTGGGACATTTGAAGAACAACCCAAAAAGTGGTACAACAGAGAATTCATTGAGACTCCGCCTGCCAAGTCAAGACAGTCGAGGGGCAGGCTTTGAACGCTTAAAAGTCAACTGGGCTCCAAAAGCTTTAATAAAAGTCTGTGTCCTGACCTGGCCCCCAAAGGAAACCAACATTGGTACCGTTCAAGCCTCCAAGGTGCGGTCATTCCACAAGCCAGGGGGGCTGCAACAGAGAAGACCCTCTCCCATGTCCTGCCTCCATTGTGTTGCCCCCCCGGTGGTGGCACATTGAGGTTGGACCCCCTGGCAGATCTCAATCTTTGGGCCTGTCTAAAGTGTTCCGTAAACCGAGAGTCTCTTTGTGCAATGCGTTCCTTTTCCAAACTGGCGCTTTGCGCTTTCCAATAAATCTATTCCACCTGAACGTATTTTACCCTTGAAATATTTGGGCCTAGTTTTTGGGGGAGGTTTTTTGTGTGCATATATGGCCTCATTTTCTCTTGATGGCTAAGCCAGCTTTAGGGGGACCGAGGGGCTTAGAGCTGAAAGGTGTTGACTTTGGCTGAGAGAATCCCTCTCTTTCCCCGTGCCAAGAAAACCTCTCTTTTTGTCTGAGTCTGGGATAAAGCGGAGGCAGACAATCGTTTTTAAAGTCACGCTGATGGAACAAAGACAAAACAAACGTGAACGATAACAAGCTGTATTTTCTCTCTTTCTCTCCCTCCCTTCAGGGATCTTTCCAGTAACAAGATCAGTGCTTTAAATGTGGAGGCATTTGCACATCTCACTTCCCTGACAAAATTGTGAGTACTTGTCACATCCTTCAAAATCCTAACGGTGCTCAGGTTCATCTCCCCTTCTCAGGGTTTTGGAGGCAACCCGCTCCATGGATCTGATCCCGGTCTTTGATTCCCTTGCTGCACCACGGGAGTAAAGAAGAAAGAAGCAAGGGTTGCATGGGAAGCTTTGCTCTCAATGGGTACAATTCAGAGTGCTGGTTATGGCTTATAGAGCCCTATGTGGTTCAGTTATGGGCTGCCTGACAGGTCATATCTCCCCATACGAGCCTGCACAGGCCTGAGATCCACCAGAAAAAGCCCTTTTTCTCAGTCCCTCCACCATCATAGGTGTAGCTAGTGGGGATACAGAGGGGGCCTTCTCGGTGTTTGCTCCCATTGACCAGGCTTTGAAAAAGTAAAACTGGTCTTGATTCGAGTTGCTCTTTTTCTTGGCTTCACCAAAAACTCCTTGGCCTTTGCCAGCCCAAACCTCTGGCAGGTTTAATCCGGCAGCAATATGTCTCTTTAATCTGGCAGTAATATGTCTTTTTCCTGAAAAGGAGAAGGAGAACAGACTCATGTTGCCTTTAGATGGGTTGTTGTTCCTAGGTGGTTGCGTGGATGAAAGGTTTTTGACATGGCTGAAGACCCATTCACTCTCAGTGCCAGTTTGGAGAGCAACTTTTAATGGGAAAGCCAAATTCTCTAGGAATCTCTAGAGATTCTTCCACTAGGAGTTGACCATACAGTTTAGCTGGAAGACCTAGAGATTCCTAGAGAAGTGTTCTCTCAGGAAAATTTGTGATTTTTAAATTTACATTCGTGTTTTTTCCCACTTTGGTGGGGGTCTTGCTCCCCTAACCCCCGCAGAAGTGGAAGGTCAACTGTATACGCTAACTGATCATCTAGAACGGTGGGAGGTGGAGGGGGATTTCTTTGTACTAACAAGATTTTTTTTCTCTGTCTTTCTGTGATTGTAGAGATATAAGCAACAACAGGATTTCTACGTTAGAAGATGGAATATTTGATAATTTATTTAATTTAAGTGAAATGTAAGTGAGCACATAAGAGTTTTCATGTCTTTGCTTTTGGTGTGGATTCTATGAGTATTTATGACTGTGGATTTCATTTTGTCCTTGATCCACTTAAGACAGTTGCTGTACAAAACCGTTTTGGATTCCCCTTCCCACCCTTTTAAGGAGTCATAGAATCCTAGAGTTGGAACAGACCCCAAGGGCCATTCAGTCCAACCCCATTCTGCCAGGCAAGAGTTGACCATCAGAACATTCCCAACAGATGGCCGTCCAGCCTATGTTTAAAAACCTCCAAAGGAGGAGAGACTACCATATTCCCAGGCAGCAGCATATTCCACTGTTGAACTACTCTTATCATCAGAAAGTTCTTCCAAAGGTTTAGGTGGAATCTCTTTTCCTGAAGTTTGAAGCCATTGCTCCTTGTCCTAGTCTCAAGAGCAGCAGAAAAAAAGCTTGCTCCATCTTCCACATGACGTCCCTTCAAATATTTAAGCATGGCTCTCATGTCCTCTCTTAATCTTCTCTTCTCCAGGCTAAAGCTACCCAGCTCCCTACGCCACTCTTCATAGGGCACCATTTCCTGGCCTTCTATCATTTTGGTTGCCCTCCTTTGGACATGTTCCAGTTTGTCAATATCCTTCTTGAAGGGCTGTACTAGATGTTCCCCAAGTAGGTCCAGGGTAGACAGGATTCTAAACACATCACTAGAGATCATTTCAGCATTTAAAAAAATTAATACACTTTGTGATCATAATCATGATGTATAATGTTCCCAGATCTCAGGACCTTTTCTCCAATTCCCAAAGGTGGGGGAGATAAATTTCAGAGCAGGGGTATTGCCTTGAAAATTACACATACACACTGACACGTATTATGTACGTCCTTGGTCCCCATGATTGCTGTAGGTTGCTTTGGAGCAACTCTTGTAGATTGTTTGGAGTTCAAAGCAGAGCTTGGAAAACTTTCCTTACCTTCATTGGACTGGAACTCCATTGGTTCTTAAAAGCATACGGACTTGTGGACCAGTGTAAGAAAGTTTTCCAGATTCTGCTTTGAACGCTGAAGTGTTAAGAGTTGAGAGAACAAGGTAGTGTATGGATATTGCAGACTGTCTGAAGAATTTGAGAATAACCCCACTGGGTCAGAGCAACGGCCAGTTTAGTTCTGTGAACTGTTTGACAATGGCTAGTGTCTCTGGGAAGACCACAAATCCAGTCTGAAGCTAGTAATAGCCTTCCGTTCATGCTTTCTAGCAACTTTTTAGAGACATTTGGGGGTGATAAGGAGACGTCCTAACTACTACATCCTCCAGGAATTTATCCAGTCTTTGTTTAAATCCATCCAAGTTGGCACCCAGAGCTGCATCCTGTGGCAGTGGGTTCCATAGGTTGACTACATGCAGTAAGTTACAAGAGTTACAAGAGATATTTTATATATTTCTTCAATTCATACCCTGCCTGTCCCTCAGTAAGGGACTCAGAAAGGCTTGCAAAAAATTTGAAACAAAAGAGGTACAAATAGAAAGAGACTGAAGTTAAAAAAAAAAAAAGTTATTTTTAAAATGTGAGTAGGCATGGAATGAAAAACAATTTCGTCGAAATCGTAAAGCCCACACTGAGGAGCCTTCTCCATGCAAAACAGTTCCTAAGAGGCTGTGACGTCAGACGGCTGGATGTTTTTGAATGCGGCTATTTAAAAAGAATGATTCCTATATTTTCTGTACAATGACAGGGATTATTTGTGGGGTACAAAGAGAGGGGCTGTTATTCGTGGAACTAATGCTCTAATCCCCTCTTTTCAGAAACTTAAGTTCCAATCCATTCCTTTGTGACTGCAACCTCTCCTGGCTCCCTCGCTGGGTGGAAGAAAGGAACGTGAAGGTTGTGTCCTTGTCGGAGACAAAATGCGCCCAGCCTCCGGAGGTGGCAAACCTTCCCCTTTTCAACGTTTCATTCATCGACCTCGCATGCGGTAAGGCCTGGGGATTAGCCAGCCAAGAATGACAAAGGCCATTTCCGCACTACACTCTTATAGCGCGATGATTGCACTTTCAACATCCTATGGAATCCTGGGGTTTGCAGTTTCGGGAGGGGCCGCCCGGCCCCTCCCGAAACTGCAAACCCCAGGATTCCATAGGATGTTGAAAGTGCAATCATCGCGCTATAAGAGTGTAGTGCGGAAATGGCCAAAGCCAAGATGGAGTAAGACAGTAGAATAGCCCAGTAACTATGATTACGAATCAGGCCAAATGTTTGCGCAAGCCGTGATTTTGTGGGGGACTTATTGGCCACAGTGGGTGCCGTACAAAATTTCAACCCCAAAAGCAATCCTTAAAAAAGTGACAAGGCAGTGGTGCAAATTGAAAAGAGCAGATGCCGCCTTAGGAGAGGATTGCAACCTTTCAAAATGGCAGGGGGTGGGAGGATTGTACGGAAACTGGGAAACTACCATCTGAGGGTGTAATGGGCGAATGGACGTGACCATATCTTGGAGCAGTGCTTCTCTCACAACCTGCTGGATCATTTTTTTTTGCCCCAATCTGCTAGGGATCAGTACCATATTAATACAATTGGCCATGACTGTTTCTTTCTTTCCTGGAAACTTGCCGCCATATTTGTGCGCATTGGTTATACCTCTTTCTCT
Source organism: Iguana delicatissima (assembly GCA_948472985.1). Taxonomy (NCBI): domain Eukaryota; kingdom Metazoa; phylum Chordata; class Lepidosauria; order Squamata; family Iguanidae; genus Iguana; species Iguana delicatissima. The sequence continues at coordinate 2,893,049 of CAOKZL010000019.1, read as the reverse complement.
CTTTGCTGGAAACTTGCCATGGAGTCTTGGGCTGAGGCTGGTTTGTGGACCTTCATTTTGAGTCTCGCTGCCTTATAGGGCCAGATCGGAACCCCCAAGGGGTCAGATTTAGCCCCAGAGCTTGAGCTTTCCCTGCTGTGAAGTACTTGGGAAGCAAAGATGGTGGCATTCTAGGCATATGTCCATCCAGCATCTTTGTTTGTCTCCCCCAGGAGCTGACTACGTTGGGTGCCTGACCGACAACCACACAGGGCTGGTGGACTCCATCGTCCGATTCACAACCCAGTTCCCTCAGAACCTGACAGAAGCGACCTGTGCTGCCCATTGCTATGCCGAAGAGCTGGGCTATGGGGGCTTGAGCGACGAGGGGCACTGTCTGTGTGGCGTGGCTCTCGAGCCAAACTCTTCTGCGGGGTGCCTGCCATTCTGCGCTGAGCTGTCTGCGGGGCCCTTGTGTGGTGGGCCTTCCCTTGTGTCGAACATTTTCCCAGCTCTGCTGCCTGTTTCCTTGACGGGGCCCAGCGCCCCTATTGCCCTCTACCAAGAGGTGGCCTTTGAACTCCACGCTCCCATTGCCCTTGGCCGGCTGCGGTGGGACTTTGGGGACCATACGGGGCACTTGAATACCACCAGGACAGCCGTCCATCACAGGTACACCTTGCCTGGGAGCTACAATGTCACGACCACCATCTTTGTGGGCAGCCGGTTTACCTTGGCCCAAGCCCAAGCCAAAGTTGAGGTGGTGTCGTCCCCCGAGGAGGTTGAACTCCAGTGTCCTCCTTTGGTGAAGACGAATGAAAGTTTGCAGTTACGGATAAGGAACCAAGGGGGAACTGGGCTTTCGGTCATCTACAGCATCACGGCACAGGATCCACAGCCTGGGAGTGGTGAGTTGAAGCCTGCCAGCTAAGAAGAGCCAGAGCTTGGCCACATGTTCCTTGTGCAGTGCAGATAATATTGTAAAGAGTTTGAGAACATTTGCAGATTTTTGCGTCTTTGAGGAGAGGGAGCATCTCAACAGGTTGAGATGCCCTGTTGAAAAAATTGGCCAAGTGCCTCAAGATTTTTCATCCCTATCTGTGAGTGAAATGGTGGGTGCTTTTGGGTCACAATAAATGTATTTTGAGCAAAATGCACAGTAATGCGCAGTAGCCTGGAAAATGGCAGACGATGGTGTGATGAGGAAGAGGGACCATGACCCTTTGGGGAAAGTCAAAGAGGCACACCAGGAGGGCTGGCTTTGGCCGCAGAACCTGAAATTCCCCACACTGGGTCTGTCAGTTTACCCTGTTGCTTCTCCCTTCTGCAGCGGTTTATCCGACGTGCCCCGTGGACAGCATTGCCTTCCCTGGGAACGGCCACTGCTACTGGCTGATGGCAGAGAAAGCCGAATGGCAGGAGGCCCAGCAGCATTGCCAAGAATATGGCAACGGACACCTGGCCTTTGTCAGCAGCCCCGAAATTCAGAATTTCTTGGTGTCCCGCGTCACCAGGTAAGTGAGGAAGAGACCCTCTCTTTTTTGGACTCATTGCTGGCTGTAATGTAAAATTTGCAAAACAAAGCATGGTATTAGCAAACATCTCTGTTTCTAAACACATCTTCCATGTCTTTTCTCCTCCATTCCCCTGCTTCTTTTCTGGTGCTTAGTGTGCACAGTGGTGGACAAGTGTCCAGGGTCATTTTTTTGGCTCCCTGTGGGGCACCATGGAGCACACCAGCCCTCAAATGCAGAACTGGAGGTGGCTGGAAATCTCTGTCCCTCCCCTTCTGTTAGTGGGGATTGGGTTAAGGAGCAAAGCAAGGATTTCGGGGTGGGGGGGGGCTTCAAACTTTTTTTAAAGGAGAGCCATTATTCCTAGACAATTCCAAGAGCCACAGTTCTCATTTTTCAGTCCAAAATATATTCGTGTGCTTGTTTGTTTATTAGATGGAGGGATGTGGGGGCCCGAGGATGGAAGGAAAAGAATTAATTTTTGCAAGACACACAGTCTCCACATGTATAGACATTTAAGGGCTGGCAGCAAAGCTGTTAAACTGTTGAACAACACCTGAGATTTTCCACCTCCAATTGGCTCAGTGCAGAAAGGATTTAAGAACATTGGGAGTGGAATATCATTGATTTATGGTCTCCCCTTAGCTCTTTCTTTCTTTTCCACAAAAAAAGTTCCCTTACAGTCTCCAGGGCGTTACGTCTTGCTCTGGTACTAACCATGGTTAATGCTAAACAGGTTCCCTCATAACCAGTGCTAGCGGATTTGCTTCACATCCTGTTCTGAAAAAAACAGGGAACAAGGGCGGTCTTGTCTTAGCAAGAATCGCAGCTTTAGAGCCGACATGGATATAAAGAACAGTGGGCCAAAGTTTGAGCTTAACCACGTGGGAGGAGAGCAGATACCAACCCAGGACAGAGGAGCCCAGTTTGGAGATCGGAAGGGGTACTAGCGTTCTGCACTCGGCCTGCCTTTCCTATGATTTTATAAACCTCCAGGCCTCTCTGTCTATCAAGACCGTGCTGTAATTCTGTACCTTTCCAGAAGATCTGTGCAATTTTCTTTGGCTCCGGTTGAGCATCTCTTGCTTGTTCGGCAGCTCCCTCCCTTCTTCCGCCTCGCAGTGGGCGGAATTGGCTGTTCCTCCTGAGCTGTCGGAGACGATGCCAAGATACGGGACGCCCTTTCTTGCTTGCTTGCTTTCTCCCTTCTCCTTTCTTCAGCCGTGCTTCTTGTTGCATGGCTCCCAGTTCATCCTACATGAGGACGAGGAGGAGGAACAGCCTGTTTCCTCCGGCCCTGGGCTGTGGCAGCCGTGCTGGGCTTCAGAGCCCACCCCTTATGCCCCACAGTCAGTGGCCTTTGAAGCGCATGGGTCTGGTTCTCTCCAAGGCTCCCAGGCTCCCAGGTGAGGAGTAGGGGACGGTGGTCCCAGGCAAACTTGCCCTTCTTCCTATACATCACCGGTGGGCAGCTGCGTTGGCCCCCTGAGGAGACCTTAAAGGGCAGCACTCTCTGGCCACGTACACACACACCCAAAAATAAATTGTTGCTCTCCAGGGAGAGTAGGGGTCACTTTTTCCACCTTTTTGTGCTCCTGGACCAGTTTAGGCATTTTTTACAATAAAAAGTTACTTTCTGTTCATTTCATGTTTGGAAAAAAAGGCCTCTCTGGGCCTCAAATGGCCCACGACCTCTGGAGAACCCCGGGCTCCAGAAAAACAACCCTGGAGGGCCGTGAGCAGTGCATGGACCCTACTTTGCCTGTCCTCTTCTACTTATATGCAGATGTAATTGCACCACTGGCAAACTTCCCCTTCCAAATCGCACTTTATTACATGGGGCACAGCCAGCGAACGTGCCCCCCAAACTCCTGTAGTCCTTTTCCCAAGCAGACCCTCTTCCCAATTTGCTTCTGATTGTTTTCATTGATTCTGGGAAGACCCTTGGCTTGGAGAGCTCCTTCTCTTTGTAAGAATTATTAGCTGGTTGTGCTCTTGGCCCTGACCTCATCCAAGGCTTTCGGCAGGGTGGAGTGGCTTTCCTTTTCCCCTGTTTTCATACTGGGTGGACAGCAGGGGAGCAGAGAAATCCTACAAGGGACTGGGGTGGAGGGAGCCGTTTCCCAGTCCTCTTTGCTTTCCCTCCTTTCTCAGGACTGTTGAGATATTTATGGGGTTCATCCTATTAGATAAACAGGGCAGATGCTTCCAGGCTGCCGTCCTCCCTCCCTCCCTCCCTCCCTCCCTCCCTCCCTCCCTCCCACCCCACTCCCCTCCCCTCCCCTCCCCTCCCCTCCCCTTCCCCTCCCCTCCCCTCCCCTCCCCTCCCCTCCCCTCCCCTCCCCTCCCCTCCCCTTCCCTTCCCTTCCCTTCCCTTCCAGTTTAATGATAGGAGATGAATGAGGGAGGCGTGGAGAGTGTTTTCTTGGAAGGCCCCGGACTTCCACGGTTTCTTGTGGGAAAGTGAGCGCAGATGAAATGTGTTTCCCATTAGCTCACGTGGCATCGGCCAGAGCGCTGCCTCTTCTGCAGCCCCGGCGTTATCCCTCTCTGTCTCTCCGCTCTTGTCGCTCGGTCGCTCCCTGCTCCTTTGCCTGCCTCTCCCTTTCCTGGGACGCCCAAAGTCCAGACGGAGAAAGGAAAAGGCGGCGGCAGCCCATCCAACAAGGGCCTCCATCATCTTCTCTCTCTCCTCCCTTTTTATTCCTGTCGGACTTGGACTTGGTGGTCAGGCCTTGGGACGGTGGAGGGAGGGAGGCAACAGTATGGAGGTGTAGTCACTCTAGACCCACATATATACATATATGACTCTTATGGTGAGATCATAGCTGGATTTAGAACAGGAAAATCTCTACGGGCTTTTGGAGATGGCAGTGAGCTTGTTGGCTCAGTTTTTCCTAGCTTAGTCTCAGTTAAGCCTTGCCAGTAGCCAAGGAGGAAAACACAGTGGTTGCTTGTTCTTTAGACAAAATTTTGTAGCTCTTAAAGAACAACACACTTATACACACATGCGCGCGCGCACCTCCAAACCTGCCAAATCGAGTTTATTTTTGTCATCGTTTTTCTTGCTGCGAAAGCTCTTTTCGAGATGACCTCATATATTACCAGGACCATTCAAGAGTCTCCATGGCAAAGAACCTCCTTACGATCTCCTTTGCAAGTCGTCCATGCCACATGTGGAGGTCGGACGCCCCATGACGTCAGCAGAGGTGGCTGGACAGCGGCAGGAGGGGTGGGTGGGTGGGTGGCTTGGCCAGAGCATGGATATGGAACAGTTTGTTTAAAAGAATCATAAAGCAATGAAGGATTTGCAGAGTTTTGTCTAAATCGGCAGTAACCATTAAAGTTGCATCCTAAAAAAAACCAGTCAAGTCAAATTACATTAAAATCCACATTCAGTGGAAGGTCAGCCCTACAGCCACAAAACTTTATGTCATTCAAGTGTGTGTGCACGACTGTATATGTTACTGCCTTTTCTCTTTTACACCTCTGCCCCTCTGTCTACACACCTGGTGCCCTAAAGGTGTGTTGGGCAATGGTGTTTCCACCCATTGGGGCCAATTGGCATGCTGGCTGCAGATGATGGGAGTTGTAGTGCATGGCTGGGGAGGGCAGCATATAACCTGCATGCGTGCCCACACACACTCATTGAGTTCCTCCGTTCTTCTTATACAAGCCATAAGAGAGCTCTAAGGAAGCTTTGAAAGTGTGGTCGAGTGGACCTCCACAGATCTTAGCCTGGCTTTGGGGTTTCCTTCAGCAAGCAATTCACCAGCTGACAGTTGGACAGCTGGGACCATTTGGCACGGTAGCCAAAGCCAACTGTCACTGTCAAAAAGGATATCTGGTTGGATTTTGCTTTAAAAATTAGCAAAAATTAGCAAAATACATTCTAAACAAGACAGCCTGGGTTTGCAGATGCTTTGGGCTGTTTTTTTCTTTTTCCCTTTTCCTGTTTGGTGCATGGGCTGTAAAGCCAATCAAGGCTACTTTGAGTGAGTTTCTATTCTGAAATCACTGCCTACACTCTGAATTAGCTTCGCTTGCTCACAGTGGTGTCATTGTGTAGCCAAGTCTCACTTGATGGGGAGGGCTGATGATATCATTGATACTAAGAATAAGAAAAGGCTGTTTTAAGCAAGAAAACAACACTGATACTGTAATCCCAGCAGTGTGGCTCCTGCTTTCTCCCTCTAACAATTGGAAGCCTCAGAGAACTCTTGCACTGACTTGCAGATTCTGTGGGGAGCTTCCTACAAATTTTTAAGCTTAGTTCTGGAGCAGGGGAGGAGAAAGCGGCAATGAATTGTCACCCTTGAGGTGCCATTTTGAGGTCCCCTAAAACTCCTCTTGAAGTTTTAAGAACATCAAAAGGGCACCTAACCTGTCAGAAAAGCACGGTGGTTTCGGTTATCCTCCAAAATCCTGGAATTGGAAGTGACATGACATCAATTCCTGTTGTGCTGGAAATATTAGTACAGCCTGCACAGGGAGCTAAATATCTCCATTCCCTGCCACAGTTGTTCTTCATTTTTTTTCTCAGGTTGGGAATCAAAGCACCTTACAACCATTAAAAAGGCATACTTAAAAACCACAGGATGCAACAGTTAAAACACAATTAAACAATCAAGAAGAATTAAAGCTAAAGTACATAACTAAAAGCTCAGTTGCCCAACCCTGTTCTGGAGGCATCAGGCCAAATTCCACACAGACATCCCTTCTGACCCAGATGCCCCCTGCTTTGGCTTTCTTTCCTGTGCAGGGCTTGCAAGCCAGTGGGGTGAATTGGCAAAGGGAAAGGGTAGTCTGGGCTGGCACTTCTGCCCTTGGCTTGGCCTTTTTTCCTTCCTCTGGCCACAGAGAGACAACTCTGCATCCCTGCCCTGCCAGGACGTTTGGGTGGCTTCTGTGCAGGATTTTCACACCAGGAGCAAGAGAGCAAGCCACACATGGTTGTCAGAAGCTTGCAAAAGGGGATGAGGGCCCACCCTTCGTCCGGGAGCAGCGAGGGGTCAGGTTTCTGTACTCGGAGAAGGAGAGGGAGGATTGTTAGTCCCATACCACACTTGGAGCCCCTGGCTTTGATTCTTGGGAGACTGTCTTAGAAAGGGATTCCAGAAGGGGATAAATGTCCCAGATGTCTCCAGAAGACAAAGAGCTTATGCCAACCAGATGTCTTCGGGGCGCTTATGAAAGCTCAGGCTTTGAAGCGTGGCCTTCCTCCGGTCATGTCGCCTCCCTGCAGTCGCTGCCTTTCCTTCTGCGGCAAACTCAGCTGTGTTGTGTGCATCTTTTCCCTCCCAGCCCAGGGAGTTCCTGGTTCTTGGGAGGCTGCTGTCCTTTTGAATGGGCCGGAAGAGGGGCTGCTGTTGGAGGGCAGAGAAGAGGAGAAGGATGTTATGCAGACGGGACCCCAGGGCTTGAAATGTGGGATGGGCCCTGGGAGCAGAGTCTGGAAGAAACATATTTCATGCATTCAGGGGTTACTGGTTATTTCGTGGGGCATGGCTTGCCACTTAAGAGTACAAACAGAACGGAAGGTGGGTTCCCTTCTTCTCATCCTTTAAAATAGGGGTGGGAAGCATGTGTCCCCGGTCCCATTTTTGTAGCCCCTGAAACCTTCCACCAGTCTCCCAAAGCTTCAAACCTCTTTTTTTTTTAAAAAAATAGAGGTATTTGGGGACAATTTTGCCCCTCCCAAAACCGTGAGGAAAGCTCTAAAACAATGGAAAACAATGCAAAAGTACCCCATCCCTCCAATACCCCCGATATTCCCATTTTCCTCCGTTTGCTTTTCAAGTCCCTCTCAAAATGGTGACAGAAAGTGACATGATGGCACTTCTAGTTGCCATTTTCAGAGGGACTCCAGAAGAAAATAGAGTCAATTTAAGCTTGCAGAGGGGGGTGCAGTCTAGGAATTGGCCCCCCAATACCCCACCACACCTCCCCCTATTTTAAAGCAAGAGAGCTCTCTCTCTCTCAGATCAGTTCAGTACCCTGTTTCCTTCTGGCCGTATAACGTGGTTTTTTGGAATAGACCAAAGTGATGTGATTCTCCAGCTATTGGCCTGACCCCAGATGGGCAATGGCTGCATCAGGTGGATGGTTAGCCCATTTGAAATGCAGGCATTGGGGTGAAGTTGTTTATTGTAACATTTCTGCATCTACCAGAATGCCCCAGTCAACAGCTATGATGTTTGGGGCATCCTGGGAGTTCTAGTGCAAGTTAGGAATGTTTCTGAGCAACCCTGAAAGGCAGTCCCACTTGGTGCCAAGCAGGCTCAGGTGCCACCACTGAGAAAGCTTTCCCTCTGGTCGTGAGCTACCCAACGTGTGTGGTTTGAGGTGGGAGAACCTTTGGTGATCATCGTAAGGTTCAGGCAGGGTCACAGGGGATGAATGTGCTCCTTTTGGGAAAAAGAAAAGGTCTGACGTCTAATCTCTTGGACAGCAGTGTGCCTAATATCGTGCAGTTCCCAGATAATATCCTCTGGACTTTCTCTCCCCGAAAGGAGCTTGGATGTCTGGATCGGGTTCAACGATGTGGCAAGCCCCAGCAACCCTTCCCAGAGAGAGGAAGGGTTCAATCTGCAGAGCTGTCAGAACTGGCTTCCGGGAGAGCCCCACCCGTCCAACGCCGACCACTGCGTCCGCATGGGCCCCGCCGGGCAGTGCAACACCGATCTTTGCACGGCCAAGCACAGCTACGTGTGTGAGCACAGGCCGCAAGGTGCGCCACCTCTTTTTGGGCTCTGATCCAAGGCAGCCTCGGGCAAGCTGCGTGCGTACTTTAGCCTTAAGCTAAGTGGCGGGCTACACCTGTGTAAGGACAATTACTCAGATGTTGCATAAGTGGGTTCCCTTATGAGATCGTTTGTTCCGTGCATACACACGTAACACAGTTTTTTCTCACTTTTGTGATTGACTTTTGGGGAACAGGTCAGGCTTGGAAAAGCCAAATTTCTGGGAATTTCTAGAAATCATGAAGCTATGGGAAAACCCCATATACCCCCGCTTTTTGGCAAGGGTACAAATGAACATTTTCAGTAAAAAAATTAAAAATGCAATATTAGCACCCTTTACAGAGTGAAAGTCACTTTGTTGTGTTGGGAACATAAAAGTCTTTTTCTCACTAATTTTTGTCCTGCCCTCCCAGCCTTTACATCACAAGTTCAAGGCCTTGATGCCTGTTGTTGGTTGTATATTCATACTACAGATATATCTCAGTGAATGAAATTGTTGCATTCCTGGGCATGACTTCTGTTAACAGAAATTTTAGTGCCAGCAACAGAAATAACATAGGGAAAAAATAGGGATGAGTTCTGAGACCACAAAAAAGAAGACCAGTTCAACATGTTCCAGAAAACATTTTATGCAGAACTTAAAATAAGAATTTTAAAAAAGCACATGTGAGAGGTCAGCTAAGCTGTGAATAAATCAGCAAAAACATTTTGAACCTTCTAGAGGCTACTTTGAAGCTTTTCCCAAAATGAATCCGGTTTCCAAGTTGCCTTATGGTTTTCATTTGGCAGCCAAGCTTATAGATCTTTGCTTTTTAGAATATGCTGAGCTGTAACTGGAGAGGCAGGCTTACCTGCTTTTTCCTTTTCTCTCTGTTTTGCTGTCCACATGTGCCCAGAAATCCATTCTGGATGCAGCTGCTGTATCCCGTGCCTGTTATACTGAGGCATGGACAGCTAAAATGGGTTTAGCCAGAGTGGAATCCCATTTTTTTCCTAAGCCAAGCTTTATTGGATTGTTTGCTGCAGACAGGCTGCGGTGACACTGAAAGACCGTGGCCATTTCCGCACTACAGGGTTTTTGTGCTATTATTCCCCTTTCAACCTCCTGTGGATTTCTGGGATTTTTGTAGTTTACTGAGGCCCATGAGCTCCCTGGCTGAGAATTCCCCCTCCTTAAACTGCAAACCCCAGAATTTCATAGGAGGCTGAAAGTGGAATAATAGCACTATAACAGTGTAGTGCGGAAATGGCCTCAGTCCTTCCACCTTCCTTCACTATCCTCCTAGTGTCCATGGGGCTAAAAATCTTCAAGCTGGACAGAAAATGAGAAGGAAAAGGGGGCTGTGCTGCCTCTTTGTAAAAATGAGTCTTCTTTGTCAGAGGTTTTGTTAACTGAGATATACCTGCATATATCTTTACATTATGTCTTTTCTAATTCTAGAATTAGAATTTCTCCCCAAGCAAATTTGCAAAATTTCTTTCGCTTCTTTTTTTGGCATTACTGTTTGGTGCAATTTATTCTGATTTTCCTAGTCGGGAGGAAGGGCGAGGGGCTTTGCAGGGTACAGAAATGGGTCTCTGGAAAGTAGATCTGGCTCACCGCTCCACCCAAAGGGACTCCGTTTGATTTCAGCTGGTTTTCCACATCAACAAGGATGCGGTCATCCTGCAAAAAGAGAAAAAAGATTATTAAAAACTCAGCTATTATACATCTGCTGATGCTGAAAGTATTCCTGCGCAGCCCTTGTATCCAGTTGATTTATTTTCCACCAGGAAAGAAAGTGTTGGCAGTGGTGTGTAGAGCTTGTTGCATAAGCTGGTTGGAGAGGGAAAGCGCAGCTGGATGCAGAGGTTCTTGGGCAACTAAGCAAGCAGTTTTGAAAATAACACATTCAGATGCCCATCTAAATATCCATCTCATTCAAAGGAGTCATTAGCTTGCATCCAAAGCTGGGATTTGCAGCCTGGGTTGTGTTTCCCTGTGCATTCACACTTCCATTATCTCAAAGTCTTTCTGGGCCTGTTTTGGAGCATGTAGGAGAAAGCCTGAAGGAAACACATGTGTTTTGCAGTTTGAACTTATTTCTTTTGTTTGATCTCTAGGAGAGCTAGAGTAACTTCTATCCTTTCCCCTGCCCCAAACAGAGATTCTTTTAAATGCTGAGCATTTCTACCTGGGTGCCCCTGCGTTTGATGCCAATGTGCCAATGGGAAATGTCACCGAAAGAGAAGAGCTCTCTGCACCTTTGGGAACTGTGGAGGTGAGGAGTGCAAGTAGACGTCTTTTGACAGACATCTTCCAACAAAGGACCCAGGGACGTTCTCTGAAACCTTTGGGAATTTTCTTTTCCAGACCATGGTGTTCCCTGGCTTGATGTCCCCACAGGAGGGCTTTCTAGAAGCCTTGGAGTTTGTGACTCAGGACCTGCCACACACCGTCCAAGTCCGCTTCCATGCGCACCGCCTGGTGCATGCAGAAGGTGAGAGGCTGCATTGCTAGTGGCCAAGAATTTTTATAGCCGTGGCTCTTGGAAGTCTTCTGTTTCCCTTGCCAAACTGCTATAATTGCCAGGAGTGAGAAATTGAACCCTTGTTTTCTGGAATCCAAAATGGTTGTTGTATTCTTGTGTGCCTCCAAGCTGACACTGACTTTTAGAGACCCTGTCATAAGACCAGAGTAGGTTTGCCATTGCCTCCCTCTGAGGCTAAGAAGGCACGACTTGCTCAAGATCACCCTGTGAATTTGGAACCCCGGACTCCTGGCATCTCAGTTCAGCACTCAAATTATTGCATCAAGCTAGCTGTCAGGAAAGATCGATAACAAGGAGGTCTGCCATTGCCTCCCTCTGAGACTGAGAGTGTGTGATTTGCCCAAGGTTGTCCCAGTGGGTTTCCATGGCTGGAGCAGAGATTCAAGCCCTGGTTTCCAAGATTCCTAGGCCATTTCCGCACTAGACTGTTCTAGCACTATGACTCCAGTTTCAACATCCTATGGAATCCTGGGGTTTGCAGTTTCGCCCCTCCCGAAACTGCAAACGCCAGGATTCCATAGGATGTTGAAAGTGGAATCATAGTGCTAGAACAGTCTAGTGCGGAAATGGCCCTAGTCTCATAGTCAAACAACTACACAACACTCGCTCCATTAATAATCCCAAGTCCAGTGCTGATGCATGCCTCTGGAAAGTGCTCAGGCAGGGTGGAATGGTGTTAGAATTAATCTCTTGTGATGGTAATGTTTTCTTTTCTATCCTTAGGGTGCGAGGAAGCCAAAAACAGCTCAGATCCGTTACTTGCTTCTCAAGAGAATGGGATGTGGCCACAAATAGACTGTCCGGTGGGGCTCCGTTGGTGTCATGTGACCAACACGTGTCTGCCGCTAGGAGGATGCTGTGATGACTCTGAGGCGTGCGCCAATAACTCAGTTGCCAGCACTCCAGCCCCTATCCCTCACCGCTGCCAAAATCCAACCACGAGTGTTGAGCTCAAAGAGTCACTTTTCATTTTACCACCAGGACCCTCGATGCTGTATCTTGTAAGTGCTGCTGGGCTTTTGCTTCTCCCTCCACAAAGATGATCTGGGAATGAATTATAGAGAAGCTAGAGTTGCTGAAGGGTTGTCATGTTGTGTCAAACCAGAGGATGCATTTAGCTTGGATTGTTCTTTTGTGTTTGTTGGTGACAGATGTCTGTCATTGCACATAATTTTCTTCACCTCCGTATCTTGCATTTAGCTTGTTTATTTATTGCTATTTAATTGGTGAATTCAGTTGTTGAGGCATACATCTTCAGATTAGTTGCAGGCCAGGAGTTCCCAAACTTTGGGTCTCTAAGTGTTTTGTACTTCAGCTTCCAGAAGCCCCAAATAGCTTGGCCAACAGTCAAGAATGCCAAGAACTGAAATCAAAAACATCTGGAGGAACAAATTCTGGGTATTTTGGGAATCAATATCATTGTTAATACTTATTCCCCTCAGCATATATTTTGACCCAAAAAGTGGAACGTGAATAAAGTTACTGAGTTTAAGTCTTAACACTTTGAACTCTTGAAATGCAGGTTGAGCCTCCCTTATCTGTAAATCCAAAACCCCAGAATTCCCCAGATGGTAGGCAGAGGTTTCGAGAATGGTAGTCCAAAAAAGAGGAACTTTTCCAAGCTCTGGAGCTGGCATCCCTCCCTCCCCTCTGCCTTTGGCTCAGAATGACATTATGGGAGGAAAGAGGGAACTCTGGACAGGGGTCTGGGATTTAACCTAAGACTTCTCTTTTCGCAGTTGCTCTTCAAAAACAAGGACGTCTCTGTTGGGCCCAATGTTACCGTGAGCATCCAACACAACGCGGGACCTGGCGCTCTCCTCCTTTGCCACGCAACCCAAATGCCCTCTTCCCAGATGAGCTACTTTACCTGGAACTCTTCCAGCTGGGAGATGGACCCCCCGCCGGCCCTCCATGCTGCCAGCAGCTGGCACAATGACTCCGTGTGCAACTTCAGGCTTCTCTCTGCCACTGAGGAGACGGCGCCCATCATCAGGGAAGAGAACTCCGGGGTGGCGTCCCCTGGCTTTTATACCGTGAGGGCCGCTGTGGACAATGGCGTCTTCAGGACCAATCTGTCCTGCGATTTCTGGGTCGCTTCTCCTGTTTCTGGCCTGCGAGTCATTTACCCTCCTGAGCAAGGTGGCAGAATCTACGTGGAAGCCAACCAGACGTGGCTGGTGGTGAAGATCTTTTCTGGGGTGAACGCCACCTCCGGCTGGGTAGGCGGGAACCAGAGCTTCCCCTTTGAGAGGAGTTGCCCACCCTCGGTGGCCCCGCTGGTGGCCGAGTGTGCCAGTGAGAGCGACGACACGTGGTTCTCGGTTGTCACCCTGGAGGGCATTGGGGGGAACGTGAGCACCGTCGTCTTGTGGGCGGAGAACGCCATCAGCTCCCAAAACATCACCGTCATGGTGAAAGCAGAGGAGGCCATCCGGGGACTCCGCGCGACGCCAGACCCGGAATCGAGGATCTTGCTCAACAACCGCGTGGTGAGTCGTTCAAGGTCAAAATGTACTGTGGAATTTTTAATATATACAGGTTTCTAGCCCATTAGTGTTTGTTAGGTGCCATCAAGTTAGCTTTGACTCGACTTTGACTTGAGCTTTGATTCTAACCCCCTTTGCTACAATCTTCTTCTTTTTCCTGCTGCCTCCAAGTTTTCCCAGTAATGCTGTGTTCCCAGAGAGTCCTGTCTGCTCTGATATATCCACAGTCATTTCGCCTTCTAGTGAGAGCTTAGGCTTGATTTGCTCTGAGACCCGTTCATTTGTCTTCAGCCCAGAGGCAGGAAATTGCTTGGGGAACCAGGGTTGATTCCCCCTCCAAGCCCAAATAACCCCATCCTCCTCCACGGTCCTTCTCAAGATGACAACAGGAGGTGACTTCCCCTCATTACCTGTTTCCATTTTCTGAGGGGCTGCGGAGGAAAATGGTGGTATTTGGGGTACTATGAGTAGTTCTGTTGTACTTTGGGAAGTGAGATGGAGGTATTTCCATGGGTTTCCACACATTTGGCTGGATTTCTGTGTGATTTGGGGCAGAAATTGCCCAAACATCACACAACCTCTTGTTGCTGTAATGTCTTTGCAGCCGATCCTTATCACAACTGTCTGCTTCTTTGTTAAGGCTGTACTCTTGATATCCTGCTCTATTTTTTCAGCCAAAGTGGACTCAGAATGACCGAGCTTAGTTGCTAGTTTTTAGGTGTCTGACCAGAGTTGTCACCACAGCTCCAGAGTTGTCACCACAACTTTCATGTTTTTGTGTTTTTGTATACAGAACCTCAAGTTGCTAGACCTTATGGCTGAAAAGCCATGTTTCAAAGTGAGTAGGTGATGCCTGACTTCTGAAATCTCAAAAGGCCAAATAAAATTAAATTTCTGGTGGTGAGGCAGCGGTGCGGCACCACAAGGCACTCCTTGCCTCTTCTTCCCCGATGAGCCAAATGCAAAATGGGTTATGCAAAATGGAAAGCGAGGCAGAATAATTTATGCAACGTAATGACAGAGCGCCACTCGATAGATGCATTATTTATACAAAGCCACAGCAGTGTTTAATGGTTGATGCTAAATGTAATCCCTTTTAAGCACGCTGTGGACAGGTCAGGTCTGAAAATATTTTCCTCTTTCAGCTTATAAGGTCCTCTGTGTCGGTCTGTGAAAAGTGGCCAGAGCTTTCTGCAGCTACAAGGTTTCATCCACAAGTCTCATTCCAGGTGGAGGAATGGGACTTGCGGATGAAATCTTGACGCAAATCTCCTGCTGTGACGCAAGAGGGAGCAAAGCGTGGCCCACAGGACGGTCACAGCCCCTGAATCACCATTTTGTGACCCCTGAAGCTTTCTGCCAGACCTCTAAAGCACCCGCCCCCGCATTTTAAACAAGCTATCAGCATTATTTAGGGGCAATTTCTGTCAAAACTGCACATAAAGCCACCTAGATGTAGGAAAACATACAAAAATACTCCCATCCCACCTGCGCAGAGACCCCAGGACTCTGAACTACTACCTGATGTATTTGCTTACTTCTGCAGTCTTGCTCCAAATGGCGACAAGAGGCGAAGCTTCATCACTTCCTGTTGCCATTTTGAGAAGGACTGCAGAGGTGAACGGAGGTATTTGCGGCTGCTGTCAGGTGGGGAGATTTGACCTGCTGGGGGATCTGGCAAGGGATTTGCCCCCTGGCTCCTCTGCAGTTGCCCTCCTCTGCTGTAACATCTTTGCAAGCCGGTCATAATTGTCTCCTTTACAGTTAGGATTCTGCTCTTGGTTTCCGCTCTTCTTTTCAGCCAAAATGGTTTGAAAATGACAGAGCTGTGTTGCTAGCTCCTCAGTGCCTGGTTTTTGTGCCCTGCTGCCTTTTAAAAAAAAAAAAAATCAAGCACCTGTGCTCCCTTCTGAAATCATTGTCTGTTTCCCTATTCCATTGCAGACGTACATCCCCATGATGGACGCTGGATCAGATGTGACCTTCAGGTGGACGGTGGATGATAAGCCCTCCTTTACTTTCTACAATGAAGTCTTCCATGTTATCTACCAGACGCCGGCTGTGTACAAGCTCTCAGTAAGTCAGGCTTAGCCAAATTTGTTCTGATGTGCGTGCAAAAGCAGAATCTCTTGCTGATCCCTTCCCATTCGGCCCAGCTTATCTTTGGAGACCAGTATTCTTTCCTGGGATGCTCTAGGTCTGCCCAGAATATTTAAAACAGTAAAAAACGGGGATTGGAGTCCACCTCTGGTTTTGTAAAATGGATGTTTTGATACTAATCAGTGGAAGAGAGTTTTGTTCTTCTTACCACCGTACGCCTTCAACTCAGTTCAAACTGATGGCAATCCACAGAATTTTCTTGGCCAGATATCTTCAGGGGGGTTAGCCGTGGCCTTCTTCCACGGCTAGGACAATGTGATTCTCCCAAAGGCACCCAGTGGGTCTCCAGGGCCGAGCAGGGGTTTGAACCTGGTCTTCCAGAGTCTTAGTTGAATACTCAAACCATTACACCATGCGGGTTCCAATATAGCATCAAACATCAAAGGACTACATGGTATTACGTAGCATGGCAGGAATAGCAAAGCTGACCTGGTATCTTCTCAGTCCAAAAGATGCAACAGGGTCCCTTTAGCTCCTTTTCTGCTGCAGTGCACTAACACAGCTCCATCTTGAGATACTGTTGGAGATCAAGGCACTCAACTCTTTCTTCTTGCGTTGCTTTGGTAACATGCCAGATTTGTTCTTCTGTGCTCCATACAGCTCACTGCCTCCAACCACGTCAGCAACGTCACGGTGGACTACAACATCACAGTGGAGAAGATGAATCGAATGAAGGACCTCGTGGTCTCTGAGATCCCCCCACGTGTCCCACAGAACAGCACCGTGGAACTGGCAGCCGTGGTACTGGTGGACTCGGCAGTGGAGGCCACGTTCATGTGAGTACTTTAGTTTGCTGTGTGAGCCCTTCTTTCAGGCACAGTTTAAAAGGAGGAAGCTCTGCTTCCTTCTCAAGAATCATAGTGTGACTTGAATTTTTTAAAAATGAGAGATTTGGGATTTTTTAAAAATAATTATCTGATTGGGATTTGGGATTTTTTTAGCATTTTTAGATAGGAAAGCAACTACGCATGCAAAACCAGGTACAAGCTGCAGCTCTTTCAGTAGAACAATCCAAAAACAGGCAAATTCATGGTGTAAACATCAGTTCTTTTTGATGTTTCTCACAGTGTCTGAGTTGTGTATTAGTTAAGAAGTTGTTGATGTTCATAGTTACTAGGTTTTCCTTTCCTCTGGCAGCTGCAGCTTCTGTGCCCAGCAGTAACAGCAGGTTTGCTGCCAGAGGAGAACCCTGGCAAATTAACGGGATGTTTAAATGAGCTGGTTTAAATGAGACTGGGTGCTAGCCTTGAGTTTGGCAAACTCAGCAAAGTGCTTGCTGCCGTATCAGGACAAGCATAGAGAGGAATTAGATTATGTTGGAGGATTTCTGGTGGAGGATAAAATGCTGGGCATGTGAGCTTCCCTGTCATCTGGTTAGCCGCTCACTCGTGTCTCTTGGAACCCTTCTGTTCTCCAGGTGGGACTTTGGCGACGGTGGCAATGTCTCTTTCCAGTTTAGACCTCCTTATAACGACTCTTTCCTGGTGCCTGATCCCACCATCCACCAGGTCCTAATTGGGCATAATGTGTCACATACCTACCAAGAACCAGGTGAGGAAGTTTTCAGTGTTTGGTATCACTAAGACAGTCTCTACCTCTTCCATCCGTCGGGTACCCGTCTGGAGGTATTTCTGCACAGAGGGACACATCAGACGAGAGCTACCATTGCTGTCACTCGATCGCCCCCGAACTCTTTTTAACCTGTGACCCCCCACACACACCAACATGTGGCTTGCAGTGAATACCACATTGCACATGGACTCTAAATGGATAGAATAAATAGAATAGGGAAAATTTGAACATTTTTCTCCCCAGTTTGTTTCCAAAGCTTTTGGGGTTTTTTTCCAGAAAAACTGGGGGGAATGGATTGCAGAGCATTTTATTATAGAACGGATAAAATGTTTTAGAGAAAGCATTCACATATTTTCTGCCCTGAAATTACATATTTGTTCATTGAATTTATACCCTGCTTTTCTCCCAGGATGGGAGAAATCATTTTTTAAAAAACTACCTAAGAGGAAGATTTCTCCGTAAGACTAGATACAGCATCAGCTCGTTACAATTCGTGGTCTTAGTTTTCTTTTCTCTGTTCTTTTAAAGAGAATTGGTGTGTTATGTCTGCTTGACACAATGGAGAACTGGCAGGGACAAAATAGTTTTCTTTGTTTTGCTCATATTGAAGGTATCTTCTGTTTTCATTGCAGTTTTTTGCCCTCTTTCCAAACTGGCAAAACCAAAGAAGTTTCTTATAGTTCAGTAGCTCCATTCGTACCAATTGTTCAACCAAAACATGCCTTGCATTTATCATGTACTTTATTCATTTTATGTAATTATTTTAATTTCTGTCCTGCCTTTCTCCCCATACGGTACTTAGGCAATAACGTGTAAATGGACATACAATATCTGTTAAGAGTGTGACTTACCACCATGAGAGGAATCTTCTGGGGAGATCCAAAATGAGATTGCTCCCTGGATATCTCGTTTTACATATATTAATGGGGGTGAACCTGAAAAATCCAGAATATTTGAGAGGTGAATATTTATGAATGGAAATTTCTGTTCTCTTCTCCACCTTCATCCCCCATGCAGGTGAATACAATCTGACAGTTGTAGTCTCCAACGAATTTGAGAACCTGACCTATTCCGTCCCTGTCCACATCTACACCTACTTGATGGAACTGAACATAGAAGTCGATGCAGATGTCTTGGTTGTGGGCCGTCCCGTCACTTTCGAAGCTCAACCTCTGCCCTCCAGCTATGGGGTTTCTTACGTCTGGGATTTTGGGGATGACTCTGTGGTATTCGTGGAAAGCCAGCCAACCATAATTCACACCTACACCAGCAAAGGAATATACAACGTTAGTCTCAGAGCCAATAACACCATTAGTTTCATAGAGACGTTCCAGTGTTACCGTGTCTTTGAAGAGATTACAGGGTTGCAGGTGACTTTGGACGAGGCGATAGAGGTACGCATGCCGGTAGAGATCAGTGCTTCTGTGGAAACGGGGGATAACATCACCTGGATCTTTGATATGGGCGATGGAACTGTTGTGCACACCTCTGAGGCATCCGTGAATCACAGCTATTTAAAAGAGATGAACGGCACAGTAAATGTAACAGCAATGAATCCGGTGAACTCAGTTTCCCGAGCTGTGCCTGTCCAGGTGTTTTTGCTCATGGTCCTCAAGATTGAACCTTCCACTTGTATCCAAGAGCACCCCAATGTACAACTCACCGCCTATGTCTCCGGTAACCCCGAGGACTACTTGTTTGACTGGACATTTGGGGACGGCTCATCCAACGTCACTGTCTACGGAGATCCAACTGTCATGCACAACTTCACCCGTAGCGGCATCTTCTCTCTCTCTCTGGTCCTCTCTAGCAAGGTCAACAAAGCCCAGTATTACACAGAGGTCTGCGTGGAGCCAGAAATCACCAATGTCACACTGGTCACCAGGTCTCGTTACGTGAGGCTCGGCAACGAGAGCAAGTTCCAAGTCACAGCCTGGCCACCATACCCTTACCGTTATCACTGGGACTTTGGGACCAACGACTCTGCTAGGTTTGGTGGGACAGAAGTTAGCTATACTTACAAAACGCCAGGCGTCTATTCGGTCATGGTGACGGTCTCCAACAACGTCTCTTTCAACAATGACTCCGTATTAGTGGAAGTCCAAGAACCTGTTGGAGTGGCCAAGATTGAGTCCAACGCTTCAAAGGTTTTAGAAGTGAACCAAATCTATCTGTTCTCCGCCAATATTAGCGGGACGAATGTTAGTTATCTGTGGGACTTTGGGGATGGCATGACCCAGCTGGGAAGGTCCATCACCCACTCCTACAATAAAAGTGGAACCTATGCCATCAGCTTGACGGGCTGGAATAACGTGAGCTTCCGTGAAGCGAGGCTCAATGTCACGGTCAAGAGGCGGCTCCAGGGCTTGAGCATCAATGCCAGCCGGACTGTGGTGCCCCTGAATGGTTCTGTGAGCTTCACTGCTACCCTCCTGGCTGGGACCGCCATCCGGTACTCTTGGATCTTGTGCGACCGATGCACCCCAATCCTGGGCTCCTCCACCATCTCTTACACTTTCCGTTCCATTGGGACATTCAACGTCATCGTGACTGCCGAGAACGAGATTGGATGTTTGCAAGACAGCATCTTCATCTACGTCTTGCAGCAGATTGAAGGGTTGCAGATTGTCAGCAGTGACCTTGTCGATGACACCTACTTCCCCACTAACAAGACACTGCAGTTGCAAGCAGTGGTGAGAGACGGAACGAACATCTCCTACAGTTGGGCGGTCCTGAAAGAAAGCCACTCTGTGCAAACATTTACTGGGAAGACTGTCTCCTTGGTTGTTCTGGAAGCAGGTGTCTACACTATCCACCTGAAAGCCACAAACATGCTGGGAAGCTTGGCTGTTAACAAGACAGTAGAGTTCATTGAGCAGGTGGGTGTCCTAAAGCTGATTGCCTCTCCCAGCCCTGCTGCAGTCAATGCTACTGTCAACATAAGCACCAGCATCACTGCTGGGACAGGACTGGAGTATGCTTGGTACCTAGAAGAGGGAGTCCCCCTGGTCACTGCCTCCTCCTCCTCCTCCATCACATACTGTTTCCAAAGCCCTGGGGCCAAAGTGGTCACCGTTGAGGCAGAAAACAAGTTGGGCTCTACCAACACAACGCTCACTGTCTACATCCAGGAGCCAGTGGTGGGCCTGCGGATCAGGACCATAAGGCCAAACTGTACTTACATTGAGTCAGGCTCTGTTGTGAACTTCTCGGGAGAGCTTGAAAGTGGCTCTGATGTATCCTGGGTGTGGAAGATGCCCAACGGCACCATAACCGGGCAAAGAGTGGCTCTTACGTTCCCTGCCTCTGGGTTCTTTTCTGTCTGCCTCAACGCTTCCAATGATGTCAGCTGGGAAGGGGCTTGCCACAACCTGACGGTGGAAGATGCTGTTCGGGACCTGAAACTCAGCGTGAGCAAGGAAGTGCTGGAGCCTGGTGAACAGGCTTCCTTCGTTATTGAAATGTCTTCCGGTTCCTCTGTGAGCTACCAGGTGAGCATTGGAGGAAACTCCTCAGTGGCCCTCAACACTTCCAGCTTCACCCACACGTTCACCCAAGTGGGAGATTACTTAGTCCGGGTGACTGCAGAGAATCATGTGAGTGTGGTCCATGCAGAGGTCCTTGTTGTGGTGCTGGAGGCCATCCGTGGCTTGCGGGTTGTGGACTGTTGTGAGCAAGGCACTCCCACTGGGATGGAAAGGCACTTCATGGCTGAAATTGAGAGTGGCTCACGGGCGTCTTATTCGTGGCAACTCACCTTGAAGGAAGATGGGGGCCATTCCCAGGTGGCTGTCTTAGAAGGACAAAACATCTCTTACACCCCAGAGGTTGCAGGGCAACTAGATGTCCACCTCCACGCTTCTAATCTCTTGGGTGGCCTGGATGTAACCATTGTGATTCAAGTCCAAGACCTCATCACCCAGCTTTCCCTCCTGCCGGTCAAACCCTTTGCCAACAGAACAACGTTGTTTGAAGCGTCCGTGCAGCCCAGTGCTCGGCAGGTTGTCTTCTGGTGGCACTTTGGGGATGGTTCTCCTGTTCAGAGGACTGACGTGGCATCTGCCAGCCACATCTACCTGAGGCCTGGAAATTATGTGGTTGAGGTGAATGCCACCAACCTCATCAGCTTCTCCTTCACCCGCCTGACAGTTACAGTCCAAGTGCTAGAATGTGAGGAGCCAGAGGCTGAGCTCATTTTACCTGCTCAGGTGATCATGAAGCGGTCGCAGAAGAACTACCTGGAGGCCCAGATTGACTTGCGGGGCTGCACCAGGTACAAGACGGCATACCTGTGGGAGATCTACAAGGCTCCAAGTTGCCTGCAGCTGGGAGACCTGGGCAAAGTGAAACTCTCCAATGTGGACACCAGCCGACCTCAGTTGGTCATCCCCAAACTTGGCTTGGACCTTGGCAACTATTGCTTCAAATTCTTGGTCTCTTTTGGGAACACTCCACTATCCAAGAGCACTTTCGCCAATGTGACTGTCTTGCCCAACAAACTGGTGCCTATCATTGATGGAGGATCCTACCGTGTGTGGTCCAGCACCCGGGACTTGGTCTTGGATGGGGAGAAGTCCTATGACCCTAACTTGGAAGACCAGGAACAGACGGCGTTGCATTACAACTGGTCATGCGTGTCTTCTTCGAAGGTAAGCGAACCTGGGCTATCCTTTGGGGATGGAAAGGAGGGTTGGGTAGTGCCCAGACTTTAGCTTTGGCATCTGATTCGAGAATGAGGCCATTCAGAGAAGCAAGTTGGTCATGCAAGCACCACCCCTTGCTTCCTGTCCCACCGTATCCACATCATGGCTTTGCCATTAGCCCTGGAAACTGGCACCCTAGACTGGGTTTTAGTGTGCCAATTACTAACCTAAAGACTGTCACAGAATACTAGAATTGGAGATGCCTTTTTACGGTCATCCAGGCAAGCATTCCTCAAAGCCTGTCCCTGATTTATTGGCTGATGGTGGCTGGTGAGTTCCAGGAAAGAAAGAAGCAATGATAACTGGTGTGCTCAAGTATGGCACCAGTCTCTGGCAGATTGGAATTAAATAATTGCTCCTCCCCAGTTTATTTATTTCTCGTTTATTTATTTAATGTGCTTTTCTGTCATATGGCACCCAATATGGCTTATGCTGTATGTGAAAACAAAGCAGCTAAAACAATCTGAATACAAATTTTTAAGAAGCACTAAAGAACAATCCGCTTGAAAACATTAACTTAAAACAGTTAAAAACGTGTGATAGCCTGGATAGCCTGAGCAACACAGATCTAAGCAAGGGGACTGGTATGTTTTGCTCGTTGTGCCAGGGACAGGTACCATATTTGTGCCCAGTGGCTAAAACTCTTTCTCTCTTTCCTGCAGTCCTTTGACCTACACTTCCCAAAGTACCCTCATTCAATGTCTCAGTCTCCTTTCTTGGGGTATTGTGGGAGCTCTAGTTTAGGAGTGGGGATTAGATCTCTCTTGCCAAGAGTTCTAAGTCCCTCAGACTGTAAATCCTAGGATTCCAAAGCATGGAGCCATGGCAATTGAACTGGCGCTAAACTGCTGTGACTGTGTAGTGTGGATAGACCTTGTGCTTCTAACACCGCAGCCTCAACTGCATCACATGCTTTCTCATGTGAGCTTGTGATTCATGACAGTCCTGAGATCCTTTCTCAAAAGTGCTGCTGTCTAGAAGAGATGAGGATACTGAATCAAGGAGACCCCTTGACGTGCTCAAACTAATAGTCATGCTTGCGTCTCACTGGACAGAAGAGGCCAGCTCTTAAGGCCAGCTTTGAATGTTGTCCCCATCTCTCCCTCGTCCCCTTTTTCCTCCTCCTGTGCTGCAGAGCTTGGCCTCCAAGTGTGCTCTGAACTTCAATGCCATGGGAGGCGTGGTGACCATTTCCAGAGCCATATTGGAAGCAGATGTGGAGTACACGTTCGCCCTCTCCGTCTGGAAGAAAGGGATGAGCCCCGAATCTACTAATCAAACGGTTTGTATTGTGAAACCTTTTCTTTCCAGCCCACCCTTCCCTCCAAGAAATGCCTTGTAGACAGTGGCATCCCATGGTCCTCCGATGGCAACTTCAGTGCAGCATGGGGAGGGAGGTTAACTTTACCCCCCGAGAAGCTTTCCCCCTGAGAACACACCAAACTTTCAAACCACAGTGGGGATAACAGCCCATGTAATCTATAAGAGGCATGGGATGGGTTGATGCTGAAGTTTCTCTGTGGAGGCAAAATCCACAACATTGCTTCAGCACCTTGGACAGCTCTTGTAAAGTTTGGACAGGAAACTGGAGCGAATTCTCCAGTCCACGTTGCCAGGAAGGCCAGTTAATGCCACTGTCCATGATTCTTGCCCTTGGTTTTCAGTTATGCCTTGTCCTAAGATCTCTTGGAGCAGTGCAGTTGACTCTAGTGGTTCAAGATCTCGAGAGAGGAAGGTTTTAGCTGGAAATTCTTGGGGTTGAACTTAGGACTCACTGTATAGAAAGCAGAAAGGTCAATAAGTATTGAGGAAGTTCTGTGGTGAGAGGGCCACGTGTCCTCTTTTGCAAAGAATGGACCTCTTTTGGAAGAACTGTTGAGAACACCCAGCCCTGAAGGAGTCCCTTACTGGAAGGGTTTCGTGATCACCTTACTGGAAGGGTTTTGTGATTGTGGTGGTAAAAATAAAACCCATAAAGAAGGAAATCAGGGACCTGGAAGTTGTCCATCCTCTGCAGTTAACAGGTCCCTGGAGAGCAGATAGAGCAGCAGCCATGCGAGTCATGGGATGTGTTGCAACTGGTAGGGATGTAGTGAGCCAGCATGATATAGTGGTTGGACTGGGAGTCTGGGAGACCATTGTTTGAATCCTTGTTCAGCCGTGGAAAGCCCCAGGGTGATTGTGAACAACTCTTTAGACCTTAGAGGAAGGCAGTGGCCAACCTCACCTAAAGAAATCTGGAAAGCCAGCATAGCATTTTGAGGGTTGGATTAGGATTCTCTAAATTCAGGGTTCAGATTCCTGCACAGGCCAGGAAACCCTCTGGGTGACCTTGAGCAAGACACACTCTCCCAGCCTTGAAGGGGGACAAAATAGCCAACATCCCTTGAGGAGGTTTTGCCAAGAAAATCCTTATTATAGGGTTGCCATCAGTTGGAGTTAATTTGAAATATGTGTTCTAATTCTGTTCAAATTATAAAAGCTCATTCTAATTTTCTACCAAGGCCTACAAATCAGTGCATGCAATTTTATGCAAATAGGTGCCCTCTTTTTTGATGCGGTATTCATTGGACACCCTACCTGCGAACCCACGTGTGTGTGTGTTTGGGTTTGGGGGGCTAGAATGTCTAATTTATTTTGTTTCTGAAAGCGTAGAGAAGGGAGAATTATTTGCTGTAAACAAATTCTTGCTTTTACTTTCCTTAAAACGGTCCTTTCACTACCGGGAGAGGGTTTCTTTCCCCCCCCTTCATGAAAATGCCTTTTGATGAGCCTAAAAACAAAGTGAGTGTTTTGCAAGCCAAGAAACCTTATGGTTTTTATCACCAGCCTGTTTCAGGAGACATTTGGCAATTAAAGAGACACAGTTTGTCTGCAAGTGGAAACTCTTACTGCCTTGATCTCTCTCTTTCCCCTTCCCTCCGCCTCCGTCTTTTTCTCTTTTGGAAACAGGAGGCTGGAAGGAAAGGGTGGGAAAAAAGAACCAAAGTCAAATTGATAGTCTTTCAAGGACATTCCGTACTATCTAGCTTGCAGACATGAATGCAAAACAATGATTTTACTGTGGCTGGGAATTTGCAGAGGGCTATAGAGGAGCAAGCTAAGCCTCCAGCCCGAGCTGCAGAGAGATTTTTGTCTATTTTAACAGCGTGCCACGTAACACAGCACCTTCATTGCCCCCGTGAAAAATAGATATTGGGCCAGGGCAGCTCCGGATGGCTCGGAATCCATCCTGAAGACAATTTTATCACAGTAGCCAGGGCATAACTTGGAAGTAATAATGGGCTAGTTACTGTTTTACAATTGTTACCTGGAACTCATTACTTCTGGGGGCAATAAGAGAGTATTGGACTCATCATACCTTTTGCACAAAGTTACCAGAGGGTTGGCCTACCCCCTTATGGGGGTATATTCTCTTCTCTTTAGGATTTTTATTTAAAAAGTTTTCTTTATAGATATTATATGTTGATATTGTGACACAGTGGTATTGTAATATGTTGGTGTAATGATATTATTTCATCTAAGGAAACTTCGTAATTAATTATTTAATTATGTAATTAATTATTAATTATTGTAATTAATTATTACAATCTTCTTCTTCTTCTTTGTTACCCGCCTCTCCCCAAGGCTTGAGGCACAGGGTACAGAATATAGAACTAAAAATCAAATTAAAAATTATTAAAAATAAAACATACGTGTAGACACACACAATATGTTTCCTGCATATGGAACTTTTCTTTGCCCAGTAATTCCCCACAACACCTCATGGGGTGGAAATGCAGGGAGAATACTGTGTAGACGTACTCATTTTCTCCCACAGCAGTGTCTTTGCACATGGGGATGAAACGATTGGAGATCTACCTGCCTGGCTCTGAGTGCTTACTCCTTTCTCCCCCTCCCAGGTGTTGCTGAAGAAAGGAACCGTCCCTATCGTGTCCCTGGAGTGCATCTCCTGTAAGGCCCAGTCTGTCTACGCAGTCAGTCGGAGCTCCTACGTTTACCTGGAGGGGACCTGCCTGAACTGCCAGAATAACTCCAAACTTGGGGTAAGGTGGTCCTTGTTGGATGATGATTCTGGAAGTCAACCAAGAGGAGGAGTCCAGAACCTATTATCTATTGTTGTTGTTGTTGTTGTTGTTGTTGTTGTTGTTATTGGAATACCATGTCCAGTTCTGGGCACCTCAATTCAAGAAGGATATCGACAAGCTGGAGCATGTCCAGAGGAGGGCAACCAAAATGGTGGAGGGTCTGGAAGCCATGAAGCCCTCTGAGGAGCAGCTTAGGGAGCTGGGTATGTTTAGTCTGCAGAAGAGGAGGTCAAGAGGGGACATGATAGCCATGTTTAAATATCTGAAGGGATGTCATGTCGAGGAGGGAGCGGGCTTGTTCTCTGCCGCTCCAGAGACTAGGACAAGAAGCAATGGATTCAAGCTGCAGGAAAGGAGATTCCACTTGAACCTGAGGAAGAATTTCCTGATGGTCAGAGCTGTCTGGCAGTGGAATATGCTGCCTCGGAGTGTGGTAGAGTCTCCTTCTTTGGAGGCTTTTAAGCAGAAGCTGGATGGCCATCTGTCCGAGGGGGTTGGACTGGGTGGCCCCAGGGGTCTCTTCCAACTCTAAGATTCTAGGATTCTATGATGTGAGCAGGAGTTAGATTGTCTCTCTGTAATGACTTTTTTGAAAAAAGGTTTTTTGTTAAATAAAGAAAATAGAAAGAAAGAAAAGAAAAATAGAGAATGAACAATAGCGAATGAACAAAGAGAATGAAAAAAATTCTTGTTATTCATGAAACTTTACAATGAGCCATATCATTATCAGCGTAGATTAAATGAGTAAAAATCTATGACCAAAGATCATAGTCGTTCCTACCCTATGCATTAAACTAGATAAACTTTTTAAACTTCCTTCTTTCCCTGTTGGTTCTTAGTAAGTGTCAGTCTATATAGACTTAGCACATTCCACCATCAGAAATATCATTTGACATTTGTTCCTGAGTTTTGTGCCAATTCCAGGCAAACTAGATAATCCAGATTCCCTGATGTTTTATACTCTGTGGAAAAATACCACTGAAATAAACACCATGTGTATCTCTCCAGGTGTCTTGTTAAATGCACTCTCTCTCCCTCCACCAAATTGCAGCAACCTTTGTAAAGATTTGGTATGGAAACTTTTGTAAAGATCTGGTACGGCAACCTTTGTAAAGATTTGGTACAGCAACCTTTGTAAAAATTTGGTACGGCACCGTTTGTAAAGATCTGGTACGGCAGCCTTTGTAAAGATTTGCAAACTGCAGGGACGAGGGTGTGAGATAGTAGAAGAGGAGGCAGAATCTGAGTTGGGGCTGGCTTGGCTTTGCATTTTCCACAGTGGGGTAAGACACAGTGTTTCTGGTCCCTTTTCCTCGCAGCTCATCCGCTCTTGTGTTTGATGAGGAAGACCAGCTGCTCAGTGACTTTGAAATGGCCTTTGATTCTGGTGCTTCTGACTTTGACGATCGCAGTGTTCCTCCTCTCTGTGATCAAAGGCCCCTTCCCTGCTGTCTTCTTCCCAGTTTTACTTGCGCCCCTTGGTCATTGGCAGCCTTCCCCCAAAGGCATCTAATCTTTGCCTCCGAGCAAAGTGATGGAGCCTCCCCCTGGCAAGCAGGGCTCACCGGATCTCACCAGCACCGTCGCTGGGTTTCTCCATTCCCTTTTCTGAAATATTCCACTGGAGACTGATGTAATGCAGGAAGATGGCCCCCATCTCCTGTTCCCACTGACCAGCATGGACTCCTGCCCCTTCTCAGTGGGCCAAATGCCTGACGGCAGGGCTGAGTGGCCAGCTGAAACTTTGGCTAGGTGCCGAAATTGGCTTCCCTTCCCTTCCCCTGCTACTCTGAAAATGCTGGTAGCTCCTTGTTAATATTCAGATTATTCTATATATACATCTATTATTTACAATTTTTAACCACTTATCTCCCACTTCTATTTTTTTCTTATTCTATTGCATCTGTTACACATTTATCTCTCCTTACATTTAATCCAATTTGTCACAGGTTGTCATTCTCTATCAAATTGTTGAGTAGAGTTTTCTTGGAACAAATTGGAAAGCTTTTCTGTTTCTTTTATATCCATAATTTTAATTTTCCATTCTTCTATGGTCGGTCCCTTTTCCTCCTTGCAATGTTGAGTATAACATAATCTCGCCGCTGTTATCAAATATAAAATTATCTTCTTGTTAAAATTAGTATGAGTAAAGAGGATAAGAAAAGAATAATTACCAAAAAAAAAAAAAAAGGTTTAACCAACAGAATGGCAAGAGGGAATCGTAAAAAGCTAAAAGACAGAATCAAATGTTAGGGTTAGATATGTATTTTGCATAACTATAGGAAAGATTGATGTAAAGAGAGGATTTATTTTATAATATTTTGAAAATTCTTTCAATAAAAAATATATATTAAAATATCAGATTATTCTAAGCTGCAAATTTCCTTGGTCTTTTCCCTGCTACAATTATGCAGAGGTGGGCGGCCCACAGCTTCAAGAACAAGACCCTGGTTTTGGACAGAAGCACCACCTCGACGGGCGACACGGGCATGAACTTGGTTTTGAGACCGTGGGCGCTCAAGGATGGCGAGGGCTACACCTTCACTCTACACATCACCGATCTGACCACGGGAGAGGAGGGCTACGCCTCCATGGACCTCTTTCCAAACCAGCCTCCTTTCGGGGGGTCCTGCTGGTTGTCCCCGATGGGGCCGGTCCAGGCTCTGACTGCAAAGATCCACTTTGAATGCACAGGTGAGAACACCTGCCAGGTGATGCCCAATGAGAACACCTGCCAGGTGATGCCCAATGAGAACACCTGCCAGGTGATGCCCAATGAGAACACCTGCCAGGTGATGCCCAACACTGTCCTGGAATCCCTGCAACCTGGAAGCAGATTCTATTTGCTCTGACAGGTTCCTAAAGAAATGGAGGCAGACCTTTCTCTTCTTGCGGGCTGAATTCGATTTCAGGAAAGTATTGAGGGGCGGGCATTCTGGTAATAGTGGGTGGAGCCAAAATGCCTGCATATTTTAGCTTCAAGCTCCCACTGCCAGTAACTAAGCCTTAGGAGAGGCTTTTCAAACGTTTAGACAATTGGGGAAAAAGTCCAGAAGACTACCCAACAATGGTGTTATGCAGAGGGGACTGGGAATTATAAATAAATATTTTTTTAAAGCAGAAGCTACAGCTAGGTCTTATTTAAATATTTATTTAAACCCCCTTTCCTTTAAAGTGGAGAACTGTATTAATCATATCTTTTATAATTTTGTACCCCTTCCTTTCTTTGTTTCTATTAGTTTGTTCCACTTCCTTAACCAATTGCCTTCATTCAACTGACTCATAAGCTCCATTCTTTCTTCCTAATATAAAATTAAACATTAGATATTCCACAATATAATGCCATCTATCCACCTTCCAGCTTCCTTTGTCCTTCTGGCCGTATGCAGTAACCACCTGAGCTTGTTTCAGGGCTGTGGTTCCTTCTCTCCTTCCAGATGCCACACCTCAGCAATGAGTTTCAGGGTCCCAGAAATGACGAGTGGAATTGTGTGTGTGTGTATGTGGGGTCTTTTCTCTCCAAGGGGACCCCTCAAAGCTTGGATGTTCTAATGGATTGTATGTTTCTTTGGCTGGAAGGCTGGCGGGATACAGAAAACGAAGGCACCCCATTGGTGTACATCCTCCTGGCCACTCGGTGCCGCGTCGGCCACTGTGAAGAATTCTGGGTCTACAAAGGGAGCCATTCGGAGCACACCGCCTTCCTGCCCCCCGGCTTCCAGGAGAGCGCCTCCCTGGTGTTTGTCTCGGTGCTGGTGCAGGACCAGCTCGGAGCAACCGTGGTGGCCTTCAACAGGTAAGGCTTTTCCTTATCAGACGGGGAAGGAACCGGGACAGCCACCTGAGTTTTGCAAGCCTTCCATGCAAACGTACACAGAACCTGAGGAGCAGAAATTGTCTGAATAGAGAGCACGCTGATCAAATTTGCAGATGACACCAAATTGGGAGGGGTTGCTAATACGCCTGATGACAGGATCAAAATTCAAAAGGACCTGGACAGATTGGAGAGCTGGGCCAAGGCTAACAAAATGAACTTCAACAGAGAGAAATGTAAGGTCCTACACTTAGGCAGAAAAAATGGCATGCAGAAATATAGGATGGGGGACACGTGGCTGGCTAACAGTAGGTGTGAAAGGGATCTAGGAGTCTTCATAGACCACAAGCTGAACATGAGTCAGCAGTGTGATGCGGCAGCCAAGAAGGCCAACGCAATTCTTGGTTGCATCAATAGGAGTATGGTGTCTAGATCGAGGGAGGTATTGGTACCACTCTATTCTGCATTGGTTAGACCTCATCTTGAATCCTGTGTCCAGTTCTGGGCACCCCAGTTCAAGAAGGATATGGATAAGCTGGAGCAGGTCCAGAGGAGGGCAACCAAAATGGTGAGGGGCCTGGAAACCATGCCCTATGAGGACAGACTTAGAATGCTGGGTGTGTTTAGTCTGCAGAAGAGAAGGTTGAGAGGGGACATGATCGCCATGTTTAAATATTTGAAGGGATGTCATGTCGAGGAGGGAGTGGGCTTGTTTTCTCCTGCTCTTGAGACCAGGACAAGGAGCAATGGATGCAAGCTGCAGGAGGGGAGATTCCGCCTGTACCTCAGGAGGAATTTCCTGACAGTCAGGGCTGTCTGGCAGTGGAATGTGCTGCCACGGAGTGTGGTGGAGTCGCCTTCGTTGGAGGTTTTTAAGCGGAGGCTGGATGGCCACTTGTCGGGAGTGCTTTGAGGGTTTTCCTGCATGGCAGGGGGTTGGACTGGATGGCCCTTGTGGTCTCTTCCAACTCTACATTTCTATGATTCTATGATTCTATGATTGTTTCGGGGCTCTGTACTGAGAAGGTGCAGCAGCGTGTCTAGCCCAGGGGTGGGGAACTGTGGGAGTTTGGGGAGCTGTAGTAGCCCCTCTCCCCAAGATCTTGGGGGGATACATCCCAGCAAAAATTTAAAAAAATCAAAAACATTTTTTATCCTTAAGCCTCTGCTAGGGAACATCATGGCCATTTCACTATGTTTTGAGGTATCCCTCTGGATCGCTTTGAGACTTGGGAGGTGCCTTCTGTTTAACAACAAGAAGTGAACAGAAGTCACATCCAGTTCGCTTCTTGTTTTCAGAGATGACTTTTCCTGAGACTGAAATTTCCTGGAGAGGGGCAAAAATATGGGAATTTCCCATGCCCACTAGAGCTTATTTTTGGAGGAATTGTAATGCTACACACACACACACACACACACACACACAGAGAGAGAGAGAGGGGGGTTACTCCTGAAGCCCCCTGGAAGCCACAGAAACAGCTCTGGGGTCTGTGTGCAGCCCACAAGTCACACTTTCCTCCCCCTGGTGTAGCCTGTCACAAAATGATTAAGGTGTCCCTCCCATTGCTGCTCCTTCCTCCTGAAGGATAAAGTCTTCTTCTCTTCCTTTGCTTGCAAAGAACTCCATTTCAAGGGCCAGTCCACCCTTGAATGGACAGACTCACTGCACTGCAACTTTTGTTTGGCGGGGGGGGCTGGCACATCTCAAAACAAAGCATTTGATCACCCCCTGGAAGGAATTTCTCATAGGTCTGTAAAGAGCAATGGCAGCTGGTGGCGTCCATGCCAACAGGTTTCATGGTTTGAATGTTGGATTAGGACTCTGGAAGATAAGAACTGGAATTCCCACTCAGCCCTGGAAGCCCATTAGGTGGCCTTGGGTAAGCCCCACTCTCTCAGCCTCAGGAGAAGGCAGTGGCAAAGGCAAACCACCTCTGAACAAATCCTGCTGAGAAAACCCTGTATTTTTGGAGGTAGTGTATTGGCTTTAGTGGGACTCTGGGAGACCAGGGTTCAAATCCCTGCTCAGCCATGGAAACCCACTGGATGACCTTGGATAAGTCATGTTCTTTCAGCCTCCAAGGGAAGCAAGGGAGATAATTCTAATAAACTGGAATTAATTTGAAGCCGTATGGCTACCACAACGAAGGTTCTGAACCCTATTCTTCCCAGTAGATTTAGCGCCTTGGATAGCTCCGTTAAAGTTCAGACTAAATCCCAGTGTGGATTCACTGCGTCTCCTTCCTCACTTGGGAGCCAGCAGCCGGGGCTGGTTGCTGCAGCCTGCAATCAGAAGCCGTTTCTCTTCTCCATCTGGCAAACAGGCCGACAAGGAGACAGTTGGCCCATTTCTGCTGATTTAGAACCCCTTCGAGACAGTGCGTCATTTTGGGTGGCAGGTGGGAGATCAATACCTTCGGAAATGCAAGCGTGTTCTTGGATTGTAAATCAGGGAGGAGGCCAGCGTTCCAGTCTGTTTGGCTCAGGAAAGAAAAGAATTCGGTGTCCTGTTCTCATCGGTAACAAACAGCTGCCCGGAGATGAATGGGCCACATTTGGAGACAAATGGGAAAGGCCCAGGCAGGCCATTTATCTTTGGAGAGGGCCTTCTCCACCTGGGTTGCACACATCTTCTCCGAGCGTGATTTCATTCTGGGAGGGAGCGGATTAAAAACAGGGAGCTGTGTTGATCTGTAGCCACAAGGCTTTGGCGCACAGCCCGAGGTGTGCTTGGAGAAGGAGCGGGGTGCCTAGGCTCAGAATGGCTCATAAAATAGCAAACAGAGGAGTGAAAGGAGCTATGCACTGAGAGCAAAATGAGCCCTGTGGGAGCCTTGTAGGTCCAGCTCCCATACAGTCACTAACACCACCGCAGTTGCAGACAGGTGACATTCATGCCCAGCCAACTTGATTTCATGGAGTTTATTTTCAGGGCCATTTCTGCAACTTACCCTTTTCCGACATTATCCTGGCATCATCTCAGCAGTGCCCTTGCCAGGATGGGAGCATGTCCCCAACACTCCCCTCCACACCTGGCCGGCTGCCTGTGGATGGGAGTGCAAGCAACACACACCTTCCTTCCACAGTGCAGCCAGCCTCTTTCCCGTGCTGCACTGAGGAAGGAAGCACCTGCATTGCACTTCTGCCCGTTCTGCATGGCCACTGGCAACAGGGATGTTGCACGATCGTGGGCCATTAACAAGTTCTTTCCATTAATGGAATATCCCGCTATCATGATGGATAGGGATGCATTGGTAGTAGGACTGCAGTGATGTTGTGTGAAAGTACAACTTGCAGACTGCCAGCAACACATCCCCATCATTGTAAGGGTTTGGGTCCATGACTAAGTCCTTGCAGGATTCTGCTTGACCTCTGACCTCTGTTCTTTGCAGAATCTGGCCCAGTAGCTCAGACCCAGCTGGCTGCTCTGATGCAGGACAGCTGGAGAGGCCAGGAGCCAGCTTTATAAGGGCTGGGGTTAGTCTGCAGTCTTTGCTACAGTAACATGGTTTGTAGGCTTTGCTAATTGTCCAGTGTGCCTGGCCCTCCTGATCCCTGGACTTGGACTTCAGCCTGTTTTCTTGACTTGCCTCTGGCCCAGTGGACTCTTGTTACCTGGTAGGTTTCTGCTCTCTTGAACCCCTACTGTGCCCTGACCTTCTGCCTCTCTCTTGGACCTCCTTCTGGCCCTGTGTATGCCAGTTGACTGGAAGGCCCCTATGACCTTGGACTCCTGTTGTGCTCTGACCTCCAGCCTGTCTCCTGGACCCTCTTCTTGCCTGTGGCCCCCTGGACTCTTGCTACCTGGAGGACTGCTGCCTTGGACTCTTGCTGTGCCCTGACCCTTGGCTTTCTGACCTAGTGCCTCTCTCTCAGCCCAGCCCCGGTGCCTGTACTGGATGGCCCTTGCTGCCCACGCCTTGGACCCCGACAATCATGGGACAGCAACATTGTGCAGAAATGGCCCAGGTTTTTTGTCCTTGAAGGCTGTCTCCTCAAGAGGAGGCTTCCAAAAACAGCAACAACAACAGACAACAAAACATAAAAACTGAAGTTTAACAAACAGTTAAACTTAAACTGATGGACTCATAAATTCCAGTGATGTAATTCCAGTGACGTAAGGCCAACGTGAGACTAAGCTGTCAAGAGGGAGTAAGGAATCCTCCAAGGAAGGCTGAGCCGGGTGAGCAGGGGTTCTCAGCCTTCATCCCTCCAGATGCTGCTGGCCTGGGCCACGTTGGCCAGTCCTTTCTCCTTTTGGCTGAGGCTTCTAAGAGTCGGTGTTTCAAATGTCTGGAAGGCCAAAGACTTGAGAACTGCGACTTCAGAGCTTGTTCCAAAGCAGTCAAAGAAAGGATCTGATGAAGCTTTCTGGAGAGAATGTGCGTGAGATGGAAAGGCCTTATCAATCGTAGATCTTCCAAGATATTTCCTGCAGGACCAGAGAGCGGAGTCTCTGAAGGCTGTCTTACAGCCCGGGAAGATTTGTTTGTATAAAGAACAGGCAATTTCTGGCCTTTGAGATGATGCTGGCTTGCACCTGCTGCTAGCCCACTATTTGTTCTTCTGGCTGGAGATGATGGGAGTCACAGCCTGACAACATCTGGAAAGCCATGGGTTGCCCAGATGTGATTTAGGGCTTTAAAAGCCAACTCCAACAATACTTTAAACTGAGCCTGAATCCAATGGAGAAGGACTGGCTGGTCTGCCCCCCGATGGATCAATTCATTCCTCAATTATATTAAATGTTGTCTCATATCTGAACAGATAATAATCTCGCATGTAGAAAGCCAGCCTATCAGGGGGGAGGGCTATCGTGGGGCTATATTTCTACCTGCAGGGGGGTTGTTTTTCAAAACAGGACACTGATAGGCTGTTTATCCTTTCCAGCTCCATGGCCATCACCTTGCCCAGTGTACCAGAGGGATTCCACAGCCTCCCACAGTGGCTTTACAACCAGACTGAGGTGGTCTTGCAGGGCCTGGTGAAACAGGGAGACCCCCAGCAAGTCATCGAGTACACTTTGGCTCTCATCACCATCTTAAATGAGGTAGGAAGATGCAACCCAGCCTGGCTAGAGAGGGTGGGACAGGGATAAGGGGAAAGCTGTCCAGCAGATTCTCTTAGCTCACCCATCTTGTGTCCTCTTCTTCCTCGTCTTCTTTGGTATAAAATCCCTGTCTTGCAGTGGCACAGTGTGTTGTGATGGGCAGATCCCCGATTAAGGTTTTTAATCTTGTTGCACGCTGCCTTAAGTCCAGGCTAGAACAGAAGTCTCTAGATAAATAAATAAAATGAAACGAAGAGCACCTGGTGGGATGGTAACCCTTTTACCCTGATGTGAGATTTGTTCTCCGTCCTTTGCCCAACAGCAGGAAACAGCCAATTTTTCCACCTTGCCTCTTGCTTGCCTTGAACTGCCCTTTGCTTCTCAAGAACCCTAATTAATAGAGGTATTTACACACACACACACATATATATATGTACTTTTTTTTTCAATCCCAATCAAAGTACGAGTGCACCATGCATTCAAAACCAGAAATGGAGAGGGAAGACCGGCTCAGGGCCTGGATACGGAGGAACATCACAGAAACGCTGGTCTCTTTGAATGTGAGCACGGTGGACGACATCCAGCAGATTGCAGCAGTGCTGGCCCAGTGCACGGTAGGCGCCTTTGCCCTCTTGAAATGGATCTTTGCTCCTGTTCGCTTAAACCAGTGGTTCTCAACCTGTGGGTCCCCAGATGTTTGTGGACTTCAGCTCCCAGAAGCCCCAGCCACTATGGTCAATGCTCAGAGCTTCTGGGAGCTAAAGTCCAAAAACATCTGAGGACCCACAGGTTGAGAACCACTGGCTTAAACAAAAACCCTTTTGTGGTTCTTCAGCCCTCAGGGTTTGTCCAAGAACGCTGGTACCTCGTGTTGTTTCTTAGCGGCCTGTTTCGGCTGCAGTTCCACAAGGACTCATCACCCGAGTTGGTGGCCAATTATTTAATATTTTTATCCAGGCAAAACCAGGGGCACTCGTTGTCAGCCAGCTGTTGTTTTTAAATAGTTTATGCCAGAGTTCACTAAGGCAGTTATGAACATGTAACCGAAAGTGACGCGTTTGTGACCGGTTCATATTCACAATCCCTACGTATTTACTAGTTCAGTGGTTCCTAACTTTTTCTTTAAATATCTTTTGTTGCCATGAACCATAAAGACTTAACTGAAGCTTTAGAACCCTAAAGCGATTCAAATATTTAAAGTTGCCCATCAAGGGTCTTCAGATTTAGAGAAAAGGGAGAAATTAGTGAATGCACAAGCTCCTATTATGAATGTTATATATTGGAATGATTCCATACAAGTTTGTCTTCCTTCCTGCCTTTCATTTATTCATTCTGTATAAGCTCATAAAATTTTTCAGAGGTCTCGGGAGCTGGTTGTAGTCCTTGATTTGTGTTCCTTTGGTTGCTTGATCCTCAGGTGGCCAACAAAGAGTTTGTGTGCCGTGACTGCCTGATGAAGACCTTGGAGAAGCTCGAGAGCATGATGGTCATCCTTCGGGGAGAGACCACGCAGGGCACCATGACTCCCACCACCATTGCGGACAACATCCTCAACATCATGGGTGAGTTTGTGGGAAGCGATGCCCCAAAGGAAACTCGGCTTGCTTTCCCCAGTAGGCCGAGATCTGTGAGTGTCCCAAGTAGGCTTGCGGGAAGCTCCTATTGCCATCATTTCTAGGAAGAGAGGAAGAGGAGAAGCCATGCTGGACCGGGTTCTATGCCCTATTCACACCTTGGACAGACCTTTTCCCATGGGGAATGCAAAACCAGAAACTCTCTCAGAGTTCAGCAGCTGTATAATCCACTACAAACACAGGCTTTACAAAGCTCATGAGTACAAATTGATTAACAGATTGCATACATGAAATGGAGGAACAGGAGGAGAAAGAAGTGTTACGCAGTGTTGGATAGCTAAATAGCACAATGATAAAGGGAATTATTAATAGAAGGCAGTGGGAAAAGGGAAAGACCATACTACTGCTGGATAGAGTCCTGGGCCATTCTGCACTACACTGTTATAGTGCTATTATTCCACTTCCAACATCTGGCAGAATTCTGGGGTTTCTAGTTTCCTGAGGCCCAAGAGCTCTCTGGATGAGAATTCTCCATGCCTCTCCCTAAACTGCAAATCCCAGGGAGGGTTTGCATAGGAGGTTGAAAGTGAAGTAATAGCACTATAACAGCATAGTGCGGAAAGGCCCTCGGTCAAAGAAGGCACAGCCCTGAGTATGTAAGACCTAACCAAGGGTGTTGAAGACAAGAGATGTCTCATTCGTAGGGCTGCTGCAAGTTAAAATCGACTTGATGACAGTTAACAACAAAAACAAAAAGGTAATTATTAGGGTACAGTTGCAAATGTAAATCCACAACATACTAAATGCTGAGATGGTGAGTAATATATAGCTAGATCAAAGACGTTTGATTAACATGATAGGTTCCCAGTACAGCACTGTTTCGGAAATCTTTTTGGAAAGAACACAACCCCTTAATGCAATCCCACAAGCAGCTTTGATAATTCATAAGCCATCACCTGCCAATATAATCTAATTGCTCTGAAGCACAGTGAGCCGCTTAGTGTCAAGTGGTTGATTTGTTTGGAGAAGCTTAACAGTGCTTTCATTGGGAGAAACATCACAGTCCCATTCCAGGAATGTCCTTAGTTCATAGTGATCTTGATATCTGGGGCTTGCAAATGTATCCAGAACATCGCGGATTTATTTTTGTGTATGTTCTCTAACAGCCTATGGCTACTAAGCTAGCCAAAATTATGTAATATTCATTTCCTCTCCTGTTCTTGCATTTTATATGCACATTTATTTTTTTGCAGCTGTGTGCTTTGGTTTGTGGGTGTTTGTTCACAATGAGCCCATGAGTGCAACTGCACTCTAAATTTCCTGTATTCACGGGATTGTTGCACAGAGGTGTTCACTGCCTCTGGTACTGGAGATGACAGCAGCCAGTGTTTTCAGCCCCATTATTAAATGGGATAGGACAGGAAGATTTAACCTCTGGTAGTGGTTTTTGGGTAGTTTAGTGCTACAGCTCTGCAGACCAGGGTTTGAATCCTTGTTCAGCTGTGCAAACCCAATGGGTGACTTTGGACAAGTCTCAATCTCTCAGCCTCAGAGGAAGGCAACAGCAAGCTTGCTCTGAACAAATCTTGCCAAGAAAACCCCCTCACAGGTTTGCTGTAAGCTCTCCATAAATCTGGAATGACTTGGAGGCACACAGACAACTGTGGAGACCAGGGTTCCAATCCCTGCTTGGCCACAGAAACCAACTGGGTGACTCTGAGCAAGCTGTCACTCTCTCTCAGCCTCTGGGGAAGGCAAAGTCCAACCCCGTCTGAACAAATCTTGCCAAGAGAACCCTGTGAAAGGTTTGCCTTAGGGTCAGAAACTTCTTGAGGGCCACAGCAACAAAGTGATTGATTGTACCCCAGAGTTTTTGCTGCGACCTTAACTGTAAACTTACCCAACGCTGAACTTTTCCTGCTGCCTTTGTAGGGGACCTGATCCACCTTGTCAACACCGTTCCTCGGGAGTCCCAGCCACAGGAGCTGTGCAGTGGCCAGAGTCCCGTGGAGGTGGCTTCCAAAGCCTATGCCCTCTCCACCGACCTGATGCGCATCCTCATGAAATCTCGGGTGCTCAACGAGGAGCCCCTGGAGCTGGCCGGCACCAACATCACGGCCACGGGGAAACGGGCCGACCCCTTTGGCCTGCTCTGCTATGAGGACAACCCCGAGTGCCAGTTCTCCATCCCGCCGGCTTTCAACGCCACCTTCTCCAACATGACGGATGTCATCCAGGTCATGATCAGAGTGGACTACAACCCCTTTCCCTTTGGCTACATTGCCAACTACAGCGTCTCCTCGGAGGTGGCTTCCATGGAGTTTCAGAACAACAGTGGGTCAGAAATTCCAATAGGGAGCCTGGATCCAGAGAAAGCCATCACCGTCATGGTAGTGGACCCTCAAGAGAAGAACATTACTGTGGGGTCGGTTGTGATTGAGGAAGGGAGTTCGGTGAGCGTGGCGCTTAGCCTAGAGAGAGGCAACCCTGAAGCTGGGCTGTATTTCCAAGTCACCTTCAGCACCCTCAATGGTGAGTGCCTGGCTAAACCTCTTGGCCACGTTAATTGTTTCTGTGGAATGGGGATGTGCACACACAAATTTTTAATTAATTAAGGATGTGTCTTCCTTGATTGAGTTTATCTATCTGTAACGTGGTCTTCCTCTTTTCCTACTTCCTTACCAAGCATTATTGTCCTTCCCATTGAGTCATGTCTTCTCATGTTATAGGCAAAGTACAACAGCCTCAGTTTAATTATCTTGACTTCTAGGCAGAGTTCAGGCTTGAATTGTCCTAGGACCCATTTGTCTTCTTAGCAGCCCAAAGCATCCACAGAACTCACCTCCAGCACCACATTTCAAATGAGTTCATTTTCTTCCTACCAGTTTTCTTCACTGTCCAGCTTTCACAACCACAACAACCTCTGGATTCCAGCTGTGAAAGCCTTTGACTTTACATTTCACAACCATACATAGAAATTGGAAATAGGATGACCTGGACAATCCTAACTTTAGTATTCAATGATATGTCTTTATAATTGAGGATCTTTTCTAGTTCCTGGATAGCTGCCCTTCCAAGGCTTAGAAGTTTCAAAAGCTTTATTCAGGAACATCAAAGAAACAACTGCACATCTTGGTGTTGCTGAGACTAAGAAGCATTGGATTGACACTACCTTACAATCTGCAACATTACAAATTAGCACATGCTAGCATTCTATTTGGTAGGTAATCATAACAACTCCTTTCCCAGTTTTTTTTTTCATCCCCATCCCATTTTCTCCTTCTGCTTGCCAACAGCATGATCTTGCAGCCAAGTCTGTCTGCCTCCGTCTGTCTTCTTTTTACAGGTTGTTAGAATAACATTTCCCTGTTCCCAGCACACTATTTCCCGGCCAATCCTCTCACAACACAATAAAGCACACTAAAATAAAAAGCAAAGCTACCTAAAACATGGCAGGGAGAACAAATCAGACCTCCACGTTGCACTATGGAGCGGGAAGTCTTCTGGTGGAGTTGGTGACAGTTGAACTGGGAACTTCCTTGCTCACATATCACCTTCTTAGCCTTGAGCTGGGACAGCAATTACAAACCTGATGAACCTAACATCCGTAAGAGACAGAGATGTGTTCCAGTGGTCAGCTTCTCACTCAGGTTGTCTCTCCTTCTCCCCACGGCCAGACCGCTATGTGTCCAGCGAACAGGAGCCATTCATTGCTGTCTGTCTCTTCCGTGCGCCTGAGCCTGGCATTGAACAGAACTGCACAGACTTCAAGGAGATCCACTTGGAGGACATGACCAGGGGACCCCAGGGGGACCACCGGCAGTACACTTTCTTTGTCTCTCCAGTGTAAGTGAAAAATCTTGGTGGGGAGGGAAACTGGCACATGAATTGGCAAGCCAGGAATAGGCTGGCTGTGGTTTCTGTGGCTCATTTCCTCCTGTAATACAAAGTCTGTGCCTGTGTATATGTGTACGGTTGCATGGTTTGCAACAGAGGTCTTGTCTCAGATAATGCTGTGGGTGTACCACCTGTGGTTTGGGAATGGTTGTTTTCCCCAAGGGGAATGCAAGGGAGACCCTTCCCTTCCTTCCCTTGGTGCAATTCATGGTCAGAAGATGATTGGGATTCTTTGTTCTCATAGGTGCAAGGGAAGAGGACCTTCCCCGTGGCTGCTCCCAGACTTCAGGGAACTCCCTTCCTCGGGAGGCTATTACGTCAGGCTTTTAGAAGTTGACTGTGATGAGCTTTTAATGGTGGACTGAGCTGCTTTGTTGATTTTTGTTGACATTGTCTTTTAATGAACTTCAATAGTTTTAACTTTAAAATTCTCTAATTGTTTTTGAAAATAACTCTTTCTCTCTATATATATATTCATTCACACACACACACACACACACTCATTCTATTAAAACCAGAACAAATTCAAAGCGTACAAAAACATGAAATGTCCAGGGTGCCCTCTTCTGGCGCAACCCCCACGTAAACGAATGCAAGGTTGTGCAAAGCATCTCTCCCATTACAGTCAATGGGCATAGTGGGTGTTCACACAGGCAGGTATGTATACATGCACATTGCATCCATTGACTACAATGGGATACAACACTCATGGTTTTTGTTTTGCATGGGGTTTCCTGAAACAGAACCCCCATATATGAAGGGCACACTGTATATATGAATATGCACATGTATTTATATCTATCTGTCTGTCAATCTAGATATGCATATATGTGTGTGTGTGTGCTTTTAATTTGTTCTGTTTTTAATGGAACTTTAATGTTAAGTTGCCTTGAGTCCATGGGACAAAATATGAATGAAAATAATGAAAATAGCAACAACAGCTTACAAGATTCACCCACACTGGCTGACCTGGAAACGAAACTTGTCTTTTTAGTTTCCATCCCACAACCTTTGGTCAACTGCACCACCTTCCATTCCATCCTGCCTTGTTTTATGACCACTTGGTTCACCCTCTCCTTTTAGCACCGAGGATGCCGAAACGGATTATTACTTCAACATCACCAACCACTTCGTCTGGTCTCCCGTGGAAGTGACTCTGGGCCTGTACGGATCCTTGTGCCAGTATTTCAGCGCGGAAGAGGTCCGCTGGAAGACGGAAGGCCTGGCTCCCTTGGAGGGGACCACTCCCGAGAAGGCCGTGTGCCTAACCCAACATCTGACCGCCTTTGGAGCAAGCCTTTTTGTTCCCCCGCACTCTGTCCAGTTCATACGGCCTGTGAGTCCAGTCAAAAAAACTTACAGTCGCCAAGTTGTCATAAGTAATCCTTTCTGCTTTTCTTATAGCATTACTCTTGCTGTATTTCATAAGCTCTGTTTTTGAATCAGAAACCTCTAAGACAGAATAGCAAACTGTTTTGTTCGTATCTGAGAAACAAGCCCAGGGCCATCACTGAGAGTTCCTCAGCCCTCGATTCCGTGAACAAATGCTCCAGG
Organism: Iguana delicatissima; assembly: GCA_948472985.1. Lineage (NCBI taxonomy): Eukaryota > Metazoa > Chordata > Lepidosauria > Squamata > Iguanidae > Iguana > Iguana delicatissima. Next base: position 2,851,381 of record CAOKZL010000019.1, on the reverse strand, counting down.
TCATAATGTATAAAAGTTGCATGAAGCCAGATTTAACATTTTTGGTTCTTTAACAGTGTTTCTTTAGAGGAGCAAGATCCCCAAGATATATAACAGGTTAGAAACAAAAAGGCAGATGTCTGTGAAGGTCATAAAAGCAGGAAGAACACACCAGTGAAGGACCAGTTTGCTGGAAAGGACATTGCATCCAGCATTACTGCTGTTTTGTGAGGCAATAGATGCAAAACCCAGATGTCTAGAAGGTTAGCAGTTGTCATTTTTCAATACTTCGGGACTCCCTGGGACTCCCTGGCTGGATTTCAGGTTAGCAACACCATGCAGAAAAGCTGAAACGCCTCTCCTAAGATGGTCACTGGGAGTAAGAGCTTGAGGCAGCAGTATGTTGGTATTTTGGGTCCTTTTTAACCTGGAATGCAAATAAAAAATTCATTCCCTGCCCCCTTCCAGTAGTAGAGTGTGCCAAGCATTGCTACTGCTGCAAAGGTACAGCCATCTTCAGTGCATATGTGTTCCTTTTGCTCAGCCTCCAGGCTCGGGGCTCAACTACATCGTCCTGCTGACGTGCGCCATCTGTTTTGTGACCTACTCGGTGGCCGCCGTGATTGTGCACAAACTAGACCTGATCGACGTTAACCGCGTGGGGGTGATCCCTTTCTGCGGCAAGAACGGGCTGTACAAGTATGAGATCCTGGTGAAAACGGGCTGGGGCAAAGGGTCAGGTGAGTAGCCGCGATACCCTCCGGACTCCCCCGTAACCATGACCATTTCCGCACGACAGTCTTATAGCGCGATGATTCCACTTTCAACCTCCTATGGAATCCTGGGGTTTGCGCCTGGCCCCTCCCGGAACTGCAAACCCCAGGATTCCATAGGAGGTTGAAAGTGGAATCATCGCGCTATAGACTGTCGTGCGGAACTGTTCCTGGTGCGCATTGTTGAGTTAAACCCAAGGAAAGCATTGGAGGTGAAGTTCTAATGAGTCTGAAAAATGACTCCTTCCCAGCATCCCTGTCTGTACTAAAGAGGAATGTGATTTTGGTAATTTTCTTCTTGCTGTGTGAGAGTGTTTTCAAAAACTTTTCAAAGAGAATTCGTAGTTTGAGGCTGCATTTTCTGCAGAGGAACAGGCCTGTATATTCTCTGCAGAACAGAACACACAAGGAAATGCTGTTTTCTGTGAAGCAAATAGTATTTCTATGTGGAAATACTCTTTTCAGTGCAGAAAACACTCTTTTGTGTGCAGCAAATACTGTTTCCTGCATGAAACAATCTCATGTGAATTTTGCGTGGAATAAATCTCAAAATGTGAAGATTCTCATAAGTCAAGGGTACTTTTTGCCAGGGTTTCTTGACAAGTTTTTTGACTTTTTTTTCACTGTTTCTGATTTTTAATCCTTCAGCCCAATTAATAGAATTTTGGCTCTGTCTCTCTGCCTGCTTCAGGCAAGTTGCTTCCATTTTTTAAGTCTGTCCCACATACTTATTTAACAGTGTTTACTTAATCTTTCATTTTGTTAAAAGAAAGTTGTGAACTTTGAAAAAAAAGTTCACGGATCTACTTGGCTTGGGAGATGACATCACTGGTGCTTACCAATCAGTGCTGTCCATTGCTATATAGTGGTGTTCATTGCTATCAGCAGTTTGGTACTGCTGCAAACCCCACAGAATGCGTTCCCTTCTCCAGTAAAAACTTAATTTTAGAGGGGAAATAATGCATCTGCACCATACAGAGTGAACCCACTCTCCAACCTATTGGCTGCTCCCATTTTAAAAATGTTTCATCTGTCTTTGCACTTAAGTCAAGGAAGGGACCCCAAAGTTCTTTCTGCAGCCCATCCCTCCAGACCCTCATTTTTTGGCAAAAGAAAAGAATGAATTTCTTTTCCTGGAACTCCCATGGGGAGAATGTTGCACCTTTTTAATAAATCTTCGGGGGTTCCTGCACTGTTAACATTAAAACAATACCAGGTTTTCCAAAAACAGAAGTGGGGTTCTGGTTTTGTTTTCCATTTGGTATTTTTGGCCGCCTGCGGATCTCTGGGTGGTTCTGGGGACAAAGAAATTCGCTTTCAGACTGGCCGGCGGTGAACACATAGCCTCTCAACTTTCCTTTGGTGCACAGTTTGCTTCAGTCCTCCAGGCCAGGCCGCCAGAGCAAGGCATGTTTATGAGAAGATGGGTGGGACAGCTCTTGTTGGCCACTCTGTGCAGGAATAGATGCTCCGTGCAAATGCACATGCTCATGAGTCAAATGAATTGGTCAAAATGGGCTGAGGTGGAACCAAAGCACATCTGGCAGCTCTTAACAGAATGAAAAGGAAACATGGCATGAAGGTTTTTAGCCACTGGATGGAGAGAACGTCCAGGAGAAACATCCCCTCCCACTGGAGCAGTGGCATATTTTAGAGCCCCTCCTGCTGGGAGAGGAAGCCAAGCCCCTTTGGCCCATTCCCTGTTCCTCCCAGGGCCAATGCAACATGATCTTTGGGTGGGCAATAGCCGCAAAGAAGCAAGTTGCTGTATTTTCCACCGTGCAAAAAGAACACCCCTCCCTAGCCCTCTCAGATTTACTGGGGAGCAATAGAGAAAGGTAGAGAGGAGGCGTTTGAACTCACCTGGCTCATCCTTCTTGCTCTGGAAAGAGAGTGGGGGGTTGTTCCTGGCACTTGCAATCTGTGGTGTGACTGGCAGTTGCAATGCAACAATTATACTTTCTGTATAACCAGCAAAAGTATCCCAAACCAAGGCTTCAGTAAAATCCAGGCATGAAAAGGACCAACAGTAAATAGTCAATAGGATTTTGGGGATGGGGAAGGAATTGCTCTTTCTCCTTTTGCAGTTCTTGATCTGAGGTGTAAAGAGACAAGCTTTTGCTACATACAGAGTGAGAAATTGAGCAGGGGCTTGAACCTGGTTTCTTAAGAGGGCCATCTTCAGGTCCCTTTTCTCTGTGCCATGTCGGGCAAAGCTGGGCCCTGTCTCTGCTTGACTTGGCACCGCCTCCTTCTTTCTTTCCAGGGACAACGGCCCACGTGGGGATCACTCTGTATGGGACGGACAGCAAATCCGGCCACCGGCACCTGGACGGAGAGAACGCCTTCCGCCGCAACAGCCTCGACATTTTCCAGATCGCCACAGAAAGGAGCCTGGGCAGTGTGTGGAAAATCCGCATCTGGCATGACAACAAAGGTGCGTTACAAGGAGGAGATCACAGCTGTGTGTTGGAGCCAGAACTGCTTGGAGAGACTTGGTCCTAAATCTTGTGTCTTTCACCCAGGGCTCAATCCATCCTGGTACTTGCAGCACGTCATTGTCAGAGACCTGCAGACCTGTAAGACTTACCACTTCTTGGTGAACGACTGGCTGTCTGTGGAGAGCGAGGAGAACGACGGCTTGGTGGAGAAGGAAGTCTTTGCTGCCAGTGAGTTGGGGTGGAAAATCCCCCAGGGGCCGTGACTTTGAGCCTAGGAAGAGAGATGGTGCTCAGAGGGCTGACACTCAGGGACTTGGGCTATACTTTTTAATGATATGTTTGGACAGTTTTTAATCTCTGTTGTTTTTAGTAAGTTGCAAGCTGTCTTGAGTCCCATTCTTGGGAGGGAAATGGCGGGATGGAAACGAATAAAATAATAAAATACATAAATGAATGATAGTAAATAACAAAATCATAATCATGCCACCTATTTTGATTGAAAAATGGGGGCATTATGCATTGCACCATCCCACATTCTGAGGAGAGATAGGTTCTGCAGCATTTTCCCATAAGCATGGCTTTGAGGGATGAAATGGGGACAGACATGCCGGCTGGAGGTATCTTTCCTTTCCCCGTTTCCTTCCATCCTGCAGATTGTTGGGTGACATGCCCATTAGCAACTTAAAAAGAAAAAAAATGATGCCAGCCATGGAGGGGCTGTGTGTCTCTTAGGCAGGCCCTCTCCTTGCAAGGGCTAAAATGCTTAATCCAGCGTCCTTTCTCCTCAGGTGAGGCGGAGCTGAGGAGCTTTGTGCGGATCTTTGTCGGCGAGCTGCAGCGGGGCTTCTTTGAGAAGCATGTCTGGCTCTCCTTGTGGGACCGGCCCCCTCGCAGCCGCTTCACCCGGATCCAGCGAGCATCCTGCTGCTGCCTCCTCATCTTCCTCTTCCTCTGTGCCAACGCGGTCTGGTACGGCGTCGTGGGAGATGTCAACTTCAGGTGGGCGCAGAGCACCCGCTTCTCTCTCATAGTGTAGCCAGATGCCTCTCTTATTGGCAGGAGCCATCTGCATGCCTTTCCTTCTCCTTTCTTTCTTGTGAATTTAAAATCGCAAATTAGCCATTTATTCCCATGGAACAATCTTGGGAATTCCCTGGAACTGGGAATTGCAACAGAAGGTTACCCTGCCCCTCTTCTCCTCTCCTTTTTTCCAGCCACGTCCCCATTTCCACCTTGATCCCCGTCAGTGGCGAGACGGCCGTGGTCGGCTTGGTGTCCAGTTTGGTTGTCTACCCTCTGTACCTGGTTCTTCTCTTCCTCTTCCGGATGGCACGCAGCAAGGTAAGGAGGCAGGAAACCTCTCCACGGGACACTCCCCCCATCCCCGGTTGACCCCAGTTCTCTGAGAGGTGAAGTTTCAGGCGGTCTGGGGCTCAGCTTCCTTGGAATGAAATTCATGCCAATCGGTTGGCATTCGATAACATTTGCATTTATTTATGAGCACCCAAGTTCAGGTTAGCAGTCCAACACGTGTGCCAAAGTTCAGTCTAAAAGCTCTTTCCCAGGCTGTTAGCATTCAGGCATGCTTTTGACAACTGGAAGGGCTTTTGACAACTGGAAGGGCTTTTAAGGGGGCTTCTCTTTGGGGCAACACTGGACCACAGGGACCCTTGGTCTGGTCTGGTCCAACATCTGTGACAGGCATTTTTTGAGAGGGAGAGAGCAGGCATAAACACACTGTTATCTACTGGTTGGTTCTTCTCCTTTCAAAATAAGACTGAAATAACTCCCTCAAACTGGAGGAGGCAGAGTCAAAACTCTCTGTTCCTCCCTCTCATAATGACTGTTGTGGTCTTTCTGAGCTTGGAAGGAAGACTTTGGTCCAACATTGTCCCTCAAACCTTCCTCTCTCTTGCAGGTCTCTATCAGCCAGTCCCTGGCCCAGTCTGACCAGCAGTCCTTAGAGATCGACAACTACCTGGACTCCTCAATTCTGGAGAGCTCTTTCCTTACCTTTCCTGGCCTTCGAACGGAGGTAGGAGATCATGAGAGGGTAGTGCATCCAGCCCAGCTATCGGTTACCTTTGGAGTCTTTCAGGGTCTGTGTCTCTTCCTCTCACTGATACCAGCTTAGTCTCTCTAAGATGGTGCCACGTTTCCAAAACAAGATGAAGGAGCCGTGCATTAAGGTCCAGAGGGCAGAATCTAATGGTACTTACTAACTGACTGACTGACTTTCTCTTTCTCTCTCCACTTTCGTCCTACAGGCGTTCTCTGAGCAAACTAAAACGGATCTGTTCCTGGAAGACTCCAAAAGGTAAGTAGGGCTGTCATGAACTTCAACTGTTCCACCTGCTTCTGGGGTACGAGAAAGACACTCTTTCTACAAGGCCAATGTGAGAACCTGTTTTTGTATTTTCTTGAAAAACTTAGAGGGTTGGCTGGTGGGATGTATTTCCTGAGATTGCATTCAAGTATTTTTTAAGTGCGCTTGCAGCTTTTCTGTTTCCTGATAAATATTTTGTATTCCTTGAAAAGCTCAGAGTTTTTAATTTCTTGAGAAGAATTTTGTATTTCTTGAAAAACTTGGGGAGGGGTTTCCAGTTCATGAATACGAGAAATACTTTAAGCTTTTCTATTTCTTGAGATGTGTTTTATATTTCTTGCAAAGCTCTGGAGTTTTCTTGGTATCTCTTGAACACAAGAATGCAGGAAGCTTTTGTATTTCGTTTGAATTCCATAAGAAAGCTCTGGGGTTTTTTTGCTTCTTGAAAAGTGTTTTGCATTTCTGGAAAAGCTCTACTGAGTGGTGGCTTGTGTCTGGCCTCTTTTTCATTTGTCTGGACTCAGCCTGATCCGGTGGCAGTCCAACGATGCCCTTCTCAACTGGCCGGATCTGCTCAGCGACCCTTCCATCATGGGCAACACCATCCAGAAGCTGAAGAGGGGGAGGACTAGCCGCCATCTTGGCCTCGAGGCTCCTTTGGCTGCCGAGGAGGACAACTTGTCGTTTGGAGTCCCCCAGGCTCAGGCCAGATACTTCTCTGCTTCGGGTAAGGAAAGCAGGAAGGCACTAAAAGCAAAAAGCCCAGATCCAAATTAACTGCCCAGCTAGCATTCGTCAAGGATTTACCTGGCATAAACATCTGCCTCTGTATTGCAGATGGAAAAATGATAGGAAGCAACCCTTGTATGGAATTAGAACCTTGGTGGGCCAGTAATGCTTGGCAAGGTAGAAGGCAGTAGGAAAAGAGGAAGACCACATTGCAAGGAGATAGATTACACTCAGGAGGCCATAATGGCTGCCCTAGGTCTGGAAGACCAGAGGAGGGCTGTTGATAGGAGATTGGGGGCCTCATAGGGTTGCCTGTACTGGTCCTATGAAGGAGCTAAAGTGAAGAAGGCAGGGGGGAATTAGAGACTGGCGCCACTGAGTGGCTGCAAAAGAGGAAATATTATAGGGGGAGAGAAATTATAATGAACTTTTCCATACTTTGCATTTCTGGGGCATCTCCATCTCCCCCTGAGAACATGGTGATTTGCACTGATGGGCCAAGAGGAACATGCGGGTTTCCTGCCTGGGAAAACCAGCTTTTATTACACCTGTTTAGCAACCATATGCAAAGTCGAATCTATGACTTCCTGAAGAACCAGCAACGAATGCAGCTAATGTTGCTGAACGTGGCCTCAGGGGTGTATTTTTCCCCCCTTGCAGATGAAGACCTGATACGGCAAATTCTTGCAGATGGAGTGGGCGGCCTCCCTCATGCCCAGGACATGGGGCAGCATCCCAGGGTCGAAACAGATCTCATCTCAGGGTTGTAAGTCCACCAAGATGCAGAGGGGCAGGAAAGCACCCAGTGCAGGGGACAGGCTTCTTTCCCAGTTCCCCCGCTGTGGATGTAGGCGTGTGTAGCAGACCTGGGCGAAATGAGCCCCTGGGTTGCAGGGGACTTTTGCACGTGGTTTTCCAATGGTTGAGTTGCACTTGTCTGTATGCTGAGATCTCCCCGGTTGGCTCCCAGCGCAGTTGCCGTGAGACTAGCACGGCCACCAGGCAGCTCTGATTCTGAGATACAAGTGGTGATACCTTGAAGGTCTTGGCTGCAGGTGTGCTATGGCTAGTTGCTGCCTGCTTGTGTGTGACTCCCTCCCCTGGAAAATTCTGCAAGCTGCTAAGCAGTTGGAAGTATCTTGACACATCTCGTTCACCCTGGTAGATCCAACGTGCTTGGGGAGAAGACGGAGACAATCATGTTGCAGAGACTGAACGAGAAAGGACTGGCTGTCCCCGGCAGAGAACTCAACCGCTCAGCCAAATCAACGCGAACAGGTAGCTTGGGGGCTGCGGCTTTTTGGGCAGCTTCATGGATCAGCCTAGCTCAGTGGTTCTCAGCCTGTTCTCCTTCGGGGATGTTGGGCTTCAGCCCAGCGTGGCCAATGTCAGAGGTTCAAGGGGTAGAAGCCCAATTTAGCAGCCCAAGTTTGAGAACTGCTGGCTTAGAAGTTTGGTGGGAGTGATAGTGCATCAGCATCCTAAGACATGTGAGGTCCGCACATCACTTGCACCTGTCTACAGCAGAGGAGAGGAGACCGTCTGGGCCATACAGAGCAGAGATCCCTGCCAAGGGTGTACAGCCCAGTCAGAAAGGGCATAAATACCAGAATGCATACTCTGGATTTCCAGCCTCATTGGCCTCCTCCCAACCAATTCTGCCCCCACCCGTGCCTTTTGTCTCCTGCAGTTGTGGACCATGCCCTCCGGAAGCGCCTGCTGCCCTTCTGGTGCTCTCACCTGGCACACGCCATCAGCTTTGCCTCCCTCCTCATCTGCTTTGGAGTCTCTGTGTGGATCGGAGTGGGTTTCACCTCCAGCGTGGCCCTCATGTGGCTCATCTCAGGGATTTTTAGCTTTCTCTCTTCCTTTTTGCTCTGGGAACCCTTCAAGGTAGGTCTTGAGAAGAGCTGCTTGCCCATGGCTTCCTCTGGCCTCTTTTTTGGAAGGGTTTCAGGTGGCTGTTTCCACTTCTGATGGGACCCTCACTTCTCACCTTCTGTCTTCTCTGGGCCTGCAGCTACATGTAGCTGTGAGCTTGTCAGGATTCCCCAGGGAGGCCTTGCTCCACCTAATCTTTTTCCTGAATTTCAAATTTGCATAGATACCATGAGAAGCCCTTACATTTGATGAGATGAATCTTTCAGGACCTCACACACTGTTTACACGCCAGAAGATGCAATTTCTTGTTTTGGAACTGATCCAGTGTTTTTGTTCCCTCAGCCCAAACACGCATACAACACACGAGCTCCCCTCTTTTATTCAACAGTTGTCCCCCGTTCTTTTGCCCCCTATGTGGGCAGAGGGATAGCAATGCAGAAAATTAAAACAGGCCACTAATGCGATTTATTATGGGAGTAAGGATTACAGATGTTTGGAAGAGGAATTGGAGCTGCTTAAATTCACTTCCAATGAGTCTTAGTGCTAAGCAAAGACATATCTTTGGAAAAACAGGGGGAATGTGAGCCAGAACATTTGCTGCTGTTGTATTACACCACTTGGAGGCATCTTGGAAAATCCTGATCCTGGGAAGTCCTTTTCTTGAATCTGCAGAGCCCTTGCCTTGCTACCGAGGGCAGGAAATGTTGTGGCTGCTGGCAGCACGGGCAACTTAATCCAGACAGCCCCAGAATTACAACTAGCGACCGGAATGCCTAAGTGCTTAAAACATGAGATTACTCAGGAGCAACTGGGATGTGTCCATGGCCATTCCCCTACTCTTTCCTCATTTGTTTCATCTTTTTACAAAGTTATAAAGTACACTTTTATAAATGCAAAAATGGTATATACATCAAATACACACACTATTGTGTTTTTTCTTTAAGATGGGTGGCAAGGAGCCTCTGTTCTCACTAGATATGCACTCTGCTTACAGCTTCAGAGTTGTTGGTAATTGATTTCTTGCAGGTCCTGGTGGAGGCGCTGTATTTCTCGCTGGTGGCCAAGCGCCTGCACCCCGAGGAGGACGACACCCTGGTGGAGTACCCCTTCGTGGAGCACGTTTCGGAGAAGATCGGCAAGGTCCGGCCGCCTCAGGGATTTGCGCTGTTCCAGGCCAAGGAGGAGGCTAGGAAAGTGAAACTTCTGCACAGCCTGCTCAAGGTGAGTAGGAGAAAGAGAGGCACTGGAGCTGGAGGCAAGGTGACCTTCGGGCCCGGTCTGGCAGCAGGAAGAGATGTTGAGCAGAGCTTGCCCGTAACACAGATAGCACAAGTGCCAGACACCTTCCTTTTGCACCCAGCATAGCGGGGCTCAGGAACTTTCCTTTTTTCCCATGCCAAGAAGAGGGGTTGCAGCCATTACTTATTATGTGGCATGACCTCCTACTGCCCCTTCCACTAGGCTCTTTAGTTTTTTATACAAAAGTTGCAAAATCTTTGGGAGGCACATGGGCAGCCGCATTCTAGGAAGTCTCCCCAAAGCGGTTAATGGTGTAACTGAAAGAAGTGGGGTGTCCTAGAGCTGTGGCGCTACAATACAATAAGAGCATTCTAGATCCATAGCTCTAGGGACTCTGTTCCCAGAAATAACAGCAGCATGGTGTCCACAAAGCTTCCCAAAATGCTTTTAGCCACTGTAGAGGCTGTGCGCATCCCACGTGGCTTGGGTCTAAAAACAACCACCAAGAGGGTGGTCAGTTACGGACCCTGTTTGGTCGCCAGGGCTTTGGAAGGGGGCAGGGGATAACATTAGCAATCAATGTAGTGTTTTGCATTTGCATTACAATCTGAGGTGTGTGCTTGCCTGAGGAAAAAAGTAATATAACACATCCCTTCTTTTCAAATACCATTCCAAGTTGTGAGTGTGATGAGCCGCAACAACAATTGCAGAGACCGAACAGGAGGTTTTCCCACCATTCCCAGTCTTAAAGAAGGCCTGTATGCCTAGCAACCCTTCCCAGAAGAGTAAATAAATAAAATTTGCAAGACCTCTCATTGGGTTCATGCTGTCCATGGGTAGCTTTTCTGCTACGGGCTCCCTGAGCTGTTCTTGGCAGATTAACAGCTCTTGTCTGTTTTGCTTCTGCTAGAACTTCCTCGTCTACATGCTGTTCCTTCTGGCGATCCTTCTCACCAACTACAACGATCCCTCTCAGCACAGCCGGGCCTTCCTTTTGCAAAAGTCCGTCAAGCAGCAGATGGGCACCGAGCGGTTCCTGAGTATTCAGAGGTACTTCTCCAGGCGGGTTGTCTTTATGCACTGAATGCATTCTTGCCTGCTGTTCTGCCCAGCCTTCTTGATCAATCCAGAGGAGTTGATGGCTCATGCATACAAAATAGAGCAGCTTTGAGTAAAGGCCAATATCAGAATTTGGGGAATGCCTTTATTAGGCCCCCCCATGTCCCAAGAGAGCCAAGTGTTTGAATTCTTCAGAGCTGGTGGACTGAAATCTTATTTGATGCTGGAGTGGAGGAACACAAAGTTCTATCCAAGGACTTATATGGCAGACCATGAAAGGGCAACAGCTGCCAACAAGGGGTGAGGGGAAGGAGCTTTCCCAGCAAACCCCTGCAACCATCCTGTGGCTACTTGGGTTGGAAGGGCGCGGCTGCACCCGAGTTCCACCCAGCTGCCATTGCAGAGCCTAGGAAAAGCTGTTGCTCAGGGATGTACTGGATAATCCCAGTGCAAGGTCAGGAAAACGTAGTTATGCTTACCTGATGCTTGTTGATGAGAGTTCTGATCCTCATCTGGCTGGGTGTTGTGGGACTTGATGTCTGATCGAGTCTTCGGAGCAGCACGACAGCTCGCCTCCTCTGCAGCATATTAGCGGTGCTAAAGGTATAAAGGTAGAGTCCTAAATATGGTTTATGATGTCGTGATTTGAATGTTGAATTGGGACTCTGGGAGACCAGGGTTCAGTTCCCTGCTCAGCCATGGAAACCCACTGGGTGGCCTAGGGCAAGTCACACACTCTCAGCCTCTGAGGAAGGTCAGGGTGGCAAACCCCCATGAACAAATCTGGCCAAGGAAACCCCAGGATAGTGTCACCATAGGTCAGAAACAAGTTGAAGGCACACAACAGCATAATCCAAAACTGATGTTCGTTTTTGACCCCACAAAAATATTTTAGTAGTTCACCATTTGAACAGTGTCATGTGGCAGGAGGGGTGGAAAAAAGGCAACTGAGATGGGAACCCTCTTCATCCGTTTCCACCGCCTTGTCCCCTGACTCTGTGCCCTCGCTGTGCTGTCACCTTGTCCCAAGAGGAAAGTTCAGGACGGAGCCAGGTATTCAGACTCATCTCATGGCAAGACTATCTCTGCTTCACCCTTTTCCAGAGTGCTCTGTCCAGCTGAGATGGAAATAATATTCAAGGATATTCAAAAAAGAGTGTGGCAAGAAACAGCATTTTCAGCTTAAGAAACAGCATTTTCTTCAGCGAAAATACTCTACTTGGGGACCTTCCCTGCACAAAATTCACGTTTGGTTGATTTGCATGCAAAATAGCATTTTTTGCACAGAAAACAGAATTTCCTGCACAGAAAATACTTTTTTTTCCCCCTATGCAAATTTTGCGCAGAATAAATCCCAAATTGGTTGTTGTGGGTTTTTCCGGGCTTTGAGGCCGTGTTCTATTAGTATTTTCTCCTGACGTTTCGCCTGCATCTGTGGCCGGCATCTTCAGAGGATCTGTGAAGTGCTGGGCTCCCACATCCAAGCTGAGGAGCTGGGATGACCAAAGGAAAGCCCAAAGTAGGAAGGACCTGTTCCACACTCAGTGTTCTCTTTCTCCTTCCCCTCTTCTGTCTCCCCCACAACCACTCCACAGATCTGATGAGTTTTGGGTGTGGATGTCGCAGGAGCTCTTGCCCTATCTGTACAGCAACCCGGCCGGCCGGGGAAGCTACAGCACCACCCTGGGGGCCGCTCGGCTACGGCAAGTTCGTTCACGAGAAGGTATGCGGCAGATTGTACAGGAGCAGCTGGGCTTTATGTCCCATTCTGTTCGCGGTGGCCTGAAAAAAACATGGCCGATTAATGTCACCTGATAGACAAGGACAGGATTCCTTTCCGCGCATTCGTTTTGGCAGCCTCTTGTGATCACCCTCCTAGGTACGTTCAATTGAGCATAGGAGAGGCCATTCTTGGTGGCTGCTCCAAGGCTTTTGGAACTCCCTCCCTAAGAAAACTAAGAGGTCCTTGTTGTTCTTCTGGTGGCAAATAAAAACTTCTATAATCTTTTCTTAAAAATAAAATATATTAATTTTTTAAGAAAACATCAGCAATTAACAGAATTTGCGGGATAATACTACATAACATAAATGAGCAAAGCTTTTGCTGCCTTTGTGAATTTTATGGGAGAGAGAGAAACTTCTAACATGGAGAGGTCAAGGGTCTGGTTCATGTATCATGGAGAAATTGCTGTTTAACTGAACACATCTCTCCAGAGTCCTCTGTGCATTTTCCCAAAAGAAAAAGCTTTTCTGATGCAGCAAACCTTTAGGAATTGACTGCAATGGGCCTTGAATGGTATGTCGTCTTGGTAATTTTCATCTTCCATCTTTTAATTAATTTTTAAATAGTCTTGATTCTATGGATGCTTTAATTACATTTTAATATAACTTCCCTGACGATGTTATGGTCTGCATTAGTGTACATATTTTCCAAAATGTCTTGAGTCTCAATACTGGGGGGAAAGGCAATATATAAACGATTTTTTTAAAAAACAAGTAGAGGAGAGACTGGTCTAAACAGTGGTCCCACGGAGCTACCACCTCTCTTGATGCTCAGCTTTGAAAATCGTAAGACAGGAGCCTGGGCACAACGGCTGATCTCGGAAGGCGTAGTTAGGAGTGATGGGAAGGCTGGAAAGACACAGAAGGGAACAGTGATGGTACAAGTTCTGGGACACGCAAAGAACCACATCCTCTTTTTCTCTCCCTTTTTCTTCAGTGGCGTGTCCGAGTCCTGTTCACCATGTCCTTAGTGGGACGAACCCCTCTGCCCCTGAGGAGAAGTGCATCTCTGGCTCCAGCAGCCTTGACACCGCCAGTTACGGAGCTGGCTGGAAGAGGGACTTCGGCAACCGTACAGAACAGTGGGCGTACTCACCACCTGATCTTGCAGGGTAAGCGGCGCCGCCACCACCACCCTGGCCAAAAGGAACATTATCTGTGCCAGCCTAAGCCACTGCCTGCCAGAGGTGTACCTAGGGTGGGGCAGGTGGGGCAAGTAAGACATGTGCCCCAGAGATAGGGGTACAACTTCCATGCTTGCTCTAGGCAAGCCTCTGCTGCCTGCTATCTGCTCCTGTCATTTGTATTCATCTCCTCATTGCCAGCAACCCAGGAGATGCAGACATGGGTACAGGTTCAAATGGAGGTGGTTCTCCAGTTATCTCTTTCCAAGTGATGCACTGTTGACTTCTCCTGAGAGATCCCACTCTTCTTTAAAAATAATAATAATTTAAAAAAGGGCATAGCAGTAGTCCACAAGAATTGCCGTGCCCAGACGGAAGCTTCTCCCTCCGTCGCACAGCCTTTAGCAGTTTGGTAAGGGTGAAGAGATACCGCCCCTGGAGAAAAGCTGATAGCACAGCACTCGAGTGTTTAATTTCACAGCCAGTCAACTGGCAAACTGCTTTTCTGCACTTTAGAGGAATGAGCTTTCATAAGCAAGTCACCAAAGATTAGGAATGCTAGGAAGTGTTTTTATTTTAAAGATTTTTCAGAAGGATGAGACCAGCTGGAAAACCTAAGGGAGAAAGCTTGACATCTTAGAAGTTAGCGGAAAAAGAAGTGGTAAAATTTATGCAGCGGAAAAAAGGGCTGGGTGGGGGAGGAAGTTCTTCTTAATGTTTAGCTAGAATTGCTTTTCTTGCAATTTGGATTCTGTAGGAAACAAGCTGTCTCCTCCTCCTCCATGACATTTCAGCTGTTTAAATATGGCTATCATGCCACCTCTCTGTTTTCTGTTCTCCAGGCTAAACACATTCAGTCACTATTGACAAGCTAGAACGTGTCCAGAGGAGGGTGACCAAAATGGTAGAAGGCCTGGAAACGATGAAACCGTATGAGGAGCGCCTTAGGGAGCCGGGGATGTTTAGCCTGGAGAAAAGAAGGTTAAGAGGGGACATGATAGCCATGTCTAAATATTTGAAGGGAGGATAGAGCAAGCCTCTTTTCTGCTGCTCCAGAGACTAGGACGCTATGGGGCAATGGCTTCCAACTTCAGGAAAAGAGATTCCATCTAAACATTTGGAAGAAATTCCTGATGGTAAGAGCAGTTTGATAGTGGAATCAGCTGCTGCCTCCATGGAGTGTGGTGGAGTCTCCTCCTTCTTTGGAGGTTTTTAAACAGAGGCTGGATGGCCCTCTGTCCAAGGAAGGGCTTGGATGGTGTCTTCGTGCATGGCAGGAGGGGGTTGGACTCAGTGGCCCTTCTGGTCTCTTCTAACTCTACAATTCTATGATTCTGTGACTAAGAATGTGAATTTTGAGAAGATGGATGGACCCAAACCCCCAGTGTAACCGATCAGTCAAAGATCAGAGAGGAGATCTGTCCAGCCTAGGCTTAACTGCTGGTACCCCCTTGTCCCCTTCTTCTCTTTCAGAGGCTGGTACTGGGGATACCTTTCCTTCTATGACAGTGGGGGCTACATCCAGGAGCTGGGAATGACGTTGAAGGAAAGCCAGGCCCGCTTGGAGTTCCTCCAGCAGAACAAGTGGATCACCAATGCGTAAGTGATCAGATGTTCTCAGAGCACTGAGCGTGCCCTTCCTCTTTGGTCAGGCTGATCCATCTTGGCGTCTCAGAGGCAAGACTTGCTCGCCCAAACGTTGCTGGGGACAAGCTATAGAGCGGCCCCTTTTCTGCTCTCAAGACCTGCCAGCATTGAAGTGAAGCTAGGAGCCTCCTTCCATTTTCTAAAAACCCTCTTGGTATTGTGGGGTAGAGGGGAACAAGGCACGGCAGGTGAAGACTGCACATTGTTTTCAGAAAAATGTTGCTCCTGGAGGCCATTTTGGTATTCATGTATCTTTGTGTTCAGGTATATTTGCCTTCATATACATTTATGGCTGTTAGTGAGAAGGGTGCAAGCCCACAAAACTGGCTCTTGGGGCCACATGGCCTGTGGATTGTGGGATTCCCATCCTGGCCTTAAATCATCTAATTAGCTCTTTTGCCAAACTGACTGCCCTAGCCCATTGTTGTTGCTGCTGTTGCTATTTGTATCCTGCTTTGGAAGGACTCAAAGTGGCTTACCATATTTTTTACAGCTTTAAAAAAAATCATACAAAAGTTAAAACATAAATTAAACAAGTCATAATTAAAACAGAGTTAAGATACAAATTAAAAACAGCAAACAAGTCACACCCAAAGGCTGTCTTTCCCCCCACGCTCTGCTTGCCCCCATCCTTGTCAGGAACCGAATTCACACACACAAATGTAACAGTGCTGATACACTATTTATTAGGAGTGTGATATGTAGTACAGGACTTCAGTGAGCGAACTGGAGGCAATTAGCAAAATCCAAACATTAAAAGCAAATAGTTTCCCATCCCGCCCGCAAGAGATGCTGTGGACGTAGTATATCTCGATTTCAGTAAGGCCTTTGACAAAGTTCCCCATGACATTCTTGCAAAGAAGCTAGTAAGATGTGGGCTGGACAGAGCTACCGTCAGGTGGATTTGTAACTGGTTGACTGACCGTACCCAAAGGGTGGTCTCCAATGGCAGATTCTCATCCTGGAGAGACGTGACTAGCGGGGTGCCACAGGGTTCTGTCCTGGGCCCGGTGCTGTTCGATATCTTCGTTAATGACTTGGATGAAGGAATAGCGAGCATGCTCGTTAAATTTGCAGATGACACCAAATTGGGAGGGGTTGCTAATACGCCTGATGACAGGATCAAAATTCGAAAGGGCCTGGACAGATTGGATTGCTGGGCCAAGGCTAACAAAATGAATTTCAACAGAGAGAAATGTAAGGTCCTACACTTAGGCAGAAAAAATGGTATGCAGAAATATAGGATCGGGGACACGTGGCTGGCTAACAGTACGTGTGAAAGGGATCTAGGAGTCTTAATGGATGGCCACTTGTTGGGAGGGCTTTGAGGGTTTTCCTGCATGGCAGGGGGTTGGACTGGATGGCCCATGTGGTCTCTTCCAACTCTACATTTCTATGATTCTATGATTCTATGAGATCTTGGAGTTCTGGTTTCAGCTCAGCAGCGCTTATCACTACATTCCTAGCTTTGTTTACCTAACGGTCTCTGGTTCTCATACCTTGTTACAAGCAAGCAGCTGTTTAACTCCTACTGCATGTCCCATAACTGAAATATGGAGGGCTACCTGACGATCCTCCTCCTTCCTCCCCTGCAGGAGCCGAGCGGTCTTTGTGGAGCTGACCCAGTACAACCCCGGGCTGGGCCTGCACACCGTCATCACCCTGCGGCTGGAGTTTCCCGTAGCAGGACGCGCGCTCCCGGCAGCATCCGTCACCTCCTTCCCGCTGCTTCCACTCAGGAGGGGAGTCACCTTGCAGCTTCTCATGATGGTCAGTCGCAGGAACCACACACGCAGGGGAAACCTTCAAATGCTGCTGCTCCAGCTTATGGGGTTTATTTACTCCCAGCCACAAGTGAGGGGGCTGGATAGAATTTGGCTGCAGGTGTGGAGAAGCAGGTAGCTGTGTTGGTCCACTGCAGACTTCAGCAGGTTGATTTGATTTTCATCCTGTCAGATTTCCTGCATCCGATGCGAAGTGGACAGGACTAGTGATGCAAATCTTGGTCAATTTCATTCTCTTAGGGACGAACAAATAATTTTGTTGTTTTCCTCCTCACTGTGAGGAAGCCCTCAGAAAGTGTGCACTTTTCAAGAACTGTCTGAGGATTGGGACTTACAGATCACAAAAAACAATACAACACATACAAATGAAGGTTTTCTTTTGGAGAAAAAAAATGTATTTTTTTCTGTGCAGAAGCCTTTTCTACATAGAAACAGCCTTGCTTTTATGGACAGGAAACTTTTTTTTCTGCATAGAAAATCCAGTTTTCTGCACAAAACAAAGCAACATGGCTTTTCGTGGTGTCTAAGTCCTCATCTGTGAAGCCTGAGTCCCTCCAGACTTCTCCTCATCAGGGTCTGCTGACTCGAGAAACACATTTTTCATCTCTCACTTGAACATTTTTGAATATTCTT
Organism: Iguana delicatissima; assembly: GCA_948472985.1. Lineage (NCBI taxonomy): Eukaryota > Metazoa > Chordata > Lepidosauria > Squamata > Iguanidae > Iguana > Iguana delicatissima. The sequence continues at coordinate 2,833,984 of CAOKZL010000019.1, read as the reverse complement.
TCCTCATTTAATTTGGTGTCCACTAAAGCCAAATAAAACCTTTTGTCTTCTGAAGTCCCACAAGAGTTTTGTCAAAGTGTGCTGCTAGATACTGACCACTCAGAGCTGGAGAGGGTGTTTATGTGCACTTCCTTCTGGGTCAGAACTGAGGCTCTGGCCCATCTGTGTTTCTCCCAAGAGTGCCAAGGAAGAGAAGGAACATGAGTCTGTTTCTTCCTCTACCTGCCCACATTTAATTTCTCACGGCATTAAATCCTTCACTCATGATGCAGCCCCACTTTGATGCGTTTGGATTTCAGCCTTGTCCTCCTCTTTCTCCTGCTTCCCTCACGGTTCCAGGTCATCCTCATGGCGGTGGTGGTCTGCTTTGTGATCTCCGAGTCCCTCTCCATCAAGAAGGTGGGCAGGGCCTATTTTGGCCTCCTCGGCAGCTACAGCCAGTGGCTGCTCATCCTGGCGACCACCTCCACTGTCATCGTCCACCTCAGCCTGGCCGCCCTGGCCGATCAGCAGTGGGCCAAGTACCTGAAGAAGAGGGAGGGCTTCACCAGCTTCTACGAGGTGGCTTCTCTCCAGGATGCCTTCAGCTGCCTAGCCGCCTCTCTCCTCTTCTTGCTGACAGTCAAGGTAAGGATGTCTAACGGAAGTGGATGTCACACAGGCCACAGACACATACACGCGCCACTCTTTAACTCTCCTCCAGGAAAGACAGGACGTTTGGAGTCTTTCTCTGGCAAGTGTTCTAGAAGTACGGCAACCACTGACTTCAGACAATGTGGGAGCGGGGGAATCAGGGGGCACCAGAAATTTGTCCAGCATGGTTTATAGGAAGGCCAGCCATCTGTAACAGATGTTCCTTCATGGCTTTCTTTTCCCAACAGGTTTCCCAGCAGCTGCGCTTCATCCGGCAGTGGTCCACGTTTGGCAAAACTTTGCAGCGGTCTATGAAGGAGCTCTTTGCCGCAGCGGTGGTCTTTGCCATTCTCACAGCAGCTTACGCACAACTGGGCTTCCTGGTAAATCTGGAAGGGATTTTGGTGGGACAGACTAGCCTGAATCCTTTTGGGTCATCCCAAATAGAGTAGAACCATAGAATCAATTAATGGCTCGTGTCCTATTGGTTAATCTCAGGGATTCCTATTCAATCTACTGTGAGCCAGCATGGTTGTGGTGTGAGGGTTGGAATATGACTCTGGAAACCAGGGTTCAGATCCCCCACCATCCCAACCATGGACTCCCACTCCCATGGACCTTGGGCAAGTCCCACTCTCTCAGTCTCAGAGGAAAGCAAAGGCAAACTCTCTCTGAACAAATCTTGCCAAGAAAGCCCTGCGATAGGGGTCACCATAAATAAGAAATGACTTGAAGGCGCACAAAAACAAGAACTTTGGGGCATAACAAATGGTTTCAGACCACCATCTCCATGGGGTGCTTCTATTCTAGCAGAAGCCGCCCCCCATTTTGTTGGAGGAAAATTCAGACGCATATACATCCCTATGGCTTCTGCCCAGAAACCCACAGGAAGACTTCTCATGAGTCTTTGCATGCCTGAGTGAAGGATAGGAAGTAACAAGGAGAAGGGGATGACTATGGGGAAATATTTCATGGTGATTATGGAGAGAAAGAGCTTGTTCCTCTAGACCAGTGGTTCTCAACCTGTGGGTCCCCAGATGTTTGTGGACTTCAGCTCCCAGAAGCCCTGAGCACTGACCATAGTGGCTGGGGCTTCTGGGAGCTGAAGTCCACAAACATCTGGGGACCCACAGGTTGAGAACCACTGGTCTAGACAACAGGTGAGCAAAGGAGGTTGGAGTTGCATGAGTTGGTTGAGCCCGGTGGCGGGGAGAACAACGCACATTGTGCTATTTTGAGTCTTCATGGCGACTTCCGTGTCTCCTCTCCACAGCTCTTCTCCTCCCATTCCGAGGCCTTCAGCAGCTTCTTCAAGTCATTCCAGCTCCTTTTCACAGCCCTCCGGAGTAACGCAAGCCTGAACCTCTACCTCCCAGAACCCCCGGGCCTTTCTCGCCTCTTTTATGCCAGCTACATCATCCTGGAGCTATGGGTAGTCCTGCGGCTCTTTGCTGCTGTGCTCATCCATTCCTACCGCGAGACGCGCTTCGAGATGTACCGGCCAGCCTTTGAGTCCCAGGACTACGAAATGGTGGAACTCTTTGTTCGCAGGCTCAAGATGTGGATGGGATTCAGCAAAGCCAAAGAGGTAAGGGCAGGCCCAGGGTGCATGTTTCTCTCTGTGCATTTGGAAGCAGGGTTGGGCAAGGGAAACTCGCTTCTCTTCTCCTGTTTTGAGCGCAAAAGCAATAATGGAGAGAGGCAAGCGCGAAGGAACAATTCAAATGTCCCTTCCCTACCCCAGTAATAAAATGTTTCATTCTGTATCTAGGAAGAAAACTGAATTTTGAAATCTTTGTATGGCTTGCAGATTTCTAAATTGCATAGCTGACTGCAGCCTTGTCTTTTGATGGTTTTTCAGTGAGCAGCCAAAAACATTTTATTTTCCAATGAAGGGGGAAGGAACATCCTAACAAGGGGTTGTCTCCACCTCTTCTCCAACCGGCAGCAACATGGAAGTTGTTTTGAGGGAGCCTAAGATCTCCATGTGGCCAGTCTAAGGCCATGTCTGCACCACAGTTATAGTGGTATTATTCCACTTTCAACATCCTATGGGATCCTGGGATTTGCAGTTTAGGGAGGGGCTTCAAACATTGTTCTGTAAAGTCCCAACGGTTGCCCTGCCTTTCTTCTTCTCCTTCTTCCACAGTTCCGCCACAAGGTGCGTTTCGAAGGGATGGAGCCGCTCCCCTCCCGCTCGTCCAGCCAGGATTCGCGCTCCTTGCAGATCCCCACGCCCAGTGCCACCTCGGACAGCTCTCGCGCCTCCACCTCCTCGAGCCAGCTGGACGGGCTGAGCTTGGCGCCCAGCACCCGGGACAGCTGCGAGGTGGACGCCGAGGTCCAGCGCTTGCTCTCCCTCCTAGAGATTCTCCTCGCCCAGTTTGACCGAGTGAACGAGGCGACAGAGGACGTGTGCCACCTCGAGTGCCAGTTAGAGGGAACCTGGAGCTGGCGGGCCAAAAAGAAAAGGAGGAAGAAGGCCAAACAGCCAGCAACCTGCCTTCCTCACCCACCCCAAGGAAATCCCGGGCCCCTTCCCTGTGACTCAGCCTCCAACGGGGGCCATTTCCTGCCCACCCACCACACGGGTGGCTCTGTGCCCCTCAGGATAGTTCGAGCCAGCCAGGGCATGAACCAGGGTGTCCTGCTCACTCCTCATAAGACGCAGACCTCGCTCACGTCTGCGGTCAGGAGGAAGAAACCGTTAGGTGCCAAAAACCGGGTGCACCCCAGTGGCAAATAGCAGCAGCAATCCCTGGTTGGGAAAACAGAAAGGCGTTACGAAGTGGAAATGGGTGAGGCTTTTATTTTTATATCCTCAAACTCTGAGGCCAGAGACTTTGCCTCGTCTTCTGTTTGTGGGGCAAATGCTGCCGTATGGTTCAGCTTGGAATGAGGGAGATTCGGAAAGATGACGGCTGTTCCTTCAGGGCTGGCCAAAGATCACCATGGTGCCTCTGGGTCACCCCACCTGATGGCAAGAGCAGTGTTATTATTATTACAGTTTCCTCGGAGAACAAGGAAAGCCCTTCACCTGTTTTTTGAGGGAAGGGGAGCTAGAGGAAGCAAGGCCCACCACACAGCTTTTGCGCTGGCATCCTTGCAGTGAGAGCAAAAGGCATCTTTGTCCAGGTGGCAGCAGCAAGTGGAACTCCTGGTTCCTGGGAGAGAAAGCTCATGAGGAAACGAAAGAAAAATGCAACCTGTTCACTTTCTCGAGAACTGTTGAAGGCCGAAGCTGAGCAGCCTGGGCAAGAGATACCTCAAGACGGCCAGGATGAGGCCGGGCCAGAAGAAGGGATTATAGCTACGCTCTGTTGGGTTGGGTTCGTCTCAACATTCGCTGAAGATTTCCCAAAGAAGCTGCCCTTCGGAGGGAAGAAATTTTTCAGGCTGATCTGGCAGATTCTCCTTGGACGGAGGGGCATTTCCTGAAACAGGATCCTCCACCCACTTTACTTCTGCCTCCTGAATGTCAAATCTGAGGTCTATTTAGAAGAAATTCCCCAAGTACTGTCAGCCTAAGCCGCTTTCTTTTTTTTTTAAGAAAAGGAAACGGACCCTGTTCTTAGGCGAAAAGGTTAAAATCTACCTGTCTTGAAAATGGCAGCCCGTACGGTGATGCCAAAAACTGGTTGGCAAGGTTCCAGCATTCCTTATTTTGAAAAGGGTGGCGGGCAGAGGATTGAGGCTTGGAAGAAAGGATCCCATGAGCTGGTTTTGTTGGGTTCTTCTTCCAGGACATTAACTCCCTCCACTGAACTCCATTGGAGTGGGTTTTGTGTGTATTGCGTTGGTTGTGTCGTTCTACTAGAGCTGGAGGAGTACGATTTGAGTATATTTTATTTTATAGTGTGAGAGTGTGTGTGCATACATACATATGTATTTTAATATATATATATATATATATATATATATATATATTGGGTTTACTGTTTGTATTTACTGCCCAGCACTTTAATCATCGCTTGCCTTAGCTAACAGTGACACATGCAACTTTTAAAAATAAGAGCAGGATAATAATATATCATGGAAGCAGTATTTTTTGTTTTGAAAATCATAACGTGAAAACCGGCCACGAGAATATGACCGCAGATGTGCCACATCCTGTACTTTTGTTGGTAGTTACCCTCCAAGGTGTCCCAGACATTTTCAAAAAGTGCCAGGCCGACTCTTCTTAGGAAATGCCTCATTCAGAAGGGCCAGGCCCTTCAAAGTTTAGAAATAAATGCTAACCTCATAGCTCAGAAGCAAAAACAAGGAGTCTGACTTACTGTTTTGGGCTTCAGAGCCTGATGGATAAAAATCACATGCCAAGCTATGCTTACTCAGATGGCTTTTCCTTCCCCAAAAAAGAGAGGAGACCCCCTCCGTCCAGTCCCTTTCCATCCAGAAGGAAGTGTTTGCAAGTCCTCTTTGCAACACGTACTGCAAACAGAAAGCAAGGCCTTGAATGTTTAGAGAACTTCTGGGCCCAGCTTTAAACCACACCTACTCAACTGCTTAAAAGTGAGGAGGATTGTCATACTCCCTTGCTCCTTACACAAAAAGAGGAGCTGTAATTCAGAGACGCATCTTTAGGGTAGCTTGAAAAGCAAAGCTTGGAACAAGGATGGGCAAGGAGCAGCCAAGGGAAGGGGAACAAACTGTGACCCCCCCAAGCTATTTTAGCAGCCCCAACACCACCCTTGCTTTGGCAGAGAAAAAAATACACGTCAGTTTCCTCACCTGGAATTTCCAAGACTTGCCATTCCTCTTTGGAATGAGTCGAGTCCACTAAACATTTTTCTAAACATGATTTTGTGGAAGGGGGCCATTTGGCAGCCTGAGTGGCAGCCCCAGGAGGGTCCCACCAGCCTGAAATTGGCCCCCACTCCCAAAATGCCCACCTTGGCTTAGACTAACCTGTTTCCACTTCCTGTTTGAAATAAATGATTCCTTCCCATTTCAAACTGCTGCTGGCCGGCGGTTCCCTGTTCTCTTAACAGCCTCTGGGAGGCACCCCATCCTTCCATCCCTCCCCCAGGACATGTTCCACACCACCTCCCAATTTGTGGTACTCCATCTGTCTTCGTATTCCACGGCACCAGTTTCATGTTATTCCAAGTAATTTATACGGGATTTTTACAAGGAGGAGGAGGAGGGGGAGAGAAGAAGTAGAAGAAAATAATAATGTATATTTTTGTATGTTTGCTATATTTTTATAGCGTCGGTACTGTGCTTAACGTGTATAGATAATGAGTTATTTAAAAATGGTATGTTAAAAAAGCCTTCTTTTGCTAAAACAATGGAAGAGGGTGTGGGCAGTCTCTGTGTGTCTGGGATTTCTGCCAAAGGGAGTTTGGGAGATAAATTTTGTGTGTGTGATGTGCACGTGTGTATGCCTCACTTCCTGGGCAGGGGGCTGGAACTCCCTGCCCCACTGCACTAGCCGAAAACGGCTCCAAGGCGTTGCCCAGTCTAAAAGGAAGTGAGAGAGCAAGGCTCCGTTTCTGGCTGGGCCTTCCCCAAATGATGTTTCAGAACCAGAACACCTGACTCCATCATCATCGCTAGGAGTGGCCAAAGCAAGAGTGTGTTTTCCTGGAACAACCTGTTTCTTAATCCCATTTCCCCCCCTGCTGTAACTATCAAGGTTACATGCTTCTTTTTATAGGACTTCATTATTTATAAGGGTGCTAGTTTTGAATAAAATATATATATATATATATATCTAATATACCAAGCTGCTTTATCATCAGGTACAAACTAAAGAAGATAATGCACTTGCTTCATTCTTTGATAGAAACAGGAAAGACTGCTAAGTAGTAGGGAGAGAGTCGAGGGAAAAAAGGAGGTTTGAGGGCATTTGCCAGGAGAGAAGTACTTTGCAACCATCCCAGGGTAAATTGCCAGTGTTTAGTTACTCTCAGTGCTCATGCTGGCTTTCCTCTCCTTTTCTTGGTCTTTTGTATTTTTTGCTGGTTTAAAGGGAAGCATGCAGAGAGAAGAGAAGAGAGAAACCAGGGAAGGCCCCATGAAGACAATAGAGATATCTTCTTTAAAGAACACGGCCTTCAATTGCGTGCAGAGCAAGTCACAGAAGGTGGGGAGAGAGAAACGCAAACCAGACAGAATCACAGAGTGGGAAGGTTATCTAGTCCAACTCTCTGCCAGGGCAGGAATAAACCACGCAAAGAGGAAAGACTTTTGCACTTGATAGCTAAACTAAAAGTTCTCACAGTTTGTTTGTGTTTTAAAATGTGGGTATGTACGAGGAATAAGGACAGCTTCGGGCCAAAGAAGCAGCCGCCTTAGCAAAACTAGCTGTGCTTTGTAAGCTAAGGTGGGTCTGTGTTTCTAAAGCCTGAATGACAAGAGAGAGTGGTGCGGAAGGAGCTGGCTGGAAGGAATTCAGTAAGATTTCTGGACTAGAACCGCCCTGTTGCTTTACCGCAGGCAGGCCTACTCGAGCGTGGAGCGTGGACAGCCGCACCCCTTCTCCCCGTCAGCAATGAATCCAAGTTCTGTCTTCCCTGCCAGATAAACTCTTGAATGTATATTTTGGCCTCAACGCTCAGAAGCCAGATGGCTTCTTATTTATTAACGCCTGAATCCCACCCAGTGCAGTCACTCGCTTCTCAGAACAGAACTTGTCAGCTGAAACAAAGGGAAAAAAACCCAAACTCTCCGGCTGGGTGGCTGGCTTGATAAAAGGCTTCCAGTAGCAATGATGGCACAAGAAGCAACATGCTTAATGATGTTAAACCCTTTGCAAAACATTATTTTTTTTCTTTTGTAACAGTGAGAAGGAAAAAAAAACATGACAAAGTCAAATTAAAAGAAATAATGGACGGCTAAGTAAAGACTGGTGTGTTTTATTGCAAAAGGGAAGGCAGGTGTCTTGCTTACTGAAAAGGGGGTTTTAATCTATTTTTGGGGGGATGAGGTGGTCTGAAATACTAGTTCCCCTCACCAAACATCTTCCCAGTTTAGGGACAGCATCAACATGGGAGCTACTCAGGAGTATAGTGGGGGGGGCAAAATGAGGGCACTGCCCCTCCAAATGAGAATTCTGACCCCCCCATGCAATTTTGCTTTAGCCCCAGATTTATAGCACTTTTACCACTTTCTGTAGCTGGGGGGAGAGGAGGAAAGCAGAGAACCATTTGGCTGAGGTCCTCTGGAAGTCTTGGTGGGTGAGGTCATCACTGTGCACCTAGCTGTGTTCCCACAATGATGACCTCATCCACCGAGACTTCCAGATGATCTCAGAGGACCTTGGAAGAAGATGTCTTTGGTCTTCTCCAGTCCCCCCACAGAAGATGACCTTGGTCTTCCCCAGTTTTCCCATAGCCTCTCCCACTTTCCACCAATAATGAAATGGCTGCGGCAGGAAAAGAATGAGTCCAGGGGCTGGTGATGGGGCCGCCACAGTGGAGTTCCCATGCAATATGCTGAATGCAACACTCAAAATATGCCAATCTTGCCCACGCCCATAGAGTCCTCACAGCACAACATCGATCCTGCCCCAGTCGGAGCCATCCGAGAAAGCTGCTAACTCAGAACCATCAACAGGAAATCTGGTAGCCATTCAAAGACCTTTATTCCATGAACTATGTTGTAGTAAGACCAAACGAGATGGACGCCAGGAAATTTCAAAGGACCTTTTGCCCATGGGTGATTTATTTCCTCCCTCTTCCCGAAGAGGGAGTTTGCAGTCTGTACCATTCATGCTTTTCCAAGGAAGAACAGCAACAAAGAAAGCCATCAAGGTCCTTGAGGGCCTCTGGGCTCAGCCCACCTCCTAACGCTACAAGAATTCTCAGCCCAGTAAAAAGAAAGAGGGGTGGCACATTTCCTTCCAGCAAGATCCATGGGTTTCCTCTACCTCAAGTTCTCACAATGCTTTTTTGTCCCCTAAATTTAAGTTTGGCTCTCAGCTTTTCTGCAAACAGGCATAAGCAAAAGCCTACCCAAGACCACCCCCAAACTTCAAACTCTTCTCAGAGGTCCACTTTGGGCATCTTGACTGGCCTCAAAGCCCCACTGTTTAGACTTGCGGAACCTCATTCTCCCTCTCTTCCTCCTGTCCTGCCTGTTGGGAAAAACCAACCACCAGCCATCAGCTCTCTCCACCGTCACCTGAAGGTAAAGTGCATGCACATCTCTGTGAAAATGGCCAGGGCTGGCCTGTGAATAGGGAACTCCAGGTGTGGGGAAGTCAACTCTGGGGCTGTCAGTAACACCCACTCTTCTTTCAGTTCAACAAGCATCACACAGTCCTGTTGGGCTTCTTCCACCTCGTTGGAGAAACTTACCCCAAAGGTGTTGGTTAAAAACAACAACAAAGAGCCAAAATGGCTCCCAAGAGGACTGCAGTGTCCAGGGATCAGCAGCTTCCAAAAGAGAGACCATAAGCAAAGTCACAGTCATGTCACAAATCGAGCAGAGATCATAATGGTGGTGAGACAACCAGGGCTGGGGTGGGGGGCTCAGAAACAATCCTTCCAAGCCAGCTATTAGCCGTCTTGGAGACACTAGCCAGACTCACGCAGGCCGGTGTCTGATGCTAAACAAACTCCGTGAAGTCATCCACCGAGGAGATCAAGCGTTTCCTTTGTCCTGTTTCATAGGTGGGAGCCGGGTCTTGGGGGATGTGGGCAGAAGCTTTCGCAGGGATGGGAGGGTGCACGCTGGGGAAACCAGACGCCTGGTACTGGGTTTCTTCTCGGATCTGGAAAAGGAAGAAGTAGCAGACGTGCAATAAGAATGGGCTTAGGCAGAGCAGCTCCTGACTTCCTGCTGAAGACACCAGTAGGTGGATGTCTATTTCTGGATCTTGCACAGGAAGCTAGGAAACCAGCCTGGCATTGTGGTTTGAGTGTCAGACCAGGACTCTGGGAGACCAGGGTCTGAATCTCTGCTTGACCATGAAAACCCTCTGGTTGGCCTTGGGTAAGTCATATTCTCTCAGCCTCAGGGAAAAGATTTCCTGAAGAAATTTTGCCAAGAAAATTCCATGATAGGGCTGCCTTAGGATCTCTGTAAGTTGGAAATAGCAACCCAGAGCTACTCAGTGGCTCATCAGATAACATCCAAAATCACTCAAGGTGGCTGTCAGGCCACAGGGGTGCCGCCCCAGATGTTCGCTGGCTGGGAAAGGGAGGCTGCCAGGCTGTGGCTAGCTGAGGAAAGAGAAGGTTGCTCTCTGACCTCACCACTCTTCCCCCAGCTGCAGAACTGCATCCTGGACTACTGCCTGGCTGCCTCCTTCCTCCCTGCCAGGAGTGGGTGCATGTGCCCCTGGATCCTCACAGCTGCCCTGTGTGTGCAGAGTGTTATTGTGCTCCATATCCTTTGATCTAGGACTCAGGCTCCCATTTTTAAGTGCTTCAGTAACTTTTACAAAAGCCCTTTGAGGCAGGCTGGCATTACTGCCCCCATACTCAGTACAAGGCCTGAGTGTTGAGGCTCATGGAGGCATTGCTTGTTGATCTGCATGGACAAGGCTGCTTGCAAGGAAGAGTTCCAGTGCAACTAGCAACACTCCTCCCAGCAGGGCCCTGACTGGGGCAAATTCTAAAAACAAGAGAGAAGATGGTAGAGGCGGCTTTTATTGAGTATCTCTCCTGGGTGTCAGATCCAGGATGCACAACTCAGTGGGGAGAAGGAGGGAGAAGAAGACCCAGTGCTCACCCTGTGCCGGAGCCTCTTGATGTGACGCAGCCGAGCAATCCATTTGGAAGGGTAGGTGTCTGTGGGGTTGGAGCGGCTGTGGTGGACGTGAGATGCCATCTGTGGGGAACAGAGCAAGAAGAGTCAGCACTTGCCCGCCAGATGAAGGCACAGTTCAGGTAGAGCCCCTGATTTAGCACAAATTGCTCAGAATCTGGATTGTGCCTTAATGCTGGTGTCAATGTTATCATGTGATGCTGTGTGACTGTACAAGCCAATAGACTATCTGCACAGAGATGCTGGTGTAATTTTCCACTACACAACCCAAAATCAGGATCACGGCCATTATCTTGAGATGCTTGATAGGCAGAGGGTTGTCCCCAAATGACGGCACTGCACATTGACCTAGAATTCGTAAAGTTTATATACAGATGCCATGCCCTTTATAGTTCAAATTGCAAATGGGGGGCTGGATGTAGTCAGCAATGCCTGTAGCAACGCAGCTGGATCTTGGGTCCTCCCCTGTTGCTAAAGGAGCAGTCAGGTAGCTGGTCTCTATAATTTGCTGGTCTCCATAATTTTTTATTATCATAAAGATATAAAGCCCGGGGGAAAACTACAGTCTTTTTGATTTTATCTCTTCCTCGTTTATTTGTTTGCAGAAATAACCTTGTTCCTGATTAAAGCTCTTACTGCCAACTACACAAAAACCTATTTTCCTACTGCGTTTTTCATTTTCCTATTGCACTAAATGTGTCCAGCTGCACAATACAATAATTCCAGGGTTCTCCATGTTGTGAAGAAATTGATATCAAAGAAATGGAAGAAGAAGTCATCCCCCAAACCACATACACACACACACGGCACTCACGTTGGCATGTAAAGCCATCTGACGGGCGACAAATGGCAGGTTTTTATCAGAGACGATCTTCGCCACACTGGTGTCGACAAGTCCTTCCATATCTACATATTGGGAGATAGAAAGGGCAGAAAGTTCAAACCAAACATCTACTTTAAACCATTTCTATCCTATTTTATGTTCTGCTTCTTTAGTCTTGCCAGCTCAAGAGCTCAGAGCAAAAGTTACCCACCTTCTGTGACTCTCAGTCTGCTGGAAAGCTTTGTAGGGAGCCCCATTCGTGCACTTTGGAAGAGAAAAACATGAAACCCAACATACCTTTCCGGCACTGGAGAGTCAGCAGGTTGCAGTTGTAATCCAGAGGCTTGATGATGACATGCACAAAGTTGAACTGGCCCTGGGAGGGAGAAGGGCAGTATGTTGGGATGGCTGGCAAGAATGAGAAACTCTTCCTTGGAAACATACTGGGACCTTGGCAGGCTGCACCTCTCCCCACTCCCCGCAATTTGCCCTCCAAATGGCAGATTAGAAGCCTCTCTTGGCGTGGCTAAAATTACATTTAAAGAGAGGCTTCCAGGGGCACAATTTGCCAGTTTGGGAGCAAATGTCATGTCATCTCTGTCGGATCTCAAAAGCGGCGTTCAGTAATACAAAGTGAGAAGATGGAAGTTGAAAGCCCTTTTCTTGGAAGAAACTCAGGTGCTGACAACTGGAGCCAGTTTTAAGGAGCAACAACAGGACTGGGGAGGCCCTGGACACCCTCAGGCGATCTGGCCTTGTAGAACATCAGCCCCAGAATCACAGTATGCCAGCCTCTGCTGGACATTTTCTCTACCTTGATGGTCCCCAGTTTGAAGTCTTCTCCTGAGTCATTGTAAATGATGGAAACAAAGTCATTCCCCAGGTGCCGCTTCTTGTCGCAACGATATTTGTCCAAGTCCTTGGTGGGCATCAAAGTGGCAATGTGGAAAATGGCTGTGGTTGGGGGAAGGGGGAGGAAGAACAGATGGATAGAAGAAGAAGTTCAAGTAACTAGCAGAAACATCTCAAAACAGCAAACATGGAATGGTCGGTCAGACAGACAGACAGACAGCTGGGCAGGATTTGAGCTGCTGGAGAGGGAACACACCTTCTTGCTTAGGATCCCAACAAGAAAGAGAAGCCAGCCCCACTTCTTTGCCTGCCCTCCCACAACCCTACAAGATTCTGCAGGGGACTCCAACCACTGTTCCTTTTCCCTTCCCACCAAAACTATGGTGCTCCAGGGGGTTGGGAATCACAACACAACTGCTGAGAACCTACAGGACCCAGGTGGGCACAAGGAGCCCCCCACCAGATACTGTTCTATTGCAGCTCTCATCATACCTTGCCACCACCTAGACTGGCTAAGGCTGCTGGGATGTGTAGTCCAACAAAATTTTGGCTTAAATCCTGCATGGCTCAACCTGGCATAGTAGTTCTGCATGCAGAACTATGTGATCCTGAGCCATTTACCACCCTCTGGATTTTACCTATAGCTGCTGAAGACTTCCTCCTTCAACATTTCTGCGCTTGGTGAAGAGTGGGGAGGCGGATATCACAGACGCTCTTGGCCATGTCTCAACATCCAGACCCAAAGTGATTATGTCACGCACCGAAATCTCAGTGGGTGATGTCATCATTTTGCATCTGGCTACGGGGACACAGCCAGGTGTCCCTGCTCTCCTTCAGGTACAAAATGGTTGTGTGTGGGGGGGGGTTTCAGCAGGTCTACAGGAGGTCCAAGGGTGCAGGCTTTGGTCACTGCAGAGAAAGGAAGGGAATACCAACCTCGGCAACAACCAAAATTAAATAAAGGCATGTATAAGTTACACCTGCATGTACCACTAGTAGTAAGGCAGCCACTGAAAGGCAGACTCTGAGCACCTCTGTTGTAGATAGAAACTGAGCTGGTCCTAAGACATTTTGGTGCCCAAGGTTGGAACTGAAACATTCAAGTTGCCACTGAGGATTCTTTGTGGTCCCCAAGACAAGTACAGCAGGCAACTGACCATCATCAAGAAATCTTCCTCCAAGAATGGAAGGGCCCATGCCATCATGTAACAAAAAACCCTAGGAAACACTGTTCTAAATTATGTTGAGCCAACCAGTTCCTAAAGGGAACTCCCCTTTGTGGAGCAATAAATGCTAGAATCCATTCCCATCAGAAGCCCACCCTGTCCCTGCTAGTCCTGACATACCTTGCATGATGTCGTCATGCCAGCAGTAGGTAAACTGCCCATCCTCCCCGCCCACGTCCAGGCCGCCCAGGTAAATCTTGTCCGGCTGGCAGTCTTTGAGTTCAATGAGCTTGCCTAGGCCGGTCAAGAACTCTGTATACCGGTAGGAGCCGTGCTCGTTGGACAGGATGGCCAGTTCATTGTTGCTCTGGTGGGAAAGGGTGGGAGGGTAAGGGTTGCGGAGCAAAAACAAAGAGAAACCAGTCATGAGGAGTGGCTGTTGCTGGAACCAGCGCAAGCTTTCTTTTCTAGCAAAAAACAGATTCTGAGGGGATTTTTTGAAGCAGCTATTAAGTTTAGGGATACAAATCCATGCTCATTGCAGAAATAAGGAAAAGAGTTAGAATTAGAGTAAAGGGACAGAAGCTGGAAAAAGTAGACAGGAGGAACAAAGAAAAGGAGTTCTGTTTGGACACAGACAGAAATAAACACTGTAGGGAAAATGGCTGCATTCAGAAGAGCCAATCTGGTTTTATTTTTAGGACATATGCTAAATCTTTAGTACTGTAGAGAAAGCCTATGTTGTGTGGATTTCTCCTTATCAAGCCAGAGAAGAAGAAACAGTTTTTCTCCTTGCCTCTGACAGTATATGCACACTTACAAGAACAGTTTTTATGCAGATTGCTGTTGTTTCTTGCGGTCACAGACCAAGGAATATAATACAAAAGTTAAAAAGGAACAGGTAGCAAAAAGCCCATCCATTTATACAATTGACGTGCTTCGTAAAACATCAGGGGCTTTACTCTTCCTACTCCTAATGTGAATTGAGACTAAAAACAAGCTAGATTAAAAACCAACTGTTTCAGAAATGAAAGGAGAGGAATCTTGGACATTAGGAAACAACACTTGCAAAAAATTTCCAGAAAAGGCTATTAACAGAGAGGAGATTAACCATTCTCTGTAACTGTCGTACAAAACATAGTGCAGAAGAAAGTGTGCAACTGTTTCTGGTACTTCTGCTCCACATGGACATTTTTGTTTGCAAATTGCATAGTTAAAATATGACCAGTACTTCCTTGCTGCAAGGACTTTTAAACGTTAGGAGCCATTGGATGGGTCGTCTGTGTCCTTTCAATCCATCAGACAGTCCTCCTCTATTTGCTCTGTGTGTGTGTGGCTTGGTTTCTCAAAGGGAGAAGAGAGTGGTTTTGCACAGAGGAATATGCTCTTTTCAGGAACAGGCACCAAATGTGAACAGCCCTTACCTGCCCTTCCCCAACATACAGCACGGCAATTTTGTGGGTGTCATAAGGAGGGATCTGATCCAGGAGCTGAACAGACCTCTCAAAGGTCTAAGAAAGAAAGATATTAGATAAACAGCTGGCATGGAGTAAAGCAGTGAACACAGTCAAATTTACCTTGATGATTTATTTTTATGACACAAGATGGCCATGACCTATAAAGTCCCCAGTGGCTTAGGTCCAGACTATCTGGAAGACCCTATCTGACCCTGTAGGAACCAGTCAGAGCCTTAGGATCCATTGGGGATGGCATTCTCTCAGCCCCGCCACCACCAAAGGGTGGCCTGGTGACGACCTGGGAGAAAGCCTTCTCAGTGGCTGTTCCCACCCTCTGGAATTTCCCTCCATGGTTGGGGACTAGGCTGGCCCCCTCCCTGCTTTCCTTTTGCCACAGGTCTTTTCGTTCAAGCAGGTTTTTAATTTTGTGGAGAGGCTTTTTATGGAAATATGTGCTTTATTTTTCACTTCTATATGCCTTCTACTGATTCTGCACAGTTTTAATGTGATCATTTTTAATTGTCTTTAAAAGTTTATTCTTAGGTTTTAGTCGATTCTCTAAGGGAAATGCCTTGGGTCCTGCTCTGGGAGGAAGGCAGCATATAAATGAAACAAATAAATAATAAAGTTTGGAAGCCAAGTTTATTTGGCTCCTATATTTCAACAGGAAGAACTACATCCACATGTATAAAACACTGGGACTGCCAGATGAAAAGAACTTACTGAAGTCTAGGAAAGGCACAAAAAGCCCCCTCTATAGAGAAAAGATTCTGTTTTCAGAGAAGTTTCCTTCAGCTGCTTTTGCCTGGCACTGCAGCCTCCCAAAATGTCATCTCTTTTCCTTTGCTAGGATTCAACATTCCAGCCAAGAATATCCCTGCCTCCACTCTGTAATCCCGGCTGCCCTCAACAAAGCAGATATGTTTCTAGTTGTTTTGTGTGTCCTGTATTTAAAAGGGCATGCTCTTGCCCCTACCTCATTTGGCAGCAAGAGGGGTTTATTCGATTCATCGCCGAAGAAAGGAGAGTGGTACAGCTGCAGGAACACAAAGCTGAAGAGAAAGACAAAAATTAAGCCTCACTGAAGGACATCCAATCTAAAGCTGATGGTTTTTTTATTGGCTTACAGAATGCTCCACCACTGTGAGCAGGAAGGGCTAAACATACAAGAGGTTAAAAAAAAAAAGTTCCTAACCCTAGGGGAATTCACAAAGCATACTCAGAACGCTTCAAGCATTAGCCAAACACACTGGGAAGCAGTTTTGAAATGGAGAAATATTTATCTTTACTCTGTTCCTCAGATTCCAAATCATTACATAAAACTGGAAATGTTGGGTTCTGAGTTCTTTTTCTCTCTTCTTCCAGACTTTATTTTGTCATTAGCCTTGATGCACTGATTTACTGCAAAGCCAATATGGATAAGCAATCCCATAAGAGCATCCCGTCCTGTGTCAATATGGTCAAAAAGTCCATCGAAACCAGGTGTGGACAACTGCACCGCTCCGGAAGTCTGGGAATGCAACTCCCACAACCCCTCGGCCACTGGCTGTACCCTTGGATGGGGCTGCCATGAATCAGAGTCAACCTGAAGGAACCTAACAGCGTCTACCCTGTCCAGAGGGTCCCAGGGCAGAAGACTATCTCCCAGACTCATTATAATTGCCTGCTTTTCTTTCAAAAGAACACCTAGGTCTGGAATCCTGTTGGTTCATCTCAATAAGGGCAGCAGACCCATTGCTTCAACTGGACAAGGGTGAGGTAAATTCAGCTGATCCAACGATTCTACTCCAGATAGGGCTAACAACAGGATTTGGCCTCATGGCTCCATTTCCAAAAGATATTTAAATCATACAGTCACAGAGCAGGAAGAGACCACAAGGGCCATCCAATCCATCTGTATTCTGCCATGCAGGGAGACCCCATCAAAGCATTCCCAACAGATGGCCATCCAGCCTCTGTTTAAAAACGTCCAAAGGAGGGGACTCCATTACACTCCCAGGCAGCAGCATATCCCACCGTCAAACAGCTGTTGCCATCAGAAAGTTCTTCCAAATGTTTAGGTGGACTCTCTTTTCCTGTGGTTTGAAGCTATTGCGCCACAGTGTCCTAGTCCCTGGAGTATCAAAAAAGAGGCTTGCTCCTCCATCTGAGATCCTTTCAAATGTTTAAACTCGGTTACCCTGTCCCCTCTTAACCTTCTCTTCTCCAGGCTAAACATACCCAGCTCCCTAAGCTGCTCCTCATAGAGAATGGTTTCCAGGTCTTTGACCATTTTGGTCACCCTCTTCTGGACGTGTCCCAGCTCTGATTTATTCTGGATACAGAATGGGGGCTTCTGATGCATGTTGCACATCTGGCCAAAGAAAGGCTTCCAAAGACTCACCTGGGATTGATTCCGGGCACCTTTTCTGCATTGGAGGCAGCTGCCCGGCCTTTGAAAGGGTCCCTCTCAATCTGCTTGCCCCTCCTAGAGGGGGCGGAGTCGGAGATGGTGTACCCCCGGGGCCGGTGGCCAGTCGGGGAGTGGGGGGAAGAAGCAGGGACGCTGCCCACCACCCTGGCTCCTCCTCCAGTGGACCTCTCGTCTTCTCCTTTCCCCAGCCATCCAGCCGCCGCCTCTCCTTCCAAGTGTCCCGACTGGGACTTGGATTTGACGTCGCTGCTCAGCTTCCCTGCTGGATCTTTGCCAGCGGGATCTTTGAGGACCTCCTGGAGGGTCTGTAGCTCCGGAGATGAGCTGGACTTACTGAGGGGCTGGGATGGCTGGAATGAAAGGGCCTCAAAGGCCCGACTGTCTTCCAGATTCCGAGTTCCTTCAATGGGAATGCCCATGGACACCAAGTCTTCTGGTTTCAGGGACTTTTCCTCTTGACTGGATGTTGAGGAAGACTATAGGCAAAAGTAACAAGAGGAAGAAGAGGGAGAACATGAACCAGCAAACTGGAAAAAGATGCCCTTCACCAGCAATCTATTTGACCAAGGAGGTTGCCAGAGGTCAACGTGGGCAAAGGTCTGCCTATGATCAAAGGCGATCCACACAGCCATTTTTTAAAGACTTTTTAAAAATTTCAGCATGAGCTTTCATGGTTATAAACCCAAAGTTCTTCAGATGCAGTACCAAGAGGCCTCTGGGATAAAGCATATTTACACTGTTGTAGGAGTGGGACCGAATGTAACAGGGTCCAGAAAAATGCAGATCATCTCCTTTGCCCTGAATTTTCGAAGGATTCCCAGCACCCCCAGACTTCAGGGTCTCCCTTTGACCTCCTAGCGCTTGACAGACAAAGACTGGCCTTCTTCTGGACACGCTTCCCTCAGAAAAAAGAGGCCTTACCCGACTGTACGTCCCATGGCCTTTGCCCAACTTCTCCTCGACAAGGGCTGGGTCGGCACACACAGCTTCAAAGTCTTCAATCTCCTGAGATTCTGGGTGGCAGGCCTTTTCGTTCAGATCGGTGTCTGGGGGGCTTCCTTCTTCCAGAACAACAGCGGATTCTATCAAGAGACAGAAATGACAAGGCTAAAACATTGGCGGGGGGGACACTGGGAGGGCAGGGCTCCTCATCCACAGACACTCCAGCCTTGTCCAAAACCACATGGGCCAAACCAAAGGGGTTATATTCTCTTTTTTTAAATCTCACTGGCCAAATGTCAAGAACACTTTGGTTTTGTCCTTTGTGTTTTTAAAGGAGAGCCCTGAATTTACATTTGTTCTTTAAAAGTTGTGGCTTGTTCTTTTGACTCAGCCTCAAGGTGCAGCCTGTGCATCCTCAACCACAATTTTCCAAGCATCTCCCATATGTGACCTTTATGGGATTGCTGACATACTGACAATGGCTCTGTAAGCTTGACCAATATTATTACCTCTACATAGCTGAGGCTGAAAAAAGTTGGTCTGGTGGAGACAACCTGGTGAGTTCATGACAGAGATGCGATTTGAACTGGAGACTTTAGGAGTTTCTTTCTCCATAATACAACTTATCTGGAAATCTGAAACCCAAAAACCTCCAAAACCCCAAAACTTTTTACCAGTCACCTGTTTCTCCTTCCAAGGCAATGGTTACAGTGCTCCTACTTGTTTATCTCTCAGATCCTCAGCCTCTCTCTTTTTGCTGCCAGCTGCTCATTTCTGCCTTCCTTTCTGAAATAGCCTTGCATCTTGTTCACTTGCTATTTGTGTTGTGTATAAGATGCAAGGCTTGAGAGAGACTGAGGATCTGTGAAATAGTGGGAATCTAAGTGTAGGGCCTGGCACGAACACACACCTCCCGTCATCTCAAAGATCCTCTGTCTCTCTCCAGCCTTGCCTCTCACACACAACACAAGCAGCAAACAAATGAGATGCACGTCTGTTCCAGAAAGGTAATATATTCCAAAAATCTGAAAAAAATCCAAAATACAGAACATTTCTGGTCCCAAGCATTTTGGATAAGGGAGGCTCAAACTGTACTCTTCTTTTACAAGACTTGCTAAACACACACAGAAGCACAGAAGTTCACAAACAGAAATTAAGGCTTTTGTGCACACCGTTAGAAGACTGCTGAGGGATTTTACTAGTCCTAAGCGGATTTTTTTCCTTCTTTTTCTTTTGTTATGAGGAGAAGGCTGAAGTGTAAGAAGCTACCCCAATTGTGAACAAGTTGAAGAGGTAAACTGAAAATGCAAAGGTTAACTTTTCTGCCCAAAAAACTGACACGCAAAGGATATCAGCAAAATCACCAGAAAAGAAAAGGGGGAAAAAAAAAACAACCAGAGAAAAACAGACCACCACTACAGCAGCTTGGGAGGCAGGGAACTGGCTGCAGCTTGGCGTCTCAAAAATGCTACCTCAAAGCAGGGGTTCACAGTTAGCACTGAATGTACACAGCCATGCCCTTTCTGAAAATGTGCTGATTGCTAAACTGTCCAAGCCAGAAAGACCCTGGAGGCCCTTGTTCTGTATTCTTCCCAAATGCCCCTGCCCAGAAGCCTTGTAGCCCAGGTTTTATTCTTTGGGTGAACGGACAGCAGGTGAGATGTTGGTATAGGTCCCTCTTGGGAGATTTTAAGAACATCCCACCTAGCGCAGCAGCTAACAGTGGTAAATTCTGTCTTGGAATTTCGCTTTCACTTAAAAAGTCATATGAAGGGCCATTTTAGGTTTCCATGTATAAGCTGGACTTCTGAAAAGGTCTAAAAATGGTAGTGTAATAAGAGGTTGACAATGGATGAGTTGTGAGAGAAAAGCTGCATATACAGGAAGCCCCTGATTTTCAGTGCCCTGATATCTCACAACTTGCTCTTTCAGTGCTTCCGAATTAAGGATAGGTTCCATTAATTTGACATCGGGCCTGCTCTTTTGTCAGTTCTTCTGAACTACAGAGACTTGTTTGGGACCAGGCATGCACAGTACCAAGTCTTGCCAACAGAAAGAGCAGATACTCTGGTTAAATTAATGGAACTTACCTGTACTGCAAGCACTGAAACAGTGGGCTCCCATCAGCCCTTGCCTACACAGGTGCACTTGGGACTGAGCAGGCACTACTTGCAAAGCAAGCTCCAAAGGGGAAAAGAGTGCCAAGCCATCTGAGAGACTTTACAAGCAGTGCACACATGCAGTTGGCCCGAAGCAAGCCCCCGGAAGTCCTTCATGTTCCCCACAGTAGATGGGTTCTGCTCTTCAACCATTTCCACTCCGGTCCCTAACCTGTCAGAGAAGCAGGGGAGGCCTGCCCGCTCATGTCTGGCTAGTGGGATTCCCAGAGGCAATTGGGTGGTGACTGAGTGAACAGAACATTGGGTTAAGTGGACCTTTGGTATTATCAAAGATGGCTGCTCTTATTTTCTTACACACCCCTTACAACCTTCTGGTAGACTTTTGAACAACCCTGCTTTCAGTTTGAGAAGCTAAACTTCTACATTTATTTTGGGGCGCAGTGGCAACAGCTAGAGAAACTGCAATCGAAAGGATTAGAAAACTGAAGGGAAAGTGGAGAAGTGAGAAAGACTGAAACACCAAGCATTCTTTTCCTAAAGATTGGCGGTGCCATTTCATGCCAGTTGTCCATTTTACTCTTTCTATGCTCTATAAGTTGTCTCTACAGAACACCCACCCAGCCCTTGCCGATGCCAAACTCTTTCTGAGGATCTTTGGGCCAAGAGAGAGAGGGGGAGGCCTGGTCTGGCTTGGACTTGTTCATGCTCATTCGGGTTTCCATGTGTTAAGTGCAATACAACTGGAGACAGACAGAAAGACAGGGGAGGCTGGATGGAAGCATGAGGAATCACAGCAGTGTTTCTTTCTACATGAATGCCTGCTCCCACCCCAATTTCTTGCCCTAAAAAAAAAAAGAAAGAAAAGAAAAGAAAAGAAAAGAAAAGAAAAGAAAAGAAAAGAAAAGAAAAGAAAAGAAAAGAAAAGAAAACCTCCTTTAAAAATAGGCACACATATACCTGCCCAGGAAATGCTCCTGTACAACTTTTCTTGAGAACTGGTCAGGTACACAGAAGAGAAAGAAGCCACTGTGAAGGGAAAATCAAGGAAGGAGCTACATCAAAAAGGAAGGAGAGAGAAAGAGAGAGAGAGAGAGACCATGTGGAAAGCAAAAAAGTAATAACTAATAATAGAAACAAAAAAGGCACAGAATTTAACAGGTTGCCAAGAGGAGCTGGTTGCAATGGAGTACGTGGGAGAAAAGGAGAGGGTGGGAAGCAGGTGGGAATGCCTACAGGTATGGGTGGGCATAAGGAAGGAGGCAAGGAAATGGACAGAGCATGACAACCCCTCAGATGGCTGACTGTGGGCACTCTGAGAAGTGGGCAAGGTTCCACCCTTGGGGAACAATCCAGAGGGAAGCTGCACTGATTAACCCTCACAGAAATGCAACAGAAGATGCTTTGCTCAGCAGAAGAAGAAGCAAAAGCTAGTTACGTATTTCTGAAAATTTTAACTAGCCTTTTCACTCTGAAAGGCACATTTTACTGCAGAGGTATAATCTAGAGGGTGTAGATGTGATTTTCCTTTTAAAGGAAAATTTAAGTGCAGAATACCCACAACCCTGAAATCACTCCAGAATGAGTTTAAAACTTCACTTCCAGAAGATGCACTGGGCCTGCAAGCATGACTTTTTGGTCACCTTTGGAGGGAGGCCAGCACAGCTGTTCTTGCTGGGGCCACCAATTCTCCACATTTCTCTCCCGACGTCCTAGTTCTCAAGTGGGTGTGAGCAGCTCCGGTAGCCGCTTTGCCTCACCTGTGTTGGAGCGCTGCAGGAGGGAGGGCTTGGATGTTCCTGTGGGCAAGCTGGAGGAAGGGACCGAGAGTGACTTGTACAGGGCGGTCTCGCGGTGCTCCTTGAACCGCTCGGCTGCCATGAGGGCATTGGAGAGCTCCTGCAGGGGCATGTTGTTGATATCCGAAGAGAAGGGACTCAGTGGATTCTCTAGGCTCATCAGCCAGCTGGTGTTACCTAGAACAGACAGTAAAAAGTGTTGAAAACGTGGCAGAAGGCCACTGAGAGACAGACTCGCCTCTGTGGGATTTTGGGGAGAGAAAACTGCTAACCAAACTAATGACGTAGCCACATGTGCCTTCTCACCAGACTAAGGAAAATGAATTCCAAAATAAATGGATTTTAAAAAGCATTCGTTCATTCATTTTATGTTTATTAAATATTTGTTATATTTGTAATCTTCACACCTGTCCCTTGCCTGGATGTCCAAAAACAAATAGAGTACAGTGAATCCTTGGTATCCAGTAGGATTTGGTCCCAGGACCCCTGTGGGTATCAAAATTCGTGGATGCTCAAGTCTCATTACGTATGGTGGTGCAGTAAAATGGCATCCCTTATATAAAATGGCAGAATCAAATTTTGAAAAAAAATAATTTCAAGCCATTGTTCGTTAAATCTGTGGACTCAGAATCCATGGAAACAGAGGGTCAACTGTATGCAATTTGCAAGTAAAAATGAGAGTATATACACATAAGAATGCTCGAAGGAGTTTTTGGAATGTCAGGTGATGCCCCAGAAAGGAGATGCAATAAACTGGGCAAGAAAGCTTTTGTGAGACTGGGGTGTTAACCAGTATTATAACAAGTGTAATGTGCCAGGAAAACCACAGTCTCAGTTTGAAGCATGCCCTTTATTCGCTTTAGAGATGGCTGAGCAACTCTGAGCCACATGGGCAGCCAAAAACACCAAAAGAAAAAGGAAGATGTCAGTGGGCTGGAGGCCACTCTTGTTCTTGAAAAATGGCTCTTTTTCAATCTTAAGCAGCACAAAAAGCAAATTGTTGCTTCCAGAGACTTCCAGGAGATAAAATTCACACCCTTCCCTTTTTCTTTTGGCTGTCTGGGGATTCTAACAGGCCACAAAAGCAGCCTTGGGGGGGCCACACATGACTCCAGGGCCGCCTTGTGCCCACCCCTCCTTTAGCCCTTGCCTGAATTACATCCGATTACTGAAAACGAACTCTTTACGTTTATCAGGTGAGGAAAAAGTGTACATGCTAACCATTCCCACTTCCTAAAATCCACAGACAACTTCTTGCCGCCTACCCGTTGGCCTCCGCACCAGTATCTCGGCCCATCCTTGGGTCAGCAGTGGGACGTAGGCAGCCAAGTTGGCCTTCTCCTTCTGCAGAGCCCCAGAAACAGCCTTGTCTCCACGGGGTGCAGGGGAAGCCAGCGATCCCTGCGGCATGGAGCTGGCTGGGAAATGGGAGGAAGAGGAGGAAGAAGAACTGTCTAATGCGCCGACCCGTAGAGCGTGCCCACCTGAGAAGCAGAAAAGAAAGACAAAAACACAAAGGAGAGACCAGAGCGCTTGAGAGAGGGGTGAACACTGATCCAAGGCTGAAAGGAAGAACACAAGCAACTGCTGAGGAGGAGCCAAGCAAAACACACGCACCCTCTTTCTTTCTCTCACACACACACAATCTATCCAGGGCACCTCCTTACCAGACATTGACCTGACTCTGTTGCGGGTTCGAGCCACCTGTGGGCCAGCCTGAGACTCCAGTTTGGCTGGGGCCTCTTTTGTCTGTCGCACTTGCAAGTTGTGGTCTGAACTGGGAACCAAAAGCAAACACACTGTCAATTCATAAAGAAAGCACTAATACCTGCCTGTCTTGAAGGTTAATTTGGGGGCAAAGCCCATGGCTCAGTGAGAGGGCACATGCTTTTACACGCAGAGGCCTTCGTGTTCTTTCCCTGGATATCTCTCAATAAAAGGATCAGAGAGTAGATGCCAGGAAAATGCTTGCAGAAGAGGAGATACACGACAAAGCTCACCTTGAATCTGTGCTGCTCTGTAGCTCCCCAGAGTCGAGACCCAGCAGTGACCTGGTTCCCGTCCCAACACTTGTTGTGATTGTCACCAGCTTGTTCCCCACCAACCAGGTCTTGGTCCTCCCTCCAGCCAGGAGAAACTCTCCCACGGGAGACCTAGAAGAGTCAGGAAAACAGGGACTGTGAACTGGCAGAACTGCCTGGCAGTGGCCGACTGACACTTTCAAAGCGGCAGCATTGACAAGGCCAACCTTTTGGGCACAGCTGTGAAATTGGAGAAGACGTATCTGGCCATCATATCAAGGCAGGTCTCCGTCAGTTCCAAGTGGAGATTTTTCAGGTTGTCATCCGCCTGGGCCATCGAGTTCTCATCCGCCGACCCCAGGCTGGCGCTGGTGATGGACGTCTGTATCCGGCTGAAATGAAGGATGAGTTGGGACATCAAGCACAAAGAATGTGGCAGGCACCCACGGATCACAAAAGCATGCAGCAGGCTGGGCCGGGGGTGCTTATATGCAGGGAACTGGGGAAGATTAGTTGGTTTTATGGATGTCAGATTCTGCTATCTGTTTAACTG
Source organism: Iguana delicatissima (assembly GCA_948472985.1). Taxonomy (NCBI): domain Eukaryota; kingdom Metazoa; phylum Chordata; class Lepidosauria; order Squamata; family Iguanidae; genus Iguana; species Iguana delicatissima. Next base: position 2,809,491 of record CAOKZL010000019.1, on the reverse strand, counting down.
ACTCTGCAAAGGACATTCTATAAAGTTGACATACAGAACCCACCCTGCGTTTGTGAATGCAAGAGACTGTGTGTGACTTCAAAGTATACAAGTAACTTTGTGGACAGAAGGCAAAACACAAAGAGCAGCATTTTTTTTTAAGCTCAGCATTGCCTGACTCCTAAATGGCTAGGTGATGTATGTCTGGAGAGAATGAGACCTGGAGAAACAGGACCGGCTTATGGGTCACAGGTTTTTGACTCAGTTTCAAATCAGACCTCTGAAAACTAGAACGGCTGATTAAGAGACAAAGAATTTTATCCCACTGTTATTACATTGCTATGCTTAGAGAACACTACAACAAATGTCCATCAAAATGAATTTATCCACAGGATAACAACAGAAGGACTGAAGCAGGGCTGGGCAAAGGGCATCCACCGGGTACATGCAACACCAAGGGCCATATCTTCTTTTTTAAAAAAAGTAATTTTAAAAGAGGTCTTTGCTTTCAAATTCCCTCTAGGTAGTAGGGAGGGGCATTTTTACTCCTTTCAGCCATTTTAGGTCCAGGAAAGCCTTTTCCGCTGAAACAAAGAATGATTTCCTGTTGCTGTAAAGGTCTCTCCTGAGCTTAAAACAGTCCAGGGAAGCCAAAGACATGATGAAAATGCCCTTGCATCCCTTAGAAGGTGCATAAGGGCACTTGGGGGCAAACAAAAATTTGAGCAAAGGGGGGTTCTGGCTCTCCGGGGGGGGCTAATGTGACCCCTAGCTTCCAATAGTTACCCCCTCCTCTATGGACTAAAGGAATCACTAGCTTCACTCCACCACTGGACAAGCAAGCACTCCTGCTGACATAAAGCACACTGTTTTCCAATACTGGTCCCTTTTAATGCAAGGGCAAGAACTTGCAGCCCTGCAGGTTTTGCCACTCTGTTTAGCTCTGGCCAGCACCATTGCTGCTGAGGGATTATACAGTTTGGCTCAGGAAAAAAAACCAATCAGGAAGGGTCAAGCCAAAACTGACTGCAGCTTCCTATACCCTAAAGCAATGGGGAAAGGAGCGAGACCAAGAAGTCAGTGAGGAGAAATTCAAGTAAACCTAACTGGATTTCTGCTTTTCAAGAAAATGGTTTTGGAGGGTCTGAAATGACGTGGATGAGCTTTTCTTATCTAAAATGTTTGAGATAAGAAATGTTCTGTATTTCAGATTTTGGAATACAATGGCTTTTTGGAATAGCTCTACATCTTGTTTGTTCATTGCTTGAGAAATGAAACTGGAAAGAGACTGAGGATCTGTGAGATGGTGGGAGGTGTGGATTTCCACTGAGCACTGAGCTTGGACTCCCAACATTTCACAGATCCTCAGTTTCTCTCCAGCGTCGCATCCTGTACACAACACAAGTACTGAACGAACAAAACACAAGTCTGCTCCAAAAAGGTACAGTATTCTAAAATCAAAAAAAATAAATAAATCCAAAATACAGAACACTTCTGGTCCCAAGCAATTCAGATGAGAGAGACTCAACCTGAACTGGCTTTTTACACTAAGCACTGAGCATGTAACTCGCTTTGCCTGAAATCATGCAGGGGACCACTGACAAAGCTAATGGGGTGTGTAGTTGTGCACGCATATGAGTCTGTGTCAGTTCTAAGGACGTCATGCAAGGATCCCAGCATGCAATGCCATCCCCAGCCCCCTCCGCCCCGTTGTCCTCCCCAAGGACCAGCAAAGCAACGTGGCCCGCAAGACAACGTCGTTGCTGGCCCTCCCCATTTCCAAGCATGACTACCTGTGGGCCACATGGTCAGACACGCTGATGCTGCGAGACCGGAAGGCATCAGCTGGCGAGGGTTCTTTCAGCTCTTTCACTGGAGGAGAGTTATTCGAGCTTTGCCTGGCACTTTTGGCTATTTTAAAACTACTAAGGTGAAGCAGCACCGAGACCCCACCGCACAAAGAGAGTGTGATTTAAAAAAAAAATTGGCAGTGGAAAGAAATCATTGGAAGGGTAGTAGTTGGAAGGCCACCAAAGTCCCAGCAGGTGATGCAAAAATTAAAAAAAAGAGAGAGAAAAAAAAACAGGATGCCAAAAGGGGGGAAAAAAGGAGGGGAGGGGGGTGTTAAAAACAAATAAGCAGAACTCAAAAGCATAAACATTTTGAGAACAAAAGCCAACAGAAAGCCAACACCTCCCCCTCTCTGGCCCAGATTGATAAATGTTAACTCGAAAAGAAAACACGCACAAATAAAAATCAGCACAAATTAACACGAAAGCTGATTGGCAGGGTTGGTTGGAATGCTACAAGACAAGGGATGGGGAACATTTGTTGCTGCTCAGGGGGGCTATGAGAGAGTAAGTGATGACCTTTAAACCCCCACACAGCTTGCCATCTCCATATCTAAAGGAGCACCACTCCCCTTATGCACCTGCAGAGATCCGCTAGAGAGGCCTTCTCTGACTCACAACCAGCAGGACGGTGAGGGACAGGGCCTCCTCTGTTGTAGAACCCCAGCTAGAGAACGGTCTCCCCAGCAGACTGACTGAGACCAATGCTGATGAATCGTTGCGGCTTATTGCTAAAAATTCTGGGGCCAAAGGATTGCATCCAAACCTGTATAAACATGTTGCTTCAGACTGTTTTAACTTCTTAAATTATCCAAGTGTTCATTATGGGTTTAAAAGTAAAGTCTGGACCTTCAAGTTGCCTGTTGACCTATGGCGACCCCATGAATTTCCTAAGGTTTTTCTTAAGAAAAGAATCCCAGAGGTGCTTTTTCCAGTTCCTTCCTCTGAAATACAGCCTGCAGCACCTGGTACTCATTGGCAGTTTTTTCAAGAGGCAGAGAAGGCCAGGAGGCTGTGCCACACTTTGTCCATCCTGCTTTAGATTATACTTCTGAGTCTGACCTGAGTGGCACAGGAATCTTTTGGAGCAGAACATACCTCATCATAAAAGCAGACAAAATCGTAGTGTGTTAACGTGTTCCTGTGTTTTGTTCTTGAGCTGTGCTGAAACCCTTTGTCCCTCCCCCAAAAAGTCCTAGGACTGAAACTGAACTCCAGTATATTTCAGTTTTACAGTACTGCACCCACTTTAGAACTTCTCAGATGTCGTCTTATGACCAAAAGCAAATTGTAGAAGCCAATGAATGTTCAAGCACAGATGTCTTTTTGTAGGCCTGATGCTCCCAAAGCATCGTGGGTTGTGTGGTTAACAGCTTATGGCTATAACCAAAACCAGGAACAAAGGTTTTGCAAAACAGCTAACCAAACACCTTTATAAAATCAATAGTATTCCAAATCAGGGCAATTACAAATGCCAAGGCAAAGTGAGGGTGACAGAATTACAGCACACAGGGAAACAGAAAACACATGAAAAGCTCAACTGGAAAAATATGGGATCCAGTTTGTAACGCATAGATCAGGAGTGAAAATCACGCAGCTCTACAGCTGCTGATGGACTCCAAGTCCCAGGAGTCCTCACCAGGATAACCAATGATCAGGAATGCTAGGAGATACAATGCAATAACATCCAGGCGGCCACATGATTCCCACCTGTGTTACAATTCTCCCAATGTGCTTTACCTTGCAGTTACAGAATAATTCAGAGTGCTGCATTGACAGGTGTGCTGTATCCTTTGGAGACTTGTGGGTATAGTTGAATATACGTGCACAGTGAGATATTTAAATAACTAGGGTGTCAGCATTAAGCTAAATGGTTAAACCAGAGCTTAACCTTTTCTTTACTGGGGGTCCCCTGTAAATACAATTTGTTGCCATGGATCCCCAAGACTTTACTCAAGATTTAAATATTTAAATTCAGACTTAAACAATCAAGTATTTATTTTATTAGAGGCTTCTGGAGGCTAAGATTCAAATCCCCGCTCAGGTACTGGGTGCCTCTGGGCAATTCCCTGTTGCTGCCGCAGCTCTTGGTATCCAGCAGTAGGGCTTCGCGGACTCCCCTATGAGGGCTCTGCAGACTCCCAAGGGTCCCCGGATCCCAGTTTAAGAAGCACTGGGTTAAATTCCTTCCAGGCAAACCAATGAAGAAAGGCAACTTCTAAATAACTCTCCTCCCCCACCCCTTGCCAATAGTTCAGAGATATGACCTTAGATCACCCTGATTCAAATGAAAATCTCATTGGTGCACAAAGTCTGGCGACGGAAACAGGTCAGAAGAGGAAAAGGGAATTGAAAGAACACTCCAGACTACCACCATCTGCTCCCTGGGGCTGCTGTGTTTGCTCCTGCGCAGAAAGCAAGACAGGGCTGGCACGTCTTTCTTTGCCACTGAGGCAGCTAAGGCAGAAGCAGCACCAGCTGACAAACAAAGCACAGCCACTGCAAACAACAGAAGGGCCGTCCAACTGTCCGTCGTTCTTTTGGGACAACTACTAAAGTATTTCTGCCAAGTTTCACCTCTTTAGCCTGCAAATCTGGCTGGCTTGGTGCTAATAACTTTTGAAAAGTGGTGCCAGTGGAGTGATAGCTCACCGATTTTCACAGCTGCTGCCTAGCCACTACTGGCTAAGAGATGGCCCACTAAGACTCTTCTAGCAGGATTAAATCCTCAACGAAGCCAGGTGATTTTCAGGAGAAAAAGCCCAGACTCTAACTCGAGTTGGATCAGACTGTGGGCTTCATTAACATGAAAGTTCACTTTAGTTTATCAGCCCTCCTGGGGACTGACCAGGAAGGGGAAATGATCCTTCCCTTCTGCAACCAGGAGCAACTTACCTCTTCGGCCTTTCGTTCAGACTCGTACTACGAGCTCGGAAGCTGTCTTTCTCAGGGGTATCGTCAAAGGAGAGGAGGACGTTTGATCGCAAGCCCTACCAAGCAGGGAGTAAGATTTATTAATTTTAATACACACATAAAAACTGATTCACAACTACAGGAAAAAGAACAAAAGAAAAGGGAGAAAACTATACATGAACAATATCTATGTATTAACTTAAGGTAAAACTAAACTACACTAAGATATAATAGCAAAGCCCATGACTAAAAAACCAATCTGTTATCCTAAATGCATCCCAACTACTTTAACTGAAAGAATTCTGACCTTCCTCTAATACAAACTGTAATGAAAAGGAAAAACTGATTAATATCTGATAATAAATAATATTAATAAGTTTTATTCTATCAATACAAACCTATGTTTAACTTTTGCACCTTTTTAGTGATGTGGACTTTAATCTGCATTTGCTTTAATTTTTGTTAAGCTGCCTCAAGTTCCAGAGCTGGAGAAAGTTTTAGGATACAGCTCCCTGCCCTCAGAATCATCAAGATCACCTCATCACCACTCCTTTTTTGCCACTGGAAAAGCACAAGAGCTTGGCTGTGCAACGTGGTGGCAGGAAGTCGCCTCCTGTGCAGAGGAAGAGCTCTCCATGCCATACACTCTGGTCCTAGCTTTGTTTCCTTGCCCTGTCAGTGCTTTCTCTCCATCTTTCTTTCATGCCACACAAGAAGCTCACCTTGGTAATGTAGGGAACAAAGTCTTTCCGGAAAGGAAGGCGACACTTGATGAACCACATGGCTATGACATGGTGCGCCAGGCAGACGATGTACTGGTTAAACCTGGGAAAGTTTTTGGAAGGGATGAGGTTTCAACAGAAGCCTGGAGTGGTGGACAGGCACTCAGAACTCCCAACTGAGGATTAAGAGGAGCCACACAAAGATGTCGTACTAAGGAGAGCCTTTGTCAAGCACTGGTTGATGTACCAGGTGCAGCCCTTTGTAGGGAAGGAAGGAGGATTTGAACACAGTTAACCCCTCAGTAAGACTAGGGCAACAAACTCAGCATGGGGATGCTCTTGAAAAACATTCAACCAAGGTGGTTGTGATTGAGGGCCAGAAGAGAGCTGGTTTGATAGCGTGGGGGAGCTCTCCTAGAGCACACCCACAGCCAGCCAGGGCCTGTTTGGCTTGGAAAGGGGGGAATCTGCATTTCGGTGGCACCTGGATGTCACTGTGCAGCCTGGGAAAACCCATTACGGCAGCAGGTACCAAGTATCTCTTTGCACAATGTTTAAAAATCAGCCAATGTGGTATAGCGCTTTGAATGTTGGACTAGGATTCTATAAGCTCTCACTTGGCCCTGGAATTCCTCTGGATGAACTTGGGCAATCCCATTCTCTCAGCCTCAGAGGAAGGCAAATGCTCTCTGAACAAACCTTGCCAAGAAAACCCTGTGACAGGGCTGAAGGTATACAACAGCAACAACAAATGTCAGAAAAAGAGAGAATGTAGGTTTAAGTGCCATGTAATCCACTGTGAGGATTCCAGGTGAACTGGAACCCTCCAAGAACTCCAACAGGAGAGCTGCATGCCTCTGCTGGCTGTGGATGAGGCTGACAAGATGGGAACAGGCCACTCATGTTCTGTGACCGGGAGTGCAAGGGGGGGTGGACAGAAAGGAAAGGGGGAGAGAGCTTGACACAAAGGCACTTGACTTAAAAAAAAAACCTTGAAAAAACATTCAGGAACAACCTCTTGCAACTTACTTGGAGGGGTTTGTGTAGGGCAGGGAGATGGCGAACACGCTGGCATACTGCTCCGCAGCAAAATTCCTGTACAGATGAGGCAGTCGGGCCAGTGCTGGAATATTTCCAAAGGCCAAGTCAGAGGAAGAAGAAAAACAGCAAAGTCAGCTGACAAGCGGAATAGCGGAACTGGTCCAGCCACCCAATTTGGGACTGGGAGACGCCTGCAGGAGCTGCATCTTAATTAAGCGCTTCTACAAAGCAAGACACAGACTGCCACCCTCACTATCCTTGTCCTATTACAGTCCTATTTGCAGACAAGAATCTAGGTCCAAAGAAAAATGCAACTAGTCCCACATATCAAAAGACGCTTTGGGGCCTTAGCATGCTTGTAGAAACTCTCCTGCCCCACATTAAAATGGCAGAACGTTCACAGAATCAAGGAGGTTCTCTAACACAGGATGCACTGAGGCACAAACACAATGAGATGTCCCAGCATGACCTAAGAGATTGGGATGAACCATGCAGTTGCTAACGAACTATCATTCCCATTGTCCCTAACCGCTGAGCAAACAGATAGGAAATGATGGGAACTGGAGTTCAAAAGCATCTGCAGGGCCATGGGCCCCACCCCGGCCTTTCAGTGCACCTAAAATAGCCACCAAGAAAGCAGAGACACCTTCCTTCTGTGGGACCCTCCTCCCAACCATGACTAAAGAGAGAAGGATGCCGCAAACTCACTTGAAAGGAATTCCAGGAGAGGAATGGCCATGTTGGCCGTTGCCGAAATATGGGTCAGTTTGACGATCAGGACCGGCAGGGCTTTGATGATAATATCCGGCATCTCCACGCTGCAGATGGACAGAGCCACGACGCACTGGTTGGCACAACGGTAGATCAGCCCATGCTCCAGGCAGTAAACCATCTCCCGCTGGGTGGAGAGAGAGCACAGCAGGGTTACGGGAAAGGTAAAGCGTAATGTGGCTTTTGATAGGCTTTTTGTGAGAAAAAAGAATAAGCTATGCTAACTGTAGGCTTGGATAATTAGTGCTATCTGGAAAGACAAGCAGTTGAAGTATCTGAATGGTATTTACAAATGAAGAAATTAACTTGTATTGTTAAGTATAACATTAGGAAAACTGGAAGTCAATATATATTCTTTTCTTTTATTGTTATTAGTTATCTTAGATTCCTTATTATCTCTTTTCCTCTTTGCTTTCCTTCATTGTTTCTCTCTTTCTCTGTTTGTATCTAATGTGATTTCTTATTGTATTTGAAAATGTTTAATAAATAAAAAATCATTATTGTTACTACTACTGCTATTAAAAATCACCATCACCACCACAATGGTTCCCATATCCAATCTTCTGGAATTCTTACTGCGGTCGAAAAAATACCCAGCCACAACCTACACAGTATAAGGTGTGTTATTTTTAAACCCCATGCATGAGGGTTTACCTCTGTCTATTCAAGAGAGTCCTTATTACCATATTTTGCAAGTGTGCCCTTCTTCCCAGAAGGAGAAATTAATCAGAATACCAAAGCCACGGGCCATTGCAAGTCACATTCAATCCGCTGTGTGCAATACCTGCTTGGCTTTGTCCAGGTAATTGTGGTAAGAGATCAAAGCAGTCAACACTGGAACGACAGCCAGGTGCAAGTCATTCCGGGAAAGCCCTTCTGGGATGCCCCTGAGGCGCTCCGTCATCTTTTTGTCTGTAAGCTGGGAGAACACACAGCGTTATTATTATATGACACTACCCAAATCGAAGAAAACTAAGACTTGGAATGGCAGACAGGAAGGAACCAGATGAGATCCCCAAATGTAGAAGTGTATCATTAAATGGAAAAATCAAGATCATCAACACCATAGTATTTCTGATTTCTACGTATGGAAGTGAAAGCTGGACAGTGAAGAAAGCTGACAAGATCAACTCACTGGAAATGTGGGGCTGGAGGAAAGTTCTACAGACACTGCAGCCCAGAATGCTGGGAAAATTGGGAGGCAGACCATATTCCAGGTAGATTGACTCAACCAAGGAAGCCAGGGCTCCCCTGAGTCCAAAAGACCTGAGCAGGGCTACTGATAACAAGGAGATCTGGAGATCTATCACTCACGAGGGTCACCATAAGTCACAACTGGCTTGACGACACATAACTCCTCCAAATGAAGACACCATGGCTTATCTATACAAACAGGCCAAAAACAGGGTGAAGAACCAGTGGGACAGACAGACTCTTACCATATTGCAGAGAGCAGAAGACAGCTGATCAAGGTTGCAAGGAGAGGTCAAGTAAAGCACCTTGTACTGCAAAGACCGGGGCAGCTTGTTCAGAACCAGCTTCAGTACCTTCCAGTCTGTCTCCTAGAAAGGAAGAAGAAAATGCAGAAAACACACAAATTATGGGTGGTTTGGAAAGAGCTGGATCTGAGCTACAGACCACGCCCTTTGCAGAGATACTGGGGCCACTGGACTCTCTGGAGCAGAGGGGGCCTGTGGGCCAAATTCATCCCACCAGGGACATTTTTTTTCTGGGCTCCAGAGATCAAAAATAATTGAGACTATGGGATGGAGAAGACTTTGGTAATCTGCTCCCAGTAACAATAAGCAAACTGCATGTCCAGTTCCTAGTTGGTAACCATCATTTTCTCATTAGGTTGTTAGTTCTCATATTACTTTCTTCTTCGCTATATAAAAAACTTTGCTCCAAGATAGCATTCAAGTGTCTCCCTCTGAGGGATGCTAAATGATGCTAAAAACTCATACAAAGAGAACCCCAAAGGGTTCCAATAAACTGTCAACTGCACCTTAGCCCACGGCCTTCTGCTTCCAGTCCTGTGCTGCTTGGCCTTAAAATCTCCCGAATCCAAGATCCAACTTCCAACATTTCAGATTCATCCCACCCACCTGCTTTAAGCACTGCAGGAGGACACCAAAGAGCAGAGAATAAGGCAAATGTCCGGTGCGGATGGCTGCGCTCTGAGCAGGGAGGCTAGGACTTCCCGAGGGAGGGGAGAGGGGGCCTGCAGGTTTCTTCTCGGGTTCCCTGTGGCAGAAAGAGGAGAAAAGGCAGCAAGGTGTCACCAGATGAAGTCACCTTTGACCGGGATGAGTACAGACATTAACACAAAAGCTGGCTGATAGTGTTGGTGGCAATGTTGGTACTACAGCAAGGGGTGGGGAATATTGGCTGCTGCTCCAGTGGGGGGCAGACAGAGTGCGAGAACAAGTAGAGGCATCCCCCCGCCAAATCTGATGGGTTAGAGACCAGAGCGTGGTCAGAATTGGTCGAACAGCAGAACCCACTCATTCACCAGTTCTTGGTCAGAAAAGGAGTAGGGAACGGACAGCCAATGGGCCATGTGTACAAAATAAAATACAGCGTTTTTTTCCCAGCTCATGACCTATCCACCCTACCCGAAGAGGCCCACCTGTGACAAAAGAAAACAATGGGTCAAGCAAACTTGATATCCCTCCCACCCCAGGAGTGATGGTTTCAAGCCAAAATGGGGTATAACCACCACCCCAGGTCACTCCCTCACACACAAGGCTGAGAAAAGAAAATCAGTGACTTCCAGCAACATTTGAGTTGGGTTATTAAATTGTTCATGACACTTCTGGGCCTGGGGAGGCCCATGGTGGGTTACTATCTGTCATTTAGTCAGCTTTGACTTCAGGTAACTCCTCTGCTGTTGTGTGCTTTCAAATCAACCCTAACTTAAGGGCAACATCATCTTACAATTTCCTGGCCAGATTTTTTCAGAGGAGGCATTCTACTCCCTTCCTCTTAGGCAGAGAGAGTGTAACTTGCCCAAAGTCACCCTGTGGGTAACCACGGCTGAGAAGAGATTCCAGACTAGGGTTCGGGGAGACCTACTCAAACCACTACATCACACTGCCAAGGTACTACAGGTCAAAAACTACCACACACTACCTAGGGTACGAGAGGGGGCAAAACTGAGCTCTAGACCATGGGAAGTATACATCCTACCCCACCTCGCTTACAGTGAGGCAGAAATACTCTGGAAGGGAGGTGGTTGATACCAAGCTCTTATGAGAGCCAAGTTATCACTCTAAGAAACATACACAAAATCACAGAGGCAGTAGGGGCTGAATCTCACAGGGCCATCTTTGGTGGCCAGGCCCAGCCGGTGGAGGGAGTCGGCCTGAAGAGAGAGCAAGAAGTCAAACACCTAAAAAAAATGACAAAAAGAAGTATTAAAGAGGAGCTCTTCATTACAGGGATCTCCCAAGCCTTCCAAGGCAGGTTCAAGACAGGCTATCATCAACACAGAATTATAGAGTTATGTATTCCAACCTCCTGCCGTACAGGAATAAACCAGTAAAGCAGTCCTAAAAGATGTTGTTTACAGACCTCCAAAGAAACAGAGTCAGTCTATTTCACTGTCAAGCAGCTCTTACAGTCAAGAGGTTCTCCCTCATGTTTGGTGGATCCTTTTTTCTTGTCATCTGAATACACTGGTTCATGTCTCAGTCTTTGGAGCAGCCAAAAACAGGCTTCGTCCCTCTTTTACACAACAGGTATTTCAGGTATTTAAAAATGGAAACAGTACAGGTGTTGTAGCTACAAAAGTTTTAACTTTAGAGCATTCTGGATTTCAGAATTCCAGATAGAGAACACTCAACCTGTACTTATATTTCTATTGAATGTTTTTAATCTGTTTTGTTTTAAATATGCTATTACCTGTCTTTGAGTCTCATTACTGAAAGAAAGGTGGGATATAAATGAATAAAATAACAACAATTATAATAATTTATAAAGATTTTGAACAGCCATGGGCCCAGGGCAGAACCCTGAGACATTCCACTAGCAGAAAGCTTCTAGTCTTTTCAGGTATTCCAGTATGACTGAAAATACCCCTGTAGGGCCTGCTCAGATTTCAGAAGCTGTATGGAATGGCAAAGTACCATTCCTAGTAGTTAGCAAACAGGGATATTGGTGTCTTGTATCACTTTTCCCCTCTCTTCAAGACTGGCAAAAATATAGGAAAAATTCTGCATCACAACTGTCCTTTAGGAAGCAACAAAAAAGCACTGTTTGGAATTGATGTGCTCCTTTGGTTTATCTTCCTTGCAAGCATCTTGCTATGTGAACTGGGTAAGGAGAAGGATGCTCACCTGCAGCCGGATGCTGGCAGCGATTGGGAGGCCGTACTTGTATTTATAGTGGAGTTGGATGTGGTGGACCAGCATCTCGTAAACACGGGTGGCATGGCTGGCAGGCAGACTGTACAGTTTGGTCTGGAGGGAGAAGGAGGAGATTCTGTCAAGCGGGAACTATGATGACACTGCCTGAAACATACCAGGGATGGCAAAGCTCTTTTGTTTTGCTTCTTTGAAAGCACAGGTGGGGAAAAGATGGCCTGGGAGCCCCACACCACTTTCCCTTCCAGTTTTTTCTGACCTCTGGAGATCACTCAAGAGACCCTCTCTCTGCCTCCTCCTGAAAAATATTCAGTCAAATAGAGTGCCAGAGTGCCAGACAGAGCGATTGACAGACAAGCAGGGAGACCCCCAGGAAACCTTGGAGGGCTGTGTCCCCTCGCTGCAAGCTCCCCACAAAAAAATTAGTTTTTTTTTTGTCCCCAAATACTCTTTATGGCTTTGTGGAGCTTTTATGGAGAGGCCAAAAATGGCCAGCGGAGCCCAAAAGCACAGCAAAAAAATCTACCTGTGCGCCCCAGAGGGCATTTGTGGCAACATCCCCCCTGCCCAGCCCTGAGGGCAGCAAAGAGAGAGAGAGAAAGGGGAAGAGGGGCACTCATTTGCTTCTGGGATGGCCATTTTAGGTTTCTCAAGATCAATCTCCCACCATTTTTTAAATCAAAAGTAGACAATGAAACACTTCCAATTTATTTCTTCCCTTTTTCAATCCTTGGGAGTCCCAGAAACAGACACAGATGTGTATGTGTCTATTTGTCTTCAAATCACCTGTTGACTTAAGGCAATCCCATGATTTTTCCAGAGTTTTCACAGGCAAAGAATCTTCAGAGCTAGTTTTGCTGACTTCTTCCTCTGAAATATACCCTACAGTACCAGGAATTTGTTGGTGGTATCCCATCCAAGTGCTGACCCCTGTTTAGCTTCCAAGATCAGAAGGGATCTGATGCTGGCAGGGTAAACACAGGGGCAAAAGATGGTGATTCAAAATGGCACTTACCTGGAGAATGACCAGCAGGCCCAGCACCGCAGTCTTCACGTCCTCTAAAGAGGCAGAGTAAGAGAGGAGGTCTCTTTCCTCCAGCTCAGGAGGGGGCAACAGGGAATGGGAAGCCACCTTTTCAGGAAGAGAAGAACACGCTGGGGCTGAAGTCTTTACTGCACATGGATTACAAAGCATACAGATCACAAGACCAGAGATCCCATGGACTGTGTCAATCAGGCACTGACCTCCAGACAAGAGTTAAGCTGAGTGTCCAGATCCCATTCAACAAGCAAAATTATTAATAATATCTGCTGAATCAACTGGGCAGTAACAGCCAAGATATGCTTCTGAACTCAAGAGGACTTTCGTTTTTTTACTTTACAAATACGAAAAACAAGGCAAGTTTGACAGATTCCATTGCACGGGTAGTGCACGAAAGGGAGGCAGATCCAAGAAACAGCTATGTTGCAAGTACTGTGATCTTAAATATCGGATGTGTCATTTCTGGCTATCAGAGAGAGAAAGAGACCGGGCAGAGGAAGACATTTGCCTGAAGCACACTGCTTAGGTTAAGGCAGAGGTATGATTCAAACCCAAGTTCCTACTACTTACAGCTCATCACTTTGGCTGCTACGGTTGACCAGGGAAGGCAGTAAACCTACCTAGAAACCTCCCTTCTGCTCCACCAAGTGAACAAGACAGCCTCATCCAAATTTAAACAGGTTGTGACCTATCCAATACAGTTAACAGAACAGCACACTGTGCCCACCCCCACTGCAAAACCCTTAAAAGTGGAAAATCAGATCAGCAGAAAAGAGCTTCCTGAATTTATCCAAAACAGTATTTGTTCCCTTACCTTTCACACCTTCTAGGAAAGAGTGCAGCCCCCACTATCAAAAGAATTATTGGTGAATGAACAGCCGCCTCACCTTTTCTATAATATCCAGCAAGCTATTAAAGTGATGGGTGTTGCAACCCTCTGCCAGGTCCACCAGCAACTGGGTAGCCAGCTTGCGAACTTGATGGTCCTTATCTTCTGGGATGTGAGCCAACTGGGAGATGACCACCAGGTTAATCAACTCCTCCTGCAAGAGAGTAAGATTTCTGTGAGTGGGCAGAGGCAGGCTCAGTTGGCCTCGCTGTGCCAAAAGAACAGGACCAGGTCTCCCAGAATAAACAGAAGTCCCACCTCATAAAACTGCCGGTTGACACTCAGGACAAAAGAGAGAACGTGCAAAACTTTGATGCGAACAGCACTCCGACTTTCGTTTCTAGGGGGAAAGAGGGGACGAGGGTTGTTAAAAGGAAAATCCTACTTCCTTCTGTACGTTTATTGCTGTTACATGCCTTCATGACGACTCCGACCTACAACAACATTACCCTAGGGTTTTCCCTGCAATATTTATTCATTCAGAGGTGGTTTGCCCTGGCCCTTCTCTGAGCCTGAGTGTGATCTGTCCAAGGCCACCCAGTGGATTTGCAAAAAAGAAACAGGAAAAAAAGACTTCCATCTATTAACAGATGCCATTCATAAATCTTAAAGAGTTAATTCCTCTTTTCATCATGGCTGGGCAGGGATTTGAACCCTGGTCTCACAGTATCCTAGTCTAACATACAAATCACTGCAGCATGCTGGCTCCCTTTTATTCATCTAATACACTGCAAACATCTCAAGAACTAACATGAGCAATCTTTTGGACTTCAGGAAAAGATATGTGTGCATTAACAGAATCCTACTGCTGGGAACAATCACAACCAAAATCCAACACCACAACATCCACTTGGAAGATGGAGTTTCCTTTGTTAGAGGTTTTTAATCAGACAATGGTGGCTATCCAGCGTCTGAGTAAAAATCCCCAATGAAAGAAAAGAAACACCAAGGCAGTTTGTCCAGCTTTAGGAGTTTGTTTTCTTCCACTAGAGATTTTTACTCAGATGCTGGGCGTCTACCAGTGTCTGATTAAAAACCTCTTAACGGGGTAAATTACTGTTACTTGTTATTCTATTGGGCGGTTCTTCCTGACATTTAACCAAAAACTCTTGTCATTTGAGAACAGGTTGGTTTGTGTTCTATTTGTATTTGTTTTTATGTAGCCACTGAAATATACACACAGGCTGAAACACATTGGGCTTGTTTCAAAATAAAAAAAATAAATAACTATCTATTGAGCACATGGAGACAAGACCTCCCTCTTTTTCCTATGGTTTGAAGAAATGGAAAAACAAATTGGATTCAAATTATCAAATTATCTTCTATGTCTTAATTCTTGAAGTATTTGGAAAGTGCTACCACACTGCCTCCTAACCATCTCTTCTCCAAGCTAAGCACACCAAACTCCCTTAATTAGTCCTTACAGAGCTGAGTTTCCAAGCTGTTCAAAACATCTTTATCACCCCTCTCCGGACACGTTCCCCTATGCCAATATCCTCCTTAAACTATATTTGTGCACCACTCTGACCACAGCAAAATGCCGTACTTTATCAGGCCCTCCTTGCTATATATTCTGGTTGATTTAACCTCGAGCAGAAAACCGTGGCTATGAGACAGGAGCCAGAGAGCAAGGATCCTACCTGAAAAATCTTTCCATCAAGACCTGTAGGTTGTGAATCCAGCCATCCTTTGCCGGGTGGATGGACTGAGCTCGGTACGTTATAGGTTCAGAACAGAAGATTCCTTTCAAATAAAAAGAAAAAGGAAAGAAAGGAAGCAAAGTTTAACACAAAGGAAGGCCACGATCAGGGAAAATAAAGAAGAGAAACAAAGAAGAATTTATTGTACAGTGAACAGCACCACCAGATACTGTCCGTCATAACCCCACCTCTGGCTCTCATAATTACTATGTTCTTTTTCTTCAGGCCCTTTCACACAGGTACAGCATTTTGATACCAGTTTAACTTTCATGGCTGCATCCTTGAGCTTGCAGTTTCGTGAGGCATTAGAGCTCTCTGGATGAGAATTCTAAGCATCCCTCCCTGAACTGAAAATCCCAGGATGCCCTAGGATGCTGCCATGGCAATTCAAGTGGCAGCATCATGCTGTAACTGTGTAGTGTGAAAGGGCTCTTTGTTTCCTTGTAAGGATGGCTCTCACTCCGTGTCTTAAAACAGCAATGTAGCATATGGGCAACTCTCCAACATATGGGAGGCTGACCTCAATTGAAGTTGGAGGATCAAACCTCAATATTTTTTTTAAAAAAACCTCAAAAGGTCCTCTTGTGGCCTCTCAGGACCACAATCCCAACCCCTTTGACTGTTCCAAGACCATGAAAGGCCTTTTCCCATAAAAGGATGTTACCAGAAGTCACCCCGGGTGAAAACTTCCAAGGAGTGCAGATGACAAAATTAACCCCTACCTCCCTTAGAGAGCATGGGGGAATTTGAGTAAAATCATCCTTTTCTTTTAGTGCAAGCTGTGAGGTCCTTGGGAGCCACACATTAGCTTTGGGGCCACATGCAGCCAATGGCCCGTATCTTTTTTCACCCTTGCAGTACAAGAAGCAGGGCCAGCGTAATGTCCTACATGAGCATGGCTTGCACCGTGGCTAAGGAATTTTTACTGTGGGCACACTAACTGCTGCTATCCCAATCCCAACTGCACTGGTTTCTTAGTGTTAAGTGTAAAACTAGCCTTTCTGTATCATAGACTGCAGTTGTCACGTACAGGTTTTATTTGCCTTGACGTAGGCATTCCTCTCAATTTGCTTTAATTTCTTATGTTTTGGATTCTCACAAGTTTGAACACATGACTCAAAAGCACTGCCCTATTTAGAAAGGAGAGCAACTTGCCCAAGGCAAGAGATATGACTTCTGTTTTTCAGTGAGGGAAGGGCAACTCTTCCAAAGAAGTCTTAAGTAACAGGGAAGTTCTCAGATTCTCCCCTCCAGCCTTACAGGTCTTTCATTAGCACATCTCTCCACAAGCTCAAAATATCTCTCCTTAGATCCGTGGAAGTCATTTTGGTCACACAGCTCCTCCACAGTGGTCAGCAGGTCGTGGACGATAGATTTCAGCTCCTGGCTTTCCAGGGTCTGAAAGAGAGAAAAGGCAACTTTCAGACTCAGAAGGAAACTTACAGGATTCACATGTACAAAGAAGAACTTCAGGTAGCAATCAGAGCCTCTCTCTCTCCCATTAAGAGGTTTTTAATCAGACGATGGTAGACATCCAGCATCTGAGTATCACAGTTTGTGTTTGTATTGCAGTTTGTGTTTACCTGCAGCTGCTGGAGCAACTGCTCAATGATGTCCAGGAGGATGTCCCAAGTGACAGCTTGGAGACCCTTTCCATACTTTTTGATCAGCCTCGTTATGGAGAGGACTATTTCATAAGACACAACGGCATTTGGACAAGTCATGGCCTAGAAGGAAAAAGCCCTCTGTGAGGAATATCTCTGGTATTACTGGCACTTGCCTGAACCAAAAGGAGCTGTTTCCTAATTCTGATGGGCTTGAGGTACTGAACCCAGAAGAAATATCTGCATCTAGGTAGTGGCTGCAAAAAATCAAGTTCTGTAAAACTCTCTTAAATTAAGTAAACTCAGTTTAGGTGCTTCTGGTGCAGAAGGAAAGATTAAACGAAGAAAACTGCTCCCCGTAAGTAAATACGGCACTTTCATACACCTGCAAGCTACAATTGGATATTGAGAAGATTCAAAGCCACAAACACAAGGGCTGCAGTGATGAAATTTCATCATGCTGGTTGCAGTTACTGACACCGAGAAACAAGCAGGTTGGCATTCTTGGTTCCTCTTAGGCGGGGCTTGTAAAACTTTATAACTGGGGCAAGGGGTAGGCATTTAAGAAAGTTTTCAAAGAAGTAGCCATATTAGTTTCTTGTAGCACAAACAGGAGGAAGAGAAGAGGAGAAAAAAAGAAACATGGCAAGACTTTTAAGACTAACTGGTTTTTATTTCAGCATGAGCTTTTTGGGGATAGAAACTCACTTCTTTGGATGCAGTAATGGGTTATATTAAAGCCACAGGTATAAAGCGTATTTATGCATATGAGATGATACCGGTCTTTCAGAGCTTTGCAGTGGTCAGTTAGTGCTCATGTGTGAAAGCAATTAAGCAGCAGTCCACTCTGGAGTTCAGATCTACCTTCAGGAAAGAGGGCAGCACTGATGTGGCTGAGTTTTTGAGGGACTGGAGCCGGTGTGCCCCCCACAAGGCCATTCCAACAAAGAACACAGCCCCTCGCAGCAGCACGGCATCTTCCATGTGGGTTCTGAAAACAATGGCAGGGAGAGGGTTAAACTTACACTGTGCACATTTTTCCTCTTTGAATAAGAATATTGGCTGTCATTGTTGGGGAGGGGACAACTTTAAAAAGACCACCCCCTCTTTTTAGCTAATTGAATGCCAATGCTTTTAATGTTTATGCATTCCTTCTACGTTTTCTCCCCACTCAGTCACAGAGCAAGATTATTACGGTATATGACCGTGGCAGCAAGATGAACGTATGCACAGAAATGGGAAAACATCGTAACACCAACAAATGAGGATTCACTGCTGAAAGTGACTGATCTAACCCAAACGGACAAATTATCAACACTGATTAGAGAAAAACCACTGGCACCTGTTTTGAAAGACTGGGGACATTTTATTTTATTGGCTGAAAAATGAGAATAGTATACTGATCACAGATTTTGATAAGGTTTGATTAAATTGAAGAAGTGCATGAATAGTATTTTAGTGCGAGAAGTTATTTTACATAGTAAAATGTATAGCCATTGTTAGGAAAGTCAGAAAACAATGCCCTCCCCTCCCCAAGGAAGAAGAGATTCCGCCCGATCGTTTTACTGACCTGTCCTCCATGATTCGGCACATGTTGTGAATGGCACTGTGCCCCAAGTGAGTTCCCAATAGGTTTCGCATGAGCTGAAGAGTGAACGCATGGGGGGGGTGTTAAACAGGGCCTTGTACACAAAGCAGCAAGATGTACACACGCACAAACAAAGATCTGAATTTTGCAGTAAGAAAAAACATTTACGATTATGTTAACAAAAACCACAAAGTCCACTACCAAATTGACTGATAAAAATTCATACTAGAAGAAACCATTTAGCGGTACTGCTAGTTTTTGCCCTCCTCCATTTCATGATGCAGATTTAGAAATCTGTACACCAGATCGGAATGATACCAAGGGCAGCGGCTGCATTATCAAGCTTTGGAATTCCTGCAAATGCGATCATGGGGAAGAGGGGCATGGTCAATTGGGAAACCCCAGAGGGCCTAACTGGTATGACAAGGCCCAAGATTTCCCACCTCTATTTACAGTAGAAGCCTCCAAGGCACTGCAGACGATAGGCACGTTTCTAAAAATCTGAGACACTTTCAAACATCTCACAACTCAACTGGGGAACTGAAAAGTCAAAACCACTCCATGGAAACCTTTAATGCACACTGGGAATCAGTCCTACTACTCTACAGGCTCACTTCACCCTCACTTAAAAGGAGCCAGGCTTCAGATGGTAGGGAAGACTCAAAAGAACTGCTGCGAGCCAGAGCAGGAGATGTGAATTCCAATGACAAAATGATTTGAGCTGGATAATAAAACCATTGTCACAGGACCCGTATATCTCTCTGAACTGCCTCCCCACTCCCCAGTTAAGATCTTGCTTCCCAAACTGCCTCCTACTCTGATCACTGACCTTCCAGCATGGCTCACAGAGTTCCTTCACATTGATGGTCCAGCACAAGGTGACAATAAAGGCTGGAAGAGTTTCAGATGGCAGGCGGTTATAGCACACCACGGCATCCAGGACCTGCAGGGAAACCTTGGAAGGACGAGAGAAACAAAGAGGTGGGGAAAGACATAGAATTGCCTTAAAATGGTAAGACTCTGTGACTTTCACTGCTCTTGGTATTTTACAGTGGGGCATCCCTCTGCAAGGCAAGAGGAACGGAAGATGGGCTTCCAAGGGTTATATGGTGCAGCAGCAAACATAGAAAAGCAAAGAGCGTAAGTGTAACCCATCTCCCTGCTCCCAATGGCTATGAGAACTGTGCAAGCAGGTCAGCAACAGAGAAAAATTCACTGTCCCAGCTGGTTCTCAGACCTCTTATCTTTCCCCAGCCTCAGGCTGCAAGTGGAATGCAAAACGTATCCAACAAGGTCACTAACAAGTTAACTCTTTTGTGCAAATGGACAGCTGTCAGTGCCTGGTAGTGATGCTACTAAGGACCCCAAAACACACGTGCTTGCTGGCAGAGGCCCAGCTCACTACCAACATCTGCAATAATCATGTAGTCACTTACCTCAATGTCTACTGCAGAAGATGTCTGGATGCACAAAAAGCAAATCGTGCTGCAGAAAAAGAAAACCACATTAGGGGCATTTTCTTTTGTTTTAATCTTGCTCTCCCCTTATCCAGAATTTCTAAATTCAAGGGCTTGAGTAAGCAGGGAAGGAACACCAGATAGGCAAGGATATGTTAGTCTAGCTAAGTTCTTCCACTGTCATGCACTGGTGGCCATTTTTCATCTCTCTAGGATTGCAGTAGACAGCTGGCATTTGTGACGTCACAATGTTCAAATTAACACTGATCTAAAGGCACTATCTTAACTCCATCTACCAATTCTCATTAGAACAGACCCATGGAATCAATGAGATTTACACAGAAGTCAAGTTATCACTCAGCAACTGATTCCACAGGTCCATTCTAGCTGGTCCTAGCAATCAATGGATGGATGCCACATGGAAACCAGGCTGCTGATTTAAACCTGGGATGGGCAACTCTGGAAGGCTAGTGGGCCACCTTAGCCACCCAGGTGATCTTGGAGGGCCACAGCCACCACCACATCCACTACTAAAAAACAAACAAACCAAAATGCATTTTGCCCCCCAACACCCTCTAGAAGACACAGGGGTATTTCTACCATGTCACTGGGGTTTTCCTGGGCTGTTTTAGTCCCAGGGTGTGTGTGCTCTTTTAACAACAGGAAGTACCTTCCTGTTTTGTATTTTTTTAAAAGGTTCTTCCTGAGCATAAATTGGCTTAAATGGGCACAAAATGTGGTGGAAAAGCCCCAAGCACCCTCTAGAGGGCATTTGTGGGCAAACTTTTTTTGAAAAATTTCACACACAAAAAATTGACCCTCTTAAAGGGCTATAGACTGCACTTTGCCTACCCTGATTTAAACCTTAAGAAGTATTTGTTAAAGCCAAGAGAAGATCTAAAGCTGAGACTTACCGGACCATGATGGAAATATAATCGTCTAAATAGCAGCTGTTGAATTTTACCAAGTTGACCAGCACCAGGAGGAATTCTGACGTCAAACCAACTTGCATCCACTGAAGAACAAATTCAGCTGATGAACAAGTAAAGAGACAAAATCTAGATGTGAAATTGTTGGGAACACCTTGTATTTTCTAAACTCCAGAAGGTGCTTCATAGCAGTGCTAGTTAAACACTTAAGCTTTTGTATTATCTCATCAAATAATTCACCAGCTGTGTCTTTGCAAGGTCTGAAATTTTATTGCACATTTTAAAGAAAATTATAACTACTATGTTAGTTGATAAAGCATTCTGTCCAAGTGAAACTATTAGAGTATCTATACTAGACAGTTGTAGCATCTTGATACCATTTCAACCATCATGACTACATCCTATGAAATCCTGGGATTTGTAGTTTGGTGAGGGACTTGGAATTCTCTGCCGGAAAGCTTTGTTGATCTCCCTTGAGCCCAGTTCCCTGATTACCATGATTTAATTCTTATTCCTTCTCTTCTTAAGATATCTTGTAGTTCAAAAGAGTGAATTACTGCTCTCTAGCAAAACATTCTAAGCCCCTCACCAAACTACAAATTCCAGGATTTCAGAGGTTGGAGTCATGAAAGTCAAGCAGCATCAAACTGCTAAACCTGTATAGTGTAGATACACTCACAGATACAGTGCAAGCTTCAGTCACCCCTCTCTCTCTCACCATTGTTAAGTAGTGGTTAAAAAGCAGACATACCCAAGTCTTCCTCCAAGTATGTTATGTATTTTCCATTATCTGTAAGAGCCTTGAATACTTCAAGCCGTTCATGCAGGTCTTCATTAGAAGGATAATCTTTTATCACATTAAAGAAGTGAGCTCGAAGGATCCCTAGCCTCTCGCCCTAAAAGATGGAAAGAACTGGCTTCTTAAACTGTGGCTACTGACTTTTTTTAGAAAAAGCACACTGCTCAGTGGCCCACAGTCCCAATGGAGTGGTTTGGACAACCCCGTAAACAAGAGGACTTCCAAGAGTAATGGCGAAATGGGAGGTTGTCTCTCGCTCAGCAGCAAAACTGACAGCTGCCGAACAAGGTCGGGTGCCTGCCTTGGAACACGACAAACTGACCCTTTGGGGAAAATGGGCTTGGAGGGACTCGGAGAGGACTCATTTCTAGTAGCCAGTGTACAGATAAGGAGAAGAAAGAAACATCAGAGGAATGCTGGTCATGGATGGTGCTGAGGGGTTGAAAAGTCTCCACGCCTCATCACTGCTTTTTATAAAGAAAAAGAGTGTGAACAAATATTTAAAAGAAAGGAACAAACAGAACTGTCAAGGACTCCTGATCATCATGAAGGAGTAAGGCAGCAGGCACATTTTCCTCAGACACTTCTGCTTGGCTTCTCTGGCTAATGGGAATAGAAGAAAAACCAGGAATGATCTGTTTCACAGCAATCTATTTAATCTTACATCTGAACTAAAAGTCCTGGCTTATTTTTCTCTTAACAAGCCAGAATCAAAAGCCAAAAAGCAAACCTTGGCTTATGGTTCTGTTTTGTTTGTTCACGGTAAGCCAGCACGCTCTGATTGTTCACCAGAATTCTCTGTCATTCAGGCTTATCAAGACATGTCAACCAACCCATTCAGCAACTTGGTTCTGAATCCCTCAGGTGTACCCCAAGCCTTACCTGTCCTTGAATAATCGCCTTCAGCAGATAAAGCACAGCATGTCTGGCCTCAGCCGGCCGATCTGGCTGCAGCATATCTGCTACTGCCTTCCAGATAGCTTCCACTGCATGCTGAAAGCATACAAAATTTACATGTTACCCACTCTCACGTGTTACCCCATGGTGGACAAAATGCCTTTGCTACACACAGTATTAGGTCAGTGTGATTAAACATTAAATGCAATTCCAGCTTCACACACATTAACAAGTTAGCATCTGAGTAGTCCATTACCAAGCAGCACCTGCTTCCACGTTAGTACCACTCAATATTAGCCCCTATTGTTTCTCCTCCTCTTCTGTGCTAGACTTAATAATGTCACTTCACTTGCTTAAAATTCTTAATTCTGCAGCAAGTTCACTTGAAGGAGGATGAAGTAAAAACACTTCTCCTGACCTGGCAGATGCTGCCAGGGATCATGATATGTTCTGAAAGCCATCATGGAGATGTTTGGCTCCACTACCACCTAGAAACTCACTCACCAGCTCCCCCTCTTGTACTAGAAGAGAAAATAAAAGAATTGCCTTTAAAAGCCCTTTTCAAAGTCAACCTCCCTATGATCACACACCCCAAATCATCTGTCATAATGTTCAAGCTATGTCCATGCCGGCAGGGTAGAGCTGATTAAGTGAAAATGTGGGGAGCATCTAGTAAACTAGAAAAAACTATGTTTTTCTCATTACCCTCCAATGAGTTAGCCTTGCACACTCACCTCTTCCAACTTTTTTGTTTTAGCTACCTCGCAGATCTGGCCGATTGCCTTAATCCGATTGTTCAAGCTACATTCTGAGCTCAGTTCCTGCAAAGAAAGAGAACAGCTAAGACACCGAGTGGACAACCTGCTTTGCCCCCAGAGGCCACGTGCAGCCACAGCTTGGGGGAACAGATGCCAGTGAATCTGGCCATGGCTAACAGTTGCCAGGATCAGAGCTGGTACAGACACCCCTTTCCCCGACAAGTACACCACCTGACATATTCACCGTTAGCCCTCCCTTTCATTCACACAATCACGGAAGGAACCGGTTCACTGGTTCGTTGCCATGAGCAGCGATATCACTTCTCTCATAACTGGGATAAAGGCAACAGCGCTGCATTGTTTCAATTCCCAGGCCTACTAGCACAGTTTCTGATTCTCAACAAACCCACCAGTTCCAAAGTTTCTAAGCATTACCTTGAGTATCTCTGCTGTGATTATGAATTCCGTCTGTTTCCCCTCCGATGACTTAGAATTCGGCCTGGATGGCCCCAGTCCTAAAAGACTCTTGAACTTCTCCCTCAGACCGGGGTCTTTGTTCTGCGGCTTGGCCATCCTTGACTAAGAGAGCATCCAGGAGACTGTGCAGAGGGAAGACAAACACAAGATGGCACCATCAACAGAATACAGACTAGAACTCCACGAACTCCCCCGGCCACCACGGCCAGCAGAGCCCGGAAAAGATACTTCTGCGGATAATTATTCAGAATCTCCCCCTCCCCAGCCAGGATGGGTACCACACCTTTAAAAACCTGCCTTTTTGGACCCCACGTGCCCCCTTCTCTTCCACGCTCCCCCAGGCCAGATCTCCCAGTGGAACCTCTGAAAGGGAGGCTTCTTGTTACCCTTTCTCCCTCCTCTCCAGTTTTCCTAAGATCTCCCCTAGTCCTTAAGGCCTCCAGAGCCTGGACAAGCCGCCTCTGTGAACTACAGCTCCCAGAATCCCACATGCCCCCTTCTCTTCTACACTTCGCCAGGGAAGATCTCCCAGCGGAACCTCTGAAAGGGACGCTTGTTGTTACTTTCCCTCCCCCTCCAGGTCCCCCAAACACAGCCATCAGAACCTGGGGAAATTATATTTTGTGGACTACAACTCCCAGAATCCCCCACTCACTGAAACCAAGGGGGAAGCCTGGGAGTTGCAGCTCCAAAAAAAAAGAGCTTTAGTGAAGCCCTTCGCCTACCTGTCCCCAAGCCAATGGTAACCCTAAAAGGGGAGGGCTGGTGTTGCCTTGTCCCCCTCCAGTTCCCCCAATATGGCCATCAGAGCCTAGAAAATTATATTTTTCTGGACCACAACTCCCAGAATCCCCCGGCAAAGAGGCCAACGGGGAACTCTGGGAGTTGTGGTCCAAAAAGAATGTTCCGTGAAGCCCCTCCCCTACCTGGCCCCCATAGCCATCCCCAGGGGTGACCCTAAAAGGGGGGCTGTGGTTGTCCTCCCCCAAGACCCCCCAATTTTTCACCTACCACTAATCCCCCCCACACCCTCATGGCCAGCCGACTCCGCTGCTCCCCATCCCGTACAAACGCCCGCCCGCCTCACCGGCCGCCGTCGCCGCCGCCCCCTCCTCGCCCCGTCCAAAACTGGGACCCCGCCCCCTCCAAGCGGAAACCCGGCCCCACTTCCGGTTTCATGAGCCAGAGGGCCGAGACGGGGAAGGAAGGCGGCGCCTACGGAAGCCCGGGCGGTTCTTCTGCCGCGAGGCATGGCGGGAGCGGTAGTCCCTGGGCCCGCGGCTGCGGCATGTTGGCCGGGCGGAGGGTGTCCCGCCGGCTGCCGCTGGGCGAAGCGAAAGGTGAGGATGAGGGAACACCGGGGGACGGGGCTGGGGGCGCCTTGAGTCCGAAGATGGTGCCCTTCTTCTGCCAAATTGCGGTCCTTTTGGAGGCTTTTTGGACTACACTCCCCAGAATCCCCCTTGCTGGGAGTTGTAGTTCCCCCAAAAGTCACTTTCCCAAGCCCTAGTTTCCATTCTCTTTTATAGCCGCTTGACGCTTTTATTACACCAACAGTTCCAGCTTCTGTTTTTCATTTTACGTACTTCTAGCTCGGGAATAGGTGTTTCATGCGGACTACAGATCCCAAAAGCCAGAGGCTATGGGGCTGGCAGGGGCTGTTAGGGGAATTGCAGCCCGAAAAGATAACTCTGTTCCAGGTTCTGCTCTTAATGATTTGGGTCAACGTTACTTCCCTGATTGTATTGCAATAAGAGCCGCTGCCTTTGTTTCTCATTTTCAGTTCCAGGTTCTGGAGGCAGCTGCTGCTCGCCTTGCCTGTTGCCCGTAACACACACACAGCTACAGCAGAAGCCCAGTCTTTCCCAGGCCAAGCTGCATTGCGTTGTTTGCCGCAGACAGGCTGAGAGTCTGTCTTTGTCCAGCCACGCCCACCATCCTGCCAATGCTGCTAAAAGTCTTCTAGCTAGACAGAGGACGAGAAAAGGAGGGGCATGGCTAGGCTCCTGTAAAAAGACTTGGTAAAAAGGAGCTACTTTGTCAGACCCTTTGTTAACAGAGGCGTGCCTGTCACTCGCCAAGTTCCTTCTGTGTGTCTTCCTTCTAGCGGTGTTAAGGTTACCCCTGAACCCTCAAAAAACCACTTGGGCCAGACCTAAAATATTAGGGCCGCACGGAGTACCCCGAGTAGTCTACGTGATTGCAAGGGAGCACTGGATCAGCTTGGAAATGTCCCCAACTTTGGCCAAAGGGACTTCCCCCCCCCCCATCAGAGAGAATGCAGTCAAAACCACTTCTGACGTGAGCAAAAAGAAGGGCCTTTATTGTTAAAAGGAGGAGGTTTTATAGGCTGAAGTGACAATGATCCCATGAAGTGTACAGTGCGCGTGCAAGAATGTTTATGGTTGCTAATAAAGTATCTTCTGATTCGCAATGATCAGTGAACCCTGAATCACACACGTTGTATTTGCTCAGCAGTGAAGTGCAAGAAATACTGTCACAGAGAATAACAGAGTGCCAGGGAGGAACCAATGCTGCGAACCCAGGCATTGACTTTGCCAATTAGCATCAGCATAATTTTCGGTAGGACAAGGGGCCGATAACAAGAAGAACCGTTAAAGCGACTAGAATTCAAAATGGAGGAACTTTAGCTTGGACATTTAGGCAGGCAATACCCTCTGTGGATTGAACTGTCCAGGGTGCTGAATCTCTAGCAGCCCTGCAGGGCAGACCAGGGAAAAGCTGGGGAAGCCCTGTCTATTTTGTCTCTACTCTTTTACTGCTTCCAGCCACAGGTGAGGTCTTGGCCACCAAGAACCACCGTAGAGGGAGGAAAGTCCATATTGCCTATGAGTCTCCAGAAGGAAATGGCCTAGAACAGGCGGCCAATACGGAGGCCAAGAAGCAGAGATGGGAGCCCAAAAACTGGGAGCAGCAGCTGGCCAATATCCGGGAAATGAGGAGGGCAAGAGATGCTCCGGTGGACCACATGGGAGCTGGGAAATGCTATGACGCTGAGGCCCCTCCAGAGGTGAGGCAGGTGGCCTGATTGATGTGCAAACTCAGCTGAACTGAGAAATAATTTGGAGTGTGGGGAGGTTCTGCTGGCTCTTTAAACTGACACCCCATTTCCATTCCGCTTTCTAGGTTATGCGCTACCAGGTTCTGTTGTCACTCATGCTCTCCAGCCAGACCAAAGATCAGGTGACGTCAGCAGCAATGACACGCCTGCGGGAACATGGCCTCACTGTTGACAACATCCTACAGACTGATGACGTGGCTCTGGGTCAGCTCATACATCCTGTAGGGTTTTGGAAGGTGAGTGGTTGGCCAGGACAGGCAGAGCGGGGGTGCAGAAGGCAACCATCAAACAAGGGGTTAAGGAGAAAATGTACTCCCTGCAATAAACTAGATAAAACCACTTCCACCCCCACAATTGGCTTTCCTCAGAGGCCATGGTTACCTGCCAACAGCAAGTCACAAACCACAGCATGCTAAATGCAAGATACAACAGTGAAGAAAACAAACACAGCAAGCGGAAGTATCTTCCACTGGTTGCGGGCAGATCCAGATCCCAGGGGGCCATGCCAGTCTGGTAATTTCTGTTTTTGGGAACAAGCGCCCCCCCCAAAGGCATAAAATGGGTCTAGGGCAGGGAAGAATAACCAGAAACGGCCAGTTGTGCCCACTCCTATCTATCTATTTCATTTTTGATGAAATAGGTTTTTGCATGCAAAAAATGTTTTTGGAGGTGGCAGGATACCAGATAGACCCTGGACCTCAGTGTGGTCCCCAAGCTGCACTTGGCCCACCCCTGTTCTAGAGCATCTTCCTTTGCCCTTGAATGCAGCGCAAGGTGAAGTACATCAAAGAAGCCACGGCCATCTTGAAGCGGGACTACGCCAGCGACATTCCCAAGACAGTGGAAGAGCTGGTCAAGCTGCCAGGGGTCGGACCCAAGATGGCTCATTTGGCAATGGACATTGCCTGGCAGAACGTCTCTGGAATAGGTACTGTCTCTTGTAGCTCCAGTAATCTTACAGTCTCCATATTTCCTTTAGGACAGTTTTTTTAAAAATTAATATTTATTAATTTTTGTACAGATGTACAAGAAACTGATTCAACTGCAGAAGAAAAGGAACAAAGAAAGGGAGACGAGCTATACATAAACAATATACATGTATAACTAAAACTAAACTAAATTGAACTAAACTAAGACCCAAACATAATAGCAGAACCCATTACTAAAAGACTGATTTGTTACTTCCTAATTACACTAACCAACTAAAACACAAAAGAACTCTGACTCTGTACAAACTGCAGTGAAAAGGAAAATCAATTAATGTTTTATTGTATGTTAAAGATCTATATTCATAGAGCTTACTGGAATTACTAATAACTATAACCACAGATTATTACATCTTTAGATTTATTAATGCTCAAAAAAATCCATAAATGGTTTCTGGTCTTTCAAAATAAAATTCTTCAATTGGTCTGTCTCCTAAAATCCGCGTCAGTTTTGCAGCTTGGGCAAGAGCTCCCCAACTTTAACAATTCCATTCCTTTAGGACAGGTTTTGCATCAGCGGGTTCCTCCGCCTTCCGTTGTGACTCTGCAGTCATCTCAGCTTCTATATGGCAGTACTTAGATTTTGGTAAAACTGGAAGAGTTGGCAAGGAAGAGGTCTTTTTTTCCTGACTTGGGGGAATTTTTTTAACACTCTGGCATGTCCCAAGGTGGGTGATGAGGGCATCTTTCCAGCGAGCTTGTATTGTAACAGAGAATGGACTGTAATTTGAACAACAGACCTGTGAGGCAGGCTAGTTTTTGTATTTCTCACTACTGGCAGAGGTCAGGGAGAAGCAAAGAGAAGCTGCGTGGTGAGTTTGTGGCAGGAGTGAGGTCTGAGCTGGGGTTTTCCTTGCTCACACTCTTAGCCCCTGTCCTGTTGAAAACCAATGGTTCTGCAGTGATTTCTCTACCTCCTCTGAAAATCTCTACTTTGGATTTTGAGGGCATAAAAGAATCCTGGAGTAGGCAGAAGAGGGCGCCATGTTCCCATCTACCTTGTTTATGTCAGTCCACTGTTTTTATTGTTTGGGGGGGCGGTTAGAAAACATTCCCAAATTCCAAACCCTCACTCCACTTAATAGATCAGAGCAGATGCACATGGGCACATAGGTTGAGATTGCTCTTGCAAGTGAGTCGAACTTCATGTCAAAGAGAGAGACAAAGAGATCCATACTGGTTTGTGGTGGAGGGGAGGATATCTTCCCAACCAAACAACATAGCATTTTCCCCTCTTACTGACTCTACATACCCCTTCCACAGGTGTGGACACCCACGTGCATCGGATTTCCAACCGGCTAGGATGGACCAAGAAGGAAACTGCACTCCCTGAGAAGACAAGGCAGGCCCTGGAAGAATGGCTACCAAGGTGACCCAGTGGGAATGAGACTTTGAGTGTTTCCATGTGATTCTAGTTTGCCTGGTTGCTCTCTTGTGTCTCTCTGGAGAATACACCTCCCATTTTGTATTGTGATTGAGATGCCTCAGCTGTAATATTTCCAGGGTGGTGGTGGCTATATTAGTGGGAATAGGGATTCAGTCTGTGCTGGATGGGGTGCCACTCCCCATGACGTCTCAGGTTTGCAGCTTGGGTGTGCTCCTGGACTCAGCTCTGACCCTGGGCTTTATAGTTTGAGGAGGCACTAAGGCTCTCTGGCTGAGAATATGAAATGCCTCACCCTAAACTGCAAATCCCAGGATTCCATAGGGCAGAAATGTGACACTTAAAAGTAGAATCATAGTGCTATAATTTGTACAAATGAAAGAGCCTCAGGGACTCCCTCTTTACTTCTGATCAGATGGCTGAAGTCCACCAGAGCTTATGCCAAAAAACCCCCTCCCTTGTTAGTCTTGTGGAACCTGCTATGCTAAACCTTCTGAGAATAAATTCAACCAAGACAGCCCTCGGAGAGGGTTGCCATATTGGAGCCAGTGTGGTTTGAGTGTTGGACTAGGAACCCTGAAAACCAGAGGTCAAATCCCTTCTCAGCCATGGAAAATCACTGAGTGACCTTGGGATGGTCCCACTCTTTATCAGCCTTAGAGGGGAGCAGTGTAAAGCCTCCATTAAAGAAACTGGGCGAAGAAAACCCTGTGGTAGGTTCACTGTAAACTGGAGTTGCCTTGGAGGTAGATAACACCAACAAGGTCTTGCCCAGTACCACAAGGCTGTTCTGTTGTTTTCACTTCACAAGACTTATTTTAGCTTTAGCTAAATTGATTAAACTTTAGCCTAGTTGATGACATGCAAGCTGAGCTTGCATATTGGTACAGCTTCACTCTTCTTTTGGGCAGGGCCATCCGAGATAAATTAAAGGGCACGTTTTAAGCTTTTCCCATCCCCCATTACAGTAGTAAGATTGCAACCAAAATAGCTTCAAAAATGGCCTTCAACTTAACAGGCACCTGGAGGCACGCCTGGAAATTGTGATGGAGAAGAGGCTGGGTTTTTACTTTCCCCCACCAGGGATGTTCCACCATTTTTACTACTGGTGACTCCCCAATAAGCTTCTCTCCCAGAGCTCTCTGGAATAATATTTTGGAAAGCATTAATCACAGGACAGTTCTTAATGTCAGGAGTCTTGCTTAATCCATTTGGTTTTCATTTCTAATCCTTTCTGGTGTAAAACACATGCAGGTTCTGTGTGAAGCCACCTCTGGAAAACACATGCAAAATACTGCAGTAACAAGTTTAGTAGTTAGGCCTAAAGTGGTAATAAAGTGATCATCCAGATGTGGATGAACTGCAACTCCTAGCATTCTTCACCATTGACTAGGATAGTCAATGGTGAAGATCATCCCAGGGATGCTGGGAGTTACAGTCAAAGCACATTGGGAGGGCCACATGATTCCCACCCCAGGGCTAGGGCGCCTAACAGGACTTGGGTATTTTTAAAGTTATCACTCCAGTATTAGTCTTATATGACTCCATCTTCTTCATCTTGCAATCTGTTTCCAAGCCCAATTCAAAGTGCTGCTCTTGACTTTCATAGGTTTGGAGACCATGGAATCATAGAACAAGAAGGGGTCCCAAAGGTCATTTAGTCCAACCCTTGACAACGTGGGAGTCTACATCTAAAGTATCCCTGAGGGGAGGGCATCCAACCTCTGTTTAAAAACCTCTGGGAAAGGAGAGTTCACCACCTTCCCAGGCAGTGTGTTCCACACTGAACAGCTCTTACCACTAGAAAGTTCCTCCTAATGTTTACTCTGAATCTCCTTTCTTGTAATTTGAACCCATTGGTTTGGGGTCTTGTCTTCTGGAGCAACAGAAAACAAGATTAATCCAGCTTCATGACACAGCCCTTCAGATGCTTAGCTGTCATATCATCTCTCAGTCTTCTTGAGGCTAAAGGTACCAAGTTTCTTCAGCCATTCCTCATAGTTAATTGGTGAGCCACTTTTTCCCATACGAAATTTCCCACATGCTTGGGTCTTCATCTGAGGCCATGCTCTGGATCCCTCTGCCACCAGAAACATGGTGGGTGTAGGACCTTTCTCAGTGGTAGCAGTCAACCTCCTCTTTGGGCATGTTTGGGATGCCCATTACTGAAGGCATACAGTTCTTAGATGTGTTCTCCTCATTATCTGATGTGGCTGCCTTTTAATTAATCTGATGGTTGTGATGCTGCTGATTTGAGCCTTGTTGATCCTGCTGCAAGTGTTCTTTTTCGGTTCTTAGCCTCTCTGAAGGTCAGATGAAGATGGAAATATGTGCTGGAAATATATCAAGTGAATATATTCCTCTCTCCTTCGCCACCCCACAGGGATCTCTGGAGTGAGATAAACTGGCTGCTGGTCGGCTTTGGTCAGCAAATCTGCTTGCCGGTAAGTCCGCGCTGCAGCACGTGCCTCAACCGAGACATCTGCCCAGCGTCCAGGAAGGGCTGAGAGACACAGGAGGAACTGATCCCCTTTCTGCTCTCCCGTTGCCTGAGGAAAACGAGATCCCTGTGAAGATGAGGCTTGAAGACCACTCCCGTAGTTGACCTGACTCTTTGTGGACAGGGGATTTGAGCAAGAGGGATTTTGACTTTGAATTGTTGCTAATTTCAGCAAGGAGATATTTCTGGCTCACAGCCTGTGCGTGGATAGAAAATCTCCAGTGGCATAAACTTCCTGCAGAGAGTGCCATAGAGATGTTTATGGTATTTAACAAAATAGCATACTGTCTGGAAAGCTGTTTCATAAATCAGGTATAGCATGCCATTTTTAGTCCCAACTTGAATAGGCCCATTGAAATGAAAGTGGTTGCTCATTACTTATGTAACTGATATCAATGGGTCTGCTCTGGTTGGGACTACAGTTGGCTTTAGCCCTATATTTTTAAAGCCTAAATCAGGGAATGGAGTCACACAGCCCTCCAGATATTATTGGACTGCAGCTCCCAGCAGTCCTTGCCATTGGCTATGTGGTGGCTGGAGGTGATGGGACTTGCAGTCCAAGAGGAAGGCCACACTTCTGGCCTAATTCCAGTTGTTACATAGACTATACTCATTGAATCAATGGAACTGTGGACTTGCCAAGCTCCTAAAGATTCAGTGGGTCTACTTCAGTTGGAGACTAACAGTTGGATTTGGGCCGAAATATGGCTAGGAAGAGGAGGAAAGATATTGTGATAAAGCTCTCTGTGCCTTTCAGTATGGCATGCACCTCCCATCCTCAGAACTGTGGGGGAAATCTAAAATGGAGGATCTGGCCGAAGGATGAAAATGACCTGATGAAAACACGAGTCAATTCAGCTTGCCTTTTGCTGACAAAGATGCACGTTTTTGGGCAGCTGCTGGAGAACTCCCTGGCAATGAACCTGACCTGTTGTTATCAGGGATTTCTGAAGGTTTGTACAGCTTTGACATTCCTCGCCTCCTTTTTTCATTATTACTAAAGGGCAAGATTGCTTTCCGAGAGCCACAGCGTTCAGAGGTGTCAGCCCTGCCTGGTGCCTTTGCGTGCGCATATTTTTTCCCAGCCTAGACTCCTCCTAGGAAATGCCTGTAGATTTTGTTTCTCTGGCTTGCCCTCCTGGAATTCCCAATTTAAATGCTAATCAGCTTGTTACCAGGCAGAAATCATTAGCTGGCCTCTGCTGTATGATGTCATTTTGTGCCTGGCAAAGAGGCAGACGGAGGTGTGATCCTTGACTGAGGTTGAAAAGCAGATGAGACTGGCAGTTCTCTCTTTCACTCTTCCCTTTCCCACACCACCACTCTGTTTTCATGCTCTCCTCACCTGGTTGCTGCACCACAGCCTGGAGAATTTAGGAGCTCCGTGGCTCCTCAAAGTCTTTGGAAATCTCCTGCATTAAAGGACTCTTGGAAAGGGCATGCAAATGATGCAAAGCTAAACCAGGGTAGAAATTGTTTAATTTTGTTGGATTGCAACTCCCAGCAGCCCCAGTCAGTGAGGAATGCTTAGGAGCTGCATCCTAAAGATCAAGGGCTGCTTGATTTCCACCCACAGGCTAAGCTGAGCATTTGAAAGAAAGCAGTCACCTAAGTAAATCATCTATTTTTCTGTAATAAACTCTTCCTGTTTGTTGTTAAGGATGGTGTCCACAGGTTATCTGTTCTGTGTCCGTGTGAGAAGCGGGAGGGAAATGTGCTGGAGGAGAATTCAGTCTCCTAACAAAATGGACTAAACTGTCACCAAACAGAAAGCTCCCCCCCCAGTGCATGGAAACGTGCAAAACACCCCACCGTGAAACCTTGCACTACTCTAGTAATTCTTTTTCCCCCCCTCAAAACGGTGACAATCCCTGCCAAAATCACTTTTGATTGCCATTTTGAGAAGGACTGTAGAATAAAATGGAGGCATTTATGCTTCCTGGGCGTGGGGAGTTTACACAGGTGTTGGGGGGGATTCGCCCGGGCCCCCATGTCGTTGCTTAGCCCAGTCTAGTTCCAATACCTAAAGGATCCTACAAAGCTGTGTGTTTAAAACATTGGCCAGGGACAGAGTGGGGAAGGTGTGGCAACATTTTCTTTACAAAACAAACACCAATACTCTCACGTCTCACTGTACATGGGAAACCAGTTTTATTACTGACATTTTAGTATACATTTTTTTTACACAATGCAATTAACAGCTCTTTTATAACTTTTTAGTAGATTTCTAAGATGTGCAGAAACTAAGTGTTAACGGAGCTTATATGATGGCAGAGAAACGTGCTTTTAAATCACAAGGAAAATCATTCCATGGAAAAAGTGGAGACAATTTGGGGCCAGGAGGGAGAGCCCGGTTGGACGAGGGAGGCAAAGAAACCTGTGTCGGTATGCATTGGCATATGAGATTTCCGTATATTTTTATCCTCAAAGCCGTGCTTTTAGCCCACTCTCCCCCCAAAATATCTTCAGCCTAACTTTAGAAAGCAAAGCCAGAATTCGCTTTGGGGACTTGGGTTTTCATAAATGGAATTGAGCAGTTTCACAATGTCCATATTCAGCAAGGGGCTACTGTGATGTTACTATGTAGAGGAACCAGCAAAGCGACGGCTGTTCATTACAGCCGACTGCAACGGGACTGACGCATATCACAAACCCAGCAAGGGAATGCTGATGGCCCTTTGGACCCTCTGCCCAGTACCCTCTTATGCACCTTTGCAATTCACTTACAGGGTTCCTTAGCCCTTTGCTACATAGCTAAGGATGTGTAAAGTTACACAACGTAGACTGTGCTACAGAATTCTGGCCCAGGTTTCTTGTGGGATTTGAAAACCACTTTTTAATGTGCCAATAATTCTTTGTAAACAAGGCAATGGGGAGAAATCCACACCTGCTTTAATAGGGCCCCACACGGCCCCTTCACCATACTTTGAAATACAAGCCACTTCTTCCGATAATAAAACCAAAACCCCACAGAGCATTAAGTGAAGCAATCCTGAGACCTAAAATGAAGAGCTCTCCAAAAAAACATCCAGTACCCAAGTTTCACACACCGCCGGAAAATGTTACTTTTCTGCATTACAATTCCCAGAATACCCTACCTCACATGTTATTGGCCATGCTGGCTGGGAATTGTTGGCCAAAAAAGTAACTTCTCCAGACTCCAGCTTCATTACAGGTACAAGCAGTCTTAACAGTAGGTCTTATAACAACCTTCACTCTGAGCTACGGCCAGCCAAACCAAATAAAGTAACTTTTAAAGCAAATTGTCCTTTCCGAAGCCCCTTTTCCTTTCACAGACATCCTGTATCCATCAGGAATTGGTCATCCTGACCTCAAAAAAGAAATATCTAGACATAAAATGTCCAGTAGCGTCTGGACCATGAAGTTCACTCATCCAGTTCTTGTGAAATTCGTGCTTTTAGGTGACCCTATGGACTTACTACACACTTGTTTAAGAATACCTGAGTATAGCAGGGTCTGAATTGGGAGCCTTCTGCACAGTGCCTCAGAAAAGTTACTGTTGGGGGAGAATCCCTCAGCAAGGCCATGAAAAAGTAATTTTTCAAATCTCCAGCCAAGACATTTACTCATGAATACCAAGCCAGGGTTAGTGGCTTTCCCATTGGTGTAACACAGCAAACCCTCAATGCATGGTATTTGCTTAGAATAATTTTGGTTTCAGATTCTAGTTCCATTTCCAAAGCGGAGGCTACGCAAACCTTCCAACAACGGATGTTGGTCATCCCATCTGCATTTCCTCCAAGTCTTCTGCCGAGACTCTCGTAAGCCTGTGCAAAATGCCCTTCCTGAGTGAGAAGCCCCACATCACAGGGAATGATACAGTCCCCCAACCTCCTTTGCAACACACAGCAATCTTCCCCCGAAAGAAACATGGAATAGTCTAAGGCACCTTATTTCATCTCGGTCATTTACAAAATATACACAAAGCCCCCGAGCGTATTGGCATCAAAGGGCACTTGCTCATTTCCTAACATGTTGAAAACAAAGCTCTTCTTCTTTTTAAAAATATATTGTACATTTGGGCCCCATGTGGAAGGGTAGCAAATGCTTGTTTACATACCTTCTGTTGTGGTTTCGAGAAAGAAATCTTGCATCCCATCTAATTCACTTTTTAATAATTATTTTTTGATTCTAAGAACAGTCTGGAATCTTCTTGATGATATTCACTAGCATTTTATGACTTGTCCTGACATTTTATGACATTATGCAAGGAGGTATCCAATACCTCCTTGCGCAATTGTTGCTCCCAACCGCTTTGTCCAATGGTTTCTCCCCAGCTTGGGTGCAGCTCCGCCCCCTAACCCAAACAGCCACTGATTGGCCAAGGAGTGTGCCAGGAATGTGCTCGGTCACCCTGTTACCCAATCAGAAGCCATCGTCCCCCTAGACTTCCCATATAAAAATGCTGGTGGAATGCTCCGCCGCCAGCATAAAATGGGAACTCCGCCAAAGAGTGAAGGGCCTTGGCATCTATTGCAATAAGCTATGCCAGCGGGGATTACTCAGGAGTGCACGTCTTACTCCGATATTCTGGGGGACCCTTCTGGCTTTTGGAATCAGGAACCCATTGGCCGACGTTGTTCACTAAAGGACAGCTTGAATTTCAAATACAATTGTTCACCTAACAGCCAAAGCCAATCTAAATTGACCAAACGGAAACCTGGGAGCACTATGGCAAAAATGCTGTTCTCAGCAGTGTGACTTTTGAATCCTATCCACAAACACTGCGCATATGGGACTCTGCTGTCTGCACTAAGGAAGGTACAATCCAGTGAGTAGGTAGGAGGGCTGCCCAAGAATACTTTGCTTTTTCAGATGTTTTGGTGCCTGCAGGCAGAAAATCCAGACTTCTCTCCCACGAAATAACAGGAGGTGAAACCCTTCTGGAACAACTTCACGTGTCATAGGGCTTATGGAGTTCAAGGAATTCCCTGTGGGTCAAATATCTCTTTCGTTCTCAGACCCTCTGTGGCACCAAGATTCACCAATGGAGGTGGTGCACCTTTCCTCCAAGTAGGGCTCCCTCTGGCCTCCTAAACCCACAGCAAAGCAAGTGAGGGGGTCCACCATGGTCAGAAAATGGAGTCTTGCCCAATACCAGGGGCCCTTCCACCCTACAACAATCATAGCACTTTGATACCGCTTTAACTGTCATGGCTGCATCCTCTGGAATCCCGCCATTTGCAGTTTAGGGAGGGATGCTTACAATTCTCAACCAGGAGCCTTGAGTGTCAGTCTCCAAGTCCCAGGATCCCACAGGATGGAGCCATGGCAGTTAACGAGGAATCATAGCGCTCTAACTGTGCAGTGTGACCAGGGCTCCAAGGCAATTTTACCAGGCCCAGGGGCCACAGCCTGTTCCAAACCTGGAAGTGGTTAAGAATTACAAAATAATTGAACTTGAAGCGGGCATATCAATTCACGTCTGTTTTTTTCTTTGGTTTTGTGTGTGGGTTTTGTTGTTGTTTTTTTGTGTTGTTTTTTTGGACCTGCAAATGCATAAATGAGTGCTTCCAGGAGTGTGGAGGTAAGGAATTTATGACTGAAGAAAATAATTCTGGCATAGCAGAGAAACCAAACCATTCCCCAAGGACCACAAAATGGGTCATGGAGACCACATGCAGCTACACTGAATATTCCAAGAGACGTCTAAACTCTTTTCTTTTTTGCTTCATGTCCTCCCTCAGGGAGAACAATAGAGGAACTTGGGTGCATTCCAGCGTTCTCAAGCTGTCCCCTGCATGTCCTGCTGAAAATACAACATTCAGCCTTGGTTCCGGGGAATCAATTGTTGCGTGCCTTCAGCTCGACTTCTGACTTACGGAGACTCTCTCCTTGAATTTTCTTGGCTAGATTTATTCAGAGGAGGTTTGCCCTTGCCTTCCTCCAAGGCTGAGAGATAATGTGACTTGCCCTTGAGGTCACCCAGTGAGTTTCCAGGACTGAGCAGGGTTTCAAAACCTGGTTTCCTGGAGTCCCAATCCAACATTCAAGCAACACATTGTGCTGGCTCACTGTGGAAACTCTCTCGTAGGGTTTTCTCAGGCAGAATTATTCCAAGGAGGATTTATTCCACCACTGCCCAATGCCCTGGTCTCCCACAGTCCTAGTCCACAATTCAACCTGCTCCACCATGTTCACTCCAGGGAATACTGTGCCTAATGCATCCTCCCATTAAGACATCCATCTTTTCCTTGGTGCAGCAAGAATTCCCACTTTTTAAAATGCTCCTGGCTGGGAGGAAGGTTGGTTAATTACGCATCCACTGAAAGATCAGCGATATTAAAAGCGTTGGGTGTTTTCATCATTGCTTGTTTAACATTCTGGAAGTGAAAAGAGCAGCACAGTTGGAGATGAAACTGATATGCTGCAAACCCTCTTGCACCAACTTAACTTGGCCTTTGCCTGCTGGAAACTTCTGTCCTCTGCCAGCAGAAATCTGCTTCTCAGAGGAACGGTCTCAAGAACATTACCGCTCCCTGGATACAATCATGTTCCTGTGCTTTTCCCCAGCTTCACTTAAAAAAAAAGAAAAAAAAAGGTTACTTCCAGTTTCTTGCTGCAACCAAAATGAATGCAGAGTAGAATTCCTTGTAAATGTCAGGATTCACAAATTCCCCCTGCCTGTCCCCTAGGGTGCCGGCAATTCTGCACGCTGCCTGTATCCTTGTGCCAAAAACTGTGGCAATTCTGCAACATGAAAAGCCAACTGCTGCTAAGCCAGAGGGTTTTCAATCAGCAAAAAGTTCTGGATGATACAGAAACAAGATCCTGTTTTGCAAAGTGGAGGATTTCTGGTGCACTTAGCTTATAGAGAGGGTCTTTTGAGACTGAGCTGCAAACAGATGAAATTATGTTTTCCCCTCCTCAAGTGGGGGGGGGAATCATGATCCATATTGAAAGCCACTGAGAAAACTTACAATCATGGAACGGTTAAGCCAGCCCATCGATGAGGATGTTAACACTGTAGCCCATAGTGGTGTAAACCATAGCCTTTTGTTAGGTGGAAAGGAAAAAAAATGCTTGTTTGTGATGTAAAGATATTTAAAATACCTAAAGGAAAAGAAGACCCATAGGGGGGAGAGAAAGAAACCCCAACATTGATATAAAAATGGTCTTGTAAAATAATATATTCTAAATATTGCAAGTTAAGTGATCCAAAATGAAAACGAAAGGCAGGATTTTCTGCCTTCCCTGGAGATTCAGCTACCTTCTATGACATTAGAGCCCTGCAGATTCACTCTGTCCTTTCTCCCTTTCTTTCTTTCTTTCGTTCTCTTTCTCTCAATCTCTCAGTCCTTTTGTGTGAGCACTTTTGTTTCCATAAGAGAAGCCTGGGAGGGAGAAGAAACCTGCCCTGTACAAAGCAATGAAAACCTATTGGTAGGGGAGAGAAAAACAGCCAAGCCATGGAGTGTCTTGGACTTTTGCCCATGATGGGACGGGGCAGGATTCGTGCACGTTGCAAAAGTCTTGTTGAAGAAGGAGGCGGTGGCGGAGGAGCTGAGATGGAAGGAGCAGCAGCGGCTACTTGGGCCGGCTCAGAAGTTGCTGAAGATCTCCCGCTTCTTGTTCCAGTCCATTTGCGGGGCTCTCTTGTTCACTCGCTTGGCCCGGACTTTCTCTTTGGCCTCCGCGGCTGTGGGGCTCAGGTTTAAGCCGCTCTCTTCGAAGGGGTCCTTCTTCTGGGGCTCTCCCACCTGAAAGGGGGAGAGGAAAGAAACGTGCAAGAATTCAACAGAAATACCCATTGCTCATGTCTGTC
Organism: Iguana delicatissima; assembly: GCA_948472985.1. Lineage (NCBI taxonomy): Eukaryota > Metazoa > Chordata > Lepidosauria > Squamata > Iguanidae > Iguana > Iguana delicatissima. The sequence continues at coordinate 2,769,973 of CAOKZL010000019.1, read as the reverse complement.
CTGGTGCACACGCATATTTCTTTTGTTCCACTATTCTTTCCTTTCCAAACGAGTTTTTCAGGTTTTGGAAGCACTGCAAATATCTGTTTTTAAAAAACCCACAACCTTACTAAGCAGTGGAGAGAGATGAAAGTAAACCATTTTGAAATGGCGAAACAAAACAAAGAGTTAACTTCCCACTTTATGGAAGCCAAACAGGTCTCTGGTTTTGCTTCTGTCGCAGGCAAAAGACGGCTTCTGCTCTTATCAGGGTAATAAGTGAAACACACACCTTTTCAAATTCCAGCAGTCTGCAGGAGAGAAGATTTGATGGCAAGTCCTGCATTTTATTACTCTTGCTACAAGAAAGCTTTAGTTTATGAGCAGAATCCACCTTAAGACCAAGGCCATTTCTGCACTAGACTGTTATAGTGCTATTATTCCACTTTCAACATCCTACGGATGCAGTTTAGCCAGAGAGCTCTTTGGCCTCAGTAAACCACAAACCCCAGAATTCCACAGGATGTTGAAAGTGGAATAATAGCACTACAACAGTGTAGTGCAGAAATGGTCCAAGATTAAGAAAGTTGCTTCTTCTCTCTCTCTCTCTTTTTTAAATGTGCACAGGTGTGTGTTGCACAGCATCAGAATTTTTTTAAAAAATAGACATATAGAGTTGAATTTAATTTTTTTGCATTAAGACAAGCTTGGGGGTCACATTCCCAGATGTCAGAGCCCGGGGCTGAGTTTCAGGTGCTGTTCTTTCTTATCTGATCCTTCAGGGGGTATATGGGTTTACCTTTTTACAGTTTTAAAAAATACGAATGACACATTCTACACAACTGGGGTTGATGTTTAATGTATCCTTCTTAATTACAGCAACACCCAAATAGTCAAAAAACATGTTTTTTGAATGCTGAGAAACTTCAATGAGAAGAATTCTGGGCTGGTAAAAATCTTCACAGTACAGTATTTCTTTGGCACAAAAATGCACATGTGGTTGTTTTGTGCAGAATGCAGCCTTTTATGCACAGAAAATAGCATTTTCCGGGGAGGAAATCATCCTTCTGTATCGAGATGCCATTTTGCTGTTTCTTGTACAAATCAACCCTGTGCAAATTTTGCACAGAATAATTCCCGAATTGTGAACAGGTGTCAAAAACTCTGATTTTTGAATACTTTCTTGCAGCAGAAAAAAAAAGGTAGAATGACTCATTGGTTCCTCTCAGAAGAAACTTGGTAAAGAATCACACCCCTACTGAAGGCAGGCTTTCCTGACAAGAACCAAACTGATGCTTGCACGTACAACAGGACAGCCACAGCCGTTTGCAAAAGCCAAGCAAAGCCAAGAGGAAAATTCCCTCTTTCTCTCTCCCTCGCCCCAACCTCTTTGCAGAAAGAATGCAGCATTTGGACTCCAGGAAACTTGGAGAGCATGGATCCCTTTCAAAGGCGAGAACCAGTCCTTGGAAACACAAATTTCTCCTTTTGCCCTTTGTAAAGCTTGTTCTAATCAAGGCCTGCACAGTATTTATTTACTAATTTTTCCCCCTTAAAAAGGAAGGTTGGGGGGAGGCAGAGGAAATAATAAGTTGCAATGCATTATGCTTTATCTTTTCTAATTCCAGAGCTTTCAGGAGAGAGGGTGGTCTGGCAATTTGCCTGCTCTTTCTGTGTATAAATCTGGTGGGGAGGGGGAGTTTATATTCATTTTGAAATCTCCGCATCTTCCTAGCAGCTTGTCTTGTTCTGTAGTGGATTTAATTCGAAGGGGTCCCCGAAGGATAAAATAAGAAGAAGACAGCTTGGTTCTGGCCACCTCGGAGAGTGGAATGCAGCAGATGTTTCGATCCTTTGCACTAACAACGAGCTACGCAGAGAGGAAAGGGGAGAAAGTTGCACACAAAAGCACCTCGACGGAATAAGGGAAAGAAAAGAGAACAGAACAGAAGAAGAACAGGAAAGGCGGCAAGAAAAGCTACATTCTGGAATGGTAAATCCTTACATGTGAAAGGCTAGAACTGGAACTGGAACTGGAAATGGTCGAAGGGTTCCGCCCTGCATCTCTCAACTTAGACCATTTCTGCCCTGTACTGTTACAGTGCCGTTATTCCACTTCCAACCTCCCAGGGAATCCTGGGATTTGCAGTTTAGGGAGGGGCATTGAGAATTTTCAGCCAGAGAGCTCTTGGGCCTCAGGAAACTACAAACCCCAGAATTCCACAGGATCTTGAAAGTGGAATAATAGCACTATAAAAGTGCAGGGCGGAAATGGCCCTACACAGACTGGATTTGCCCAATGGCAATGGGTGGTGAATCTGCTCCGGCTTGTAGTGCAAACTTTACAAGACCTATCCAAGGTCCTGGGCGTGATCTCAGTGCTTTGGATCCACTAAAAACTGGAACAGATGGAACTGACAAGGACGTTGCCACCAGTAGCTGTCCTCATCCTTGCTTTCAGAACCAAAAGTAATCAAGAGGTCACTTCCAGTATTTTTGAGTGGGGAGGAGGAAATGTTATTTCGAGCCCTACGAAAAGGACAACATCGACACACATACCCAAAAATAATGTCAAAATTGTGGCTCCTGCTCTCTGGAAGTTTCTGGATGTGCACTGTGTGCTTCAGACTGTTCTTTTTTAAGTGATATGGGGAGCACTGGCAGTACTAGTGGCTGTACCGAGCAGGGTGTGTATCTGTGTTTCTCTGTGTTTTGCAGTCTACATGATTCTTAACCCTGGATTAGATGCTCAGAAAAGTACCGCAGGCAGTGGTGGCTTGTGGCCCAATGTCAAGGAGCAAGGCCTGAGTCCGTTCTGGGTTTCAGTCCAAATTTTAAAGAAATATCTAAGTTAATAACATTAAACAATGTTATATATTTATATCCTGGTCTTTTCCCAATAATAGGACTCAAGGCCTCTTATTGCTTATTAAAAACAACACGGATAAAAAAACTAGACAAAACACAAATAAAAAGCTTAAATATAAAAGTTACATAAACATATTTAAACCATTTGTAAAGTTAAATGCATTAAAATTCCTTAAGCGACTGTATAATTTTTTTTTTAAAAAAAAAGCACAGCGCATCATTAAAAGCCCATCCTACGAATTTCTAAAAGCCTGAATAAAGGCATTCCCTGCTTATCTGACAGGTTAGGGACCGAACCAGCATCAGAAAGCGCAAATGGTTGGAAAGTGGAATCCATGCACCATAGGGAGCATGAAGGACTGACAGAGGCTCACTTGGGACCGGCCGCACATACATGCGCTGCTTGTGACGTCGCTCAGCCGGCTCGAAGCCTTTTCCCCCCTCTGAGCTCGCTCTGCAAGCAATGCCTACGCAGTCACAAGCAAGCAAGAAATGGTGGAAGCCCCCTGTTTCAATGCTGGCAATACAGATAAGTTCCATTAGTTCAACCAAGCGATCTTCTCTTTCCCTTGGCAAGACTTGGGACTGCACACACATGCAAGCAGTGCCAAACACAAGTGAGAAGACCTGACCAAAAAGCAGACCTCACACTGAGTTAATGGTCCTTAATTTGGAAGTGTTGAAAAAGCAAGTTGTCTGGCAATGGGGCACCAAAAGGCAGCAGCTTCCTGTAATGTTTTTAGTTGCCGGCAGAAGGAGAGCAAGAAGAAACTTGTTCTGGCCTCCTTAGGACGCAAGGTCCAAAGTCTGGGGCAGCCACCAAAGAGGCCTTCTGTGTTGTTTCCATTGAATGAGGCTGAGAAGGTGATGGGAGAGAAAGAGAGAGAGAGCGGCCGCTCCAGAAGGTCTTTTTGCTCCAAGGGGCTGACGAAGGGAGGCAGGTTCAATGCTTTGGAGAGCTCCTATGCAGCGTGGAGTGAAAAGCTGGGAGAGAAAGAAGGAAGCACTTTGCCAGAGTCAAGAGATGGAGAGAACAACTGAAGGGGATTTACTTAGCAAAGAGAAAGATGCTGGGATGCGGCAAAGAGATGAATATTCCAGCCTAGACATGACAGAGAGGCAGGGAAAATGCAGACCAGATTGACAACAGAAGAGGAGGATGGAAGAGAGAAAGTGGCTGGAATCAAGAAAAGGCAGCACTTAGAGAAGACGAAAGAGGAGAGAGAAAAGTTCAGGCTGGCACAGAAGATGGTCTATTTTCGACAGCAGAAGTTTGGGAAAGAAGCAGCTCCGAGAGACTGGCTCCACTCTTATTTGGACTGAGAAAGAAATACTGCTGGATTTTTATTAATCTTTATTTATTTATATATTTTTACCTCTGTCTCCTTCTCAGCACTTTGGCAATCACTGTGGGATGAAGACATGGATCCTCCATTCAGCTGTTAAGGATGGAAAGAGGGTGTATATTTATTACCAACATCCTGTGTTCAGATTCCCCACCAGGAGGGATCAGAAGTCAGCTCGGCTGGCTGAAGAAGAGCATCCTGAGTTAGTTTGTTTGCTTCAAATGTGGTGGGGTTGCCTAAGAAATCAGGTGAAGCCTGATGCCTTTCAACAGATGAGTGTGGAGCACCAATTTCCCTCTATAATCTCCATGCACATCCCACCGAACATAAATCAGTTTTTAAAAAAGGCTTACAGACAGACACACCACTGATCCTGACAAGAAGCAAATTCTGCATCCATAGCAGTGATATATACATTAGGATACAAATCTGCTCAAGGGGAGGTCAGTTGGAAAAAGAGCAGAGAATATTCTTAAGAAACTTTTGTCTAGGGCAGTGGTTCTCAACCTGTGGGTCCCCGATGTCTTTTGGACTTCAGCTCCCAGAAGCCCTGAGCATTGACCATAGTGGCTGGGGCTTCTGGGAGCTGAAGTCCACAAACGTCTGGGGACCCACAGGTTGAGAACCACTGGTCTAGGGGATATAGAAAGAGAGCATTGCAATAGATAGTCTTGAATTTCCTCCACTTCCCTGACTCACAAATGCAAAGGCTTTGGTGACCAGGACTACTATTATATCTTCCCTTCACAGAGGCGCATGGCATACACTGAAAGTAATCTTAAAATACATGCCTCAATGCATAATCTCAGCAGAAACGTCTGTCATGTATTCGGAAGGGGTGACCAGGAGCTCACTCATTGCTTACCTGAGTTTGTGCAGACCCATTAGTCACGGGTTGTGGAATGCCACCTGGAAACAAAGCAGATGCAACACCTAGGTGAAAAGGGGTTGAAAGGAATCCTGACATTACAAGGAAAAGTTCAAGAATTCAGGTGAGGTGGAGGCATGGCCCACCAGGGCCTCCTGGGGGGCTAATGTGGTCCCCGAGTCTTCCATCATTGCGCACCCTTGCTTTGGATGGATGGACGGACGGACAGACAGACAGACAGAGGGAGGAACTGAGCTATTAATGGTAGGCATCATGCCATATCCTTGACCATTTTGGTACTGGACTGTTACAGCGCTATTATTCCACTTTCAACATCCTATGGAATCCCGGCAGTTGCAGTTCAGGGAGGGGCCTCAAAGGCCATCCTCAAAGGCCCCTCCCAAAACTGCAAACCCCAGGATTCTATGGGATGTTGAAAGTGGAATCATAGCACTGTAACAGTCCAGTCTGGAAATGGCCCTCGTAAGAGAAGCAACTTGACTAAGAACGTGTGGACCTACAAGCCAAAACTCTTTAGTACTACTTTAAGATTGTTTATTGTGTGAGCGTGTGCGTTGTGTTCCTCTTTTGCCTGCAGCTCGGTAGACAGCCTGTCGTCTTCCTTGGCCATCACTTGCATCAACAAAAAAGAAGAAGAGAGGGAGTGTATTTTAGCCCACTGCAGTTTGAAACCAGTTCCCAAGGAGGATGACATTTAATGCTCGCTTTTGTCACGCCGGCTACTCCTCAAGAGAAGGAAAACAGGGGACCAATTATCTGCAGTGCCAAAAAGAAAATATCTCTGGCCCCGATCTCTTGTTTGCGCCTGTTCTCAGCATCTGACACCACTCCCCCCCAGGCTCCTTCCCGCCAGGGATCCCTGGACCGTTCCAAGTTGTTCTTCCGGATTCCTCTCTCCCCTCCAGCCAAGAAGAGGCAACCCAGGGCTGGAGGCAGGACACAACTTGAGATAAGAAACAGCTATGTTAAAAACCCAGAGCCCTCCATTCAAGACCGCCAGAAGGTAGGAGGGGAGGTTTTCATACAAGCCTGGTGGAACACCGTAATGGCTCCACAGCTAAGAAGCAGCCTCCAATATTGATAATAATATAGGTTTGAATATCCCTTATCCAAAATGCTTGGTGCCAGAGGTGTTTCACATTTTGGCCTTTTTTGGAGTTTGGAATATATACATAATGAGATATCTTGTAGCTGCGACCCAAGTCTACATACAAAATATTTCCTATACAGCTTAAATTGTAAACTGAAATTGTTGCAAATTATATATTGTTGCATATTGTTGTTGTATATATACAATTGTATAAATGTTGTAAATAAGACACTGGGTCTGCTCGTTCGTCAGTTCTTCTCCTCTTGCCTTCTTCCTCCAGGGAACAGGAGGGAAATACGGACACTTGCTTGGGGCCACACATGCTGCTTGCAAAGTCTCAGGGCCTTTCCGCACTACATAACTATTGCACTATGAGTCCACTTTAACTACCACGGCTGCCTCCTGTGGAATCCCGGGCTTTGTTGTCTTGGGAGGTACTGGAGCTCTCTGGCTGAGAATTCTAAATATCCTTTCCTAAACTGCAAAACCTATGATTCCACAGAACAGAACCATGGCAGTTAACACGGAATTATAGTGTGATAATTATGTAATGCGGAAAGGCTCTCAGCTTGGGGCCTTTTCCCCCCTCTCAGCTTGCTCTGGACTGCTCCAAGCCAACTGAGAGACTTTGAAAGCAGCACGCAAGGCCACAAGTGAGCCTCCATAATCCCCCAGGGAAGACGATTGACTGGGTTCCACTTTTCTTGGATTTTGGAGCATTTTTGATTTCGGATAAGGGATACTCAACCTGTGATAAAATTGGCTGGTATTCCTCTTGGACTTACATCTTCATACACGGCCATACCTGCGTGTAAAACTGAGCTGAGTAGCTTTGCAACATCCCTATTGACCTAGGGGCTGCCATGATGCGGCAACATACAGGCTCTTCTGTTCATAACCTGGAGGAGGAGCTGAGCCACGGTGCATAGAGGTTAAGCACAGTCTACTCTGCTACACAGATTCCAGAAATGCCTTTCTAGAGCTTGGACAAGTTAGTTTTTTAGATAAAAGCTCCCAGAATTCTGCAACCACCACCATGGAGTATCTACACCACCCTGAACCCCTTGGACAAAAAAATGGGGTGGAAATGTAATAACAAACCAGCACGCTGGGTTGCAGGAAAACCAATAATAAATGAACCAATTCAGCCTCATCAGGCTGAATTCTCTTCCCCTAAATGGGAGACCAAGATATGAGAAGGCCTAATTGCATACTTTTTAGAGATGATGGGAGTTACAGTCCAACCGATCTGGAGGGTTGTGGAGTGGAGCCACTGCATATCGTCCAAGCCATGCCTAAAGAAAATTCACACCATCCCTTTCCTGCAACTGGAGCTAATTCATCCACGCAAGGCCTCCTCACCTCTGATGTGCTCTTCCGTAGGGGTGATGCCCAGTTTCTTGAAGTGCTCGTCTGTTTCGGGGTCCACCACCAGCAACCAGGCTTCATTCTCCTTGGACTTGATGTGTGACACAACCTCAGAATGCTTCATGCCCTCCACATTAATCCCATTGACCTACGGAAGAGAAAAATGGAAGAAGAGGCGAGGGCGGTGAATGCGAGTGGAAGATGGGTGTGTCCGCATTGCAGACTTGTAACACTTTGGTACCACTTAAAAAGCCAGTGTAGTATAGCAATTTGTGTATTGGACAAGGATACTGAGATACCAGGGTTCGAAGCCCTGCTCCACCAGGGAAAACCACTGGGCAAGTCACACTCTCTCAGCCCCAGAAGCAAGCAATGGCAAACCCCCTCTGAAGAAATCTTGCCAAGAACACCCTGTTCTTAAGAGCCAACATGGTTCCGTGGTTTGGAGTGGTACTCCAGGAGACTAGTTTTACCACTGGGTGACCTTGCGTGTGTCACACTCTCTCAGCCTCAGAGGAAGGCAATGGCAAAACGTCTGTGAACAAATCTTACCAGGAAAACCTGTGATAAGTTTGCCTTAGGGTTGCCATAAGTGAGAAACTACCTGAAGGCATATAGCGACAAAGCGACCCTATCTTCCAAAATAAAGTTTAGAGAAATCCACAAAAATCAATCTCTCTCATACTGTGTGTGTGTGTGTGTGTGAATATATATATATATTTAGCAAGAGCGAAAACAGTTTGTCCTTCCAAACAAAGGCATCAACAGATGCCAGGGAACGACTCCACTGTGATCAGGCTATTTTAAAGGCAGACAAAGGGAGAATTCACCGGACGGAGCCAGCTCCAGCAAACAATTGCCCTCCTTTTGTCAGCCAGCATAATGAAGAGAGGAGGACTGCTTCGTTCCCTGTCCAGGCACCAATTATCACACGACAATGGGAAGCCATTAATCAGTTCATCATGTGGGGCGGCTGCATCTGGATGAAGCTCCTGTCTTTCTTTCTTTCTTTCTTTCTTTCTTTCTTTCCTTCTTTCTTTTAAAAAAACCACGGGTATTCTGGAAGGAACCTGACTGCGACCAAGGGTCCAAAAAAAAAAAAAAAAAATCTACTAAAACTTCCATGTGGGCTCAGGGAAATGTTTAAACAACTGTGCTGGACTGGGTTGGTTTTATTTTGGGGGAAGAAGCAAGCCAAGTGCCCCACTCCAGAAAGTTTCCACAGAGACCGAGCTCCAAATCTCCACTCAGCCTTGGAAACCCACTGGCTGACCTTGGGCAACATCCACGGGAGGAGGAAGAAGAAGACAAGTCAAGGGCCAACTTGACATGTCCCTTCCCTTCAGGTGCCTGCTTGTATTCACGCACAGATAAACAGACAGATATGCAGAGATGCAGGGGGTGTCAGTCTGTTTCTGCATAAAAAGACAGAAAGGAGTCCGGTAGCACCTCTGAGCACAAAGCAAAGGAGACATCAGAGGTTCCGGAATATGAGCCCTTTGGCTCTCTGCACGGCCTCCATTTCCTAGCAACAGACTCTCCGGCCTCCCTCGCCAGAGACAGGTTCTCACATATTCCTCTCTTTCAGCCTCGAGCAGCCAACGGGAAGGTCCGGCTGGAGCCCAGCCAGGAGCCCACGGTGGAGCTCTCAAAAGCCTCGCGCTCCTGCTGCCACCACCTGTGAGCAGGTGCCCCAGAGCTGGAGGGCTCGGTGTGGGAAGAGAGAGGTGAAAAGGGAGCAAAAAAGCCAATGAGGAAGGATGGGGTGAGGACTAGAACAATCCCCCTTTTCCGCCACAACCCTCTCACTGCCAAAACAGCCCCCAAAGAGAGGAGCTCTTGAGCATCAAACATTTATGCGAGCCTTCGGGATCGGGTTTCTGAATTCCTCCAGCCGCTTCTTCCTTTCTTTGTGATGCGCACCAGGAAACGTGCCAGGGCAGGCTAAATTAATAATAAAAGGCCTATCGGTGACATATTAAGAGGCGAGAGAGAAATCTGTCTTCAGGCTTCTACTCGCCCATCCCCAACTCCTGCCTCCCCCCCCCTCGCTGCTTCTCTTTCTCTCCAACACTCTCTCAGATCCGGAGACCCCAACATTAAAGATTCAGGTACAGATTCAGGTACGAGGAGACAGAGAGACAGAGAAAGCACATCCTGGGACGGTGTCGCTGCCCAACAGGCATTGCCACAGAAAGGGCAGCGAGAGGTAACAATGGCTGCCTCTTCTGTCTGGCCACGGCTGGCTTGTTTCTCTCCACAGCACAGATAAGGCTGGCAGGAATTTCCCATTCCTTGGTATCAGAATGCAGGAACAGTCTGCTTTGGGAGGAGAAACGACTCCACAGTTTATCTCGGCTGCCCTCCTACACCAGCTGGCAGCTTCCATGTCAGCGGAAGCACTACAGGTTTTCATCCAAACTTTAAAGGAGTTATCCAAGGTGCTGAAGTTATTTTGGAGCTGAGGTGTCAGCTCCTCAGACTGCTTAACATCTGGATTGTTTTCTATTTTAACAAAGCAATTGAACTTTTGATTGTTTACTTTTAATTGTTTGGAGACTTAGGGCCTTTCTGCACTAGACTGTTCTAGTGCTATTATTCCACTTTCAGCAGCCTATAAAATTCTGGGGTTTGGAGTTTCCTGAAGCCAAAGAGTTCCCTGGCTAAATCGGTCCTAAACTGCAAACCCCAGGATTCCATAGGATGCTGAAAGTGAAATTACAGCACTATAACACTGCAGTGCAGAAAAGCCCTTAAAGTTCATTCTAAAGCCCAGAGTGGATTCACTGCCTCATTTTGACATGGAAATGCCTGGACACCTTCTGCCATCACCACAGCTTATGGCCACAAAGGAGAAAACCAACTACAGGAAGCCTCCACCTTTTGACGCCCTTTATCTAATGATGTTCTCTTTTACTGCTTCCAGACTAAGGACAAGTTCCTTTAATGTGATGAGGGTTCCACTCTTTCATCAGCTCTTCTTGCCTATGAAGGCTTGCTTGGGACCCCTTGCAAGGCAAGCTGAGGGGGGGGGAAAGGGCACTCAATCGGCTGAGGGACTTTGCAAGCAGCACGCACGTGGTTGGTTGGTTGGTCGGTCAGTCCCCCGTGAGCCTCCATAAGTCCTTCATGCTCCCTACAATACAATACATGGCTTGCGCTTTTCAACCAGTTCTGTTTTCCAACACAGCCCCGGTACCTAACCTGTCAGAAAAGTGGGGGAAGCTTGTACTTAAAAATAATTTTTTAAAAAAGGATTGAATTGCACAGTTGAGCAAGTCATGGCTCAGAGTAAGGTGCTCATCCCAGTCTGTAGCTTTTGGATGCTCTTAGAATCATAGAATCATAGAGCTGGAAGAAACCCCAGGGGCCATCGAGTCCAGCCCCCTTCTGCCATGCAGGAACACCCATCAAAGCACTGCCGACAGATGGCCATCCAGCCTCCGCTTAAAAGCCTCCAAAGAAGAAGCAGACTCCACCACACTCCCTTGAGGCAACACATTCCACTGCCGGACAGCTCTGACCATCAGGAAGTTCTTCCTGAGGTTCAGGTGGAATCTCCTTTCCTGCAGCTTGAATCCATTGCTCCTTGTCCTGGTCTCTGGAGGGTAGAGAACAAGCCTGCTCCCTCCTCAACATGACATCCCTTCAAATATTTAAACACGACTATCGTGTCCCCTTCTCTTAACCTTCTCTTCTGCAGACTAAACATCCCCAGCTCCCTAAGCCACTCCTCAGAGAGCTTCATGGCTTCCAGACCCTTCACCATTTTGGCCGCCCTCCTCTGGACACGCTCTAGCTTGTCCATATCCTTCTTGAACTGAGGTGCCCAGAACTGGACACAGTATTCCCAATGAGGCCTAACCAAAGCAGCATAGAGTGGTACCATTACCTCCCTTGATCTAGACACCATACTCCTATTGATGCAACCAAGAATCGCATTGGCGTTCTTGGCTGCCGCATCACACTACTAACTCATGTTCAGCTTGTGATCTACCAGGACTCCTAGATTCCTTTCACATGTACTGCTATCCAGTCTCTTCAAAGAGAACAGCTTATTTTGTTATCCATCTTATCAACAGGAACAGTCAGACCCACAAAAATGGAGGGCCAACTATATATACATATATTTCAAATGGTAGGCCTTTGGCAGTCCCCACTGCTTTTGGCTGTTTTACTTGTAAAGCACCATGTGGATGTTGCTATATAAATAAATGATAACATCAAACCACCGACAACACAAAACACAACACAACAACAGCAACACAAAAGTGAGGGAACAGTCTCAGAGCAAAGGGCCCAGGAGGAAGGACCCCGGCCGTCGCTCCTGGTTGGACGTGATTACCTCAACGAGTTTGTCCTGTGGCCGGAGTCCCGCCTTGGACGCCGGTGAATCTGGGTCGACGGAGCGGATGAACTGCCCAGGCCTGGACTTCTCGCTGTGGAGGTTGAACCCGTAGCCATTGGGACCCTTTTGGAGGTGGCAGAGCCGCGGACACAGGGGCTCCTTGGCTTGCCCATTCAAATCCTGAATTAAAAAAATAAAATAAAAGAGGTATTGATATGTGTGGGTAGGCCTTAATACTCTAAAGTCTCCAAATCCCATCTGATCTTGGAAGCTAAGCAGAGTCAGGCGTGGTGAGTACTTGGATGGGAGACTGCCAACGAATACCAGGTCCCGTGGACTGCATTTCAGAGGAAGGAACTGGCAAAGCCACCTCTGAGAACATTTCTGCACGACACTTTTACAGTGCGATGATTCCACTTTCAACCTCCTATGGAATCCTGGGGTTTGCAGTTCCAGGAGGGGCTGGCGGGCTCTTCACAGGCTTCATGCTACCCGGCACTATAGGGTTCAGTGAGAGCCAGCATAGTACAGTAGTTTGAGAATCCCGGAGACCAGGATTCATTTCCCTGGAAACCCACTGGTTGGCCTTGGGCAAGTCACACTCTCTCAGCCTCAGAGGAGAGCAACGGTAAAGCCCCTCTGAACAAACTTTGCCAAGAAAACCCCGTGACAGGTTCGCCTTAGGATCTCCATAAGTCAGAAACCACTTAAAGGCATAGTTAAAAGGTGGCTTTGAGCACGTCACACACTCTCAAACCCAGAAAACCCCATGATGGGTTCCCCTCGGGTCGCCATAAGTTGGAAATAACTTGAAGACACACAACGACAGCAATAGGGTTTGGCACTATCCACAGTTTCAGAAATCTATGGGGTGTGTGTGTCTTGGAATGTATCCCACACGGATAAGGAGGGGCCCACTGTATTCCTTGCCGAAGAAAACCCTATGAAATCCAAGGGGTCTCCATAAGTCGGCCAGCAACTTGACAGCCCATACATATATTCACTAAGCGGAGGCTGGATGGCCACTTGTCGGGAGTGCTTTGAGGGTTTTCCTGCATGGCAGGGGGTTGGACTGGATGGCCCTTGTGGTCTCTTCCAACTCTACATTTCTATGATTCTATGATTCTATGATTCTATGTGTATTGTGTCTCAATCTCTCTCCTCCCTCTCTCTCTCTCACACACCCGCACATTCTTTTAAATAAAAAGTAGGTGTAACAATAAGAAGAAAAACAAACAGGAAATATCCGTGAACAGAGGACGGCCCCCACCCACCTCCGAGTCAAACAGGGGCTAGGGTATAAATAGTCTCAATTAGAGGAAACGCACTCAGTAAAAACCAATTGTCCAGCCTCATTCCAATGGAATAAATGCAATGCTCTTGCAAAACGACAAAAACGATACAATTAGATACGCCCATTGAGCTCTTTCTAAACCCGGCCTGAAACAAGGATAATGTAAACTAGCCAGATACTCGATATAGGAGAATGATAGGACAGCTATAAAACAAGAACAACGGTGTACTCCAAGCAAAATGCGTGAAGGCTAAGGCCTGAATCCATTGTTAATCCTGACTAAAGCTGACCCACGGAATCAATGGGCTTCTGCTGATTTAATGCACTCATTGGGAGCTACAACTGGATTTAGGCCTGAGATAATATCAGCCAGCACTGCGTGAATGACACACACAGGCGGAAATTGCACAATGCATGTGGGGTGAATTTTTGGACAAGAAGCAATGGTTCCATCCACCTGATGGTGGCAGAAACAGAGTCCATTTCCGCACCAGCCTGTTATAGCGCGATGATTCCACTTTCAACATCCTCTGGAATCCTGGGGTTTGCAGTTTCGGGAGGGGCCGGCTGGGATCATCGCGCTATAACAGGCTGGTGCGGAAATGGCCAGAGTTCCCCATGTGGAACTGTTGTCCATAAGGTTGGACACTAATATCCACAGGGTTCACAAAGAAGTATCACAGAGTCCTCTCCTAAACCACTGTGGATGCTTGACATGCTTCCAAGTTGACTAAGCAGCGTACAAATGAGCGTTGCGCCACAGCGACAGCCACGCGCGTTGGCTATCAATGTGTATTTGTTGCCCTACGTTGCTATCCGATAAAGGAGTTGGACTACACAAGCGTAACATAACTCCATTGGTGGATATTTCTGCAACATGGAAGCAATGTCAGATTTCAGCCATCATGTTTCTATCCATCATTGGAAATGCTCTCCGTGGCCTTTGGCTTCCCTTCTGGATCTGGCATCACCTCCCCTTCTAGATGAGAAATCACAGATGTTCTGAACCCGAAAGCTGGAGGCAGAATAAACGATGCAAAGCCAAACTCCTGCTGTATAAACAGAACCAATTTGTTTATGGTGCAATAAAAACATGTCCACTTGGGGAAGCTGGTGTGCCTTCCAGTTTGCAAACACAATTAACATCGTTCATTTGGAGAGGCTAGCCCTGTTTGTTGTTATTTGTGGTCAAGTCCAACTTACGGTGACCCTATGAATGAAAGGTTACCAAGATCCCCAGTCAGCTACAGCCTTGAATCTTGCAGATTCAGGAATTGAGCTCATCCATCTGTAATGTGGTCTTCCTCTTCTCCTACTGCCTTCTACCTGGATTCAGGCCTCTTTTCTAGTGAATCCTGTCCTCTCCTGATATGGCCAAAATGCAACAGTCTCAGTTTACTCATCTTGGCGTCTAGGGAGAGTTCAAGCTTAGTTTGCTCAGAGGCCCATTCATTTATCTTTTTAGCAGTCCACAGTATCTTTCCAGCAAAAACTGTACACTGCCTGAACTCCACTGGCATAGTCTATAAAATGGGTTTATCAGCCCTCTCTCCTTTCAAAAGAAAAAAAAATCTAAACTATGTTTGGACAAAGGGCAAGATGGCACATGGCTGGCAATTTGTAAGAGTGACTTGACATCATCAGTAGTTTTCTGAGACTCACACTTTTCCGGTGCCAAAAAGTTGTGGTTTTCCTTCGACCCAACCACAACAACCACAAGAGTTATGACTGGGAGTCTTGGCATGGACTATGAGGTGGGAAGGGGGTTTCCCAGTCTAGTTTTTGACTGATTTACTTACTCATTTAATACTGTGTGTTTCTCCCAGGGCAAGCTTACGACACAAATTAAAACAGAGTTAAAGCCAACCACTTATAACAATGAAGAACAACTGAAAATTGATAAATGACATTAAAACCAAACACTACTGAAAGCATCTAAAAACTTAACAAAAAAGTGCAGCATCCACCCTTGAAAAGCTTTCCAGAACAACTACAAGTGAAGCATCCCTTAGCTGCAAATCCAAAATCTGCAGTGCTCCAAAATCCAAAACTTTTGATAAAACAGAACTCATTCTTCTTCCTGTGGGGAACACAAGGGAATTACGGAGGCTCACTTGGGACTAGGACCATTTCTGCATTAGACTGTTATAGTGCTATTATTCCACTTTCAACATCCTGTGGAATCCTGGGGTTTGCAGCTTAGGGGGGCATTTAGAATCTTCAGCCAGAGAGCTCTTTGGCCTCAGGAAACTACAAACCCCAGAATTCCCCAGGAGGTTGAAAGTAGAATAAGAGCACTAGAACAGTGTAGGGCAGAAATGGCCAGAGGCTGGAGCAGAAGGGTTTTGGAGACAGGGCATAGATTGCAGAAAGACAGGAGAGTCAGGAGAGAGAATGGACTCAGATATTAAGGGAGCCAAGTAAGAACACAACTTTCAAGAGTTAATGTACAGTATTACCCAGTTTTAATAAACCTACAGTTGTTACTCTTTCTTTAAAAACTGTCTCTATCAAGCCTGATAAGGAGTCAGGCTACACCCAGCACAGAGAATCCATACAATTAACAACACAGACATAAGTGTTGTCAAAATGGCCTTGACAGTTTGGAGAGCTGGGCCAAGGCTAACAAAATGAATTTTAACAGAGAGAAATGGAAGGTCCTGCACTTAGGCAGAAAAAATGGAATGCACAAATATGGGATGAGGGACACATGTGACAGGGATCTAGGAGTTTCGGTGGACCACAAGCTGAACATGAGTCAACAGTGTGATGCCGCAGCCAAGAAAGCCAACGCAATTCTTGGTTGCATCAATAGGAGTACGGTGTCTAGATCGAGGGAGATAACGGTACCACTCTATTCTGCTTTGGTTAGGCCTCATCTGGAATCCTGTGTCCAGTTCTGGGCACCTCAGTTCAAGAAGGATATGGATAAGCTGGAGCAGGTCCAGAGGAGGGCAACCAAAATGGTGGAGGGTCTGGAAGCCATGAAGCCCTATGACAGTGGTTCTCAACCTGTGGGCCCCCAGATGTTCGTGGACTTCAGTTCCCAGAAGCCCCAGCCACTATGGTCAATGCTCAGGGCTTCTGGGATCTGAAGTCCACGAACATCTGGGGACCCACAGGTTGAGAACCACTGCCCTATGAGGACAGACTTAGAGAGCTGGGGATGTTTAGTCTGCAGAAGAGAAAGTTAAGAGGGGACATGACAGCCATGTTTAAATTTCGAAGGGAGCAGGCTTGTTTCCCACTGCTCCAGAGACTAGGACAAGGAGCAATGGATTCAAGCTGCAGGAAAGGAGATTCCACTTGGACCTCAGGAAGAACTTCCTGATGGTCAGAGCTGTCCAGCAGTGGAATCTGTTGCCTCCATGGAGTGTGATGGAGTCTCTTTCTTTTTTGGAAGTTTTTAAAGAGAGGCTGGATGGTCATCTTTGGGGGGGGGGACTTTGATGTGTGTTCCTGCATGGCAGAAAGGGGTTGGACTGTACGGCCCCTGGGGTCTCTTCCAGCTCTACAATTGTTTGATTCTATGATTCTAAGTCCATATTTAAGGGGTCACCCTGAGACTCAGGAACCCAAACCAGAATGGGGGAAGAATCAAAGGATGAGTTGTGGGATTTCAAGTGCTGGAGTTGTGGGATTTCAAGTGCAGGGCCAGCCTAGCAAGGGGATCTGTCACAGTATGAAACTGCTTTGCGTGCGCACACACGTGTGCGCACGCACTCACACACGCACACGTGCACACCCTGGGTAGGTCACCCGAACTCAGAAGCCTGGTCCTTCGTCTCTGTGTGGAAGGACTGAAGGGTTTCAGCTCCCCCCCCCGCCCCGCACCCTGTGAGATTCCTTTTGGAACCAGATTTGAGCTCCCCAAAACAGCCGGCTTCAGTCTGGCGCATAAATACCTCTGACCATCTGAAAAGCGGAGAATGCTTCTTGGTGCCAGAGAGAAAATTCAAGGCCACATGATCTGGGTCCCACTTTGCCAAAATGTGGAGTGGGAGTTGGAAGAGAGGGAGGGGAAAGGCTTAAGTGCAAGCATTGTTTTTTGCACTGTTGGTCTTGGGCTTAATTCAAAACAGTCAGAAGGAAGGATTTAAAGAGGAGAAAAGCAGGAGGGTTGAGAGAGAGAGAGAGAGAGAGAGAGAAAGGCTTGCAGAGTCAGGAAAAACTGAGTCAGATCCCACCATTTGTAACGGATACCTATGTACCAAAGAAGGAGAAGTTACTTTTAAAAACACTTGACATGGAACTCCTAACAAAGTGCCCCTCTGAAAGGAATTCATTATTGTTAATGCTGGATAACATTCCAAAACATAACATTGTTTTGTTTTGCTTTGGCTTTCTTGCTGATTCCT
This sequence comes from Iguana delicatissima, assembly GCA_948472985.1. NCBI lineage: Eukaryota > Metazoa > Chordata > Lepidosauria > Squamata > Iguanidae > Iguana > Iguana delicatissima. The sequence goes on along the minus strand of CAOKZL010000019.1, from coordinate 2,752,433 downwards.
TATCTGACTCACTGCATGGCCTTTTAGCATGACTTCTTACATTGTCATTACCACTAAACACCCAGCAATTTTAGCATTCATAAAATAATGGCACAATGTTGAAAAAGTCTGCTTAAAAATGCCTCTGAGAAGGCCTTCACATGTCCTTCAAAAGTACAGTTGGCCCTCCAAATAGGCAGCCTCCAGCTCTGCAAATCTGAGCAACCGCAGAGTGTCGTGTCCTAAGCAGAAAATGGCAGTGATGTGAACGTGGATGCACTGAAGCATCTGTGCACACGTCGCTGCCATTTGATAATATAGGATGCAATCATTTGTGTTTTTTGCTATTTGTAGGGGTTGATGGAAGCCAACCCCCCCAAATATAGAGGCTCCACTGTAACTAGAAACCACTATGAGACTTTCATCGCAAAATGCAGTTTTGTACTTCCTGCTTCTCCTTCCAGAGGAAAGTGAGAAGCAGTGGGTGCAGGTCAGTGGGAAACCAGGTACCAGGATGGAATCTGGTGTCCACTGGGTAGAAGCTAGCATGGGAAAGGGGATCCCAGGACCCCACTGGCTCCTCGCTTTTAAGTTGGGTGGGGCTCTGGCCCTGGGCATATGGAGACCTTCTCCAGTTCGGGATCATAAGGAGTGACAGAGCAAGGGTAACCAACATACCAGCCAACTAGCTAACCAGCTAACCAACCTATTACCCAGCCAACCAACTAGTTTGTTAGCCAATTAACCAACCAGATAACCAACCATCCAACCAGCTAGCTGACCAGCTACTACCTAACCACCCACACAGCCAATCAACTCACCACCCAACTATAAGCAATCAACTGACCAACTAATTAACAAATCAAGCAACCAACTAACTGACCAAACACTCTGCTAACCAAGTGGCCAAGCAACCAATTAATCAAACAACCAATTAACTCAACAAGCAACTAGCAAAACAGTTAAGTAACCAGGCAATCAACTGACCAAGCAGCCAATAAAACAAACAGCCAGTGAGCCAACTAATTAACCAAACAGTTAACCAACCACACAACCAAACAACTGCCTAACCAACTATGCAACCATCTAACTGATCAACAAACTAACCAACCAGTTAACCAAATGAACAGCCAACTAACCAAGTAAGGAAACACAACCAAGCAACCGTCTCAACAACTAACCAACCAGTTAACCAGATGAGCCGCCAATTAACCAAACAAGGGATCACTTAACCAATCAACTGTCTCAACAACCAACCAACTAAGCAACTAGACAGACAGACAACCGATCAGGTGCCTTAACTAAGATATCGGAGGAGTTCTATTCCTTTTGGAGAGATTTCCTCTACCAACACTAAAAATGCTCAGAGTACCCAAAATTGCAATAGCAGCTCACAGAAGGCAGATTAGACAACCTACTCAACAACTGGAATGGAAAAGCAGCGGGATCAGCAGAAAATGGTTGTGTGAAGCCACCCCGAGGGAAGGCACAGCTCAGCTACACAGATCCCGTCACCGCTGTCGCCGTGCCAACTTCCCCAGAAAATTAACAGCCCAACAAACATTTGCAAATTACTTCTCTACCCCTTCCCTGGCCCTGATATCTCCTAATCACATTTGAGAAGCCTCTCCAAACTGACACAGGCAAGAAATGTCTGGATGGGAAACCCTGCCAATGCTTTCTTGGCAGGTAACAGGAGCTGCAGCCGTCATTCCCTGAACTGGGAGCTGAGTGATGATGTCCAGGCGATAATTTCATTTGAGAGAGATGCGCCAGATGGATCCCCACGCCCCGCACCGCTCACATGGGATGCCAGCACTGAGAAAGCAAGTGTGATAGGACAGAATGAGCCTTTAGAACAAGGTGGGACAAAGCAAGGACCCCCAACGTCATTTTTTGAGCCTATAGGCGTCTCTAGAGCTCCAGTTGCTGAGGTTTTCCTCTTTAAAAGACTCCCCCCACAGAATCTCTGTGCCCCATATTTTTCTCTTTCTAGGAAGTCCTTGCTGTGCTGGCTGATAGCAGAGCTTTGGAAAGGTAATGTCAGGTTGGCTTTGCTCTCCATGCCATGCCACGTAATGCCAAGAAAGAAAGAAAGAAAGGAGAAAGCTGACAGGAAAATGAACCCATCTGCAATATGGTGAGGGAGGAGGGTTCTGTGGACACCACAGACTGCTAAAAAGACAAACATAGAGGGTTTAGAACAAATTGAGCCTTGATTCTCACTAAAGCCAAGATGACTAAACTGAGGCTGTCATCAAGACCCGTCTCTTCTGGCAGGCCTGTCCAGATGATTTTACATTGTGAATTTCAAATACGTAATGACTGTTTTAATAGGTGTCTGTATTCTTTGTTCTTTTAAATTGATATCATGCGTTTTATCTGTTGTTTTTAAGTGATGTCCTGTTTCTAACTGATATTAGGTGCTGTGAGTTAATCTGTTGTTGTTTCCTGCCTCAATACATGGGGAGAGGTGGGCAAGAAATAAATATCGTCGTCGTCGTCATATCATGAGATGATGCGACCCACTGGCATAAACAACAATGTTTGGTAAAGAGAAAGGCAGCAGGAAAAAGGGGAGAGGGCATTAGGGTGGCCCCGCCACTCTTACAAGGGTTCAGGGCACAGAACCCTTGTGCAAGTGGGAACTACATGAATAACCATAAATAATCCCCCCCCCGTGCCTGTGATCCCCGTCCTTATGCACGTGCCTTCTCCCTGCATTCCCTTGCCTTTTGCCTGGGCACGCTTGCCTTCCTTCTCCACACTCGGCAAAACCCAAGGGAATAGAAGGAGGAGGAGGATGGGGAAGGAGGCACAGGGGCACCTTGCAAATAATCAAATTTGTGAAGGCCAAACCCACAAATGCGGAGGAGGACTGTACAGGTAGATTGATTCCACCAAGGAAGCTGCAGCTGCCCTGACTTTGCAAGACCTGAGCAGGGCTGCTGATGGCCAGGGCCCTTGTGTTAAGTGGAAGGCAGCAGGAAAAGAGGGAGACCACATTGCAGGTAGATGGATTCAGCCAAGGAGGCCACGTCTGCCTCGGGTTCGCAAGACCTGAACCAAGCTGTTAATAACAGGGGCTCTTGACTGTCCTGCATTCAGAATGTCACCCTAAGTTGACTTGACAATATGTAACAACAGCAACATAAGCCGTCACCCTGGTTGCTTTTCTTTTTCTGCGGATTGCAAAAATAAGGCCCTGGATAGATCCTGAAGGCCTGGTACCCAGATCCTGAGTAGCAAAATGGGGAAAAAAAACAGTGGAAGAATTCTCTGCCTCTTCTTTCTTTCTTTCTTTCTTTCTTTCTTTCTTTCTTTCTTCCCAAACACCTTCGCCAGCGCACATAATTGCCACCTGATGACATTGTTCCCCGGCTTAAATCCTTAATTCTCTCAGAAGAGTATGCGGCACGTAAACAATCCAATTACCAGGATGGTTTCTAAATGATTGTCTGTATGGAAAGCATGTGGTACCCTGTGCTGGAGGTCAATTAAGTTAATCTTCTATGAACCTCTCTTCTTCTTCTTCCAAGCAGGCCTGGTTTCCCAAGAGATGCTAACAGACCCATGACAGTTTTCAACAAAACAGCCGTGGCAGAGCATTTAAAAAGGAAGATGAAGTGAGAGGAAGAAAGAATCTAAGAGCATCTTTGAGATGTCCAGATTTATTTTAGCATGATTGCTTGTGGATATTAATTCACATCAATTTAAGGATTTAAAATTTATCTAAATATTCCACAGAGGCCCATTTTTACTGTTGAATATTTTAAAATTACAGCCATCCCTCCACATTCGCTGGGGTTGGGGGACCGGACCCCGGTGAAAGTGGAAAAACTGTGAATAACTCCAGGCCCTCCCAAACCACCTTTAACACGGTATATTCAGTATATGCTCAGTATATTCAACCCCCTATGGATTCCTTTGAGGCATCAGGGTTCCTTCCCAAGGCAGAAGTGGGGGGCTGGTGGGACTTACGGCCACCTCCCCTGCTGCCCCCCACCATTTTAAAGACGGACTTACCAGCCTCGTTAGCAGTTTCCCAGCCTCACAAGGCTGGCAGTCCCTATTAAAAGTGGCACAGGGAGGCAGCAGAGGTGACAGCAAATAATCCGTGAATAATTAAATCCGCAAAAGCGAAACCCACAAATGTGGAGGGTTGACCGTAGTCGTTTTGCAAAACTAGAAGCCGATATCCACCTGTCTCCATTTTGGGGCATTTCTGTCCAGCGATGAGGGCCCCTGAAGGCTTTGCACACCCTGTGCAATGCTTGCGACTTATTTTATGGCTTATATTTCCCTGCACACCTTCACCGCCTGCAGCGTCCTATGGAAAGACGCTTCCTACTGCCTGCAGTAGCAACCGGCAACAACCAAAACAGCCACACTTCAGGACTCTCTGCCCCAGTTTCCAGCAGAGAATGGCCAACTTGCACCATCAGACGGCATCACTATGAGTTTTTCTTTTCCCGGCTAGAGGGAAAAGGGACTTTTAATGACAGAAGTGAAGAGGCGGACCTGAAACACAGCTGCCCACAGCCGTTTTGGATGCAGACAGCTGCTACAGCCGCTGGTAGCCTTCTCCTATCGTGCGACACCCCATTAAGAAGAAAATCAGGGCTTACTTTGTAGACATTATGGATAAATATTTGTGTGCCTTTTTTTCCCTACCAGCTGTAAGCTGCCTCCAACATTATTTTTAGGGGCAGGGTGACAGGGGTAGAGGTAAAAAAAAAAAAGTCTAACATAATCTAATCTAAAGCGGATTCCCATTTGGTATTCCATGTTCTGTTTGTTTTGTGCAGCAAGGCAGGATATCATGTTATTTTTTTTTAAGCAAGGGAAATAAAATCTGGACTGAGTTCAAGTTTTGCTCCACTCTTCCAACATGTGATTCTTCTTGCGTAAATGCTCGCTATGAATGAAAACTATGCGAGGCACGAAGTCAGATGAGTCCAAGAGGGAAGAGCTGAGGGTTTTCCAGAGGAAAATGAAGGCAAAAAAAGTTATTTTTTCCCCCAATTGGCAGAACAACGCAGCCAGACCCTGGAGGGTATGGCCCTTGGGGCCACTTTTCACCCAAACTCATCCCCCATGGCCAATGTTTGGCAACCAAGGTGTTTGTTCCCAGCAAAGAGCAGTTTCAGGATAAATGTTATGGGGTTTGGGGTAAAAAGCAGATTTGAGCCATTTCCGCACTGGATTGTTATAGCGCTATTATTCCGCTTGCAACATCCTATGGAATCCTGGGGTTTACAGTTTCGGGAGGGGCCGCCTGGCCCCTCCCGAAACTGCAAACCCCAGGATTCCATAGGATGTTGCAAGCGGAATAATAGCGCTATAACAGTCCAGTGCGGAATGGGTCTTGGAGTAGAAATCTAGCCAGGGCTACCCATCCAGTTCAGAAACGTATTGTGGATCAGATCTTCTTACCAGCTGATTGATTGGTTGGTTGGTTGACTGATTTTTTAAAAAGCCTGACTCATTCGAGAGAAAAGAAAGACTGTGAATTACATAATGTGTGATTTGGCTCTTAGAACCATGATGCTGCTTGACATCACGGTGTCAATTTCTTTATTGACAAAACAAATTCCTTTCCTTGGAATTCATTACCAGAGGATTTAGGGAGAGTTATTAGGTTTGGGCGGTAAAAAGAAATCAGAGGAATTCTGATAGGTTTGTTAAGGGACCCACAATAAAGCCTTCCCTTCCTGGTGTGTTGTACTACAACTCCTATCATCCACAGCCAGTCCCCACCTACACCCTTCCTTCTCTCCCTCCTTCCCTCCCTGTTGCTTTTTATAACATCTTGCCTGATTTGGAGGTTTCAAAAGCTTCTGAATATTTTTTTTTTTTGGTCCTGACTTGGTTAGCCTAATCAAACTTCGAATTATTTATTCTATAACCTTTACTTCAAATGCTGGGACCCAAGGTAGCTCACAATATGATTAAAAAGCAGAGTATTTAAAAAGGCAATAAGTTATCATGTTGAAAGATAGTTAAACTCTTGCGTTACAACAGCCAAATTATGAAACAATTTTACAACAAACCAACAGAGAATTTGTCAAGTTGACTTTTTTTAAAAAAACTTTGTATCAAATAAATTTTTTTTAAAACTGGAAAAACCACTTATCTGATGCAAAGGGTTTTTTTTTTAAAAAAAATTAAAAACAGTGGGCCCTCCACTTTCGCAGGTTCAGCTCTCCTGGATTTGATTATTCACAGGTTATTTTATTTTATTTATTTAGTGTCTGTCACCTTGGGTCTTGTGCCAGGAGAAAGGCCAGATAAAAACAAAATAAAATAAAAATCCAGAGCAAGAATGTTAACTGAATGACACCCAGCTTGTTTGCAGCTTTCCCGTGATTTGTCCACGCTTCATCTATTTGCTTCTTTTTGACGTATTTTCCCATGATGCCACCACTTAAAAAGTCTCGGAGGCTCCCACGCCCCATCCTAAATCTGGAAGAACTGGTCATGAAATCCTCTCTGAGAAGCAGGTATTCCCTTCTAACCGCCTCCCTGAGAAGTCAGAGCAAGCGACCGGTGGAGGTTTTTCGGCTCCCTGAACAGGGACTTTTCCATACAGCTGTAGGCGTCAGCTGGAAAGCATGAACTAAATATTTGCAGAGATTTACTGGACAAGAAAAGCTGGGCAGGTACAGAAAAGCCAGCCCGGAAAAAAAATCCAGCCAGGGATGCTCTTTTGCAAATAAACACACTCCCTGGGGCCTTGGGGTCAAAGCCAGCTAGCAAGGTCATCTGTAATTCTGCCAAGGCCGGCCGGCCGTTGGAAGAAGCAACATTTTCCCAAATGCGGACAGACCCCACTACGGCTTCCACGCACCAGTGACGGAGCGCGGCTTTCCAAGCAGGAGGGCGAATGGCTGAGTGAAGGGCAATGTCAGGGCCTTCTCTGCAGCAGCACCTCAACTCCCACCTTCCAAGAGATCTAAGCAGTGGAGGTTCCCATACACAGGTGGCTGAATGTGCAACAGACATTTTTGGTTCGTATACAAATTAAACAATGCAGGTGTAAGGATCCAGCCCTGTCTGATCCTCTGGACATAGGGATTTCGTTAGACAGCTGTCCATGTGAGCCACATCTAACTTGCAGCTTCCTGTCACTATATAGAGCCATTAAGTGAAAAAAAAAAAAAAAACTTTTATCAACCGAGATCTTATTTAGTTTCTCCCATAGTTTGGTTCTGAGGATGGAGTTAAAAGCGGATTTCAAAAGCAGCATACAATGTACCGCGTAAAAATTTGAGATGTTTCTTCGCTGGATGAAAAAGGATCAGGCGGTGAATGGAGGTGGAGCAGTTCTTCTTGGACCTCCGTAACATCACTGGCATCCAGGAAGCTGACTGACGTTTTAGATAAGTATTGAACATAAAAGCTCACCCATTATAGAGAGCAAGCTAATGGGTCTAAAGTTCCCTGGATCACTGAGCTGTCCTTTCTTGTAAATTGGAACCACCGTGGCATGTTTCCAGCCGACAGGAATTTGGCCAGATTGGTTTATGACAGTAAAAAGGGCAGCTCGTGGAGGGGTCCACCAATCGTGATTAATTTCGATAAATTCAGCAGGGATAAATTTTTGGCCGATGTGCAACAGACATTTTCAGTTCATGGTTGTGCAAGCAGAGTTCCACCAACAGCAGGACGGTGGCCAAAATGGTAAAGGGTCTGGAAGCCATGCCCTATCATGAGAGGCTTAGGGAGCTAGGTATATTTAGCCTGACAAAAAGAAGGTTAAGAGGAGACATGATAGCCATGTTTAAATATCTGAAGGGATGTCATGTTGAAGATGGAGCAAGCTTGTTTTCTGCTGCTCCAGAAACTAGGACACGGAGCAATGGATTCAAACTACAGGAAAAGAGATTTGACTTAAGCGTCAGGAGCAACTGCCATTCGGCAGTGGAATATGCTGCAGCCTTGAAGTGTGTTGGAGTCTCTTTCTTTGGAGATTTTTAAACAGAGGCTGGATGGCCATTTGCTAGCGGTGCTTTGAATGTTTGTTCCTGCATGGCAGGGGGTTGGACTCGATGACCGCTGTGGTCTCTTCCAACTCCATGTTTCTATAATTCTAGTGTAGAGCCATTCAGTTAATTGCATTTACTCACCATTCCTCAGATGACACAAGGGGTGCACTCTACTTGGGATTCACCAAAAGACATCCCAGCTGTGCATTCTTGGATACACCTTGGGTAACTATACCTAAGGACCTTCAACGAACTTCTTGATTCCCTGGGACTGCAGACACAGCCACTGTGCAATATCCCCCACTGCACAAGCAGGCGACAAGCAGGCCCCGTGGCTGATACTCCACGGGCTGTAAACATCTGTATTCAGGACAGCGATGGTGTAGACCAGTGTTGCACAAAGTCACGGGTCTGTGGACCGCTCTGGTGATCCACCTGGAGTTTCCAGGCTAGAAAGAAACAGTCGTCAACCACGATGCACAAAAATGGTACCAGCCCCTGGTACGTTGGGGGGGAGGGAACTTGCAAATTGGCTACATCCGAGAGCTTAAGAAGCATTGGGGAGATGCAACCTCCATATTTGTCTCTAGTTATTCCAAGCTGGGATTCGGAAAAAAGGAGGGAGAATAGCCCTGACATAAATTTAGGTGGTGATTTTTTAAAAGAAAACTGCAATTGGTCTCCAGGCCAGATAAAACCTCTGCTGAATTCTTTTGTGGTGAGGAGTTGCTAAAGCCCAAGGTGCGGTGCACCTCCTTGGCAGCTTATATCTGAAGATTTCTGAGTCCCCCACCTTGCCGGTCATTTCTTTGCCTCTCTAGATTAGAAAAACATGAAGGCTATGCAGGTTTGTAGCACTGAATCTGGACAACTGGAGAGGCAGAGATCTCTTCCTCTCTGGTGCATTACCAGCCTTGTGGATCCTATTTCACGGAGTGCGTTGTCTGTAGCAACTCACATTGTCCGACACACAACACACATACGCAGCTGCCTCCTCTTTCCCTGACAAATGTAACAAAGCCAGGACGTTTCCCAGGGCCTCTGAGCCCTGTAAGTTCAGGAGTATCTGCAAATATTTCCACCCTCTGCCTCAGAGAATTCTGCAAAAACGGCAGAAAACAGGAAATGATTCAACTGGTTGGATAATAACTGGAGCTTTCTCAGCCCCAAAGGACCCGGTTCTTTGGCAAAGGGGAGACTCTGAACCTGAGCTCGGTGGAGGAGGAATCCTTCTACAAACTGGATGCTTTTGGTCTTTCTCTCTCTTTTCTAAAGTGGAGCTGCCGTGTTTCAAATGGCCATTATTACACCTCCTTTTGGGGGTTCGATTACAGATGCAGTCAGGGAAAATCCATTAAGTTTGTCCTTTAAAATATAGGCCTCCGCATATGTCCGTATTTCTGAAAACACACCCTGCATTCTGACTTTTTTCCCCCAAAGGCCTCTGCTGTCCTCTGGCTAAAGATTCCTGAGATCTTTTATACATCATGGATGATTAGGATTTTTGTGTTTATCTGTTCTTGGCAACACTCTGTTTGCATTTGGCCTTTGGGACAAAGATTTTGATGCCACTTCTTAAGACGCTGTGTTACTGTTCGCACAGTTCCCATTCTCCAGGTTTCATCACCTTTGCAGACTCTCTCTATAGAGACAACGATTTCCCTGAACCCACCTCTCCCCCAATAGTTTATTGTTTGTGTTTATAAGACACCTCTAAAACTGGTTTTATGAGTATCATATCATTACAAGCAAAACAGCGATGCAGTGAAAAACAAGCAAATCTTTAAAAATGTAATACTACATCAGAAAGGGAGAGACGGACAGACAGAAGAAGAATTAGAAAATGAAACCCAATAAATGAATTACCAAAATGTTTTCAGCTTCTGCCTCCTTCAGTTCCACAAAATAGAAGCCTTACAGGTTTTTAATCTGACCAATTGAAGAATGCAGAAGCCAAAGCATTTTGCTGATTCACTGATTAATTTCTATTTGTTTTGCCAAGTCATTTATTAGATTCTGTTAGTTACTTGGGCCATTTCCATGCTATACTGTTACAGTGCTATTATTCCATTTTCAACCTCCTGTGGAGTTCTGGGGCTTGTAGTTTCCTGAGGCCAAAGAGCTCTCTGGCTGAGGATTCTAAAGGCCTCTCCCTAAACTGCAAACCCCAGGATTCCATAAGATGTTGAAAGTGGAATCATAGCGCTATAGAGTCTCGTGCAGAAATGGTCTCAGATTAGTTGCACGGGATTAATCCTGGTGCAAATGAGCAAGTGTCTGGGGAGACCCTCCCCTCTTTCACACAACTGTCACAGGTACACCTAGTAGAAACACCAAGAGTTTCCGGACAGTTAGAGCTGTTTCACAGTGGAAACTGCTGCTGCCTGGGAGCGTGTTGGAGTCTCCTTCTTTGGAGGTTTTTAAACAGAGGTCAGAAGTCCAGGAGTTTGGAATGCTTTGGTTGTGTCTTCCTGCAGAGCAGAAGAGGTTTGGACTGGATGGCCCTGGGCATCTCTTCCTAGTCTAGGGCCATTTCCGCACTAGACTGGTATAGCGCTATCATTCCATTGGCAACATCCTATGGAATCCTGGGAGTTGGAGTTTCGGGAGGGCTGGACGCCGCCCCCCCGAAACTGCAAACTCCAGGATTCCATAGGATGTTGCAAGTGGAATGATAGTGCTATAACAGTCTAGTGTGGAAATAGCCTAGGATTCTATGATTCTATGAAACAGGGCCTCCTTGGTGATTGCTCCCAAACTTTGGAATTCCCTTATTGAAGGGATCAGACTGCTGCCCTCCTTTAATCCTTCCATAGGCAGGTGAACACCTTTTTCTTTTAGATCTGAGTGCTTAAATTTGGGAGCTGAACAATTTTCCATCTTTTTATGGAATTACACATTTCGCTGTGGATTGAGCACTAACAACATGGCCCTCTTTGGTTAAAGAAAAGGCACCCGGACTATTTAATGACTTGGGCGACAGCTTTCTGCATCCATTCTCAGGGGCAACAGGCCCAGCTCCAGAGAGATTTACGTAGCCGAGGACCTTTTCAATATATATTTATTTTTCTAGCTTCCAGAACTGGGAGTATGTGCTACATAGCAGCCAAGGAGCACTTGTACTCCTAAGGACACAACCAAGGTTTTTCAAACACTGTGTTTAAAAATCAAAATAAAATACTCTAGCAAAAAAAAACCCTCTCAGGTTTGGAACAGAAAAATATGACTCACATACAGGAAAAAAGAAAATATAATGTTGATTTACTTGTTCTGAAGGAACTCTGCTACTCTTATCGTAAGCCCAATCTTATGGGGACATTTGGGCTTTCTCAACATGGAAAAGTAGGTGTGTAAATAATGTAACCAGACTTGGAAGGAATTTGGAGAAGACCTGAATCCAGACACTGCTTGGTCTTCTGGAGCGAATCTCCAGATAAATGAGTATGAAAGTTTTACAAAAGTGGTTTTCTTTCATCTCCAAGTAATTTAAATCATGCTGATACAGGCAAACTGGCTACTGAACATTACTGCCGGCTATTAAGGCTAGTGGGCTTACTTGTAAAGGTGAGAAGCTTAGATGAAAGTTAAAACAGATACAGATAAAAATCTACATCACTAAAAACATGCAAAACTTAAAACTCTCAAAGTAACTAAAAGCAGTTTTAAAGAATGGCTGTTAAAAACAACATATACAGAAAATACAGCACACTGTTCAAAGTCCTGTCTTCATAAACAGCCAGTTACCAGTCAAAACAAATAACGAAGCAAAACTCTTCACTTGCTACTGCAAGCACACAAGGAGAGTTCCAGTCTAGCTCTGCTCCAAAGGGAATTCTAGCACTTGGGAGCGGCCACAAAGAAGCCCCTCTCCCAAGTCCTCACCTGAGGTACCTGGGCAGGTTGATGGACGAAGGCTTGCAACTGAAATAGATACTATGCTCACTAGCAATGAATGCAAGTGTTACCCCCTTTCTTTGACCTCGACATCGGGAAGAACTTCATGATGGTCAGAGCTCTCCAGCAGTGGAATCTGCTGCCGCCTCCGTGGAGTGTGGTGGAGTCTCCTTCTTTGGAGGTTTTTAAAGGGAGGCTGGATGGCCATTTGTTGGGGGGTGCTTTGGGGATGTGTTCCTCCATGGCAGAATGGGGTTGGACTAGATGGCCATTGTGGTCTCTTCCAATTCTAGCATTCTATGATTCTCACAAGTTGTTCATCTTGCCTTGTTTCCAAGTCTGATCTGAACGTGCCGGGGTTGGGATATGAAATCTGTCCCCGGGTGGGCCTCACACTGCCTGAGAAAACGACCTAATCAAGCCAGCCCACGCTGAAACGCAGCGCGCGTGTGCAGGATGGAGGGACGTGGGCCTCTCCGGACTCCTGGTTAGCCTCACGGCCAAACTTTAACGGCCACCCAGTGCTGTGGAAGAATTAACCTGCACTGACGGCCTTGGCCAGTTCCACACCGGCCTGTAATAGTGCTTTCAACATCCTATGAAATCCTGGGTTTTGCAGTTTAGGGAGGGGCCTTTGTAGTGTGGAAATGGCCCTTGCTGGATATTTTTTTGCATTTGCTGTAAAGCTTGGGAAAAATAAAAGGTTGAGAACACAGACTGGGGGAGTGAATTTTCCTCTGTTGCTAACCTGTTTAGACCTCATCAGCAAAAGGGATGGCAAGTTTCTCTGCCGGGGGCCACCTGCTGACAAGGAAAACTTATGCTATAGCAGGAAAGCGTGCCAGAATTTGACACTAAAACAACCTTTGGAGAGGCCACACCCAGCAAGCAAATTAAGCTGACTCGCATCAGTGAGCCAAGCCACGTAGCAAAGTGGGAAGCGCTGAAACCTCACAAAAACTGCCATTAATTGCTCTGCCTAACCTGCCAGGGGAGAGAAGAATCTCTCTTGGCCATCAAAAAATGCCACTCAAAACCCATCCACCCAGTCTTCCCAAGAGAAGCTTAATTATTTGAATAATTGTGTGTATCTGCGCCAAATAACATCCTGCTTCTACTTATCACAGTTGGACACCTGAGAGGAAGTGGGAATAAGTCACTGTATTACATGCACAGTAGCAGAAAGAGAGAAAAGAGGGTTTAGAAAATCAAAACAAAACTCTGCCTCCAAAGGTCTGCAAATGAGGCTGCTGGTTGGGAGGAGGAGGAGGACGGAAGATCTGTTGCAAAGGTGGGGAACAGGATTGCCAGATTTCAGAGGCCTGGCCCCTCTTCTTCAGTTCCCAGGGCAAGGGGAAGGAATCTCAGGGCAAGAGCGTTGCCTCGAAACTTTGTGTATCCCTATTTTCCCCATTACGCACACTTTTTATGCTTTGTTTCTTGTTTTTATTATCTGACTGGCATACTCCATGCATGTGGTGAATGCTCGAGAATCATGCTTAAGTAATCATCTTGGATTAGCCCTTGTATCCCTGGTAGGGCATCGTAAGTGGTCATCGTCCTTTGGGCCCTGAATGCGCAGGGCTTGGTACAGTCCCGACCTTGCAAGCCTAGGGCGGAAAGTGTGGCCAGCGGACCCCACGTAACCTCAGCCTCAACTCCCCAAAGCTACTGTATCCTCCCCAAAAATCAAAGTGCTCCAAAAATTTGCTCCCTAAAGATCAGTCACTGCTCTCGGAGACCTACGGGAATCTACAAGACATCACCCCAAAAATGCCCAAGCAAAGCTGGAAACTGGAAATCACTTCACCATCATCTCCTTTATCCTGTACGGCCAAAACCAGTTGCTGGTCCAAAATGGAATTGATTCAACGGGGATTCGGTCTGTCAATACTTAACATGAATTCCACTGATACAGTCTGTCTGCTCTAGTGGAGAAGATCATTTGGGTTTCTGCCTGGGTCCGTTGCTTCTCACTTAAGTATTGGGCAGCACTTTCCAGAGAGAACAAAATTCACAAAAATTTATATTTATATTAAATATTTATATTAAATATTTACATTAACTGTATATCCCTACTTGAGTCTCGGCCATCAGAGATATTTATTAACCAAACGTATTATTTAACCAAATATTAAGATAGTAACCAAGCATATGGGCAAATTCTCATTAGGTAGGGAAACTGTGCAGAGCCAGTTCTTGTCTCGACTGGCAAGGAAGCCAACGTATTTCTGAAGAGATAGGAGAGAGTAAATACCGTTTCTATTGGCTGGCATCTTACAGAGCTCTGCCTGAGTGTTGGATGCCTTTCTCTCTGCAACAAAATGCCCAAGAACAGCAGCAGAGGATGGAAGGAAACTCTGACCTGCCACCAGACACATATCTTGAGACACGGCCAGTTCTGCATCTGCAGTGGAGATTTTTTTTTTTAATCTTCTTCCCATTGGGTAAAATCCAGCAAATACCTCAGATTATCTCTTTCTCTTTGGAGTGACCAGTTGGTGGCCCTCAAGTCATACAGCTGGAAGAGACCACAATGGTCACTGAGTCCAACCCCCTGCCATGCAGAAACGCACACTCAAAGCACCCCCAGCAAATGGCCACCCAGCCTCTCCTTTAAGACCTCCAAGAAGGAGACTCCACCACACTCCCAGGCAGCATATTCCACTGTCAAATGGCTCTTAATATCAGGAAATTCTTCCTGATGTTTAGGTGAAATTTCTTTTCCTATAGTTTGCATCCATTGCTCCATGTCCTAGTCTCCAAAACAACATAAAACAAGCTTGTTCCATTTTCGACATGACATCACTTCAAATATTTAAACATGGGAGTGGCATGAGGTTGTGTGTGGAGACATTAGCTGCCAACATCCATCATGGCCACTTTCCTCCTATTCCTGGGCCCCTAAGTGGGCTGCCATGCCCAAGAGCTCTCCTTCACCCCCTGAAAGAAGGTCCTGTCCTTCCCTTCCCCCAGCAAAAAAGCTGCCTGGGCCCTCAGTCTGACAGCTGTAGTCTCAGAAAGTAACTTTTCCAAGCCAAGGCCCTGACACTACACATCACATAATCCGTTACCCAAAAAAAGCAGAAACAAAGGCCGCTCCTAATTAGTGTCTTGTCAGGAGGCCGTTTAATAAAGCGCTCCTCTCAGCACGTAGAAACAAGATCCGAATAATAACATTTGTACAAGCAAGGGGCTTGTGTTACAGGAAACCCAAGACTTCTGGTAATTTAAGAAGAAAACAACCCGCAATAATAAAACTCTCGTGCAGCAGGAAGGCCTCATCCAAAAGACAGAAAATGGACAGCTGGTCAGCCTGTCCCCAGCAGACACATACAGCTCACGAGAACAAAATGAGGGATGGTCGATCCTGGGGTGGTTGTCATGGTGAACCCTGCATTTGTGGTGCAACTTTGCTCCCTGCCAAAACCACCCTTCAGATTAAATCCAGAACTCTGTGCTTTCATTCTAGGTCCTGGATTTAATCTGAAAATGCTCAAGGAAGGAGAGAATTGAAGGGAAGAACGGCAAAAAATGGATTTGGGGCAGTCTGTGGGACAGAGGACATAATTTGCCTCCCCTTCCCATACAGTGAAAACAGAAGACAGAGAAAATATAGGATGAAAATTCCCTGAAGATAAAGAGAATATGAGATGAGTTGAAGTCCAAAAGGAGAAAACTTTTCCTAGCTCTAGACTTACATGAACTGAACTGAGAACATTTCTCTGCTCCAGACTTTATGTGTATATTTCTATCCTGACCTGGTATTTTCAAGATCCTAAATCTATTCCAAAACACAAAAAGACCATCCGTGCAGCCCTTGGTGAACGCCCTACCAGCCTCTCCAATGGCAACGATGTCTCATTTTGGCCGTGCAGAAGATCAGGGCCAAAAGACGGCGAACGAAGCCCATGGCACAAGGCTCTCCTCTTGGGAACTTGTACATCGAGAGAATTTATTTTTAGAGTTTTAAAACAAGTGGGGCAAAGTCAGCTTGCCCATCCCTTCTGCCCCGCCTGCTGGACTGAACAGCTTGTCACTAGAACTGTTATTGCAAAGCCGGGCTCGTTCTGCCAAGCTGGGCTCCTGCCACCCAAAAGAGCGGGCATAATTGCCTCCATTCATGCGGCGTGCCAGCGAGCTGATGTTTGTTGAGAGTGGAGCCGTCTCCCCTCTCGGTGCCAGAGTGACTCACCCAGGGCTCCCATGTCGGAAAGGACCCAAGCATTTGCAATCGCGTTGTCGGGTTCTCAGAATCGCAATGGGGACAGTCAAAATTCATGATATGCAGGAGTGACAAAGCAGCTAGTTCTAACTAAATACCAAGGGAGAGTGGTGGTTTCAGTTCACCTAGCCATGTGTTTCTCTGCACAGATTGTCCACATTCAGCAACTACACGATGTGTGCATTTCTGCTTTTATGAAAGACCCATGCCCAAAATAAGGGGATTTTTTTGGCATCCTATATAAAAGGAAAAGCTTCCCAGCCCTCAGATAGGGGACCTCTCTTAAAATAAGGGACCCCCTGCCAGCCATATAAGGCACAAACCTTCTGACCCTCAAATAAGGGACATCCCTTATCATAAGAGCCCTGTAAGAGACACTGGATATCTTAAGAGTGTTACCTCTGGATACAGAAGAGCCGAGTTCAAATCCCTTATCAGCCACGAAACTGGCCAGGAAACCACAAACTGTCTTTCTTGCCTACTTCAGCCTAAACTAGGCCATTTCTGCACCTTACTGTTACAGTGCTATTGTTCCACTTTCAAATCCTATGGAATCCTGGGGTTTGCAGTTTAGGGGGAGGTATTTAGAATTCCCAGCCAGAAAGCTCTTTGGCCCCAGTAAACTACAAACCCCAGAATTCCACTGGATGTTGAATGGAATAATAGCACTATAAAAGTGTAGTGTGGAAACGGCCCCAGTCTGCAAGGTTGCAGGAGAGGAAAAACCTGTAACCTGTAACTATACTGGAGGGGAAATGCTGGGCACTGTAGTCCCCAAAAGTAACTTGTCTATGTTATGCTCCAGAACAACTATCACTCCGTAGTCATTTCTGTATTTCATTATAAATACAAGTAAGAATTAACTCTGTGCTTGTGTTAAGTATGGATTTGAAACAAAGCTGGCTATTCACCTTTGAAATGGCTTGCGGCCACCTCTGCACAGTTTGCTACATACCCAAAATTGTGTTGTCCAAACAACTAGGCTCCCTACCACTTCTGGTCTTAGGTTTTTCTCCATTTCTTGGAGTTTTTGGCAGTCCACGTGTCTCTTGCAAGGGTTCCAGGGAAGAAAACCACCCTCTTTCCACAGCCACTGGCAGTGGGGTGTATATGGGTAACCCTATGAATTCTTGGGTTGGTCCAGTGGGAAGGGATCGTACTTGCTGGAAGGAAGCTGCACTTGCCAGGGCTAAGGAATTGCCAGGGCTCAGGGTTAATATTTGTTAATTTTCGTTCCAAGATACAGACTACAGTAATTCACAACTACAGAGGAAGAGAAAAGGAACAAAAGGAAAGGAAACAAACCCTACATAAACAATATACACGTATAACTAAAACTGAAACTCAGACATAATAACAAAACCTGTTACTAAGAGACTAATCTATGATAATAAACACATCCTACCTATGCTAGCTAAATAAAACACAAAATAACTCTGAATTAGCCCTTTTCACTTTCAATGAAGGCCATTTCCGCACTACAGTGTTATAGCGCTATCATTCCACTTTCAACTCCTATGGACCTGGGGTTTGCAGTTCAGGCAGGGGCTGCTGGCAGCAGCCCCTCCCTGAACTGCAAACCCCAGGATTCCATAGGATGTTGAAAGTGGAATGATAGCGCTATAACAGTCTAGTGCGGAAATGGCCACAGTGGTATTGTTCTCAGTTGTGTATTTAGGAGAGAAGCAAGCCTGCATGGTGCAGTGGTTTGAGCATCAGACTATGACCCTGGAGACCTGGCTTTGATTCCTTGCTAAGCCATGGAAACCCACTGGGTGACCTTGGGCACGTCACACACTCTCAGCCCCAGAAAACTTGGAACTGCAGACTCCCTAGCTCACAGCCCACGCTTGCATCCATTTGCACGACACTGTATATACGATGCAAAACAAAATAATTTCCTACACACTGTGACGCTTTGCAGAATTCAGCTCAGTGCCAAACCCATGGGGAGGGAGAAGAACTTGACTCAAACACCCAGTTGTAACGTGCTTAAAAAAACCACAACCCCCTACTAAGATCAAGGGCCCAAACTACATCTGGGGATCAGCTGCCGGCCACAAAGGGCTGCTTTTACTTTGCTGTTCTTGAAAAGCCATCATGGGAGGCCATGGGTTTGAGTGGGTGAGCCCCAAGGCACAAGAGAACTCTTAACCCATTTCCCCCCTCCAAAATTGCTTTTCTCTCTGCAGCAGGAGTTGGGCCGTCGCTCTGGCTCTCCAGATGTTTTTGGCCTACAATTCCCATCAGGTCAGAGAGCCTGCGGTGAGGGACGGTGGAGAACTGCAGTCCAAAAACATCTGGAAGGCTACAGCATCCAACTCGTGCTGTGCAGGGAAGAAACAAGGACCCCCCCCCCGAATGTTTGAGGCAGCAGCCTCTCCGCCACGGAATGCTACCCATGCTGTAGTTTTGGGGAGTGCACTGCAGAATTCTAAGCGCCTTGCAAAACTACAAGTCCCAGGACTCCACAGAATGGACCCATGGCAGTTAAAACAGTTATCAAACCGAGATAACTGTGCAGTGGGGATGTACCCTTTCTCTCTTAGGGTGGGCAGTTTCAGTGGGGCTGGAGGTCAACAGTCTACTCTTGAAATCCCCTAATAGGTAAGGGGAAGGAGGAATTTCTGGCCATCTAGAACATCTTCAAAATACAGAAAAACTCAGCACCAAACCAGGCATCCAAAAACAGAGGCATTCTTTATGAGACTCTTGACCATGCTGGCTTGAGAATTCTGGGAATTGTAGTCCAAAAAGGTAACTTTTCCAAGCTCTGTCTAAGAACAGCAGGAAGGCTTGGCTATTCCTGCTCTTCCCCCTGTGCATGACATAGAGCTTAATTAGTCCGGCTTTCAATGGTCCAGCTGAAAGAGATGGTTGCTATTCCAGAGGAAATAAGTTTGAGAAGGTGAATTTGAGCCTCCAAGGCTCTGTTTGGGCTTTTGGTATAGAGAAGAGGGTGGGAAAGAGCAGTCAGTGTCCAGAAATCCTTATCAGTACAGAACAGAGTTCCTCTTCATAGTTTTATCTCGAGCACAAATTGTACGCCAAGTTCTGAAGCCACTGCGCCAGCGGCCGGCCAACATTCTCCACATTGCTCCATCAACCTTATCTCTGGAGCAGCAAGAACCTTCCAGAGAGGGTACAAAGTATGTTGGAAGACCTAGAGGGCAGGAAGAGGAAGAAGAAGAGGCGGAGGGCTAGCCATCCAGAAGAAACTGGATGCAGCTGCTGCAGAGATTCTCCCAAAAAGATCTGAGGCCCAAATCAGGCCTGGATATGTGACCCTCCAAAGTTAACAGCAAGCCCAATTGGAGAACAGCTGCTATAGGCAGAAAGGATATTTCAAAGGCTATTCCAAAAAGCTACTGCACTCCAAAAAATTTTTAAAAAATGCAAGCTACAAAACACTTCTGGACCCAAGCATCACAGATAAGGGAGGTCCAATCTGAATTTGGGTCTGAAAAATTGGTTCTTTGCCACTAAGCCCTCTTCCACACTGCAGAATTACAGCAGTTTGATACCACTTTATAACTGCTGCGGCTGCATCCTACAGAATGCTGAGATTTGTCATTTGCTGAAGTGCTAGAGTCACCCGGCCGAGAATTCTCAGAAAACTAGGAAACTACACATTCCAGGCTTCTATCGGAAAGGGCTGTGGCAGTTAAAGTGGCATTAGAGTGTTTTAACTGTGACGTGTGAAAGAGACCTTTTGATATGGAAAAACACTCACGCACACACTTTACAAACAAAGCAGCTTTTTGTTCCTGCTCACACCTGTGCTATGTGGAACTTTTGCCAAGAGGTGAAATTGTAGACCGTAATGGCTTCCTTGTGGAAAGAAACGTGTTCTTGGGTGTTCTTAGTTTTGGCCATTTCCGCACTAGACTGTTATAGTGCTATTATTCCACTTGCAACATCCTATGGAATCCTGGGGTTTGCAGTTTCAGGAGGGGCCGCGTGGATTCCATAGGATGTTGCAAGTGGAATAATAGCGCTATAACAGTCTAGTGCAGAAATGGCCTTTGTCGGGGATCGAGACAAACTAGACTCCCTTGCAACTTTTTTTTCCTTTGCAAATAGCAGGAATGCACTGATCTTGGGCTGCTGAAAACTGAAACAACCAGGAACCTGTCCTTCACCTACAAGTGAGAGCAATATTCTCTCTGGCTTAGTCTGCCCTAAGCAATTTTGGGGTGGTTTGCACCTGGGGAGAGGAAAATACAAGAATGATCCACAGAAAGAGACAGAAACAAACTCATTCATATATAAATACCCATCTGGGTGATTAGAACCACACGTAACAAATTCTAGACCCCAAATGGTGGCAATACCTTTATGAGTCCAACCAAAAAATGCACAAAAGTCATGATGCAAGTTTTTGAGGCTCACAGGCTTCTTCATCAGGCAAGGATTATAAAAAAAAACATGCAAGGGAAAGGGAGAGAAGTGACGATACTAAAGCCACATAATCTGCATGGAGAGCCAGTGTGATGTTGTGGTTTGACTGCTGAACTAAGATTTGGGGAGACTGGGATTGACTCCCCCTCAGCCTTGGAAACCCACTGGGTGTTCTGGCCTGGCCGCACTCTCTCAGCCTCAGGAGAAGGCAATGAACAAATCATGCCAAGAAAACCTTGTGACAGGTTTGTCCCAGGACCACCACACGTCAGAAATAACCAAAGGAACATAAACAACCACCAACAAGTCTGTGCCTTGTCTTCAGACCACGTGCGGTGAAGGTGTAACAGACTGTTGAATCAGGATCCAAAGAGTAACATCCCTGCCAGCAACAACAGAGCCACAAAATTTGGCGTACTATTTGAAAATGCAAGGTATACTCCTTAAAACTTCAAACTTGCCTGTCTCTGGTCCAAGCTCACAGGTTCCTTTGCTGGAAGAGAGCAAGGAATTTCTGTGTTGGGACAGGACTGTGTTCCCAGGACTGGAGATGAATTTAGGCATCAGATCAGGTGAAGAAAACCAACGGATGCCAATTTCAGTAACTTTAGTTTTGTGAGTATATTTGCCTCCAAGTTGCCCATTGGCTTATGGCAACCTCATGAATTTCACAGGCAAGAAATACTCGGAGGTAGTTTTGCCACTGCCTTCCTCTGAAATATCTCTTCCAACACCTCCTTGGTGGTTTCCCATCCAAGTACCAATCAGGGCTGACCCTGCTTCACTTCCAAGATCAGACAGGACCTGGTGCCTTTAGGGCATTTCAGCCCTTACTTTTAGCTGCAAATAATCCCCAAGAAAGCAGGATGGGGTCTTTCAGGAGGGCTTTAGTTGCGCATTGCAGCATGGCAGAATGGGGTTGACTAGATGGCCCGCGAAAGTCCCTTCCAACCCTAATATTCTACAATTCTACCTGTGTAGATCAATGTCCCTTATCTTTAATGTATCATTTCCAACTGTCTCAGAAAAAAAGGAAAGCAAGATAACAGCACCACAAAAGAAGGCCTGTGCATACTCTTCAATTGCAAAATTCAGAATTGAGGACAGGGAGGCAAAATGCAGGACGTGCAAGGCTTGCATTGACCGGTGCCGGTGAAGAAGGCCCAGGGGAGCCGTGGTGTCATTTCTGTTTTTATCAAGGATTCAGTGAGACGGTTCTCAAGGCAAGCTGCTGCATTCTGATAAAACTGGGCAGAAACAGCTGCCTTTGGGTCTCTCTTAGAAAGCTTTGCTGGTTAATAATACAAAACTTGCTCTAGTTTAGCTGAAGCGCCTTTTCCTAGGCCATTTCCTCACTAGTCGGTTATAGCCGATGATTCCACTTTCAACATCCTCTGGAATCCTGGGGTTTGCAGTTTCGGGAGGGGCCAGAAACTGCAAACCCCAGGATTCCAGAGGATGTTGAAAGTGGAATCATCGTACTATAACAGGCTAGTGCGGAAACGGCCCTAGTAACCATTTCGCAGAGGCAGCTGCATGCCAGCCCGTTGCAAAAGGAAATCCTTGAAATCTTATGCTGGAATAAACAGTAAATAACAGCAAAGCGAGGGCTGAGGTATGAAGGATTTTCAGTGCCTCACTCTCTAGAACGCTAGAAATTTGGGACTGAAGGAAAATTTCAGGGGAAAAGGGCTATCATTCTTCCTGGAGAGACAGTTGATGCCTTAATCTTGCCACCCTGCAGCTATAAAGTTACCCCAGGTCCACTGCTGTTTCTCTCTCTCACACACACATAAAAAGTTAGTTGGTGCATTTATGGACACGTGAGGTTTCAATTATGTGATTTAACTTTCTTTTAATTCTTCTTGATTGTTTAATTGTGTTTTAAGTTTTGTATTCTGTGGGTTTTAACTACATCTTTTCCATCGTTGTAAGCCGCGTTGAGTCCCAACCTGGGAATAAAGTGGGGTATAAATGGAGAAGAGGAAGAGGAGGAGAGGAGGAAGAAGAAGATTGTAAATTATTAAGGCTGAAACCTCATCATATAGGGAAGTCTTTTTTTTTTATCTAGTTAGATTATGTGTGCTTATATCTAGTTATTGTTCTTTTTAGTAATTTAGATATAATGATTTGTTTTGTATAGCTTTTTTATCTGTTTGTTGTTTCTTCTTTCCAAGTTAATACTCAAACATCATCATCATCATCATCATCATCATCATCATCATCATCATCATCATCATAATAATAGTGATAATGCAGAAGACTCCACCTTTGTACATCCCTTTTAACCACCAGAGCACAAGGAGTTGGCTGAAGGATGGAGCGGAGATGCTCGGAGACCCTTCTCCACCCTTTCCTGCTTCGCATTTGCAAATGCAGCCCTAGAAGAAGCTCAGGGGGCTTGCAAGGGGCTTCCCTGAGTCACAGACAACGTACAGGAGGAGCATCTGTTGCCAATCCGGGGTGGCTGTAGCCTACAAAAAGTTGGATGGCGCTGAAACAACCGGTGCCTGTTTTACACACGAACAGGAAATCCTCTCCACTAACACACACCACATGTGCACAAAAGAGCGCATGTATTTTCACCTAGATGTAGTCAATGGGGGGCGGTCTCTGTGGGTCACAAGCCAACCTCTGACAAAACTCCTTGGTTAGATCAGCAGCCAAATCTCACTTCTGAGCCCAGCTTTCTATGCTTTCCCACACCCACAACTCGAAAATGTTCTCTTTTCTTTGGCCTACGGCCAAAACGTAAGAGACGGAACGTATGTTTATACTCATGAAGTTACACAGCAGTCGTGCAACGCCAACTTATGGGGGAATGGCTATGTGCCCCATGCTCAACATGAATGTGAATCTATGTGTATTCATTTTGTGGAGGCCTGCACAGAGCACCACCCATGTGCAATGCACCTGTTCAATGACATCACCTATGCAACTCTCACAGCTTTGATCTGAATGCAGCCATTCCATGTTGGACAAAAATATCCAACTGTTCCTGCAAGGGAATTTATGCGTGCGTAAGTGTGACGCAGCAGCTAAAAAAGCCAATGCAATTCTAGGCTGCATCAATAGGAATATAGTGCCCAGGTCAAGGGAAGTAATAGTACCTTTCTACTCTGCTTTGGTCAGACCCCACTGGGAATCCTGTGTCCAGTTCTGGCCACCACAGTTCAGAAAGGACATGGACAAGCTGGAACACGTCCAAAGGAGGGCGACCAAAATAGTCAAAGACCTGGAAACCGTGAGCCCTCTAAGGGGCAGCTTAAGGAGCTGCATACGTTCAGTCTTCAGAAGAGAAGGTGAAGAGGGGACATGATTGCCGTGTTTAAATATTTGAAAGGATGTTATATGGAGGATGGAGCAAGCCTCTTTTCTGATGCTGCAGACTAGGACACAGAGCAATGGCTTCAAGCTTCAGGAAAAGAGATGCCATGTAGACATTAGGAAGAATTTCCAGATGGTAAGAACCAGTCAACAGTGGACTACACTACCTGGGAGCATAGCAGAGTTTCTTTCTCTTTTTTGGAGGTTTTTAAACAGAGGCCGAATGGCCATCTGTCTGGGGTGCTATAATGGTGTCTCCCTGCACGGCAGAACAGGGTTGGACTGGATGGCCCTTGGGGTCTCTTCCCACTGTATGATTACATAATGCTAAGACAGTGACAAAAATTCAGCCTACAATTCCCAGAATCCCACAGCGAACATGGCCAACGGACATGCTGGTCTGGGGGATTTGGGGAGATATCTTCTTAAAAAGGAAATGTTCTAATTCCTGAGCTTTCTATGGTTTTGTAGTAAAGGTCCTTCATCCACAAGGCTTCTGACTTAAATTTCACAACCTCAGAATTGAGTCTGGGGTGAGGAGAGGTTTTTTTCCCCCTCTTGGGCTACAATTCTGACCTGGAGTAACCCAACAGTCAATAAGCTGCCAAAAGCCCCTTTTTGGAGTCATACGAATCATCCCAGCCCCATTTCATTCCACCCTTTGGGAGTATCACCTCAAACTTCATTTTCAACGGGCATGCTTCCAGGTCCTACTTTATTAAGTTTCCACAATTGGCAACACCAGCCCGTTTCTCACAAGTCCCCAGAGTCCCACACACAGGGCTGTTGTTGATTTTGCCCCCCTTGAAATTGGGAATTGGTGGACATACAGAACAATTGAAATGTGGAATGCCATTCAGAGGAGTATGTTTTGAGAAACGCTCTGGCCATCCACCCCAAAGAAGGCTTCCAAAAAGCTAAATCAATGATAACAGGATCAAACAGCCTGCAAAATACAAGACTACTTCTCTCCTTCCCTCTTTCTCTCCTACACACACATCTTCACCCCTCCTCTCTCACACACCACAAGATTGCCATAGAGTTTCTGCTTTCCCTGACATATTCTACAGTAATTTTTTTTATATACGCAGCCAGATCCTCCACTAAGAAAACCTCTGACAAAGGCTTTCTACACCTACCCAGACCCCACCTTTATATGCTGGTTCTCTTTCTAGCTAGAAGTCTTTTTAGCAGCATCAGCACTTGGTTGACAGTGGAGGAGGACTGCACAAATTGACCTTCAGTGTCAGGTTGCAGCAGCATGTCTGCTGTGACTAATGCAATAAAACTTGGGCTGAAGAAAAAATTGGGATTTTCTTCTACCCAATCCCACTGTAACTTTATGCACCTTGCCTACAACAGGCAAGATAATCAGCAGCTGCCTCCAGAAGATGAAGAAGATGCCATGGGGTGGCTCTGATCCAGAGGCCAGCAGGTCCCCACTCTTTTTTAAAATAAAAATAATTATGCTTTCTTCATATCTTCATACACTTACGTACAAGCTCTTGCGTATCAGTTTGCTCCAGGCTATCCCAGTAAGGGCTGATCTTTCCCCCCAGCTCAGAGCTCACACACTTATCATTAACTGTCGGCACCATCACTTAGGAAACCGCTCGTTTAACAAACAAACCCCTTAAGGCACAATGTTGAGTAAAAATAGAGAGTCAAGTGGGTGTCTTAGAGGGTCAGCAAAGGCTCCATTTATCTGCAATTGCTCCTGTACTCCTTATTCTTATCTCAGCATAAATATTCCTAGCAGAACTAATACACTTAGAGATGCAAAAACTTGGCTAGATCTAACCCATCGGTCAGCCCATCCTTCCTTCAAAACGGTCGGCAACCACGTGCCTCCAGAAGAAAACCAGCAGGGCATGAAGCTGCACGCCTTCCCACGCTATTCGTCCATCAGCCATGAACTGATTTCACCCCTAAATACATCTGAGCTAACATGGGCTCCAACCCTAAATGAGGCTGTCTGAGTTTCAAGGTCTTCCAGGAAGGGCTTTCTATCAATTCCAACACCATCACAGGTCCAAATTTGGTGCAGACGCAGGAGAGGGCTTTCGCGTTGGCTGTTCTCAGGCTGTGGAACTCCCTGCCACTGGAATTTCAATTGGCCCCTTCTCTGCTCTCTCTCTACCAGCAAAGACTTTTTTTAAATTAGGAAAGCTTTGATTCTTCACTCATGCAGCAGAACGTACTGTGCTTTTCTCTCTCTCTTTTTTTTTACTGTGTTTCAGTTGTCCTTCAAACTGTTTCAAGTTAGCATTTTTAAATATGATTTGTTTATTTAATTGGTTTTTCTTAGCATTTGTACAGGAAAATTTTAACTCTACTCTGTCTTAATTTGTTGTAAGCTCCCTTGAGTCTCATGCTGGAGAAAGGCAAGATACGAATTAATTAATTAAAAGTACCATCCTCATATCTTGCAGAAGTTAGTGGTGCATCGCTCAAAATAGCAATTCCCTTTGATTATTCAAAACTGACCACATTTCCACAGCCACGTTTTGGGGTGACAAGATCCCCTTTTTATTTTTTCTATTCCCATTTGCCTTAGAAGTCTCTGTTGTATGTCTCAGGGATAATACCTGTGCACTGGACAGTTTTTATTAACTCGATGCCACTGTAACCGCCACAGCCTCATCCTGGGATTTGTAGTCTGCGGAGGAACTGGAATTCTCTGCTAGAGAGCTGTAATGCACTTTCCTGAACCGCGGCTCCCAAGGTACCCTGTCTACGCTACAAAATTAAACTGATTTTAGCTACACTGTTTTGACGCATAGTGTAAGCTGCTTTGGTCCCGTAAAGGAAGAAAGCGGTATATAAATTATATAAGTAAACATGGGTGGGTACGCTTGCAGTTGTCTTCTCCCCTCCCTGCCCTGCCCAAAGGTCCAAGGAGTTTTGCAGGGAAGTCTGCAATCCCTTTGACGGGTTGCCTTCCGCGCTGCCACGAACGGTCGGCTTATCAGCCTCGGCCACTTGTCCGCTCGCGCACTGCGGGCCTCCCTGGGCTGGCAGCTCGGGCTTCCAGAAAAGCTTTTAATCAGAGTCTATCAAGAGAGCTTTATAGCCATTAAGCCAGCACTGGGATCTTCTAAGGTTATTCTGAATTGCAGTCCGAGTACGTAAAACCCGAGACGACCCGGGGCTTCTGTTTATGGATCTCGGTTTCTACTGCCTGTTATAAATTGCTGGCGACAAAAGCTGGAGCTCAGTTTGGCCATCCTTATTAAATGCAGTTCTTTATTTTATTTGGTTATATCTTTGGGTTGGGGGCATCACCAGCAACAGAGCCATTCTGTGGGCCTCTTGGGCCCTTTCTGCACTGGACTGTTACAGTGCTATTGTTCCACTTTCAACCTCCTATGGGATCCTAGGGTCTGCAGTTTAGGGAGGGGCATTTAGGATTGTCAGCCAGAGAGCTCTTTGGCCTCAGTAAACTGCAAACCCCAGAATTCCACAGGAAGTTCAAAGTGGAATAACAGCACTATAACAATGTAGTGCGGCAATGGCCTCAGTGCCTGGTTTTTCCCAGAGTCTAGGAAACATCACTTCTTTGGACAACAATTCCCATCATCTCAGTGGCCAGGCTGGCAAGGAGAGGGGCAGGGTTATTATTTTGTGGAGCTGCAGGCCCTGAAGGCATCGCTTCTCAAACTTGCCCTGTTCCTGGCATTTCGTCCACCACAGGGCGAATCCCGCTCCTTGCGAGAGCTGCATATGACGTTCCTCTGAGTCCAGATATCTTTAACTCTCCCTCTCCCACGTCCCCTCGCCACGTCCTTCCTGACTCATTGCTCAATCCTCCTCTGACCTTGCAACTTCCCCGCCGAGCTGCTAAACCTCTTTGGCCACCTTGGACAGGAGCCCCGGTCTCTGGGGGGCTTTGTGTTTCTAAGACCTCCATTACCAGAAATCCCCACGGGGAGAAGCTCAGTGTTCTCAAATGACCCAGTAATTCCCATGTTTCCTGGCCCCATTAATGGGGTTAAAAGCGGAGAACTTTAAATCTCGCACTTAAGGCCCTCGCTCGCCTGAATGCGGCTCTCTGTCGGTCACAGGCAGACGCTTAGCAGTCAGATGTCAACGATTAGGGAAGGGAATCTGCTGGAATAAAGCCACCACAAAGAAGTCTGTACCCCAGCGACACATGAGCCACACTGAGGACCGGTTCTCGCCAGCGTAGCCCTAATTGGTTTAAAAGCCGCGAAATACTCTCATGAGTCAGCAAGAGAGTTTGGAAGTCTCTGGCTTATCAGTTGACTCCCCAAATCGAGGAATCTGGATTTTAAAAAAGAAAAACTCCTCCTATCTTGGAAGAAAAATAAAAGATATTAAGAATGGCCAATGTTTTACGAACACTACTTTTGTCCAGCACCAAAATACCCTGACTAACAAAGGTAAATGTGGGAGGAGCGAGGACACATTGCAGGGAGAAGTCCTCGCCTCTCTAGCAAAAATACAGCTGGCTCCACTTGAGATGCACTGTGCAGATAAAAGGCCAATTTGGGCTCCCCGGTTCCTCGTCTTCACCCTGTACCCCTGCCAAATCTCAAGGCCTCTTCCTAAGTCCCATGGCCTGGGTCTTCCTCTCTAGTCCTCAAAACAAAGAGGAAGAATCTCAAGGCAAGAGCATTACCTTGAACACACCCTCCACCCTTTCACAGATGAAAACCGGGACACCTGCAGCCGAGCAACTTCAGAATCTGGGCAAGATGGTAAGAATTATGAATGAGGAAGAACACACAAGCTAGGAGAGGCTGCAGCATTTTGCTTTTGCCTGAGCTGACTGGGACAGGCCAGATTCCGCCCTCTCCTCTCCCTCCTGCAGAGTTAACGGAAAGCAAACTACTACTGCACTTTGAACTCAGTTTGCAGCAGGTGAAGTAAGCTCAGGACAAAAGAGGAAAGCGAAAGGAGGAGAGAGGAACTGGGATGTTTTAAAAGAAGCTGAAAAAAGTGGGACACCAGAGGATTAATAAGTATTAAACTGGGAAACGTGGAGGGTATGCTTGACAGGTGCGTGTGCATGTGTCTTGACTGGCTAGGCTTGGTGTTTTTTGATCTGAATGGCATGATTTGTGAACTGTGCTCCATGCTTACTGACATCACTGGGGCTGCTGCCTATGACATCACAAGGGGACATCCTTAGATCTCAGGCTCTGGCCCTGAAATCTCAATGCTTGGGATAATCCTGCCATGGCAACCCTTCTCCCCACCCTCCCACCCAGTTCTCACCTCCCTCTCCCACTACACAACCAACAACATAATCCTGGGTGACGGGAAAGGCAGAGGGGTGAACCTTTTGGCACCGTTGTTTGAAAACTCTCGCGGGAAACATGAGGTCTAGCAACATGCTTTCTATAAAGCCTTAGCCTTTTGCTTCCAGAGCGCTGGTCCTTGCCGATGGAAAAGTCCCTTCCCATCTCCAAATCTTGTACAAAAAAGAGAGCGAGAGAGAAGCTTCAACGCCCAGCATCTCAGCAGCGACCACCCTTTCTGCTGGGAATCCGAAGCAACTTTGGTCCAGAAACCCAAGGGCACTGGAGTTCCCAGGAACAAAAGCCTGGGGCCCAGCCCATCCTGATGGTAATCTCGCTCCTACCTCCTGCTCATTTCCACTTGCTTTGTGTTCCACTAAAAATACCACCGGAGAGGAAATTTCTGCTATAGGGTGGATACCTTCCATCTCAGGAGGGGCTTCCTGCCAACACCCCAATTCAAAAACAACCAGGCGGCTGAAGTTCCCAAGAAAGACACTGATCCCAGAGAAGATGGGGGGGGGGAGCAAAAGAGAAGGATGTTCTGAGATTATGCTCAGGGCACGGGGGGCAAACTTGTTCCCTTCTACACCCTCATCAGTTCCTTCCTCCCTCGACCTCTGGCTTGCATGTGCTGCAAAGAAGGCAGAAGATGCAATTGCTCTGGGATGCTGTTGTTGGAAGTTTTGGGAGAAAAGTCTGGTGAGGGGGGCATAAAAGAAAGCCCCCCCCTTTGCAAAGAGTGAAGCTGAGAGACAAGAGACGTCCCACAGGCCTCCAGTAAGGAATTGCTCCATTCACCCAATTATCCAGCTAAGAAATCACCTCATGGGTAACTGGAAGCTGCCTTAGAGAAAGTTAAACCACGGGTCCATTTGGCATCCCACCATCTACAACAGGGTGGGTAACTGTGTGGGTGAGCAGGGGCTAATTTTCTCTTTCCATTCCCCGGCGGCCCACACGTGCACCTAACTTTCCTCCCGAATGGCTCGACCTTCATCTGAGTCCTTCTCAAAATGGCAACTGGAAACGATGTCACATCACTTCCTGTTGCCATTTTGAGAAGGTCTCCAAGGAAAATAGAGGTATTTGGGAGGGCTGGGGATCTGAGGGGCTTTCTGAGTGGGTATGGGGGAGAGAGTATGTTTGCAGGACTTCCTACACAGTTTCCAGGTGAAAAACACCTGAAAGTCAGGCTGATTTTTTTTTTTTAAAAAAATGGGGAGTTGGGGACACCTTGGGTGACCAATGGAGAGCTATGGGGGCTGCAAAAATGGGGTCCAGCGGCTGTTTATGACCCACAGGCTGAATCTGGCCCACCCCTGGTCTACACTAGGGGTTTGTTGTTGTGTGCCTTCTAGTTGTTTCCCACTTATGGTGACCCTAAGGCAAACTAACAGTGACACACCCAATGTCACCCGATAGGGGTGGTGTTCTGGCCCTCCAGGGCTTCTCCAGCTTATGCACCCACTTGTCTGTGACATCACGTCAGGGGTGGCCGGAGACTTCCATGTCAGCCGTGCGGCGAATCAGCTCAGAATTTGATTGCAAACTTCCAAGGAGCTCTCCACGGTGCTGAACCACTTGTTTTAGGGGCCAGGTTCAGCAACTTGGGTAGATCCTTGAAAATCTGGAATAAAACCCAGAGCGGCTTCATCACATTCCTTGCACCAAAACTACCACTCACTCCAGGATCATATACTACTGTGTTTTTATTTAGCCCTCACGCTGAACATTCCCAGTGCTCGGGTTTCAGGTCTTTTCCAGCCCAAAAAGCCAAAAAAGGAGCCTTCTGTACACAGAGTGGATTCTCCTCTCCTCTGCCTCCTGAACCTCTATTCTTTCCCCACATAGGGGTTCCAGTAAAGATAATTTTCTCTGGTTTCGTTTGCAATGTAACATCGGTCATGATCCCTGCTCTATCCCTTCTCTCCCCAGCCAAGCTCGCAACTGGGCTAATCAGCCCTGGAAGGGACAGCCTTATCAAACCACGGGATGCCTTTCTCTCTTCCCCAACCCCTTGTCACCCACAAATGCACTGTTTTCAAGCGGCGGTAATTTGAGCTTCCTAAACCTGGCCTGGTGGTAACATTTTCCTGCAGAGCGTATTTGTGCGTGCACAAACTTTCAAACCCTGCCTGGACCAGGAACGGGACGAAGAAGAGCGGAAACAAATTTGTACAGGAATCGACGGAACATTCTGACATTCTCATGGCTGAGCTCTAAGCTGGCTGGGCTTTTATCTGCATTTCTGGCCTGGGAAGTCCTCACGAGATAAAAAAAAACGTTGTGTATAAAATACTTAGGGTTGTCAACCCAAATGCTTTGGAGTGCATAATGGTCTGACCCTTTTAAAAAACCAATTAGGAAGGTTTATTTATTCTAAAATACCTATATACCTTACCCTCTGTCTGAAGATTTCACAGTAGTGTACGATAAAATCAATTTAGAACAATAAATAACCACCATTTTAAAAGATTAAATATGTATTGCTGCATTTGTCATTTAAAATTGCACAATTTAAAAGGCCCAAATGCCCTTACGGCACCAAATCCAGTCTGCTCTTGGAAGCTAAGCAGGGTTAGCCCTTGTTAGTACTTGGAAGGGAAATCACCAAGAAAAACAGGGTCCTGTAGCTTAAACTTCAGAGGAAGATGATGGCAAGTGGAATAATAGCACTATGCCAGGCTAGTGCGGAAATGGCCCTGCTCCAGTGTTCAGACCACTATACCACAATGGCTCAATTGTAATACAAATGATGTTAAAAAACCTAATCAGTCCTATTTAAAAGCATAAGTTTAAAACAATTTAAAAACAAACATAGTAACCAGGGTAAACATGCAGCAAAGCCATTAAAATACCCTTTGGCTACAACTGGTAAGGGGCCAAACCCCTATCCAAAGAATTTCCACACTAGACTGTTATAGCACTATCATTCCACTTTCAACATCCTATGGAATCCTGGGGTTTGCAGTTCAGGGAAGGGCCAGCTGGCTGCAAACTGCAAACCCCAGGATTCCATAGGATGTTGAAAGTGGAATGATAGCGCTATCGTGGAATGATAGCGCTATAACAGTCTAGTGTGGAAATGGCCATAGAAAGGCCATTGCCTGGAAGAGGAAGGAGAACCCAGGCGGAGCTCCACAGACTGGGAACAGCTACCAAGAGGGCCCTGTTTTTTGTGTCCCTACCAAATCTCCCTGCAGCAGGGTGGGGGCTGAGAGAAAAACCACCCATTGATCTCCAGGGTGGGCAAAGTACAGTTCAGGGAACGCCAGCAAACCCCAAGGACCGGATTCATGGCCCTACCACAGAAATAAGGAGCTCAGACTCCTTCAATTTTGCCCGCCTTCCTTTGTCTCCAAACTTCTCAGATCACCCCTTTTTCTGGTCAAAAAAGTAGAGGTGTGTGCATGCATTTGTGTGTGTGAGAGAAGCATTTCTGCGCCTAAAAACCTCCAGAATACCCTGCTCACCTTTTATATCGGTCATGGTGGAGAGACTGTACTCTTTAACCTCAAAAATGCCGGCCTGTTTGTTTTTTTCCAAATAAGAACTAGATTTACAGCCACTTCTGTGGCCCACGGGTTCTGTTATTTTTGCCCATCAGTGCTGCCCTCTTTTTAAGGTCCCAGTGACAGATAATCGGGCCCCCGGACTCACCACGGTTGCCCAGCTCTGGTTCCTTTGTCACTACCACTTAAAAACGGCAGCACCTTCCTTGCGGCAGATCGTGCGGCAGGAGTTAGCCAAGCTCAGCATTCAGGCCCTCTGTTTTGTTTGGAGGATCCAGGCTTGGCACAACCTCCGGGTCTCTGTAAATAGAGCCCTGAGAGGAACACCTCCTGACCTCGTTTGCCACCGGGGGACTAAGGACCACCTCTTTACCCACCCTCCCCTCTGCTGGCATGAAGGGATTACCTCCCACCACTGCCAAACTCCTCCCGGGCCACAAAATCACCTCTGTGCGTGCCTTGGCTCTCTGCAGTCCTGCATTCAACACACCCTCTATGCTCCCTTCCATCATTCAACCGACGCAAGGTGTCTTGGCCCCGTGGCCAACCCACACAGCTTTCTCGCTTTGCACCAGTCTGGACGCTTTGCAGCCCCCCACAACCCAAGCAAAAAACAATCCTGGCCTTGCAGGGGTGACCCCAGAGCAGTTCATTCCTTCCTTCAAACAACAACTCCCAGAATTCTTTTTGCTGGCTGGGAATTTCTCACTCCCATCCTTGAAAAAGGAATTATTCCAAACTCTGGACACTTCTGGGAGCCACCAAGATGACAAAAAACAAAACAAAACAAAAAACTAGGGAAAATCAGAGATTTATCCACATCCCACACTTAGATCACTTTGATCCCACTTTAACTGCTACGGGTCCATCACTTCCTATGGAATTCTGGGATTTGTAGTTTCAGGAGAACTCTTTGCTTTGTTGTTCAAGGGAGTCCATAAGAGAATTCCAAGCCCTTCTTTCTCAAAGTACAAATCCTCAGATTCCAGAGGACAGAGCCATGGCTGTAAAAGTGGTATCAAAGTGGGATACCAGTGCCATGTGGACATCTCTCCAAGTCAGAAAAGTGAACTTAGTCTTACCTTCCTCCCGCTTTCTGAACTGGAGCTTAGCTTGTGCCTCTTGAGGTTCCTGCTGCTCAGGTCCGCCTGGGGTTTCCAGACATCGCCGTTGTCAGTGCTCGGCGATTTGAGCGGCGACGCCTCTCCATCCACCACGATGCCGGTGTGCACCATGTCTTCCGTGCAGGTCAGCTGGTGGTTCCGGAGATACTCGTCTGTCTCTTTGTCCACCACCAGCAAACGCGTCTCCGCTTCGACGGCTTTGATGCGCTGCACAACCTACCAAGGGCGAGGGAGGGAAGAAAAGGAGAACATGAAGGCAGGTTGCTAAAATGTCTGCTGAGTCCCAACCTAGAAATGTCAAAACAATGCACAGGGAGAGGATGAATCTTGTTTTAAAAGAGAATTGTCCCTCTCTGAGGCTTTTTCAGCCAATTATTTTGGGGTCAGTGTCACCTGGAGTCAGCAAAACCACCCCGGAGCCTGCGTGCAACCTGTGGATCATCCCTCGTTTAGCCAAATCAGTTAAAAGGCAGAGACTCAAACGCTAAAAATCTGTTTGTCCACAGCACAGTCGGATCTGCTCCATAAATTAAAATAAAAACTTCAGCAAAGAAGATAGTCAATCCAGGGTTATTTGGGCACTTCAAAGACTGCACTGCTTAACCTTGAACATGTACTCCTAAATCTATGGTTAAGAATGGCTAATGCTAGTTAAATGGAACTTCCTTATTCGGATGCAGTGTACCTCTGAGATCCAGGTGTTGGGCCAAACAAAAGATAAGCCTCGTTCAGCAGGGGCGCCCCATTTCCGGCATGTCCCCCCTCCACAAAATTTGGCATTGACCCTTGTCTCTGTGGTGCAAGGTAGAGAACTTTTATTTCTATTTTCCCATCGTTTAAAAAAAAAAATCAGTCATTGAAACTGATGTTATCTTCTTCTGTATTTCAAATAAGTTTTGTTCAATCCCCGTAATTAGTAATTATGGTTTCATTGTGGATTGTTTTCAATCATTGTTTTTTCAAATTGTTAGCCACTCTGAGATAAACACCCATACTTAAGGGTGGAGTACACATCTTTTGAAAAGTTTTAAAAATAAATATTCTGTTTGGAACATCTGTATAGGACTTCCTTTGTTTTGATATCATGCATGTGTGCTTAGAATATATATAATCTCCGTAACTTTTTTTTCTCCCTGTTTCTCTTACGTTGACAGAGTGCTTTTTTAATATTATATATATACACACACACACAGTCCAGTCAGCAATGTGTGTATGTGTGCAATCAGCCCTTCATATCTGCAGATTCTGTATCCACAGATCCAACCAACCACAACCTTACTTTTACTTTATTATTATAATGCTTTAGCCATAGGCCATTTGCATACATGTCACCAGAATCTGTGATAAAAATACAAATAAAGCATTAAAATATTACAGTAGATCACATATTAAAAGCATATAAAATACAGTAGGTGACTAGTACATTAAAATATGGACATATAGAGTTATAAAATATATAAGATATAAAAAACTATATAATCATAAAATATATTAGGGTGAACATTAGTGCTAAAATTATTAAAATCAATAAAAATCAATAAAAATCATCCCCAGCACAGTCAACTGCCATATCCTTGATGAGACTGGCCCTGATTTTCATACCGCAGAGTTGGTGTCGGACAGCAGGTAAAAAAAACTTTTCCGTACCAACCACAACTTGAAAATATCCAAAAAAGAATTCCCAAAAGCAAAGTTCATTTTGCCATTTTACATAAAGACCACAATTTTACTGCACTATTATACCTAATGGGACTTGAGCATCCATGAATTTTGGTATCCCCAGGGGGTCCTGGAACCAACTGAGGGATCACTGCATGTGCTTTGAACTTACAGAGACCCCAAAAATTTCCTAGGATTTTTCTGAGGCAAGGAATCCTCAGAGGTGGTTTCGCCAGTTCCTTCCTCTGGAATACAGCCTGCAGCACTTGGTGTTCATTGGTGGTCTCCCACCCAAGGACTAACCAGGGCTGACCCTGCTTAGCTTCCAAGATCAGATAGGATTTGGTGCCTTCAGGGTATTTAGACCCTAGCCACAAAGTTCCAGATCTGTCCTGCATGCCTAATTCTCTTTCTATTCATTTCTTCGAAAGGAGCCAGCTTTTGGGGAATGAGAAACAGCCACAAGAAGAAATATAGAAATGTATGGACACAATCATGGCTGCTCAGGCCTGAAAGATGAGCCTGGAGGCAGACTGTGTGTGGACTGGAGGTCTCTCTTCTCCTTGTTTCTCAGTCCAGAGGTGTCCTCATCCATGACTTGCCGCAAGAGTGATGGCTCACGGACCAGAACGCCTCCTGCTCCCTGTCAGATCCACTTTTCCGCTCCATGAGAAGGCTATGCTGCACCAGGGAACTTCAGCAATGCAGAAGTACTTTAGAAAGTAGGTGACTGCAATTCCCAAGATCCCCCAGCTATCTTGGATAATTATCTGGTTTGAGTACACTTGCACAGAACTAGAAGTTATAGTTCCTCTCACGGGGAACTATAACTCCTAGAATTCCCCAGACAGTATGACCATTGTCCAGTCTGGATGTAAATACATATGCACACAGTTTACAAATGTTTCCTTTGAGGACAACAATTCCTAGAATCCCTGAGCATGTCTACTGTCTAATCTGGTTAAAGACATTTGCACAGATCTTAGAAAAGTTACTTGGTGGAGGGACCGCAACTCCTCAAATCCCTCAGTATATCTGATGTTTAGCCTGATTTAAAGACATTTGCAAGGCCATGGAAAGTTTACTTTTAGGGAACTACAGCTCCCAGAATCCCTCAACCAGCAGGGCCACTGTTTTGTTGTTGCAGTAGAACTTCAAGTCGGCTTCGACTTATGGCAATCCTATCTTAGGGTTTTCATGCCGAGAATTATTCAGAGGGACTTGCCATTGTCTTCCTCTGAGATGGAGAATTGGACTTGCTTACAATCACCCAGTGGGTTTCCGTGGCTGAGCAGGGATTCAAACTGTGCTCTTCTAGACTTCTAGTCCAACACTCAGACTACTGAACCCCCCTGGCTCTTGGTCACTCTTTGGTCTGGCTTAAATTCATTTGCACAGAGTGCCCGAAAGTAAAATCCACAAGCTTTGCACCACACAAATGGGGTGGGGGGTGGCCCCCATGCCAGCAGGACAATGAATCCATTCCAGGTTTTGGCTAACCTTCATGTTGCTCTCCAAGGTGCTGAACCTACAGAGCAAGAGGTTTCAGGACTTTGGAGAGCTCCCTTTTCAAGTTTAGGATAAAATCTGGACTGGATTAAGCATCCAACTGGCATGAGACCCACTAGCCCAGTGGTTCTCAACCTGTGGGTCCCCAGATGTTTGTGGACTTCAGCTCCCAGAAGCCCCAGCCACTATGATCAATGCTCAGGGCTTC
This sequence comes from Iguana delicatissima, assembly GCA_948472985.1. NCBI lineage: Eukaryota > Metazoa > Chordata > Lepidosauria > Squamata > Iguanidae > Iguana > Iguana delicatissima. The sequence continues at coordinate 2,715,340 of CAOKZL010000019.1, read as the reverse complement.
TGGGAGCTGAAGTCCAAAAACATCTGGGGACCCCCAGGTTGAGAACCACTGCACTAGCCACTACCGGCAGACCATTCTAGAAGCAAGAGCAAAGTCTCTTGTGAGAAATGGCACCACAGAAGAGGTACAGAAGGTGCAAGGGGGCCCATTCCATCAGCTGGGCTGAGAGACCAACACCATTTGTCTCTTTCTCTTCCAACTCTCTCTCTGTTGTGCCTTTAAAAAAGACACTATAAGCTCAAAGGTGGGGAGAGTCTTCTTATTATCAGCTTAGAAACCTTTTTCATCTTAAGACTAGAACAAAAAAAAATCTTAAAAATTAAGTACTATAAGGAAAGTATGGGCATAAATGTCATTTTGGCCGTGGAGGAAGTACAGACCTCCTACTAAGGGCTTCATCAGAAAGAGACATTTTGGGGCTCACTTTCTAACCTGCACAATCCAGGCATTTGGACCACAACTCCCGTCATTCATGCCAGCCAGGTCACCTGCGGCTGATTGGAGCTGCATTCCCCTAACACCCAAAGGATGACAGGTTAGGAGAGGCTGGTCTTGAGATTCTCTTAGGCAAAAGGTGGGAAACGCTGTGGTAAGGGAAGGTGGTAGAGAAAATTGAAGGTATTTGGGTTGGCCAGAGCAGCCTGGGTAGATTTGGCCCCTGGTCACAACACAGCCGTCCACCCCCATGGTAGAGAGTGAGGAGCAGCCATCAGAAATGGGGAGATAATGGCATGCAAGGACGTGACAGCAGGCTAGGGTGTTGCACTACATCCAGAAGATTAGGTGAATAGACTGCTTAATCATCTTAAACCTGCTGCCTATCAGTTTTATGGGCTCGCCCTGGATTTTTCGCCATGGTTTTGGTCTGAGTCATTTCTTCCCTCTCCTGTTTACACCTCTTGCCACAGAAGGGAAATAAATCTTCCCATAGTCCAGCCTTGCATGCAAAAATGAAGAATTTCAACAATCCCCCTGCTCCCGGCAAATAACAATACAATAGTTTCTGTGCAGTTTTCTACAACTATCTGCGCTTCAGGACTTTGGCTGAAAGCACAATTTACAGGCCCACAAAAAACAGTTTTTTGCACAGAAGACCTGAGCTGAAATCCTATTGTTACTCCTCTTGAGAGTAGACCCACAGACTCAATGGGATTGATTCCCCATTTAAGCACTGGTTCAGTGAGTCTACTTAAGCTAGAATAAAACGTGATGAGATGAGGTAGACCTTTGGTCTGAGCCAACAGGGCTGTTCCATACCTCCAGCATTTCACAGACACAAAACAGAACATGGGTGGCTAAGGAACACCAGTGTGTGGTCAAGATGACAAAAACAATTAAGAATGAAGAACAGCAGCAGTTTGCTTTTGCCTGAGTCTATAGGAAAGAGCAAAATTTTGCCACCCCCTCCTTTTCTCCCTGCTGAGTTAACTGAGTGCAGCAATTTTTGCATTTTGAACTCAGGCTGCAGCAGCTGAAGGAAAGTGAGGACAAAGCGGGAAAGCAAGAAGAGGAGAGAGAAATGAGGCCATCTCAAAAGCTGGAAAAAAAAAGTGGGATGACAGAGGATGAACTGGGACTGTCCCTTCCAAATCAGGGTGCCACGACTGGATGATGGAGGCCCGAGCCATCAAGGCTGTTCAGGAACGTGGAAGTGCAACTCGTTCAGCTGGGCAGGGGAAAACAAAGTGGACCGCAGGCAATTAGTCCTGTTCAGCTCCTACATGCATAAACATCCCCCCTTAAACACAATGGCCAGAACACTGCTGATGTGTGAAAGCTGCATTTTTGCATGGCTGCACAGCAGCTGTGGAGACCGAAGGGGCACAAAATCCATTGGCTCCCAGCAGCTGGCTTCTCCATGGGCCTCATTCCCTGCAAGGATGCTGAGCCCACAGCCTAGTCCAGTAACAAAATTCCGCTCTTTGTCTGGAAACGAAGCAAATTCAAAACCAGTACTCCAGGGGTGGGCAACTCTGGAGAAGCTGGGAGCCAATTCCCTTCCCGTTCAACAGCGAGCCCAAACGCCTCCACTTCCCTCTGCATTTTCCTTTCAAAATGACGAAGGGAAGTGATTCTTTGAGAGGGACTGCCACCATTTTAAGAGGAAGCGCAGAGGAAAATGAAGATATTTGGAGGTAGCGTGGGGCCTGAGGTGCTTCTTGGGTATTTTAGCGTGTCTGTAAACATTTGAGGGGGCTTTCTTTGTGGCTGCCCAAAACTCATGCTGAAAAATTTCTTTTTAAAAAATTGGGGCTCAGGGACTTTGGACAATTGGTGAGGGGCTTCATCAGCCCCAAATGTAGGTTCCAGGGCCTGCATGAGGCCCATGGGTCACACTTTCTCTGCCTCTGCTGTATCTTCAGTTTAAATCTCAACCTGCTCATTTCCTCCTGCCATCCTGCCTCCCAGCCCAGTCACAGAGCAAACCCATTTCAGTGACGCAACAATTGCATGAAAGCTCTGGAATGAGGCAGAATTTATCCAAAGTGATACACAAACACACATCTTTGGGTTACTTAGTTTTAGTTACTTAGTGTAGTCAGGATGGGTTTATGGTAATAGATAATCTTACAGTCTTTTGCTATCTGGGTTTCGTTATTACATTTTAGTCTTAGTTTAGTTTAATCTAGTTTAGTTTTAGGTACAGTTATATAGTTTTAGCAACCCTGCTAGGTATAGGTTCCCAGATCCCCCTCTGTGGATACCAAAATTCGTGGATGCTCAAGTCCCACGATGGACAACGGCGTAGAAAAATGGTGCCTCTTATAGAAAGCAGCAACATGGAAGTTTACTTTTGGGATTTTTAAATCCAAAAACAGTTGCCCACCCCTGTTCCAAGCGGTCACTCAAAGCAGCACTGATTATATTTAGGCAGAAATCCGGTTTGTGTCATTCACAGCTAAATTATATATGTGTGTGTAAATTCCCTTACACCTGAGGTTGCACTTTTTTGGCAATTGCACGACATCTGCATTCAGTTGATGGTTACATTAGCAGAGTTTCACGCACGTAACCATTTCCTGCGGGCCTCAGTCCTATGGATAGTCCCAAACAGTTTGTTGTTTTTGTTGTTGTTGCATGCCTTCAAGTTGTGGCAACCCTAAGGTGAATCTAATGGCAACCCTAAGGTGAATCTAATACCTTTAAGGCACCAGATCTCTTCTGATCTTGGAAGCTAAGCAGGGTCAGACCTGGTTGTTCTTGGATGGGGGACTGCCAAGGAATACTAGATCCTATTTCAGAGGAAGGAACTGGCAAAACCACCTCTGAGGATTCCTTGGCTAAGAAAACCCTATGAGATTCATGGGGGTCGTCATAAGTTGACAGGCAACTTGAAAGCACATATGCACACACAAGGCAAAACTATCATGAGATTTTCTTGGCAAGATTGTTGGGTGGGAGCTTTGCCTTCCTCTGAGGCTGAGAGAGTAGAACTCTCCCAAGGTCACCCAGTAGGTTTCCATGGCCAAGCAGGGATTTGAACCTGGGACTCCAGAGTCATAGGACAACACTCAAACCGCCACACTGCACTGGGTCCTACTTTCTCTTTTGCAAAATCTAAGCACGTCCTGTACCCAACTGCTGGTTGGGAGCAGTTGGAGGGATCGGGTGGGCAGAGCCCCCGTCTGTCCAAAGAGCACAGCCAACCACGCCCACGCCAGAGCAGACAAGCCTCCACATTCCTCTCCAAGCCCTGGTGGAACTGCCCTTGCAATGGAGGGATGCCCACCCATACTGGCAAAACAAGCCAAGCTGGCTCTAATTCCGTTGGCACCAATTTCAAAGCACGGCTCCCCCCGCCTTCTCTCGCACATGCAGAAAGAGAACAACACTCCCAGTGGCACACACCCACTGCTGCTCTCTCCTCCCTAACGTGGGTTACTCAGGCACAGAGCCTCAAACCCGACCCTTCCTGGAACTTTCAGCTTTTTGCTTTTCTGGACGCAGCAGCTGTGCGTTGCATTGTATTGCATTCGTTTATTTATACCTCAAGAAAGCAGGTTGTAATCTTTTGAGCTCCAGAGACCAGGGTTCAAATCCCTACTCAGTCATGGAAACTCCCTGGGTGACCTTGGGGAAGTCACACTCTCTCAGCCTCAGAGGATGACAAGGGCAAATTTCACCTGCACAAATCTTGTAAAGAAAACACCCCATGATAGGTTTGCCTTAGAGTTGCTATAAACTGGAACCAAAACAACAATGTATACTTTGCTGTTTCCTCAAAGCTGGGACTTGAGGCTGCTCACAAGGTTAAAAAAAAAAAGTAAAAACACAGATAGGAAAGGATACAAAAAGATGTGTTTGAAATGCACTTAAACTGTTTACAGAAATAAAAACCATTCAAAACGTATTCATTTAAAAACATTTAAAGTATAGTCAGTCCTCCACATTCGCTAGGATTAGGGGCACAGGACCTCTGCAAAAGTGGAAAAATCACAAAATATCAAAGTGTGTGGGGGGGAGTGGGCCGAGGCACGGTGGGGAAAGTGGGCAGCCAGGGTCCAAACCATGTTAGGAAAAGGGAGAGAGAAGGGCAGTGGGCTGGCATCGTGGCCCTAGACTTTCTCTTGCCCATCTGTTCTTGTGGGTGTATGGGGGGCATCACGAGTGGGTTTGTGGCATTGAGAAATTGGGCTGTGAACTGTCCTTAGCTGGCCAGGGAGGAGGAGAAAGAGGTCCAGAGAGAGATTTTTAAAGGGCTGCATGGTCTGACCAGAGCCACCAAGAAGGAAGGTTGCTAGAGTTCCTCTTTCCCAAACATTCCCAGCTCCCTTCCTTCCTTTCTGATACACAGCAATGACAACTGCTGCCTGTAGGACTGAACATTTGCCAATCTCAGCAGAAATGGATCTGCCCAGGCCCCAAACATAAAAGAAAAGAGAATTTAATCAAAAGGGGAGACACGGTGGCACCCAGCTTGGCAGACTCAGCCCTTCCATCAACTGGGGGGGACATCTGGCCCCAGCTGAGGCCAGTGAAATTGCATCGGAGGCAAGCCAAGAGGAGACGGAAAGATCCACAGAAGCCCTGCTGTGTGCATCTGGTGGGTGGAAGGGAGAGTAACCTTTTAGCGCCCCGCTCTTCAGAGAGGGATCGCTTTTCTTTCACATGATTTTTTCTGGCACCTAGGCACCTACAGCCCTTTCACACTGGACAATTCTAGCACAATGATTCCACTTTAATCGCCATGCAAACGTCTTATGAGATCCTGGTGTTTGCAATTTAGGGAGGGTACTTAGAATTCTCAGCCAGGGAGTTCTAGTGCCTGCTCAAATGACAAGCCTGAGGGTTCCACAGAATGCAGGTGCAGAAGTTAAAGTGGAATCACGCTGTCATAACTGTGCAGTGTGAAAGGGCCCCAGGTGCTCCCCAACACCAAAGAGGTCTGGGCAGACATCTGGCGGGAGCCCTCGAAGCCAAGATGACACTCCAGTCACCCATGAAAATAAAGGCTGTGCTCTCTCTTGCCTTCTAGATCTTTACGTAGGGGTGCCAAGGGTATTCGCTCAAGGGCCTGCGAGCTATAACGGCTTGGTGGGAAAGAGACCCTAAGATACGATAAGGCTTATGCTGAAAATCATTTGCCACAATTATCTTACAGGCCTGCCCCACTGAGGGTCTTTTTCAGCTGTGCTCTCTTTGCAAGCCCCCATTTTCTTGGCAACAGCAACAACACCCCAATCTAACTTGAGAAACATAAGAAGAAATCCTAATATTCTCATTCTTGTGTAATGAAATGCAGACAAATGGCAAACTTAAGGGGTGGGAGGGAACGCAACCCTCTTTTCATGGAGGCAACCAAGAAGCGGGGATTACCGCTTTGCATAAGCCCCCAGCCACCCCAGGACAGAACTACAACCACCTCCTAGGCAGAGCTTTGGACAAGGTCCCGTCCCAGCTGCTGGGTCTGCAGCGTGCCAAGACAGAGCCCAAAGCCGATTAAATTCTGACATCCTGAGGACCATTCAGAACGACAAAGTGACATTGCATGGTGGAGAGGCAAGGGCCCTTTTCTAGACTTGATGTCAGCTCAGGGCTGACCCAAGGTATTTTGCTGCCTGACGCAGGGCACTGCCTGGTTGTCATTTCCCTCCCAAGCACAAACACAGATAGAATCAAGGTGTGCAATCCCCAAAGCCAGCAAAAGTTATTTTGGCATGGGGAACGCCGCAAACATTTCTGCCTCCCCAGCAGAAAACATAAAATGTGTCAAATAATTCACAATTGGCTGCACTTTTAAACTCTGCAACTTGAAGCAGCGGTTTAACCTTCCCTGATGACTGGGCTTCTCTTTACCGCTGCTCTCCCCGTAAGGCCCTGTCCCAACAATTTGAAGCCTGCTGCTGACCTGCTAAAAGCCTCAACCAGAAACACGTCCTTAAAAGCCTTTGGAGAATTACAACAGCCCTGCTAGGTGACACAAGCAGGCACTGCAACCAACACACACCACAGCCAGCCAAGTCCCTCTGCAAGCTCATGAGTGGGGCAGTCAGGAGATGGCCCCTCCTGGCACAGTTTCCCCCAGTACCCGGCATTCAGGGATAGACTGCTTCACACAGGGAGGCCCCATTTAACAACCAGAGCTGAGAGTTCTTTTCTAATGGCTAACCTCCTGCTTTTAAAAGCTCCCCTTGCACATTGCCCCCCAGAAAAAGCAGTTTGCAAAATCTGCTCAAAGAGAGTCTTGCTGGAGCAAGGCAAGTCTGGACCACTGGGCCACCTTGAAAACCATCTCAGATCTGGTCTGATTTTGGAAGCTAAGCAGGGCTGGATGTTGCTGGTCCTTGGATGGAGACCTCCCTGCAGGGCATGAACCAGAGATCTCCTGACGGGTAAGGCTGGTGCCTAGATCCCAGAAGAGAGCAGGGGCAGACCCTCAGCATTGGTGACAAATGGCCCAAAGCCCTTAGCATCAGGGCAGACTGGAAGCCCCCGGCCTCATTTGATTTTGGAAGATAAGCAAGACGTGGCCTCCTTGGGTCAAGGAAAGGGACCACCCTGGAGAGCGGCTGCATCTGCTGGTCAGAGTTGCTCATATGGGGCCAGAGGGACAGGGGGCTGGCTCGGTCTAGAAGGCAAGGTGCGCTGTCCTCCTAAGGCGCGCGTGTCAAAGGCCAGGCCTCTGGCTGGCCAGGCCACCTCACGCGTCCCCGCACCCCTCCTGCAGCCGTGGCTGGGGGGCAGAAAGTGGCCCGCCTTGGACATACTGACCACTTCTGTGTCGCCTTACAGAGGTACAGGGGCCACAGGCTACGATCGAAGGGCCCCAGAAGGTCCCAAGGAAAAGAGGGTGCAGGGGAGGGAGGGCGGGCGGTTCAAGGACCAGAGGCAATTCTTCAGCACCACGAAGGCGCAGACCCAGGGCGACCGCCGTCCAGGCGCGGGCGGCCCCGGTTGGGGCTGCGCCCGGGGCGGGGGGCGCGCGCGGGTACCTGGTGGTGGGTCTCCTTCTCGACGTTGGCGCCGTTGACTTCGACGACGCGGTCGCCGGCCCGCAGCCCCGCGGCCTCGGCCGGCGAGTCGGGCTCGACTTTGCGGATGAACTGGCCGCTCTTGCCCTTCTCGCCGTGGAGGTGGAAGCCGTAGCCGTTCTCGCCCTTGCGCATCTGGCAGAGCCGCGGCTGGAGCGAGAGCGGGCGGCGGGGGGCGGCCGCCCCGCGGCGGGGGGCCGCCCGAGGCCGAGGAGGCGGCCGAAGCGGCGGAGGGGGCGGCGGCCGCGGCGGCCCCCTCTTGCTCCTTGGCCATGGCCGGAGCCCCGACGGGCGGAGAGGCGGACGGAGCGACGGAGCGGGGCCGAGAGGAAGAGAGAGGCGGGGAGGGCGGCCGGGCGGTCAGGGGCTGGGCGGCGGGGGGGCCCTCGGGCGCAACGAGCCGGGCAAGCGGCCACCCCGCCGGGCCATGGCAGCCGGGAGGAGGACGGAGGAGGAGGAGGAGGAGGGGACCCGAGGAGGCGGCGGAGGAGGCCGCGGAGCCGCTCGCGCGCCGCCTTCCCCGGACGGCCTCGGGGATGCCAAGCCGCCGCCGCCGCCGCGCCGCCCAGCGCCCGCCCCCCTGCCCGCCCGACGGCGCCCCCGAGCGCGCTCAGGCCGAGGGCGGACGCTGCACGGACCCCGCCGCCTCGCGCTCCGCCGCCGCCCGGAACCTTCCAGAGGTGTGGGGCGGGGGGAGAGAGAGAGAGGCTGCCGGAGCCCGCCCCCCGCCCGCCCGCCTCGCCTCCTTCCCTCCCTCGCTCTTTCCCTGCCCCCTCCCTCCTCCCCTCTTTTCCTTCCTTCTCTCTTTCTTTCTGAAACTCCCGAGGAAAAAGAAGCCGATTCTGCCGGGAGGGGAGGTCGCGGTGCGCCTCGGGAGCCTCGGTGGCCGATTGTTGAAAGAGTCCCTTTCTCCTCCTCCGGCTGTCCCGACGTGGCGGGGGACGCGCCGGCTCGGCCCTCCGCCTTCCCGCTTCGCCAGCCGCTTCTGAAAAGGTCCCGGGTCTCTGCCCCCCTCCTCCTTCCCCCGTCCCCCTCCTCGACGTCATCCGCTGCAGCTCCAAATGCAGAAGCGCTTTGCACCCTGGTAACGCGGAGCGGGAGGCCTTTCCGCACTCGACTGTCACGGCGCTGTGATTCCGCTTTCAACACCCTGAGGGCTGCGGTTTAGAGAGGAAGGGGCCTTGAGAATCCGCAGCGGGGGAGCTCTTTGGCGCCAGGAAACTACAAACCCCAGAATTGCACGGGAGGCTGACTCCCACCCTTCTCCAGCTGCTCGGGCAAAAGCAAACTGCAGCAGCACCTCCTTGGCTGCCTGTTCTTCCCACCTCCCGTCCTGGGAGGGTAGGAACTGTCTCGAGGAGTCCCCGGCCTTTCCACATTGTTTGTGTCGTTTCGGACTTAGGACAACCCTAAGACGAACCTATCTTAGGGTTTTCTTGGCACAGTTTGTTCAGAGGGGGCTAGCCACCACTGGTTTCCTCTGAGGCTGAGAGAGTGTGACTTGCCCAGTGTCACCTAGTGGGTTTCCCTGGTCAAGCAGGGATTCGAACTCTGGTCTCCCGGTGTCCTTGTGGAAAACTCAAACCACTATACCGTGCTGCTTTCTATCCAGCTAGTAAATATCACTCACTGTGTTTGGGTTTCCAAGCAAGGGGGGGGCAAAGGATGGCTCTGGGTTTACTTGTGGCCCCCAAAATTGTTCTTGGGACCCCTCAGACTCCCCAAACTGTCTCTCTCCTTGCTGAGATAGACAGATAGATAGAGTGAATCGTCTCCACTGGAAACCTGCAGGAGCAGCGCTTTGACACAGAATTAGCAGGCCCTCCATCTCAAGACACTTAGGTATGAAGGTGTTGAAAAATCCACCCACTTTTGGTAATTTTGTTCTTCTGGAACTGCTTCTGCAGAGAGAGCTATCTGCAGGGGACGTGCTTTTGCTCGCAAATGGAAGAGAATGGCCAAAATAAAAAAATTAAAAAAAATTGAAGGCTTTTGAGAGAGTCCCCTGCCGTTCTGCATTTTTAACACTGAGCGGCCTTGATTGCAGAATAAAACCGCTCTCATTTCACCCCACTCTCATTTCAGAGAATGGTTCCAGGCAGAAAGAGGTGGGTTCTCCAGGTGCTTTAACCCACCCACCCTCTTAATTATGAAGGAGTTGGAAGCTGTGTTCTTTTGCCCCTTGCTGTGGTATGATGGCAGGGGGGTGATTTGAAGTGCATTTTTAAAGCTGCCACCTCCTCGGAGCAAATGCAATGTGGGCTCTTCTTTCCCCATTGCCATTCTACTGCCAGGGCATGTCAGTGGGTCTGTGGCCATTTCCGCACTAGCCTGTTATAGTGGTATTATTCCACTTTCAACATCCTATGGAATCCTGGAGGCCGTTGAGGCCCCTCCCTAAAGTGCAAACCCCAGGATTCCATAGGATGTTGAAAGTGGAATAATAGCACTGTAACAGGCTAGTGTGGAAATGGCCAATGTTGAACTAAAATTCAAACAAAAAGAAAGTTTTGAATTGAGATTTAAAAATAACAAGGGAAGGAGCAGTTTGCAAGTGTTCTAGGCCATCCCACTGTCTTTGCAGGACGTCCATGGCTTGGAGCATCCCTCTCAGGTGGGCATCCAAACTCCACTTCCACCTGGTCCTCCACTATCGGAGGGTGTCTGCTCCAATGTTGAACGGCTCCCTCTCTGAGGAAGTTCTTCCTAAGTTTTGGTAGAAATCTCCTTTCATTTAAATTGAATTGAAAGATTAGATGTTCTTACATGTAACAGATCAAATATACGTGACAGATTCCCTCTCTGGGCTGGCCCTGCTGTTCCAAACCCTTGAAATCCTGTCATTTAGCTTGCCTATTTTTGCCCTCAAGATCTCTCCCTGGATCAGGTACTTGGGCCTAAAGGTGAGCCCTATGCAGACCAGTGGATGTGTTGTTTGGTGGGTTCACCGTGGCAGGCATGAAAAAAAGAAATCGATTAAAAAAGGGATATAGGTAGAAAAAAGAAAAGTAAAGAAATGGTAAGTTTCAACCTTCTCTAAGTACCTAATCAATCTATACCTCTCTCATCTGTCACAATAATTCTTCATCCTCATTTCTGTAATGTATGCCTAACAATATCTAAATCCAAATATACAAATTTCTAAGTATAGTTTCAGCAGAAAGTCACTAAGGGTTAATACTCCTTAATACACACTACCACTGCTCTTGCCCTAAATTAAGCTACACAAATCAGCCCCTCATATTTTAATTTAAATCATTTTGATTTCTAGACCTGATTTGGTCTTGGACCCATTTATTTGTCCTTTTGGTGGTCCATATTGTCCCTGGGACTTGCCTCTAGCACCACATTTCAAATAAGCTGATTCTTTTCCCCTCCACTTTCTTCGCTGCCCAGCTTTCATGGGCATACAGAGAAATTGGAAATGCTGTGGATGGTTGATCCTGACTTTGGTATTTAATGATAACATGTTGAATAAGAGCAACACATTTGTATACCAACATGAACCTTCAATAGCTTGCTGAGCCCTTTCCATTTTGATTCAATGCTGCCATCTGCTGACGCAACCTCACTAAATTTACAGCTGAAGCCCTGCATTTTTTCCTTCTAGCAGCTCTGGAGCAGTTCCATCATGATAACAGATATTCAATTTTCAAACGCCATTCATTAGCTGGTCTATGCACATACAGGTTCTGATCACAATTGCACCTGCAACAAAAGGAAATTTGCTGACTTCAAGGGAATTGATTTTCAGACAAGCAGAAGGTCTTGCTTTGGCACCTCCAAACTAACAGGTAAGCTGCTCAACAGACCTGTAGCATCTTGCACACTCTTTGAAGGTTCATGGGCAGGGTCACAGTTTGCCTCTTTCCGTATCTCACTGGTCTTGGAAGCTAAGCAGGATCAGCCCAGATTAATCCTTAGGTGAGGCTGCCAATGAATACCAGGAGCTGTAGGGTGTATTTCAGAGGAAAGAACTGTCAAGACCAACTCCGAGCGTATTCTTTGCCTAAGAAACCCCCCTTGCCTAAGAAATTCATGGGTTGCCATAAGTTGGCAGGCAGCTCAAGGGTCACTGAACTCTAATCTCACTCCCCAACAGTGTAACTGCGTAAATGCCCAAATATACATAATAGGAATACCTTTATTTGGCCGATCAAAAGGTGCCAAATATATTATACAAGCCTTCAAAACTCACTGGCTTCTTCAGCAGGCAAAATCGTGCAGATGAAGAAAAGTGGCAGCATTGGAGTTGGGCATCTACATTTTGTTTTGAGTTGTTTGCTTAAAATGGTAATTAATGTTGTCTTGGGGGCTGATGCAGATACAGATCAAGTTCTTTCTTAACTAAGAGGAAACTGAGGACAAAAGGTAGTAAAACTGCCTGTCCATTAACATCAGCAAAGTAACTTGCGTAGCTTTCATGTTGCATTTTGTCGGGGCATCTGAAGAACTGGGTTGTCATCCATAAAAAGAAACAGATCAGTTAGTTTTAAAGGTTCTTGGTACATGCCATCCCTCTTCTCTTTCCTGTTTGTGCTAAAATAGACAAACGTGTCTGTCTCTTTGAAAGATGCTACTGAAGACAGATTGCTGGAAACTATAATATTGGAGTCAGATTTCCAACGGCCAACCCAGTACTCTTCTGACATTTTGGACTTCAGATCTGAACAGCCCCAGTCCTGGCATGGCCGATGGTGAGAAACGGTGGGAGGTGTAGTCCAAAGCATCCAGAGAGCCTCAGTTCTGGAAAGTCTGCAGTACTGTAGAAGCAAAATCTGTGGTAATCCCCCCCCCCTTGTTTCCAAGTATGGCCAGTTGGTGGAACTCCTGCCTTTCCATGAAGTTGTTGTGCCTTCAGGTTGTTTCCAACTTATGGTGACTCCTATCACAGGATTTTCTTGGCAAAATTTGTTCAGAGGGGGTTTGCCTTTGCCTTCCTCTGAGGCTGAGAAAGTGGGACTTGCCCAAGGTCACCCAGTGCGTTTCCATGGCTGAGCAGAGATTCAAACCCTGGTCTCCCGGTGTCCTCCCGGCACTCAAACCACTACCTTGTGTTTGCTCTATTCCATGAGGTTGCCTTTGTCAGATTTTAGCTGCTGTTCAATCTGGTGGCCTTGGCCAGGGCCCAGGACTGGGGTCCCCTGACTTCTCTCCCCCTGAAACTTGCTTGTTCACTTGCCTCTTGTTTTGGCCCAGGCCACAGCTGTGGTATGAAGGAGAGGCAGGAGAGACCACTCTCTGTTGGCTCATGAGCTTTCTGCCTGGCAAGCCGGAAGGTGGCAGCATTGGTGGAGAAGAGTCGCAGCTGCAAAGTGTGCCTGTGGCAAAATAGAATCCCTGTGAGAGGGGGCTTCTGTAGTGAGTAGGGCCTTTATCACCAGGCAGATGGGACATAGAGTTCTCATTGGCACCATGACCAAATGTTCACAATTGTACAGCCGTACAGAAAGCATTAATTTGTATTAGTAGCTTTTGGGGAGGGGATTAGCTTGGCAGTTTGAGACTGGGAAAAGACATGAAGGCTGGGGGAATGAGTTTCCCTCTCTGTTAGTAAGCTGCTTCGACAGTTCCCATAGCTCTGGGAGGCAGGAGATGCTTCACGCTTGCCTGAATCCTGTATCAGCTACTTACTTAAACATATCAAAGTATACCTAACTAAGTAAGCTCTCCTGTCCCGTTACTCCCCACCACAAACCTGTCAAAGACATCATTCCCCTGGGCTCTGGGGAAAATAGACCTCCAGCAAAATGGACCTCCTTTTTCCCCTCCATCTGATGCCTGGTAAACAGGTCTTTGGGGGAGTTACAATCATGACGATAGTGCCACAGTTGTGACCAAGCAGTGACCATGCGCACAAAACAGTCACAGATGAGTAAATCTAGGCAACAGTTCCATATTCACAATCCCTACTTAGCCATCAGTGGGATTGCAGCAGGATCACAGACCCACTCCCTCCTGCCAGAGAGCGAGGCTGCAAAAAGGAATTGCAACAGAGGTTCTCCTTCTGGTTCGCTCACTATTGTGATGGAGGGAAAATGCCATCCACCCAAACCCCAATAGCCAGGAGAACATACCTCCATTGCTTGGAGCAGCTGCTGCCCGGTGAAGTAGGTTGGGTAGGGTGGTTACAATCACGGCAATAACACCACAGTCATGACAGTGTAGCAGTTTTGGATCTGGAGCAGTTAGGGATGTGTTACTCTGGAGCCTTTCTACACTACGCTATTCTAGTCCGATTATTCCACTTTCAGCATCCTGTGGAATTCTGGGGTTTGTAGTTTACTGAAGGGCCAAAGAGCTCTGTGGCTGGGAATTCTACAGGCCCCTCCCTAAACTGCAAACCTCAGGACTCAATAGGAAGTTGAAAGTGGGATAATAGCATTATAACAGTGCAGTGCAGAAAAGCCCTAGGTCACAAACCTGTGGCTTTGATACTGAATGCCAGCCAGCCTGCAATATTATACATTATGGCTGATCTTCGTGCATGGAGCACAATGCTATAGTTATGCTCCATCTCCCCATCCAGTCGCCTAAACTCACCTTAAAAGCCAGGCAGCTGTACCAAGTGAAGGAACCCTGCCACCTCAAATGAAGAACTGAATGGCTGGTGTGCTTGCCACCAGTTTGGGTGGGTTTTAGGGGCATTTGCAGTCATCACAATGGTTCCATAATTGAAAATGCAAATGCAAAACAGTTGTGGGGTCTTAAATCTAGCTTACGGCACCGTGAGTGCCCACCAGGAGGTCTGCCTGTGTACATCACAGCTTTGAAAGCCTCATTATCACCTTATTCAGAGCAAGGAGAATCCCTTAATTAACCTGGCGGATAGCACTGCTACCCCCAAACACAACCTGTAAAGATCCTCATCCATTTCCTGTTGGAGGAAGCTAAGCCATAGCCTTTCAAGAGCCTTTAGGTGAATGAGAGGCCCTTCAAGTTAAATTAGCTCTGGCGTTTGCCTCCCTATAATTAACACACAAATGCACAGACGCGCACACACAAGAGGCTCCTCTTCTTGCTTTTACACATATGCACCAGCCTCGGGGACATTAATATGGCACTTATCCTCGTCCCATCTTTTGGCGTGGCGGCTTCAACCCAGCCAGTCTCCTCTGTTCATCTTTATTACTATTATTATTAATCTCTTGCTTCCGATAAGAAGAGCCTTTGAGAGGAGTGTTGGCAGCATGAATGGGGCCGGTGGCTTTCGCCAGGGCAGGGGGAAGCTAATAGACTGGCTTCGAGTGGCTGCCATCTGAGCCGGCTGTCAAGAGCCATTCAGGAGGAGAGGCAGAAGCTTTGCAGAGAGAGGGGAGGCGGGGAAGAGAGGAGGGGGATGCAAAAAGGGAGGGAGGGCGGAATTGCATCCCAGGTTGGCAGACTGGCAGGATCAACTCAGCATTGACTCAATAGGAGCATAGCGTCTAGCTCAAGGGAAGTGATGGTACCCCTCTAGTCTGCTTTGGTCAGACCCCACCTGGAATCCTGTGTCCAGTTCTGGGCGCCACAGTTCAGGAAAGATATGGGCAAGCTGGAAAGTGTCCAGAGGAGGGCAACCAAAATTGTAAAAGGCCTGGAAACCATGAAGCCCTATGAGGAGTGGCTTAGGGAGCTGGGGATGTTTAGCCTGGAGAAGAGAAGGTTGAGAGGGGACACAATAGCCATGTTTAAATATATGAAGGGATGCCATATGGAGGATGGAGCAAGCTTGTTTTCTGCTGCTCCAAAGACAAGGACATGGAGCAATGGCTTCAAACTACGGGAAAAGAGATTCTGCCTAAGACATTAGGAAGAACTCCCTGGCAGTAAGAGGAGTTTGACAGTGGAATCTGCTGCCGCCTCAATGGAGTGTGGTGGAGTCTCCTTCTTTGGAGATTTTTAAACTCAAACTGGAGAGCCATCTGTTGGGAGTGCCTTGATTGTGTCTTCCTGCATGGCAGAACAGGACTGGACTGGATGGCCCTTCTGGTCTCTCCAGACTGGAATGGCTGAGAGGCCAGATTTAGCTCTCTAGTCTTTACTCCAGAATGATAGGGTTCTTGGGCAGTAGAGCTGAGTGGAGAAAGACCTGGGGAGCTACTGCCAAGCCTGGTGCCCAAAACAAATGACATATTCAAAGCAGGCTTGCATCCAGGTTACGGAAAAGGCAGACGAGGACCCAGAAGGCTAAGGTCTAATTTCAGGTTGATCTGCTTCTTGCCACAGAAGTTGTGGCAGTGTGGCCCCTCCCTAAACTGCAAACCCCAGGATTCCATAGGATGTTGAAGTGGAATAATAGCGTTATAGCAGTCCAGTGGGGAAGCGGCCTATGTTTGTGTATGTGTGCATACGTGTGTGTATGTGACAGAGAAAGAAAGACAGGGAGAGACTCACAGGGGCTGATTTGAATCCAGATCTCATCAGGGCATCTCTGCACACGTCACAGCATTTTCTCTTGCAGCTGAGGCACCGTTCCCGGGAGAAACAAGCTCAGAGAACCTCTCTTGTCCAGATGCTCCTCTTCCGGGCACGACCTCCCTTGCGTCCAATGTATTGTCCAATACAGCTTCCAGAGAACTTTGCCAGTGTGCGTATTTGGCTAAGTTCTTTCTCGACTGGAGTTGTATCTTTCATGATTGCCTGGCTTTATTTTACATCTGATGTTTTCCTAATGATTTAAATGTTATCAAAAGGGTTTCTTTTTAATTGCTTTCAGTGAATAGCACTTGCAACTGCCAGATCTCATTTTACATCTCCTTTTTAGTACCTTTGCAAATATTGAAAATTTTAAAAGTTGCATTATCATAGAATCATAGAAGTGTAGAATAATAGAATTTGAAGAGACCAGAAGGGCTAGGGGCATTAGTAAATAGTCTACCAGAATATGTATATTTTACAAAAAGAAGTGTTGTTTTAAAGGGCTGTTGACAGTAAATAAAACTGAAGGTGGATCTGAACACAGCTACACACATCCCCAGGTTATTTCCAGGTTAAATTACAGGTATACCTCAGTTACTGAAGTCAGTAAGTTCCTGAATATTCCTTTTTCAACAGAAAATTTGGTACCAGAGGCAGAAATAACAATGGAAAGAATAGGAATAAATTCCTGCCCCGCAGAAAAGAGGAGGAATTCAACACCTTGCAGCAAACTTTTCATCCAAACCTCACAACGTGCATGTGTGAAATGAAGCAATAAGGTTAAGTAAGCTTCCCAAAGGAAATGCATTTTCAACCTTCTATAGGCTGCCTGAAGGATTCTTCCAAAATGCACCCCAGCTTCCACATTTCTTATAGTTTCCATTTTGGTAGCCAGACTTCTAGAGCTTAACATGCTGAGGGCTGCTAGTGAGGAAGGCCCATCGGCTCTCCCTTCTGTTCACCTTGCCTGTTACAGGCAAAGCGGCTACAGTTGGATCAGCTGGAATGGAATCACAGCCTTTCCCGGCTGAGCTTTATTGCGTTGCTTGCTGCAGAAACCTGACACCAAAACTCTGAGTTTCTCCAGCCTTCCTCCACTATTCTCCCAGTGCTGATGCTGCTGAGAAAACACAACAGCTAGACAGAGGATGAGGACAAAGCAGGGCTGGGCAGGCATAAAAAAAGATATTGTAAAAAGAAGCTACGCTGTCAGAGGTTTAGTTAACTGATTTATTTCTATAGCATAACACATACTTAAAGACTCTCTGGAAGCCTGAGTTATTATGAAATGTGGCTTCATTGCTCATTTTCATTATCAGGTCCAGTTCACAGCTTGCTCTTAAATCCTCAAATGGATTGTACTATTGTTTGCATTATATTACATGGATTATAGGGCCATTTCCACACTAGACTGTTACGGTGCTATTATTCCACTTTCAACCTCCTATGGAATCCTGGGGTTTGCAGCTTAGGGAGGGGCCTCAAAGGCCCCAGGATTCCATAGGAGGTTGAAAGTGGAATAATAGCACCGTAACAGTCCAGTGCAGAAATGGCCCAGGATATTTGTGTTCTACAGAGTATGTGTTACTTGCAAGACAAATTAATACATCTCGGTAGTGCAAACTCATACACTCTCTCCCCATCTCTCTCCTCTCTCCCTCGGTCACACAAACACATGACTCACTGCAAGAGTCTTCTATAGGCCCCTTTCCTCCCGAGGGCAGCAATTAAAGACATTCTCGTAAAAAGCAACTTTCAATAACAGAATTTATTCTCTGGCTGCCATCGTATTACTTCTTTCCCTTTTCACGTTTCTCCTGGACGTTGCAATTGATTGCTTCTGCTTTTATAGTTTGTGTTTATTATTTGGTATTATGGCTGTGAGCCATCTTGGGGGCTCTACGACAGCGTCGGCAAATAAATTGTAAGCTCCTAGGGGGCAGAGAGCTAGCTGTTTTGTTGGTTTCTGTTACTCTGTAAATGGGCACGTTCCTGGGTGGTAGGACTGTTCCCTGGGAAGATAGACTTAAGTCTTCCAAGTGTTCAAAGCACTCCTTAAAATGAAGATGGGAGTGATGAGACCCTCCGAGTGAGGTTTGGTTCTAGCTCACATTGGTCCTGAGCAGAACACCCAATGGGAATCTTAGAATTCCCTAGGCCCATTTCCGCACCACGCTGTTATAGTGCTGTGATTCCTCTTCCAAACTCCTATGGAATTCTGGGGTTTGTAGTTTCCTGAGGCAAAAGAGCTCTTTGGCTGGGAATTCTAAAACCCCTTCTCTAAACTGCAAAGCTCAGGATTCCATAGAGTGTTGAAAGTAGAATAATAGCACTATAAAAGTCTAGTGTGGAGACGGTCTAGGTTCCCTAGGATGTAGCCATGGTAATTACAGTGGAATCATAGTACCCGTTACTATTACTACTCCTGTTATTCCTGGGTTCAGTTCCCAACTCAGCCATGGAAACCCACCGGAGTGGACTTGGCTGTGTCACACACTCTCAGCCCCAGAAAACTCCATGATAGGTTTGCCTTAGGGTCACTTTAAGTCAGAAACAACTTGAAGGCACACAGCAACAACAAGAACAAATGTTACCTACTCTAGAAGATACAGGAAACATTGGACTTCCCAGTTCTAATGAAGGGGAGCCTGTTATTTGGACAGGAAGCTTTTGGCCACTTCCTGCCCTTGGCTTTGGCCATTTCCGCACTACACTCTTATAGTGGGATTATTCCACTTTCAACATCCTATGGAAACGGCAAACCCCAGGATTCCATAGGATGTTGAAAGTGGAATAATCCCACTATAAGAGTGTAGTGTGGAAATGGAGACCACGACTCGTTAGAAGTGTGTCTCTTTCCAGCCAACTCCCTGGCTTTCCCCAGGGTATAATGATCATGGAAAACAGTGAAACCGCACCATACCCTCCTGGTTATACATGCCAATGGTACAAATTCCTTGGGGCTTTTACAAAAGACAGAAGAACGCTGGATGTGGGTGTGTTTCGGGTGCATTAACGACATGGCTGATCGGGCCTGAACTCTCTCTAGAACAGTGGTTCTCAACCTGTGGGTCCCCAGATGTTCGTGGACTTCAGCTCCCAGAAGCCCTGAGCATTGACCATAGTGGCTGGGGTTTCTGGGAGCTGAAGTCCACAAACATCTGGGGACCCACAGGTTGAGAACCACTGCTCTAGAAGCAGAAGTGACCAAACTAGGGGCTGTCATATTTTGGCTGTACCATGAGACCATGTGAAAAATCAGTGACGCTTCTTACAGGAGAAGGCAGTAGGAAAAAAGGGAGAGATGGCACCACAAGTGGATAGTCTCCATCGAGGAAGCCACAGCTGCCGCTCCAACTTTGCAAGACCTGAGTGGTTGATAGCACAGTTCTCATGGCAGTTTCTCCTTTATTGGAATGCCACTAGTCAAAGCCAACTTGACAATCACAATAATTTGCTATGGATGTGTCATGAGAAGACATGACTCACTGGAAAGACAGTAACGCTTGGTGAAGTGGAAGGCAGTCGGAAAAGAGGGAGACCGCGATACGGGTGGATGGATTCTACCAATAAAGCCACAATGGCTGCCTTGAGTTTGCAAGAGCTGAGCAGGATGTTGATAGTAAGGCCTTTTGGAGCTCTTACATTCAGGGGGCCCCTATATGTCAAAGCCCATCTGAGAGCAATTCTCAACAGTCGCAAATCTGACACTAAGTGAGCTTCAGCTCACCCTTACAGATGGATAGATTCAATCCAAGAAAGTACAACTGCCCTGAATTTGCAAGACTGGAGCAGGCTTGTCAAAACAGGGAACATTTCCACACAGCACTCTTATAGCACGATGATTCCACTTTCAACCTCCTATGGAATCCTGGGGTTTGCAGTCCCGGGAGGGGTAAACCCCAGGATTCCATAGGAGGTTGAATGTGGAATCATTGCGCTATAAGAGTGTCGTGCAGAAATGGCCAGGGTGTTTCGTGCTTTGTGGAAAGCAGCAGGGAAAGAGGAGAGGGCCTTACAGACAGATGGACTCCTTCAAGGAAACAATAGCTCAGTCTGCAAAACCTGAGCGGGACTGTTCAGAACAGTCTCTCTTGTATTTATCTATATTCATTTATTGCATTTATATCCCTCAGAAGAAGAAACAATGTTTGGTAAAGTGGAAACCAGCAAGGAAAGAGGAAGTCTGCAGTATGGATGGACTCCATCCAGTGAGCCCTGATTTTGCAAGACTTGCGGAGGGCTGCTCATGGCAGAGTCTCTCATATGAAGGGGAAGGCAGTAGGAAAAGAGGAAAGCCACATTTATAGGTGGATGGACTCTATCCAAGAAGCCTGAATTTGCAAGACCTGAGCTGAGCTCTTGGGTAACCCTAAGTCAAAGCTAACTTGATGGCACAGAACAGAAGAGCCAGAATTTTCCCCCGTGGCCAAAATGACTCAGGCGAGGCGCCTGTACTTCGGACACATCCTGAGAGGACATGACTCCCTGGGAAAGATTATGATATCTGGTAAAGTGGGGGGCAGCAGGGAAAGGTAGCATTACAGGCAGACGGACTACGTCAAGGAAGCCCCTGACTTTGCAAGACCTGAGCTGCACAGCTGATGACAAGAGTTCTCAGAGGTCTCTCTTTCAGAGGGTGACTATAAGCCAACTTTATGGTCCATAGCAAGAGCAACATGGAGTAGCATTTTTGGCCCGCAAGACCCAGGAAAATCGTCACCCAACATGGTCACAGTTCGGGACACTGGAGTCACATTCCCCTCAAAAAGGAACTTTTCCAGATCTGCGTCTGACGGACCTTCATCCAATTCAGCATCCTGCTTCTGCCAATGATGATAAACTCCTTCGGCAATTTAACGGCCTTCCCCAGACCTGATACAGGGACCTTCCATTTAGCTAATGTGACTCACTGCAACAAAATGTTGCAGTATGCCCTACCTCCTGATTTCAGGGGTCCCATCCAGGGGTCCCAGCCACCCACCTTGCCCTCTTCAAGGGTTCCCCACTCTATTCCCGTTTACCCACCCGGTTTCTGCTTTTTCCTTCTGCAACTGGCATGCAACATTCTTTGGGTAATAAAAGTGCTCAGTTCTGACCCAGTTCTTCTGTGGGACATTCTTTTTTTTTAAAGTGTTATATTTCTGCAGACTTGGACTCCCCCCATTGTCAAGCCAACACCGCCCACACTTATACAAGTTACTTTTTTGCATAAATGAGAGTAAGATGAAGTCACGGTTCCAAAGCGACATAAGGACTTGGCAACCAAAGTACTTTATTGGTGCAACGAGTAACAGCACGTAGTTACCTTTAAAGTTACTTTTTAAGGGCACTTTTAGAACCATTTTGAGTAGAATTTTTCAAGTTTCACACCATTCTCTTAACAATCCTCAAGTTTCCTTTTAAAAAAGTCAGGAAAAGTAATTAAAAAGAAACAAGCAACAGAAAAACGATAATGCAACAAGTTCCTTTCTTTAACATTGTAACGAGTTATGACAATGAAATTGATTTTCAAACACCGTAACAGATAACAGGAATGGATTACTTTCTAAAAAGTAACTTTGCCAAGCAAGCACCGCTCTTTGGCTCTAATCTTGCTGGTACTCAGCACCTGAATTTGCTACGAGTGACAATACTATTCCCTCTCCCACTTCCAAAGTGTGTCTAATCTTTTGTTTACACCATAAAGCATATAAGTCAGTTGATTAAATTTTGTTTTTAATTAGCAGAGCATCCCCGATGGGGGAAGTAATATGAAACTGCAAAGAAGCAACTGTAGGGATTGAAAATAATAGTCCACGTCATGCATTTGCTTGCTTTATTTTCCATGTGAGTTTGAAGAGAGGACAAACTGAGAATTCCCTGTCCTAACATCTTCTTTTTTGGGGGTGCAATTCAAGAGTGTGGGGTCCTGATCCCAGAAGACTGTAGGCATCTTAAAGTAGCATTTGCCAAATCTTCACAATTGGGGCAGCAGGAGTCTTGCCTTCCTGCTTTCTGGAGGGTGGGAGGAGGGTGGACATAATGCATGGTCCCAAAGAGGTGGAAAAGTTGGTCTGAAATTCTTCCCTTCACAAGTCCAGGAACAGTTTCTGGGTCAATCCGGTGCCGTTTTTCAGACAGGTCCTTTGGCAGCAGGGCTTGTGGTTTGGTCAGATTGCCAGCTCAAAAAGGCTGCGGAGATTTAAAAAAAGAGACTCTGTGTGACTTTTTTTGGAACTATCGTCTCCATTTTTAAAATACATCAACTGGCCGCTTTCCAAACCCCACCTTTCACAGTGGCTGGTGGCTTCCAAGTCAGTGCAGCGGTGAATCCACTGCCGGTGACCTCCCAGCCCCAGGAACACACACAATCCACAATCCACACACACACAGAGATCTTCTGCGCTTATGCCACCTTGACCACATGGCACTGACTTTTCCCTCTGGCTCCAGTAGCTCTCATGCCAGCTGGGGAGGGGACCTGCTCAGGTCCAACAGTTTTAGTCCAGACTTTACGGGCGTTCTCCGAGGTGTTGGACTCCGACCTACCCAGAGGGACAGATCCTCTGAAGTTTGGACTAAAACCCAGAGCGGACCCACTGCACCCTTCTTTCCTCTGCACGGGAGCAGAACTCTCCCACCCACTCAGCCCCGTCCCCTGCCCCACAGCCAGCCTGGGGACCGCAGAGGCGCTCCGTCCAAGCGGCTCGTCCTCACCAGGGAGGGCAGTGACAGGGAAAGCCGCCCTTAAGGGCGGGCAGGAGTTCCTTGCTCTTGCGCCTTACCTGGCCGCCTCCCCCGCCGCCTCTTCCTCCGGCCCGGGGGGCCGCCTCTCCTTCCTCGGGGCCCCGGCCAGCGCCTCCCTTTCCTCCTCCTCCCGGCAGCCCGGCGGGCAGCGGGCTGCCCAGCCTCTCCGCCGGCGCTGGGGGACCCAGAAGCCCCCGCCGCCCTTCCGCGGGGCCTGGGCCCAGAGCTCGCTCCTGCCCCGCCGCCGGGGTCCCCCGGGGGCCGTCCTCAGGCGGAGCAGCGGGAGCGGCAGCGGCAGGCCGGGCATCGCGGGGGGTCCCTGGCGGTGCCACTCCCGCGGCTGCCAGCGGCGGGGGGGCCTCGCCCTCTTCCGACGGGGCGGACGCGTGCTTCCCGCCGCCGCCGCCGCCGCCGCCCCTCGGGGCCGCCTCGGGCTCCTGGGAGTGGCGGCGCCAGAGGTACGGGGAGCGGCGGACCCCCATCAGCAGCCCCGAGGCCCGCCCCACCGTGTGGTACCGGGGGCTGGCCACGTGCTTGTACCAGGCGGCGGCCGGCCGGGGGGCGGCGGCCCAGACCAGGGCCAGGGCCAGGGCCACGGGCAGGGCGCGCGGCGGCCGGCGGGGCAGAGGCAGCGCCATGGGGCCAGGGAGCCTCTCCTCTGGCGGAGCCCGCGGCTGCTGGGCTCGGGCGGCGGCGAACAGCGGGACGGCTTCTCGGCTTCCAGCGAGGGGACCCCCGTCTGTCTGTCTGTCTGTCTTTTTCTTTCTTTTTCTTTCTTTTCTTCCCCCCTCTCTCTCTCTCTCGCGCGCGCGCCTTTCTTCCTTCTCTCTCCAGGCTCCCCCGACGTGCATTTAAACCCAACCGGTGGGGGAAGGACCCGGCCCCTCCTTTTTGGCTCCGCCCTTTTTCCCACGGGGGGGTGAGAGCAAGAGCCCACCCACCAAGGACAGAGCCTCTTCCCCCTTCCCCCGCCGTCCCCCTGCAGCCCACCCTTTTGCAAGCAGAAATTCAACTGGCATCCGAAAGACGTGTCCATCATCACCACTCCCTTCCGGCATCCCTGGCTGGCTAGGTTGCAAAAGTTGCACCGGTTGGATTTCTGCCTGTCGAGGCCAAGAAAAAGCGGGATGAAGCAACCTGGCACCACCACCGCAGCCCTACAGTTGGAAACCAGGGAGTTCTGCCCGCCATCACTGCAACTGTGTTGGGGAGAGCCACACTGGTTGGATTTCTGCCTGCCGACACCAAGAAAAAGCGGGATGAAGCAGCCTGGCACCATCCGCACCGCAGCTGTACGGTTGGAAACCAGAGAAGTGGTTAAAGTCCTGCCTGCCTTCACTGCAACTGGGAAAAACTGCATCAGTTGGATTTCTGCCTGCCATCATTGCAGCTGTTCTGAGAGAGGTTAAATAGGTAGGATTCCTGCCTAGCTTCGCTGCAACTGCTTCAGAAAAAAAGCAAGATTAGCTTGCTCAGTTAGTCGAAATTGCCAGACTACGGTGAGTTTTAAAGGGTAAGTGGATGGAAGATTTTTTGAGAGATTGGAAATGGTTTATGGACTTTTTGAGCAAGAAGAAATCTAGTGATGCAATAATAATAATGATAGAATAACATATATATTTATATATATTTTTTCTTTCATTACAGTTTGGCTTGAGGGGCTCAGGGACCTTTTGTGTTTTACTAAGTTAGTATTTAGCGATTTAGTTAGTGTTTGAGTGCCCTAGTATTGTGTTTTAGCTTTTGTTGCTTTTTTGAACATATATTTCTTTGTAACTGTGATTTTGATGGGGAATCTGTTTGTTTTTAAGGCTAACAAATAAATAATATATAGGAACAGCGAGATCAGTTGGATTTCTGTCTGTTGTCAGTGCAGCTGTGCCAGAGATTGTCGGATTGTTTGAACATTTGCCACTTATCTCTCCAGCACTGCTGTGAAAAGTGCCAGCCAGTTGGATTTCTGCAGCTGGGCTGGGGAAAAGCTAGACAGGTTGAACTTCTACCTGTCACCACTGCAACTGGGCCAGAGAAAAGTTGGACCGGATGGATTTCTGCCTGCCATCAGCTACCTCTGCTCTTTATGATTTGATACACATCCAAGGTTGGTATGAAAAAGTGAAGCAGAGCTCAGGAAAAATATAATTATGTTTTCCGGACTGTATTTCCCAGATACCCCAAGACACTTGGCTATACTATTTAGGGGACTGGGAAAGTCGTAGACCCCTAAAAATACCATACCTGAGGCTCTGATGTTAAGTGGCAGCTTGTTCAGAAGAGTGACGTCACCCTTTAGCGCTTCAACCCCAAAATGCATTTTTACTATAAATGTATAAAGTGTGTAAAGTGGTTTTTTTATTTTTAAAAAAGGAGACACTCAGTGCCAGGCAAGCTTTGTTCCTGCCCTGGAGGGGATTGGAAAAGATGAATAAATTGCCATGATTCAAGGTGAAATGAGCCCCAGGCGAGATCTCAAATGAGATTTTAAGTTGGAAACCCATTTTACTCTCGCTTCTGCCTCCTGTTTTGGCAAAGGCAGGAGATGAGAGGCAAAGTACGTAGACACACAGGGGTGTGTACTCCTTTTCTCCATTCCCACAATGACTTTTGTGGTTGTTGTACGCCTTCCGGCAACCCCATCACTGGGTTTTCGTGGCAAGATTTGTCCAGAAGAGGTTTGCCTTTGCCTTCCTCTGAGGCTGAGAGAGTGGGACCTGCCCACGGTCACCCAGTGGATTTCCAGGGCTAAGCGTGGATTCAAATTCTTGTCTCCAGAGTCATAGTCCAGCACTCAGTTGCCCACTGTTAAAATGAAGCTCAAACAGCCAGACAGTGAACTATGGCCATATCTGGAGCGAATTTGCACTACACCATTGTAGCAGGTGAATCCCGCATTTACTGTCACAATCCTGAGATTTGAAATCCTGGGATTTGTAGTTCGTTGAGATACTTAGAATTCACTTGCGTCTCTAGTGCTATGGTTTAGGAGAGTGGAACTACAGTTCCCAGGATTGCGTAGGATAGGGCCGTGACTCTAAAGAAAGTGTCTGTATCAACGTGCTGTAACTCTAGTGCAGATACACTCCTGCTGGAGAAGGAACCAATCTGTACCTTTGCCAGGACCTATAACAAAATCACTGAGCTTTCTGTCTTCTGGGAACTACAGTGCCCATAATTCCACACTGGTGGCCAAAACCAGCCAGCTGGCCCCTCCCGAAACTGCAAACCCCAGGATTCCATAGGAGGTTTAAAGTGCAATAACGGCGTTATAAGAGTGTAGTGCGGAAATGGCCTTAATGTGAATTTTCAATGAGCTATCCAAGGTGCTGAAGTTTATGCCTAAAACTGGCTCGGCATCTTGGATGGCTTCTTTAGAATCTGCACTAAAAGCCAGAATGGGTTTGCTGTCCCACTAACAGGGGCCCCACCATTTTCCAGGGCACATTTGAGGCTTCTGGGCTTTGGAAATCCAGAAATGTGTAGAGCCAAAGAGATCGATAAACTAAAATAAAGGATGAGAAAGAAAGAAAGAAAGAAAGAAAGAAAGAAAGAAAGAAAGAAAGAAAGAGCGAGCAAGAGTTTTTTGCCAGTGACAGACATCATGTGTACAGAGTTTCATCACAATCTCCCAAACCATTCATATATTTTTTTTAAAAAAATATTTTATACACTTCAGGGTTTTAAATCTTGAGTTAAGCCTTGGTGGTCTGTGGCAACAAAATGTATTCAAAGGGGGTCTGTGGCAAAGAAAAGGTTAAGAATCCCTGGACTAGAACAGCTGCATGAGTTTGGATAACTCTGTTTGTCTTCCACCCCACCAAAACCCCTTCTCTTGCTTCCCCTTTCTCCTTCCTTGTACTCTCATCTCCTTATGCAGACATCCTTTTCTTTACCTTACTGATTCCCAGATGGATCACAGCAAAACGCTTAGGGCTGTCAAAATTCTGTTTCCTGGGACAGATGAGAAGCCGCTATGAGGTATCCGGTGGGCAACACAGAAGGACCACCTAGAAATGAAAAAGATCATTCCATTCCCCCAGCTTTTTGGTTCAAAATAATTTAACTTTGAAACTAACTGAACCATTATGCTCTAATGATGAAAGCTTGTTCTTGCTAGGGGATTCTGGGAGTTGCAATCCAAAGCAGGAACTTTCCCTCAGCTTTCTTACAGACTTAACAAGCCTACATGTTTAGCCTTTCTTCCCAGAGAAGAATCTCTCACACCTAAACCGTTCAATGAGCAGAGGGTTTTTTTGTACATTTTCCAACTTTACAGTACATCTGTTTTGAGGTGAACCAGCCCAGATAAACCTGTTCTAGTCTATTTCTAAGGAAATTAACGTCAGCCTCCGAGTCAAAAAAAGGAAGCTCTTTTTGGCTTCCATGAGCTCAAATTAAATTCTGAGTTATCATGTTGCTGATTTTTTTTCCCCCTCCTCTACACAAATCCGGTTCCAAGGCCTGAAGGCTGCAAAGTGGTAATAGACTATTAAATCACTCAAAGGGAGAAATAGAAATCATCCTTAAAATTAAATTGCAACTTTCTCTTAGGACACAGACACACATGCTCCCTGCTTTGCGTGTTTAGCAAGGGAGAGCATCCGGATCAGTGAAGCATCCCACCGCCTGTTGGCTTCGTTGACAGAAATTTGAGGTCCGATGATACCCAGCTCATTAGCCAATTCTCGCTGCGTCTGTGTTGAGACATTTGCTGTTGTTGTCTTATTTCATGTGTGATTAAACAACAGGGGAATGACTCCGGCTTTGCTCATGCTCTGACAAGTGTGTGCTTCATTTTTTTTTCTCCATTCATTAAAAAGGCGGCTGGGGGGAACAACATGGCAAATGCACTGAGAGGAATGCTAATCTACGGAGGGAAAGAGGGAAGAAGTTTGTCTCAACCGAGTGCAGATGCTAAGTAGATTATTTTTCATAAATGCTGCATTCTGTCGCCAGCACGGGGAAGCTGGGGCCCACAGGCTGTATGCAGGTCTCGAGTCCTCACTTTGGAACTCTTCAAAAGACATCCAGTTTTTGGGCGCAAACCCCAAAACTACCTGAACAACCACAAAAACGCAGCAGTTTGGGTGTTCTTGCCTGTCTGTGTTCCCCTGGAAACACATGCCTCTGCCATTTTGGAAGTAAATTCTAGAATCAGAAGTAACATGGCAAAGAAGTAACATGGCATCAGTTTCTGCCACACCCTTCTCAGTTCTACTGGGTTTGTTGAGTGGGCACGGGAGCAAGCACAAAGGGGCAACAGCAATGGGTGGAGGAGAAGGCACTCTTTACCCTGAATGCCTGCCACCCTGTGCCCTCCTGCAGTTGCCTAAAAAAAGAAAAGCTGTGCCCTCGTTCCCCCTGCAATGGGTATGCGGCTCCTAGGACCTCACTTTGTGCACTGGCACAGCTTGGAGTGTGTGTGGAGGGAGGGCAGGAGAGGACGGGCCCACTGTGGGTGGAGGCGTGACCAGGGCATGCGGGGGCATGGCTAAGGGACAAGACAGCCCCAAAACATTGCCACCTGGGGCAAACTACTCCCATCGCACCCCCGTCTCTACGCAACTGATTTTATGGCCCTTGGAACTCTCCAAAAGACACTAAGGTGCTTTTTTCCCCCCCTGTCAAAACTATCTGAACCAGCACATAAACACAGCAGGTGGGGTGTTCTTGCCTCTTTGTGTTCTCCTGGAAACACATACCTCTGCCATTTTGGAATTAAGTTCTAGAACAGGAAGCAACATGGTGTCCGCTTCTGTTGGATCTGTTGGGCAGGCCCAGGAACAAGCACATGGCCCAAATGGGGCAACTCTACAGATGGAGAAGAAGGCACTCTTCAACTCAGTGCCCACCATCCTGTGCCATGCTGCAGTTGCCTGAAAAAGAAAAGCTGCGCCCTCATTCCCCCTGCAATGGGTTGCAATGATGCCGGCAAGCAACCCCAAAATGGTTAAACAAGGAGTAAGGGCATGGCCGTTTTCAAATCTGCCAGTCACCAGATATTGTCTCTTCTTAAAATGGCCGTGGGGCATTTTGCATAGCCTGGCAAAGATCAGTCTAGACCCAGACTGGGCAAAATGCCCCTCTGTTTGTGTGTCATGTAAAGGATAACTCCAGTCCCAGAGATTTAGCTTAGAACTTAACAAAGCTTTATTCAGGAACTTTTGAGCAACAGGCACACATTCTAGCAACTGCCAAGACCAAAAGCCTTCTTGGATTTACAGTGTCTTATAAGCAGTAACATTACAAACCTACAAGCCCACTGTCTCCCAGCTAATTCAAACAACTCCTTTCCCAGGTAGATTTTCCACCTGCCAGCATCCTGTCCTTGGGTTCACCTCCTCCTTATCAAGATTTGTTAGCACAACATACTCTCTACTCTATGGAATTCTGGGATTTGCGGTCTGGTGAGGTCCCTTGAATGCTCTGCAGACAAGCACTAGAGCTCTCCATCAGAGAAATCCAAGCATCAAACTCCCTGGTCAGTCCCCAAGATTCATAGGATTTAGAGGAAGGAGAGGGCTTGTTTTCTGCTGCTCCAGAGACCAGGACAAGGAGCAATGGATTCAAGCTGCAGGAAAGGAGATTCCACCTGAACCTCAGGAAGAACTTCCTGACAGTCAGGGCTGTCCGGCAGTGGAATAGGCTGCTGCCTCGGAGTGTAGTGGAGTCTCCTTCCTTGGAGGTTTTTAAGCAGAGGCTAGATGACCATCTGTCGGGAGGGCTTTGAGGGTGTTCCTGCATGGCAGGGGGTTGGACTGGATGGCCCCTGGGGTCTCTTCCAACTCTACATTTCTATGATTCTATGATTCTGTGAGGGTGGAGCCATGACAGAGACAGTGCTGTGAAACAGAAGTCATTGAGCAGTTTTGGTTCACCTCGTCAGTCCTCTGTTGTGCTTACAAACCTGATTCCTGCCCACATCCCTCTTGGGGGTCCTTTGGGATGAATAAGGATGAGTGTTCATGTTCCATATGAGACTGTTCCACCCCAGAGGCCCAGAATGAAGAGGTACTGGTGTGGAACCAGGTACCCCACTGCAAACAGATCTCCGGTGAGCTCCCGTGATTCAGCAGTCCTAAAAGATCTTGAGTCAGAAAAGATGGTGGTTCGATGTCCTTCCTTCGCCAGGCTGAATCAAAGGAAACAAATAAATAATGCACACTTTTAATCTATTGGGGAAACTTCCCTGTGACTCTAACGTTTTCCAGGCGTTTCTGGAGAGAAAACTCATCCCAGCAATACCCTACTTAATAAATCCATTTGACGCAAGTAGCACAGCTTGGAATAAATGCCTGATCATCTGTTTTATTTATTTTTAAAAGAGGAGAGATTGGGGGGGGGTTCCTCCCCTTCTATCTTCCTGAATGTAGAAACGCTGCAGCTGGCTCCCTGGCATAATACAATCTCTGCAAATTACCCTGATGCTAAAACAATAAAAGGCTGTGGTGGACACAACATGCTTAGTTTGAGAAACTTGGGAGTTATCTTGCCTGAAGCAACAAATCAACCACCGCAGAGTTCTGAATTTTTAT
The DNA here is from genome assembly GCA_948472985.1 of Iguana delicatissima. Classification (NCBI taxonomy): domain Eukaryota; kingdom Metazoa; phylum Chordata; class Lepidosauria; order Squamata; family Iguanidae; genus Iguana; species Iguana delicatissima. Next base: position 2,685,207 of record CAOKZL010000019.1, on the reverse strand, counting down.
TTTAAAAAGCATGTTTCAATTTTTAATTTTAATGTTAATCTCTTTTGGCCTGCCCGCAGAACAGTCCCGTTTTGGCTGCTATTTCTGACACTAGCTGCAATTTACATGGCAGCTCCAGCAATTGGAGAGTTGTGCTTGATAACAGGTTTCTATGTGGGGTTGCCAGTTCAGGACTATACCAGGCCCAGAGATTTCAGGTCCAAAACCTGAATCTGAGAGATGAATTCTCTTGTGATGTCACAAGGAACAGGCCCTGGTGATCTTGTTCAGCCAGATTACGCTGGATGCTTATTCATGTTTCCTTAATAATCAACTGTAGCCCTGCTACAATTTAAGAAGGATATGGACGAGCTGGAGCGTGTCCAGAGGAGGGCGACCAAAATGGTGAAGGGTCTGGAAACGATGAAGCCCTGTGAGGAATGGCTGAGGGAGCTAGGGATGTTTAGTCTGCAGAAGAGAAGGCTAAGAGAGGAGATGACTGCCATGTCTAAATATGTGAAGGGATGTCATGTCGAGGATGGAGCAAGCCTGTTTTCTGCTGCTCCAGAGACAAGGACAAGGAGCATTAGATTCAAACTACAGGAAAAGAGCTTCCCCCTGAACCTCAGGAAGAATTTCCTGACAGTCAGAGCTGTCCAGCAGTGGAATCTGCTGCTACCTCCATGGAGTGTGGTGGAGTCTCCTTCTTTGGAGGTTTTTAAACAGATGCTGGATGGCCGTCTGTTGGGAATGCTTTGACGTGCGTTCCTGCATAGCAGGGGGTTGGACTGGATGGCCCCAGGGCTCTCTTCCAACTCTGTGATTCTACGATTCTATAATTTTACGACAGCCTCGGTTTAGTCATCTTGGCTTCTAGGGAGAGTTCAGGGTTGATTTACTCCAGGGCCCATGTATTTGTCTTCGTATCAGTCCGCAGCATACGTAGAGCTCTTCCCCAGCACCACATTTCAAATGAGTTGATTCTCTTCTAAGAAACTTTCTTCATTGTCCAGCTTTCACAGCCATACATAGAAACTGGAAGTAACTGCTACGAATCAGATTCTTTAGTCCAGGCTTCGGGGGAGCTGTCCTAAGTGCTGAACTCTATCTCGCCAAAAGAGGTTCAGCACCTCGGAGAGTCCCTGATCTGGATTCCGAATCTGGATTCCCCACCCCAATGACCTGTCACTGAAGGAGAGATCCTGTTCTTAACTGCCTTGGCTCAGTCTTGCACACTTAGGACGGCCGTTGGCTTCCTTGCTGGAATGAGACCACTTTTGTTGTGGTTTTCCTCTTTGCCTCTGCGTCTCACTTTACTGAATGCAATCATTTTTTAACCAACAAAGCATATCATCTCATGATACGTCCAAAGTACGATAGCCTCAATTCAGAAATTTTAATTTCTATTCAGGCTTCATTGGCTGTCAGACCTATCCATTTGTGGATTTTATGGGCCCTTTATAACTCTCCTCTAGCACCTCATTGCAATGATTTGATTGGGGCTTTTTTTTTTTTTTTTTTTGCAAATGAGCTGATTTTCCCCCCTTTCTAACTCTCCTCCGGCACCATATTTTGAAGAAGTTGCTCTTTCTGTTGGCTTTCTTCACTGTCCAACTTTCACAACCATACACAGGTATCAGAAATACTGTGGAACTACAGTGAAGCTGAGTTTGGTATTGGTATTTAATGAGATACGTTTATACTTGAAGATCTTCCCTAGTTTCTTCATAACTGCCCTTCCGAATCTCGTTTGGATTTCAGAGACCTGTGGAATATCGGTGCAATTGTCCTCAAACATGGGTGGCTCTGCTGATGCCCCTCCCGGAAGAGACCCTGACTCAGCGACAGAAGAAAAGGGCAAGTGACTCAACAGCTGAGGGGGCAAAGAGAGGAGGCGTCAAAGTGGGAAGCCCCCAAAGGACCTCCATGCTTTCAGCCACCCTCCGATGCATAATTCTCAAGAGCAAACAAACAAAATTGTTTGCTTGGTGTCATGGCAATGAGCCAGCACTGCTCATAGGGAAGGGGCTGGGATTGGGGGGCTGTGGAAAAGGCGTGGACTGATTTCACTCACCCCTTGGAAATGGATTTCAGCACAGAGTGGATTGAAATGAAGATCGAAGAGATGTCACTTTCTGCTCTGAAAAGCCCCCTCCCTCCCATTTTGATGGCAGGGGGAGAACCAAATAGGTCAGGGAGACCTCTCTCCCCCCGTCATCTTTTTTGGTCAGTGACTTATCCACTTGGCAACTTAGTTGACCACAAATAAAAATACCCAGAGCTTGTTAATGCTAGTGTTTTGGACCACTTTCAGAACCCTCCCCAACAATCCTTCCCATATTGGGCAGGGTAATTCTGAGACCTAGAGTCCAAATAAGTAACACTGCCAAGCTCTGGAGGAAAAGAAAAACAGCCTTGGAAATAGCACCCCTTGATCTGCAAAATTCATGAGGTCTAGAAACCTGAAAATATATATATATATATATATTTCACTTACAGGGCCAACATATTGCCAACCATTCCATTAGTGGACCTAGAAACAGGGGCCATTTCTGCACTAGATTATTATAGTGCTATTATTCCACTTTCAGTCTTCTATGGAATCCTGGGGTTTGCAGTTTAGGGAGGAGCCGTAGAGGATGGCCTTTAAGGATGGCCCTTGAGGCCCTTCCCTAAGCTGCAAACCCGAGGATTCCACAGAAGGCTGAAAGTGGAATAATAGCACTATAACAGTCTAGTGCGGAAATGGTCAGGAAGTCCTGGGTTAATTCCTGAATGTCTTCAGTTAGAACAGGGGAGAGGTGTCACAACTAGCACGCTTGTAGGTCAAAATGGACTTAGCAGGCCCTGCGATCTGCTGGTTACTTTGCCTGTTGTGGGCTGGCAGCAGTTCTTAAAGGTGTTTGAATGGACAGTTGGAATGAAAACCATGCAGGAAGAGCAGGGGGTCCACAAGAAGTGACCCCTTTGCCTAGCTGATGGGGTGGCCCATCTTGTTTCTAGTTCTCCTCTATGGAGGTGAGGATCTATTTTGCTTTAAAAAATCCTAACTTTCTATATCAATATCTTCCAACTGTCTCAGTTTGACGCGGACAGTCACAAACCATCCTCTCACATCCCCCTTGAAAAATTAATATGCTCCAATTTCTACCTGCTTCTCCCACTTCTGTCCTGAGCTTACAACAATTGCTGCAAACCGACTTCAAAGTCCAAAAGTAGTTTGCGCTCCATTAATTCTGCAGGGGGAGAGGAGAAGAGAGAGCTTGATATTCCCTTTCCCAGTAGGCTCAGGCAAAAACAAACTGCTGCAGCCTCTCCAAGTTTGTATCTTCTTCCTCATTCCTGACTTTTACCATTTTGACCACACTCTGACACTGCCTGGCCACACCTGAGCCAGTTGTCATCTGCGAAATGTTGGAGGGTCCGTACATAGCCGGGCCTCATCTCTCCCACCTCTTTCCCCATCCCGGCCTCCACTCAAACACCAACACCACTTACGAAGGAGTACAAACAGACCCGTCCCCCAGCTTTTGAATGAAAAATGAAGTGAGTCAAGTGCCAAAGCGGAGATCTCAGAAACCTCTTTGGCTTTTACGCTGCGAACGAAACCGAGCCAGAACTGGGGATGATTCACATGAGCACTAATGAAACCATTTTCTATAACCATGCAGATTGTTCCGGAGGGCAAGAGAGGAGAGAGAGAGTAGGGGTGAGTGGGAAGGGGAAAAGAGGGCGGTTAACTGCCAGCAATTTAGATTTTTTTTCTCCAGTGCTGTTTACCAGTGTTCATAGAATCATAGGATCATAGGGTTGGGAAAGACCCCAAGGGCCATCCAGTCCAACCCCATTCTGCCATGAAGGAAGACCCAATCTGAGCACTCCCTTGGACAGATGGCCATCCAGCTTCTGTTTAGAAACTTCCAAAGAGGGAGACTTCACTGCACTCCATTGAGGCAGCAGCAGACTCCACTGTCAAACTCCTCTTACTGCCAGGGAGCTCTTCCTAATGTTTAGGTAGAATCTCTTTTCCTGTAGTTTGAAGCCATTGCTCCATGTCCTAGTCTCTGGAGCAAAAGAAAACGGGCTTGCTTCATCTTCCCTGTGATATCCTTTCAAATATTTAAACGTGGCCATCATGCCACCTCTCAACCTGTATGCCCAAACACCTATCCAAACACACATGTACACTCTAACAGTCTCTAAGCAAAATGTGGGACCATGAGGCCCAGAAGGTCAAAAACAAAATGGCTTGGGACCTATTGCCACACTGCAAGAAGGCACGGAATTAGCGTGTACGTGTCTGTGCGTGTGCGTGTGCTGTCAAGTAGCCTGCTGACCTATGGTGACCTCCTGAATTTCTCAGTTTTCTTAGGCAAGGAATCAGAGGTGGTTTTGCCAGTTCCTTCCCCTGAAATAAAGCCCCCAGTATCCGTTATTCTTGGCAGCCTCCCATCCAAGCACTAACCAAGTCTGACCCTGCTTAGCTTCCAAGATCAGATGGGATCTGGTGCCTTGGGGGTGCTGCGGCCCACCACAGAACCTGTGCCTGGAAGTAAAACCAGCAACAGGTCATGGTTCTGCCCAGTTTGCTTGCGATCGCTGTGATAAATAGCAATGTGCGTGAAACAGAGCGCTTCGTTAGGACGTTGGCTGTATTTACAACCCACCCGCCCACCCCCATTCAGCGGGATCACATCACCCCAGTTCCTGCGTAGTTTCACAGACAAGTGACACTTTAGAAGGCCCATCATAGTCAGCCTCGGCTGTCTCACTTCACGCTAACTGCCCTCCCAAATTGGACCAGCGCTCGTTTGACATGAATAACAGTTGCCAAAGTGTCATTAATCGGGGATGGAGCTGGAGGGAGGAGTAATTACAAGTATGGAGGGCTTTGGGGATAATTACGACAAACACATTCAGTCATTCCTCATCTCCTCTCCACCCCCAAGCCTTCCCCTCTTCTCTCCAATTGGACCCAAACCTCGGGGCGGCCGGGGAAGCAGAGCGTCCCTGGGGCTCTCCGAGCCTTTCCGAAGACGGCGGATATTAATTCCTGGGTTGAGCACATAAGTGGGATGAAAAGTTTTCACTTGGGCCACTTCCGCAGGAGTCTGTTATAGCGCGATGATTCGACTTTCAACCTCCTCTGGAATCCTGGGGTTTGCAGTTTCGGGAGGGGCCGGCCGGCCCCTCCCGAAACTGCAAACCCCAGGATTCCAGAGGAGGTTGAAAGTCGAATCATCGCGCTATAACAGACTCCTGCGGAAATGGCCTTGGTGACGTTACGTCTCCTCAAGTGGCAAAGGAGTGTTGCAAACGCTGGAGAAAATGTTCAGAGTCCCTGTTGCGGTGGCGGTGGTTTTGTGGGCCTCCAAGTCATTTCTGACTGATGGCAATCCTAAGGAGAACCTATCCAACTGGTCCAAATCGGGGCAGCCCTTGTGGTGACAGGTGCGCCACAGGGTGAGCATGGCACGCCAATGTTAAAATCACCCATTTATTTGGTGTAACAAACTCTTGAACCCTTTTCCTGGTTGTTGGAGCCAGTCGGGATGGAAATTTGGTGAGTTGAGCAGCTGTCACTCCTCTCTGATTTGAAATGCAGCCTTTCCTGGTACCTGCTTTTGTGCCTACCTTCTTGCACACAACACAATAAATAGGCTTGTGGGGTACAAGCAGTTGACAAGTGAATTTCAGGGGCCGATCGTTGTGAAAAATGCATTTTGGAAAGAGATCTTGAGTACATTTTGCCTTTTAATTTCAACCTCTTTCTTTGGTTGCAACGGTTAACATAAATAAAATGTTGTATTTTTGGATAGTTTGGAAGAAGACGGTAAGAAAAGGAGCAAAAACTGAGCCAAAAAAAAATATTAATATTTTTTTTGTAAAAAAAATCACTCCACTGGCTGCCAGTTGGTTTCTGGGCAAAGTACAAAATGTTGGTTATTACCTTTAAAGCCCTATGTGGTTTGGATCCGTGTTACCTGCAGGATCGCCTCTTCCCATACAATCCATCCGGTACGTTCATGTCCTCTGGGGACCATTTATTTAAACCAGCCAGGACTAGACTGGCAACGGGGACCGTTTATTTAAACCAGCCAGGACTAGACTGGCAACGGGGACCGTTTATTTAAACCAGCCAGGACTAGACTGGCAACGGGGACCGTTTATTTAAACCAGCCAGGACTAGACTGGCAACGGGGACCGTTATTTAAACCAGCCAGGACTAGACTGGCAACGGGGACCGTTTATTTAAACCAGCCAGGACTAGACTGGCAACGGGGACCGTTTATTTAAACCAGCCAGGACTAGACTGGCAGCGGGGACCGTTTATTTAAACCAGCCAGGACTAGACTGGCAACGGTCAGAGGACCTTCTCATTGGCAACCCCAGACTGTGGAATGACCGGCTGGAAGAAATTTGGAAGCAAAATACACTGTCTGAATTTTAAAAAGCACTAAAGAGCTACCTCTTCCAGCAGGTCTACCCAGCTGATTTGAAACTATGAATTTTAAATTGATGTATTTTAAATGGTTTTATGTGTTTTCAGTTGTATTTTAACCTGTGTTGTAGCCTGCCTGGAGCCTTGGGGAAAGGTGGGTAAGAAATTGATGATGATGATCGAAGGTCTTCCTGACAGTAAGAGCACTTCAACAGTGGAACACAGTGCCGCTGCCTCAAGGGAGTGTGGTGGAGTCTCCTCCTTCCTTGGAGGTTTTTCAGCAGAGACTGGATGTCCATCTGTCCGAGGGAGGGCTGTGATGGGGGTTCCTGCATGGCAGAAGGGGGTTGGACTGGATGGCCCCCGGGGGCTCTTCCAACTCTGATGCTAATTGCCATAATGGGTCCACAATTCAAAGGTTTCCAACTTTGCAGTTTGCCATCTAGTGGAAGACACAAATTAATGTTTGCAGAGAAATGAATATATGTAAATATACATATATATATACACACACTCCCGAAAAGGAAGATAGAAACTAACATGCACCCGCTGAGTTGGAGTTTCTGTTCTGCAAAAAGGGCAAAATGGCAATGCAATGGTGTGAGCGAAGCCTGTATTACTGAGTACTGTGATCCAAAGCTTGCACTAAAGTTAATGATCACTCCCGTTGCAATGTCAGTGGGCCACAAGGGAGTGGTTCTATCCACCCCGGGTTTTAGTCCAAACTTTAATGGAGCTATCCAGGATGTGGAAACCTATCAATAGACTCGTCCATTTTGGAATTGCTCCTATGAAGTTCAGGCTAAAACCTGGATCAGACAGCACCTCCCCAATAAGCCAGTGGTTTCCGTAACAGTAGGGCAGTGAATCCACTCTGGGTTTTCCTCTCAACCTGAAATGACGTGTCTAAGGTACTGAGACTATTTTGGGTGTAGGGTTCAACACCTTGGACAGCTCCTTCGAAGTTCTGACTTAAGTCTGGAACGGATTTGCCACCAACAAATGATTCCCTCCTGCCACAGCTCTAGCACTGGGCTCCATGCAGAAGACTCCTTTCCCCAAAACACGACATGCTGCAACTTTGAACACTGAAATATTTATTTTATATTTAAAACTTTTTATTGGATATTTAACTATAAATACACAGAAAGGGTGGGAAAGGGTAAATACATGTGATCATGCTCTGGGCATAGATATTAATAGGAGCTCGGCCCATGAATCCCAAATAAGGTTGCCGGTTTTCAAAATATCATTAATAACTTTTGCCTCTCCCATGTTGCTCCGTCTTGGGTTTCACGTTTGAAACGTTGGAGGGTACGATATTGTCCAAAAAGTACACAGTGGACAAGTTTCCGTCTTTTTGATGGGCCCGTGCCCCAAAACACAGACTTTTTTTTCTATATCTCATTCAGTTGGCATAAAAGGAAAGGTTTTCCAACCTTGAAATAGGTGATATTTATATATTTATATTTATTTATAGTATTTATATAATATTAAGGGACACTTGGCAACCCTAAGTCCCCCCAAAACTTTTTTTTTAATTTTAACTTTTCATTTATTTATATAGATTTATAGTATTTATATAATAACAAGGGACACTTGGCGACCCTTAGTCCCAAAATTTACTTTTTTATTTTTTTTATTTATACAGATCTATAGTTGGCAACTCTAAGTCCCAAAACTTACTCTTTATTTATTTTTTTATTTATTATTATTTATTTTTATTTTATTTCATATTTATTTATTTATTGCAAGGTCGTGGGTACACAAGGCAATAAATATTCAAATTTTCAAATAAGCAAGTTGTTTTTCCCTCTTTGCAGAAACGCCAGGAGTAAGAAAGAAGAATTAAAGGCTGGCCTTTCCCCAGCAAGCGACAACCAAAAGCCGCCTATTTCTCTAAAAATAAGTTAATTTCCCAACTTTTGATTTCTTTTGACAAGAAAAATTCACACTACTCAGCAGTATTAGAAATAAAATTTAAAAAATTAAAACAAAATAAGACAGAAAAGGGGAATAGTTTTCAGTACGGAGGATGCAGCAAAGGCACAAACTCAGAGGCTCCTCCGCAGTTCCTAAAACTGACTTCTCCTTCCATTGACTTCTTTTTTTATTTTTTTATTTTTTTTAATAACATAATAACATTTTTAATAACATAAATGTGAAAAAAAGAAAAATTACAACACAAACGGCTTACATTACTATTGCTCTCCAATTCCTTTTTCATCGTATACTTATTCCACATATTTTATATCACATTGATTATATATTTTTCTTTCCTATATCTAAATCTCTTTCTCCGTATACTCATCATTACTATAATAATTTCATTCTTAAATCTATTCTTTTCCACTATATATTTTTTTAAATTTTTTATTATTTTTTTATTATGAAAAAAAAATTAACAATACACCTTCCATTGACTTCCACGGGAAGCTTTCCCTTCCTTTCCCAGGAGAGAACGAGTCAGGAGTCGAGGCCGGAAGTTCCTCCCTAGGAGCGAGTCTATACGTGCTAGCCCTATGTGGGACGGAAGCCGGCGGGAGGCCGAGGCGTTCGCGCCGGCGTGGAAGGGGCGCCGCTCTAGGCCGGGCTCTTTGTGCGGGCGAGGGGTCGGTTGCTAGGCTGCGCGCGGGGCCTAGTGGGCCGCAGGGGCGGCGCGGCCGTGCAGCGCCCGCCAGCGGAGGAGCCGAGGCAGCCATGGCGGCGTCGCCCCCGGCCGCCGCCGCCGCCGCCGCGCCCGCGCCGCGCAGCCCCGACGGGCCCGCCGCCTCGGCCTCGCCCGCCGCCTCGCCCTGCGTGCTGTGCTGCGGCGAGCTGGAGGTGGTGGCGCTGGGCCGGTGCGAGCACCCCATCTGCTACCGCTGCTCCGTCCGGATGCGGGCCCTCTGCGGGGTCCGCTACTGCGCCGTCTGCCGGGAGGAGCTCGCCCAGGTGAGCCGAGGGCGGGCGGGCGGGCGGGCGGGCAGGTTAGGCCGGCCGGCTGGCTGGCCGGCCCCGGGGAGGAGGAGGAGGAGGAGGAGGAGGAGGAGGAGAGCGGATCGGGGCCGGGGGGCTTCGTTGTCACTGTTGACGCCCATTCAAACATTAATGGTGGAAACGTTATTCTTATTATCGCTGGAGACTTTTGAAAGCCAGGCATTCCTTTTTTAAAATGGAAGAAAGCAAGGGCGACCCACGTTGGGGAAGGGGCTGGAGCCTGGGGGGAAAGGAGGCGACAGTTGGGAAGGTTTTGTTTTATTTTTTAGCTCAGGGAAAAACAGTGTTAAACCAGGATCGGAGGAAGAGGAGGAGGAGGAGGAAGGACTGGATTGGACTGGACTGGGCTTGCCGGTTATTATGAACACTCCTTTTCCCTTCTTTATTCAAATATCAGTGGTGGGGTTACTATTACTGCTGCTACTTAGTTTTTTAAAATCAAGTTTTAATTTTTTAGAACGGAAGGAAAAGGCAACCCAAGGTGGGGAAGGGGCTGGCTGGAGCCCGGGAGGAAAGGAGGCAACAGCTTGGAATGTTTTGTTTTATTTTATTTTATTTTTTGGCTTAGGAAAAAACAGTGTTAAGCCAAGACCGAAGGAAGGCCCTGAGGAAGAGAAGGAGGAAGGATTGGATTGGGGCAGGGAGTTATTATTAACACTCCTTTTCCTTTCTTTATTCAAAGACTAGTGGTGCAAATGCTATTATTATTGTTGTTATTATTGCTGGTGGCAACTTTTTAAAATTATGTATTTTTTTAAAACAGAAGAAAAAGGGTGAAGGGACTGGGGCCTGGGAGGAAAGGGTACATAAGTTTGGAAGATTTTATTTTATTTCATTTTATTGGCTTAGAAAACTTAGTGTGAAGTGAAATGGATTATGTGACACTTACTGGCCTGAGTAGAGTAGACCCACTGAGTTTAATGGGACCTACCAATGTGTTGACTCGCCATTCAGCAATTGAGTAGATCGGTCTGCTCTATTCTGGGCTAACTGACAGCCGTAATCTGTAATCCACCGCGCTGGAGCAATTGCACAGGCTGGATTACACACCGGCAGCCTAAATCCTGACTAGAGTAGACCCATTCAGTCAGTGGATTTACCTGTGGGTTGACCCATCATTTGGCAGTCAGTTGAATAGTTTTGCTTTAGTTGGAACTAACCAACTACTGACTGAAATCTTGTTACCGGTCCAGACTAGAGTAGACCTATTGAGACAACTGGATTTGGCTATACGTTGACTCACCGTTTCAATAATTGATTCAAAGAGTCTACCTTAATTGGGATTGGGCAATGGGATTCCAGCCACTAGATATATAGGGCAGGTTGACTGGTTAATAAAGGATTTCAGACTTGCTTATCGGTAAATGTTGGAGTGCTTCCATAATGTTTATAATGTTTTTATAAACTTGAAATTCTGCCCATGTTTAATTCGGGGGTCCACAATGATGATAATGACAACAACAGCACGGGAGATTAAATCTGTTCCTGAAGGACCTCCAAGTATGTGCCCTTTCAATAACTCTACAAGAGGAGAAGTCTTCAACTTATTCAAGACATTTAGTCCAAGACAAAGACTATTATGAACTCCCAAGGTTGAGCCACCGTGGTTGAAGTCATCCTACTGTTTAATCAATAGACTATGCTGTCTAACGTCCCATCAATTTTAGTGTTCATGCAGCAGGTCTCTGCATTTCTAATTATTGCTAATAAGCACATCTTATTTTTGGAAGACCTGTTTGTTTTTCTCAGGGCACTGTCTCCTAATTGGCTTGAAATTAACAGTTGTGAAGGTCAGGCCAGTGAAATAGGATGTTTACTCTATAGAAGGGGTGGAAGTACAGGCTCACCCTGTTTGCTTATGCACCTCCTGATTCAAGCCAGTCCTCTTGTTTGGAAGTGAAGCCTGTTTGGTTTCTCATTCTTCTGAAAGTGGTGGCACCATTTTAGGGGGATTTCAGGTGTCCAGGTCGGAGCAGGCTCCCCGTCTTGGATGTGTTGTCTGTTCCTGGGAGGGCAGAAGGAATTCCAGCCCCGACTCTTCCCAGGCAGAGAGGAAGCTGCTTACCCTGGGCCAGGCCTCTGGTCCATCCAGCTCAGGATTTATCTACACTGACTGACAGGGGCTCTTCAGGGAGACCACCGACAAACACCAGGTGTTGTAAGCTATTTTTCAGAGGAGGGAACTGGCCAAACCACCTCTGAGGATTCGCGGTCTAAGAAAATCCTATGAAATTCATGAGGCAACTTGAAGGTACATACACACACTCCAAACTGTGACAGAGAACTGACAAGGAACACGGCATGAACCGGGATGGATCTCCAGAGCAGGGGTGGGCAAAATGTGCCCCCTGGTTGATTTTGGGGGGCCCAGAACCCTCTAGGAGGTCAAACTTTTTTGCTGTCAAACACCCAGCATTACTATCTGGGGGTCATTTCCACATGAGGTCTACGGAGGCATTTCCGTACGTTTGGATCCTTCCTGAACCCCCCGGGCACAAAACAAAATTCTGTTGTTCTTATTTTCCCCCTTTCATGAGCATGTGTGGCCCTCTGAGGTCTTCTGGAGGGATAATGTGCCCCCCAGTCATCCACAGTTGCCCATCCTTGCTCTAGAAATGCCATTCTGAGGCTGCCACCACAGTCATGGCTCAGCCCCCCCACCGATCCTTTTCCTAGAAGTCTGTTGTGTGTTTGCATCCACTGTGCATAGCTCAAAGGGAGCCTTATGAGTTTGTCCTTATCATGCTCTGGGGGGGGTGCGTGCGCATTGCTTGCCTCCCTTTTGTTTGCCTTGTTTGCTGCCCAGTCTCAGAGTTGGTCACAGTGATTGTTTTATCTTATCACCCTGCCTGTATAGTGGAACTGGCTCTTTTGGACTTGGAATGGAGGGAAATGGTGTTGGGAGTTGGGTTAGGAGAGCCAAAAAAAAATAAGCCCTGCCTGTTGGTATGAGGCATTCGGCAACACTGCCTTGGAGTGCTGGGCCTCTGTTGCGTATAAAGCTCTGCATAGTCCAGATCTTGAACATGGAAAGGACATTTCCTTCCATCTCTCTGCTCACCCCCCACCATAGCCCTCAAGCTTCTTTAGGGATGGTCTCTTAGAAACTAGTAGCCTCTGCTTTCTTCTCGTTTATAATTAGTCGTTTTGTATCCCCACCACCTCCTCATAACCGTCAGTTGTAGACGTGGTTTGACAGTTTTCCCCATCCTGTGGCAAGTGTCACACTCGGCACTACATGGCCACCAGGATGTGGCATGGAACAGAACAGTGACTACCAAGTTTGGCTGGACAGGTTAAACCAGAAACTGTAGACCTTTGAGTGGAACACAGCAAGCTGCCTTAGAGAAGTGGTCTGTCCTTATATATCTTGCCCATCATTGTGTATTTTGATGGACAGTAGTCCTCCCAGGTCTTGCGCAGGTGGTGTTTCCCATCCCCTGGCACCTGATTCTTTAAACTGGGGGTGCCCATGGAGAAACTCTGTGCCCTTGTGCCCACAAAGCTTTGAAGCTTGTCGGATGTGTCTGTGGATAAGTGCAGTTAGCCATGGATCCTGGTAATTGGGTTGATCTTGGGGCTATAACATAACTACTTCCCTTGGATTCCCCTCATGTCTGATTAGATGATGCGTTCCATTTATTCCTGGAACAGTGTGTCACTACCCAGAGGCACTTCCTTTTACATAACTTTTAAACTGTGGGGAAACAAAAAGCCCAGGAGTTCAGACCGGTAGTTAAAGAGAGGGATGAGCAACCTACAGATCTCTGGTGAGCTTACTGTTAAATGCAGCTGGAAATGCTGGATTGTCACCTTTGTTTCTTCTACTTGAACTCTTCATTCCTTCAGAACAGTGGAAATCACCACCGTGCTTCCCTCCTCCAAATCTTGAGTGTTCCTAAAAGGTAAAATGAGTCAGGACTGTGCAGCAGCTGACCCAGCTGTTGATTCATGCAGGTGACTTGGGGAAGCTGGACAAAGTGCACGGTCTCTGGAAACAGTGCCGTTTGTGTCCTGTTTGAGCCTTTTCTGCGTGCCGCTGCCCCTTGCTCAGACATTTTGCTCCAGCAGCGAACGTGATGCATTGCTCAGTTTGAACAGACAGCCAGGTATCTCGAGATCCTGGTGGCTTAAATAACTCACCTGGCAGAGCTAGTGATTATATTCTTCCCATTGGCTCATGAACAGCAATGACACAGTCCTCTGCTTCATATGCAATAGAATTAGGCTTGGAAGGACCGTGCTTGTCTGGAGTCTGAGTCTCCAGCACCCACCCTCGGCTTGTCTTGTCCTCGATCTACCCTGAGGAGTGTCAGCTGTTCTGTCCGAACTGGGGCTCCACAAGACTCCTTCTGTATGCTGGTGCCATCCTAGGCCTGGTGGGCCGTTGTCCTCTAACTCTCCTCCTTTTCTTCTGTCCAGGTGGTGTTTGGGAGGAAGCTGACATCCTTCTCAACAATACCGCTCAGCCAGTTACAGCATGAGAAGAAATACGACATCTATTTTACCGATGGAAAAGTTTACGCTCTCTATAGGTAACCATTCTTCACCTTAGTCCCTTTGGTAGTCTGTGAGGGTATTTGATGAGCAGAGATGTGCCTGAAAGGCAGCTGTGCAAATGCTCTTGTCTGTCTTAAAGCCTAGAAGCTTTGGCTTGAGTGGTAAATGAATCAAGTAAGTGATTAAAGATCTCTCTGACTGAAAATATGTGGGCCGTGCCTGTTGAAAGAAGCCAGAGTGGGAACTAAGCAAGATTTCCGTGGGCAGGAGCCAGGTGTTCAGTGCCCATTTAGTGAACAGGCAGGGGCAGGGTGAACTTTGCAAAATAAGCATTGCAGCTCTTCTTTCCGCGCAAGCATGTGTGCCTGTGATAAAACAGTGCAAAGTACTTGCTCTCTGGATAAATGAATTTGCATTATGCCCTTCTAAGCATTTTCCCCAGTACTTGGGATGCGTGTACATATTAAAATGAAATGCAGCTCCCACTCCAGGCACGTGGATAACAGAGCAACGTAGCTTTAAAAAATGGCTGCAAGAGACAACTTCACAGTTGAGGGGAGGCAGGGGAGCTGATATTGGGGGAAGCCCTCTGCAGCTTGTGAACATTTTCTTGGGGTCTCTTTTCCTCTCCTAGAAAGCTGTTACAGCATGAGTGCCCGCTGTGCACGGAGGCCAGGCCATTTGCCACAATTGTGGACTTGGAGCAGCACATGAGGAAGCAGCACGAGCTGTTCTGCTGCAAGCTCTGTGTGAAGCATCTGAAGGCAAGTGGCCACGAGTTCTGCCTAGGGGCAAGTAGTTTGGAGGGACCAGGGCCCTGGGAGCCCTGGAAGTCAAGAGGACTCTCCCATTGCCCATGAAAGTTAAGGCTCTGCTCTCTCGCTCTCGCTCTCTCTCTCTCTCTCCCCCCACCCCTCATGTTCCAGATCTTTACATATGAGCGCAAATGGTATTCACGCAAGGACCTTGCTCGGCACAGAATTCACGGGGATCCTGATGACACGTCTCACCGCGGCCACCCCTTGTGCAAATTTTGCGACGAGCGATATTTGGATAATGACGAGTTATTGAAACACCTGAGAAGAGACCACTATTTCTGCCACTTTTGTGATTCTGATGGTGCACAGGAATATTACAGGTTTGTGAGCACAGCTGGATTTGAATCTGCAATGATAATTTTTCTTGCACTTACCATCTTCTCTGATTCTTGTTCCACTTGGGTTGCTGAGAGGTTGAGACTCTGTTAATTTGTCAGTTGGCCCTCAGGCTTATGTTACCATCCTCCAAGCCTTGGACACTTCTCTTCTCATCATTGTTGCAGGAACTTTTTTCGTCTGTTTGCAACACTTGCTTCCAGCACTTGGTTCTTATGATCCAGCTATACCTGTATACATTAACATTTTTTTTAAAGTTAAGTATTTAGGACTAGAACATTGGCAGCCTCCTCAACATAGACAAGCGACTGTTCTGAGACAGCCCCAGGTGGAGGATCAGAACTAACTCACTCCCTTTCAGCTAAAAAAAACCCGAACTGATACGTACGTTACCTTGTTGAGGAGCCATAATTAAGCTTTTAGTCAAGCCAGCCTTCACTTCTCAGCCTGGGGAAAATAGAACAGAACAGGGAAGGACCTTTATTTCTCTGTGTCTTTCCTGATTCTTTGGAAGTGATGTAGCAGTTGTTCCCACAGTTATCTTCAAGGGAAGCAGTTGCTTTATTGGGTAACAGTGTCAGTGGTGGCCTTTGGGTGTCAGGGTGGCCTGACTTCTGTCTTGCACAGCCAGCCTGTTTATTTTTCAGACAGTCCTCACGGCTTGCATGCTCTGTGTTCCCTTCACAGTTACAAAGCTGGAGGTTACTCTTGGTCTCCCTGAACAGTTTGGTTGCTAGTGCTCCACTTTCCTGAAGCCGTACCCCTCCTTCAGCATTCTTTGTAAGAATCCCAGCAACCCCCAGGGGCTAGGGTGGCCTCTCAGAAACAAGGCAGCAGTCCACCCCAGGCCCAACTCAGTGTGAGTTTGTCTCCTCCCTCTTCTCTTTTGGCCACCACAAACACAAGTGTGTAAAACTGGACGTCACCAGTAAGCTAACAGGCTGCCTCTGTCGTTCAACTGCAGTGATTATGAGTACCTCCGGGAGCACTTCCGTGAGAAGCACTTCCTCTGTGAAGAAGGCCGGTGCAGCACTGAGCAGTTCACGCATGCGTTCCGGACCGAAATAGACTACAAGGCTCACAAGACAGCCTGTCATAGCAAGAACCGGGCAGAGGCCAGGCAGAACCGGCAGATCGACCTTCAGTTCAACTATGCTCCAAGGCATCAGCGGAGAAACGAGGGTACATTGGACTGGAGAAAGCTACTAGTGGGCTGGGCTTTAATCTTCTGGCTAGTTTCTGTATTTTTAAACCATTGCTGGAGGGCAGGAGTTGGCTGTCTAGTTGGGTCCTTACATATGTTTTGAAAGATATGCTCTGTGCATGTTCTCCACAGTACAGGAAAAACACAGAACGCGGTATGGGTTAAGTATTCCTTATCTGGAAATCTGAGATCTGAAAACCTCTAAAACCCAAAACTTCTCACTACCAGCCACCCGCTTCCACCTTCAAGGTCGCAGCTGTGGTGCTCCTGCTCATTCTTCCCTCAGATCCTTAGTATCTCTCCAGCCTCATATCTCATACACAACCCAAGTGGTGAACGAATGAGATGCAAGGCTGGAGAGAGACAGGAGGACCTGTGAAATGGCGCTAAGAGGCAGCTGCAGCACTCCTGCTTGTTCATTCACGGGCTCCCCAGCGATTTCCTGTGCAGAACTGTATTTCATATATATGCAAATAACAGGTATTCCAAAATACAAAATACTTTTGGTTCAAAGCATTTCAGATAAGGAATGTTTAACCTGTACTGGATGTAAAATGCAATCTTTTTTTTTTTTTTTTTTAGAATCTTGGCTTTCTTGTTGAAAAATTCAGGCGATGAGCCTTGGATTTGATCAGTCGTGTGTGTGTGTAGAGGGGAGAGTTTGCCTGGTGAGACCATGGAAATTGTGGTTGAATAATGTCTGTGGGTGTTCATTTTCACTGCTGTGGAAAGTCTTCTGCCTCTCTCCCTGCCCAGGAAGGCATGCTACAAAACTCGGCTTTCTCCAATGCATCTCTGCTGTAGCTTATTCTACCCCGCAGTGGGGCAGGATATTAACCCTTTGGGGCGAAAAGGGCAGCGTAAGGCTGACAAGCCCTGTGTCTTTATATTCCAGGTGTCGTGAGCGGTGAAGACTATGAAGAGGTTGACCGGTATAACCGCCAAGTGAGAGGAGGAGGCAGGGCAGGACTACGAGGAGGGCAACAAAACAGGAGGGGCAGCTGGCGATACAAGAGGTAACATTGCCTTTGCATCTCTAAAAGGGCAGGAGGATGGGGTTGCTCTTATGTGATACTGGGCCCCGGTAAACATAACGTAAAACCGTCACATCATTAATCTTTGGTTTATCTGGAGGAGAGTCTGTACCCCTCAGCTGTGTTGCCCCTTAGCTCAGCCACCCACACCTGAATATACACAGCCATTTGAGGCATATCAGATTCTACCTGGAAAAGGACTTGCTAAAAAGAAGGCAACCTCCACTTAAAGCCATGGGGCTTGTGGTTGATCCTTAACCGCTTTTACAGCAGAAGGGAACGTGAGCCATGCCAAACATTACATGGGCTTGTGGCCTCTGAGCTCTGCACTCCTTGTCGGCAGGTGGCAGCACTGGGCCATTTCTGATTCCGTTTGCATCAGAGATGCTGGATCTGCAGCACAGGCTTTAGCTGATTCCTTCTCAAGCTCCTCTGTCTTATCTGAAATGGGAGCATGACTTGTTGCATAGCATTTACAGAAAATAATCAGATTTTGCCCAGGGGCCATGTGCAGCCCCAGGAACCTTTTTTTGTTTTCAGTCTCTGATGACCGAATAGCTCAGCCAGGCCTTTGGTGTCCTCCCAAGCTGCCCCCGGTAGTGAAGAGGGGCCACCTCCCTTTGCCCTCAGAACAGGGGAGAAAATTCTGCCTCTCACTTGCTGAGTCCTCTGCTGCTCAAAAACCCCCCAGGGAAGAAGAAGACCGGGACATCGCAGCTGCAGTCAGAGCGTCTGTAGCCGCCAAAAGGCAAGAAGAGAAAAAGCGTGGGGAAGACAAAGAAGAGAACGCCCGTGGGAAGAAGGAAGATGCAAAAGATCCTGACTTGAACATCTCTAAGCGAGGACCAAAACTTCAAGCTGAGACGCCGGGTGAGCCACTTGTGATCAGAGGGCTGTGGGAGGTGGGCTCTGTGGGAGGCAGAGATGACTGAGGGGCCCCAAAAGACCCTTTTATCAAACCTGTCCCTCTGTTCTTCCCCCCAAGTTCCCAAGGAGGCCGTTCCCAAGACTGTTGTGGGCCAGGATGATTTTCCTGCCGTTGGCTCACCACCAGTGGCCTCTCTGCAGAGGTGAGTGTTTGGTCTCACAGGACAGTCCTCAGGCTGGATTTAAGCAGGTAGACAGGAACTACGCATGCAAATAATACCAAGGAAATGTCACTGGGGACAGTTCCAAGTCACACACTTGTTCTCTAGATGTGGTCCCTGCTGCTCTGTTCCCACCACCTCCAGTCTGGCATCCTGTGACACAGGATCAGAACGATGCTGCAGCTGGCCATTCGTTGCCACCCTGGATTTACCGTAGAGCCATGGCCGCCCTCCCACAGACATTCTGTTGCTGGTGGAGAGCGGGGAGGGATCAGAGAGACGTCTTGCTGTGTTCCTGTAGCCAGGAGTGGGATGATTACAGCATCTGGTGAGATTCTGCTGGGTTCTCTGCATATCTCAATGGATGATGTTATCATTTGGGTACAGCAACAGGGATGTAACCAGAGGCATCTCCTCTCTCTTCCCCCACTCTCCAGAAGGCACGGAATGGCTGTGGGACCTAAGTCGCGGGGGGGAGAGGTTGGTGCAGAGGGAGGAAAGAAATACCAGCCTCTGCATCAGCCCTCCCAAAGAAAGAGAGCAAGCACCCCTTCATAGCAGAAGGAAAGCCCTCCCTCATAGCAGGGGTAGCAATAGGCAGTAAAGTAATTAGCCATTGAGACCTTGTTACAATCCAGGCAGGCTCCAGTACAGATACATTTGCAATCATCCATTAATTCTGGATGCTTTGTAGCAGTTACAATTAAGCATGTTGGAGCTCTACAGCTTCTGCAGTGGTTAAGATATGTTATTTCAGTACACATCCAGAAGACCCATAGCAAGGGCTAAGGGTCCTGACAACCAACTCTTCTACTTGGAAAGCAGTCCATGCCCTCTGCCTGTTTTTTTGTCAGGGAGAGCACTTGAGTTTGAGCAGACCCCACTCCCTCATAGCAGCCTTGGGTTCTCAGCAAGTCCACTGGCTCAGGGCTTCCTGCATTTATCAGTTAAGGAAACATGGAGGTTTGCTATCCCTATACTTATGGTGCACGCCTTCCTCTTGCAGCTCATCCCAGCTGGCCTCTGTAAAACTGGACGAAGAGGATTTCCCAAGCCTTTCTTGCTCCTCTGCTCCCGCGGTCTCTTCGGCCCTGCCGGTGAGCTACACGGCCACGGCTAAGAGGACCGCCTTCCAGGAGGAGGACTTCCCGGCCCTGGTGTCCCGCGTCCAGCCAAACAGCAAGACAGTGTCGACGCTCACCTCCGCGTGGAGCTGCGGCTCTAGTAAAAACGTGACCCGGGGTGTGGTAGCCAGTAACCCCAATGCCAGCCAGCTCCCCCGGAAAGCGACCCCTGCCAGCAGTGCTAAAGGAAGCAAAAAGAATAAGGCAGAACTTCTGAGTGATGACCAGGACCATGGCAGCGGCCTGACCACCCAGGAGATCCGCACCGCCCCAACGATGGTGGACGTTTCCTCTTTGCTGGCAACCTCCAATTCCCAAGCGTTTATTAAAGTGGGCCGGAAGAAGAAAGTCGGGGCCGAGAAATCGAGAACAGCCTCTCCCCCCGTGTCGCAGGAGATGCCCCCATCTCTCACCTCGGTAGAGAAGGTGCCGGATGCTGAGCACTCCTCAAATACCCTCCCAGCTGGTGCAGTTGTACCAGACAGAGCTGCTGCCATCGTGAATGGCCACTCCGAGAAACCCCTCGTTCTCTGTAATGCTTCCAAAGAGCCACCTGGCCTTAAGAAGCCCCCCACGGCTAGCCAGCCCCTGTTGCCTCAGGAAGACTTTCCAGCCCTTGGTAACTCTGGACCACCTCGAATGCCTCCCCCTCCAGGTAAAGGCTGCAGATTGCGGGTGGGTGGGCTGTTCTGTGAGAATTCAGAATGTGGTATGGGGATCAGAACTCCTTTCCTGAGAACAACAGCCGTTCATTTTTTTTTTTTTTTTTAAAAAGTAAAACTGCCACATGGCTACAGAAATGAATTCTGAAAATGTTTCAGTCTTGTGAAATCTTGGAGACCAAGGAGGTGCTTAAATCAAGTTCGGGGAGAGAGCCCCAAGTTCTCCCTTGCCATGGACTGGGTTAGGGCTATTTTTCTTGTGGATCCTGAGCCTGTGCAAAAAGCCTTGCTGCCAGCTGTGATTGGGAAGAGATGGGACTTCCCTTTGGTGTATGCTCTACCAAAAGTATTTTTTAAAAATCTGTAGCCTGCTCAGGTCAAGCAAAATATTTCTTAAGCAGCAGCAGATACTCAGTTTCGGGTTTGCTGGGCAGAGTGGGTGTGAGATTGGCAGAGGTCAGCCTTGAGCATTTTGGCCCTTGGCAGGTGCTTGGTAGTTCTAACCTCTGAGACACTGACTCGGGTTCATAGATTTTCCAGTTTCTGTCTGCACAACAGCCCCTGACGGATGGAGGTTTGCACCAGACCATTGGCAAGGTTCACAGATGAAGGGGATTTTAAACCCAAAGCCTCACACAAATCAGATGAGGCTTCCTGAACACTGAAACAGACCATTGGTTCATCTAGCCAGCTTCTTCCCTGCTCGGACTGGAAATGGCTCACAAAGATCTTTCCCAGCTCTGTTCCCTGAAATCTTTTTACTGGAATTGAACCAGGACCATACGTTTAGAAAGTCCATGTTGTTCCACTAAGCTGTGGCTCTCCTCACCTTGGCCCATTCCATGTTTTTGGTTCATAGTCCTTAAGAAAGCAAAGAA
Source organism: Iguana delicatissima (assembly GCA_948472985.1). Taxonomy (NCBI): domain Eukaryota; kingdom Metazoa; phylum Chordata; class Lepidosauria; order Squamata; family Iguanidae; genus Iguana; species Iguana delicatissima. The sequence goes on along the minus strand of CAOKZL010000019.1, from coordinate 2,664,163 downwards.
CACCTCTGCCAGTCCTGGATCTCCCTCAGCTCCTAAGAAGGAAATCCATGGTGACTCAAATGAGTGGTGAATAAGATACTGGCTTTGTCTGACATCAATGCAGGGTGTAATGACCTCTCCTTTTCCCCTTGTCTTCCAGGTTTCAATACTGTGGTGCTACTTAGCCCTCTGCCACCCCCAGGGCTGTCAGTGCCTCTGAGTAAACCACCCCCTGGCTTTGTACCTATTCCACCCACCGCTGTTTCAGACACTGCCCCTCCGTCTCTGAAAGAGTAAGTTACAGTTCAAGGCAGCCTCTGTATGGTTTCTCTTGCTGCCTTCCCCCTTTTTTTTTATGTAGGGACTACTAGGCAGACTTTCTATGGGTGCCACAACTGTGACAAGGTGAACAGCTGCCAAGGAGAAGTATGGCTCCCTAATTCATGAGGAAGCCCTGCCTGGCACCAGCCTTGCCGTTCTCTCGGCACCAGCAAATACCTCCTGATTTTCACAGGCCTTTTAGACATAGCTTTAATTCTGTTGACTGCTTTTACTCTCGCTTTGCTGTCCTTGGGTTCTTGCAGTATCTGCATGTTAATTGTGCATGGCTCCTCCCCTTCATTATGGAATAAACCACCTTGCTAATTTCAGCTGAAGGGTGTGAGGAAAGTAAGCGAGAGAGGCACTGATACTATAGGGAGGAGTTTCCCATATTTTTGAAAGCTGCGTCAGTCTCTTCTGAATTAACATTGGGGGCTCTCTTCTTACACAAGAAAGTGTTTAGTATCTAGAAAGGGTGTATAAGAGAAGGACCAAGTATTCACCCTCTTTGTGGTTCTGCTCTCTGGGGGAATGCGATGATCCAGTTGCCTCCCTGCAGAAGTGGATGAGGAGGTTCAAATGTAGTCTGTTGTGCAGACAGTCTGTGCCACAGGTGGGCAGATTTGGTTAGGAGAGAAAACATTTTCTTAAAAACAACTCTTCCTTTTTTCCACAGCCGACCAGTTCCTTTTGCTGTGATTCAGTAACCTGCCCCTAGACCTAGAAATGATTGGGTTTGGGGCTGAGGAGTGAATTCCGTCTGCATGGCCATCGTCTGATGCCTCTCTGTCAGCATCCCCCATAGATGGCCTTGTGAGGATGGCTCAGTTCTTGCATTTTTTTTTTTCCAAAACAGGTCCAAACCTTGTCAGGGATCCTACTTGATCCCAGAAAACTTTCAGCAGCGAAACATCCAGCTGATCCAGTCGATCAAGGAATTTCTTCAGGACAATGAATCCCAATTCAACAAATTCAAGACGTACTCGGGGCAATTCAGGCAGGTGAGTAGCCCCTGCGTTTGGAGCACCAGCCGGGGAGGGGAGCAGGTCCACATCTGGGGGTTCTTCCCATTATCACCAATGTGGATTGGATTGTGTGAGTGTGTTGTGTGTGGGAGAAAGTATTTTGCTACCCCTTTTGTTCACTTTCAAAATCCATTTGTGGTGCTCCGTTTTGGAGGATCAGTGATAGAAGTGAGGCATGGTTGCCCCTCCACAATCACACCAAAGTGCTCTGCAATCACACCAAAACTGCCCCCCACCCATCAGGCTGAGTTATCCCCTACAAAAGAGACACATTTGCAAGGAAGGTTTTCCAGGCTCCACCTTTCTCCTCCTTATTTTCCCTGTTTAAACACAAGTTTAATCTGCTGCTGCTGCTGCTGCTATTTTAAAAGCCGTTAATGTTTCTGTGGCCTGAACTCCTTTTATCATAGAGGATCACAGAATCATTGGAAGGGATTTTGTGGGCCACTGAGTCCAGCTCTCTGTTCAGTGCAGGTAGCGGTCTAGCCTCTCAGAGTCCAGAGATAAAGATCCCACCAGTTCTGCAGCACCAGACGCTAGATAAACGTGGCATCATAGAGTCGGAAGGACCCCAGGGTCTATCTGGTCCAACGCAAGCCACGCAGGAACACGCAGCTGAAGCACCCCGAGAGAAACTCGTCCAAATTCTGCCTAAAGACCTCTAAAGAAGGTCTTGTGACTTTCTGTGAGGCAGTCCATTTCACTCCCAAACAGCAATTGCTGCCAAAAAGTTCCTAATGCTTAGGTCAGGAATCTCTTTTCTTGTAACTTGAGCCCACACTCTCTCTTAAAACATTTTATTATTATTTTGAAAGAAAACATCCCATATATTTTTCTCTCTCTTTTTTTTTTTCATGAAAAGGGCCTTTGGGAGGGAAATGTGGAGGGCAGGATTTTTTTCCAAAAGTTTTTGTGTTATATTCGAGGCCTTCACATGTCTACTCAAGGAGATAAGCTGGAAAGTGGTCATCTTAGTGGTTTGCCAAGTTTAATTTTTTTGGCTGCCTTTTGTCCCCAAATTGGGAGGCTGTTCCTAGTGAAAGGGCCGAAGCCCCACTCCTTGCGTAGCTTGGCCTTTGCTTAGCCTACTCAGGGGTGGCTTCCATCCACTATAGGGAATGTGCCTTTGTGGTAAGTCAGTGGTCTCTTCCCATTTGGAAAGATCGGTGGTTACGTTTTTGGAGGTAATTTGGAACCTGATGGTGAGCTAATAAATTTCCACCGCTTTGTTTTAGGGCCACATCGTCTCCGTTCCAGGTCATTCGGCCTTGTACTTCTTTGGCCTCCCTGTCCTTCCATTTTCTGACTGTCCACTCTCCCTCCCCCCTCCTCAGGGTCAGATTTCTGCAGATCAGTATTACAAAAGCTGCCAGGAGCTTCTGGGCGAGAACTTCAGGAAGATCTTCAGCGAGCTCCTGGTGCTGCTGCCGGACACAGGCAAGCAGCAGGAACTGCTGGCCACTCACAACGACTTGAAGGCCAAGTTTGGTGTCTCCACTTCCTCTGCTGGCAAATCCAAGAAGAACCGGAAGGCGGCCTGGCAGTCGGAGCCAGGCGCCGAGCTGGACTGTTACGTCTGCCCCACGTGCCGGCAGGTGCTGACCCAGCAGGACCTAGCTGCCCACAAGGCTTTGCACCTGGAGGAGGAGGAGTTCCCTTCCTTGCAGGCCATAAGCCGGATCATCAGCTAGCTGGTCCAGGTGAACCAATAAAAGCCGTCTCCATCTTACAGATCCTTGCTTCTTGGAAGGCAGGCTCTCTCTCTGCGGAGAGGAGAGCGGTTGGCTCGGTGTGTGTGTGTGTGGGCCAGAGGGGGTATGGGAGGCGGAGGAGAAGGCACTGGCAGATGGAGGGGTGCGGGTGAAATGGCAGCCTGACCAACCGTTGTTCTTCCACCATTCAGAACAGGCTGGCATCGCAGGGTCACAGGAGGTGTGGCTTGGTTCCCCACCAGAGTGGAGGGAGTCGCTACTTTCTCAGTGCCACAGTTGTAGAAAAGGAGTGTGGGTGGGCGGTTTTTAAGAAAGAGAAGGGGAAGGTTACTATTCGGCTGCACAGAAACCATCAGGAATGACAGAAAGCGGTATAGGCCGCCAGAGACGGAAGGGAGTTGGGACTGTGAGCTACGCGGAGGAACAGTGTGGCAAGCGGGGGGGGGGTTCTCTGTTCTCCTCCCTTTCTCCTCCCCCCGCACTGGCTCCCTGTGGAGGACAGCTAGGTTTCTTTCACGGCAGGAGTGTGACCTTAAGAAGATGCGCACCTAGAATTCAAAGCTGTCATTAAGCCTTTTTCTTGTCTAGCTTACATTTCTGGAAAGAAAAAACTGAATAGTTTTTTCCCTTCTCTTTTCTGTTAGAGCTGCATGTAGGAAGAGGTCATAGTCAGTGCTTTCCCTTCTCACTTTAAATGTGCATTTCTGCCCTGGTGGTGCAAGTTTGGTTGTTTTCCACTGTCTTTGAGGAATCTTGTGCTGGCTTAGAGTGGCCAGCTCTTGGCTCATTAAAAGCGGCTCCATCCCATGCTGTCGTCTCGTGCCTTGAAGCGCCACATCCCGCGGATGTTACTGGGTGGGGGAATAAGGAAGGAACCCTGTGCGGCTCAAAGGCTTCTCTGGAGTGGTCCTGCTGACTTTCTGTATTTCCTGCCAACTGTCACTAATAAAAATTCCGGTTGCTGGGTGAGTTTGCTCAAGAGCCCTGTGTAGGCAGTCTGGGGTGAGAACGATAAGATTCTGTGTAGGTACTGTGGGGTGAGAATCATGAAATCCTAGGCGTGGAAGAGGCCTCAGGGGCCACCCCAGCCAAGCCCCTTCTGCCATGCAGGAAGACACCTTGAAAGCATTCCAGGCAGATAGCCATCCAGCCTCTGTTTAAAAACCCCCACACTCCCAAGCAGCAGTGTGTTCCACTGTCAAGCTGCTGTTGCCATCAGGAAATTCTTCCAAATGTTTTGGTGGAATCTCTTTTCCTGTGGTTTAAACGTACTGCTCCATGTCCTGGTGTCTGGAGCAGCAGAAAACAGGCTTGTTCCATCCCCCATATGACATCCATTCAGATATTTAAACATGGATATCGTGTTGTCTCTTAACCTGCTCTCCTTCAGGCTAACTATACCCGGCTCCCTAAGCTGCTGCTCCTAGGCCATGGTTTCCAGGCCTAACCTACCATTTGGTCACCCTCCTCTGGATGTGTTCCAACTTGTTCAATATCCTTCTTGAATTGTGGTGCCCAGAAATGGACACAGGTGGGGTCCAAAGCAGAATAGAGTGGTACTATTACTTCCCTCCACCTAGACTCTGTACTCCTATTGATACAGCCTAGAATCTCATTGTCTTTTTTTAGCTGCCACATCACCCTGCAGCAGCCTGAATTCCCACCAAGATCAGAGTCCCTAAGAATGCAGAGAATTCCTTATGCTGAGTCAGAGCCCTGGTGTCCATGTAGCCCAAAATTGTCAACTCTTGACTGGCAGCCATGGGTTCTCTGCCAGGGTTTCAGGCAGGTTTCTTTCTTAGCCTGACCTCTGGAAATCCCCAGGATTTCCCATCCAGAGACTCACCAGGCCTGACCCTGCTTAGCTTCTGAAACCAGACAGGATTGGGTGTGTTCAGAGTGGTGTGATATAGATGGTGTGAGGGAGAAGGTATTCCGAATACCATCCATCATTTGGCAGCCAGCTAAACTGGCGTCGAGGCTTCTCTCCCCTTGTACCCCCAACCCCACTGCACAGAGGAATCTGGAATATCAGGAGAGAGCTCTCTGGCTGTGATGTCCAGGCTAGCTCTGGTTTCAGAGAATCAGCTTAGAGGTTTCAGAAGCTTCCTTCAGGACACTGCGGAAACATCAGTACGCCTTGGCAGTTGCCAGGACTAAGGAATCACTGGGTTTGCAGAACTGTGTATGACATTACACTTCAAAAAATGGTGCACACTGTGAGCCCATTCATTAACAAATCAAAGCCTTCTCATTATCCCCAATACTTCCTTTATCCTTTATAGTCCCTCTCAAAATGGCGGCTGACAGAGAGAGTGGATCACTTGTTGCCATTTTGAGAAGGACTCCAGAGGAAAATAGAAGTATTCAGGGTTGCTTGTGAAGGTGGGTCCATGCATCTAGGGTGTTTGGGCACCAAACCTTATTTTTTTTTTAATGGGGATGTTGGGAGGTTTGGGGCAATGATGGTGGAGGGGAGCTTTAGGTGCCACAAAAGTGGGTTTCAGGGACAGCATAGGGTCTGCAGGTTGATCTAAACTTCTGGGTGTGCCTGCTTTCCTCCTGAGTCCCAGGCCCTGGCACCAGCATTGTAGGACCTCTCCTGCCGTGGATTCCTGTGTGGGCATCCACAGGCTTTGTGCCTACGTCCTGTTGGCAAGAATAACAACAAACCAGACAGCTGATGATGATGTTGCTTTCCTATTTTTGATTATAACAGGTGCAGCCCTTGTGAAACAGGACATGCAGTTGGCTCACTCTCACAAATCACACCTAGCAACCCAGGATTGGGTTTGTTCCCTTGCTTCAATACTCTCATTATACTTTACGTGCCTTTAGCCAGTTTGGGCTTAAACAAACCAGGGTCAGTAAGGCCTCTTCTGTTTGGAAGAGATTCTCCATTGTTACAGATGACCGCCAACTGCATTCGAAATCTGCAGCAGCTCTTTTGAGAATGGCCAGCGGCCTTCCTTGTCGGTTCACCCTCCCCTTCCTTTCAGTGGGATGTTAACATAGATCGCAAATGGTTAAATCTTAAAATCTTTATTGGAAAATAAGTTGCAGTAGGTTCACAGACAATTAAAATTACACAATCACAGATTGGTGATTTGTCTTTCCAAATGGTTTATCTGTCTATAATAATTATTTACATAAAAAAAAGCTGTAAACATTTTTTTAAAAAAAATTATTTCACACAGACCACTTTTTGACCACAGTATACATTGGATGACTAACAACTGCAACTTTTTGTTGTTGTTTTTCTGTAGCAGTCTTGCTTCTGAAGAGAGGTCTCTGCATGTTTGGTATCTTTATTAAATACTCTGCAAACAATGTGAGGTTGAAATGTGTATTGCAGCAAACCACAGGTAGCTGGAAGGGTGGAGAGGGCGTTGTCTTGTGCTCAAAGGTGCTCCCTGGCCCTCATTCTCCCCCACAAGGCCTGTCTCCTTCTTCTGGGGAAGCCCCAACTTAAAAGCCAGTACGGGAACCTTTAAGCAAAAGAAGGGGAGGCTGCCCTGCCTGTATATTGCAAGTAAAGTCAAAAGGCTTCTGTCCTTGTTGCACAGAAGCTCTGTATTGGAATGAATTAAGGTGGGAAGGGAAGCGAGCTGGGGCCAGCCTGAATAGAGTTAACCTGTTTTTGCTCCTGCAGCATTTAAAACAAAAGACTTGGCAAACAGACTGATAGCCCTGAAGGCAGGGGTGGACTGGGTCCATGGAGGATTATGTTTGTTGACTGAGAGAGAGCGTAACTCATCCAAGGAAGGTCACCTAGTGTGCTTCCGTGGCTGAGCAGGGAGTCAGACCCTGGTCTCTTCCAAACCCGTGCGCCACACTGGCTCCCAAGGATTATTTCCAGGTAGGAAATCCTGGTCCCTTGGTGGAAGTAAGGGAGGATGGTATTGTGTGGCTTCAGGCATCTTTAATAAAGGTGGAGTGGCAAAATTGGCTTTGACTGACACCATGTTCTTCCCTGCTCTAAGGTTCTGGTGTAGCTACTGTACTCATTTCAACAAGTACGTAAGAACAGGGGCAGCGGGACTGTGCAACTTACTGTTTTTCCCCCTAGGACACATTGAATTGGCAGCTTTCTGTGGGACACTGACGCATATCCAGAAACTTAGGATCTGTTAATATCTTTAAGTCACTGCTGCCTCACTGTACTGCTGTTGCAGCATGTTAAAATGCTAAATAAATATATGCAACAACTGAGACGGCTTCACATCACTGCCTGGCCAAGACAGGAAAGGGATGTAGGCCTCTTGAAACTGAAACAACTCTTCCACATTACTGTATTTGGGAACATGGCAAGAGTGCTGTTTGCCTTCCGCTGGGGGTGATAACAGGCCTGCATGAATACTAGTTTTCTTCTTCAAGGGAGAAATGCTTTGTAGCATCCCCAGATAAAATGTGGACTGCAAAACCAGTGTGTTTTGCTGTTTTCTGAGCTGGCAGAATGGGTACTTCAGATTTGTGTATGTGTGTGTGACTAAATAACCTACACTAATTATCTCTTCCAGTGGTTCTCAACCTGTGGGTCCCCAGATGTTTGTGGACTTCAGCCCCCAGAAGCCCTGAGCATTGACCATAGTGGCTGGGGCTTCTGGGAGCTGAAGCCACAAACATCTGGGGACCCACAGGTTGAGAACCACTGCAAGTTTACACAATGATTTTTCTCCCCGGGGATTAGCTGGGCTTACCCCGTAGACCCCTGGTTGCAGGGAGATGACTGAAGCACTCGTTCTCACATTCACCCTCTGCTGGGGGATGGCTCAGTTGCAACTGGCCCTGGGCAGGCAGCCTCTGATCTCTGATATCCCCTCCCAGCATTCTGCTATGGGGATTTCTGGTAGTTTGGATTAGAAATGGAAAGAATACTTGTAAAGATTCTGATCACAGATGAAAAAGGGGTTCCTCAGGTCTCAGGATAGAAAAGAAAATCTTGGATGCAGTAAGAATGCACAAAAAAAGGTGATTTGTGTGTGTGCGTGCAGAACATGGGATTTCCTCTCCCTCATTGGGGCCAGGGTGGGCAATCGCTGCAGGTCTGGGACCTTCCAGGGGTCATATGGATGACCATAAATGCCCAAAAGACCCTCCCAAAATGATTGGAAAACAACAAGTTTTTGATGCTATACAGTGTGCAAGCCCTTTAAAAGCTAACTTGCTGCTCTTTGAGGCTTCTAGGTGAGGCAGTGTATCTTTATTTTGGCCAGAAAAAGGGAAGCCCGGGTAACAAGGGCAACGCTTTGCCCCTCACTCACCCTGCATCCGGCCACACGAGGCCTGCCATTCTGGCTTCTCTGCCTCAGGCCCTGGTGTGTGTCTTGGCTGGGCCAACCCCTGGTTGTGGGGCGATCACACCCTTGTACGCAGCAGTACTGAGCCCATGCCGCTGGCGTCCCTTCAGGCTCAAGGAGAAAAGGGATGGAATGGGGTTGGGGGGAAAGAGGAGAAGACATCTGTAGGCATAAGGTGCATACATTCAAAATTGTAATATACAGCACATAAACACTGTTGCCCAAGACAGTTTCTACCAGTCAGACAGAACACAATCTCCTTTTTCCTTTTCGCAGGCAAATACAAAGATACTCTGGAATGGATTTTTCTCTATCGTTAGAAAAAATACACTGTACCGAACAGACATTTATTTCATGTTGTACAATCGCTTAAAAGAAATATTGAAGTTTATTATAGCTTCTGTTTGTCTTCTAAAATACTTAAAACACAATTCTGCATCTTGCTTAAAATGGCAGTGTTCTCTCTAAGGAAAATATTGCTACAATTCTACTTGGACCCTGTATTAAAAACTGTCCTCGCTAGCAGGTTTAGACTCGCTACTTAGGTTTTTGGCTGCAAGACTGACCTAGGTTGCATGCAGCTATAAAATCTTCAAGTATGGACCTCAATGCAGCGTCACTTAGTGTACAGTTCCATGTGGGGAGCTGTCACTGTTCTGAGCCATTTACCACCACCCTGGACCTGCTGTAGCTCCGCTGAAGCGCGCAGACGCACAGCCGATCTGTCCTGGGCTGAAATTGCAGCAGTGTCTGGCTGTGTCCCCGTAGTCAGACGTGAAGGCATTACTCAGCTGCAGCAGCTAAAGCAACCCCTTCACGCTTGGCCCTGGGAACACAGCCAAACATTGCTGCCCTTCCTGTTCCCCATCAGCAGTGGGCTGGCCATGTGGGGAGGGCTTCACCAGGACTACAGTAGGTCCAAGGGGAAGCTTTGGTAACTGCAAAGGGGGACGTGGAGGCCAGCATCTGCAGGAATCAAAAATAAACATACACGTAGATGCAGTTAATGTACGTGGTATATCAAACTTCCAAGGACACACGGACATGGCGTTTCCTTGTGCGTGCAGATCTTTTCTACTGGATTGGGGCACTTCTCTCTGCAGTGGGATTTTGAGATCTGATTCTCCCCAGGTGGCAACAGAAGGCGTACTGGAGATGCCTGAGAGCCATAGGTATTTTTTTTAAAAAAATTACATCTCCTGTCAACATAAAAAAGTAGCATGGAATTCCATTTTCCTTTTACAGTGGGGAATCCAGTTGCTGGACTGCAGCTCCCAACAGCTCCAGAGCTAGCACAACCCATGAGGTGAAGAGTGCTGGGAGTTACACTCCAACAACCTCTGGTGGGCTGGATGATTACCAACCCTATTTTCTATCAATTCACCTTCTTTCCATTTAAAATGAGGGTGGGCAACTAGTAGGGTGGGATCTCTGCCCACTGCACACCCAGTGGGTGGCACTGCCACGTTTTGATGTTCCACAGATGATGCCACCTCATTTCTGGATGCCATGTTGGTTGGTTGTCAGCCTTTTTTCTGTTTTTTTGGGGGGGGGCTTGGAAGGGGTGGGGGAAGCAAACTGCCGTTTTTTGCATTTGGTGTTGGGATGATTTGAGAGCGCAAAACTGCTTGAAAGTCAGTGTGGAGTTTTTTAAAGAATGAAAAATGGCGGTCAAGAGGTTTCAGCGGGCTGTACTTTGCAATCTCAAGGGCCACACGTAGCCCGTGAGCCACACCTCGACCACCCGCGATTTAAGCCATTTTAAATTCTGCTCTGCATTACCTTTAAGGATGGGAATTTAGCCTTTTCTGCCTACTTGTGAGTTTGTGCATCTTTTTTAAGTCGTCACGACAAGACCGCTGTTGCTTCTGTTGCCGCAGCCTCACATGGCAATGGAACTCCTGCCTGGACTTTTCTTTATGCAGTCAGGCGAGCCGTTCCACAAGACTGGGACACGAATCCGTGCGAGTTTGGAGAGAAAAGAAATTCGGTAAGGCCTGACAAACGTACACAAAAGCTTTCGAGGGATAAGTGGCACCCTATTTGGGTGGGACCAATAGGGGAAAAGAGAGTCAGATGGCTGCACGCGGGTAGTACGGACAGCATCCTTCACCAACGTATTGGGTGCCATTTTGAGGAGACCGATCTCACTGACAATGGAAGAGCACTGAATTTTCCACTCTTGGCCCCCTCTTTAATGGTGGCTTCTCTTTGAATATTTCCGCATGACATTCTTATAGCGCGATGATTCCACTTTCAACCTCCTATGGAATCCTGGGGTTTGCAGTTCCGGGAGGGGCCGGCCGGCCCCTCCCGGAACTGCAAACCCCAGGATTCCATAGGAGGTTGAAAGTGGAATCATCGTGCTAGAAGACTGTCATGCGGAAATGGCCACAGTCCTTTCCACTAAAGTGACCTGAAATGTCTCTTATCCTAGAGGAAAGGGAAGTTGGAGGCTACAGGGTGGGTGCTACCGTCTGCTAAGCTCCATTTTTAGCATCCTCCTTCTCACTACTGAGATGCTCTTGTTGGCTGCCATTCCGACTCTGGAAACTTTTTTCTTCCTGAGTGCAAAAACCAGATTTAAAGAAGTGGAGGAAAACATTTTGAGCCCTGAATCTATCCGGAACAATGCCACCTGCCTTACCAGAACTGCAAAATCCAAACCAGGAACCATATAATTATATATACACACGCAGAGAAAAATAACACAACTTTTTTTACTTTTTGGCTTTAGATTTGGCACGTTCCTTGGGGTGTCCGGGGGGGGGGCGGGGAGAAACCAGGCTACATTTTCTAGAGTTGTAAGGAAGAAAAGAAGGCAGATGTGGTGGAAAGTCTCTTAAATGAAGACAGCAGGAGTGATTTTTTGGGGTTAGCCCTGGAAGACGAGATAAAGCATCTACTCATTTGGGGAAAGCGGAAAAGGGGGGGTCTCAAACAAGCTGGCCTATGGCCAGTTTCTATGTGCGCTTTCAGCGAAGGGCCACGTGAGCTGGCATCACTGGGGTAGAGTAGCAACCATTCTAGAATGTCATGCTTAGAGGGAACACTGTTAAGTTTGGGTTTTTTTTATATATATGTATATATATATGCATGTGTGTATGTGTGTGTATACATATATATTCTTTAAAAAAAGATCCTTGGACAGGTAAGACAAGAACCAATACCACTGTACAGAATTCACTGCACCATGAACTAAGAGTAAGTTTAACCCAGCACGTAACTTGCCACGTTGAGAAAGAAAACGTACTCGGAATACATCTGCGACCAACCAAGTGACTATACTGCACCATAGAAGGGAAGCCGGCCCGTTTGTCGGGGTCCGGGTCCCGTTTGCTATACAACCACATGGGACACCCCCCTCCCCAAAACCCCAGCCTTTCAGTACGCCGGCACCTGGTAGCCTTTTGGACTCGTGTCCAAGGTCTCAGAGAACGGAGGACTCTGGTAGGTTTCCGTGGTTTCGACGCCGCTGCCCGTGGGGTAACCGGGATAGCCGGCATTGGGGTCGGGCGGAAACTGATCCGTGGCGAAGAGAGACATGTCGGTCCCCATTCTGTATCTCTGGAGGGCCTTGAGGGTCAGAGCAACCTTGAGAGAAAAGAAACATTTCAGCAAGCTATTTTTTTTCCTAATAATTTCTATTAAGAATTTTTAAAAATACAGCAAGAATTACTGCTGTCTGTTGTGCTTTGTATCTTACGTAGTATTTCTTTATTAAATTAATTTCTAGGACACTGGTCCTGAAATAGCTCACACACGTGCCCAGCAAGGAGGGGGTGGTATTTTTGGAAGGGCTCCAGGACTCCCAACTACCTCCATCTGGCTTTGGGGAAGGGAAAACAGCCTTAGTCTTCCTCTAGCCATTTTATTTCCCTTGTTGCTTTTCGCAGTCAATCGTGAGAAATGGAACGATGAAGCTTTCTTCTGAAGACTAAGGTATTGCCAACTTCCCACCTTGGAGCTCCAGAAGTCAACAAAATGCCGGTGCACACCACACAGATCACAAAATCATAGAGTCAGAAGAGACCTCAAGGGCCATCCAGTCCACCTCCCCTGTAGGAGAACACCATCAAAGCAGTCCCTTGGACAGATGGCCACCTCCAGAGAAGGAGAAGACTCCACCACACTCCATGGAGGCAGCAGCAGATTCTACTGTCAAACTGCTCTTACCATCAGGAAGTTCTTCCTAATGTCTAGGTGGAATCTCTTTTCTTGTCATTTGAAACCACTGCCTTGTGTCCAAAATATACAAAAAGAGATTCCACCTAAACGTTAGGAAGAAGATCTTGAGAGTAAAAGCTGGTTGGGAGCAGAACAGGTTGCTTTGTGCAGGGAGCATACTTTCCTTCCTTGGAGATCTTCAGAGGTTGGATATCTCTCAGGAGGACTTTAGCTGAGGGACAAGACTCAACACTTACCCAGGAGATGATGGAAAAGAATGAGAAGGCAATGGCTGCCCTGGCGGCATCTCCTCCATGCGTTGCTTCTCTGCTGGGCTTCGTCCGCTGCCACTGGTTGGCCAGGAAGCAGAAGGACACGAACCACAAGAAGGACCAGAAGCCTGCCAAGAAAGCAGGAGAGCCCATCAGTGCCCGTTGTGGGAGAGGAACGGCAAAAATGGTTTGCACCGTTGGGTTCTAGAGTTCATTGAGAAGTATGGTAAATGGGAGATATATGAAGATTTGATGAGATGAGTGTTGGGTGGATTGCAGACCAACGGGGGGCTGATGGAGGGAGTTGGAGGTGCTGATGGAAGAAATGTGGAGAGACTGGGAGCCCTAAGAGGGGAAAAATGTAATCAGTTGGCTGCAAGTCTGTGGCTGAGGGTCCCTCTGTCGCAGCAGCATTTCCCGGACCAAGCAACAGATGGTATGGCAGACCCTTCTCCGTCCACAGTCCTGGAGCACCACTGCCAACCTAGAGGATTCCCCACGGTCCACCTGAGCTGGCAGCAGCTTTGCGTCACCCTCCTTGACTTGCATGATAACCCATCACCCTCCTGGGGGCACTAAGCTGTCGGAGCACTACCTTTTCCTCCAGATATACCGACCCTTGGGCTTGATTTGAGAGCTGGAGAAGGAACGGAGTGGATTAATGCGCACCGTCACAAGTGTCTGGAAAACTGCTCAGCAACTTGGAATCAGCAGGATCACAGGGATCATGAAGCAAAGAACAGAAACTAAATAAATAAAAAATAATTAGAGCCCTTCAGAACTGACAAAGGACAGTGCCATTCCTGCCCTTCCAAGGGAACCTTGCCTGCTTCCGGCACACACTATGGGACTTTATGCAAACATACACATTCAGGAGGAGGAGAAATCCTTTTCCTGTGGACATACAGCTCTTCCTGTTCTCAGGAGCACCCTAACTGAATTTACACTACCATATTTCTCCTGGAGGAGGAGAGGAAGAGAACCAGAGAGCTGGAATAGATCCCAAGGGCAGGGGTGTAGGAGGGATGGGTTGGAGAGGTAAAATGAAATCACTGTCCTTCACAAATAAGAATTTGGCTCACAGGTCAGCACTCCCTGGGGCAGGGACCTGTCTCCTTTACGTATGTCATCCAGACAACGGCATCCATATTAATGATGCTGAATAAATGGCCACTTCATTTATGTTGCCTTTCTTCCACGGCACTCACGTCAAAATCCCCTCCCTTCCAGGCACTGACCTGAGCCAGCCCTGCTGAGCTTTGGCCAGGTGGCTGGGTCATGGGCAGGCTTGCCGCGTTTAAGCCTATTGAGAAATTAAGTGTTGCAAAGTAATCCAGGCGCCTCCACCATCTAACCTTTCCTTCTTGGGTCTTCTTGGATGGGCTTTCCTAGCACCGCATTTTCGGCTGTTCTTAGTTGGTGGAGCACGTCTTTTTAAAAGGGGAGCAAAGCAGAAGGATTCCAACAAAGCTCCGTGCCCAAAGGAAGTCGCTCTGGCTCAGGTATACAAGGATGGTGGATACAGACTCTCCGGTGACCTTAATCTGGAGGCATTTAAACACCCTAATTGAATTTACGCACTCTGTGAGAGTCCATGAGTTAGTTTGGACTCAGTGTCCAAAACCCCTGAAGGATGCTAAGCAGAGATGACAGACTCCACTCTCAGTCTTGAAAGAGGGCTGCATTTCCAAGGAACAGGCTGACTGACGTGGGGAACAATCTCCTGGCCAGACAGAGGCAACAGACATCGTGTGGAACAGTAACACTCGAGGTGGCGGTCTGTGGACTGGTGCCGATCCTGGAGCCACCAGCTTCCAGTCCCTGGAGACTTCCCAGGAAAGAAGGAAGCCACGGTGGCCAATGGGCACAAATTAGGGTCCTTGACCCTGCCGCACTGGGAAAAATGACCTCAGGTCCCCAACAGTGGGCAGCCTGAGAAGCCCTGATGTAGAAGATGGAGGGAGCTTGTTTTCTGCCGCTCCAGAGACTGGAACACGAACCAGTGGATGCAAATGACAAGCAAAGAGATTCCACCTGAACATTTGGAAAAAAATCTTTTGCACAACTTTTGTGGAAATCTGAGTGGTTTCCATCACTGCAGGAGAAAATAATTCCCACATATCTCATAGCTACAGGATGAAAAACTGTTTTATTGTCCTTGATACCCCCAGGAAATAGAAAAAATTGAGCTTTAATAATCCCTAACTGGAGGTCAATTTCTAACTTCTTGTTAAAAAAAAAGAAAAAAGGAAGGAAAGCTTTTCCTGGGCCTAAAGCAGCTCAGGGGGGAAAACCTGACAAAACTGCCCCCATGTTCCCCACTTTGCCATAAATGAGCCCTCCTGCCCTTGGGGTTGCCAGAGTGAAAGCTGGAAAGGGCTCCTGTACCCTTAATGGTTGCGCAGAAGAAGGAATTTCAGCCAGTGTTGCTTTCATTTACCTGGTTGTGTGACAAGCAACAGCTGCTGAAATTCTCTTTTCTACAATCAGTCAGTCAATCCATCAACGGTACAGGAGCCCTCTCCAATTTCCATGTTGGCAACCTTGTTCCTCTCTGCCCCCCGGGACCCACCTGAGAAGCCCAGGTCCACGAGTACAACGCGTTTCCTGTCTTTCACGCTACTGATCTGCTGGAAATAAAGGTCCACCACCAAAAAGAAACTGCAAGCCAAGAAGGCGATGAGGCCGATGGTGATCCCATAATTGCAGGCGCTCTCGTTGGCGTTGTAGATGCACCGCAGCATCGGCGACTTGTCGGTGTTGACGTAGCCCTCGTTGATGATGGAGCCGAAGACGACAATGGCAAAGATCTGAATGGGGGGGGGGTTGCGAGGACGGGAGGAAGAAAGAAGGAACTTGGCTCAACTGAAAGCCCACGTCGCCCATCAACGGTCCCACGGCTGGAGGAGATACGTACGGATTGACTGCTTCGATTTATATCCCACCCTTGTCCCAACACAGGACCAAAAGTGGCTTACAAAGGAGGGTTGAAACAAAATAGCTCAAACTGGGTCTGGTACAAAGCTTTAAAAAGCATTAAACACCCCAATTAAAACATTAATCTAAAAGCAATCAAAACCCCATTAAATACATGTTACACATTACATATTAAAAAAACAAAGAAGTAAGAAAAAGAAAAAAAAGATGGTTCCTACCCTTATTGCATACAGCTCGTAGTATATTTATTATATGTAACATTCCTTTAAAAAAAACACCACCCTCTAAACTATTGTTGGTCTTAATAATTTCTTATGTAATTTGAAATATTTATATATTTCATGTCCCTGAGACTAGAGCCATTTCCGCACTACACAGTTATAGTGCTATTATTCCACTTTCAACATCTGTGTCATCCTGGGGTTTGCAGTTTAAGGAGGGGCATTTAGGATTCTCTGCCAGAGAGCTTTTTGGTCTCAGGAAACTACAAATCCCAGAATCCCACAGGAGGTTGAAAGTGGAATAATAACATTAAATTATTTTCTGCTACCATCCTCTCAATTATAGTTCACTTTGAAAGCAAGCATGATGTATTTTGTGCCTTTTGTCTAAATAAAGATATCACGAGTCTTTGTGAGTCTTCTCATCAAGTTTCTTGCACCCAAAGATAACCACAAGGAAAGACGGCAGATATACAACCGGATTGGCAAAGCACACGAGAAAAAACTGCATGAAGTGTGGCTGTCAGGAGGCACAACTTCAGTCACCAGCTCTGCAGTAGGGACTTTCCTTTTTTGCTTTAATCTCATTCATAAATAATGAAGAAATGTTTCTTCCGGCCCATTCCGCTGTCAGAAATACCGACAGCAATTTAAGAAAAACACACAGGCTGCCGGAACGAAGCTGCATTTCAGGGGCATGAATAATTGAGCAGAGACAGTAACGTCGGGTTAGTCAGCCAATGGGTCAATCGAGAGAGGGCATCCTTCCGCCCCCCTGCCCTCCCAAACACCAAACCTCCCTTGGTTTTCCAAAAATAAGAAGCAAATGGCAGGACAAATGCAAAACCCTGACTTACAGATTACGTTTTTTGGGGGAGGGGGGTTTCGTTCCACCCATTTTACTTTAAGGAGGCCCAGGGAGGTGTTGCTTCCATTCTTTTCAAACCAGGGCAGGGAAAGGAGAGGGAAAGGGGGGGGGATGGCATGGTAGCCCTACACTTTCTCTCTCACACCCATCTTCTTCCGTGGGAGTGGGGGGGACATTGGGAAAAGGTTTGTGCTGCTGAGAAACTGGGCTGCGATCCGTCCTTAGCTGGCCGGGCAGCAGAAGTGAGATTCGAACTGGGCACGGCACAGCCTGGCTCAGAGCTGAGATGCCACTCTCATGCCCTCCATTAGCCTCACCACAAGGTTGCCAAGTGAAACACGGAACAGGGCTCCTATCCCTTTAACGGTTACGTAGACAAGGGAAATTCGGTGTCGCTAATGGTTGTGAAGAGGAGTGAATTTCACCTGCTGAAACTGTTGTGTGCCTTCAAGCCATTTCTGACTTAGGGAAACCCGAAGGTGAACCTATCGTGGGGTTTTCGCGGCAAGATTTGTTCCAAAGAGGTTTGCCCTTGCCGTCCTCTGAGGCTGAGAGAGTGTGACTTGCCCAATGAGTTTCTGCCGCCAAGCAGGGATTTGAATTCTGGTCTCCAAAGTCGAAAGCACTGCGCCGCTCTGCCGTCTTCTACGCAGCCATTAAAGGGACAGACGCCCTCTCTCTCGTTCCACCTGGGAGCCCTTCAGCAGTAAGCAACGTTTTAGCATCCGCAGGGCTCCGTTCGGCATTTTGTGAGCAGCAGAATAACCATCTCCTTAAACTCCTAATGTGGAAATTCCAGCCCATGTTCAATAAGAAACACATGAACACTGATATAACTCAATTACCCATTTTAAGTGCCGAGATCTAAAGTCTCATCTGGAGACACGCAAACATGTGAGCGAAAGCTCAAAATCTCCAGTGCCAAAGCAACCACGTGATGGCACTTGGGACATAAATTTCCTTGGACAATTGCTGCACTTCCAAGAATTTTGAAAAGACTCCTTTTCAAAATCCTATATTTTTTAACAAAATTAAAAGCCAACTTATAAAAAAAAATAGACAATCTGAATTATAACAATGCAGTAGCAAAGATGTTGCCCCAGCTACTCAAAGAGTCCTGGAAAAAGTGTCTTGGAAAATATTTTTCCACCTGGGAAATGTACGTATGTACCAAGGGAAGGCTGAAGATCATTTTACGTATAATAAACAGTTTTATGCCCTAGGTCATTTTCTCAAAAGTAAGAAGGCATGGCTCTGGTCTGGATTGGGATCAGCATGCATGGGTGGGAGAGATTTAAATCTCCCTTCTATTTTGTTTTTTAATTTAAAAATTTAGGAGAGGGTTAAACAGGGGTTTAAAACTGGGAGAGATTCAACTGTTGCATGGGTGAGGGAAGGGGAGTTAAATACGGTATTTTCCTTTACCTGTGTGTTTTCTGGTTCTGATCAGGGTCAGGGCTAGGCACGCTAACTCCAGAGTAAACCATCAAGGGGCCTCCAAAGCTGCTTGCTTAATGCAGCATGTAATTTGACCCTGAGCAGGAACAATGTGTATTAATCCAGTGGCTGTTATACATGCTCTCTGCTACAGATCATTAGAAAAGGGGGAATGATGATAAAACTGCCAATATCATAATGTCTCTATATCGGGGTGGGCAAAGTACAGGCTACAGTCTCCAAGAAATGCATAATTAACTTCCAAAATATGCTGCCACAATATATACTGAGGGCCCAGCTCAGTGCCAGGCATTGAAGACCACTAGTCATCACAGTAGCTATACGTTCCTCCCATTTCACAGATGAAAACCAAGCAACAAGATGGCAAAAGTTGTTAATGAGGAAGAGGACATAACTTAGGAGAGGCTGCTACAGTTTGCTTTTGCCTGAGCTGACTGGGAAGGGCAAGGTTCTGCCCTCCCCACGACTGAGTTCACTGAAGGCAAGCCATCCGTGCACATTGAACTCATTTTGCAGCCACTGAAGTGAGCCAAGGACAAAGGAGGGAAGCGGGAGGAGCAGATAGAAACTGGGACATTTGAAAAGCAGCTGGAAAAGTGGGACAGCAGAGAATTAAATGGGGTTGCCCCTGCCAAAATGGGGCAGTTGTAAGGCACGATATCAGAGAATCTCACTTTCTTATACAGTTGGCCCTCCATATTCGCTAGGATTAGGGGCCCAGGACCCCAGCAAAAGTGGGAAAATTGCAAATATCAAAATGGGGGAGGGGAAGGGGGCTGAGGCATGGTGGGGAGGGGGGACACCGAGGGTCCAAACCAGGTGAGAAAAAGGAGAGGGAAAGGGGGTGGGTTGGCATAGTGGCTCAACACTTCCTCTCTCTTGCCAGTTTCCTTCCTTGGGTGTGTGGGGGCATCAAGAGGGGGATTGCGGGGCTGAGAAATTGGGCTGTGATCCGTCCTTAGCTGGCCAGGTAGTGGCTGGTGGAGGAGGAGGAGGAGGAGGAGGAGGATTGGGGCAGGGTTTCAAAGGGCTGCGCAGCCTGATTGGAACTGCCAAGAAGGACGGTTCCCCCAGGAAAGAAGTGCCTGGGGGCCAGGGGTTGGAGAAACTCACAAATAATCGAATCCATGAATGCCAAATCCACAAATATGGAGGGTGGACGGTAATCCCATTCCAAAGAGCTTTCATTGTTTTGGACTGAATGCCAATAGCAGGGAATGCACAGGCTGGGTCTTCCGTCGGTTACAGATCAGCTTGCTGGAGGCAAGACAAGGGCCATTTCTGCTGTTGTAGTGCTACTATTCCATTTTGAACATCCTATGGAACCCTGGGGTTTGCAGTTTAGGGAGGGCCCTTTAGAATTCTCAGCCAGAGAGCTCTTGGGCCTCTGGAAACTACAAGCCCCAGGATTCCACAGGACGTTGAAAATGGAATAATAGCACCATAACAGTGTAGTGCGGAAACAGCCAAGGCAAAAAAGCAACTGCAAGCAGTAAAAGAGTTAAACAGATAGTGCTTCCCAGCTTTTCCCCAGTCTACTCTGCAGGGCTGCTAGAGATTCAGCACCCTGGACAGTTCAACCCACAGCGGGTATTGCCTGCTTAAACGTCCAGGCTAAAGGGACTCTCTGCCTGTCTGCACTTGCTTAACTACAGTTCCTCCATTTTGAATTCTAGTCGCTTCAAAGGTTGTTCTTGTTGTCAGTCCCCTGTCTTCCTTAAAATTATGCTGACCTTAATTGGCAAAGCCAATGCCTGGGCTCCCAGGGCTCCCTGTAACAATATTTCTTATACTTCCCTGCTGAGCACATACATGTGTGATTCGAGGTTCACTGTTGATTGTTAACCAGAATTTACTTTATTAGCAACCATGTATCAGAGCTTTAGTCCTGGGAAAGTAATGATTCTTGCACAAGTGCTGTATGCTTTATGAGATCAGTGTCACCCACACCTATAAAAACCCCTCCTTTTAACAATAAAAGGTCCTTCTCTTTGCTCATGCAAGAAGTGGTTTTGACTGTGTTCTTTGTCGGCGGGGGGGTCCCTTTGGCCAAAGTTGGGGACCTTTCCAGGCCGATTCAGGGCTCACTATGCAATTGCATAGAGTACTTTTCAGGTCTGGCCCCACATGTTTCTTTGAGGGTTCAGGGGTAACCCTAACCTTACCATGCACTGCAGTCTATTAGCAGACTGTATTCCTTCATGGCAGAATGGGAGTTTGACTCAATGGCCCTTGTGATTTCTTCCAACTCTGTGATAATGGAAGTATATGCTATTCTGCTTACACTATGACACATTTTCCAATGAGGTAAAGCTTTACATGTGCTTGATTATGACACTGAAAGCAAATGTACTAGGTTAAATTTATTTATAAATTAAACTATTTACTTTTCCCAGAAAACTCCCATTGCTGTACCTGATGCCACCCTCTTTGCCCCATAAAATGCAGTAGAGGAAAAGATGCCATGACTGGTACTTGCTCGATCCTGCTGCCCATCTGTTCTAAGATCCAGTCCAACATCCCACCATCACAACCCAGAAACATCATGTACTCAGCAGAAAGCATCACTGAGACAGAAAACACCTTCACTGCTATTTAAAACACACAAGCAGCCTCAAGCTGGGCATTCAGGGGAAAAGGAAGCTCTTCTTGCAAGAGGAGGAACTCTCTGCTTTCATTTCAATACCAAGTGCATAAGATGTAAAAAGAAACAGCTCTCTCTCTCCTCGCAAGGCAAGCAGCTTGGTTGCCCGCTTGCAGGGAAGTATCAGCCACAGAACAGCAACCAAACTGAAGCTGCTGTGAATGAAGCGAGAGGACAGTCTGGCTTAGGGGAAAATCACACAGGAAAAATAAGCAACAGCTGCATGATATTGGTAGGAAGGCAGTGAAGAGGAAGGGGGTTGCAGGGGGCTTACGGACAGGGGAGCAAGAGGACAGGAGTGGAAGGTGGGAGAGACAGAGAGGAAGGCCATTTCCACACTACACTCTTATAGTGCTATTATTCCCCTTTCAGCATCCTGTGGAACTCTGCGATTGTAGTTCACTGAGGCCAAAGAGAATTCAAAAGCTCCCTTCCTAAACTGCAAAACCCAGGATTTCATACGATGCTGAAAGTGGAATAATAGCATTATAACATTGTAGTACGGAAATGGCTGAAGAAAAGAGGGAAAGAGAGAGAGGCAGAAAGGGAGAGAGAGAAAGGAGGGAAGGAGGGAGCAAGCAAGCAAGCTAGGCTCTGTATTTTTTTTCCTAATGTTTTGTTTAGGTTCATGTGTTGCAACCACAGGTAGTCATTTTGAACAAAAAACAGAATCAGGCTTTTATTTATATTGCTAGAAAGTTCTTTTTTTTAAAGAAAAGGCAATTTGTCAAAGATTTGTGGCAGTTTGAGAAATTAGGGCTAGGGTCATGATTTTCACGAGAGCCAGCATGGTGTAGTGGCGTTGGACAGCAACCCCGGAGACCAAGGTCTGATCTCCCCTTTGCTCGGCCATGGAAACTCAGTGGGTGAGCTTGGGTGTGTCACACACTCTCAGCCCCAGAAAACCCCATGATAGGGTTGCCTTAGGGTCGCCGTAAGTCAGAAACGACTTGCAGGCTCACAATATCGACATGATTTTCATTTTTCTGTGACATTCCTATTACATTCCCACAACTGTATAAATACGTTTAAAGCCTTGAGACCTTAAAACCACTTGGTATTGCATCTGAAGAAATGGATTTATATCCTTGAAAGCTCATGGTGAAATAAAAACCAGTTAGCCTTAAAGGTACTGCCATGTTTCTTTTCCTCCCGCCTCCTCTTTTTATTAGTCTTTGTTTTGCTTTTCAAGGGAAACAACGCAAACTACAAAACCTTATCACTCTTGCAAAGGAACGTCAGTCAGCAGTTGGCGGCGGGGGAAAGGAAACCACTTGGGACTTTCCATCTTTGTCACCCTCCAAGCGGCCTTGCCTGCACACTTCGATATCGAAAGAATGTCTCCTGGTGAAAGCATCACTTCAAACAGAAGTGAAATCCACTTGTGGCTGAAGCTCACACACCGAAACTCAACAGGCGCTCCAGGAGAAGCACCAACTGGAGAGAACCAGCTTGCCTCCAGCCGCAAATGGCCACCTGCTTTGAGAATCTGCTAGAAGCCAGGATTTGCCTGTCTCGAGCCAGGAGGGCGGCTGGTTCGGTTCACAGAGAAACAGCAGGGAGCTGGTCTCTCTACTTGGGAGGAGCAGCGAATGCACACACCTCCCACTTTCCTTTCTCGGTATCCGGCAGGACGCCTTGTCCAGCCCCAAGAGGCAACCTTCTTAAATTTGCTATTCAGCACTGAGCTGGTTCGGGCTTTTCTGAGGCCTGCTGTATAAATGAATATTTGTCCAATCTGAGACGGAGTACAGATAGCTCCAGAAATGCTCTCGTCAGAAAGGAAAGGGACAAAGCACATTTTCCTGAGCATCATTCCAGTTCACTACAGCTAATGATGAAGGCGATGCCTGGAACATGACGTTATCTGATGCTACCTCACTGATTCCCAGATTTTTGGATAGAATTTGAATAACGCCAAAACCTGGCAGACTTTCAAACTGAATAAGAAGAATTATAGCAAATGGCATTCACTTTCAGACTTACATCTTTATAAAAGGCCTTACATGTCTGCATGCCTGAACTGAATAGTTTTCAATACCCATATTTTACCAAAGGCCTGCTGTGGCATTACAACATATGGACGTTCGTTGGGAAAAGCTGGAGCGCCAAATGCGCTGTCCCGTGATGTGAAATGGGCACTGATGTGTTTTGTGGCACTCCCCAATGTGCATGCAGACAATGGTTGGGAAGCGCACAACAGAGCACCCGATGTGAATACAAAGTGCCTGATACACATCAGGTGCACCCAGTGCACATCACAAGTGCCTGACGTGCATTGGGGATGTCTTGCCGCTACTCGGATACACATCCCCACAATTCCTGAACAGAGTTTTGCTGCGTTTCTGCAACATAGCTTTGGACTCGTGAAGTTACGAAGCTCAGACTACGGGGTGGCATCCTGGTTAACAACAAGAACAGCAACAATAACTGTGATAGTAATAGTAATAACTGAGGAATAATAAAAGAAAACAACTGTGGTTTCAATGGTGATAGATGCTTCGGCAACAATTCCAAATGGACTGACAAAACATCCCAAAATAAGGAGAGAACCATGTGTTGTGTAACTCACAGCCCACGAAACTGAAATTAACAGCAGTTTATTCGATGGTTTAGGATGAGTAACATCAGCACACTTCCACAGAAGTTGCTGAAATTTTGCTAGAATATCAATGCAAATTTGCGTGTGCAAAGTATGCATGTGTTAGAGCCATAAATCTCTCCGTGAACCGATCCCCCCATCCTTTCCCAGGCTGGTGCTTTCTACCAACCCATGCTTCCTTGACCAAGGTGACTCGCCTGCAAGCTTCTCTCCTCCTATCTCCACACCACTCCGTTCTCGTAACATCCTAGCACCATCTGCCTTCACTTTCTCTTTCCAGCCTGTTCTCACTCTCCCCATCCCTCAAATACAATGCAACAGCAGGCAGCCCTCTAGATACAATGCAGCAGCAACAAGCATTTGTTTAACACGGATAATTAGTAGCCTTTTAGCAATGTTTACGTATATGTCAAGCAGTTTGCAAGGAATCCAGCATCTTGCTACCGTCTTTCATGGGAGGGATGCCAACAACCTGATGCCTTATGATTGCTTCCTTGGAAAAGATGTTCCAAAGCCCAAGAAGCCACTGAGAAGGCCCCTTCCCACAAAACATGCCCGAGAAAGTGGAGGGACCGGGGCACAGGGCTCCATTGAAAATCTCGGCACACAGGCAGGCTCATATAGGGAGATACAGTCCTTCAGATAGCCCGAACTTCCAGACTTCTTCTAGGAAAGCTTAAACCTGCTGCCACAGGTAGACAGCTTCTGCACCTGGTCACCTGGGATGTTTCACAATCACCAACAGGTGACCAGAAGAGAAACTTCTGCAAAATGGAAAAGTTGGGTGCTTTTTTGCATGTCCCACAAACTGCTGGCAGAGATATGCTTAGGTGGGCTAGCAAGCATTTACATGGCCTTGTTAGTTTTTCTAGAAGACTTTTTTAACACCAGGACAGGTGTCAAAGCTATACTTGGCAAGATCTCACCTATAAAAATCTTTCCTCGTCATCAGAGCCATTAATGAGTGAAGTTTTCCCCTTCGGACCTTCAGTGATCTTTATATGGCAAACATGGGAGAAAAGCAAACTCAGAAATGGAATCACTCGCCATAACTCCATACAGGTCAGTTAAAAATGAGCAGTTATCAGCCCAGTCAATAACACACACATGATCAGGCATCACCTAGGACAATTCGCACCACGTTCTCAGCATTTCATCACTTTTCCAACAGCCATGCTAAAGTCTGACCATAGGTGCTTCCTTTTTTAATCCACAGAGGTTGTGCAACAAGAAGCAAAACCCAACCTTGGCACAGGTTAGAACTGCCATTTCTTATTTTAAGCCTCCATTGAGGAGTAGGAAAGGAAGTCCCCTGTTTTCATTTTTATACATTTTGTGGGTATAGAATGAATAAGCATAAAACATCTTCAAAGACGTCTAGTCTACGTTAAGTGTCTTGTAAATGCTCCTGTGCATTCATGTATTTTCGGAAACAAATAGCAGTCAAGAAATATTATTTGCTTGTTTAAAATTAAGCAACAGCCTGACTGCTTTAGCCAAGACAAAACCCCCCTTGACGCCCCCTTCTCAGGTCCACAAAGCCCTGGAATACACACACACACACACACACACACACACAACCCATCAACAAACAGATTAATGAAGAAATAACTATTTCAACAGAATGAATTCCCAGTTTCAACCGCTGCCTTGTAAGTTGGGGGTGTACCAAAGGAATCCTCTGGCTGAGAATTCTCAGTTTTTTGTTGTCACATGCTTTCAGGTCCTTTCCAACTTATGGCGGCTCTAAGGCGAACCCACCACGTGGTTTTCTGGGTCTAAGAGTGTGTGGCATTCCCAAGGTCACCCAGTGGGTTTCCATCGAACTCTGCCCTCTAGGCACACTCCTTGCGTATGCAAGGCACGCTCTCTCTGACTCAGAAAAAGGCAACGGCAAACCCCCTCTGAACACATCTTGCCAAGAAAACTCCATGATGGGATCACCATAAACTGGAAACGACTTGAAGGCATACAACACACCGTCTTTTGATGAATTATATTTTCATTTTAAAACAATTAAAATGTAAAAAGTTCCATATACCTTTTATATTTACATTTTTCAATAAAGTTCTTGGATACATTTTTATCTGTACTGGTCTTTAGTAAGCTGTAAGCTGCCTTGAGTCCCATTACTGGGGAAGAGGCAGGATATAAATGAATAAGTCAACCAGTATTTTTAAGCCTGAAAGGTGCCGTACTCTCAAGACAATGCTTCTTAAGAGCTGGATTTTCCTCCAATGTGGCAGGAACTGGCACCATATTCATGCCCACTGACTACACCTCTCTTTCCTGGAATTTTGCTCCGGAGGACCAGCAGCCAAGATCTCACGGACTTCAAGCAGCACCGTTTTGACAGACAAATGTCAGCGGGAGACTCCAGTGTGAGAGGGATGAATTAGAATTGATCGAAATGTTTGCTTCAATCCACTTGTGGTCAAATCATAATATCAGTAGGTTGTCTCCCTACAGATGTTAATTAACACGGCAATGCTAGGACAACTGTGTTTATCATTAAACACCAGCATTGCAAACAGTCACTTTGCTTATCTCCAGCTTTCCACAAAATTGCCACAGACTGTACATTTTGCACTGCGTGGCTGTTCAGCTCCCTTGCTCACCTCTGTACTGTTTGTGCGGCTAACAGAGGACAACACCGCATGTGTCTTTTGGAGTGGGCTCTAGGCCACAAGAATAATGTTGCTAGCCCTTCAAACATCACATGCTCCCTGATGTTTTTGCAGCCACAGACTCATGTAACTAAACAGCTGTGAAGTTAGCAGTGAAAACAGGCACTCCGCACATGTTCAGATGACATACATGTAGCACACAGCCCTCTCCTTTCCCTGGCTGCTGCTGGAAAGATATCTAAGGAAGACCATCTTCTGTTGAAGGGATGGGAAAAGAAAGTAGAACAGAAAGGAAGTAAAAACTACAGAGGAGAACAAGTTAACAAAAAACAGCCCCTTTCGGGAAGCAAGGGGCTGCAAAACAAACCTGATGACAAGAGAATCCAGGCATGTTCCCAGTTTTCCATCTGCCTCGTTAGCAAGCTCCCCCACTTCCATCACGTTCTCCCTCTCCTCTCTCCAAATCCTTTCCCTTCTGCTTTTTAGGCTAAAATGCAAATGGAGAGGGTGCAGGAATTAAGGAGCACCTTTGTGATTGATTTATTTTAACAGGAGATCTTGTGGATCTCAGTCCACTTCTTCTGATGCCCTGACGGAGAGGCAAGTGCAGCCATAGGCTGTGGGAGTTCTACGGCTACAACCCCGCCACCCACGAGGACGGAACTCGTCCCTCCAAAATACCTCCAGCTGTGCTTCCAGCTTCATCAGGGCGCACGAAGAAGGAACCACAATCCAAGGAAGCCCGTGCTAAAATAAACCTGTCAGTCTCCAAGGTGCTGTTGGATTTCTCTGTCCCATTCCCTGCTCCCCTGCCTTCCCATTCCAGGATAAAACAGACTACCATGGCTAGCTCTTCGGGCATTTCCGCACTACCCTGTTATAGTGCTATTATTCCACTTTCAGCATCCTCTGGAATCCTGGGCTTTGCAGTTTAGGGAGGGGCACTTAGAATTCTCGGCCAGGGAGCTCTTTGGCCTCAGGAAACTGCAAACCCCAGAGGAATTCCACAGGATATTGAAAGTGGAATAATAGCACTATGACAGTGTAATGCAGAAAGGCCTTTTGAAAACCGTGTTTTAAGCTGCAAGCCTCAGGACAGAGACTTTCTTCTTGCTGTCTTCCATTTTAAGTGCCATGGCAACATCCTAGGGAATTCTGGGATTTTTAGTTTAGTGAGGCCCAAAAGCTCTCTAGCTGAGAATTCTCAGTAGCCCTCCCTAAACTGTAAACCCCAGGATTCCAGAGGACGTTGCCTTGGTAGTTAAAGTGGAACAATAGTGCCCAAACAGTGCAGTGTGACAAAGGGCTAAGGATTTTGCATGAAGCTCCAGGAGTCTTTTTTGGCCGAAGCGCGGGCTACTCATTCTTCAGACAGAATCAGTGGCCTACTAGACTGCGACTCCCATCCACCCAAGTGGTGAGGAATGTTGGGAGTTGCAATCTACCTTTTGCCAGTCCATCTCCTAGATGTAAGTCTTAAAACCAGTCACTCTGGAAACCCCCTTTATCCCTCCACTCCTCCTTCCTCCTGCACTCCCCCCCCCAGGACTTTCACTTCTCATAGCCACTGCTGGACCTGTCACTGTAAGCTCCTCTGGGCAGGGGACTAGCTCATCCTATTATTCTGCAACCTGGTGTCTGCGTCTAAATTGGGAGTACCAAACTCAGTGAAGAAAAAGATGGATAGAAGCCCACCCCCAACAGATAAGATGCTCCAACATAACCATTGTCTGGAAAGTTCATCAGCTCTTAAAAATGTACAGCACGAACCTCACATTCCAGACAAACCCTGAGTTCAAAAGCAGCCCCCCAAAAACAGCTACGGCAGAAAAGGACCTGAGCATCATTTTCAGAGAATCCTTTGAACAGAACCAGCTGATGACGTCCCTTTTTCTGTTGGAATAATGATGTCCCTTTTTGGTTTGTACAAAGCCTCTGTGTGTGTGTGTGTGTGTGTTCTGCTTCCACATCACCAAGCCGTGAGACTTGGAGAAATCAATGTCACACCTGCAGAAAACAAGAAGCCACGCTGATTTTCTTCATCCCTCTCTCTCTCTCACACACACACACACACACGCACATACACACACACACAAACATGCACAGACGTACTGGGCCTTGCTACACCCAGCCCATCCTTCCATCGCCTTCCAGACACAGGCGGTTTCAAGCCAGCCAACCAGCATGCCAACCAGCCACCCTGTCTCCATTTCAGGACGCGGAGAAGCGAGAAAGAGGAAGCCCTGCCACCAAAAGGGGTGAGCTCATCTGCCCACTGCACCCACCCACCCACAAATATGGATGGGCAAGCATGGGGGGCGGACATCCCATCTTGTTCCTTGTTACCCCCTCCCCAAAATAATAATGGAACATATGTCTTGGTGCTCAATGATTTTGCAAATAAGCCCCCATTTTTTAAAAATGTGCCATTTGCTCAAAATGGAAAGACCATGCAGGGAAAGAGGGGCTGCCCACCTAACTTGCAAAGGGGGCTAGGAAGCAACCAGGAGTTGAAGGGTTTTTTGGGGGGGTCTCCCCACCCCCCACTACCCTGAAATGTATCTCTAACATCTCCAAAGCTTTTTTTTTGGCAGGAGACAGGCAACCTGGCCAAGGTAAAGAGAGATGCGTGGCCATCTCTGTTTTTTTGCTGTTTCAGATCACACACACACAGGTGCACCCGCCCTTCCAGAGGTGTGGTGATCCTTGCCTTTCCCACATCGCCCTGTTTTTAAAGCAATCTTTAGATCGGTTTCCAGGAGGGGTGGGCCTTCTTGGGGGAAGCCCTGGTGGAGCGAAACCTCCGGGCTGTAAGTGGGGCTCCAAGGTGAACCCCCCATCCGGGGCCCTGCCTGGTCTCCCCCGCCGCAACGACCCGTATTTTAAACCAAATAAAGAGGAGATCAGCGCAAGGCAGCAAAGCAAAACGCTGCGACAGCCACAGAACTCGCTCCTTCCTCCCCTCCGTTCGCCCAGTGCGCCCGAGGGAATGCCCTTCCCCGCACCCCCCCAGCACAGAGGAGAGCGCGCGAGGGTGCAGCGTGGGCGCCGCCCGCCCGCCCGCCCGCCCCCCTGGGCGACCTCTGCGAGGAGGCCAGCAGGGAAGGGGCGCGCCGGGGCTGGCTGGGGAGGGGTGGATGAAGGGGGTGGTCGCTCCCGCTCTGGCTCTTACCCCGGAGGCGATCCTCAGGAGGGTCTGGGGCCGCTTGAGGAACTCCACGGGGTCCACGGCCGCGCCCGCCCGCCCGGCTCCGAAGGAGGCTCCTTCCATGGTCTGGGGAGGGCTTGGCACGGCGGGGGCGCCTTAATGCCGGGGAGGGGCGGGCCGGGCGAGGGACGGATGCAGCCGGGGCCGGCGCCGCTCCGCCTCGCCTGTGCGCGCGCGCGCGCCCGCTCGCCCGCCCGCCCGCCGGCTCCCGCGGCCCCGAGGAAGGGATGCAGGGACGGAGGGAGGGGCGGGGGCGACGGCGAAGCAGCCCCGGGGGGGCCGCGCCGGCGGCACTAAGCGGGCGCGGGCGGGCGGGCGGGCAGCCAGCCGGCCACTCAGCCACCCAGCCTGCCAGCCAGCCGGGGCGCCTTCTCTCCCCGCGCCGCGCGCAGACCGGGCGCGCCTCCCGCCTGCGATCGGTCGTTTCCCTCCCCTCCTCCTCCACCCGCCCCTCCCGGGGCACATGGGCTGATCTGGGGCCGCTGCCGGGCCCGGGCGGCGGCCGGTGCCATTGAGAAGACGGGGGGGGTGATGCGGGGGTTGCATCAGTGGCGTTGCATCATCGTCTTATCGGCACCACCGTCCTCCTCTTCTTCATCGCCATGTCGACAACTACGGTGCATTTTGGAAACGGTCATAAACCTTCCAGCCTGGCCGACCTCGGAGGGTTGTTGTGGGCGGCGGCAGAGAGCGAGGCTGTCTTCAGCGGCATATAAATAGAATCAATATATGGTCGCTTCCAAAGAGGTAGAAAGCTGCTGCCCCGTTTTGTTCTTCCTCCTGCTCCCTTCCTCCTTTTTATTATATTGTACTGAGGGCCAGCACGGTGCGTGTGTCGGACTATGGGCCTGGAGGCCAGGGTTTGGTTCCCCACTGGGCCATGGAAACCCTCTGGGTGACGCTGAGCAAGTCACACTCTCTCAGCCTCCAGAAAATCCCATGATGGGTTTGCCTTAGGGTTGCTATAAGTCGGAAAAGACGTCGAGGCGCACAAGAACAAATTAATGCATTGGTATACCCTAAAGGCACCAGATCCCCTCTGATCCTGGAAGCTAAGCAGGGCCAGTCCTGGTTAGTACTTGGATGGGAGACCGCCAACAAATACCAGCTGTTATGGGCTGCATGTCAGAAGAAGGAACTGGCAAAACCACTTCTGAGTATTCCTTGCCTTTAAAAACCCTAAGAAATTCCTGGGGTTGCAGTAAATCCTCAGACAACTTGAAGGCCCATACACAAAGACACACAAACACACAGGGCCTCAATATCCTAAAGTTACCAGATCCTATCTGCTCTTGGAAGCTGAGCAGGGTCAGCCCTGCTTAATGCTTAAATGGGAGACCACCAGGGGAAAGCCATGGCAAACCCCCTCCATGTCTCCCTTGCCAAAGAAAACCCTAGGAAATTCACAGGGTCACCTCGAGCGGACGGGTGACTCAAACTCACAGACACGCACACACACACACACACTCTGATACGCCACTCTTGTCGTATTAATCTATGCTACAAATATAATACTGTAACACACGAATAATTACAGTTTAATAAATACAGTTGTTACATTGATTTAAAATTAACACAATCTTATGTTGTTGTGCTACATTGTGATCTAATATTTTGTCTTGAATTATATTTTGCAATATGCAATATAATGCGAGATGAAGAATTAATAAAAACATTATTATTATATTGTGTTCTGTTAACAGTGTCCAAGTTTAAATCAGCACTGGAGGCCAGTCTTTTCCAGCAGGTTTATCCAGATGCTTTTGAAATTATGAATTTTAACATTTGCTTTCAGTTTTCCATATATATCAGTTTTATACACTCTTTTAACTATGTTTAATCTATTGTTGGTATTTCCCCACTTCACTCCCATATGATTATTATTATTAAAACATATTAAGTTGTGTAATATTATTCTGCATGTTATGACATTAGGTACTCTTATTGAACTAGGTAATTATATTGTTACCATAAACTTTGGGGTGTATTTCTCATGGAAGAATTGACAGACCACACCAGAGAATCCAGAATTAATCAGATAGACAGTTACTTTTATGAAACAGAGTGTCCTTTTTTTTAGCAATTGCAATAATAATATTGATGTTTATCATCTTCCAACTACCCACATTGCAGTTTCTGGAGAAAGCTCTTATTAGGTTAAATCCTGTGGATTTTAGTATCGTGTTAGAGTATCTTGGTCTCTGCATTTAATTTTTTTCTCAGAGTTGTTCTCTTATGTTCTGGTGTGACTCGTTTTATTTTATGTTGTTGTGGTTTAAATTAAATATTTTTTTTTAAAAAAATTGCCGTTTTGATGCTCTAAATTCTTTCCAACTAGAGATGTTTTGAATCAACGGAATTTACACAAATTTGATTTACCATCCAGTTGTCTAAACTTTAGCCTATATAGTATGGACAATTCAAAAATCCAAAACATATTTGCTGTTACTGTGTGCCTTCAAGTCATTTCCAACTTACGGCAACTGTAAGGAGACCTTATTTTGGGGGATTTTCTTGGCAAGATTTGCTCAGAGGTCGTTTGCCACATTGCCTTCCCCTGAGGCTGAGAGATGTGACTTGTCCAAGGTCACCCAGGGGGTTTCCATGGCCAAGCAGGGATCCAAACCGCGGTTTCCACTGTTCTGACCAATGCACCAGGCAAGTCCTTGGGGAACTCCCACAGGTAAAAAGCTTCTGGGCCAGAAAAGTTATTTTTACCTCTTTGTTGAGCATCTGACCGATACTTCTTCTTTTCTCTTCTGCTTTCCCCAGCGTGTCACTTGCATGCTTCATTTCACAACTTTCAAGGCGGCCTCCTATTGAGGGCCTTTGTTTCATCGCATTTTTGTTTCTATTATTAATGTTGCACTTCTGTGCAACCCAGAGACCCATTGTGTTTTAGAGGTCTAAATGTGGGACTGGGACACCAGGAGACCAGAATTTTAGCCCCCTCCGACCTCAGCCATGAAAACCCACTGGGCAATTCACACTCTCTCAGCTTCAGAGGAGAGGGCAAACTCCCTCTGACCAAAGCAAGGGCAAACTCCCGCTGATCAACTCTTGCCAAGAAAACTGTGGCCATTTCCACACCAGACTGTCATAGTGCCATTATTCCACTTTCAACGTCCTATGGAGTCCTGGGGTTTGCAGTTTAGGGAGGTGAGGAGGACATTTCCACCATGCCTGGGGGCTCCCAAATTTTTGCTAAATAAATAAATAAATAAATAAACTTTTTGCCCCAAAATGACCTTGAGTGGCCCACGAAGGGCCAAAAGCATAACAATGGCCCCATCACCCCAGAGGAAATTTACAGCCTGACATTGATTTTTTAAATTTTGTATTGTTCATTGTTGCAGGAGCAGGTTTGGGGGACTGCACCCCTCCAAGCTCTCTTGGGGGCTAATGTAGCCCTCCTGGCCTTCTACAGTTGCCCCCCCATCCCACAGCTTAGCAATTAGCACTTAAAATTGC
This sequence comes from Iguana delicatissima, assembly GCA_948472985.1. Classification (NCBI taxonomy): domain Eukaryota; kingdom Metazoa; phylum Chordata; class Lepidosauria; order Squamata; family Iguanidae; genus Iguana; species Iguana delicatissima. The sequence goes on along the minus strand of CAOKZL010000019.1, from coordinate 2,631,351 downwards.
GGGAAAAACCTTGCCATTGCTGAGCTTGCGCCAGTCACCTGTCTCTCTGCTGCTGCTGTTGTGTTCCTTGCCTGTAAAATATTAGTTTTAATTAGTCATCTTTGAGCAGGCCCTTGCAAAGCTATGCCAGGCCAGTTTTAGAGTGTTATTTATGCTTCCTGTTGCAGAGGAGCAGAGCTATAAATTTGCACTAGTATGCGGGGCTTTTTCCAGAATATTGCTCACGGAGCGCAGCAACAGGGAAGTGGCTACTGTCTTCCAGCCCAGTCATTGCCTAGAGCCTAGCATTCCATTTTTTCCCTCCAATTATTTGTACAATTTGTACCATCAATACCTACAGCACATTGCAAAAGGAACAGACCAGACATGAGAAGATTGCAGTTTGAAATTCACCATGGGAAACGAGAAAGGAAGGAGTAGGAGGAAGAGGCGAGGTAAACCGAGAAGAAATAGCTAATGGTTTCATTTGGCGAGTGTGTGGGCTTATCAGTTGAGGCTTATCAGTTACAGAGCCGACAAGACTGCCAACTCTCCACCTTTATAAACTCATGGGCCTGGCCACACTTCTGGCGCTGCAAATTAAGAAGACGGTGTCATTTTAGAAACAAGAAGGAATGGAGAGAATGGCGCAGAAGCAAATCTAAAGTAGTTGGTGGAACATGGGTGGGCATCCCACCTTGCACCTGATATTTCTCATTTATTCTGCTGCTTCATGAGCTACCAATGTAGGCAGGCCATTCCACAAAATTCAGATTGGATGCCCATCGCTTAGGATGATTTAGCACAGTGGCGACTTGGGGATCCCACGTCGCTGGGTTGGTGAATCCACCCCGTGTTTTGGTTTGCTTTAAGGGAGCTTTCCAAGGTGCTGGGCCTATTTAGGAATAGGGCTCAGGCATCTCTTAACTGGGAAGGCCATTTGAAAACCTTTGCAAAAAAAAAAAAAAAAAATCCAAACCTTTTTTCACACCAAAAATCAGGGTTTGGGGCAAAATATGACATTTTTGCTGCTGCATGGAAAACAAAATGGCTGGCATCTTCGTCTTCACATAGGAACAAGAAATCTTGTGCCGTTGACTTTTTTTCCGAGTGGGTTTAATATCAACGACAGAGAAAATCTGTAAATATTCCTTGCCCCTCTACTTTTCTGCAACCAGCAGGCCAAAAGCATCTGGAAGACCATAGTTGTCCGGCCATGCAATAGAGCAATGGTTCTCAACCTGTGGGTCCCCAGATGTTTTTGGACTTCAGCTCCCAGAAGCCCTGAGCATTGACCATAGTGGCTGGGGCTTCTGGAAGCTGAAGTCCAAAAACATCTGGGGACCCACAGGTTGAGAACCACTGCAATAGAGGATTTAAAGAGGATGCTTTGATGGGTGTTCCTGCATAGCAGGGAGTTGGACTTGATGGCCCCTGGGGTCTCTTCCAACTCTATGATTCTATGATTCTATTTGAACGATCTTGCAACAACTCTGTAACACAGTACTAAAATACATGAGGCAAGGCAGTGCTATATTTCCCACAATGCAGAGGTTCAGTTTCCTGGACTTTTACCATTTTGCTCAACCTCTTCTGGATACATTCCACTTTGTCAATATCCTTCCTGAATTGTGATGCCCAGGACTGGACACAGGATTATTCTAGGTGGGGCTGACCAAAGCAGAATAGAGTGGTACCATCACTTCCCTCAATCTAGACACTGTATGCCTATTGATGCAACCTAGAATTGCATTGGCTTTTTTAGCTGCTGCATCACACTGCTGACTCATGTTCAGCTTGTGGTCTAAGCCTGCTAGATCCCTTTTATATGTATTATAGTCAAGGCATGTGCCATTCATTCTACGTCTGTCCATTTCATTTTTTTTTTCTGCCTAAGTGTAGTATCTTACATTTCTCCCTGTTAAAATTAATTTGGTTAGTTTTGCCCCAGCTCTCTAATCTGTAAGGTCATTTTGAATTCTGATCCCGTCCTCTGGGGTATTAAGCTAGGCTCGTGTGGTACCACAAGACTGAGCCAATGTCTTATTGACCAATGGACTAGCAAGGCCACCTTGTTGCAAGCCTCTCTCTCTTTCCCAGACTCTCTTTCCTAATCTTATAGTATGGTTTAATAATAGCACAGACCTATTTTGCAGTGTTGTAGCACACCCTTAAGAAGCATGGAATACACAGTATTCATATTCAGCATTTACATGCCACAGCCTTTCCTGTTCACACGGAACTCGAAGCAGCTGACAAAACAGGTATCAGACGTCATCTTATAACCACACTGAAACCGATGACACATCCAGAGCCATTTTTAAATATGAAATTATAAAACAGTGCAATGAGTGAAGAAAAACAATAAGAACAACTAAGATCAACGTGTAGCAACAAACTTCTTTAGCAAGCCAGTTTTATTGCGACCTCTTCCAACTCTGTGATTCAATGAGGTTGCAAGGCTCTCTGAACAGTTTGTTTGGGGGCACTTTTGGCAATCCATCGGCCCCCTAGATGGTCCTAGATTCTGAAATTTGGCCCCTAGACCTGCCTGAGTTGCCCAACTGTCATAGAAATACTAAGTACTTATTTATTTACTTGAGTATTATTATTATGCTTCCACTTGATCAGTAAAGAAACGGATTTTCTCCTCTTGCTTCCAGGCATGTTTGTAAGATTCTAACGCACGCCAACAGCCCTGAGGACAGACAGTAGTTGTGCCAGATATCTGGTTAACCAAGGATACAGGACGTGACAGCATCGGTGTACCACAAAACGCCGGCTTGCAAAAGGAATTCCCCCCGTTTCGTGTTCAGCCCTGCACTCCCTTTCCTCTCACCCGCTCCTTCCTCAGCATCATCATGACGATCTTTTTCGCTCCATAGATACTGGATGCCATGACAACTCTGACATCATTTCTGTGCTTAGGACAGAGAGAACACACACGCACACCTTTTGCCCAGCAAGAGGGCCATGCGGGAGCTCTCTTAGGGTCTCATTTCCAATCTTAGCTTGCTCCCCTCTCTCCCAAATGATCTTGATTTGCCATTGGGGAAGAAATGTGGCATCTTGACATTTACACACGTAAACAGCACGCATTTCACTAGCTGTTGGTGCACAAGGTACAGACCCTGCCCAGCGCCACAGAGATAATAGGAATGGCTTCAATTTTTTCTCCCCATCTCAACCGACTATTCTAATAATTCTTCCCCCTCTCCGCCGCTGTCCTTGGGGATCTGGCAATTCCCTCCTCTTTTTGTGCAAGAAGGGGCAGAGAGGCTAGCCACCAAAATATCCCTTTCCTAGCCTTGTTATGACATCTTCTGTTTCTCTCCCTTCTTCTTTTCAATTACAGGTGACTCGTCTTCTCTCTGCATCTATTTCTGACTTCCAACCTGGGAAAGACAAGATTCAGAGATCCCTTCCTGAATGTCACCCATCAGCATAACACTTTTATAAAGAGAGAAACAGAACATCCCTCTACTGCCACGATGGTCACTTAGCAGCCTCCAAAAACTAGACCCAAACCCTAAACCACCTTTGCTCAGTTTGACTCCAAGCTGTCCTACTAAATTGTAATCAAGGAAAAGCAAAAGAACTAAGAAACAGAGCCGTTTTGGGTCTCAGCGCTGAGATAATTATACAGAGAGAGAGAAAGAGAGAAACTGTCAATTTATAAAATATTTGGAATTGATCTCATCTACAGTATAGATCAAAATTGGGGAATTGGGCATTCCAGAAGTTGTTAGAACCCCTCACAACAACTGATGGAAGCTGCAGTCCAACAACATCTGGAGAGCCACACTTTGTCCATGCCTGGTTAAGATAATCTGCTTGATTCAACAATATTTGATATGTGTGTATGTGTGTATGTGCCTTCAAGACATTAAGACTTACAACAACCCCATGAATTTCACAGGGTTTTCTTAAGCAGGGAATATTCAGAGCTGGCTTGCCACCGCCTTCCTCTGAAATACAGCCCAATACCTCTGCCCTTTATCCTATGCTATGTGGAAATCATGTACTGGTTTAATTATCTCAGAAACAGAGAAACAATTACACATTTGAGTTACCACCCAACCTCAGCAAAAAATTTTTTGCTGGTTTCATATTGTCAAGAAGATCTGGAATGACATCTTCAGTCATCACTGCCTTACTTCTCCAAACTCCCTCTCCGAAAATATGAATTTAGGCATGGGTATCTTCTGTACTGGAAGACTGATGCAAAGAATTCAGATTGCCTGCACTCTCCTTATTCCTTTAGTAGCTCCAGCTACATCTTCTTCCTTACTCCTTTGGTACTTCTTTAACTTCTTGGCTTCCTTTTTTCCACATGTGTCTCTTTTTCTTTTCATACAGATGTACACAGTACATAGTATTCTTAGATGGGTTGTTTCTCCCATCATCCCAAGCCAACAAGATTAAGGATCAAGTGGATCAATACCAGAGTTCTAATGTTCAACAGCAAAAGGTTTCATATATTCATATATCCAGTATCTATGGAGCTATATTCTCAACTGACCTTAGCCCAAAGCTTAGAAAAATACTATTTTGGACAATAACTCCTAGGCTATGCTGGTTTCTGAATTCTGGGAATTGTAACCTGACTTTTCCAAGCATGACTTCAGGTTCTTTCTTTTGTGAAGCTCACCTGAGCATGGGTATGAAAAACTTTTTTCCTCTGCGCACTTGTGTATTCTATGTTTTAACTGGACACCTCACCCATCTCTCCACAACATGACAAAACTTTTATCTGAATGAGGCCTGGATAGATAATACAGTTCTCTCCAAGCTTACTGAAGCCTGTAATGCCAGAAAAAAAATTATTTTCAAAGACAAAAGAAACGAAATATTGATTTTTATTATTTGGCCATCAGAAAGGACATATATACATAGAGATACGTTTTACCATTGCTTTCACAGAGTGCATTCAAACAATTCATATTCTTTATCATGAAATGCTAGTGAAAAATAATATAGAGCAGCTTGATCTGTTTTCTAAAAATCAAGACCAAAATAACACTCTTCCTTCATCAAAAAATCATTCAACTTTGACAAGAGAGACATTAACAGGACTGGCAGGATTTTTTAAAAATGTACCAAACAAGGCTGCTACCAGGCAGTCTCACGCCCATTCTCCCCACGAGCCCTTCTTACTCATGGAGAATTCTGATTTGACCATAAAAGAGACGTTCAGACATCTGTGACTGTTGCAAGGACCATTTCCAGGCAAGGCCTGAGCAATATTCAGCCCGTAAGACTGGACTGGACATAAACCTGATCTTAACCAAAGCTTGGGAAAGTTACTTTTTGAACTGCAATTTCCAGATTCTAAGACTTGTCCTCAAAAAAAAAAAAAAAAAGTGGTGTTACCAAACTGTGACCTCAACTTAGATAGGATCGGGATGGCGGGGAACTCCCACGCTCCGTGTATAAGTTCACCAGTCAGAAAAGGATCCCCTGACTCCTTCATTCTTCCGTGGAGGGATGGAAAGCACAGGAATGTATACCACCTAAGCCTCTGCTCCTGCAAAAAGGCTCACACAGAGTGTGAGCACAGCTCCACAGCAGGGCTACCATCTGTGCATAATTTTCCACTCTTGAGTACTGCTGGGGTACATTTGTGGTGCCTTCACTCAATAAGAGTAAATGGGGCAGCTCAGCCTGAAGGGAACAACTTATGTGACTAAACTGGAGCTATGCAAATTGTTAGAAGTTTCCATAACTAAGAATTCAAGTAATGTACCCATTTAACCCACTTATGTTTTTTTTAGTTAGCAAGGTGCCCACAATCTGCTAGTTACCAAACTCACTTAATGATTAGGAAAGAAAATAGTCAAGGCAACAGTGGTAAGCAAGATTTATGAATGAAGAACCACAAGGAACAAACCCAGAGTATCAAACCATGATCTGTTAGTTAACAACCATCTGAGTGATAACTGGAGTTTCTTCCAACCAGTTTCCAACATTAAGACATAATGGGTGATTCTGGTCTGTTACAAATGGAAGAGCTTCAAGCATTTTTCCTTGAGAGATGTGGAAGGGAAGCCCAAAGCTTACGCCACCTTGCAAGTGTAAAACAAAGGATGGTTACATCTGAATTGGGTCCGTTCATAACTATCCCAGAAGTGCAAGTTTCTCAGACTCAATATCTGACCAAAGTTAATTCTATTGTTACACCAATGCAGTTGGACTTGAATGCTCTGTAGCAGTATGTGCAAAGTCTTGGCCCACACTTAGAAAATGCATGGCCCTAGACTGACTGAAATGCTCTCCAACCTCCTACCTTACTGCCAGTGTCCCTGATGACTAGCTGCATTGTTGCATGATAGAATGCTCCATATGATAGGAACAGAACACAGCTACTTATTATTTAAAAACTCTCAGACAACATGCAAATTTCTGACAAGTAAAAATAATGCTTGCCTGAAATAGGGGAACAGGTCTGTCCCCTTTTGCACGAACTGGAAAAGAGATGGAACAATAACATCTCCTACAAGCAGCTGAAATGAGAGACATGAATGTATACACAAGCTATTTTATCTTCCCTGCTTTGAGAGGCTGGCAAACAAGAATATTAATGGCATCCTACAGTGCTTAAGTATCTCATTAAATATTTTATGCTGAGGAAGCAAAGAACGGTGTAGGAACGTCTCAGTGGGAATAATTCTACCCTGGTTAAAACTATGGTTGCACTCTCTTGAAAACGACAGAAGAAAATGGGCACTCCATGGAGAAAGGTTAAGAGTGTTCTGAGGAAGAATGTTTGGATGTACACAAACATAGAAGTAACATAAAGACACCAGGGCTCTCAGGAAGTCACAGGGAAAGGGAGCTAGGCTATTCAAGATGTTGGCAGTTTATTCAGCCCAGTCTGTGGAGAAATATTTCTTCCCAAGGATTACGCATATCTTTTAAGGCAGTGGTTCTCAACCTGTGGTCCCCAGATGTTTGTGGACTTCAGCTCCCACTATGGTCAATGCTCAGGGCTTCTGGGAGCTGAAGTCCACAAACATCTGGGGACCCACAGGTTGAGAACCACTGTTTTAAGGCAACTCTTATTGGTAACGGGGGGGGAGACTTAGACTGTCAAGAAAAGAGCACAACCAGCAGATGGAAATTTTGTAGAACAGTTCAAAAACTGCGCAGCCTTATTCCTTACACTTCCCAGAAAAGACAGGATGCTTCACTTCTGCCCCCAGCTTTTGTCACACCAGCCCCAGTATAAACAGCACAGTTGAGTCTCTTGGCAATGGTCTGCATCAGCCTTGAACTCGTTGGTTTTGATAAATATATATATTTTAATCAAGTTCAAATAATCATACTTCTCCCAGTCATCTAATCACAGGAACCATCCTTCCAGCCATCTCGCCAACGCTCATCTACAAGAGAACAGTCAAATTCAGGCTTCCCCAGCTTCTTATTCACCTCGTTGTGAAGCTGGCAAAACCACTGTGACAAATTGCGTCTGTTGGAGGCATCAGGTTGGTTTCGTTTTATCCTGTGTACAGCGGGGAAAACAGAGAAAATCAGAGGTTACTGGTTGATTCTGTATTTCCAGACCACTAATTTCAACATTCCTGGGCTGTGAAGGTAAGAAAATTGCAACAGATATGAAACTGGTGTACATTCATACCACAGATAAACAGACACAAACTGAATTAAATCACCACCTAAAAAGACAGTAGAGAAGGTAATGCATCTGCAGCTGATTGGACAACTACCTCAGTCCCCTCTATCAGCTTCTTCTCCTGCCTTTCCTTGTGAAAGGGAGTAAATTCTGAGCAAAAGTGTACTGAAACAAAATGCTCACCCACCCACATTCTGGTGTATGTCTTTTTATACTCCAGTGCAACTCTGCTCTCTAGTGGATATGATGCAGAAGAAAGAGTCTTTTGTCAGTAAGAAAGAAGACATACATCAGTGTAATGAGGTATATTTATTTTCTCTGACATCTTGATGTTTTAGAGATGGGAACAACTATTACAACAGCAAGAATGAGGGCACACCTTCCATTTCTCATTCCTGGCATTCAATATCATTTGTCAGCTGCTGTGGAGAAGGCAGTGTTACTGGGCCATGCCATCAGAGGTTTCATAAGCATGCCAGTGAAAAGGTGGAACAAGTGGAAAAAGTTTAATGCCACCACTACCTGCGATCAAACGACAAAGGTGATCGGTCAAACCTGATCGCCATCTTGCCTCCCTCTGAAGATAAATGTTTCAGCAGCCAAGTGCTCCACTTTATGCTGATTAAAAAGGAAGATTCTAGACCCCGTCTTGTTTGAAAGGGTAGACCCAGTCTTTTGAATTCTATCTGGCCTTGGAATTCCAATTATTTGAACAAACCTCAATCCTTCTAGCTCCCAGTGATTTTCCTAGCTAAAAAAAAAGGATGAATACCTACAACAAAATCCTAGTATTTTGGTCAAAGTAGCTATGGAACATGCATAAAAGGCAATACAAACAGGGATGAATACTCAGATATCTTTCAAGTTTACAGTCCTCTGATGAGTTAAAAAAAAAAGTGGTTTCTGTGTAGCCCAAGAGAGAAGATTCAAACTAGACAACATGATTCCTTCTACAGGAATTGAATCAGTCTAGTGAGGGAATAAGGCTTTCTGAATTTCATAGAATATGTTACCAGTAAGAACCAAAGTTAGCAGAACCTCAGTTTCTCACATTCTTCCATCTATAGGTATAAGGGCTGTGTGTACACGGAAATATCACAGGAATGCAGAAAAAACACACATACACACAAATGTAGTACTGTATACATAATTCACCCAGAATCTCAAGAAAAGCAAGTTCTAAGCCCCATGAACATGTCTGGAAGTTTGTGGCTTTCTCAGAAAGTAGAAGTGTGGCTGAACAAGCTTTCCAGGGGACTGAGAACAGTGTTTGCATACCACCTGTGACAAACAAAATTCACCTAAGTCTTGCAAGAGAGTAAGCATGGCAGAATTAAGCTGAATAAAACCCTTAGGCAAATCTCCTTAATTTATGTAATGCAAACAGGCACAAAACTGGCCTTTTCTTGTTGCAGAATTTTAGTTCCTGTTAGTGCCAAGCGCACATCAGTCCTGGGCATATTCAATGAAAACAATCCTCACCTGTCTCTGAAATCTTCTGCACATTCTTCACAAGGGAAAAATTTGGAAAATAAGTGGATGAACTGTATCATTTCTTGCTGCTGGACTTTACTGGGCCGGTCAGGGTAGTACGCTGCCATTGTGTGAAGAAAAGACCACGAATTTCTCCCCAGTTGTTCTCGATCTAGGGGACAATCAGCGGGGTACTCTCCCTCTTTGGCTCCTGTTTCCTGGATTGGAGAAAAATGTATGCTTAGAAGCAACAAGGCAGAAGAAAAAAAAAATCTTCCCGAACCACTCCAGCATGCCTGCTAATCACCACCTTATTCAAAAAATAGCCACCAAGCCCACTCATCTTATGTTGTCAAGGGCAGGGCAGAATATGAAGCAAGCCATATGGTAATATCAGGTCCATGGGTACACAATTTGCAATGGAAAGAAAGTTGCAGCAACGTTTTGATACAGAAAACTTTTATGTCATGCTTCACGGGACTATAGAGACATCCGTCAGTTCTTCTTTAGCACCCCAGAGAATATACGATCCATTGTAAAGCTGTACAGAATCATCACAATATTCTTGACAGGCAGAACAACCTAAGTGGCTAAAGTCCTAAAAGGCTTGGAACCTTGATACTTAAAGAAGGAGATTCTAAACTGGTTTTAACTGTGGTCTTGTTTGATAAGTTTTCATATTTTAAAGATTACTCATGGTTTCAATGTAGATGTGTTTTAAATAATCTATATTGTACGCCCCCTAAGATCCCAAGATAAAGGGTGAGACAGAAATATTTCAATACATAAAAAAATCATAAAGAAGGAATTCAGAAACTCAATTGTCAAGCAAGCTTATATTTTCCAGCTCCTCTCTACAGCTCTACAGAATGCCATTCCTATAATTAAGAGAGAACAAAGCAGTTCCCTTAGGCAGCTGGCTTTGACTATCTTGGGTGTTCAACAAATTACTATATGACACACTGCATTACTGTTGATTTTCCACTGCCTGGGAGAGATGCTTATGAGATTTCCTGCTTCAGGCACCAAAATTATTAGGATGAGGGGCATAAATTTTGTTGCCTTTGCTACCAATGTAACTTAGCCCAACCTTGCAGCAGACAAATGCTCACACAACTACCTAGAACCCTAAAAAGAAGCCAACTAGTGGTGACAAATTTTCAAAACAGCAACAAGGGCCAGCCAAATCATGACACGCAGGATTGACCCTCAGGAAGTTTCCACTGACAAGTTTGTGTTATAGCAAAATACCAAATGGAAGCAATGATTTTGCTGCACTTATGCATGTATTTCTCTGTATGTATTCCTCTCACGCACACATTACACTCTCTGCAACATTCATAGATTACATTTCTGGTTTTTTGGAGGGACCACGCTCAGAAATGCCGGATTTTTTTGGCACCTCCTTCCGTCGATACACAAGGGAAAGGCTTCCAGGCCTTAGACAGCAGGCATTCCTTGTAATAAGAGACACCTGCCAACCATATAAGAGACAAGACTTCTGGGTCTCATACAAGGGACACCCGGCCTCCCTGCAGTCAACTCTGGAGCAGGTACTGCTTTTAAAAGGGGGGCGGCTTACAAAAATAGACCCCTGGCTCCCGCTGGCCAAGGTGGGAGGCGCAGCCCCCCGAAAGGGACACTCCTCGGCCCCTCTGGGGGCTCTCCTGCGCTCCCACAGACCCGGCCCGGCCCGGCTCGGCCTTCCCCTTCCTTTCCCGCTTCCGCCCCGCCAGGCCTCACCGAGGCCACCTGCTTCTTCTGCTCCCGCATCCAGCTCCTGAAATCTGTGCAGGCGCGGCAGGCCGGCTTCTTCCTCTTGGGCGCCTCGGGGGCCGCCTCCTGGGACGGCTGCCTCCGGGCCGGGCTCTCCTCCGCGGCCGCCGGGGAGAGCGGGAAGGGGAACGGGAAGGAGCCCGGCGCCGACCGGCTCGGGCCGGGACTGGGCGCCGCCATCTTGGAAAGGCCGCGCAAGGGACGACGGGAACGGGGGGACTTTGGCCGGTGCGAGGAGGAGGCGGCGGCGGCAGTAAGCCGTCGCCATGGCAACGGCAGAGCAGCCGGCCTGGCTGTGTCGGGGGGGGCACATTTTAGAACAATAATAATAGTAATAGTAGTACTAATGCCATAATAAACGTGTTTAATCTTTTTAAAGAGAGCCAGTGTGGTTAAGGGGTGGTGAACTGAGAGGCCTCTCCCTAAACTGCAAACCCCAGGATGCCATAGGAGGTTGAAAGTGCAATAATGGCGCTATAACAGCCTCGTGCGGATATGGCGTGGGATTTGGGGGCCGCAATCATAATGGAACTCACTGGGTGGGGGACCTTGGGCTAGCTGCTCCCCCTCTCTCTCTCCTGTCCTACCTTACAGGGTTGTTGTTGCAAGATAACAGCAGGGAGGAAGCACTGCCTTGAGCTCATGGGAGGGCAAGGGCGATATAAATGTAACTGTCACCGCACCTAACTATCATTATTTTTATTTTTATGTTTATATTTTATTGTTACAGAGTTTCGTGCTGGAAAAAAAAGCTCTAAATTATCCAAAAATGACTTACAAGATTACAGTCGTACATATAGTTCCAAACTGTGTGTAACAGAGGAATTAAAGTTATATTAGATACAAGTTATATATTCTTCTGACTTACAAAGAAACTTTACAGTAATATTACCATGATATTTCTTAAAAGGCTCTTACCTATATGAGATCACATACTCCAATAAGTGAATCCTCTCCTATAAGCTTATTTATCTTATTATTTACGTCTTATATAAAGCTACATTATACGCAAACTATATTTCATGGTGACTTCCGTCCTTTTATCAAAGACATGTCATTTAGTTTCTACCATCCTAAAGAAAGCGAAGCTGTAATACAAAATGTAACTATTATAATGTAATGCAGCACATAATATTTCTACGATTATAATAAATGTCACAAGAGCTTTTTTGTCAGCAGTAGGAACAATAACAACAACAGAATGGATGAAAGTGGGGCTGCATGATAGCAAGAAGGTCTTAATTTGCAAATAGACTCCCAAATCTGACCTCAGAAATACCAATATTCAAAAATTAGTGGGGAAAACACATCACCACTCCAGTCTACTACAGAAATTTCTGGAGTTGCTGCTTCTCTCTCTTTATAAACCAGACTGATATATGCAATTGTTGCATATTGAAGTCAAGCCCCTGGAGAAGGCCAATTAATTTATAAACAGGCAATGTCCAATAATTTTTATGAGTTTTTTTTCTCAATTTAATATTTATTAATTTTAGGAAGGGATACAAACAAACCAATGCACAACTACAGAAAAAGAGGAAAAAGAACAAGAGAAAAAGGAACAAACTATGCATAAAGAATATACACGTATCACTAGAACTATACCTTAACTAAACTGAATTGAACTAAACTGGGACTAGAACATAATAAAACAACCCATTACTAAGAGTCTCAGCTATTACACTAAATACATCCTAACTGCACTAACAGACAAAAGAGCTTTGACCCCCAGATATCAACTGTAAAGAAAAAGAAAATATGATTAATATCCCATATCCCATTCTAGCATTGCAGATCTACATTCAACTTACTAGAATTACCGATAATCATAACCGCATATGACTACATCATTAGATTTCTTATTGCCCCAGGAAATCCCTAAATCATTTCTAATCTTTCACAAAAATCTTCAATTTATCTATCATTTAAAATCCACGTCAATGTTGCAACTTGGACGAGATCTGCAACTTTAAAATTTTTATGAGCTTGACATAAACTGGAAACAGGAAAAGCAACGTTAACAGAATCATCCCAGTCGTGCGAAGATGAAAAGCAGCCCCGCACTTGAATTAAATCTGTACCAAAAAAAAAGGGATCAAATAGCATATGATGAGACATAATCTCATAAACTTATATCGGTAGTTGCAGGAACAAATGTCGTTCTGTTTTTACTGCAATAAGAAATAAAGGGAAGTCATGTTGCTGAAAAGAAACAGTGTCATGGTCTCCTTTACTTTTAACACTTTCTGCTTGGTTGGCTTGTTTTCTGGGGCTGAGAGTGTGTGACATGCCAAAAGCCATCCAGTGGGTTTCCATGGCCAAGTGGGGAATTGAACCCTAGTCTCAGGATGCACCGATGAGAAAGGAATACGAGAACAAAGAAAGTGGCAAGCAGGAAAAAGGTATTTTGATTTGGTCTTTTTGGTTATAGATAGATAGGTAGGTAGGTAGGTAGATAGATAGATAGATAGATAGATAGATAGATAGATAGATAGACAGTTTAACTTGTTTTGTGTGCCTTCGTGTCATTTCCAACATGTGGTGGCACTAAGGCAAAGCTGTCATAGGAGTTTCTTAGCAAGATTCATTCAGAAGAGGTTTGCCATTTGCCTTTTTCCTCTGTGGCTGAGACAGTGTGACTTGCCCAAGGTTACCAAGTGGGTTTATAGAATGGAACAAGAATATGAACCTTGGTTTCCTGGAATCCTAGTCAAAGAATCAAACCATTATGTCACACTGGATCTCATGTGCCTTCAGGTTGATTCTGACTTACATTATCATTGTCGTATTCTTTTCTTGGCAAGATTTATTATTCAGAGGAGGTTCCCCCGAGGCTGAGAGAGTAAGGCTTGCCCAAGGTCACACAGCAGGTTCCCAGAGATTTGAGCTGTGGTCTTCCAGAGTCACAGTCCAATACTCAAACCACTGCATGATGCTGGCTCTGTTAATATTTTATATAATGCTGCCTCCTGATTGCCTGTTTGTATTTTCTCAGAATTTCCAGCTGTCCACAGCTTAAGATAATGTCATTTTGGAAGTATGCTCTGTCTGTTTCTTGCTTTCCAGCATCCAAATGTTAGCCAGGGCTTTTGTTGCTTTTCCCGGTGTGCAGTTGAGTTTTTCCGTACGTCCTGCTGTCGGCTGGAACAACCGCAACGCAAAGTAAGCCCCCTTTCCCAGTTTCCTGTTTACTGTGTGACAACGCAATCATGAATTGACAAGCCAAATTAGCATGGAGAGCCATGTCCTCTCACCAATGCGGCAGGTTGCGGTCTTGTTCGTTCTGGAGCGGCACTGAAATCGCTCAACTCCGGTTGCCTCCGCAAACTCCACTGCCTGCAATTAAGGATGGGGATGGAGGGAACGTGTCTGTTCTGGAACAGATAATTTGTAGATGGAATTGATAGGACCAGATTAAAACAACATCATGCTTTCACTCTCTGTGGAGGGACAGAGAGGCGCAGTTCAACCCTCTCTTTATTGGGCAGTAAAAAGGAAAGTGTGTTGATTTTGCTAAAACAGTCCTGTGGATGTCATTGGGCAGTGACACAATTAAGGGGAGCAATAGATTTTTCCATCCCCAGATCAAAAGCAAAATGAAACAGCAGCTTAGGAGCAAAAGCTTCTGTGTGCTGCATGGAAATTATTTGTATTAGTCTCCCTATAACAGGTGTAGAATAATCTTTTTTGGAAGGGGCAAGTTTCCCTCTTCCCGTTGACCTCTCCATGAGCTAAGCATCCCTGGATAAGCATTCAGAGGCAATATTGCCCCGAAGGCTGTCAACGACAGGACAGGAACACCTACAGGCAAATTGCAGTCCCTGAGGTTCATAAGGCATAGAAGGACCAAAAAATCCAGTTGAAAGCAGCAACCAGTGACAAGAAAAGCAGTCCTTAGCTGGAAAACATCAAAGCAACTTGAAAACACAGTGTTAACATTAAAAAGGCTTGAGAGAATAAGAGGGGATTGGGTTGTGCCTGTCTGAAATACAACAAAATGACATAGATCTCTCCAGTTGGAGGGAAGGGGTTACCACGAAAAAGGCCATACACACTCCAAGAAGCTGTCCACCATACCTCAATATTTGAGGGCAAGGGGAGCAGGGTGCCGGATGATGATCTGAGGGTTCTGGTAGGACCGTACGTTGCTGGGGTCTTGTCCTTTTGAAGAACAGAAAAGAGTGTTAATTCTGTCTCTGAGAGCCCTATAGCCAGGGGAGGAGGGATGACAGTTCACAGCATCTCCACTCCAGTGGTTTTGGGGAATAACCAGCACCAAATGATCCCTGGCCCTTTCATCTGGCCTTTCCCTCCTGGGCAGTTCAGTCTTCTTCAAGCCCTAGCCAGCAATTGAACTGTGGGATTTTTATATATATACATATACATATACATATACATATACATATATATGGCAGTGATAAGCAATCATTAATAATTATGGGATAAAATGTATTACTTAATATGGTTAAATGTTCAAATGCAGATAGCTCTCCACATTTCATAGAATCATAGAGTTGGAAGAGACTCCCGGGGCCATTGAGTCCAACCCCCTGCTATGCAGGAACACCCATCAAAGCATTCCAAACAGATGGCCATCCAGCCTTTGCTTAAAAACCTCCAAAGAAGGAGACTCCACCACATTCCACTGCTGGACAGCTCTGACTGCCAGGAGGTTCTTCCTGAGGCTCAGGTGGAATCTCCTTTCCTGCAGCTTGAATCCATTGCTCCTTGTCCTAGTCTCTGGAGCAGTAGAGAACAAGCCTGCTCCTTCCTCAACATGACATCCCTTCAGATCTTTAAACATGGCCATCATGTCCCCTCTTAACCTTCTCTTCTGCAGACTAAACATACCCAGCTCCCTAAGGCGTTCTTCATAGGGCATGGCTTCCAAACCCATTTGCAGGTTTGACTTTCACATATTTGGTTATCTGGGAGTTTCTCCAACCTCTCCCCCCCTCCATCTCAAACTCTTCTTTTGTGGAGGAACCTTCCCCTTTGGGGGCTCCAATCAGGCCATGCAGCCCTTTAAAAACTTGTCTCTGGTCCTCCTCCTCCTCCACCAGCCACTGCCAGGCCAGCTAAGGATGGCGCACAGCCCAATTTCTCAGCAGCACAAACCTTCTCCCAATACCCTCCACACACCCAAGGAAGGAGGTGGGAGAAAGAGAGGAAGTGTAGGGCCGCATGCTGATCCACCCCCTTTCCTTCTCTTTTCCTTGACCTGGTTTGGACCTTGGGTACCCATTCTCCCCGCCTGGGCCCCCTTCCCACAGACACGCACACACACATTTTATTATTTGCATGTCTTTCACTTTTGCAAGGGTCCTGAGCCCTAGTGAATGTGGAGGGCCAACTATGGCCATTTCCACACTAGACTTTTATAGCAGTATGATTCCACTTGAAACATCTTATGGAATCCTGGGGTTTGCAGTTTCGGGAGGGGCCTCCTGGATGTTTCAAGTGGAATCATAGCGCTATAAAAGTCCAGTGCGGAAATGGCTTATAATATGAACTGTGTGCAACAAGGGCGGGAACCATCGTTATGTTTTGTTAGTATTTGTTTTGTTATGTGTAGGTGTCTGTTTATGTTTGTATGGATGTATTTTCTTTTTGTTGTTTTGTTTTGTATGTGTGAATTGTGTTCTTTTTATTTAATAAAAAATTTAGAAAAAGAAGTAAAGTGGAGAAGGCAACTTAAACCTTAAGAGCACCTTTGAAGGGACTGTGAGCAAAATGTTGCAACCAACATATTCTATCCCGTTTCATAATAATCTCCAACATTTCACAGGTGAAACGTGCAGCCAAGCAACATCAGTGTGTGGTGAAGAGGGAAGAAGTTAACGGGGAAGAACCAACCAGCTAAGAGAGGCTGCAGCAGTTGGCTTTTGCTTGACCCTCCTGGGAAAGGCAAGATCCTTCCCCTCCTCTCCTTTCCCCAGTGCTGAGTTACCTGAGTGGTAAGGAGTATGCTTTGAACTCAGTTTGCAGCAATTAAAGTAAGTGGAGGAGAAAGCGGGAGGAGGAGAGAGAAATCGGAACATTTTAAGAGTAGCAGAGGACAGCTAAGCATCATTTGAACTGTCTCTACCAAGCATTTCACTTAAGAGCACCTCAATGCGTGAATATTTCTCCCACTCAATAATAACATAAACAGATTAGATTTGCCAGTTAGGGGGATGCATTAAGCCTTTTGCACTGACGTTCCACCCCTGGCCCTAGCGGATGCATTACCTTTTGTTTTCTTCTCTTCCTATACTTCTTTCGCCTCTGGCCCCGGCAGACTTTTTTTGGGAGCTGGAGCAAATGAGCAAGGGTAGATGCCGAGGGCATTGGGCAGATTGCCGTTTCTTCTGGTGGTGGCACTGGCACCGGGGGACTGTGGCATCTCTTGGGGCGACAGGAGGCTTTGGCCTGACTCCTGGTGAAGTAGGGCGACCTATGTGGGAGTCTGCAAGCCGGTGGAGATGCGGGAGGTTTGGGAGATGGGTTTAAGGCCTTTTTCTTAACCCAATAGAAGACGAGCATCAAATGTCTCTTTTCCCTGATGCCGTTCTCTTCTGCTGACATCTCAGCCCTGGGAAGGCTTCGAAGTTTAATATGGTTCCTCTAACAATAGTGGAAAATCTCCCCACTACAAGTGACACTAAATCCACGCAAAGGAATGAACCTAATTCTGGGATATTGACTACACTAGTAACTCTGCTAAAGAGGCAGTTTGCCCAGACAGTGAAAAGTCTTTCTAACTATCTGGAAGCACTAGCTGCTCTCCCTGTCACAGCCCCTGGCATCATTGCTATGGTGAAACAGGTTATATCACAATGGGCCTTTGGCCACTCATAAGCAGCTTGGGAGCGTGAAAGCCCTGGCCGGATTCAGCAAGGAAACCGTGGGCAGAAACGCCCTCCCTATGTTTCCCCTGATCACCTATAAGGTAGGGGAGTGGGTTTTTATTTCACCCCTTCTTTCATTCAAGTGTAAAAATCCCAAGGAATAAAGAATGAGCCACACTGGATATGCTAATCAGCTCAAACAGCTTTCCAGCATTAGGAAGCCTGAACGTTATAATTGCTCCTAAAATCCCAAAGGGGTGTGTATTTTGACATTTTGTCTGTCATGTCCTGCGAGACCTGCCGGTCCTCGTTGTCAAGGGTGCGTGAGGATGGAGTATCCAAAAAGGCTAGGATACTTGCTGTGACCCTTCTTAGACCCCATAGAAGGGCCAGGACACATGTACTGACTCTAGCTGGTAGGTTGCTGTGTACGAAATGATTGGTTTATAGCGTATATTGATTGTTGTTGAGGCTTACATCTTCTGTCCTCATCAATGTTCAAATGTGCTGTGCATTGTTATAATTATGCTTAAGAGTATAATTGTTATCGTTATGAGGCTAATTCTGTTTATTATCATTGTGCTTACTGTTATGCTTCTCAGCAAATTTTGTGAAAAAGGTAAGCCAGGGGGAGGAATCTCAGGGCAAAAGTATTGCCTTGAAGTGTGTGTGTGTGTTTCCTAATTCATTAGACTTTGTGTTTTTCATTTGCATGGCATATTCTGTTCAACTGTGGCTGATGCTTCATGTCCCATCATGTTTCATGACCGCACCAGGGGCTACCCCTTGTCACATCATCCTCGGGACACCTCTGGGGCCCAGCCCACCCTTGGGACATCACAAAGAGTCACCCCTAGATTTCTGGGTTTGGCGCTGAAGTCCCATGGCGGTCCTGATGTGGCAACCCTATTCCTCACTTGAAGTTTTCATGGCTTGGGGATTTTTCTCCCCCACTCCTCATGGGCTTAAAGAATCAGAAATGCTTCTGTGTGAGGCTACCAGGAGGACGACAAGATGAGGTGCTCCAAGAATTTTGGGAAATGTCTTTTGGGCTGGGTGGTGAGAATGCTCCATAACAGATCCCTCAAAGCCAGAACCACACTTGCCAACGTTCTGGGAGAACTAGCCTGAGATATTAAGCTTACTCCATTCTTAGCTCCTCAGCTATAAAATGGCAGCTGGTTGCAACTCACGGGCAATTTCATTGAGTCTTGAGAGACCTACGTCTATGAAGATCTCAGTTTTACTTAAGAAGACTCTTCTCAGTAAAGTCGAGCAGTTTCTAAAGACAGGAACCCTTTTATAATCCATCTGGGGGTTAACTTTCTCTTTTCTCCTCCGAGAAATGACTTTTAACAGCCACACCTGGCTGAAATGAGGCAACTAGATGGGGTGTGGAAGCTTCCCATAAAAAACTTTCTTTCTCAGCCTCAAGAAACAAGTTTGAAACCAAACCAGATACTAGAATGTGCAGTTAATGTTATTGCTGGTCTCAATGTTGATAAGCAAGGAGAGAGTTCCTTTCGTCCTGACAAAAAGGAAGAAAACAGACTACAAACTTACCACAGTCTAGCAAGAGAAAAACATGAGCTAAATGCCTAAAGCAATGGTTCTTAACCTGTTCTTTCCTGAGAACTCCCTGCAAATATAATTTGTTGCCAGGGACCCCCAAGACTTAACTCAAGATTCCTTGGTTAAGAACCATTGACCTAAAGCACACTTAACTCCTGGGATTTGCTGTCTCCCCGGATATGATAATGGCAACAAGTTAAGATGGCTTAAAAACACTTTTAAAAAAAAATCATGGTGGCCAGATTTATTAGCTACTGTTGGCCACGATGGCTAAATTTAAACCTCCATGTTTATAGTCCTGAAGATCAGATGTTGGGAAGGCTTACTACTACAGCTTGGGGGGCAAAAATTGGGAAGGGGTAACAGCTTTGAGAATTCCACAGTTAATGTGTCCACGAGGAATTTTGGGAATTGCCCAAAAATGTTTTTCAAGCCCTCTCCCTTGACTTCACACCCGGAGGCATCCAGCTGGCCGCTGTGGAAAAGAGAACGAATGCTGGAAGTCATGGACTGTTTGATCTCTCCAAGGTCTCCTTGTCGTGGGAAAGGAGCATGTCAGGAAAAGACATCTGGGCTGCTGCACGTCTCAGTTGCTCATGTTTTTCCCTTGCTTTTCTTGTAAAACGGTCGCTGGTGGTTGCCCAGAGAAGCTATCAAATTTTTAACTGGAAGAAGGGGAATTTCCAAGAAACCCATAAAGACCAGACTTACGGTAAGGAATGTATGCTTTGTTGGAGGCAGCCGATGATAATCTCAAAAGAATTGCTGTTTAATTCCCGATTTTTTGTTTCCTGGGATGTTTTGAAGATTGCAGGGAGCCACAGAAATGGAACAATTGACTTTTCTGTCTAGAAGATGTGGAGAACAAAGCTGACATGTTTGATCCAAACTGGATGTGACAGGGACAAGTCTCTGTACTCAGACGTAAATGTGTCCCAAGCCTAAGGGTAGAATCCTAACTCCTGCAGAAGATAGGTCCCTCTTCAGGCGCCCACTGGAGGTCAAGAAATACAAATGGGTTCCAACTGAGGTTGCCACCATCTTGTCTATCAGGGCAGAGGCTGGTGGCAAGGCCGATGGAGGCCCCCGTTGGCTGTAAACCCAGGGGCAACCTCCTTCTGGACCCACACTGGGCACATCCTGGCTCTACAGATGGAAATTGGGCCATTGTTATCAACATGCCACAATCCCAACTGGTATGGAGTTCTATGAAGTAACTCAGAGAAGAGGGGGCAGGCCTGTTCTCTGCTGCCCTAGAAGGTAGGACCAGGTCTAATGGGTTGAAGTTACAGGCGTGTCGGCTTCAATGGAACATTAGAAAGAACTTCTTAACAGTCAGAGTGGTTTGGCAATAGAACCATTTCCCTTGAGAAGTGTTGGGTCTCCTTCATTGGATGTCTTCAGAAAGAGGCTGGACAACTATCGGCTAAGGATGCTCTAGCTGGGGATCCTGAATTGAGCTAGGGGTTCAACTTGAAGGCCCCTGGGCCCCCTTCCAGCTCTATGGCCATTTCTGCCCTACATTATCATAGTGCTATTATTCCACTTTCAGCATCCTATGGAATCCCGGGGTTTGCAGTTTAGGGAGGGGTCTTTAGGATTCTCAGCCAGAGAGTTCTTTGACCTCAGGAAGCTCAAAACCCCAGAATCCCACAGGAGGTTGAGAGTGGAATAATAGCACTATAACAGTGTAGTGTGGAAATGGCCATTGTCATCGCTTGTCTTCCAGAATATTCAATTTTCGCTGTCAATTTTTATTGTGTCACCTCCCGGCACTGCAAAATCATTTGCCTGGCCTTGTGACAGCAATTCGGACAACACCTTATCTTTGGCCTCTTTTTGGGGGCGTTTCCTCCTTTGCCTGATTCTCTCGGCCTCGCCAAGACTTCCTCGTTCCCCGTCAATAAATCGCTGATGTCCCTTATCTCGCAATAAAAAAAACATCATTCTGTCAATAGATGGTCCAAGTCTGACGTTGGCCTGACCTCTTAATGCGGCTGCCACTTTTGAACAACAGAAATGGGCATCTAAATTGGTTCTGCAAATATTTGTCTTTCCCAGAAATTGTGTTAAGTTACAGACATCTGCTTTTGATGGATCCCAGGTTGCTGCCTGAGATAACATCGCAGGGAACTGTCTGAGGAGGACGAAGGCAGATCGGAGAGGTGGAAGAGGAGGGGGTTTCAGTAATGCCCCCCCAGCCCAGCGCTAATGACAGGGCAGAGTCCACCATGAGTGAAAGACAGGCATTATTCCGGCAGGCTCTTCTTCAGGAGTAAACACAGGTTAGCATCTCCTCCATTCAGGGGCTCTCAGCAAAGAGAAACGCACCTCTTGTGTTACCTTCAGCCCCCTTGTCACAAGAAAATCCACTTACCTCTCTACCAGCTCTTGGGAAAATTACTTCTTTCATATTGCTTTCAAAGAAAAGAGAGGAAAAGGGAATCTTGTGACATCGTTGTGGCTTAAAAACTGCCTCCCTGACACATTTGCAGACTGCTCCTTCCCCTGTTATATATTATTAAGTATCTCAATTAAAAACCTTCTTGTTTTCAAAATCTTTGCAGTTTTAGTTCAGTATTGCTTTATAATTTTGTGCATTTTGATTACCGTACTTGTCAGCTTGCTTTATATGATCTTGTATTTTTTTCGTATTGTATCTGGATAATTGGTTTTACAGTTGTACGGGACAGTTTTATTATTCCATCTTTCCCTCTCTGTCGGTGTGTACAGCCGGCCCTGCACATTTGGGGTTTGGCTTTCATGGATTTGGCTATTTGCAAGTGTCATCAGCCCCTGCCCCCTGACCTCAGGTGATTCTTTTCTGGGGGAATTTTCCCTCTCTGCAGCTCCAATCAGGCCGTGCCGCCCTTTAAAAACCTGCCTCCGGTCCTCTCTCCGAAATAGCTCGCCTGCAGGAAGCCGGTGCTGGAAAGCGTTCAGCTCTGGTGCGCACCTGCCAGCGAAAGAGGATGAACAGCCACAGATTCCCAGTGGAGGTGAAAGCCATGGGTTTGCTGAAGCACGGAAAACAGAAGGTATGGCAGCTGCGTTCCTTTTGACGGTATTTTGCAGATGGTTGCTGGACGGCAGAGGGTGAGCATCAAGGCTCTTTGTGGAAGGCTTTCAGAAAAAGTTCATAACCATCGTCTGTTATGAATTTCCATCAATGAATCCTTGCTACAATATTAACTTAGAACTGAACAGAATCATACTTGATTCTTCCAGGCAAATTAAATTTCACGTTGGTGCAAGAATCATCTTTAATGTTGTGGAATAAAATATGAGAATTAAGTAAATGAAAAAGGAAGGCATAACAGTTTGGGGTGTAGAGCTTATCACGCAAGGCAGGTAAATTGCAATTGCAGCAGGATTAATATTAATATTGTCCTTGCCTGGGACTTGGCACATGAAATTGTTCCTCTTCTGTTGTTCTCCCAATGGGAGACAGTTTGAAAAGTGTTTCTTTTATTAACACACAAAAATCCATTAATGACCTCCTTTCTAAAAGGAATGATGTCTCTGCCAGATTTTGGGAGGTCAGGCCAGGGGAAGTTACTTACTTAAGTGGTTAGTTAAGTGTAAACTTATACAGGATTTTAGCCATCAATCCGTAGTGACTTTTGGTTCATGCATAGCCAGCTAAGCTAGATATTCATCTTCTCCTCAACAGAGCAAGAATGCAAAAAATTTGGCAAAATACTTTGTATCTTTCAAATAACTGATGTATAAAAGACAATGTGTTTGCTAAACTTGCAGAGAAAGAAACATTGATCTCATAAAGCTCAGTGTAAATAAAGGAGGAGGAAAAAAACCCAGTGAGCAAAATCTAGATTGCTGAAATGAAATCTTGCCAGTATGAAAATACGACCTGTGGAATTCCTCCTATATCAGATCAAGTTGATCTTGTCTTGTCTCAATGGTGAATTGTTTATGAACCTCAACTACCTAGCTGTGATCTTGTGTCAAAATCCTCCTTGTCTGGATTAACTTTTTGCTTATATCTTCTTGCAATAATGCTTTAAAAGAAACATTAGAAGATGTAACCTTTTGCAAACCATTCTAGTCCACACATGTCCAATGGCATATTTACCCTTCGCTGTCTTTTAAGCAGAGTTTGGATGATGATGATGATGATTATTATTATTAATAAGTCTCCTTTGCTTGTCACAGTGTTTTAGAAAGTAATTAATTGCCATTAATTGCTATAATGTGAAAAAAAGTGTCATTCATCACTTTTCATAACGTTCTCTTATCTTGGGGAAGCGAGGGAAACTTTCAGACCATAAAGAGCATGAAGCTTGAAAACATCCTCTAAAATGCTTCTTAAAATGAGTATTTTTTTTTTAATTAAAAGTGACCAGGAAACATAACCTTTAAAGCGCCTTTGTTGTGTCACCTTTGAAATGTTGCTTTCTTACTCATTGCCAAAAGGAAAGGAAAGCATTACTCACTATATAGGTAAATATGCTAGTTCAACTCATTACTCTCAAGCTCTATAATTAAGGCTCATTTTAAAAACTGTTCCCCTCTGCATGCATTCAAAGACATTT
Organism: Iguana delicatissima; assembly: GCA_948472985.1. Lineage (NCBI taxonomy): Eukaryota > Metazoa > Chordata > Lepidosauria > Squamata > Iguanidae > Iguana > Iguana delicatissima. The sequence continues at coordinate 2,607,538 of CAOKZL010000019.1, read as the reverse complement.
TGCTTGAGGCCCAGTAACTTTGGCAAACCGGTTCAGAGGTGGTCTAGGAACTGGTACAGACGTTGGGGAAGGTCATGAAGGGCTAGCACCGATACCAACAGAGATTTCTGTCCTGCCTATGGCCGTCCTGCAGTCGAACCTTGGCTCCTTTGGGGAGACACAGGTGATCCTGCCCCAAAATAATGTCCAGAGAAAAATCCCAGGTCTCCGTCCTTCCTTCTTCTGTCCCGGTCTTTCCTCTCGCTGGATTTGTCCGTTCCCTTTGGCACAAACCCCAGCAATGAGCACTCCGAGGAAAGCGCTTTTGCCTCACCTATAAAGGATTGTGCAGGACTGGGTCGCCATTCTACCAAGGGAGTTGGTATTTCTGGCACAGTTGCCCGCATTTCAGGTGCCGTCAACTCACAATTGTGTGTTCTGTGTCGGGCAAGAAAAACCGAACCTGTTAAGCCCTGGATTTTGCAAAATAAAAAGACACCTTTCCAGGAGTGTGTGTCTTCTGCAAATGAGAGTGAAAAGCTTTGAGCAGCCTGTACAGACAAGAGTAGCCATCCCAACGTGATATCCCCTTGCTCTGTTGGACTGTGCCTCCATCATCCCCAAACAGCCGAGGTGATGGAATTGTAGTCCGAAATGTCTAGAAGGTATGAAGTAGAGCTAGTTTGCCCTCATCTAGAATACAGAGGTGCATGAGTTGCTTGGAGTCCTTTTAACACCATTAAAAAAAGATCTACATTTGCAAAGGATTGTATGGCAACAAAGCTTTAGGAATCTAGACTTTTTTCTTCTTTTTTTTGGCATGCCAGAGATGCAAGTGATTCGAAAATCTGTCCTTTTGCTTACAGTCCTGTCATGCCAAATACCTCTGAGCTTGTTTGGACTCAGAGTTGGCTTTGCCACTGCTTTGCTTTCATGTTTGGGGAACGATTTTGTAATTTGATTATTGCTCTCCATTGGGAGGGCAAGAGAAATCGAACCTGTTAATCTCTGAATTTTGCATAAAATGACGGCTTTCCAGGCGTCTCCATCTTGTGTGAGCACGAAAAGCTCATTCCCTCTGCTTTGAGACCTTCTGCTTCTATAGCCAAAATTAGTCATCCCAGTCTGGTGCTCCCAGCTGCATTGGCCTATGCCCCCATTGTCCCTAAACAGCCGAGTTGATGGGAGTTGTAGTCCAAAAATATTGATTTGCTGTTATGCTTTCTCGATCATGTTTGGTGCTCTTGTCCATAAGCCATTTGGAGCATCATTTCTAATGGAAAGACAGGATTCTAGTTTAAGAAAAAAAGAGCGCTCCTCTTACAAACAGCCTTCTGTTCTGCTCTGTTTTTCCAGATCTGCATGTTTTCCGTGTCCTGGTCAGATCAAAACATTGTCGTCATCTATAGGGCATTTGAAGAATTCAGGAAACTCCATGTAAGTTTGGTTTTGAACTAGTGGGTTCAAAATCAGAAACAGTTTTTAATTCTTTACTTTTCTCAGTCTCTTTTCCCGGGAAGAAGAGCGATATAACTAATTCCTCTTTTGTTTGCCCTTCGTGTAGAAAACACTGAAAAGAAAATTCCCCATTGAAAGAGGTTTGTTGAGAAGTTCTGACCGGACCATCCCCAAGTTTCCAGGTAAAATGGCAAGGGAGGCCTTTTGTGTTTGATTTCAGTTTTTGCTGGATTGGTGGAAGTCCTTTTTCCTTGCACTGCTGCTCCTGTCAAAACACAGAATAGGTGTATAAATGATGAGAAAGGATTCTGCCCCGACAAGCTTACAATTGCACTTGGAAGCTAGGGCTTGGATTCAGTGCTCAAGTACGATTTCTCTGGGCCGGGTGGAAACCGGTACCCCCAGCACCTGCCTCCAAGGCCCCAATCCCTCGTCTGTCTTGGGGGACTGGAAATGGAATCTCGATTGGCGTCTGTTAGCATCTTTAATTTCCCGTAATCCACCCCACACGTAGGCTTGATGTCAGTGGTGGGTAACTGTGGGAAGTTAGGGGCCGCACGACCCCCCACCTGGTAAACTTGGAGGGCCACATCCCCCACCTGCAATATACATATGGGAAGGGAGAGGGGAGGTAAAGAGAGAGAACCCCAAGGCTCCCAAACACCCTCTCCGGGTGTGCATAACAGGCATTTTCCTCAGGTTTTTGACTCCCCGCCCCCCAAAAATAGGAAGTGATAAGAATCACTTCTTGTTTGCTTCCATTTTTTTGCAAAAGGCTTCTCCTGGGCCTAAAATGGTTCAAGAGGGGGCAAAAAACATGGGGAGAGCATATATGGGCAACATGCAGTCCACGGGCTGCACTTTTTCCAGCCCTGTGCTGTGTGGATGTGTCCCGTTTTTTAAAATAACAATTTATATACACTCCCAACTCTAGAGGCACCAGATCCCATCTGTTCTTGGAAGCTAAGCTGGGTCAGCCCTGGCTAGTACTTGGATGGGAGACTGCCGATGAAAACAAGGTGCCTCAGGCTATATTTGGGAGAAAGGAACTTGGCAAAACCACCTCTGAGGATTCCTTACCTAAAGAAAAACCCTACGAGAAATTCGTGGGGTGGCCATAAATTTCTCTCTCTCTCTTTGCCTCTCTCTTTCTCTCCCTCACAAACACAAAGAAATGCACGCACACGCCCAGTTTCCTGAGAGTGGAATCAGGGATGCAGACTAGGTGGAGGTACAGCCAAGGGCCAGCGTTCCTGGCAGGCCTTTTCTCACGTGTTGCTCTCCTAAAAGCCGTAAATGTGATCCTGTGGGAGAACCGGAAACGCAGCCGGTGCATGCAGCGCCTGAACCAGCTGGAGGCCTACTGCCGGGAGCTGCTGAAGACACAGCCCCAGATCTCCCAGGGAGAAGATGTGGCCCGCTTCTTTGAAGCGCGGAGCCAAGATCTGGATCCTTCTTTTCCAAAAAACAGGTACCAAGGTGTGGAACGGAGATGTTGAGAAGGACTGGGGAGGGCAGGTGGACACGTACCACAGGAAGCTCCGTTCCAGCATCACACCAAACTATAGGCTGAACTTCCAAAGAGGGTGAGCAGCAGCAGCAGCCCAGGGTCCTTTTCCCCTTTCCTTGGCACCCTGGTTTCTGTGGTCGGCTTTGGCTTCCCAGTTTCAGCCCAGCCTTAAGACAGTATCAGTTGCCCTGCTGAAATTAATTCCAAACCGAGTTCCCTTCTGGCTTGCAAACCATAGTTTGCTACTTACTGACCAGAGTGTGGAAGTAACACGTTGAAAGTGAGAGAACTAACTGTGATGAGCGCCTGGAAACCCGCTAGGCTGTCCCAGCTGGATTAGACCATTGAAATAAATGTCTATACCTAAATACATCCAATTGATTCCATGGGTTTAATCTAATGAAGACAAACAATAGCATTCAGAATGTTTCCTCCGTGGCAATTTAAAAGAACCTGCAGGGCTAACTTTTTCACTTAAAAATAAGCCAATCCGGGGCTTTGAAAGAGAATGGCGGGAGGTATTGAATTGGATAAAAGAATGAAAGAGGGGAAAAAGAAAGAAGGCTGTGAGAAAGAGAATGTTAAACTCAGATTCAGCTGGGAAAATTGATGTCTGGAAGTGGGGAGAGGGTTTTTTTTATTGTTGTTTTCCACTGAAAATTTTGATAAAAAATTAAATAAAAATAAACAAATAAAAGAACCTGCAGGATTGTCTCCTCTCATACAATCTGCCTCACACTCTCAGGTCCTCTGGGGGCCATTTATTTAAACCAGCCAGGACTGGCAATGGTCACCCAGAAGGCTTTTTCTTCAGCTGCCCCTAGACTGTGGAATGACCTGCCAGAAGATACTCAACAGCTAAATACATTGTCCGAATTTTAAAAAGCTCTAAAGACCTATCTCTTCTGGAAGGCCACCCCAGTCAATTTTTAATTTTGCACTTGAAACCGATGTATTTTAAATGGTTTCATGAGCTTTAGACTATTTTAACCTGCAATGTGTTTTTAATTGTATTTTAACTTAGGTTGTACCCACTTCAAAGAGAAGAGAAGGGTAACAAATAAACATTTATTATTTTATTATTATTATAACGTAACAAATGGGAACAGAATGACTTTATTGGTGGAATGAATAAGGCAAGAAAACAGAAAGGTTCAGCCCTTCTTAGCAAGTAGCAGCAATGAGATTCTTTTTTAAAAAATATATAGCGATGGAGATAGGTAATGTGCTAATACTGTTTCTATATTTAATACTATTCAGCTGGGATGAGACTGCAAATTGCAGAGCCTTAATAGCTGATGCTGGAATCCAAAGCAAATTCTATTTTGACCAGCTCACCCACCCCCAATCTGTTGCAGCAATGTCACTTTTCCTTCCGAAATGGGAGATGGAAAACAAGAGCCGCCGGCTTGGCCGTCTGCCCTAACCATCACAGAGCCGATCATCTCCCCAACCTACACTTGCATCGGGATGTTTGAAACCGCCGACCTGAAGAACGGGGCCTTCACAGCCCTCCAAGGAGAATCGCTGGAAGTTCTCCTGAAGGACAGGACAGGTACAGAAGGCGAGAGCGCTTCTTCCATAAGCAACTCTTTGGAGGAGCAGCGATAACACCGGGGTTGCAAGGTTCCCACCACAAACTGGAAATCATAGGAGGGGAAGAGACCCCACGGGCCATCCCGTCCAACCCCCTTCTGCCGGGCTGGAAAGCACAACCAAAGCATTCCCTTTGACAGATGGCCACCCAGCTTCTGTTTAAAAACCACCAAAGGAGACTCCATCACACTCCATTGGGGCAGCACATCCCACTCTCAAACTGCTCTTACTGTCGGGAAGTTCTTCCCAATGTTCCGGTGGAATCTCTTTTCCTGAAGTCTGAAGCCATTGCTCCATGTCCTAGTCTCTGGAGCAAAAGAAAGCAGACTTGCATCATCCTCCCTACGACATCCTTTCAAGTGTTTAACCACAGCTGTCATGTCACCTCTTAACCTTCTTTTCATCAAGCTAAACATTCCCAGCTCCCTAAGCCTCTCCTCAGAGGGCTTTGTGGTTCCCAGGCCTTTTACCATTTTGGTTGCCCTCCTCTGGATACATCCCAGCTTGTCCATATCGTTCCTGAACTGTGGCGCCCAGAACTAGATGCATTATTCCAGGTGGGGTCTGACCAAAGCAGAATAGGGTGGTATTATTACTGTCCTCCACCTAGACATTCGACTCCTATTGATGCAGCCCAGAACCACATTGGCTTTCTTAGCTGCTGCATCACACTGCTGACTCATCTTCAGCTTTTGGTCTACTAAGACTCCTAGATCCCCTTCACAAGTGCTGTGGTCAGGGCAGGTGTCACCCAACTTATACCTGTGAGTTTTGTTTTTTTCTGTCCAAGAGTGAAATAAGAGACAATTTACATCCTTGCTGGAAGGAGGTCTGAAAAGCCCTCTGAACACTTGAAATGCAGAACTTAAATGTGTAGAAATTGTTCACTATTACCTGCCTCTCTTAATCTGTTATCATCCAACTATAGACTGGGGATGAGATGACCTCATCCCAAAGAGGTCATCTCTAAACTTCTTTTCAAGTCTCAAAAGTTCACTTTTTAAAGAAGTAACAGAGGACCTCTGGCCATAAACAGAGAGCTTTCACAGTTTCCACTTTATATTTTCCCTGTTTGTTCTCTCTCCTTCATAAGCAAAGTCCTGGGGGAGAGACAAGGAGATTTCATGGATTTTCCTTGCCTTTTTTTCTTCTCTGCAGGCTGGTGGCTGGTAGAAAACCACCGAAAGCAACTTGCCTGGTTCCCAGCTTCCTATCTGGAGGAGACCGAGGAGGGACCCATCGTGGATGAAACTGATGAGGAAGGTGAGCCCAACTTTTCTAAGGGCCAGAGCTGGTCAAAGCACAGCTCTCATCTGTTCCTCCAGGACTCACTCTTCCCAAAAGACTGTTTTAAGTCCCCAGAATGGTAAACTGTGCCCTTGGAAACCTCTGGGAGACATTTGCCCTGTCAATGCTGAGAAACACTGATGGAAAGAATCCTGGACTTAGGAGAATCTTTGCCTTTCAGGACTTATTCTGTGCAAAATTAACATATGGGTGATTTGCATAGAAAACAGTATTTTCTGCACAGAACACAGCATTTTCTATGCAAGAATATTGTTCTTTGTGCAGAAAATGCTATGTTTGTGCAAAATATAGCGTGCAAATTTTGTGCAGACTAAAATCTTCAGATGGAAAATAGGCTTTGAAGACTGTGTGGTTTTGGAAGATTTCCTCCCAATGGGAAGAAAACTGCTAAAATTACTTGCTGCTTCCTTCAAGAAGAAATTTAGTGAAGAATTACACCCCTATTGACCACTGAGGCAGAGCAGTGCGGTTCAGTGAACAGCACAGAGAATTGAGAGCCAGCCTGGTATAGTGGCAGGACTGGAGAATTTGGGAGACCAACACTCTACTTGCAGTTTTGAGTCCTATTTTGGGGAAAAGGTGGAGTATAACTAAAGCAATGGACAGATGGTCTGTGCTCAGCCATGGATCTCATTGGGTAACTCACGGCTGTGAGCTAATCATTCCCTCTCAGCCTTCCTTGCCAGTACAATGTGCTGTTTGTGCGAAAGAGCAGTTAGCTTGGCAAGGAAACGACTCTCCTTTTTCTTGCAGGGGTGCTGTATTACCTCACACAATCTTATGAGGCCCAGGCAGCAGATGAGCTCTCTGTGAAGACTGGGGTCTTGGTGGAAGTGCTGGAGAAACTGGACAGTGGCTGGTGGCTTGTCTGGTAAGGTGGTCCAGCCAGCAAAGGGGAAGGCTACTGGCCAACCCCTGGTGGGTGACCGCCTTGGTGTCTACTGGCCCACTGCAAGGAAAGTGGACCTGATGAACCTTGCCATCGTGTATCCACACCCCGACGGCAGTCTCTCTCTTGCTTAGCGTGATGCTGTAGCATCTTAAGACACCCTGAGTGGGTAAGCTCGCTTTGGGGGATTACAAGATACATGGTGGGCCAGAAGGACCCTAGAAAGGAGTAGGCTGCAGCAAAATACTGAAGACTGAAATGTTCCCCGGAATGAAGAGTGATCTAGGTAGGGCAGTGGGAGATGCCGATTGCCAGGAAGGCTGTGGGTGTGGTCTTTGCTTTTAAAGTGACGCTGTTCTGCAATTGTGACCTTCTAGGTACAACGGGAAGCGTGGCTACGTCCCCTCCGTGTTCCTCCAGCCGTACAGAAACCCCCATCACAAATTCCTGGCGCTTACCAGCCACAGACTGTGTGTCTCCAGCCCAAACCTCTTGGAAGTTCCTGCCCTCTCAGCAAGTCTTCCCCAACTCAACAGAAACACTGTCATGGAGGGGAAGCTGCTCTCTGGAGAAGAACCCAATCCTGCTTTCTGGGCCCAGCTGCGACTACAACAAGCTCTGATCTGAACACAGAGACGGAGAGCTTGTCTGACAGTTCGGGAAGCCTGAGCAGACAGGAATCCCCTTGGCCCTCCAAAGCCAAACTCAGGAGGGTGGGGAACATCATCTCAGCAGAGACAGCCCACCATACCTCTGGGCATCAAGGTAGTCCATCCCCAACCCTGAGGGAAAAACCAGAAAGCCACCCTGGCTTCGACAAGGAGCCTGTGGGCTGCTCAGGTCCTGCGCGTGGCTCCTCTTTAGTGCTTGCTCATCACAGCCCCCCGGTGCCTCCCCGCCCCACACCTCACGAAATCCTCCAGAAATGCTCCACTGTCACCAAGAGAGCCCTGCAAATGGCTCTGCCCAGGGCCAACCTCCCAGCCTGCCATTAAATAGCTTTGCAGAGCAAAGAGGAGGAAAACCATGCAGCTGGGATTTGCAAATTACTTCCTAGTGAAAACCAGCAAGAAGATAAAGCGTATCATAGAATTGTAGGAAAAGATATGTGTATTGTAGGAGCCAGATGGAAGAGGAAAGATAGATCTCCAGGTAAGGGAACACCTCTCCAAACTGGCAACACAAGAAAAAAGACAAATTCCTGTAGGCCTCTTGGACTGGGAAGCTCACTTTACATTGGTTCATGTGACTTTTGAAAGACAGCTGGACCTATTAGCTGTTTGGAGTATGCCATTTCCCAAACATCTGCTGGGCTGCTCAAACTCAGAAGCTGACAGTAACTGGCAGAGAGAAGGGATTTTCTCCAGACTAGAACGTCTGCAATAAGGACTCCCCTCTCCTAAAGTGCGTGGTGCAGCTGGACTTCCTTGCTAGAACTGCCTTGACACCTTTGCCCTTGAGATTATCAACTCTACACTGTATCTGATCTTTGTCAGGGGCACAATTTAACAGTCCAAAAGGGGTGGGGAGGCAAGTTAGAAGTTTTTTAGTTGGTTCCCTGCCTAGGATTCCAGTCCTCATGAAGTTTCTGGTATATGTGAGGACAGCAGCATTCTCTAAAGTGGCCAAGGTGGATGGTTGTTGATAGATGAACCACAGTTGACGTGGCAGAGAAGGAATGGTTCTTAATGGGTACTGGCGTTTATTGTGAGTTTTAATTAGTTGATGTTAATGTGTTTCTTTCCAGGATGTGGGCAGAATTCAACTCCCTTTTCACCTCATGATTCCCCTGCCTTAGTTTGGTAGTTTTTTGGGAGGCTGCAAGTTCAACTAAATGCTAAGGCTCTAAGGCTCTCCTAAACACGTCTAGGATTGCAGGTGCTTTTGTATTTCCGTAATCTGTAGATTGCATTTATTTCAAGAAAAAAGCATCTCCCTTATTACTGTGAATGATGGCCTTTCCTCTAATGAACTGTATTATCACTGTATATGCACATTAAACTTATTCAGTTAATATATTTAAATTTACCTCATTAAGTTTAGGGTTCTTTGGGGAAATGATGTGTGTTTGAATAAATGTTTCCAGTCAACCTTTTTTCACAGCAAACATGGAACCTGGTTAAAGAGGAGGACTCGCTGCTGTGAAAAGGAAACCAGTGCAGACAAAGGCCACCTCCCTGCCTTCGCTCCCCCAGGAACTTCCAGTACCAAGAAGAGGAGAGGGAAGGAGATGACCTGAAAACCAAGACACCACTGTGACTCTCCCGCTGCCTGTGGTTGTCTTGTGTAGAGTCAGGTGTGCAGCACTGAGAGCTCTGCTCCCCGGCACAATACCAACCACAGGTGAGCGCCTCAGACTCCAGAAGTGCAGTTGTACCTCCATATTTGTGCGGGTTAAGGGTGCAGGAAACCGACAAAAGTGGAAAAACTGTGAAAATTGCTAGGCCTCCCCAAGCCATATTTAACACACAAAAAGGTGCGATCCATGGATTCAACCCACCATGGATTGAAATGTACAGTACCTGATATGCTTGAATCTGTGGTGGAGAATACACCAGCCACCCGGTTCTTTGTTTGAGGTGGTGGGGTTCCTTTGCAAGGCAGCAGCGGGTGGCTGGTGGGGCTTCCTGCTGCCCTACACCATTTTAAATAGTGACTTAACAAGCCTCACTTCATGTTTGCAATCTCTCTCAGTCTCTCTCAGTCTCACGTGGCTTGCAGACAGACTACAAAGACAAGGCAAGACTTAGAAGTCCCTATTAAATTGGTGTAGGGCAGCATCAGCAAATAAATCCACCAAAGTCAAAGGTGGAGGGATGATTGTATCTCTCTCATCTCCTCCCCAAACTGCTTTCTATTTTATAGCCAAACAGCCTACTTTTGGAGAGTAAACACTTGCTTCCTCTCCTAGGAGAAAACCCAGTTCAAGTAGCTCAGCTGCTCACCCCCCCGCCCCTTAGTGAAAGCTGTAGCTCTTTGCTGGCTCCTAATTGCCACGTCTTATGGGGCAAGGCTCCACACACACACACACACACGGAGCTTGCATGGAAGGGAGACTGCCAGGAAGCCCCCCCAAGCTGTTTTAAGTTTCCAAAACAATAAGCAGGACATTCCTGTTAATGAATCCCTATCTGTCTCCACATCTCGTAATACCGGATGCATTCATTTAGCTCAGAATGGAATTTGCCTCATCCTGTGCACTCCTAAATGACATGCTAAGTGAACTGCAAAAGGAGAGGAGAGAACATGCACTGAAGAAAATACCCAGGAGATACAGGCTTTTCCTCCTTATAAATATATATATAAAAATTAAAAAACCTCTTTATTATACAAATATTCTGAAATCCAGCATTGGCAAGAGTACCAAACTGTGTTCACAGTTGGCAGAGTGATGGGGAGGGGGTGGCAAACGAGCTTCTGGTTCCTCAGGCACAGTCGCTGCTTGCATCGCTCTGGGCTCATGTATCCATCTGTGCATCCTGCTCACTTGCATCCGGCAGCCTCATGTTTTGCCAGGTGAAATCAAGGAACATGGAGGCTTGCAGTAACCGGCTCAGCCGCTGGAAGTGGCGCTCTGCAGAGAAAGAAACCAAGCTTGAAAAGTTGAATGAGGTTGGCCGGTCAGCCAGGACCATAACATCTTCCATGCTTACTCGCCTCTCCTCTAAGGCGACAGCTCCCAAATGGTGTTCCAAGCCAGGGTTCTGGGCACCTTGGGAACAGCCTCATCCCACCTCAAAGGGACACTGAGGACTGTGTCTCTCTGTGTGTGTTTGTGTACACATGCTACCTTCAGCTCCATGAAACAGAGAGGGAATCTAACCAACGTGATCAACAGGCATGATGAAACCATGCTAAGGAGTGCACAGAGGAAGAGCTGGCGAGAGGAGAAAAGGCCACTTGCCTGTGTACGGCAGAAGAGACTCCACAGCTCCCTTGATCCCTTCATACTGCAAGAGACATTCAGGTGTTTCGTGCCTGAGGAGCGTCTCCAGCACCAGCTGAGCCTCGTGGCAGTTCCGAGAGTTGGTGTTCCAAGTGGTGGAAAACTTCAGCATGGCCTCTGGAAGGGATCGGAAAGGCGGGAGAGAAGGCGCGTCAGCAAACGGTTCAGTTGCCAGCCAACCAGGAAACACAGATACACAGGCCCGTAGTCTCAAGACCAGCAAGAGGAGGCATGGCACACCATGAGGTCAGACTCCGAACCACAATGCCACTGGAGGCACCATTCGGACATTTCAGGGGGTTCACGCAGTTCTGAGCAAGAAGGGAACCAACCTTTCTGGTCTTTCCGCAGTCTGGCTATGTGCTTTGCCAGGTCCTCTCTTCCATCGGTCTCCTTGAGAATGGCTAACAGAGACACAAAGCAAAACAGCCAATCAATATTAAGTTAATATGGACAGAAGGAGAAATGAGAGAGGCTAAGAAGGTGCAAGAAGAGTTACTGAAGATCAGGACTATTTGCCCTAAGGAACTTATAGGGGGATGAATTTTGCTACTGAGTCACATGCTTTTCTTTTTGCCTGTCTGGCTAAAACTCAACACGCATGGATGCCTCCTCTCACCAACCCAGAGAAAGTGATATCCACACACAGAGACTGTTGGAATCTTGGAGGTGTTTCTCAAAAGCAGGACTAGCTGCAAATCTACACGCAGAGAGACAGGGCTAAGTCCAGTTGAATCCTGAGCCTCTTGGGTTCAAGTAAGCACACACAAAACTGTTTGGTTCACATGCCTTCCCATCTTCTGGCATGCTTACATGCCTTCTCTTACTTGCTCCCGAACATAAACAGGAAGGCCTATCAAGAAAAGGAAGATATCAGCATTTCATTATCCAGATGGATACAAATTTGGGCAGTTGTCCACTGGGAGCATTCTGTAACGCACAGTGCACTTGCAGAAATTCGAACGTATCCATCTGATCAATGTGTCCAGATAGAAAGTGACCAAAATGGTAAAAGAGACCCCATCTGCTTTTGTTGCAGCCAAGCTAATGAGAGGGGCTGGAGTCAGGAGAAAGGCCATTCGCTTACCCTTAACAACATTCAACACTGTGTGAGGTCGGTCCATGGAGATGGCCAAGCCCAGGGCTTTTAGGTATTTCTTCTCATGCAGCAGATTAGACAATTCCTGCTCTCTGGAAACACAAAGCAAGAAGGAAAGGGTGTTGGTTCACACTGCCTTCAAAGGGATCTATCAAAATGTGCATTCCCCCGCCCCTCAAAAAAATGTAAATTGCAGTAAATCCACCTGATGCAAACACCCACCTCACTGATTATGATTTTTAAAATTGGCTGCTAAAGCTAAAAACAAAAACAAAAAACATTGTGCTGTTCTGTTTTTTTTAATTCCTGTCTTTTCAAGGAACTCAGCTGGCATGTACCGCTCCTCTCCACTGTCCAACACACAAACACATCCCAGCCATCTCTGACACACTATGGATGAGAGCTTTGGCTGACTGTCTGCCCATCGCAGCCTTCATGGCTGGGATACAAACCCAGTTCTTACTCTTGCCTAATTTCACCCAGCTTCCAGACAGACCAGGTTACAACTCCCACTGTGCACAACCAGTGTGATCAGAGGGATGATGGGAGCTGGGTGGAAGCTGCCCCTTAACCCCTCATCTCTACGAGGCTTGTATTTGGACAAAACGCATACGGTGCTACTGAAAGTCTTAGGCCATTTCTGCACTAGACTGTTCTAGTGCTATTATTCCACTTTCAACATCCCATGGAATCCTGGGGTTTGCAACTTAGAGAGGGGCCTTTGAGGCCCAGGATTCCATAGGATGTTGAAAGTGGAATAATAGCACTAGAACAGTCTAGTGCAGAAATGCCCTTAGAGGAAAACCACATGGCTTCACACTCAAGACACAAACCCCACCAAACCCCAGAAGTTGCCAAACAGACACTCACTTTAGGATCTCTTCCTCCTGCTTCGCTTGCTCCTCTTCAAGCTCTGTTTGGGTGACATCCTTTCCGCGTCCAAGATAAGAGCCAAAGGAGAAAAAGAAAAACAGCCAAATGGAGTAGCCAATGCCTTGGGAAATGCAGATTAAAAACCCCTGAACCGCATGGGATCCTATTAGATTTTGGGGACCCATCCTAGCAGTCGGTCTTGCAACACATTTTCAGTGACATGCCCCCATTCCCAAATCCCATGCAACAAGTAAGAAAAAAAAAATTGCATAAAGCCCTGCTAACTAAAAATACCGAGATAACTGAGCAGGGAGTGGGTATGACTGAGAACCTCAGTGGCACCACTTTCTAACCTTGAGAAACCTCCCTTCCCTCCCTCCACTGCCCCAGGGTGGGAAAGGCAGGGGCAACTCAACCTCCAGCAATTCTGGGGAGCAGGAATTTCAGAGACCACAAGCCAGAAGGGCCTTGGTTGTCCTGCCAGCTCCAGCTGCTGGAGCAGCAGTGCTGTGAGCACTTCCAAGGACCTCTGCCCGCAACTGGGGCAGAAGATTATACAGGAATGAAATGTGGCCAAGGTAACAGGGGAAGGAATCACCCTGCATGGATCTTCTCCACTGATTAATGAAGAATTGGGGTTTCTCTCTACTTTGGGACAGTATTACTGGCTGAAGTTTATGTGACAAGGCATTTTTTTGCTTCAGAAATTTAACACAGTGGCTGAACCACCTGTTTGGATCTGGCTGCCAACTATCCTGCTTCATCCCTTTCGCTTGTTTGCCTGTGAGGAAAATTACTTTCCCTCTACTCTCAGCAATGGGATTTCATAAAAGTAGTGTTTTTCCTGTATCTACCAAATGATTCATCTAAATGCAACAATTGCTACCTACTCGGTATCTGCTTGTTTGTACATTAACTGTGGTTTTGAACCATTCTTCACTCTCGCTAATGGAGGGGGGACTAACATCCGTCAACTTCCCCCACGCTCCCCATGCGCTGTTCTGCCTCCCACACACAGAATCCCCCGCAAAGAGTGTGCGAAGTGACAGTGGGGCAGAGGGAAATTGGCAAAAGTCACCAAGATCCAAACGGAACATTTCCATCCACGGAAGGCAGACTGTGGATTAAATCCCCTGTTTGCTACTCCTGGTAAGTGAGGCAAGCCCAGTTTCTCCTCTCACAAGCAACAGGCAAAAGCTGCTTTTCTGCTGAGCTGGGTGAGAAATCCTCTTTATGCCCTCCGAGGGAACCACAAGAGATCAGACAGGGCACCAGTCTTCACAGAGAAAGGAATCTCTTCCTCCCAGCACGGAGAAAGGCTGAGAAATTGTCCTGGGCCCCTTTCTACAGAAAGAAAGGGACTTTGTACTGTCAGGGTGGTGCTTGGGGGGAAAGTCCCACTTCCTACCATCACCCACCCCACCATCCAAGTTGACCCAGAAAGCGATTTGTCCTCTGCAGCAATAATAATCGTCCATCCCCCAAATTTAACTCCAAAAATTTTGTAGCAAATAGAAGCCCTGAAGCCGAATTAAACCCTGACATGTTGCATCGGACATAGCAGACCGAGTCTATGAAAGCTTATCCTACTGTTCCTTTGAACACCCCTGAAATCTGTGGATTAATCTATACATTTTAAAGGGATTGAAAGACCTGCCCAGGAACTTGTCTTAAACGCAGCTTATTATTATAAAATGCATGTTATTATGCTTACACACAGACATACGCAACACAGTCTCAGAGTCAAAGCCGGTCTTTGTTCTAGAAGACAGCAAAGACTCAACGAATATAGGCCACTTCTTTTACAGATGGCAGATTAAGAACCTATTATTATGAAGGTGTATATTGTTTCAATGTGGTCTTTACCAAAGGGAGGAAACTGGCACGGAATATTATGAGGGCAATTCATTTTTTTAAAAAAAATATTACAAATACTTCCAACCCTTTGTGAATTATTAGATGTGATTACAGCGTGTAACCATGCAGAATGGCTTTCTTTCAAGTGATGAACACCTGCAGAATTTGCTGGCAGACTGAAGGCATCCTGCGCATGATTTTGTAAAAGAAAGGTATCTGCTACTTCAAGGATACAAAGTCTATATTAATAAGAACACTGAAAGGAAGGCTACAACAAACATTTCCCTCTCTAATTGCACCATAATTTGGAGCGCTCAGCAGCTTGAATCCAATTTGTAGCCCTGATGAGAAGCTCAACACTTTAGTAAATCCCACTGAGTCAATGTACCTACTCTGCAGGGAACTTTATTGTTCATTCCCCTCAACTCAGCCTCAACAAATGGCAAACTTACGGGAACTAGCAATTGTATATCAGCCCTTTGCTGCCAGCTGTTCTGATTTTCTGTTTTATTTGTCCCACGTGAGTCACTACAATGGGAAATTTCTGAACAGAAGCAAGCACAGATCTTCAATAAATGAAGCCTAAAACGAAGTTGTTCCGTGCCATGAGAAAGATTATTTGCAACCTGCCTAACTCCTTAGGAACCTACTTAGCTTCTGAGGTTGGCCTCAGGAGCCCAGCTTTCTAGCCAGCCAGAAACCTGCTACTCAGTCAGGCTGTGTGGTTCTATGGACACAGTCTTTTCTAATGTAGCTTCCACATGTATGCAATCTTCTTCCCCAAGAACTCTGTTTGTTCCAGTCCCCTCTTGTGGCCTTTGAGTGGTTCCTAAAGACTTTCATTCTGCCAAGTTTTTTTTCCCTTACTAATAGCCTTCCCTCTATAATTTGTCATTACATTGGCTTTACTGTTTTGCTTTAATTACATCTTGTGAAGCCATGGTGCATAAACATAGAAGTTGATGGTGGGTGTGATGATGATAGAGAGAGACATGGCCACGGATCTCTGTCTCCATCTTAGTTCAAAGACCATAAAAACTAGACACCTGAAACTTGGATAGAGATATTAAGGGGGCACCAAGGCATGCATCTCAAGCATACTTTGTTTTTTTTCAATGGATCATTACAACTAATCAACATTTGAACTGTACCATATTAAGCCATTAAACTGAAACCACAAAACTGACAGATTTTCCCTAAAAAAGCTAGATTCAGGCTTGGGTAACTAGTTTCTCCACAGGGCCCCTAGGCAGCTCAAGCGATGCTATCTGCCACAGGGCTCTGCACTCTTCCAACTGTTCACCGTGCATAGTTGTGAGACAGCAACTACCTCGTAAGTGGCAAGGGCAAGTGAGTGAGCAGGAGGAGGAAATCAAGTGTGGGAGGAGGGAGAGGGAAAAAAGAAAAGGGGGAGAAGATGAGAGAAGGAGGAAGAAGAAAGAGAAAGGACACCAGTAGAGAGAATTAAAGGGTTTCTAGCCCATGCAACGTCTGCCAGCTATATAAGCAAACAGAGTTGCTCATCATTACTTAATGATTATGGCTTCTGAAGGATAAACATTATTTATTAAAGCAAGAACATTTTTGTCTTGGCTGGAAAATATTTCCTATGATTAAAATGTTGGCTTCATTAGGAATAAACTGTAGCACCTGCGCTTTGCATGTAGAAGGCTTTGGATTCAATCCCTGCCATCTCCAATTCAAAAACTCTGGTAGGTGGTGATGGGAAACACTTTTCTCTGCCTAAGACTCATGGAGAGCTGCAGAGGTTCAGCACAGACAATACTGGGCTGGAAAAGACCAGTGCTTTGACTCAGTATAAAGGAGCTTCACCCAAATTTTGTTATTTTAATGGGATTCCAAGATCATTTAGAACAGTGGTTCTCAACCTGTGGGTCCCCAGATGTTTTTGGACTTCAGTTCCCAGAAGCCCTGAGCATAGACCATAGTGGCTGGGGCTTCTGGGAGCTGAAGTCCACAAATATCTGGGGACCCACAGGTTGAGAACCACTGATTTAGAAGGTCAAATAGAAATTGTTTGTCTTTGGGTGCCACAAGAATATTTGTTGTTATTTGGAAGGCGATCCCCATAGTGCATGCAGGACAACACTTGTGAACCTTCTTGTCAGGGTGAAAAAGTAAAAAAGAGACGACAATCTGGCTCAGTCATAGGAATCTGCAACTGTACCTACCCAAAGGTGCCTGAAAAAGAAACAAAGGAGTTGATACGCTGATGGGCCAAGTTCCTGAAGAAACGGACAAGCGGCATCAACTGCCTTTGTTCAGAAACGGCACCCATTTATTGTTACCTGTTTGGCGGTAAGGCAGGACCTTGAGGTCTTTGTGTAAAAGGCTGCTACTAGCTGTTGCAAAGGATGCTAGCGAACTTTAATCAGGAGAATGAGATAGAGGAGGAAGAAGAGGAAAAAGAACATGAAGCAAATGAGCCAGGCTACGATGGTGGTCTGGAGGCTAGGCAACGGTATCGGCTGTACCTTCCACAGCAAGACCCGAGAATCGCTGGAGCCCGTCACCACTGTGTCGTCCTTCTTGTTGGCATGTAGGCCCCACACTTTGTCGTCGTGGCCCTCCAAGGTCTTCACGCACTCATTGGATTTAATTGTCCAGAGCTTCAGGAGACCATCAGAGCCGCTTTAGGGGGAAAGGCAACAAAAGGCAAGCTAGAGACTCTGGATTCCTAGGTTATGAGTTGAGAAAGGTTTGGCTGCGCTCAGAATGGCTGCACTCAGGGGACCAACCAGCTTTACATGTCAGAATGTGCAACCTCCTTGCTTGTAAAGGCTACAAAAGGGAGAAACCCAAGATATACAGTCATCTCCTCTGACCAACCTGGAGAATGCACACCATGCATTTCTAGGCAAAATTCCCTCTTCTAAATCTAAATCTAAATCTAAATCTAAAATCCTGACATACAAACCCTGGCTTGGGAGGAGGTTAAAAAGGGTGTCAGCTAAACCTACACTGAAGGCAATGGAGACACAGGCATTTACTTCAGAGTAAAAAAGGGATGCGGAGGAAAATGCTATGCATTTAATGTAGCATGCAATCTGACCATGAGGAACAAATGAACGGTCAAATGGGGCAGAAAGAGGAGACAAAGATCATGCTATATGGAATATGAAGTTATTCCTACTAAGAAACACACTTTGTATCTAAGACAGAAGAACCTGTAGCTCCCTAGATGCTGCTGAACTTCTTCTCCGAGAATCCCTGGCTACAGATCATTATGGCTGGGGCTACTGGGAGCTAGAGTCCACCTGTGACAAAATCCAAAAGGGGATCAGTTACTTTATTACCCATAGCAGGTGGAACATTTTCTAAAGGGATGGAGGGCACCATGTTCAATGTTTCCTGTCCAATTATCTTAGGAAACACTCTGCCAACATCTAGTAATGGGTGAACAGCTTTTCTGCTCTGGGGCCTTTTGTCAGAAGGTCAATGATCTGGCCATCCACCTAAGCAAAATGCCATTTTTCAAGGGAGAGACATTACCTGCTAAGCACCTGTGCTCCTCGGCTGACAAAGATGAGCTTTAAGACAGAGGCATCATGACCTTCAAATGTCTGAGGGGAGGAGGGAGAAGAAATCATTCACAGAGTTATGGGGGGATGAACTCAGGACTGCTAGAAAACACATACACACAAATGAAAACGTATGGATAGTTTCTGAGAGCCGCAAAAGCCAGGGGGACAGCAGACAGGGATTCTGCCTGTCAAAATATCTTCACTCTCTCTTTCTCATGGAAACTCCTGAATTTTTTTTTTGCCCCAACACACCTTTTGCCAAACCCTGCACACATGCTTTCCTCAGAACCTGGCAACCACCAAGGTTATTTTAACTACTTAATCCAGAGTACAAAAAGCTTAACATCCTAATACCCTGGGGCAAAGGAACAAGAATCAGGAGGCATGAAGATGAACCCATGAGGTACCTTCAGACAGCTGAAGTCCTGCAGATCCCAGAGTTTTATTGTGCCATCGGCTGAAGAAGTGGCCAAGACCTGGTCCACAGGGGAGAACTGGACACACCAGATGCCACGTTTGTGTCCAGAAAAGACTCCTATGAGCGCACAATCTTTAGAGGTCCACAATTTGGCGGTTTTGTCCTGGGATCCCGTAGCAATGAGCTTGTCATTTGGTGAAACAGCCACACTGTTGACATCCTGAATGGAGAAGGGAGAGCAGTCAAGCAACCAGGTACTCTTTTAAGCTGCAGGAGAGGAAAACACTACAGCAAACTTTTAAGCAAGCTTAAGTACCCGCGAAAGCTAGCAAGTAGGACTGGAGATGTCCATATCTCAATCTCTCTCTCTCTGTTTTTCTTTTTGGTATAAGTCTACTGCAGAGATGTTGGATTGCAACCCTTTGTTGAAGGATGATGGGAGTGGTAGCTCAACATCTTTGGAAGGTCACATGTCTCGATCCCAGGTCTACCATTTTGTCCCTGGACAAACTTCTTTAGCCGTGACCTGAAAAGCCAGCTTCTGCGCTGTGGACTTGATGACAGGTTTCTTTTATCATCCAGATTTGGCTATGAAAGACTTAAAAAGCATATCCAAGATTTACATCTTCATGTCCTCCTGTACTCAAGATGTACAATCATGAAGCCAACCACAGCTGGTGTTAACATGGGGAAAACCCTAAAGTCAGTGCCAGAAATGGGGCTGGGATATAATTCACACACAGGAGAAAGAGGGGTGAGCCTTGGCCTGATCAGGATCAGAAGATGAGAACTTTTACAGATGCGCAGGACTACAGTCAGCCCTCTACATTTGCTAGCATTAGGGGTGCAGGAACCCTGCAAAAGGGGAAAAATTGGAAAATATCCAAATGGAAAAATGTTGATCTCTGGGTCCTCCAAACTAGTGGAAATGCCCCCCCCACCTCCTAGAGGACTTTGGGGGTATTTTGAAGCAAGAAAAAAAAAACTCTTTTTGAAAAAAATTTGGCATTTTTAAACATTTCCTAACCTGGTAAAAAAAGAGGCCACACGTGTCCTGCGGCTGCACTTTGCCCACCCTTGGCATAGCAACAAAGCCTACACCTCACATCTTTAAAACAATAACCAGCATAGTCTCCTTGATATTCCTTTCCAAAGGTTATTGGGGTGGATGACTTCTCTTCCCAAGGTCCAAATGGCATCTTCCCAAATTCCACGGCTGCTTTACCTTGTCATGCGCCTTCGCCGTCACCTGGGCCTGAAGTATTTCAGGTTGGGAGTCTTTCTCCTTGGCAGGCAGGGACTCCGAGAGGTACCAGACTTTGATTGTATGGTCTTGGCTGGCCGTGACCACAAAGTTCTCTTTCATTCTGGAGAGAGAGGGAGAACGATCAAGATGAAAAGGGAAGGCCGGGAACAACAGAGCCAAACACTAGGTGAGCCACCTGGGTGGAAAATTAACCTCCTCTGAACCCTTCATGATTGTTGTCTAAGCTTACAGTGAATGGCCGTGTAACCAAAAGGAAATGGTGAGAAGCAAGGGAGAAATATCAGTCCGCTCAGTGGAATCTCAGGGTCTATAGAACTACAGGAGAAAATGTTAGGGAAAAAAGACCGCATGGTGTGCGTGTATGCCTTCAAGTTGCCTCTTAACTTACGTTAACCTGAAGGTGCCAGATATGAAGATTTCCATTTAGTATGATCAATCTGCATATCCCAAGGCCCACGGGTGGATTGCAGCCTCCTCCCAGCTAGAATTACACCAAATACCCCCGGGGCGAACATCTAAGGCCCACCCAAAACCACTGAAAGGGAGCTGGGGATGCCCATGCAGTACACATGAGCATTTGGCCACACACAAAGGTGTGCATTCAGTCGTGCGACACTGACACTCAACACAAAGGTTGCATAGCAGTCCACACATAACTCTGCATGGAGAGATGTATGCTGCGCACTGCTATTGTAGCACTGGGGGGTGGAAAGATTGTAGAGAGGGCTTGTGAAAGGAGCAGCTGGGCAAGTCTGGCTGAAGGTAGCCGATTACAGGTCAGGGGATGCCGTGAAGGGGCCCCTACAAGGGAGGAAATGTTACAAAAACTCAGGCTACTCTCTGTCAGAAGGCAGACAGCGAAAAGATGGTCTAGAAATAGGAAAAAGGATGAGACAGAGAGATAGGATCAGGTGGAACAGAAACCTGAGAGTCAGACAGAGGGAAGAACTGACTCTGTTTTTGGGAAGCTATGAATGACTGAGAAGTTCAAGGGTTAATGTGTTATTTTCTGGGTCTTAATAAACGTCTGCTTGTTAATCTTTGTCTCTGGCTGTCTCTATCAAGCCTAATACAGAGTCAAGTCAAAGTTACCACAATGAGCCCACAAAACAACACAACTACTCATCCACATGATGAAGGGGAGTCACCTTGAGGCCTAAGTACTCAAGCCAGGAAAGGACTGGTTGAGGGAGGAAGAGGCAAGGTGACAGAAACTCAGGGTTGGAATTGCATGGCCAGCTTGGCAGGGAATCCCTCTCGCAGAGCTGTTATGGAATGCAGAGATGAGCGGGGTGCTAACAAAAAAACAGAGCTGCACATTCACAGTCATTGCTCACATGTGGGGGGGAGGTGCAACTTCTATAAGACATTTGTGGGGAGAGGAAAAGCTTCTTATACCTGGAGCAAGAGAGTGCGCCCACTCCATGTGCATGGCCCAACCCCTGGGCTACACAGTAGACCTCACCATCTTCAGTCATCAGCCAAATTCGGAAGCTTTTATCCTGGAAACAGACGATGGCTGGGTTGAAAGACTCACAGAGTTGGAAGAGGCCCCATGGGCCAATGAGTCCAACCCACTCCCCAAAGAAGGATCTCCCGCTGAGGCATCCTCAATAGGTAGCTGTCCGGTTTCTTTTTGAAGATGTCCAGCGAAGGAGATTTTGGGGTACAACAGCAAATTTTTGAAATTAATACGGGCCCCCACAACAGAGGCAGAACGCCTCATCAGAAACATACAAATGCAAGATCTGAGTGTAATCCAAGGGTGGGCAATGGCAGAGGGGGTGGAAACCAGTCCCCACTTCCACGTCTGAGTGGGCTGGCCCTCCCACACATTTCAGCACACTGGAAGTCACCACTGGCCATGATTTTGACTGATTTTTTTTTCTGGGTTGGTGGGGGTTAAGGGAAGCAAACAGCCCACATTGTCACTACTCTCCCCTTTTCAGGGAAAGCTCTCTGACACCAAGGATGCCAACTTTTTGGGGCTAGGGTTCTGACTTCCTTTTGCTTCAGTGCCTTTCCCTGTCCCTGAATTTTACTCTCTCCCTTTCCTGGTTTCCCCAGAATGAAAGGTCTCATCCAGCCCCTCAATCACACAAGTCAAATTCTTCTGTTTCTTTATCTGGGCCTTGAAAAGGGTTCTGAGACCCAAGTGGACATATTCCTTGGCCAAAATCCCAGCTTCAGGACTGCACAAGGTTCCTAGCCCAAGCCTCAAGAGTCTCCAGTGCTTTTTACATCAATTAAATGCACGCACAGGCACATATATGAGAGATCCCAACTGGAAAATACCTTTGCACAGCTAGCAAACAGCCTCCCTTTTCGGAAGACATCCAAGCCAAGGACAGTGTCTGCGGGAAAAATGACAGGGGAGATAACCTGTTACCACATGCAGTCATCTAAGAAAATAAGGTAACCTGTAACCAGAGGCTGTTTGATTATGCTGTGTGTGTGTGCGGTGTGTCTATAACACTCACACAGTCATTCTCAACATACAAATTTCCAGAAACCAATTCACAACTGTGCCTGATATACTACCAAATATACTTGTTATACGCTTATTAGAACTGAGCTAAAAACTGAGGGTTGTGCGTGAAACAATCCTACTGTTTTCTGACCTTTTAAGACAGTATAGAATGTTCAGAAATATTTCACTAATAACTCAGGAAGAGAACATCTCAGCCATAGTCTGCCACACAGGAAAAAAAAACTGCTCAGCATACGCATAGGGAAAGGGAAAAATTGGCTAAGATGTGTATTAGCACAAAGGGAGGGGGTGTATTTTGCATGCTGCATTAGCCAACCACATTTTAAGGGATCTTCACCTCTGGCTGAAAAGGTACCAGCCAAGCCTCTGCCGGGAGGGCACTGTGTGTCTCTGGTGATAGTCCACCTTACTCGAACTGGTTATGGTAGGCAGGGAATAGTCAAAACAGCCTGTGCAAATGAAACAGGCCAGATCACAAGGGTGGAGGAAGTCCTACAGACCTGGGGTCCCTGCTTTAAAAGGGTAAGCACTGGCATTCTGGACTGTGCCCTGGAATGGCTGAGAAGCCAAAACAAGCCTTTCAAATTGGCACTGCAGGGTCCTTCTCAGCATGTTGCTTGCTAGAACTGGAGCATCTGTACTGGCCACCCACTGCATCTTCTCTCGCTTCCGTTTTGCCCCTCTCACGCACATCATTCTGCAGCAGTCAAACTCCAGGAAGAGTGGGAGGTTCCTCCCACCTGCCTGCCTACCTGTGTGGCCGTACAGGATCTGACAGTGTGAAGAGGAGAGCTCAAACACTTTCAGCTGGGGACTGTTGGTGGCCACCACAATATAGGAGTCCTTGGGGCCCAGGAACCGGACGTCCAACACCTCTCCGTTGTAACCTGAAAGCTGCGAGGGAGGGAGGGAAAGAAAAAGTGAGTGGGTGAGGAACTTGCCAACGGAAAGAAAGTCCAAGCACTGGAATGGGGGGCATGAAACGAGCACCACTTAGACAGAAAGGCATTTTAAGATTTCATATTAATTAATTTTAGCATGGAACACAGACAGACTAATTCATAACTACAGAGAAAAACAAGAAAAAAAAGAAAAGAGAACAAGCTATATATAAACAATATACCTGTATAACTGAAACGACACTAAATCCAAGACATAGGCCATTTCCACACGGGTATATTGCTCACGCTAGGGCGACCTCTCTTGGAGGTCTTCTTTACCGGGGGGTGTGCTAGAGCAGTTAAAAAAAGTGAAGTTCTAGACCTCAAACTGCTCTAGCGCAGCCGCGGGGGTGGCGCTGTGAGTTTTATAAAAACCACCTTCGCAAATGGTTTTTATAAAACTCACCTGCGCTGCCCCGTGGCAGCCCCTGGTGAAGAACTGCAGAGACGCGGTAGCGCGTCCCTGCAGATCTGCCCGGGGCTGGGCTTCCGGCTGGCGTGCTGTCCTGATTGGCGGAGCGCTGCCAGAAGCCGCCGGCCGCCATTTTGGGCACCGCCGAGCGCCGCCGAAATTCGGCGGCATTTAGAATGGCGGATCCGCGCTCTCCTCAGGGACAGAGCAACCCACTCGCGGGTAAGCTCTGCCCCTGCGTGCGCGGCCCCGTTTCGGCACCCCCCGTGAGGAAAGGGCCACAATAACAAAACCCTAATAACCATAAGAAAACCCTAGAACAAAATAACAAAAGACTAACCTGTTACACTAAACACATCTTGTCTACATGAAATAATTGGAACACAAAAGAACTCTCAAAAGGCATCTCTGAGGAATCTGGTATCTCAGATCCTGAACCATCAGCCAGAGGAGATGCAGAAGTGGGCTCCTCTGGTTCTGGGGAAAGCTGGATGGGACTAGAGAGGGCCCAGAAACCACTCAGTGGCAAAGCCGCCCCTTTCCCTTGGACAAGCAACAAGACAGGGGCAAACCTGCTTCCTGAGCTCGAGCGTCTCCGCGTCGTACATGCAGATGCTGTGATCGGCGTTCACGGCGACCACCTCACTTTTCACCGGCACCAGCGCACAGTGGACAAGGCTGTGTTCTCCAGCTTCTTCCTCCTCTTTGGACCCGGCGGGAAGGTTGGGCAGTGACTGGCTGTGGACGCAGGTGGCCGAGGCGGCATCCCATACCCGGAGGATCCCTAAAGCAGGGCACACAGCTCAGTCATCATCGAAGAATGAGAAGAGCTTTGCGTGAGATCAGAAGGCGAGGCCTTCTAGGAAGGCGGCTGTGCCTTTTTATTTCTTTGTAACAGGAAACCGCTAACAGCAGAAGAGCACACAAAATACAACCTAAAGGTGATGTAACATAAGGAGGTCATTCCAACATAACCATCCTCAATAGATTCAACTCTGTTTAACACAAAGAGCAATACTATA
The DNA here is from genome assembly GCA_948472985.1 of Iguana delicatissima. Lineage (NCBI taxonomy): Eukaryota > Metazoa > Chordata > Lepidosauria > Squamata > Iguanidae > Iguana > Iguana delicatissima. The sequence goes on along the minus strand of CAOKZL010000019.1, from coordinate 2,582,927 downwards.
GCACAGCTTTGAATCAGAACTCCATTATTTATCTCTACTTTACAATTCATTACATTTCCATTACTGGTGAAAACCAAAAACAAATTGAAAGGGAAGAAATCTACCTTCTATAGACAGGGCGAACTACATCTTGGTTTGCACCCTGGCACAGTTTTCTAGACATATGATAAAGGATCTGTGAAGTTTGACTTTTATTTATCAAATACAGAGGAGCCAGTAAGCAAGTGTCTAAACCTCAAGGCTGTAAGAAAATCTTGGGAGACTCTGGGCTTGCCACTGGCTGTATCCCTCATCCACTGAGGGGGACAAACTTGCTGGGGAGGGATTTTGACACCACAGGACAATTCCAACATACTACGGATTAGCAGTAAGGCCAGCACTGCGAGGAGGGGTAGTAGAAAGGTTCAAGGTACACTTCCTGTATGTTCTGAATCCCGAGCTCTTTGATTTCTCCCTTCACCAACCTAAGAACATGCCAATGTTGCATCTTATCATCATGGTCTTATGGAAATGGCTGGGGGAGCATTTCATCCCAATACCTTCTACTGGGGGCGGAGGGGTGCAAAAAAACAACCCAATGGCAAAAAGCAATAGACATTTTGGGACAATTTTTGTACCAGCTGCTTTTTGCCTGTTTAAAAAAAGCGGCAACTGTCTTTCACAAAAACTTTAAACTTGGGGACACACTTTGCAACTCTTCAGGCGACAATGCCATAAAATATCTACCTTTTATGTCTAATTCTGTGGGTATTTTGCAGCTGGTCTCAAATGTCTTGTCCTAGCTCATTTTTGCACTTTCTGGTCCAGGTAACTGATATCCACCACCTCCAACCCCACACTTACATTACTCAATAGGTAGAAGCCTTCAGAAGACCTGTCCTTTATAACAGCGAGAAGATAATAGCCAACCTCTTTGGACCTCTGAGGGCTGCACAGAAAAAGAACGTTCAAAGCATTTCGCTTACCTTTGCTGCCTGCGGTGAGAAAGTGGGTACTGGATTTCTTCACGCCCAACTGTGAGAAATCCCCTCCTTCTGGTAATAGCACCACAGCTTCAACACTCTACGAAAGATTAAGAAGCCAGTCATGGGTAACTCTGGGATGTTCTTGACCAGGGGTGGGCAAAGTGTAGCCCATGGCCTGCATGTGGCCCCTGGAACCCCTAAGTACATCCTTTGGAACCCCCCTAGAAACCTCTCAAAGTAGACATAGGTGTATGATAGAGACAGCAGCAGATTTAAAACTAAGGAAATGTAAACCTACGCCTAGCTGTGAAGGGCACAAGAATCTCAGACTCTAGAGCCCAGTATTGGAATGAAAGTGGCCAGGTATTTAAGGGGAAAGATAAAACTGTGACCTGTTTCCCTATAATGTTAAGAAACCACTCTCTTTTTCTTGTTCATCCTGACTCAAGACATGAAAGCAGAACCTCAGTGTCTCCAGAGTGCAGAGATTTCTTTCCCACTGCATAAACTCTACACAAACAGGAAGCTACCAAGATGAGCTTCACCTCATAAACTGGGATGGTGCCTTTTGGTTCTCTCTTATTCAGGTCCCACACAGTGCAGATCTTATCACGACCGGAACTGAAACCAAACAAAGAATCATTGTCAGCCTGCTGTAGCTTGAGAATTTTGGTACAGATACAGACACAAGAAACAACAACAAATTTCTATGACTTGTTCTGAAAGCCACTGCCTTTGGCTGGATGAGGATTACGGTTATGCTCGTTTTACAGACGTGGCTACTTGGGCATAGAACAATGTATCGCCCGTATGAAGCTGTCTAAACTTGGATCTGGAGAATTTGAGTTCACATTCCATGTGTGTCTGTAGGCAACAGATTTTTGGTTTGTTCTTGGCCCTGTGGGGTTAAAGGTACACAGTGACAGCTAAAGGGGTACTGTTGTTGTTTTGGGCCTTCAAGTCATTTCTGATCTATTATGGGGTTTTCTGGGGCTGAGGGTGTGTGACACACCCAAGGATACCCAGTGGGTTTCCATGGCCAGGTGAGGACCCAAAACCTGGTCTCTCAGGTTGTAGTCCAGTGCTCAAGTCACTACATTACACGATTTCATTCACTAAAGCCTCATACATTTTACCTTCTTTTCAACTACACTGGTTTCAGAAGTTGGGGTGGGGGCATCTTTCAGAACAGCTTTAGTTATATAATCCTGCATGGTAAGGAGTTGGACTAGGTTGTTCTTGGAGTCTCTTCCAACTTTATGACCATGTGAGCATCAGAGATCTTAAAAATCTGTTTTATATTAAAATATTGTGTGTGAGGGTTGCATCTATTTAATTTTCCCCAAATGAATGCAAATGGATAGATGGACGGAAAGACAGAGGCACACTTTCCCTTTCGTAAAATGAAACTAGTCACAGGAATTTCTCTCCTGATTATCACAAGGCCACATCAGACATTACTTAAAGTGGGACGCACTCTCAAATTCAGAGCCAGTGAAATGACAACATGTAACAGAAGCTGTCCTGATTTATGGAGGAGAAAAAGAAGATGCCAACAGGAGCTTCTCACCTGATGAGCGTCTCGGTGTCAGGAGAAAAGACCAGAGAAGTAACTGAGCTGTAGTGGTTCTCCAGCTGGACGATGCACTGGCTGGAGTTCAGGTCCCAAATCCGGATGATATTGTCCATGGAGGAGGAGAAAAGCTGGAGCTGGGAGCTGTCTGGGTGGAACTCAACAAGGCTAGGAAAAAAACACAAAGACAAGGATTTTACAAAATTGTCCAGCAACTCCCTCTGTGTCAGTGGTTCTCAACCTATGGGTCCCCAGATGTTTGTGGACTTCAGCTCCTAGAAGCCCCAGCCACTATGGTCAATGCTCAGGGCTTCTGGGAGCTGAAGTCTACAAACATCTGGGGACCCACAGGTTGAGAACCACTGCTCTGTGTACTAGCATAAGGGCTTCACAAATGAAAAGGCACAAGATTCCACAGGTGTAGGGGGGCAGGGAAGGTTCGGCTGACTCGATACATCCCATTTGTCAATTACAACCTTAGAAGGGCATAAAACAAAGGAGCTTGTTTGAAAATACACTATATTTTTACAAGCAGGACAGAATAAGCTTTTTTGAAGTGTCTGTTGCTCTCTTGGAGAGCACTGCCCTGTAGCAAGCTGCCTGGGTCAGATTTTCTTATGGCAAAGAGAGAGATGAAAGAATCCCTTCCTTACTGGACAACACCTGAGGAGCCTTTCAGGTTGTGCGTACAATACTGCCTGGGAATGTCCCAGATCTTGATGGTGCTGTCACAGCCACCTGGAAGAAGAAAAGGAAAAAAGAAGCAATTCCCTTAGGCCACGTTCTTCCACACAGTGGGAAGCCTCAACATGCAAAATTATTCTAACCACACAGGAACAAAGATGCTGAGATGGGGGAGGTGAAAGGGTCTTGCTTTTTTTCCTTCTCCTTAGCCCCGCGAAGAGTTCTGACTCCCCTAAGAGATGTCACTTCCAATACAAAGAGCCATCTTGGGTCTAAAGTCTACCAAGTATAACCTTCTTTTTACACTGGTAGCCATGGGAAGCCTAACAGCTAAATCTGACTGCAACTGTACCTCCATCTTTATTTCCCAACAATTGAACTACAGAAGTATGCTGCCTCTGATACAGGAAAAGATGTATACTCATCTTAACTATAAGCCATTGGTGCCCCTAATCTCCCTGAATACTGATCCAGTCTCCTCATTAATGACATCCAAGCTGGAAGCCATTGTTCCATCTCGTGGCAGTCACTTCCACGGTTTAACTACGTACATCCTCATTAGCAGGCAGGAGAATGCTGTGATTCACACTGATCTAAGTATCTGCCCATTTGACCAACTATGCAGAACCCAACTATGTTACCTGTGGCTAACAACGTGGAGGTCAAGTCAAATACCATGCTGGCCACGGGGGCCGTATGCACGGCCTTCCACGTGCGGCTGCATTTATTCGCCAGCCAATCCCACTGCTTCAGCAGCAACGCCTGGCTTCCCGTCACAAGGATCTAAGCACAAGAAGAAAAGGAAATCAAGGACAGTGCAAGGAAGGGACTGGCCAGCAAACAGAAACTCATCACGTCCTGCAGTCAAGAGCAGCCAACTGTATTACAGAGGAGACATTACGTAGTGACCTAGGAGCTTTTATTACATCAGCTGAACCCTTTTCAGAGTGGTCAACCTCCACAATAAAGTCCATACCAGCTGGCAGTAAAAGTTTCATGGTTGCAGAGCATGGGGGCTCTGGCAAAACCTTGCACAATTCTTGGTTTCCTACTATTACAACATCAACCATCACACTTCTCTGTAACTTGGGAAGATTTTTTTCCCTTTTCCATAATTAAACAAAATCCTATTTATTATTTAATTTGTTAAAGTTATAACTAACTTTCCTCCAATGAGCTCAAGATGGTGTACAGTCCTCTTCTCTCCCCCTCATTAATTTTGGGTAGGTGGTGGTTGGGCAGAAGAAACAGGACAGGCTGTGTTCAGTGACAGGCACTACCTGAGTGCTGCATCCTATCCATGTTCTCTTTCTGCTCCTAGATTAAGGAGGATGAAAAGTGTGGCTTTCCAAACACTCCTGAACTTCAACTTCCAGCATTCCTCACCACCGGCTATGCTGATGAGGGCTGCTGGGAGCTGCAGTCCAACAACAACATCCAGAGGGCTGCACCACCCTCCCCCTTTCCTTGTCTTGATATCCCTGCTTTGCAAAGCTGCACTTACTTACTTCATCATCCTTGCTGAGGGCAAATGTTGTAATGTCAGCTTCATCATCCTAATGAGGAAAAGAAAAGGGAAGGCGACAACTGTTAGGTGCTTTGTGTTCATCATTCTGAGAAACGGAATGATTCCTCAACGCTGTTTCAACAGCATAAGGAAAAGTCCTTTGGTAACTATGCTCCCCTTAGACCACTTGTTCCATTAATAAGAGAAGAAACAGTTTTAATGAAGTTAATAGCAATACCCTTCACACTTACTGTCTCCACAATCAACACAGCACCTTAAGGTAGGCCAATATGACTGTTCCCATACTGCAAATGGATTTGATTGAGGAAGCACAGCACACAAAAGGCCACCCACAATGTTGAGGGCAGAGACATGATTTGAGCCAGACTCTGACTCACAGAAAATACGTCTGGAAAAAGCTTCGGAACAATGCCATCAGTTCAGAATCACCTCATGGAGTAGACAGGTGGAATGTCCCGTTGCCTTATTACCTGTTCAATACTGCGAACGACATCTCCCGTTGCTACGTCGACCACGCTGACCTTGCTGCCACAGGCACAAAACATATACTCCCCATCTTGGCTTATCTGGGGAAGAAATACACACAAGTAAAGCACTCTTTTCAGCACATCTCACAGAGAAAGACTACACAGAAGGGAATTTGGACTTTTACTGTTACCTGAATCTGTCCTCCTTTGTAGAAAGGCTCGATTCTCCTGAATACGGCATAGCTGAAAGAGCATCGGGAATGAAAGCAGGGTTAAGAGAACGAGAAAAGTCTTGACATCTATTCACTGGCTATGAACAACGCCAAACCTATTCAGTAGGATGAGAACCCCCTCCAATACAGCGATAAAGATTAAATGCTAAAATAGACAAACGCTCTAGATCCCGTGTCTCCAATGCAAGGCCTGTGGGGTGAATCCGGCCCACCGGGTCATTTCATGTGGCCCCCACACCTCTCTTGCAGCTGTGGCTGGGGGGCAGAAAGAGGCTCAGAGAGGGGCTGGGGAGCAGAAAACGGCACGCTTTGGATATGACGACCAATTCTATGTCACTTTACAGAGCTATAGGGACCATAAACTACGATCAAATAGCCCCAAAATCTCCAAGAAAAGAAAAATTGATGCAGAGGGAAGGCAGTTTACAAACCAGTGAGCAACTATTCAGTACGATAAAAAAAGTAAGATACTTTTATAGAGCCTTACAGACGCAGCCGGCCCTTTGAGGGCAACCATAATGCTGACGAAATCGAGTCGGACGCCCCCGGTCTAGATCAAGGAGTCTCAAGGGGCAAAATAACTCCTGGCCAAGTTTTCTCTCTGCCCCGGAACAGCCCCGCGAGGCAGGCTGGCCTGAGACTGGGGCGGCTGGACCCTACGCCGGGCCCAACAGCCGAGGGCGGCGCTGTGAACCCAGGCCCACTCAGCCTGGCCCACCCGGGCGCCGCCGCTCCGCCGCCTCGTCACAGCAGGGCGCCCCTCCTGGCCCCCACCTGCGGGAGGGCGGCGGAGGCAGAGCCCGACCCAGGAACCCCCGGGCCTCAGCCTGGCAGGCGCTCTGCACACCCGCAGAGGCACTCTCTCCCCGCCTGTGACGTCACGCGTCCCAAGGGGGGCGAGGAGGGGGAGCCGCTCACCCCCCCTCCCTCCCTCCCTCCCACAAAAGCAGCGCTCCGTCGTCATAGCAACGGCGCTCGCTCTCCTCCCCTCGCGACCAGGTCACCGCGGAAACCGCAAAGGCATTTCCACAGCGACCAGCCTCCCCACTGCCCGCCTCTCCCTTACTTGGTTTTGAAGCTCGTCGAGGAGCTCGCCGCCGCCGCCATCTTCCCGCTCCGGCCGGCTCGGCTGCCTCTCCGATTCCGGCCCCGGCGCTCGGCCACCGGGCCGACCCACACGTGTTTCCGGTACGAGCTGCTTACTTCCGGGGCGGCCCGGCGGCGCAGGCGCGCATAGATGTAGGAAAAGGGTAGAGTGGCACCCGCGCCTCGACTTCCGCGTTCCTTTCGGAGACTTTTCCTCCGTAAAGACAGAAGTGGGAACAGCCCACGGGGGACAAAAACACGAAGGCTTTTTCATGGCAGGAAGTTGAGGCTGCAAAAGTTCGGGGTTTTAGGCTGCCACTCCCAGAATCCCCTAGCCAGGAGAATCAGTGAGTGGCCAAAGAGGCTGTGAGATGTTGGGAGCTGCAGTCCAAAATCTGAACCAGTCCCATTTTGGCTACTTCCAGTACTGCTTGTTTCTGAGCCTCCCCCCCCCCCGCAGACTGTACAGCCTCTGGATCATCCGGGGATATTTTGGGTTGAAATTGAGCACCAAAATATAAAGTAGTTCTTACTGCCACATTTCTCCTCTGACCCTTAGACAAGGCAACAGAATTAAATCTCACTGGAATGAGTGCACTTGCCTCGTCTACACGAAGGTACAGGCAGCAGAAGTTGAGAAAGAAATCAGTGTAAAATGTCACTGCCAGGTTACATCTCCCAGATCACGTTTTTTTTCCCAAGTTTTGTTCATAAAATGTCCATCTGGCTTTCTACTCAGAAATTGAAAATAACTGACAAAACAGAAGCATGCTCATATGGAAATACAGTTTATTTTACTTGTATATTGCATCTTGAAGCCAAGCATTCAGGACTGGTTACATTTTTATTCAACCTGTTAAAACGTGGTGGGAAATGCAAGCAACACTGATTTTTAAACCACGAATCAGAAGAAAAAAAAGAACTCTGTGCAATAAAATTAATGAATCTTCTCCAGTCTGAAGGCTGGTCTCTGGTGACTATTATCTTGGGTCTCTCTCATTCTGTTCTCACAGCAATGGACATTTGTGATTCTCCAGCTCTTGGACCTGTAATCCTCTTCTGAACACTGAAGGAGAAACAAGCATTAGGTCTGATAGCCCTAATTATTTTTCATGCAAAGCCTCACAATCTGATTTCTTCGTGCAGCATATAGGAGCATGGGTTTTATTGCACACTCTTCACGTTTTGAGGGCAATAAGCTTAATGTTCCTTTTGCTATGGGCACCGTTATCTCACCCAAAGCCACTGGAAGAGGCCAAAGATGATTTTCAGACAGTGCCTCAAAAGGGGAAGAACTTGCACAGAGTCTAAAGCACATCCCCCCTCCATTTTCTGACATGTGGGAGGCAAACAGCTCACAGGAAGCTGAACCAGCCTCCAAATCCATCCACAGAAAGACCTAGAGCCACATTCTCACGTGAAAGGCAAAGCTCTTAGAGGAATTCTCAATTAAAAATAGTAGAAGTTTTGCTCCCCAAGTCTGCTACTAAGGTAGCAGACAAAGGGAACATACACACAGGAAGATCTTTCTGCACATGGGGCAGGGAGTGCTGAGAATTTTGCCTGTGTCTCAAAACATGGAACAGAGAGGGTCCGCCATAACAGAGAGCCCTTACCGTGATATACAAGGGGCTTCAAAGCTTGATTATTCTGGCAGACAGAGACATAGGCGGGGAGAGAGTGCCTCTGAGGGTGGTTGGCTAACAGTAGGTGTGAAAGGGATCTAGGCGTCTTCATAGACCACAAGCTGAACATGAGTCAGCAGTGTGATGCGGCAGCCAAGAAGGCCAACGCAATTCTTGGTTGCATCAATAGGAGTATGGTGTCTAGATCGAGGGAGGTATTGGTACCACTCTATTCTGCATTGGTTAGACCTCATCTTGAATACTGTGTCCAGTTCTGGGCACCCCAATTCAAGAAGGATATGGATAAGCTGGAGCAGGTCCAGAGGAGGGCAACCAAAATGGTGAGGGGCCTGGAAGCCATGCCCTATGAGGACAGACTTAGAGAGCTGGGTATGTTTAGTCTGCAGAAGAGAAGGTTGAGAGGGGACATGATAGCCGTGTTTAAATATTTGAAGGGATGTCATGTCGAGGAGGGAGTGGGCTTGTTTTCTCCTGCTCTTGAGACCAGGACAAGGAGCAATGGATGCAAGCTGCGGGAGGGGGATTCCGCCTGAACCTCAGGAGGAATTTCCTGACGGTCAGGGCTGTCCGGCAGTGGAATGTGCTGCCACAGAGTGTGGTGGAGACTCCTTCTTTGGAGGTTTTTAAGCGGAGGCTGGATGGCCACTTGTCGGGAGTGCTTTGAGGGTTTTCCTGCATGGCAGGAGGTTGGACTGGATGGCCCTTGTGGTCTCTTCCAACTCTACATTTCTATGATTCTATGATTCTATATCGAAGGGGAACAGTTTGGATTTTCATGATCACTTTTATCTGTGACCCACCTCGCAGGGCTGCTTGTGTGAAGAAAAGAGTGGGGACGGGCACAGTTATATACAGTCCTCCCTCCCCATTCGCTAGGGTTAGGGGCACAGGACCCCCCTGAAAGTGGAAAAACTGCCCTCCCAAACCATATTTAATACACAAAAAGCATGATCCCCATATTCAACCCACTGTGGATTCCTTTTGACGCATTGGGGGTCCTTCCCAAGGCAGAAGGGGGGCTTCCTGCCGCCCCCACTGCTGCCCCTCACCATTTTTAAGAGGGACTTACGAGCCTCATTTGCAGTTTCTCAGTCTCACGAGGCTCGCAGTCCCTACTGAAAATGGCCCAGGGAGGCAGCAGAGGGGAGAGCAAAGCATCCGCGAATAATCAGATCCCCAAAAGCGAAGCCCACAAATGTGGAGGGGCGGCTATATTGAGTCACCTTGGCCGCAGGGAAAGGAGAGCGAGATGAAGGTCTGGCCAAGAAAGCAGCAATGCCATCCCTACCCCGTGGCTCCAGGATTGCAAACACCCCACTAGCAGGCGTGCACTGACAGATAATGCGCTTATAGAATTTACTTTTTTTAAACACAGCTCTTATAAAAGCGGAGGGGAGCTTTCAAAGCCTTTTTGAATGCTTAACATAACCAGAGCTCAGAGACGTTACTTTCATGGCGTACCACTTCCAGAACCCCAGCCACTGCAGATAGGGGATTCTGGGAGTTGTAGTCCCCTCATAGCAACTTCCCTAAGCTTTGGACCACACACCTTATCTGTTCCCTTGGCTACAGAGTTCTAACCTCCTATACAAGAATACATGAACAGCCCCCCCCCTTCTAAACATAAACTCACTTCAGAACTCACCAAAACGCAGCATCTCACCTCGCGCCCGCGCACAGACCGGAAGCCGCCTTTCCGCCGGCCGTCGTTTTATAGGCTCGGTACCTTAACTTATGCTCGATCCGGGGCCGCCAACACCAGCATAAACATATAACACACTTTGTGCGCCTGCGTGGCCGTGAGGAACTTTGTGTGCGCCAGCGTCGCGGTGCGGGAATTCTCGCGAGAAGTGCGGCGAATAAATAGTCTCGGCCGCGGGCTTTCGGCCTTCTAACTGAGAACACGTAAGTGGGGTCTTTTCTGGGGAGCCGGGAAGGGAGGGGAATCCGCCGCCATCCGCTTTCCGGCGGGGTCCGGTGCGGGTTTAAACCGACCGCGGTGGGCTGGGGGTATCGGTCATCTCTCGGGGAGGGCAAGATTTATATTTTATGTAGTTTTAACTGAGAGGGTTGGAGGCAAAGGTTCTCCCTCGTGTTTTCTGAATTAGTCAAGTCTCAGTCCCCGAACTGAAGCATCCGTGGCAACTGACGTGTACAATGCGTGCCAGGAGAAAAGGGTTCGCCCGTTCCCACGTGAATTGTTCACGCATTCCACGCCTTCGTGGGAAAAATGTCGTGGACGTTATGGGAGAAATGGAATAAAAACCTACAAAGTCCTTAGAATCAGAGAGCTGGGGGACCCAGGGGCCATCTAGTCCACCCCCTGAGGATCCGTGTCTTGTTCCAGGATGAGGGATTAACAGGAAGAAATGAGGAATTAACAGCCCTGGGGGGATAAATTGGCAAGGAATAGCTGGGGGGGCAGCTGGCTTTGCTAGTAGGTTGGGGCTTTATCTCATTTGGCAAATAAAATGAAATGGCACTATCTGTGGCACTTCTGGCATCCATTGAGTTGACTATTCTGAGGTACTATTAGGTTATCCAAAGAATCTTACAGCCTGTTGAATCATATAACTCTTACTTGGAAATAGGCTTTTGATTAATAAGAGACTAAAAATAAATTTTTAATATCCCAGAAGGAAACATGAAAACTGCTTAAAGAAAATTGGTGGGCTTAAAACAAGGCACTGTCCTCTTTCTTTCTGAAGTGCATGGTTGGTAGGATTTCCCCTCTTCCCCGTCTTTATTTACATTTGGAAGCAAGTCCCATGGAACTGACAGAAATATTCTACCAGGGACATTATCTTAACCATTTAGCGTGTACTGAACATGGTTTTATACAGGTTTGCAGTTTTCTAGTTGAATCTGTGTGGCAGATTTCACTTTATAAGAATTTTCCCTTACTACTTACGGTCTGGAGTAGTTGATCCAGAATGCAAATGTCATCATATGCGTTTCCACTTGCTGTTTGAAAATTGAGAGGGTTCCTTTTTTTTTTTTAACGATTTGGCTCTGAGTCTTTGCTTAAATAGTTGCATGGCTTTGTTTTGCAGCAAATGGCGGACGACGCCGGTGCTGCGGGAGGGGCAGGCGGAGCTGCCCGGGGTGGCTTTCGAGGAGGCTTTGGCAGCGGAGGCCGAGGCCGTGGACGGGGCCGTGGCAGGGGCCGTGGACGAGGGCGCGGGGCCCGAGGTGGCAAAGCTGAGGACAAAGAAGTGAGTTGAACCCCATGGCTTTTGTTGTCTCTGTACTTAATAGCTGATCTACAACGCAGTTGTCCAAAAGCTGTTCGCCAGTGGAAGCCTCTATTGCTAGATGTGATTTAAAACTTGCCATTCATGACTGTTAAAAATGTAATGATCTTATGAGCGTGAGCGTTATTGTTTCCATTTTATGGATGGACAATGATGACTTGGTGGGCTTGGGCAAGTCCCCTCTCTCAGCCTTAGAGGAGGGCAAAGGCAAGGCCCTTCTGAACAGATTCTGCCAAGAAAACTCTGTGATAGGTTTGCCTTTGGACCTCCTTAAGTCAGAAATGACTTGAAGGAACAAGAACAACAACAAAGCCTAGTTCACAGGGGTGTTGTGAGGGTAGAAGTGGGAGACAGAAAAGAGCCACATAGCCTGCCTTGTAACTGAGGAAATCGGCGAGAAAGATACTGGCAAGTAGCTCTGAAAGCTACAAGTCCAGTCTTCTCATATAGAAGCAGCGTGTTTGCATCTTTATTCCACACTTTTTTTTGAAAGCATCCAAACAAAAACATACCCACTCCTTTATGTGGAAAAACAGCAGAATAGGCATACAGCTGCCTCACTTGCTGGCTGTTTTCCCTGTTCCTAAAAATGGTTTTATTTAATTTGTACCCTGTCTTTCCCTCAAAGTGGGACCCCAGTACCCCAGGTTACAATTGGTGTTGTTATTGTAAGTGCATGTTAGAATGTTTGTGTGGCTTAAAATGGTGGTTTTCCATTTTTACAGTGGGTTCCAGTCACCAAACTTGGCCGCCTGGTCAAGGACATGAAGATCAAGTCCCTGGAAGAGATCTATCTTTTCTCCCTTCCCATCAAGGTATTGCTTGAGGTTGCTTGGGAGGGGTTCTTGGTATCCATTGCTTTCCATGGGGACTGCTGTAATAATGACAGCCCTATATATGTTGCTCCCCACCTGGACTCTTATTATTGGGAAGGCGGTAGGGATATAAATGAATGAAATAAATAATAAAATGAACTTGTACATTATTAGAACCAGAGCTTGTAAAACATTATTTTGGGGGACTACCCATGCAGAAACAACCTGCTCTCAGCAAGCATGGCTGAAAAAAAAACTTTTTCCAGGCTCAGGCTAGAAAAAAGAGTAGGATAGTATGGCATTTTTACTTCTGTCCTTTTTTTAAAAAAGATGCTTTTAGTGTTAAGTAATGATACAGAATAATTGGAAGCCATTTAAAAAGGTGAACTGCCATTTAGAGATATTTGTAAGGACAGGCCAACCCTTTTTATGAGCAGAAAAGGTGTGGTCAGGGGACCCATGCCTCTTGAACTGTGCTTTGACACCCCAGACTAAGTACTTTGATCACCCAGTGAAACTGATGAGGGGCAAGATAATTAAGAATAGTAAAACAAAGACAGGACATGTCCATGCAGTACATAGTTTGTGGTATGGGCTTACGTGGTTTTGAAAGGATGGTGTGCAGATTCATAGAGCGCATCAGTGCGTACTTGGCTTGTCGTGATGGCTCTGTAGAAACTCCATCTTCAGGAGCAGCCTACTTCTGAGTGCCCGTTAGTGGGAGTGAGCTCTTGGCCTTGATGAGCATCTGATCGGACACTACATGTGGGGAAGAACCTGCTGAACTGAGCAGACTTAAACTTTTAAGGATGAATACCTGCAACAGCTGATGAGTCAACATTGCTTTTGCAGGAGTCTGAAATCATTGACTTTTTCCTGGGGTCTTCTCTGAAAGATGAGGTTCTAAAGATCATGCCTGTCCAGAAACAAACCCGTGCTGGTCAGCGCACTAGGTTCAAGGTAAACCTTTTGTATCCATCTCTATTCTGGAAATGGTCTGTCATCTGCAGCTTTGCCCATCTCTTTGTATCTTGCTTGGTTGTTAGGAAGCTCCGTGCCAGGATTACTCCAAACAACTGATAGTATGCTGGGTTGTTGTTTTTTCCTCACACGTTTTTCTCTATTTGATGTATCTTATTTTGGGCAGGGTGGGTTCAAGAGTGAGACCTGACTTTACCTTGGAGAAATTTATGCCCCTTTCTCTTATGTATTTTTGGCATATCAAGTCCTCTGGTCACACCCCCTAAATACCAAAAGGCAATTCCAGGGAAGGGTGGTTCATGTAGATAAGTGGCAGGCTGAGTTCTCTGGGATGAGGAGGTTAATTTGCTGAGCCAGTCATTTCTGGGGCAGAAATGCATCTGAAGACAAGGAACAAGACCAGATTAGCTAATCTCTATATATACATATTTAGAGAATTATAGCCAACCCTTCAGCCAAAAAGTCTGCCAGAGTGGCTTATAAATTGATAATTCGATAGTTTAATAAAGACAGGGCACGCAAGGAAAATCATCATTACCATTATTAAGTTATATTAGTTTTTAGTAGCGTACCAGGAATTATCTTGTGGCACTAGTAAGTCATTTTTTGTGCTGGGAATAGGAAGTTTAGATCTGCTTAAAAGTGCTGCCATATTTGAAGCAGAAGTGGGGATCTTTTGATCCTGCAGAAGTTTCAGGACATCTGCTCCCAGAAGCTTTGGTGCAGTTGTCAGCAGTGAGGGATTATGCCGAGACTGAAGCCTGCAACGTGTGGAGAGCCTTAAGTCTGTACATTGGATTTAGAACTTTTTTTTTCTGTCTTCTGAACTGGCGAATTGTTCTGAAGGAACTGTTTAGCTGGCCAAGAGCTTTCTGCTGAATAAATGGCATAATTGAGACTTCTGCCTGCTTTCCTACAGGAATATTTGTGTGTGTGTGTAGGCATACATGTGAAGAAGATTATTGCTCTTTTATAAAGGGATTTGCTTTATTTCAGCTGCACAACTGATGGGACTTTCCTCCCCCTTTAGGCTTTTGTTGCCATTGGCGATTACAACGGCCACGTTGGCCTTGGCGTCAAGTGCTCCAAAGAAGTGGCCACTGCAATTCGTGGGGCCATCATCCTGGCAAAACTGTCCATCGTGCCAGTCAGGCGAGGCTACTGGGGCAACAAGATTGGAAAGCCCCACACTGTACCTTGCAAGGTAACAAGCTCACACTTTGTGAAACTGGCGCTTGGGTGTTGAAGCAGGTTACATCTGTGTGAAATTATTTGCTCTGCACGTACGAAGCTGGTCTCCGTGTCTTGTTTCAGGTAACTGGTCGGTGTGGATCGGTCCTGGTGCGTCTCATCCCTGCGCCACGTGGTACTGGGATTGTGTCTGCCCCAGTTCCCAAGAAACTGCTGATGATGGCTGGAATCGATGACTGTTACACCTCAGCCAGGGGTTGCACGGCCACCTTGGGGAACTTCGGTATGTTTGGGTGCCCCAGTTGAGTTAGCCCTGATGTAAGAAGTGGCTCTGTCCAAGGTCCTGGATGGCCCTGGCAGTGGATGGAGAGTAATGCCTCACCACCACCACTCCTTTTTGCCTGTACTCAGCATCCTATGATGTGTGCAGTTCTAAAGGGGAGAGGCTCGCAGATGTTACCTCCATGGTGCAGCCCTGAGTGTTGTTTCCCTCTGTAGCCTGATGAGATAGGAACTCTTCCCGTAAGAAAGGATGGGAGCCCTGGGAGATTGCAGTGTGTCTCAGCTGGAGACAGTTCTTGGAGCCCGTCTCATGTGAGGCGGGACAGCTAGGCTGGCATTAACCTTGCAAGGGCCTACATTATTTCTGCTAAAAAGGGGGTGGGTGGGAAGGGGAGTCATGGTCATCTGTTGCAGTAAAGGCAGCCACAGCCTTGTACCACCTTCAGTGACCATCATTTTTTAAATCTGGTGTAAGCAGTGATGGAAACGACAGTAAAAATCATAGTTGTCTTTCAGGTGCCACAAGACTCCTTTTGGGTTTTTATTTTTTACTAGAACTGTGGGGTCCACCAAAACAGTTAAAAATCTGCAGATAAAAAATGGTGAGGTTAATTTAAGTATTCATAGGCTGATGAATAGGCTTGTTAAAACAGCTTTCTATATACACTGAGTGCTGCTGTTTGGGATGTGCATTTTAACTCTCTCAGCTCTGCTCAGTTGCACACAATCTTAATGGTGCAGCTGTCGTTTTCGAGAGGGAAAGCAAACAGGTTCATATATGCACGGCAGTGGGACTTGATGAAGTGGTCTCCCTGTTCCTTTTCAGACCCAACAGGGCTGAATACAGCATACAGCAGATCTGTTGCTCAGTAATGGCAGTTTGGTTTTAGTACTTCATTCAACCTCTTGTAATTGGAATTAACTTTGATCTCTTTTTCAGCAAAGGCCACCTTTGATGCCATCTCCAAGACCTACAGCTATCTGACCCCTGACCTCTGGAAGGAGACTGTCTTCACCAAATCTCCTTATCAGGTAAGCAAGGCATAGGATTAGGGACCCAAGTTTAAAGCGGTGTTTTGGCATTGGCTTTTGATTCTATTCTATTACTCTTCCATAAGCTGTGGAGGACATACTAATTTTTTAAAATCAAGTCACAAACAGGTATATTGACTAAACGTGATATGATTACAATCTGCCTTGGAATGCTTTTCCTACCACCCTGCAAATGGTTTGGAATTGTGCAGGCATAGCAGTTTCAAATGACTGCTTTTGGATGACAGACTGTGGACCATGAAACATATGTACAAAATCCTCATGTTTTCTTTCTCCCCCCCCCAGGAGTTCACTGATCATCTGGCGAAGACTCATGCCACCAGAGTGTCTGTGCAGAGGACTCAGGCAGCTGCTGTGGCAACTACTTAAGAGCCCGTGCTTTTAATAAAGTAACAAAACCACCACGCCTGATTTCTAAACCAGTCTGGCAAATCACTTTTTTGGGGTTGGGTGGCTGTTTAGATCGGTGGCAGGGCATCAGTGCTTCTGAAGAAGGAATCTATTTTTACTGAATGGGTAGCATTGTTGGGGATGAAGCTATGACCATAAGGATAGTTTGGGAGCTCTTCTGTAGGAGGATAGGGAGTGGACTGCCTGCCTGCATGAGTAGCAGTTGCCACTCCTGATAATAAACAAAATGGTATGCAAAATGCTGGGAGGGCAGAGAGAAAAACTTGGTGCATCCTCACCTGCTGATAACACAGGTAGAGCTACACACTGGTTCTGACATAGCACAGATTTAAGACCCTTAATGCAGCTGTCTTTATGAATTCTGATTGATTGATTGTCATCAGTGGCTCTGCACGAGATTTCTTGCTGTGGTTTGGAAGGCCGCTGGTTTTGTTCTATAAAACACACAGATGTAATTTTTTTTAGTAGTGTAATTTTTCTGATGTGTAAACTGCACGTAAAAACCTTTCTGCAGACAAGAGGCCCACTGACCAGTGTCAGAGTCTCTTCTCTGCACTGTTCATGATGTCTTTGACTACTGTTGTTTCGTTCACTGAGAACACCTTAGTGCCCTGCCTACTTTGCTTGGTTGGTCTTTCAGCGTCTCTCTGGCAAGCAGAAGTGTTAGTGTTCTAAAACGGGGAATGCGCAGCCTCACAGAGTTATGGTTATAGTTTACTAAAGGAAGACCTGAGAACACCTGAAAATCAGCGAATAATGACTGAAGTTGGCATGCAAGATTCTGTGGTCAAGGAGTTTGGTAACGATTTCTTCTTCCACATTTCTACAATCAATACTTCGGAAGCAGATTTTGACTCCTAACTATGGATGGAAGCTGCTGCATTCATATAGCAAACACAAATCCCACCATTTCCAAAAGAGCTTCTAGATTTCACATTCCTTCTACAAACATGGACAAAAAGTTTTACCATGATACTTTATTTTTTTTCTATGAACAGTTAAATTCAGGATGACTGAAAGAACAGCTTAAGTGCAGTTGCTCAGTCTTTTGAATATACAACACCGAGTCACAGTTCTGCTGTCTTGCCATTCAGTTCAAATAAGGCTTAAGGTCTATGCCTCAGCTGCCATCTTGGCCTTCCTCTCAGCAATCATGCGATGCTTCTGTTTCATTAAGCATTTGCGAGCATTTCCATGAGCACCAAGCTCATCATCTACAATGACAATGGAATACCTGTCATAAGTAATCTCAGAACAGTAATTCTCACAGCAGGAGCGACGCTAATCACCAAACAAACATTTCATTAGTGCTAAGGTTTCTAAAATAAAATCTGCTATTGTGTAATCACTTGGCAAATAAATGATTAAAGCTCATAAAGACAAAGCTCTGCTGTCCTGAATAGAGATCTGCAGCCTGCCTGAACTCGATCCAGTCTGGGTGCTGGGGTAGGAGACCAGGGTTTGAACCCCCACTCAGCCACAGAAGCCCTTGGGCAAGTGACACTCTCTCAACCTTAGAGGATGGCAGTGGCCTTTAAAGAAATCTTTTGTCAGGATTGCCCTAAGTTAGCTAACTTGAAGGGATGTAACAAAACTGCCTTGCCCAGAGAACGGAGATACTTCAAGCATATGTATGTCCAGCTTGGGGTAGTACACATAAGGGCCTCTGCTCAGGAGCTCTGAAGCTACTTGCAGTCTCAATGCAAAGGATTTCATCAGAACAGCAGGTCCACTGCTGTCAAGCACATCCATGGAGTTTTGTAGCCAGTACTAGATAGCCTAAAAGCACTAGATCCCATCTGATTTTGGAAGCTATGCAGGGTCAGCCCTGGTTAAGTACTTGGATGGGAGACTGCCGACAAATACCAGGTGGTGTAAGCCATATTGCAGAGGAAGGAACTGGCAAAACCAACTCAGAGCATTGCTTGCCTAAGAAAACTCTTTGAAATTAATGGGATCACCATAAGTGAACAGGTGACTTCACATGCACACATACTTCTTCCAGGCAGTCATCAGAACACTTTCCCAACCCTACTTGACCGAGCTCAATTCCCATCCTAGAGCACAGCATTTGGTATCACAGTGCAAATCTTACTCCTGTCATGCCCCCCAAAGCAAAATGGTGTAGACTCACATCTGTCCCGATAGGCCTGGGCTACTTCTTTGAACTGCTGTAGCTCCTTTGCACAGTTCTGAACATAGCTAGTTCCTTCCCGCTGTTTGCAAGCACCTAATCTATCCTGGATTATTTTCACAATTTCTTGATCGATCAGGCTGTGAAACAAAGGGTAAGTGAGCAAACAGACACACCCAAAAAAATAATACGCTGTATATATTTAGTTGCGTCCCTAGTCAAATTCTGTATAGGAGTGAGTAAAGCCAGACTCTCTTGGAGACTGCTTCCTTTCCCCCAGTTCAAGCCATGGCTGTCCTAACTCTAAACTAGGGACCAAGTTTGCTTGATTGTTGCTCTTGAGGAATCTCCCAGGGATGGGTTCTGGCAAGTTTGCAATTGATCTGTCAAACACATACAGCAATGTTTCTGGGACAACCGTGAGGGTGCCAAGACCACCACTAGGCCTTCTACCAAAGACATCTCTTGGGCCATTTCCGCATTAGAGTGTTATAGCGCTGTTATTCCACTTTCAACATCCTATGGAATCCTGGGTTTGTAGTTTTGGGATGGGCCGGCCAGCCCCTCCAGAAACTGCAAACCCCAGGATTCCATAGGATGTTGAAAGTGGAATAATAGCGCTATAACACTCTAGTGCGGAAATGGCTCTGGTTTCCACTCTGCACTCTGTTTATTGCAAACGCCTAAATGATCTGGGGAGTTGCAGCTTCTAAGCACCACGTGCATTTGTGGTACAGTATGAAAATAATTAGAAGAACAATTCTCACTTTAACTGAAAACTGGAAGATTTGAATGCAACTAAGATTCTGCCCCCACCCCCATGGCAGAATATCAATAGCAAGAGAAAAAGATCTCAGTAAGGCAAGCATACAAATCTCTTCTCCACTGCATCTCTGCTTCATAGAAACACACATAGTCATCCTCCAAGCACTCCGTCAGGTCTGGCACGCGGGGGAATTTCCGGTGGTAATAATAAAATTTGTTCTTGGCATGCTGGCGCTCAATCCATTCTGCAGAAGTGAAAAATTTGGGTAAAATATATACCAGAAGTATCAAAAAGAGCAAGAATGAATGGTAAACACAACATCAGTTTTGCCTTATGCATCAAGAATGATGATGCCCCCACAATCTTAAAACGGTGTCATACAGGAAAAAAATCTCCTGTATCAAAGTATGTACTGCTTTGTTTGAACAATTAAAGTAAAAAAAAAAAAAACACAAGCTCAAGGCTATCTACTAAGGTCAGAGGCACTGTGATTCAACAGGCCTTATTCTTAAGACAAACATGCATAGATCTACAGCCTAAGCTTAGCCAGCAATAAGTTTAGTACAGTGGCTAGAAGAGAGAGAGGAAGTCTCCAGTCCAAATCAGTATGAATTGCGTTGGCCAAATGCAAGCCACTCCTCCGTTGCACAACATGGCAGGCTAAGAAATAAACACTAGTTTGCAGGGACGGAGCATCCTCTCTTGCAACTAGAGAGGAAAACTTTGGTAGGCTGAAATAAAGTTGGCTTAATCTCCACTCCCTTGGTTCCCTCAGTCTCAAGCACATCACATGTGTGAAAAGCCAAGTTAGGAACTTCCATAAAGATACATACAATTTGAGGATAGCTAACCCAGCTTTCCTTATAGGATCACTTTAAAGGTTAATTTCTGTATCATATTGCATGGGAACTGACTCACGCACTGAAATGCACAATACTAAGGACTTTCTCGAGAAAGCAAGGTATCGGTATCCTGAAGGGATATTCCCAAGAAAGATCACGAGGAGAAATTGCACCCTAGGAAGCAGTGGGCCATAGCTAGGATGTGTAGAGTAGCAATAAGCAGAGATTGTACAGAAAATATTACTTTAGTGGCAATAAGGAGAGATTTCACAGAAAATATTACTTACAGAAGCTATCCATTAGATCCCTTAACCCCCCCACACACACTTTTTTTTGGAAAGTTCTATATTAAGGGAGAAAGAAAGAAGACATTCTCAAAAGTAATTCTTCTGAGCAATTCCTACTGATATAGGTATGAATTAGAAATAATAAAGTACAAATAAAGTAGAAGCTGGGGGCTTAGGTCAGAGGAACGGAGAAAGATTTAAGAAGGGTAAAAAGGTCACGAGAGCCAATGTATCACTTAGCTAGGATGTTGATCACGTAGCCAGGGTGTTGTTTGTTTATTGGCTGCGGTAATTGCAGATTGTAGATAAGCACTTTCCGGGGTCTGAGTGCGGGGGTAATTGGCTAGTAACAGCATGTGGTATTTGTGACCCTGGAGGAGCGGACTGAGACATGCCTGTGATCTTTGCCTGTGATCTTTGTGTATGCTGTGAACTTTGTCTATAAAAGAGCTGTGAAACTTGAATTCAAGGCTTTTGGTCTTTTGGAGACATCCAGCCGAAAGCCCGTGTGTAATAAATTACTCTTTTTCTTGCTCTGTGGTCTCTGGGCTCCTGCAACACTACAAGTGTGTCAAGTTAAGCTGGGAAAGGGAGTGTTGACTGAGGGAGACCGTGAGGGAGGGCCACTTGGACTATAAATCCCATGATCCCCAGGGGCCTGCTGGATGGGGATTTGGGGGCTTCTACTCCAGAAAAAAAAATCAATTTTTGGACTCTGCTCCCATAATCCCCCAGCTACCCCTATAGACCCGGTCATGGTGACAGGGGATTCTGGGAGTCGCAGTCCAAAAAAGGAGACTCTTCGAGCTCTTGAGGGGTCTGTATACCCTCCTCCCGCCCCTCCCCCTCCGCCCCCTCTCACCCCTCCAGGCAGTGACCGGCCTGTCAACGGCGTAGTAGAAGACCCTCTCTATCAGGTCGAGCGGGTTGGGGGCGGGGGTCTGAGGGTTGCGGGCCGGCGTGCGGCTGGGCGGCTCCCGGTACACCTCCTTGTCCGGCTCTTCCGGCATCTCCGCTGCAGCGGCCGGGCAGCCCCGGCGCGAACGGACAGAAGAGGGACAAAATGGCGGCCTCCCTGCAGCGGGGACCCGGTCGGGGACAAAAAGGAAGTGCGCCTGCGCAGCGAAGATGGCGGCCGGAGCGGGGCATGACGGGAGGCCCGGCGGCGTCGAGGCGTCTCATGGTAGCCGCTTCAATAGCATCCCCCCCGAAGACGTTGTGCGCGTGCGCAGAAAGAGCTGCGAGGAGGCTTTGTCAGTTGCCCTTGACGAAACCCAAGAGGGGGAGCTCATGAATTAGGTGGGTTTTTGTCTGTTTTTCAGGACCAAAGGAAGCCCCCCTCTCCACTTAATTAGTATTAAGAGTTTTATTGACACCTCAAAGGTTAACAAAGCTTTATTTTGCATAACCTAACAAAAGCCCAGGTATGAAAAAAGAGAGCTTTATTTGGCATTGTAAAATGATGTCTGTTGGGGTGAAAAAATCCAACTTTAGGTATACATTCAGGCGGGGCTGTGGCTACAGCAAGGGCAAATTGAGCCCTCATGTTGTCTCTGGAACCCTGCCTTGATGGGATTCGGCTGGAGGCAACTGGCCAAGGAAGCCCCGCTCCAAAACTGGAAGTTTTGCAATGATGACGGCATTTAATTCTCAACCCAGTGGGTGCTGCTGGGGGCAAAACCAGAAACCTTTCACGCTGAGCGGAATTATGGAGGAGAAAACCTTTTGCTGTCATGCTGTGCTTAAGCAAATGCATGCTTTTATCCGTGCCTTAAATATTCTATGTCCGTCTTGCAACAAATAGAAAATCTGGCACATAGCAGGAGGCCCAAATAGAGGTTTTTAGTTTTTAAGGGGCCACAAGATTCTTCTTTTTTGTGTGTGCAGAAAACCACCCTATCTCTCCTTTTAAATCAGCGTTATTGTGTATTATTTCATAGTTATTTCTTTTCCATGCTACCTGTCTCCCAATACTGGGGCACATAGCAGCTCAGAAAACATGTTTTCCCCATATAATCTTACTCAGAGGTCTTTGGAGGAGATTCTTCTCTTAGGCCATTTCTGCATTAGACTGTTACAGCACTATGATTCCAGTTGCGACATCCTCTGGAATCCTGGGGTTTGCAGTTTCGGGAGGGGCCGGGCGGCCCTCCCGAAACTGCAAACCCCAGGATTCCAGAGGATGTCGCAACTGGAATCATAGTGCTGTAACAGTCTAATGCAGAAATGGCATTAGTCCCACCACCCAGTCATGCATGTTTGGCAAGGATACCAGAGAAGGCCTTTTTGGTGGCGGCTCCCAAGGTGTAGAAGTCCCCACCAAGAGAGGCTAGCCTGGTCCCCTCCTTGTTCTTCTACAGGTAAGCAAAGACCTTTTGTTCAAGGAGGCCTTGGGATAAATGAATGGCTGCTGAGCAAAGAGATTGTACTAGAGTGATACTATGTTTTATTTTCTTTATTCGGTTTAAATTATTTTTAGAACTGGTTTTGTTGGATTGTGTGTTGGAATGGCCCCATTTTGCCTGTTTCTAGCTGCACCTGTTTGCATCTGGTTTTGTTGCTACTGTGTGTCTTCGAGTCGTTTCCAACCCTGTGGGTTTTTCTTGGCAAGATTTGTTCAAGAAGGGTTTGCCTTTGCCTTCCTCTGAGGCTGAGAGAATGTGACACACCCAAGCTCATAGAATCATAGAGCTGGAAGAGACCACAAGGGCCATCCAGTCCAGCCCAACCCAGTGGGTTTCTGTGCCCCAGTTGGAATTCAAACCCTCGTTTCCAGAATCATAGCCCACTATGCCATGTCGGCTCTACTTTTTTTAAATCATCTCCTGCCCCACCTTGAGTGCCACTCCTGGGAGAAAAGCTGGCTAGAAATCAAACAAATACATTAGTGCGAGAGACTACACATAGATAGATACATAATACCTGCTATAAGCTATACTCAGAAGGGATTCTTCAAAGCAAAACGGTTAAACAACAAAAATTCTTGTGCATGGTACTTTTTAGCACCTCATTGTGTTATAGAGATGTCAGGGTTCAAGCCTGACCCCGCATAAATAATCTTGCTCCCGTGTCCAAATTTTTATGAGCCAGCTAAATGGCAAAGGGACCCTTTCTGAATTTCGCTTATTCTGGGTTGACGTGGGATTGGTTTTAAAGTGACCACAGGGAACGAATTCCCTGCTTCCCGTCGTCCCTATGTAGGTGGGTGGTGGACAGATATGGCCGCACTCAAGGTTTTTTGTGGGGTGGGGGCACGGTTGGTGGTAAACTGAGCCTCCTGCTTGCGACGTGACCTTTTGTCTCCATCCAACGGCTGGTGGTGTTAGACCCCTGTCAGCTTGCCTGAATGTGAAATGAATATAGCATCAGAGTGAGGCCAGCTGCTAAATTTATGTCTTGGGGGCTGAGAAACATCTTTGGTATTAAGCAACTGAGGCACTTGCTAGAAGCCTCTTTTTCGCCAGTCAGCTGGGGCTGAAGACGTCTGATCATGGTACTGGCTTCTTGGGGGCCCTGCCTCTCTTTGTTTGGGTGGGGTTTGGGGGAGGCAGAGATATAGAAATAATGACTATAGGAACTGTGTAATGAGGGGGCCTATATGGATACCACCATCTTGTCCTTCTGGATTGGCGAATCAGCGTGGCAATGGCATAATCAACATTTCATAGGGGGATCCGGTATACTTTTAGTGTCTCTGCCCAGACGCCAATGGCTACTGTCCTGGCTTCATTTTGTAAAATGCCAAAGACCAGGCCAGCCCTAACATGAGGCAGAAGGAAGCAATTGCCTCAGGTTGCAGAGGTTGGGGAGCTGTGGGAGCTGTCCCGCGTGGTTGTCTTAATGTCATCTTCTCTTTAGGAGAGAGCTGCTTGTGTGTCTTATTGTTGTTGTTGTGTGCCTTCAAGTCATTTCTGATTTACAATGATCCTAAGGTGACCCTATCACCAGGTTTTTTGGGGGCTGAGAGTGCGTGACGTGCCCAAGGTCACCAGTGGGTTCTGTGGCCAAGCGGGGAATTAAACCTTGGTCTTCACGGTTGTACCCCACTAGACCACTCTGGCTCTGTATGTATATGCAAATACAGGTATCCAAAAATCTGAAAAAAAATCAGAAATCCAAAACATTTCTGGTCCCAAGCATTTCAGATAAGGGATACTCAACCTCTTTCTTTCCCTCTTTCTCTGTTTTAACAAAAATTCCCTTCCTAGTCCCATCGCAAGTTTTCGGCTCCCCGGCACGGCCACCTGGGCTTCCTTCCTCACAAGAGGAGCCGCCGCCACCGAGGAAAAGTGAAGACCTGGCCCAAAGATGACCCCAGCAAGCCAGTCCACCTGACAGCCTTCCTGGGCTACAAAGCTGGCATGACTCATATCCTCCGAGAGGTTCACCGGCCGGGGCTAAGTAATTCTGGCTCTTTTTATTTGTCTTCTCCACTTTGGTCCAGGCAGGAAATGGAAAGATTGAAGATGGGCATTAATTTCATGGCAGTCGATGTGGAGAAAGGGGAAGGGGATATCCCTTCATAGCAGAGTGTCCCCTTTCCATGGGAAGCAGGTGTGGGAATCATGGTCCTCCACGTCTGGTTGATCTACAACTCCCAAAATCTTTACCATTGGTTGTTCTGGCTAAGGGGTTGTTGAGAATTGCAGTGTGGCAACATCTTGCAAGCTTTTTGGGATGCTGCAGCCCATTTCTTTGTGAGCATTCAGAAAAAGCTCATGTCAAGTAAACCTAGAGGGCTGCTGGGAATTGCAGTACAGCAACATCTGGAGGGCTGTGAGTTGCTCACCAATAATGTAAAAGCTCCTAGGTTTGTTAGCATATCTATTAGATTCAGTTGCTCTCTACCCTGATTAATCCTTGGGGGCCCAGTGTCCTTTTGTGTGATCAATGTGCTCGGGGTTAAGCTCGTTTCTTCTGAGTTCCTTCCATTTTCAGAGGTGTCCAAGAGAGAGGAGGTCGAAGCTGTCACCATAATAGAGACACCACCTTTGGTGGTGGTTGGAGTGGTGGGCTATATCGAGACGCCCAGGGGGCTGCGGAATTTCAAGACTGTCTTTGCTGAACACATCAGTGACGAATGCCGAAGACGCTTCTACAAGAACTGGTGAGAGAGGTGTGGTGAAGGCATCCCTTTGGTTTACATGCAAAAATTATGTTTAACATATTGGGAGTACATGGTGTGAAAGTTCTGAAGCTGATCGTAGTGGCCAGAAAGATTCATACGAGACAAGGTGGTCCTTTTAGTGTCCTGATTGCAAGCCACTGAGATATTTGAATACGCACACTGTGAACAAGTCTATTTCAAGATGCTCTGGGTAATGATTTTTTTTTTCCTAATTCCTAGTTGTGAACATGCAGAGTTTCAAGAGGATCCAGTTGCTCATTGTTCTCAGTGAAAAACCATCTCTTCTCTTCCAGGCACAAGAGCAAGAAGAAGGCATTTACCAAGTACTGCAAAAAATGGCAGGACGAGGCAGGGAAGAAGCAGCTGGAAAAAGATTTTGTAGCCATGAAGAAGTACTGCAAGATCATCCGCATCATTGTGCACACCCAGGTGAACACTCCCCATTTGGTCTCCTATACTTTGAGTTTCTGTTTCCTTTTCTCCCTGCAGCAAACCAACTGTATTTGTATGACTTCTTTATTGCAAAATTATACCATTCCCCCTCCAAAGCTTGGTGTGTTGTTGAACATTCCAAGGCATCACAGCAACTTGATTACTGGTAGAAGGGTATCCAGACCAGTAATACATGAGGGGGTTCATCCAGCTTCCTCCATTTATTTCTGTAAAGTGTAATATCCACCACTTCTTAACAGTGTCTCTGTAGCAAGGATGGGAAAGGTGCTGCTTATGGCTGATGGACCCCTATGAGATGTCCTCCCCCAATTGTTGTTGTTGTGTGCCTTCAAGTCATTTCTGAATATAGTGTGGACTATTACAGTACTTCCCCTTGACTTAGAAACTATGCTTCTGTTTCTGTCAATTTCATAGTCAATTTCTGTGCATTTCCATGAGTGGCGATTTTGCATTTAAAACACAGCATAGCCCACGTGCCTGGCTTTGCCTCCCAAAAGAAATCTGGACATAGATCTCCAGCACTTCCTTTTATTTTCCCCCACCCCAGTATCCCTCTTGCCCTTTATTTTTGGGCCTGGTGAAGCTCATTATGGGTCCTGGGGGGTGGAAGATTGCCTGAAACATGCCCATCCCAACCTTGAGCCTTCTGCTCTAGATGTCTTTTCTGCTTTATATTTGAACCAGAGTGTACTTTTTACTGTATTATTTTGACCCTCCCTGCCCTGGTCAACTCTGTGGTGGCTGTTGCCCATCTTGCTTTGGCACTTAGACTGTCTGCAGCAACTAGTACCTCTCTGAGCACAGAATAACCTCTGTTGGCTTTACTGCTAGGTGTCTGGCTGGGATATCTAGTTCTTCTGAGCACAGATGAGCAGCAGCTAAAGTCCTGACTTCTGCAGCTGGACTTATGCAAGCAAGGTCCAAGTCCTAGCCCTTCGCCAGTTGCCAGTTCAGGCTGGACCTGGAGAATCTGTGTTCCTCCAGATATTGAAGATCGATCACTCCCATAAATTCCCCAGCGTTGGTTAGGACTGATGAGGGTTGATGAGAGATGGTGTCCAACAATGTTTAGAGTAGTGCTTTTCAGGCTGTCTGATATGGGGGGGGGGTGCAGCCATTTTTTTGTATGTGAAGAACTGGCACTAAATTTGTGCCCATTGAGTGTAAGTGGGATTTCTTTCCCTTTCCTGGATGCTTGCCAAGTGCTGGCAGGTGGTAACTCAGGGGCTGGTACTGGTCTAGGAAACACCATTTTGAATAGCACTAATCTAGAGGGTCCCCATTGCCCCCTGCCCTGTAACAGATATTCTCCTTTTTGTACCATCTTTCTTGCATGGCATCATGTTTGAAACCCTCTTGTTTTAGATGAAGCTCTTGCCGATGCGTCAGAAGAAAGCTCACCTCATGGAGATTCAGCTGAATGGGGAACAGTGGCGGAGAAGGTGGATTGGGCCCATGAGAAGCTAGAGAAGCAGGTCTCTGTGCACACGGTCTTCAGCCAGAATGAGATGATCGACGTTATCGGAGTTACCAAGGGGCACGGGATGAAAGGTATGAGGGGCTCTTCGGAGTCAATTGTGTCCACGTTGGGTTGAGGCAACTTCTAGTGTCGCATTGGACTTTACCTAGTGAAATGCCAGGTGCAGAAAATGATTGTGCCTAGGGATCCCCCTGCCTGGAACTTCTGAAAAGAACAAGTTTTTAGACCTCATTGTCTCTGAGAACATCTCTGCTAATTTTTTTTAAAGCTTATGGAAGCTCATAGACCACATCTGTAATAACTTTGCTGGGACCTTCTTTTTGCAGGTGTGACTAGTCGATGGCACACCAAGAAGCTCCCGAGGAAAACCCACAAAGGTCTCCGCAAAGTGGCCTGCATCGGGGCCTGGCATCCTGCCCGGGTGGGCTACTCCATTGCCCGGGCTGGCCAGAAGGGCTACCACCACCGCACGGAACTCAACAAGAAAGTAAGGACGCCGTTTGCCTTCAGCTCCCCTCCTGGTGGGCGTGCGATAGAGAGAGCAAACTGCACCTCCCAATTCCCTGCACGGGAAGGAGGGAGAGGACACCTTGGGGCACCGTTGGCTGTCTGGCAGAGTAAAAGGAGGATGTGATGGGGTGACCTGTGATGTTGCAGTGCTCACTAGGATGCAGAACCCCAGTAATCCCAGCCAAGTCCAGACTTAGAGCCAGTGTACAAAGAAAATCCAGTGGAAAGTTGCAAGCCTTACCCTGGGCAGATAGATAGCGGTGTATATTAATAAAGGGACCAATGTTCTTAGTGTGTTATATAAATCAGACTCCTGGGTTTCCTATAAGGGTGTGCCTGTGTCAATTTTATACTCTTTTTATTGTCATGGTTTCATCGTACAGTATCCTAAGATTAGTAGTTTGGGGAAAAACTTAAAGAGTTCTTTACTGAGGATTTGTGATTCAACGGTCCCTTGAACAACAGTTCCCAAGGTATTGATTTAATTCTGGAAGGTATGAAAGTAGTCAGACTACCTGAATTGTATTTTGAGAGGCGTGGGCTGGAGTTCCATACAGGAGAATTATAAGTATCTCATCAAACTATAAATCCCAGGAATTTAAAGGATGCAATCATGATTGTTAAAGTGCTATGAAAATGGCACAGCTCTGTTGTGTAGCCTGGAGGCTGGGAAAGGCACTTTTAGTTTTCTTTGCCAAGAAGGTAAAACCTTGATAAAAAACAAAACACGACGGAAGAGATGAACCCAAAACAAAGAAATGCCATGGAAAATACCAACGCAATGGATGTATAAACGTGTATTTTGTTATTGCTGAATAACATCCAGTGTTTCAAATTGTTCCCACACTGTTGCCTTTGACAGAGAACATTTCTTTAAAAAACCTATATTACAGTGGTAACATGTAATGACTAATACAAAACAGCAGTTGTGCCTCCACTATTATTTAACCATAAACTTAAAATACTACATAATACCTAAATGATATTTACAAAACTTAGCAAGTATGTTCTTAAACTAAGGTGACATGTACCCGTTCCAAATGATATATAAAATAAGATACAGTAGTATCAGCAAGATATAGTAATTGCTAGATAAAACCCCCCACATTTTACCACTTATGCTACCAAACAAAAACAGACATGTCAATGAAAACCTAAAAGAAGAAAGATCTATCCACAGCAGCCCTTGTGTTCTGCTGGTGGGCTTCCTAGTTCCAGTTGGCTGGCCACTGTGTGAACAGAATGTTAGACTAAAACAAGTCTTTGGTCTAATCCTGTGTAGTTCTTCTTATGTTCTCATTTAGCCATTCATTGTTTATTCAGACAACCCAGGAACCAGCTGTCATCTTGTCTAATTTTTGGAAGGGCCCTTAGAGCGCCATCTTATAGATTGACAAGAACCTTTTCATTTTTGAAAAGCAAGTTACTGGTCCTCATTGTTGCAAAGAGTACCTAGGCACTTTCTTTTAATGGACTGGAGTGAAAATGGTTGTGATGGGGAAATGCAGCACATTGTTTCTTTTTTATGATCCTGTTCCGGGCCGAACAAAAATGCAAGCAGTGGTCTCCAGGAGTTGCAGCAAGACAGAATTTAGCCTTAGACTTTGCCATCCAAGATGACTTCACAGTTTCCCCCATCTCCTGCACTTCTGGAAAAACCATTCCCCAGGGCTTATCTGTTTATCCTAGATTTACCGTCTTGGCCATGGGGTCCATGTTGAAGACGGCAAGATGGTGAGAAACAATGCATCCACCAATTACGACACGACTGAGAAAACAATCACTCCCATGGTAAGAGACGGGCAGAAGCAAGGGCTGATGCAGCGTTCATGGCTGAGTTTTCAGACCTTTGAAGGGTGGTTCAGATTGGCCTAAATTTGGTTGTTAGTCCATTCTAGAGAAGACTGAGTCAATGGAACTTACATCGTTCGGGATGGAACTTAACCAGCTTCCCACTGATTCAGTGTGTCTACTGCTTTGGGGATTAACAAGTAGATTTAGGCCACTATTCTGCTTACTTTCCTCCAAATTCCTTCCAAACCAGACCTAGTAACTTTTGTCATGCCTAGGATTGTGGCGGCAAGGTTATAGGCCAGCTGCCAATTGATGTACCTGGCCCCCTGGCCGAAGAGCCCATGGCTTATTGGAGGGACAGACAACTTCTAATAGTTGGGGAGCCAAACATGAGGAGCCATGAGATCCCACCACAGGCTGCAGTGTGACGGGGCCCACACCCAATAGAAATCTGTAATAGCCAGGAGAGCACTTCTGGTTTTGAATTTGATTTTTTGGGGGGGGGTTAAGGGGTACTGGGAACCCTATGCCCTACTTAAACCCCAAATGCCCCCCAGTTCCAGCGTATGGCATGGACCTGGGGGAACTACCAGAGGCCTCTGGACCACAAAGCAGCCTTTGGAGGGTGACATAGGTGGGGCCTTTGGCTCTCACAGTCACCACCCCAGGCTTAGTGGGAGGGCACAGGCTTTGCAGTGGGGATGGCAGATTAGTCACATCCTGGTCACATATGTTGATTCCTAAGATGATCTTCCCTGTTTCTGCATTCTTCTGCAACTTTTTAAAAAGTACACATGAAAATTCATATCTCAATACACTTTAATACTATTTCCTCTCAAAGTGTGCATTTCTAAACACATCTGAACAAGCTAACATACTTTGATGTATTTCTGATATCCCTTTTTTGGGCTGGGAAGTGTGGTGGAATGTTGAGGAAGAACAAAAGTGGGTTGGCCAATAACCTTTGACCTGAATGTTAGTCCCAAAGTTGCAAGTCAGGTTGGTTTGTATTGAAGTCCTAAAGTGGCCCTGTTTGCCTGCAGAAGGCCTCTGGTTCTTCCTGTTAAGAAAGGATCAGGTAGCAGGTGATGACAAAAGAGCTGACTTCGCATAAGGTCCAGGATAGCTACTGAGAGTCAGACTGGTTGACGTGGACAATTAGTGCAAGGCAGTCTTCCAAGAAGGAAACTCAAATGAGATCTGGGAGTGGCTGAGAAAGATCAGTGGTGCAGGAAGGCAAAACTCCATGTGAGGGCACTCTTTAACTGATCTTCCCTGTACTTGTAGCTGTATCTCCAATAACATCCCCACATTGTAGATACCTCTCAGAGAACAACCCCACACTACTCTGTTATAGCAGACTAGATGGTCAGTTTCGCTGCCATAGCTCCATCATATAGAATATTGGGATTTGTAGTTTGAGGGGTATTTGCAATTCTCTGCTGAAAAGCTCTACTTGGCTCCCCTGAATTACTGCTCTGGAGTTCTCTAGCAAAGATGCCAGCCACAGATGCAGGCGAAACGTCAAGAGAAAATACTAATAGAACACGGCCTCAGAACCTGGAAAATGCACAACAAGCTATGGGTTCCGGCTGTGAAAGCCTTCGACTTTAAATCTTAAGTGCCTTGCTAGATTACAAATCCCAGGAATCTGTAGGATGGAGCCATGATGGTTGACATCAGTGGTATCAAAATGTTAATGCTGTATAGTATAGAAACACTCTATGGTTAAAATCCCTGCTCATTGTCATTCTGTGATGTCATGTACACTGATTACTGCTGCTGCCCCCAGTTTCCTATTTCTCTTTCTTCCCGCAGGGTGGATTCCCGCACTATGGAGATGTCAATAATGATTTTGTCATGGTAAAGGGCTGTGTGATTGGCACCAAGAAGCGGGTGCTCACCCTCAGAAAGGTGAGTCCTCTTCCAAATGGCCTCGGGGCATGGGGCTGTAAGGAGAGTGTAGCCTGCCCTCAAACACTGAGAGGATGACAGTGTTGGGGGAACTTTCTCAAAACACCACTATGATATTTCTACGACATTCCCCCCTGCCCAGCTGTCTTGCTGATAGGTCTACAATTCTACAGGTCTTCCTTAGGAGGGGAGATGTCTATTAAGCCAGTTTTGGAAGCTATCAGCACTGTAGATAAGCCCTCTGTGGTTGTCCAGTGATTCATCAAGCTGCATAGCCCTTCAGCTTTGTTTCCGCTTTTAACCCATAACCCTTTCCCTCTCTCCAGTCTCTTCTGGTGCACACAAGCCGGAAAGCTTTGGAGCCCGTTGAGCTGAAATTCATCGACACCACCTCCAAATTTGGCTACGGCCGCTTCCAGACGGCCCAAGAGAAGCGAGCTTTCATGGTGAGTTTACAAAGACCTTTGGGGGAGGTGTTCTGAATTGGAAAGAGCTACAGTTCCAGGTATCCACAATTTGGTACTGAAAAAAAACAGACACACATCTCTACTGTATACATTTTTTTGGTGGCAAATGGAAGCAGCAGGTGGTGTACAGGAGAGGAGAGTGTCATCATCCTGTCAGCTGATGCATTGCGAGGGGTAGGACTGGGCCCCTAAGCAAGTCATTCTTCCCAGATTATCCCATGGCAGATGTTCCATTTCCCTGTGAGTGCCTAACAAGGTCCCCAAGTGGAGGGGCCTCAGTGAGACCAGTGGTAGATGCAGCCATTAGGCTTATACAGGTTGAGTCTGCTTTATCCAGGAATCCAAAAACTTCATCGTTGGCTCTTTGCATATCCAGAGAAATGCACTCCTGTACCAGTTCATCACAGTTCCAGTTCTCATCTTTGAAATGTACCAGTCTGGTCTAATTGGTCCACTTCTGCTTCTGAAAATGTTACCCTTAGTTGTTCAAAAATATGCACCTAACCTTCTGGTTTCCCAGTTTTTCCAGTTAACAATCTTTGCAGCAACTAAGAGATTTTCATTAAGACTGGCGATTATGTATAATGGGTTTTTAAAAGCCTCTCCATTGTTAACAGCATTATTCATTACATAAATAATATTTGAAACCGGAAATTTAAACTGACCTTTGTTTCTAAGCATCTGGACCTAAGTTAGAAGTAATTTGTACCTCTAGAGAATCCATTGAGCCCACAATCCCTTTCTAATGTAAATTCAAAGTAACTTAACTTCTGTCATTTTACAATGATATCCTTTATCTCCTGTATCATCTCTTCCATTTCCTTTTAATTTTTGTCTACCTTAATTTCAGGCTTTCTGTTTTCTCAGCTAATGCACTTTTAGTCATTAGTCGAAATGTGGATTTTTTTCTTCCTAAGAATCAAAGCAGTTGAGTGGCCCTTTCCCTAGAACCAGCTATTTTCTACTTTTTCCGGTTTGTTTTCCTGATCTTCACTACTTGTTTGTTAAGACTACTTATCCCTCTGTCATTAGCAATCATTAGCCTCCATAGGGCCATCTGCCACCTTTTTTAAAGTCCCTTCTCCTTAAGTTTGCTTGTTTTACTGTTGCTTCTACTGAGGTTAGCCATCTTAGTGGATCCATTATGGAACTGAAAGACAGGACTAGCTATAAACTGACAATTGATTAAATATCTAGAAGAAGAGTACAGTCATCCCTCCCCATTCGCTAGGGTTAGGGGCACAGGACCCCCATGAAAGCGAAAACAACGTGAATAACTCTAGGCCCTCCCAAACCATATTTCACACACAAAATATTTTGATTGCCATATTCCACCCACTGTGGATTCCTTTTGTGGCCCTGGGGGTCCTTCACAGTAGTGAGGGGCTGATGGGGGGCTTCCTGCCACCTCCACTGCTGCCTCTTTTGCTGTTTCTCAGCCTCACAAAGCTGGCAGTCCCTGTTAAAAATAGCACAGGGAGGCAGCAGAGGTGACAGCAAATAATCCGTGAATAATCAAATCCGCAAAAGTGAAACCCGCAAATGTGTAGGACTGACTATAGGTACTTTGGGATGTGAAAAATGAAGACACCTTGCCCCCTGCTTTTGTTTAAGAGGGCTTCATCTCAGAGACATTTGGGAAATATTAGAGGAGTACGGGAGGGCAGCACAACCTTGAGTGTGCAAGATAGTAAGTACACATCATAAGCAAAATTCAGTTTGACGGCAAGTAACAAAAACAAACAACAGGGGCGACAAACTTCCAACCAATTGGCCAAATGTGGACCTCCAGATCTCTCAATCTCAACTCTCTTCAGGCTCTCAGACTCCC
Organism: Iguana delicatissima; assembly: GCA_948472985.1. NCBI lineage: Eukaryota > Metazoa > Chordata > Lepidosauria > Squamata > Iguanidae > Iguana > Iguana delicatissima. Next base: position 2,549,152 of record CAOKZL010000019.1, on the reverse strand, counting down.
TTCCCCATCCCAGCCCCCTTCCTGGCCCTGTTCTTGTCGGCTGGTAATTTTAACCCACCCCTCTCTTTCCCCCTCCCCAGCTAAAAAGCTGATGGAGGGGACCTTTCACGAATTGGGCAAGGAAAATGCCTGAATTCAGTTGTCTTTTGAGATGAGGGGAGGTTGAGTGTTGGGCAGTTGTAAGAGTTATAGCGGTAACCTCGACCACTTTGGCTTCAGGCCCTGGCCGTTCTTTAGTCACTGGCCCGTGTCCACTACTGGGATGCAGCACCCAGCAGGTTTCAGTCAAGGTAGTGGAGATCTCAGTAGGAAAAAGTCCTCCCAGCAGCTGCATGGCAGCGGGTGATATTCTTCCGTGTGTCCTCTGGGCTGAGACACAATGCAAGCACAGGTATTATTTTCGTGATTTTTAAACTGAAAAGCAGCTATACCAATGCAGCAATGGTAGTGGTGTTTAATCCTTTTGCTTTCACCATTTCTTTGCTCAAGATTGCTGCCCTCAAGCTGCTTTCCATCCTACAGGAAAAATATGAGGGAGAGATCCTGTATCCTTTGGATAGGAAAGTGGTGGGAAGGGGCATTGGAGCAGAAATACAGCTGGAAATGGAAGAGCCAATTAGTCCGCACCTCTCATTTTTCTATTTTCGAGTGCAGCCTTTCAGATTGCTTTTCACTATATCAAAAAACAACAACAACAACAACCCACTTCTGTCTCTGTGGCACATTTTCCTCCTTGTTTTGGACATGATGTGGCAATTGCCCTCTGTCTCAGACTGCTGAAAGGGGGAATGTTTTTCTGTGATCTCTTTAAGGCCACAGTCGGGATGTTCCAATGGAAGTAACAATCATCAGCGCAATTAAGTTTCCACTCAGTATTCCCCCTGCCTTTAGGGCCCTGTTTCTTCCTGCAGTGTGGTAGATAATTGGCCTGATTGACCCAGCCGGCTTTCCTGGCTGAATGGCTGGTGTTGTCCATTGTAATCTCCCTGCGCTGCCCTTTGAGCTGCAGGAGAGGGCAACCTGGGTTAGCTGGCGACGTAAGCAGGAAGGATGAAAGTCCAGGGAAAACAAGTGGCACTTTCAAAGAGATGTTCCGACAGTTTATCTGCCCGGCAGCTGCCCGTAATGTCTCACCTTCATACAGTCATCTTGCTGACCATCTCCTTCCCTTTCCATTGAAAGAACAGCGGGGATGCAGGTTGTTTTGGTGTATGCCATGGGCCAGATTTGTAGAGGAATGGCAGAGAAAGTTAGTGTGCTCTCTGTACGTGGTCATTACAGGGTTAAGAGAGAAACAACCTAGTAAATGCAAAGTGCTGGTGGCTGCCTCAGATTGCCCAGCAATGGAGCTGGTCCTGGCCAAGCCTTTCTGTATAGCCCTTCTCTGAGCAATTGATAATGAGCGGCCCTTTCTTTTGTGACCACAGGGTGGAAATTCTGTTGCTCACGTCTCTCTTCTCCTTTTTCAGGGCCCACAAAAGAAGCATCTGCTGAAAGGGAAGATGGAAACCCAGGAGGAACTGTGAAGACTTTTCTCTTAAATGTCCTCTTTGGAGTTCTTCCCCCTTCCCCAAACTATTCCTACCTTGGTCAACTTGCCAATATTAATATATTGAGACAGATGTGGTCTTTGGCGGTCTGTTCTTGAGAGGGGGTACCTTCTCTGATCAGTCTCTGGGGTGTGCCAGGGCCTTGCATTTATAGCAATGCCTGCCAAAGGGATGTGCAGGGAGATATTTGGCAACGTGGCCCTCTGAGGTCTCTTTTGGTCACAGGCTTTCACCCTGTGGCCAGCGGCTTCTGGGGCAGTGGGGCAGTGAATCTGCTTTGGGTTTTAGTCTTTTAAGTGATCTTCTTTCCCAACTTTGAGGCAATCTGTTTTCAGTTTTACTTTTTTCAAATGTAAAGGAGCTATCTTAGGTGCAGCACTTTATAGATCCCCTTTAAAGCTCAGACTAAAGCCTGGAATGGATTCACTGTCCCAATGACATGGAAGCCACCAACTACCATTACATTATGGGCTCCCTGTCCTTGTCCATCTCCCTTTATTTATTTCTTCGGCTGTAAGGATGCAAACACCTCCGGCCTTCCAGATCATGCAGGATTGCAGCTTCCACCATTCCTCTGCTGGCTAAGGCTGCTGGGAGTCGCAGTCTAGCAACATCCAGAGGGCTGCATAATTCCTACTCTTACTCTTCACTTCATAGATTCAGATAGCTTTGGAAAGCACCTTGCATTTTCACCTATTCAAAACCAGTTCTTCCCAATAAGAGGACAATTGATTCTGTAGCACAAGTATATATATTGTTTTTGGGCTATGAATCATCCAGATGGTGGTTTGTCCAGGTAACTGTCCATCCTTGCTGTTTCTATTCCATTTGGATTAGTTTTGGCGGGGTCATTTGCATCAGAGCCCCTTCATTCCCCTCACATAATGTACGTGTTGCAAGATCTGTGCCCAGAACTCCTCTCCAAACCTGCGGGCTTTATGAAAAGTGAAAATGGGGTAACTGCTGCTAGCTGGAAGTGCAGCTTTTGTCTAGAAGTGTCCTTGAAATGATAGCTTAGATAAGATCTAACTGGGAGGTCAGCAACAAGTTAGAATTTGCAGTGTGTGTATTTAGAAGGAATAAGCAGCCTATTAAAAGGGTGTCCTAAAAATGGAACCTAATTAGAAGTTTTTCAGAGGGGGGCCCATTCCAAAGAGGACAACATTGTCTCAGCATTAAAGGAAAAAGATGCACCTTGAGCTCAGCTGGCATGAATCAGAGGAGACTGCGGAAAGTTTACTGTAAGCTTGGCCAAAGTGTTGAGCCTAGTTTTGTGGTATAATTCCTCAGAGTAAAACCCATAGTATGGATAGGTTTGTTCCAAATTTTGAATAAAGTGGAATAGATTCCCTGCTCCACCAACACCTGCTTCCCCTGGTATGGGCTGGCATTTATATTACTAATATTAATAATGTACATTGCCAATCTGAACTTTTCGAGGCCATGTAACTGTCCTGGATTCTCACAGAGAAAAATACAGACTTTTATGTCTGTGTCTGAGGAGCTTGAACAAGAATTCTTATCAACCAATGTAGCATTCCTTTGGAAGAAGCCTTTGGGGTTAATTTGGTTTCTAAGAGGATTAACTCTGTAGTGTAAAAGTGCTGTGAAATGGAGGAGATACTTAAATGGATGCACTCTCTTGCTTTGGATGCACCCACAGAGAAAGCAGAAGAAAAGCTATGTTCGAAAAAGAAGAAATAACAAAAGCAAAGACACCCAGGGATTGATGCAAACCTTTATTTCCCTTCGCCTTCTCTACCATTTCTGGTTGCCTCTGGCTTGCGCATCGTTAGCCAAGGTTTGCAAAGCCCTTTGATTGACATGACCATTGACATCATGGTTAACCTGCCCATAGCTATTGCTTTGTTAAATTTTTTAAAATTATTATTATTGCATGGAAGATAACACAGTATCATGGCGACCCACTTCATGCTGTAGTGCAAGATGCAGTCTCGTCTGGTGGCTGGCCCACCTTCTCTTGCCCTGTTTACACTCTGGTGTTGCCTCTCCTAGGTTTGAGTGGGGTGCAGGTAGGGAGGGCTAAAGGCAGGTGGAAGATACAGATTGTCCTATCTTATCTGTGAAAGAGCACAAAAGGGTTTTGGAACTACCGTGAAACTCTTTCTATCCTGTGGAGTTTGGCTCTTTAGCGTCAGATAACAGGGTCAAGCTGGCAGAATCCACACCCTATACCCATTTACTCCTCTCCCAAAACAGCAATTTCATGCTTGCTTTCTTGGATAGTTGCCAGCCTCACACAGCAATAAACCACATACCCCCAAAGAGTTTATAAAAGCCTCTCAAAGCATTCCTTGACGTTGGCTACAGCCTTTTTAACCTCTCAAAATGCCCCTCGCCTACTGTGGCAAAGAGCTCTTACCATCAGACTTTCTAAGAGTCAAAACCAGATGTGCATTGTCAGTGCATTTTTAAATCCTGGGATTCAAAAAAAAATATGCATGGAGAAGGTATAAGAAGCAAGACCACAGCATGGGTTTTTAAAAAAATATTCTTCTCCCATGGCCATTTTGCCATGTACACCTGCCAAATCCAATTGCCTTTGTTAAATATTCTGTATTCTTCATGTGGCTGTCAGTTAGTAGTCTTCATTTGGCCAGAAGGAGTCAAACCAGACGTTAAGAGGGATGTGAATTCCCTACAATTAGCTCGTTTTTCCTCTCACACTGTGATTTCCTCAGTCACGTGTGCCTTAGTAAATACAAGATAAGTAGGTGAGAAAAATCACATGCGATGACATTTTTCACCACTTGGGGAACAGTTCTGCAAAAAACCAAAATAATACACAGAACAGTTTGATTCTCAGAATTTCCAAACTGCCTGTTCCTTTTGCTAAGCCCAGTAGGAGAGGAGAGTTCACGGAGGCCCATAGAGAATGTTACCCTTTGTGGAGAGCATTGAGGGGTGTACCTGTATCTCAGACCTTCTCCCTGGCTTTGGAACTGAGGGTAGCAAGCAGAAGAGAGGAGCTATTTGGAGATATAACGTTTTAAGTTTCAGTATTGATCGCCAAAGCCCAGACGAATCCTGGATGGGGAGCAGCAACACTCCCCACGGCCTGATTAAAGAAGACTTCTTGCTTTCCCATTTCCCACCTTCTGCCAGAAGATGTCCAGTTTTCTTGATGCTTCAGGCATTTAAATGATGGATGCCTAACATGGATTGCAAAGAGAGAACCTGGATAAGAACTCCAAAGACAGCCTGAGTCTCTCTTGCTTTTCTCTCGGTAAAAGGGAACTGAGATGCTACACAAATTCTCGCTTTTGCGGACAGGAATCCACTCCCGGTTGTGAGAAAAGGATGAGTTTCATCTACCTGGGATATTTCCTCCTTGCAAAAGGTATCTCGTGAAATAGCCAAAGGGGGGACATCTCCCCTCTTGTGTGAACACGCTGAAGAGTGGCCAGCAATAAGAGCTGAAGGTGATGTTTGCTTCTCGGGCACGAGTTCTTGTCGTGGTTTCTTGAGCCACTGTTGGAGAGTTCCTCAAAATTTCTTCACACCCTCTCCGTGGAAATCCTTCAGGAATCCCTCCACCAAAGGCTGGGATTCCAAGCCAGAGTGCATGAGGGGTAAGATGAGGTCGTCCATGTTGGGCATCACTAAAATTTTCTGGGAGAAAAGAAGGAAAACCCAGCTTATTTTATTCAATTTATTGATGGAATATCTCCCACCTGACCTTTATCGGTTGTTGCTGTGTGCCTTCAAGTTGTTTCTGACTTATGGCGACCCTAAGGCGAATCTATTGGTGTTTTCTTGGCAAGATTTATTCAGAAGAGTTTGCCTTTCCCTTCCTCTAAGGCTGAGAGAGAGTGACTTGCCCAAGGTCACCAAGTGGATTTCCATGGCTGAGCAAGGATTTGAACTCTGGTTTTTGGACACAGTCCAACACTCAAACCACCACACTGGCTCTTGAGATCTTGAGATAGCTGTCTATCAATCTAGAGTATATAGAGATGATAAAACAACAAAAAAGAATATAGAATCCTACAAAAATGTTGAGCCGCCGTGATGTAACAGTTTGAGTGTTGGACAAGGAAGACCCTGGGAGAGGAGGGTTTGAATCCCCGCTCAGCTCTGGAACCCTATGGGGTAGCCTTGGGCAAGCCACACTCTCTCAGCCTCAGAGGGTGGCAATGATGGCAAACCTCAGAATAAATCTTGATAAAAACACTCTATATTTTTTTAAAGCTGCATGGTGTGACTTCTGAGTGTTGGCCTAGGACTCTGAGAGACCAGGGTTCGAATCCCTGCTCAACCATGGAAATCCACAGAGTGACCTTGGGGGAGCCATGTTTTCTTAGCCTCAGAGGAAGGCCACTGCAAAACCCCTCTGAACAAATCTTTCCAAGGTTTGGCACCGGGGATGCAGAAGCCAGGAATTCAAGCCCTGGTGTCCTAGTCCTAACACTCAAATCACTATAACATTTGTTCAGAAACTGCCCAGCCCTGTTTTATAGTTGTCCGTGCAAGTTAGCCATAAATGGAGCTCTTCTCTATAACAAAATTTCACCCGTTCATTACTGATTGGGCCCATCATCCTCCTTGAAGCCAACTGACCTGCTTCTGGGTTCTTTTCCATCCGGCTGGAGCCCACGACCACCCAGCCACCATGATCAGACAGGTACCTGGAATTCATGCTGAAGCTTCTTCTCAATCCATTCAGTCACATGGATGAAGGTGACTTCCCGCTCTCCGAGCTTTGGGCGGACCTTCAGATCCAGCTGGGGTGGGACCCGGAAGCTGTACCTGAAACCCGGGAGGCAAGAGAGAGTCACTGCTGGCAAACTTTAACCCTGAAACTATTCCCACGTTCTTGCCATAAGTTCACAATGGGTTAATTTCCTACTAACCATAGGAAGTTCTGAAGGAGCCTGGAGCTTATGCAGGTACATTTCTGCTCCTTTTGTGACAGACCAGAGCTTGGAAAAGTTGCTCGTTTGGACTACAACCCCCAGAACCTCCCAGCCAAAATCACCACCAGACCTCTTGAAGATATCCAATCTTGTCTGATTTTGGAAGCCCAGCAGCATTGAGCCTGGTTGGTTCTTAGATGGGAGACCAACAAGAGGGATCACCTGGAATCTCCAGGTACAAGGCTAGGAAAGATGCTTCCCTGAACCCCTGGAAAGAGTTGACAAGACTGGCCAGATGCACTCCCAGGAGTCTGACACAGTATAAGTGCAACTTTCTATGTTTCCAATCTTGTCTGCTTTTGGATGAAGGTTGGGCTTGTTTACTATTTGGGTGGGAGGCCCTTAGGATGGACTACAAGGAATCTCCTGCTAGGGCTAGGAGAGAATCCCATCTGGAACTCTGCAACCTTATGAGGAACAGCTGAGGGGGCAAGCATGTTTAGCTTGAAGAAGAGAAGCCTGAGATGTGATGTGATAGCTGTCTTTGAATTCCTGGAGGGATGTCATGTAGAAGATGGAGCTATCTTGCTTTCTTCTGCTCTAGAAATAAGGAATCATAGAATCCTAGAGCTGGAAGAGGACCCAAGGGTCATCCAGCCCAACCCCATTCTTCCAGGCAGGAAGCACTTCCTCTGACAGAAGGCCATCCAGCCTCTGCTTAAAAACCTTCAAAGAAAGAAACTCCACCATACTCCCAGGCAGCATATTCAACTGTTGAACTTCTCTACTCTCAGGAAGTTCTTCCTAATGTTTAGGTGGAATCTCTTTTCCTGAAGTTTGAAGCCATTGCTCCACGTCCTAGTTTTTGGAGCAGCAGAAAACAGGCTTGCTCCATCCTCCATATGACATTCTTCCAAAGAGTTAAACATAGCTACCATGTCACCTCTTAACCTTCTCTTCTCCAGACTAAACACACCCAGATCCCTAAACTGTTCTTCATAGGTCTTTGTGGTTTCCAGGCCTTTTCTCATTTTGGTCCCCCTTCTCTGGGTGCCTTCCAGCTTATCTACATCCTTCCTGAACTGTGGTACCCAGAAGTGGACACAGGATTCCAAGTGGACTCCGACAAACCAGAATAGAGTGGTATGGGTTCAAAGGACAAGAAAAAAGCTTCCACCTAAACACCGGGAAGACCTTGTGGCCTCTTCCAACTCTAAGATTCTAGGACACCATGAACCTGTGCCACACCCTTGCCCTGTGACCAATGGCCATTCTATGACCCCTCAGTCCCCTACAAAACATATCAGCTCTTTCCCCCACGGCCTTCCTGTCTCTTACCAGACTCGATCCGTTGGAGGTGGAGGGATGTTCACCGTCAGTGTTCCTGTCAGTTCTTGGACCTCCACAGTCAACAGCAATGGCGTGTTGGAGACCTCCTCAATTTTCTTCTTAATAAACTCATTCTCAGTGGCCTTCTGGAAGTATTTGGACTTGGCGATCTTGTCCACAAAGCGCAGGATCTTCCGGCTTGTGCTGTTGCCACCAACATGGCTAAGGGGAGGGAGGAGGGAGGGTCAGCCTAGGTTCCCAAAATAAGGGGGAAAGGGGCTGTGTGCCAAAATCAAAGCATATTGTTGAAAGTCTCAGTGGAGCTGCAAGATGTTCGCTGGGGCAAGCGGTGACAGAAACCTCCGTTCAACTTTGATTTTGTATTGTGACCACAGTGGTCTCTCTGATAATAAGCATCATGATATCCTGATCACATCTGGTCTTGATTTCAGAAGCTAAAGAGTGCTGGGCCTGGTTAATCCTTGGATGGGAGGCCACCGGGAGGGAATCTCAAAGATCTCCAGGTAAGATTCCTGACTGAAATCCTGGTGGAGATCATCATGGCCAATCCTAGTTGCTAATAGTGGTGGCTGGTGCAGCCCATGTCAGTGGAGCAGCAAATCCACTCCAGGTTTTAAACCTGGCTGGAAAGGAGCTCTCCATAGTGCTGAACTTTCAATACCTAAATAGGTTCAGCACTTTGGAGAGCTCCTCTAAAGCTGGTCAAAACATGAGGTGGATTCATCCACTGACTCAGTAGAAGGCAGGTTCCTAAAACCATGCCTTCTAAACTACATTTTAGTGGACCAGCATAAGTAATTCCTCAGATCTGTTTTTAGATTCTGTTCATGGAGCATGCAGCTATGTTTCTTTTCAGCTTTACCTACACAGAGCTACCATTTCTGGAGTTCTCCATAGAGAAGGAATTGCTTATTCAAAGCTGAGGTGGAGTTACACTTAGACCAAATGCAAAATTGACATTCCATTGGAGGAGACTCAAACTGTGCTTCTCCGTACTGGCTTTCCTAGAGCATGAAAGTAACTCCTTACAAGTAATGCAAGTAATAATATAACTAGTTACTTTTTTAAAGGGACAGCTAGGGTGTAATGCAGTCACATTTCAAAGGCTACATAATGAGTAAGAGCGAAGGTTGTTTACTGGTGTAGTTTACTGTTACTTCCCAAAGGTATTCTGCAAAGGCATTTTTGGAATCGTTTTTACAGGAATTTTTCAAATTTCATGCCATTTCCTTATCAGTTCTAAGGAATCTTACCTCTCAAGGAAAAATAAAGAAATGGGAAGTAATAGCAAAGTAAGAAGCACTGCAACAAGTTACACCGTGGGTGGGATCCTGTTAGTGACATATGCACAAAGAAGTGTGGCTGACACTTGTGTCTCTTTTTGGATAGGGCATGGGGAACTGTTTTCTATCCCTTTGCATCATGTCCGAAGCTTCCCCACAGTCAACTGTCCTGCTCCCAGAGGGACTGCTGCTTGTATTTACCCATGGGGAGAGGACAGGGCAGGGAGGCAATTCAGATGATAAAGAAGTGGCTTGTCTGGGCTCTGAGGGGAAGGAAATGGAGGGGGTCTAGACCACCTGTGAATGTCTTCCCCCTTCTGAGCCGAGGGCAGCCGCATCCCTATCGTCTGAATTTTCTCTCCCTCCCTTCCACTCCCCACTCGGAAGCAACAGCAGAAGCAACCTCTCCTGGGCTCAAAGGATGCTGAGGTGGTCGTGGGGAGGACACTGAACTGCATGGGCTGAGCTGGGTTGGTCTGGGATTGCAGCAAACATGTGTAATGGGAACAAATTACTTTTTTTCTTTTTTCAGAACAAATAGCACCCCCAAAGCTCTGGGCTTTACCTTTCGGGCCCAGGAGGGTTGCTCCTCTCTCCGGGGTCCCCAAGGGCTCCGTGGCAGAGGGGAGGTCTTCTTCCTCGGAGGAGCCAGCGCTGGAAGACTCTGCATCGCTGTCTGCCAACAGGACCAAGCGGGGCTTTATGCTGCAAGAGCAAAAGGGGAAGAGAAAGAGGGAGACGGGTGACCGTAAGCAAAAGCCGCTCTTTGCAAAGACCTGAGAAGGAGACCTGACCTTGTGCAGCACTGCCGGCATCAGGAAGTTCCTGTGTTATTTATTGATGCCCGTTCCCTGAGATTAAGGAGGTGCCTCCTGGTGACTGTGACCTACATACAGGAAGGGATCAAGAAGGATTTCTCCCTGGCAAGGAGGGAGCCACTGGAAAGATGTTTGTAGCTGCTGTGTTGCAGTTGCCTCAGCAAGTTGCCCTGCGTAGGGAAATATCCCTTGAATTTGAGTGAGAGATGAAGTCCTTCCACACTGGGCAACTTGTAGCAGTGTGACGGCATCTCATGGCTTTCTCCTATGTACTCCTGGGATGTGATGTTTTGTGAAATGCTTAGAATTATCTGCTCTCCCTAGAAATGGAAAGGACCCAACTGAGGCTATTGTACTTTAGAGGTATCATGAGAAACACAACCTTATGGTGACCCTAAGGTGGCCCTATCATGGAGGGTTTCTTGGCATGATTTGTTCAGAGGGGGTTTGTCTTTGCCTCCCCCTGAGGTTGAGAGAGTAAGACTTGCCCAAGGTCACCCAATGGGTATCCACATCTGAGTGGGGATTCGAACCCTGGTCTCCTGCAGTCCTAGTTCAAGGCTTAAACTACTACTCCACGCTGGATCTGAAGTAGCAATGGCACGCGATGCAATTCCCAAGTCACCACCTATGCATTATTCTCAATCCTACCAACAATATAAGCCTGCCAGCTGTTTGTTTCAGGTACTCCCATCACTTTTTGTTTTATTTCTCCAGCTGCTAAAGTTACAAAAAAAAATAAAATACAAAAGCTTAGTCTGGGAAGATACTGGAAGGAAGAGCTTTAGAGTCTTTTCACAGTACATAGCTGTAGTGCTTTCATCTCACTGTAACTGCCATGGCAACAGCCTTCAGAATCCCAGAATTTGTAGTTTGGGAAGGCACTGATACTGCTTGGCCAAGAATTCTAAGTGTCATGTCAAACTACAGATCCCAAGATTTCACAGGGTGGAGCCGCGGCAGCTAAGATGGCGTAATGCAACTGAGCACGGGACCTTGATTTTTTTTTTTTTATCAGCTTCAGAGTGAAATAGGAGGAGGAGAAGCACAGGGGAGAGAGCATCAAATAGGGACTATTTTGGATTATGCCACCATTCCCTGAAACACATACACACACCCAAATCAGTCGTGAAATTATTAGATTGTTTCCTTCACCAGCCATTTCTGCAGAACACAGATCAGAGCCAAATCGGATCCCTGTGTTTGATTACATTATAGGGACCCTTTCCTAGAACCAGCAGTAATTCTCCTGGTCTAACAAACAAGAACAATCTGATGAAACGGACGGCTCAGCACAATCACTGGGCCGCAGCGACGGGAGGGTGTTGAGCTCAGGGCTGGTTAGTTCTCATTCGAGTCATTCCTCACCCTGCCTCATCGGGCTGAAATTTAACTGACTCCTGGCTCTCCGGGCACAGACTGGGTCCTTTGCTCCCATTAATGGTGTGCTTTAATCTGATCTTTTTTTTTTCTTTTTCTTTCCCTAAGAGGCTAATGCAAATCATGGGTTTTCAAGGCTCTTGCAATTAAATTGCAGATTTATGGAGAGCATGTTGTTAACTCTCGACATTTGGCACACGTGCTTGGCATGCAGATGGGTGTACTGGGGCAGTTGTGCTGAGTTTTTGAAGGGATGAGTGTGGGAGCAAAGCCAGCATCTGAGGAACAAAGACCCTGAGCTCCAGTGTCCTAGTCCAATGCCCAAACCACTATACTATCCTGTATCTCTCTTTATGCATGTTACCTAGTTTTCATCCTGTAAGGTAGGTCACCCACGATGAAGATGGAGAGACTAAGGGAGAGAGAGAGAGATTTGCTTCTGGCTACATAAAGACACTACATGCTTATAGTAGTTTGATCCCACATTAACTGTCATGGGATATATAGTTTGGGGAGGGACTTGGAATTCCCTGCTAGGGAGCCTAGTTCACTCACCTGAACCACACCATGGGAGTCTTCAGTAGGGAATTCCAAACCCCTTTCCAGACTACAAATCCGGAGATTCTCTAGGTTGGAGCCATGACAGTTCAAATGATATCATTCTGGTATAACCTTGTAGTGTAGATGCACTGCCAGTGAGTTCATGACAGTGAGGAGTTTTGCACTAGGAACATTTTGATTCACAGCTCAGCTAGCATGACACTACACTAGCAGAACACTCTTAACATAATACAGATTTCCAATCGTGCTAACGAACAGTAAGACAAAAATAAACGCACGGGCAGATCAGATAACTCAAGTAGAAGCTGTGCTCCTCCTACAGTATATTGTTGTAAAAATAAGCATCTAGAAACCATGTGTCCCATTTTACAGATGGAGAATGCTACGATGGAGAGACAACTGTGCCAGCTTTCCAGGAGGGAAAGGTGGGGAGAAGCACAAGGGGACCTGAATTTCCACCTGCGCGGAAGGAAGTTGTTTTGGCCAAAATTAGGTCAGCTCGGCAGGCGCGTGCTAAGAGAGGCACTCGGAAGGCCTTACCCTTCCCTGCCGTTCTCTGCGTTCCCGCTGTCCTCTCCCATGGCTTCTTTGCCCAGCTTGTACAAGTTCATCTTTGTCTCCAGGGTCATCTGCAGGGCTCCGTTGTAGGTCACTTCCATGTCCACCCAAAGCCCTGCGGGGTAGAGTAGAGGTCAAACGGAGGGTTGCCTGGCTGCTGGGACGCTTTGCCCAAATTCTAACCAGGCTCAGAGTCAGGGGAGTAAGTAACCAGATACCCCAGCTTGGTGAGAGAGGCACAGAGGTCAGCCGGGGCTGACGATGAGAAGGGACCAGAGCAGAGCGCCAAAGAGAGAGCGGGGCGGGGGGGCAGGGTATGAGGATGTCAACAAGACAATTAAAGAGATATTCTGCATGGAAGGTAAAGGAGAATTATAATAAATAATTAGACCAAATCCCTGGTGGGAGGGAGAAGGTATGTATGCACATGTGATTTCCGCACTAGACTGTTTATAGTGCGATTATTCCACTTTCAACATCCTATGGAATCCTGGGGTTTGCACTGTAGGAGGGACCTCAAAGGCTCAAAAGCTTAAACTCTCAAAGGCCGCTCCCTAAACTGCAAACCCCAGGATTCCATAGGATGTTGAAAGTGATAGAATCGCTTTATCTAGTGTGGAAATATATACACACGTGCACGCACACACATAGTGTGTGTATGTTTGTGTGTATGTGTGTGTGTATGGAATATTTGTGGATTTACAGCTAAACTAAACAATTTATTAGACTATGGAAGATATTAAATATATTTGGGGATATGCTAACATTGTTGTAATACTATTGTAAAAGTTGTAATAGCTGTTAATAGATGAATTAAAAAAAGAAAATAAATTAAAATTAAATTTAAAAAATTAAAAGAGAAGGGACCATGGCAGCTCTGGGACAGGGTTTGTGCCCAGTGCTGTGAGTTCCTTCCCTAACATCTCTGGTTAAAGGGTTCAACGTGCAGGGAAAGACCTGGAGACTTAGTGTTGATCAGAATACATAACACTGAACTAAGTCTTCAGTACTTTTTGTAGGTGCTGAATGTACAGATCCAGTGTTGTTTGGAAGTAGCGAAATATATTATCTCTATGCTGTGGCAGCTTACCTCGATTGTCAACGGCTGGGCTGGATGCGCTGAGTATGTGCGGGATGGACGTCCCCATGTCCAGTTCCGTGAGCGTGAGCTCATTCATGAAGTAGGGCAGCTGAAGGAGACCCAAAGACAGAAGGGAAGGGAAGACAGGTAAATTAGCAGCAACCAAAGCCAAAGAAAGGCATTTGCTCTGTCGTCTTTAGAAGGAAAAGTCTATCTCCTTTGCTGGGAGTCTGGAACTAGCATCCCACCCTGTGAATTGCTCCTTGAGAATGACTAGAAATCACACCATGCAGCTTTTAACATATCTGCCTTTTCACTCCTGCTCTCAGAAATTCTTTAATCTGAGGTTAGTGTTGCCAGGTTTGCAAAACAGCAATATGGAACAGTTGAAATTCGCGACAGGCAGGGAGGACAAGAAGTAACAATTTAAAAGTTTGTAGTCTGCCAAAATACCAAATGAAAATATTGCTTTCAGTTACCTTAGCCATGTGTTTCTCCATAAAATTAACAAACTGTGCGCATTTAATTTATACTAGGCACACATTTCTGTCTTTATGTATGGCTCAAAAAAGCGGGATTTTTTGGCATCTCGTTCAGTTCATATAAAAGGCAAAATTTTCCAGCTCTCAAATAGGGGACTTCCTTCATAATAAGGGACACCTACTAAAGGACAAGCTTTCTAGCCCTCAAAATGGGACATCCCTTAAATAAAGGACCCCTGGCAACCCCAACTCAGGTACAGTGGTGGTCCCCATGTCAGCGGGGCAGTGAATCCACTCCAGGCTATATAGGAGCTTTCCAAAGTCCTGAACTCTGTTTCTCCTTGGATAGCCCCATTAAAGCTAGAGAAAAACTGGAATCGACAAGGGGCAGAATAAAGAACCACTACCTGCAACAGCAACACTATTATTATTAATAATAAATAAATATAAATAAATAATTATTAAATAAATAATAGTAGTAATAACAGCAGTTCTGCCAATCTGAGACAGGACGAGAGAAGGATTGGCGCGATGCCTCTTCCTCACCTTGATTCTGCCCAATTTCTTCTGAATCTTGTTTGAAACTTGGTCTGCCCAATATTTTTCCCTTAGGAAGTCCCAAAACATTCGGCTGAGCGCTGCATTGACCCAAGCCGTGTGGGGTTCACCCGTGGCGTTCGCATCCCCGTGGATCTACAAAGAACAAAAGGAGGAAAGCCACGGAAACTCTCTGAATGAGCTAGGGCAAGTCATACTTTCTCAGCCTTAGAGGAAGGACTCAGAAAACCTCCATGAACAACTCTTGCCAAGAAAGCCCTGTGATTTTTTTCTAATCCTCAAGTGGGGATTTGAACCCTTGTCTGTAGAGTTGTAGTCTGACGTTCATACTACCACATCACTCTGGTCTCTACGGTAAATCTACAGATAGGTACAAGCCATAAATGCAACCGTTCTACTCGAGTCAGGACTAGCAGCGAGATTCAGACGTGACTTCCCCAGGTGGCTGGAGGCTTCCTCACCTTTTTCGGGGTGGGGCTGCTTGCTGTGCTGGGGCAGGGGCAGGGGCTCTCGGGAGGGCTGGAGTCGCTCCCTGGAGGGACAATCCGGGACATGTACGTGTCATAATCCAAGAGGAGCTTCTCTCGGACGTTGACCACCAGGTCTTTGGGCTTGACTGCGGAAGGGAGGTCTTCGGTGCTGCCCCGGCTGCTGCTGTTGCTGTGCGTCCCCCGTCCCGAGGGGCTCAGCTGGTTCAAACCTGGCCAAGAGGAAGGGGCAGAGGTTAGTAGGCAGCAGTCAGGGGTTACCTGGATGGAGGAAAGCCATCAGCTCTGGCCCCCAGCAAGCAGAGAGCTGATGCTTTCATCGCCTTCTCTTTCCACTGAGGCCATTTCCGCACTAGACTGTTATAGTGCTATTATTCCACTTTCAACATCCTATGGAATCCTGGGGCCTTTTAAGGCTCCTCCCTAAACTGCAAACCCCAGGATTCCATAGGATGTTGAAAGTGGAATAATAGCACTATAACAGTCTAGTGCGGAAATGGTCGGAGACTGCTCTAATCTCCTGGCAGGTTCAGAGACACACAATGGCCAATCTACCAGGCCAGACTTTGGGGCTTTTCCTTCTTTCACCATGCCTGATGAAAAGTTCTGGAAGGAAACAAAACTTTGCACAACTTTTTTGGCCATTTTAGTGGCCATCATACAAAGCATGTCCCTATTCTACATTCTGTTTTTGCTCAGGTGTGGATAGAAACATCATTTTTTGGGACTATGCCTTCCAAAATCCTCCAGCAAGTATGTCTGCTAACAAGGCTGGTGGTGACATTCTGGGAGCCGTTGTTCAAAATAGTAATTTTTAAGAACATAAGAAGAACCATGATGGATGGCACTACAGGCTAATCTAGCCTATGTGTCTCTAGACTGGAGATGATAGATTGCCGTCTTGACTAGTAGCCCAAATTGATAAGCCTGACCTCAATGAATTTCCCTCACTTCCTTTTAAAGCTATCCAAGTTGGTAGCCATTGGTATATTTCGATTACAACTGTTATTGTTACTCATTTATATCCCACCTTTTTTCTAATACTGGAACTCAAGGTGGCTGGCAAACAATGAAAACCGTACAGATTTAAAACACAAAAACCCAGCAATAGGTGTGTGTGTTTTCTTTAATAACAGTCAATAATCTAGAGAGTTAAAAGCATTTTGAATATATTAAAAGTCAGAATATATAATATGCTTTTGCTCTCATGTGGCAGTGAGTTCCACTGTTAAACTGTACGCTGTGTGAACAAGTCCTTTCCTCTTGTCTGTCCCAAGCCTTTCAGCCTTCAGCTGCAGTGGATTCTGTTGTGTTCTAGTACCAAGACAGAGCAAGAAAACCTTCCCCATTTTCTCCACATAATAGATAATTCTACACCCCTCTCTCATACCACCCACTATCTCCTATGTGACAGCTGAGATAAATGTGGCCAAGAAACTTCAGAGTGTGGGTCATGGTGGCAGGAGTTACTAATGAGGAAGAACACACAAGCCAGAAGAGGCTGCAGCAATTTGCTTTTGTCTGAGCCTACTGGGAAGGATGAGATTCTGTTCTTTTTTCTCCTTTCCTTGGTGTTGGGTTAGTGGAACGCAAAGTACTTTTGCACTTTGAACCCTGGTTGCAGCAACTGAAGTAAGCTGAGGACAAAGGGGAAAAGTAGAAGACGAAGAGAGAAACTGGGACATTTTGCAAGCAGCTGAACAAGAGGGATGGCAGACGATAAATAGGTCCCCATCCCTGCCAAATGGGGACAGTTGGGCATTATTTCTACCCAAGTCCTAGAAACGGACACTTGCTGGGTACTTGCTGAAAGCAGCTGAAAAATTGGGATGGCAGATTGGGATTAATCAGGACAGTTGGATGGTATGTTTCTCTTACCATTCCACCCCACCCCAGGCTCTGCATTTCCAAATGGTATAACCTTTTCCAGCCTCTTCTGAGAGAGAAGCTGGGCTTAATACGTTGCGTTACCTGACCGGAGTTCACTTGGGTTGGCGTTGTGCAGCTCACTACTCTCTACCCGAGAGGCCCTGGTGAGATGCTGGAACCATTCCTCCTTATCCCGTCCCGTCCGGCCAAAGAGGTAAAGAGTCCTTTCCTGGTGCTCGGATGGATGCTTCACGGGGGTCTCCTGGCCCGGAGGCTGCCTCTTCTTCATGCTTTTCTCTCTCGGATGGTCTTGGTCACCGGACCCTTTGCTACTCTGGTCGAGTTGGTCTGGGAAGGAAATGCAGATGGGGTATTTCTTGTTCCACATCCTCTTCCGGGCCAGAGCAGGTGGGGACAGGAAGACCTAGAATAACCAAGGAGAAGACATGAGGCCAAAAGAGGCCCTGGGGCCACGATGGAGGGGGTTGCCAGTTCAGGGTCATCCCAGGGCCTGAGGCTGCTGGGACAGAACTTAGGGGATAATGACCTCTGAGACCGTTCGGGACAGTTGAAGGACATGCAAACTAAGTGTGGTTCTTGAGTACAATTCACCCATCACAGTCCCCTGCTGTTGTTATAGAAGACACTAAACTGTGGGTCTGTTTCCCTACCGGAGAGACCTACCTGGGCACCACTAATCTCATAATGTCGGTGATTCACAAAAGCCACCTCGGCAATTTCTTCCTCAAAGGTGGCCCGTCGAGGGATGTTATTCTTGGGGTAGGAGAGCTTCAGGCTGGAGTCTTCCAAGGTGACGAACACAGAATGGGTAAGAGACGGGTGGTAGATTTCTGGATCATAGAAGTACATTTGATTCATCCACCCCTGGAAAGAAAGGCCTTCGTGGTATGAAATCAGGCATTTGTCAGAAGGATGTTGTCCTAAAGTTAATCTTAGTCGATGCATCAGGTTAATTGTGATAAATTAATCAGTTCATTAAACTGTGCCTGGAAAAATCTGCTTCTAAAAATCGAATAGGGGAGAAAGTATTTGTTTTTAGATTACTATTGTTGTTATGTGCTTCAAGTTGCTCCCAGCTTATGCCAATCCTAAAGCAAACCTCTCACAGGGGTTTTTTTTTGGCAAGATTTCTTTAGAATGGGTTTGCCTTTGTCCTTCTCCAAGGCTGAGTTTCCATGGCTGAGCAGGGATTCGAAGCCTGGCCTCCAGAGCCCAGTGTTCAAATTGTTACACCACACTGTCTCTCCTTCTTACATTGCATGTATATTGTTATTGTTACCGTCCCATCATTTTTCCAGCCCAGGACTCAATGCAGCTTTAAAAAATTACATCAACGCAAAGTTAAACATAAAATTGCACTGTCAATAAAAGTAGTTGAAAACCTAACCCATTAAAAAGAACAACAAATATAAGCAACACGATACATTGGATTTGCAACACCTTTCAAGCTGTAACATTTCAAATTAGTGCATGCTAGCATTTTGTTCGCTAGCTAATAATAACAGAGCCTTTCCTAGGCTCTTCTGTTCCCCTCCCAAATTCTCATACAGCTTTTCAACAGTTTGACATTGCAGCGGGGTCTGTCTGCCTTTACCTGCACCTTTCTCACCGTTCGTAACAATAACATTTCCTCATTCCCAGTACAGTTTCTCAGCTGATCCCATCATCCCCTCACAGCAGAGCAAAGCCCATTTAAGCATCAGAATAAAGCAGCTATCTAAAAGCATGCCAAGGAGAGCAAAGCCAACCTGACAACTTCCCAACTTCTAAGATCTTCAGGGGAGGCACTTCTCTCAGCCTCACCAACTTTACAGACACATTTAGTGGGAATGTGGGAAAGGGCCTTCTCTGCGGCTGCTCCTACCCTCTGGAACTCCCTGCCTCAGGAACCTGGCCTGGCTCCCTCTTTGCACTCTTTCTGCCCTGAAAGAGTTCTCTATTCCAGCAGAACAGAAATTGCTGCTGAAATTTCCTCCTCTACACAACGATTAAATGTGCAGCAGCCCTCTCCGGTTTTCAGTTTGGCAACCTTGCTACCTTGCAGATGTATGCTCGAACCTGGTAAGTTAGGAATGGAGTGTCCATCACTCACCTGCCCCATGTGCAGGCCAGGCTCATTGCATTGCCAGACTGAAAACTGTGGAGACATTTCCTGTACTTTCAACCGGGCAGCACGCAACGCCTGTTGAAATTCCTTCTTCCAAGCAACCATAGGAGTCACCTCCAGTCTTTGCTCTAGCAACCCTAGGCCAGAGGATGCAACCTAGCCTCGTGGGAAAGGATTTTGTTTGCTCCCCAAGCAGCAGTTTGCACATACAAACACACCTCTGAAGGTGCTCTAAGTGTGTGCTAGTGAAGTCCATGTCCCACGTGAAGAGTACTAGTGAAGTCCAAAGGGCACGGAGTGGGATAAATGCATGCACTTATATGACCCCGCTGCATCTCGAAGAAGGCTTGTCTATATAAAATGCAATTATTACAGTAATGTGGGGAACCTGTATGCGTAACGCACCAGGGAGAGCATGAGAGATGTGTGATGCTGTCTGGGAGGACCAAAGACCCCAACCTCTGTTGCCTAGCAACCATTATCTCTCTAGATAAGTAGACTAGAGCCTCTTTGAAGCCAAGGGTGATGGGGGGGTAACCTTTCCCAAGCTGATTGCAAATTAAATTGGAAATGACCCATTGTCCCACAGACATCAAAAAGAACTCTGAGCAATCCTTCCTCTGACAAACCGGTAAAAAGCTTGGAGGGAAAAAAAAGATCCGGCTATCTCCCAGGGCTATCTGATCTAAGGACATGGCCCTGAGTCTCCTGTTTTCATGAGTTGTCTCCAGGCAGAAAACAAGGGTGCAGATTCTACAGTTTTGGGGGGCTCAGCTCCAGGCAAGAGGAGAAGTCCATGGCCATTTCCATATTTCCATTTCCAGTCGGCCCCTCCCGAAACTGCAAACCCCAGGATTCCATAGGATGTTGAAAGTGGAATAACCGCGCTATGAGAGTGTAGTACGGAAATGGCCCATCTGGAGATCTGCAGTTCAGCTAGCAGGCTGATGGCTTGCTGAAATTTGCAAGGCTTCCTTGATCCACTACTGCAACTTGCAAAGACTCTGCATGGGGGGTTCTTGGCCATTTCCACATTAGACTGTTAAACTGCTATTATTCCTCTTTCAACATGCTATGGAATCCTCAGGCTTGCAGTTTAGCGAGGGGCCTGAGGATTCCATAAGATGTTGAAAGCGGGATAATAGCACTATAACAGTCTAGTGTGGAAATGGCCTTAGTTAGCTTCCTTCTTCCCTGCCAGTTGCAGTGGTTTCAGGGCTCACCTTCCACTTTACTCTGCATCCACCTTCTGCCTGGAAGCAAGGAAGGGAGATTTATTAGAATCTACAGGGGCCATCCAGGGGCCATCCAGTCCAACCCCCTTCTGCCTTGCAAGAATACCCCATCGAAGCATTCCCTGGACAAATGGCCATCCAGCCTCTCTTTAAAAACCTCCAAAAAAGGATCCTCCACCACAGTCCGCTGAGGCAGCAGCACAGTCCAGTGTCAAACAGCACTTACATCAGGGAATTTCTTCCAAATGTCTAGGTGTCAGTCAAAGCATTTTTATGCCAACAGATTTTTAGAAACTGACTAAGATGAGCTTTTAATACCATGCCATGCTGTTTCATGGTTTGTATATAGACTTTTAATGAATGCTAATGGCTTTAACAATTCATAAATTGTTCGATGGTCTTTTAAGTAATTTTTATATTTATAGTTTTATTGATGTTTTTGTATAGTTTAACTTGTTGTAAGCCACCTTGGAGAGCCAACGTGTGACATAGTGGTTTGGTTGAACTAGGACTCTGGGAGGCCATGGTTCGAATCCCTGCTGAGCTCGAGAAAGTCACTGGGTGGCCTTGGACACATCACACTCTCTCAGCTTCAGAGGAGGGCAAGGGCAAACTCCCTCTGAAGAAATCTTGCCCAAGAAAACTCCATTATTGCGTTAGGGTCACCATAAATCAGAAACAAGAAAGCCACCTTGAGTCCCACTACTGAGGAAAAAAAAAGCAGGATATATAAGTAATTATTTGCAAGGAAATTAAAACAAAGGGATTTTTGTTTCAGCGTTTTGGCTCCATTTGGCTCCAGTATGGGAAATTTGATAGATTTCCTCCTACCTTAAGTACGTTGGGTTCTCTAGGCTGCTGGTCCAGCAGGTCCAGCATCAGCTTGTCCTGGGGGGACTTCATTTTCCGCGGAGAAAGGGGACGCTTTGGCACCAGCAGCAGAATGATCAGGAAGCCCAAAATGAACCCGCAGGCCAAGCCAAGGCAGAGGCCGGAGATGTAGGGGGGCAAAGGCAGGACAAAGTAGTTATAGGCCAGGATGGCGATGCAGGCGAGGGCTTTACTTGGCACGGAGCTACAAGATTTGGGGGGACGCAGGGCGGTGAGGGGCTGGATTGTCCGCACCTCGTCTTCGCCCCCACTCTTGTCCTGACCCACCTCTACCACTTGGATGACATCCCCATAGGAGCAAATTTCATACCGGCAGTTGGAGGAGGGACCCCACTTCTGTTCCGCGGGGTGAAATCCGCCATTTGCCCTTTCCTACACGAATGGCTTAAGATGGGGCCCTGCTGGTCAGTCTCAGGACCGGAGAACTCCTCCTTGGCCTCCAAGATGGTGGCTTCCTTGCTGTGGCCAGAAGAGGAGTCGTGGGCATGGTTGCCGGAAGGGTGCGCTTTGTGTTTGGGCGAAATGTTCTCCTCCCCCATGATTTTGCTGAGCCGACTGAGGGGCTCCTGCATGGCTTCTGAAAAACGTCTTTTGGTGTCCTCGAATTTGGCTTCCTGAGCTTTGAAGAAGCTGCCTTTGCTTTCCGAAGGAGAGATGTTGGGGGAGGAGGGAGCCGTCCTCGAGTCGCCATTTTTGCTCTTTGTCTGAGTGATCTGTCGCCACAGATGGACGTTGAGCTTGGAGTCGGATTTTGACTGCGTCACCTCGGGCTCCAGGCGGGAAATCTCGGTGGAAATGGATTTGACCAAGCTCAGCAAAGGCTGGGGCTTGAGAGAAGGGCCGTCGCGGGCCTCGATTTCGGTGGAGATGGACTTGACCAAGTTGATTAATGGTTTGGGGCCTTGCGGGTTGGCAAAGACAGCTGACTTTGGAGGAGGGAAACTGGGGGAGCTCGAAATGGGGGGAGCAGGAGGCAAGAAGCCTGACTCGGGTGGGGATGGCACATGGAATGGGGCGTCTGCTTGGTGGACTTGCTCCTCCCTGATCTCCTCTTCACATGGAGAAAAGCTGTCTGGTGACTGAAGGTCTTCCTCCTCCTCCTCATCTAAGGCAAAGATCAGTTCGTTCCCATGTGCACTTTCCCAGTCCTCATCTTTTCTAGGTCCAGTGGGGTGTCTGGCTAGCTTCTGGGAATGAGGAGGTTCATTTCCCTGTAGAGGACACGGCTGGTGGTGGGAAGACTCTGCTGTAGCCGGGTCTGAAACGACTCGAGGATGGTCGGCCATCTTTCACATCCTTACTGATGCTGAGCCTAAAGACACAAGAGAAAGCATCAGACAGATAGAGAGACTGACTTACAAACCAACTCCCATTGCATAGAGATGTACCTCCAGCCCCCAGAGAAACCCACAGAAGAATGATTCAGTTCCACAAACCTTTGCAAACTACACTAAGTACCCAATGGCCGACAACCTATTAGTGATGTGCACAGGCGGAGGTTGTCCTACACATACAGAATGATGTTGTTGTTGCGTTGTGGGTGACTGCTGTCTAGTTGATCTTGACTAATGGCAATCCTATGAATGGGGCATCTCCAGGTCACCTTTCCCTCAACGGCCCTGCTCAGGTCTTGCAGATTCAGGGACGTGTCTTCCTTGACTGAGTCTATCCATCTGGAATGCCATCTTCCTCTTTTCTACTGCCTTCCACCTTACTGTCTTTTCGAGTCAGTCATTTCTTCTCACGATATGGCCAAAGTACGACAGCCTCCGTTCAGTCATCTTAACTTCTAAGAAGAGTTCAGGCTTGATTTGCTGCAGGACCCATTCACTGGTCTTTTAGCAGTCTAGCACCACATTTCAAAAGAGATTTTTTTCCTATCAGCTTTCTTCACTGTCCAGCTTTCACAACCATACGTAGAAATTGGAAATGGCATGGACAATCCTAAATTTAGTATTCAATGATATAGCTTTACACTTTAAGGTCTTGTCTAGTTCCTTCAAAGCTGTCCTGACTTTTTTTGGTGGGGGGAGAGGCAAGGCGAAATGGTTGTATCCGCCTAAGAGTTGCATCAATGGAGTTGTCATGTGGAACCACTGTGTGTATTCAGCATCAGACCACGAGCCTGGAGACCAGGGTTCGATTCCCCAGTCAGCCATGGAAATCCACGGGGTGATGTGTGCATCACACACTCTCAGCCCCAGAAAACCCCACGATAAGCTTGTCACTGTAAGTTGGAAACAACTTGAAGGCACAAAACAACTACAACATCTCTCCAAAAGTCAACAGAGCAAAAACCAGCATCCCTGAGTGCACAGCTAATATAAACTGATAGCATGTTCAAGCTCCTCTTGGTGATTTCCCTTTGTTCTTAAATTATCCGTTAACTCCTCCATTTCCCCTTCCTTTTTAATTAGTCCTCTCCTTTTAACTAAAATGATGCTAGATATCAAAATAAAACTCTCCATCCTTAGGAAACTATGAACTTTCATAGCATCCTTCATGATGCACCGGTAGCATTTGGGATTAAAAGGAACAAGCCTAATTCTTTTATAACCTAGTAGACTTCTCAGTCTTTTTGGTTTGTTGGCTTATTTTTTTTCGTAAAATTGCTCTGTGGATATGTGTTTTCAACTTGACTTTAGCTTCAGGCTAAGGAGTGACTCATGCATTGCCACATTAATTTTAAATCAGAGTGATTTAAGATAATGCAATGGATTAAAAATAGCCTGGCAGGGGAAGTCTCTACAAAGATTTCTGTGGGGTCACACACACCCATCCCTTATATATTTATACATTTATGGGTATGCATGGGCATTATTAGGCTATGGAATCAGATTATTTTGACCTGAAGCAGTACTACCAGCATTATCTCTCTGTGTATTGTAGCATAGAAAAAAAATACTAACTGTTGATCCAGGACAGAATTCAGTTCACTCAGAATTTCCCCTTCAGCTCATTTTCATTGGTTTTTTTTAGAAAGTACGTTTCTGAGCCTTTGGCTACAGCGATATGCTTGTAAGTGCATGGCCAATGCTTGCTGGAATCTTATTTTTAAAAGTGGCTCTAGAAGGTTTCTAGGGGCTCAAATAGAAAGGGCTCAGGGGTCTAAATCCAGCTGCTAGTCTCAGACTTTGCTTGAGTGGTGGAATGAATGAATCTGGTCTAGTTAAGATTAGCAATTGGATGTCAGCCAGTTTCTCACACCTTGCTCTCTCTTCCTCATTACTAGGAATGGAATAACATATACAAATAGTGAAAATGCAGAATAAATTATGCAAAGGAATTCCAAACCACACAGAGAGTTTTGACTCACAGCATTTATGAAGCCTGCATTTTGCTTCTCTTATGCTAATACAGGATGTTAAGCTACGTATGTCAGGTTATTTATGCAGTGCAATATTTGCTTAATCATCGATATTTACAATGTCAGTGGGAGTTTTCCTCCCATTTCACTTAGCAGACAGGGGGCTGTATTGTTTCAGTTTAGATCGGACTCCTCCACACCCCTCCCCTCTAAAACTAGTTAATGACAACCTGCATACAGTCCTCCCTCCACATTTGTGGGTTTAGCTTTCATGAATTTGATCATTTGCAAGGCATGCACATACCTTCCTTTCCCCATTCTCCTCTTCCCATTTGCTTGCATTTTGCCTGGCGTGGAGAAGCAAAGCGAAGGTACCTGGGCAAAAGGCAAGAGAATGGAGGAAGGAAGCATGCTTGGGCCTTCCTTCTCTGCCTCTGGAGCTTTCCCTGCCACTCCTTTGCCTTTTGCCCAGTGCTGAGTTCATGCACCAAGGCAAAAAGCAAGGGGAGAGCGGGGAGCCCCAGAAAGGAATGGGAGAGAGAGCACGGACAGGGTTATTAACAAATTTTCCCACTTTTGCAAGCGTTTTGAACCGTGACTCCTTGCAAAAGTGGAGGGGTAGCTGTAATGCCAACTGATCAACTACATAATGAGAAACACGAATGCAAACACCCCATATCCAGCCTGGCCTTCAGGTGGCCATGAGATTCGTCATCCCATCCCCAAAAGTGTCCTTTGAGTGACTCATATTTGCTCTGAGATTCATAAACCTTGGCCTGGGCATATTCGTTAAACAATTCAGCAATTAGATCTTGCATGAAGAGTAAAATGAGGACATTCTCCCCCATAAGAATTCTGCCTCCCCCAATGAAGTTTTGATTCAGTCCCCAAATTTCCACCATTGCAGTGACTCAGTGCAGTCAAGGGACGGAATTCTCATCCGCAGAGCAAATGCCATCATTCCCCACCCACCTCGGGTACCTCTCCCTCTGCAAGCCGGGGCCCACAATAAAAGCCACACTGTTGTTTAAGTCAACATTTGGCACGGAGGACAAACACAGTCTTCAAGGGTAGGACCCTCTGTGTACATGTGGCTGTATGTCACAAGCACAGACGTGAGTTACGGTAATCAAGAACTCTGTTGCCTTTCTCCAGCTACACTGATAAACACTCATGTTTGTGACCTTCACGTTCCTCAGATAATCTTATTTTTCTGGGTTCCTCATCACACTGAGCACCCCTTGCCTTTCCACAAGCAGGCCGGTTCGAAAAGAAACCTGTAGCCCCAGCCTAATGCGGGCATTTTTAAAGAGCGAGCAGACGGGCGAGGGCCCCATTGGGGCTTAGCTTCCTCCTGTCTCCTCTTGGAAAACCATTTAAATGAGCTTTATGAGCTTTTTTCTTCTCCTTGGCAAGAAAAATGCAGCACGAGGCACATTGTCCCCCTGGCAATAAGAGTAATTAACACAGATATGATGAATTTCAAGCGTGAGAATAACTTCATGTTTCATAACTAACAAGATGGGAACCGGGCTGCAGCAGCTCTGCTGGCTGTGGCAGAACTGGGGCAGACATCGAAGGGATGTCATGTTGAGGAGGGAGCAGACTTGTTTTCTGCTGCTCCAGGGACTAGGACAAGGAGCAATGGATTCAAGCTGCAGGAAAGGAGATTCCACCTGAACCTCAGGAAGAAATTCCTGATGGTCAGGGATGTCTGGTAGTGGAATATTCTGCCTCCATGGAGTGTGGTGGCGTCTCCTTCTTTGGAGGCTTTTAAGTAGAGGCTGGATGGCCATCTGTTGGGAATGCTTTGATGGGTGTTCCTGCATGGCAGGGAGTTGGACTGGATGGCCCCTGGGGTCTCTCCCAACTCTAGGATTCTATGAACTCTGTCCACCCACATGGACAGACATATTTTGTGCCCACCTGCTAAGCACGGCAGACCTACAAACAATATTACAAACAAACCAATTCCATTGTTGGTCTACTCAGCAATAAGTTCCACTAAGTTCCATGTGATGCGGAATAGAGAGCACGCTGATCAAATTTGCAGATGACACCAAATTGGGAGGGGTTGCTAATACGCCTGATGACAGGATCAAAATTCAAAAGGACCTGGACAGATTGGAGAGTTGGGCCAAGGCTAACAAAATGAACTTCAACAGAGAGAAATGTAAGGTCCTACACTTAGGCAGAAAAAATGGCATGCAGAAATATAGGATGGGGGACACGTGGCTGGCTAACAGTACGTGTGAAAGGGATCTAGGAGTCTTCACAGACCACAAGCTGAACATGAGTCAGCAGTGTGATGTGGCAGCCAAGAAGGCCAACGCAATTCTTGGTTGCATCAATAGGAGTATGGTGTCTAGATCGAGGGAGGTACTGGTACCACTCTATTCTGCATTGGTTAGACCTCATCTTGAATCCTGTGTCCAGTTCTGGGCACCCCAGTTCAAGAAGGATATGGATAAGCTGGAGCAGGTCCAGAGGAGGGCAACCAAAATGGTGAGGGGCCTGGAAGCCATGCCCTATGAGGACAGACTTAGAGAGCTGGGTATGTTTAGTCTGCAGAAGAGAAGGTTGAGAGGGGACATGATCGCCATGTTTAAATATTTGAAGGGATGTCATGTCGAGGAGGGAGTGGGCTTGTTTTCTCCTGCTCTTGAGACCAGGACAAGGAGCAATGGATGCAAGCTGCAGGAGGGGAGATTCCGCCTGAACCTCAGGAGGAATTTCCTGACGGTCAGGGCTGTCCGGCAGTGGAATGTGCTGCCACGGAGTGTGGTGGAGTCTCCTTCTTTGGAGGTTTTTAAGCGGAGGCTGGATGGCCACTTGTCGGGAGGGCTTTGAGGGTTTTCCTGCATGGCAGGGGGTTGGACTGGATGGCCCCTGTGGTCTCTTCCAACTCTACGTTTCTATGATTCTATGATTCTATGTTTCCAGGCAAATGTGTATGTAGCCATTTCTGCACTAGATTGTTATAGTGCTATTATTCCACTTTCAACATCCTATGGAATCCTGGGATTTGCAGGTTAGAGAGGGGCCTTTGAGGATGGCCTTTGAAGCCCCTCCCTAAACTGCAAACCCCAGGATTCCATAGGAGATTGAAAGTGGAATAATAGCACTATAACAGGCTAGTGCAGAAATGGCCTAGGATTGCAGACTGTGTTATGTTGGCTGCTGGGCATGCAGATAGGTCTGAGATGAAGGCCAGGATTGGGTCGTATATATTTATTAAAATATTTATATCCCACTCTCTGTCTAAAGATCTCAGCATGCCATACAATAAAACCAGCCAGACTAGAATTAAAGTGATTTTACAAGGTTAAAAAGATAGGACATGATTAAACAAGTAAAGACTGTTTACAGCAGTCCAAAACAATTTGAAACAACGTAAATGTGAGGATTTATGTTGAAACCCAGTGTTGGAATTTTATTACCCTAGAACTTAAGCAAGAAAGCATGTGGGCATCAATAATAAAGTAATAGATCAAATAATAATCATGCATAGCAATTTTAGCTTGATTCTGGTCAGGCTTTGACTAAAAAATTAAACGACAATTTTACATAAAGTTAATAGTTAAACTCCCCTTCTAATGTAAGTACAAGTAAATTAGACCGCTCAGCTTATGAATGGTTAACTGCACATTAACTCTCCTCTGCTAACCCTCCCCTATCCTGAACCTCCTCTACCTCTGAGTTTTTTAGGCCGTTTCTGCACTAGATTGTTAGAGTGCTATTATTCCACTTTCAACCTCCTATGGACTCCCGAGTTTCCTCAAAGGCCCCTCCCTAAACTGCAAACCCCAGGATTCCATAGGAGGTTGAAAGTAGAACAATAGCACTCTAACAGGCTAGTGCGGAAGACAGCATCCCTATCCTGTCATCTTCGAGAAGAGGAGAGAACAAATCTGATTGTCTCCAGCATTTCTCTCTGCCATGCTGCATCGTGTGGTTTCTAAGTATTCCAGAGGCATTCTCCCATCTCCGGAGAGGTTATTAACTTCCTGAAAGCCCAATCGATAGGACAATAAAAATGGTCCAGATTTAGAAAGCTCTTTGCATCCAAAAGGAACTTGCAAGGCACTTTGCAAAAGCCCATTTCTTGCCTGAGAAATAGGAAAAGAGCGTTCTGGTCGGATGGCAATATGGGGCAGTAAATCAGTTTTACAGAGGACGCCAGCATCATTTCAGCATGCAGCTAGTCTGTAGACATCTCCAAATGTTTCTGCTTAGGGATTTATTTACTAGCAGGCGGGTCTCTGTTAGCACTCTTGACAGTCGACCTTCTTTTTAGAAAGGCTTTTTTTATGACTGCCCCCCCTTGTTTTTTGGTCCTTGTCTTTTGCCTAGCTGAAAGCACGGAGAAGATGCTGAAGGAGCTCTGGAGAAACACAGGCTTCCAGCGCTGGGCCATTTCCGCACGACAGTCTTATAGCGCGATGATTCCGCTTTCAACCTCCTATGGAATCCTGGGGTTTGCAGTTCCGGGAGGGGCCGGCCGGCCCCTCCCGGAACTGCAAACCCCAGATTCCATAGGAGGTTGAAAGCGGAATCATCGCGCTATAGACCCGGTGCGGAAATGTTCCTGGTGTCATGTAGAGATCTGCGGAATTAGGGGGAGGCATGTGTAGGTATGTAGAAATGCTGGATGTAACAAGAACAGTGGGAATATAATTGAGAATGAATGTGGGCTGGAGTGTTAAAGACCAAATGATCGGTATTGTTTATTGGCTGGGGCAATAAATAGCAATTGGCCAGCTTAGGTAAATAACATTTGCTTGTTGTGCTTAGATGAAGGCAGTCAGAGGGTGATTTACTAAGATTAGGCTGGAGGATGCATTGGGGAGGTTTAGAATTAAAATATCAAACACCAGGGAAGAATTTCTAAAGATCAAAGTTGACTGGAGACAGGAGTTGCTTTAACCAAAGAAAGCCCATTTGGCATTTATAGGAAGGGGGGGTGTAAACCTGGAAGCGGCGCAGAAATAGATGCTGATGGATTGTTGTGCTTTACTATATAATAAAGTAGTTGAAGCAATATTTTAACTCCAGCAACTAGCCTATTGTGTTTCCAGGAAACAACATGGAAATCATACCTGTGTTTTTTTTGTGTTTTTTTTGAGCAACACAAAGCAGAAGTTCTTGACAGCTGGGTTGCTTCTATGTGTCTGCAGAAAACAGTGCCATAAAACTCGGGAAAGAGCCGGGTTCTAGCCCTCCGTGTGGGCAAGAGGCACGGTAAGCAGCAGCTGCTCCTGGACTCCCCCTAGCAAAACAGAAGCCATTTCCGCACTAGACTGTTATAGCGCTATTATTCCACTTTCAACACCCTATGGAATCCTGGGGTCTGCAGTTTAGGGAGGGGCCTCAAAGGCCATCCTCAAAGGCCCCTCCCAAAACGGCAGACCCCAGATTCCATAGGGTGTTGAAAGTGGAATAATACGCTATAACAGTCTAGTGCGGAAATGACCAGCGAGAAAAAGGTGGGAACAGATAAGTCAAAAACAAAAACAAAAACCCACCTGTCCATAAGTTTGTTCATCAAAATGGAAATCAAGTAATCATTAGAAAGTTCCAAATGTTTTTTGTTACTTATGCAAGCCTTGTTGTTTCATTCCATACTTGCATATGGCTAATTTTGTATAAAAATGGTTCACTGAAACTTTGAATGGCTCTTCCTGTTTGTGGAAGGAACAAAGAACCTACTCCTATTCTTTCTGCGTTATTTCTGCTTCTGGCACCAATTTTTTTCTTAAAGACGTCATGGCCAGGAACTCAACTACTTTGTTAATGGGGATATACCTGCATTTATTTGTTTCTTAATTTATAGCCTGTTTTTCTCCCAGTATGAGACTCAAAGCAGCCTACAATATGATTTAAAACAAAATATAGCTAAGAGAATATACAGCACAAATTCAAAAAAAAAACACAACACATTAAATAAATACTCCAATTAAAATATTAAGTTAAAATGCTTAAAAACCCATTCAAAACCTGCAGCACACTTCCATTTTAGAAAAATCCTTCAATCCCAAAAGTTAAAAACCAAAGTTCTGTTTCAATAAAGTATTTGCCTGCAGGTAAAAAGAGAGGGGCTGGAAGGGGATGTTGGGAAGTCTGGGGACGAAGGAATGTTATTCTAAAGAACTCTGATAAGAGAGAGAACAAATGCAGATACAAGATTGGCTGCTGGTGGACAGGAAGTGAGCCTGGGGAAATAATTATTTTAATTAGCTGACGAATAGAGGGCTTGCATGTGCAAATTTGCAGTGTTACTGCTTGTAAGAAACTGCAAATCCTAAAAGCTTTTAATCTTGGCAATGGCCACAATGTACTGCTGTTACTCCTAAATTCCTGAATAAAGCTTTTGCAAATTTCTAAGCATAATTTCTGGGACTGGAGTTATCATGTACCTGACACAGAAAGCCACCCCACCCCCTGAAGATTTTAAAATTTGGGCAGGCTTGTATGGAGAGACACAGGCTTCCTGATAGTCTGGGCCTAAGCCATAACTCTTGGGAATTTAATCAGGCTGATGAATTGCAGCTT
Source organism: Iguana delicatissima (assembly GCA_948472985.1). Classification (NCBI taxonomy): domain Eukaryota; kingdom Metazoa; phylum Chordata; class Lepidosauria; order Squamata; family Iguanidae; genus Iguana; species Iguana delicatissima. Next base: position 2,518,184 of record CAOKZL010000019.1, on the reverse strand, counting down.
GTTTTCATCAGCTGTGGGACATTTCCTTTGCTTTGAAGTGACTTACAAATGATAACAGAAAGCCCAGGAAATCCCTCATCTAATTATCTCCTGAAAGCTAATTGCCGCTGCCGCGGTTGGTTCTGCCAATGAAAACCTTTTTGCTTTGCTTCTTGATTAAGGGCATGTCTGCACAGAAAACTTAAACTGATTGAACTGGCACGACTCCCATCCACTCCCAGGAAAGCTGGGGATTTATTTACTTATAGATCACCAAATGCCACAGTCAGGCCTGGCCACGCCATTTGCATTTCCAGTCCCTATATACGGTTGCGAAAGCTGGGCAAGCGAAGACCGTGAAGGAAGCTGACAGGAAGAGAATCGGCTCATTTTAAACATGGTGCTGGAGGAGAGATCTGTCAGAACCCTGGACTGTTAAAAAACAAATAAATGGGTGCGAGAGCAAATCAAGCCTAAATTCTCCCTAGAAGCCCTGATGGCTGGATTGAGACTGTCGTACTTTGGACAGAGATGACATGACTCGCTGGAAGAGAAAATAATGCTTGTTGAGATGGAGAGCTGCACAGTTAGTGGTTTGAGCACTGGAATATGACTTTTCAAGACCAGGGTTTGATTCCCAGCTTGGCCACGAAAACCCACCAGTGATCTTGGGTGCATCACACATTCTCAAAAACCCATGATAGGTCCTCCTTAGGGTCACCGTAAGTCAGAAATGACCTGAAGGCACACAACAAGAAGAAGACGGAACGTGAGACCCAGGGTGGTGCAGTGGTTAGAACAATAGACTATGGCCACTTCTGCACTACCCTGTTACAGGCCATTTCCGCACTAGACTCTTAATAGCGCTATGACTCCACTTTCAACGTCCTATGGAATCCTGGGGGCTGGCCCCTCCCTAAACTGCAAACCCCAGGATTCCATAGGACGTTGAAAGTGGAGTCATAGCGCTATTAACAGTCTAGTGCGGAAATGGCCCTACTAGTGCTATGATTCCACTTTCAACATCCTATGGAATCCTGGGGTTTGTAGTTTCCTGAGGCCAAAAGGCTCTCTGGTTGGCAATCTTAAATGCCTCTCCCTAAACTGCAAACCCCAGGATTCCATAGGAGGTTGGAAGTAGAATAATAGCGCTATAACAGTCTAGTGTGGAAATGGTCTGTGTCTGAAGATCAGGATTTGAATTCTCGCTTGGCCGTGGAAACCCACTGGGTCACCTTGGCCCAGTCTCGCTCTCTCAGCCTCAGAGGAAGGCAAAGGCACACCTCCTCCGAACAAAGAAAACTGATTGATAGGTTTGCTGTAGGGCTGCCATAAGTTGGAAGTGATTCAAAGGCACACAACAACAATAGGTGGAAGGTGGCAGGAAAAGAAGAAGAATATATTACAGGAGGATGGACTCCATCAAGGAAGCCAGGGCTGAGTTTGCAAGACCTGAGCAGGGCTTTCTGAACAAGGTCTGTTGTATTAAGTGGAAGGCAGTAAGGAAAGAAGAAGGCGGCGTTACAGATGGGTCGATTCACTCAAGGAAGCCACAGCCTGGATTATGCAAGTCCAGAGCAGGGCTGTTAATAGCAGGGAAACTTAGAGGGTCTCTGTAAGTTGAAGTCAACTTGACAGCAATTAACAACAACAAAAAATGCATTTATTAAATATCCTGCCATTCTTCCTAATGGCCCCCAAGGCATATCACAACCTGAACTATAAGAAGGTAGATGGATGAAAACCTACTAATTAAAAAAACAACAACCCAGGATTCCATAGGATGTTAAAAGTGGAATAATCACACTATAAGAGTGTAGTGCAGAAATAGCCTGAGATTTGGGACTTACTGCTATAGTCTGCTGTAAGAGAAGGCCTTCCTCCCTTCTAAAATTCCAGTTTATCCCAGATTCCTGCAGAAGACCACAAGGCATCTGTCCAAGAATGTCAGAAGCCCTGAACTAAAGCATTCTTCCACTGCAACATTTTATTGCAGTTATAATGGATTTTTTCTAAAAAAATATCACAGTGGATCCATCTGTACTTGGACATGGTGTAGCTCAAATATATTTGTCATCAGGATAAGTGGTTTTTGGAAGGTTTTAGAGGAAAGAAGCCAATGCACCACTGGCATTTTCTGTTTTGAGTGAAGGCAAGCCACATTGGCTTAACCTGCAGCCTGCGATTCAAAAATGAAGACTGGATTGTTACGAAAAAAGAAGGATACTCTTTAAAAAACCAGTTACAGGTATACCTCAGTTAACAAAGCTGATATGTTCCTGGGTATTATTTTTTTTTAACCAAAAATTTAGTATGAAATGCAGAAATAATATGAAAAGAATAAAGTGAGCTTCCATGGTCTAGAGGACTCTGGCCTACTTCTATCACATATGTTCCAAGGAGATAATGGAACTCTTAAAACAAAGACCTGATAGGTTGCTTCTGTGTTGCAGTTAAACTACTAGTTGCCAAAAAATGGAAGAGGATGGTGAAAGGTTAGGAAATCATGAAACCCTATGAGGAGTGGCTTAGAGAGCTGGGTACCTTTGGCCTGGAGAAGAAAAGGTTAAGAGGCAACGTGATAGCTATGTTTAAATATTTGAAGGGATGTCCTATGGAGGATGGAGCTAGCCTGTCTTCTGTTGCTCCAGAGACAAGGACATGGTGCAATGGCTTCAAATGTAAGGCAAAGAGATTCCACCTAAACATTAGGAAGAACTTCCTGGTGATAAGAGAAGTTTGACAGTGGAATACATTGCTGCCTTGGAGTGTGGTGGCGTCTCCTTCTTTGGAGGTTTTTAAAGAGAGGCTGGATGGCTGTCTATCGGGAGTGCTTTTATGGTATATTCCTGCATGGCAGAATGGAGTTGGACTCAGTGGCCCTTGTGGTCTCTTCGTCTCCATGATTCTATGTTGACAAGCAACGTGAAGGCACGTGCACAGGAAGGGCTGTGTGTGTATGTACGTGTGTCTTTATTGTTTGTTGTTGTTGTTGGTTGGTTTATTAAGAGTATTTTTCCTCATGCCAGGGCTCCCAAGCCAGTGTGCACCAGATGTCAGATCTGCATCCTTTTGATTATTTTGTACAAAGACAGTGGACAAAGTGGGCCTTTGCTGGCCAAAGGTGGCACGCATCACAATGGGAGCCAAGGAGGTGGATGAACCCCTGATGCTATGGGTGAAACCCTGGGGTCTTGTAATGGTGTTTCTGGTACACGGCTGGCCCAGCAACAGCAACATTCTGTTGGGAATGCTTTGATGGGGTCTTTTTGCATGGCAGAATGGTGTTGGACTGGACGACCCTTGAGGTCTCTTCCAACTCTAGGATTCTAAGAGGATCAGGTAGCAAAGGATGGGGAGGACCCTTTAGTTAGCTGCTGGGCTAGATGGATAAACCCTTTGACCTTCTGTGCAACAGCTACGGATATTCCTTTTGGAAGGCAGTGCTAACTTCTCAGCTCAGAAGTGTAGATGCCACATTCATCCGGTCTCACCTTTGACAACTGAAAAGTTCATCACTCCCCTGAGCTAAAAATAAAAGGTGTGCCAGCATCGTTCCTACCACCCTATGTTCACACCACCCTCTGTAGCCGAAAGTACAGCTTTGCAGAGCTGAAAGGAATTGCAAGGACAACTTCGCTCTAAGAATAAACTGAAGTGAGAATTATTTTGTTGCAATTGTGGCTCTTTTAAGAATGCCAGGAAAACTCTGGTTTCTCTTCAGATCGTCAAACCGCGGTGCTGAAGCATAGCCCCAAAATAAGTTCAGCACCTTGGACAGCTCATTTAAAATCCAGACCAAAACCCGGGATGGTCTTGCTGCCACATTGCAATAGAAGCCCCTTGTTACTACCGAAAGAGAGAGACAGAGAGAAAAGTTGAGAGTCTCGGGCTATGAAGCAGAGATTCATAGAGTTGGAGGAGACTTCAGGGGGCCATCCAGTCCAGCCCGGTTCTCCCACGCAGGAATACACAACTAAAGCACTCCCAAAGATGTCAATCCAGGCTCTGTTTAAAGAGCTTAAAAAAAGAGAGAGAAAATGCACCCCCAATGCAGTCTGTTCCACTGTTGAACCGTTCTTACAGTTAAGAAGTTCTTACTAATATTTAGGTGGAATCTCTTTCCTTGCTATTTGAATCTACTGGTTCCTGATCTGGTCTTTGGAGCAGCAGAAAAGAAGTTATCTCCATCCTTCATAGAACAGCCCTTCAGATATTTAATGAGAGCAGCCATGTTCCCTTTCCATCGTCTCTTCTCCAAGCTAAACCCACCAAGTTCCCTAAGCCATTCCTCATAATACTTGGTTTCCAGACCTTTGACCGTCTTGGTTGGCCTTCTCTGGATGCAAATCCTGTGGCAGAGAATGGATTCTGTCCTTCTGTGATGTGAAAGCTACTTTCAAAGCCAGGATTTGACTACTGAACGTGGAACGCTATAAATCAGCATGAGTTTTGTGGGTGGTGTTCTCGCAGCTGCTGTTATAGCTTTGCTGAAAACAGCTAAAGGCCTTTGCAAACCTCACATCTATCTATTCCTTCATGTCACAGATTAGCAATTTACAGCACATCGATGGCAGACTTAAGAACCCACACAACATTACAAGTTGTGAAAAAGAAGGATATGCTCTCAGCAAGAAACAGTACCGATTAAGTGTTGCTATGGTCTGTCTACACCTGTGAAATTAGAGAGTGCATTGGAAAGCATCAGTTCCTAGGATCAAACCACATATTAACATATTACATTTATGGCATTTTTTTTCCAGATATGTAATTCCTTCCATCTCTAAGCAGTCAGACTTGCAAAAGAAGCCTGTGTTTACCTTCTGATGACCAATTGCAAAAGAAAAGCAAGTCAATCTGCAACCTGCAGAGTGACCACGAGGGAGACAAGCTTGTGCTAGGATAAACAGACGTCTTTTGCTTCTTAAAGGAGCTCCACCTCTAAGGATATGCTAACTGGATGATCTGCTTTACTGTCCAGCAGCTCTTCTTTTTAGAAAGTAAACTCCCTAGCAGATTCTAAGGTCAGACTATGCAGCTGGGCAGAGAGGCTGCTGAGAATTTTTAACACAAAAATCCCTGCAGAGCTGAAAGGGACCCTTGGAGTGCTCCAAACTTAAACGGGTCAAAGAAAACTGCATTATAAAGGTGATACCTTCCTTTTTTTTAATTTTCATTTATTTATTGGAGTGATTAGCAAACTGATACACATACAAAAAATTATTCTAGTAATTAATACAAAGCCATTGGTGCTTCATCTAATAAATTAATTGTACCTATAATGTTCTCACTGCTATAACCCGTAACCACTCCCCTAGGGAACTAATTTAATTTTTATTTAAAATCCCTTTCCTTTGATGTGGAAACTCACATTCATTATACTTTTTATAATTTTGTAATTTAAAAAGAGGCCTTCTTTCATTTTAAGTTAGGAGAAAGGAATGCTTTTAGAAGTGTGAGGACACAAAGGAAAAAGGTTGATCTTTTAAGTGAACAACCTTTTCAGGCTTCCATTATATTGTACTTTCCATTTGTTTATCTTTTGGGTTTTAATGCATTAGAATAATAATAAAAAAAAGAACCACCTTTGGCCTCTCGCCTATGATCTGTCGCCCTTGCCTCTCATCCACGGAGTTGCACGCTGGAGAGAAAGAGGCGGAGGAGAGGCCCTGGCTTGATAAACATTCACAAGGTGCCTCCCCTGCCACAGGTAATAAATTCCGCTCCACGCGGAGGGAGGCGAGGGCTCCGGAAGTCTCTCTGGGATGAACGGCTGACCCAACTGAAGCCGGCAGCATCCAGAGGGCACCGTGGCTTCCATCATACGGGTTTCAGAGCCCTGCCTAACCCTGGCTGCCTGCTTTTCAGAGCTGCTACGCGAGTGCAACGGCACTCGTGGATAGCTCTCTCTCCCAGGGATGCTTTAGCAGTGGATTCCTCGATGCGTACCCTTTTACATTGCACAGATGAAAACTGGGATGCACATGGCAAGCAACCTCAGGGTATAGTCAAGAAGGTAAAGGTGATTCATGAAGAATGACACATACGCTAGGAGAGGCTGCAACAGCTTGCTTTTGCCTGAACTGACTGGGAAGGGCAAGACTTTGCTCTTTCCTCCCCATGGCTGGGTTAATTCAGTACAAACTGCTTTTGCATGTTTGAACTTAGTTTGAAACAACTGAAGTAAGGTAAGGACAAAGGGGGAAAGCAGGAGGAGGAGAGAGAAACTGGAAAGCCACTGAAAAATTATAATAATGATATAATTATGCTGGGTATGTGAGCAAAGGCCAGCTAACAAATTTGCCTGTGGACTAAAAAATGTTGTGGTCTTCTTCACACAGAAAAAAAATTGCTTCTGTAAAAGTTAAGAGGTTTATATACTCCGACCAGAAATTAGGCAATGGTTTCTCTTCAGCTTGTAGAATTCCTTCCCGTTTTTAAAGCAAACATTTTGCTGCACAATTCCATGCTGCACAATTCCAGGTTACTTGTGGTGGCCTGCTTCTTGCAAAAAGAAAAGATTGCCTGCATTTTACGAGCACCCACAACATAGCAACACTTAGTTAATGCAAGCTGTTCTAGCCTTTGCTGCACAGCAGAGATTTTGGACGTAGATGCAAACCTGGCTCAGAGTATTTTGCCTGTGTGAAATTACGCTACGGCCTTCGCTGCCAGACGTATAGCATAGCTTGTTCAGAATTCAGTGGAAGTGATATGATATTGCATAAGAAGGAAACAAGTTATTCAACGTCTTTCATTGCTGCTTGCAGGCTTGCAGACTTGCACACCTGGGTCATTGACGAATCACATTTACAGGGTGCCATGTACCCACGGCATCTGTCAAATTCGACAAAGGGCATTTGTTGGGGGGAGCGACACACATCTGGGATTAGGAAGGATATTTCTGCTCACCCTCATCCCTTCTTACCACTGTTTCGTCCCTCTTTCTGTCCTTCCTGTCTTCTCCCTCTTTGCGAAACATAAAACATGTGGCAACTCCCTAGGGCAGGGATCTATTCCATCTCTTTAAAGCATCAGATAGACTGAAGGAGGTGTGTCAGTAACAAAAAACATAGATTTGGGGATCAATGGTAGCTGGTAGCTGCTATGCCAGTTGGCCAACGGGTCATCCAGGCTTTAAAAGAGCTCTCCAAGGAACTGAACACTATATCGCTCAGACAGATTCAGGACCTTGGATAGCTCTTTTAGAGCTAGGGGAAACCTGGCATGGGTTCTCCGCCCCACTGACATGACTCTTCACCCTACTGAACTGAAATTAGCTGAACCAATTTTGGGCTTATAATAAGTAGACGGGTAAGAGTCAAACTGCAGCACTGAATCTGCAAAAACAAAACCTAAATATATGCAGCTGTTCCACGCATGAATGAGACTGAAACCTGCATGTAGCTCACCTTGTTGACAATGATCCAAATAGTGTTTTTGCAATGTAAATACGATTACCAATAGAATCTGAGATACAATTCCTGTTTATTGGCTGGGCTTTCTAAGTAGTGGTGCAACCAGCAAAATAAAGCCTGAGTACTGTCAATTAGCCCCAATTGGGGCTTGTATTTGTTTTAATATATTGTATTTATTTTAATTGGTATGTTGTCTTAAGTCCCAGTTATGGGGGGGAAGCAGGATATAAATAAAGTTCATCACCTCCATCCCCATCCCCATTATCTCTAAATCACTGATGGTTCAGATTTCCAGTTGATAACATCTAGTATATTGTGAAACTAAAGAAAATAACAATAAAGTAATAATATAATACTTGTTGTTGAGTGTTGTTCCCAACGTATGGTGACCCTAAGGTGGCCCTATAATGGAGTTTTCTTGGCAAGATTTGTTCAGAGGGGGGTTGCCAGCACTGCCTTCCTCTGAGGCTGAGAGAGTGTGATTTGCCCAAGGTTACCCTGTGGGTTTCTGTGGCTGAGTGGTCTCCAGAGTCATTGCCCATTTTCGCATTAGACAGTTATAGAGCTATTATTCCACTTTCAACATGCTATGGAATCCTGGGATTTGCAGTTTAGGGAGGGGCCGGAAAGTGGAATAATAGCGCTATAACAGTCTAGTGTGAAAATGGCCACAGTCTGATGCTCAAACTAGTATACCACGCTGGGTCTCAGTACAATACTAGCATAATAATTTTGCTCCTAACGTACCTGATCCGACTGGGAATATTTTGGCAGGAAGGAAGCCTGGCAGTATTTTTCTTCTTGGTGGTTCCTCATCTGAAAAGAGCCTCCTTCACCTCCTGGCCCTCAAAGAGAGACGCCTTTTGGTCAGGCGCACATCAGTGGTTTTTCTAGTGGGCCACAATTCTCCCCAAAAGCGTGCGTGCAACTCCGACGCTTGTGTGGAATGGCTCAGGTGGTTTAGAGACAGAGGTGGGCCAACGGCACATGTCTCCACACCTGCCTCCTATGTCCTGGAGGGAGTCGAGGTGCCGAACACCGTATGCGACACAGACTCACACACGCAGCAGACGAGCCTGTAAAGCCGGAGAGTGAAGACTGCAGACACGAGCCCAAGCGAGAGGCAATCCTGCTACGGAGGCGGAAGGAGAGGGCCAGGACTGAAGGGTCTCTTTCAGCTCAGGGGTTCTTTCCGTCGATGCTGAGAAGAGACCACAGCCATGAGAAACTAAGACCCTCCCACTTCCTGCCTGCCTCTTTCATATTCTGCACCAAACATTCTATGGACTGAATACATTACATACCCTCTGTACCACCGACAGAGCTACCCATCTACCCATCTTAACTGGAAGAATATTTAAGAGAAATCTGACTTTGGGTAAGGTCAGCGCTGAGGCTACCAGTCTACTAAACAGGTCCACCTGTCCATCTGGTTATCTGTCTCCTTCCATGTATTTTTATCTCCAGGTGTCTACCTCCCCGATTATACATCTCTGTTTATATATCTTCCTCCATTCTTTCCTCCACAACAGACAGTCCAGTCGAAAGTTACTCTTTTCCATAATTTCCCCCTGAAATCTGCAAATGCTCACTATAACCCCTCACCCTCCATCCTTGGTGTGAAAACTTCAGTCAAAACAGACATGCACACATATAACGTTGCCCCCATCTTCTTCAAGCTTACCAACGTGGGGATAGGGGTGGCCCTCCCTCCTTCCTTCAGGTGCAAGATCCGCACCTCCTGCTGCTCCCCTTTGGGACCGGGACGTGGCTCACTCACCGTTCTCCTTTCTTCCTGCCCCAGCAGCAGCTGCTTGCTGGAGGATTATCCACCGGTCTGAGCAAGAGCATCTCGGCTTGGGCTGCTGCCGTCTGCTTGCATCACCACCTGATCCGACCCCAACTTAAGCTGAAAGACGGACGCCGCCACAGCCATTCCCGCCCTGGCCGGAGCAGCCTCGAGGAGGCAGGAGACCAACCGCAGGCTGGGGACAAGGAGGACTGCCTGCCAGGGGATGTGGTAGTGATGATGGAGAAATCTTTTGCTGCATCCTCTTAGTTCATTCCGGTGCTGATGCTGCAGCAGCCATGGCCCAACTGCAGGGGTGTCTCTGAGACCGAAGAACGTGCCCAGAGGGGAAGGTCCCTCTTCTTAAGCCAGGGTGACAAATCCACTTCTGGTGTGGGGGGATCATTCACAGCCGCCTGGCTGGCCAGCTGTAGGAAAGGAAGAGAAGCAAAACACAGTGAGGTAAAGGAGGGATAGAAGCATATACACAGAGCAATCTTGCAGGGATGGAAATCGACCACAGATTCGTCAAGCACTAACCCTCAGAGCTTCCTATGTTGGTGCATCTACCCAGGAGGCTAAAAATAGAATCTGTCCCCCTCCCTAGTTTCTCAGAAGCCCCCTCCTTCCTTCCCCATCCCTCACCCCCCCCTTGCAAGGCAAACATTGGATGCCATAAAGCAGAACTGGCCAATCCCTATGGAGAGGGGTGGGCTTTTCACTCCCCCCCGCTTCCCCCTTGCAATGGGGGGTCAGTTCAGGACAACTGGGAGCACACCCAATGTCGGAGGCCTGTTCCCTCCCTTTTTTACCTCGGATATGGCAAAAGGAATGCAAACACGCAGCAGAGACACACAACAAACCCTGAGAAAAGCAACTGTGGGCTCAGCTCCCTGACTGAGGTTTCCAGGGACAATTTTTTAAAAAATTAAATCATTGTTTTCCTGCAGTTTTCTTCCCTGTATTATTGTTATTGTTCCCGTCATCAGCATCACCATCACCAATATAATATTATTATTTTCTTACTTTCAGAGTCCGTCAGGTGCTACTGCAAGGGTGTAGCTGAGAATCCTGCCTCCCCAATGAAATTTTCCTTTGCCCCCCCACTTTCTAGCATTGCAAGGACCTAAAACTTCAGTCAAACATTTAGAAACTGATTTTGTAAAGAAAAGCAGCAGGCAAAATGAGCCAGAGAAGGCAAACCCAGCAACAGAAGAGTTCTAGATGGGAACAACTTTCTGTACATCTCTCTCTGCGTTGCTAGAAATTTGGGGGGTGAAGGAAAACTACCCCAAATGGCCAAATTAACTCGGGTTTTAAAATATAAGCCTACTGAAGATTTTTTTAAAAGACTGGAAACCATTTATGGACTTTTTGAGCAATAATGTGATAAATTGTGGATATGGTTGCTTAGGTGGATCTGTAAGGGTAGAATAAATATTTTTCTGTCTTTTCTTGTTTTCTCTTTCTCATAACAATTTTATCTCTTTACAGAGTCCTTTTGTGTTTTAGTATGTTTGTGTTTAGTTAGTAATTTAGCATTCTAGTGAGTTACTGTTTAGCATATTTTTTAGTTTATTGTCTTAGCATGTTTCAATTTTATGTTTCTGTTAAAAAGGTTAGTTGAAGTTTATATTATTTTGTGTAAAAATAACATTTGCCGTTGCCTTCCTCTGAAACAGAGTTTCCAGCAATTGGTGTTCCTTCAATGGTCTCCCCTCCAAGTTCTAACCAGGCCTGACCCTGCTTAGGAAAATGACACCTTGTGGCAGAACATTCGCACGCCATTTTGCAATTCCAAATTAATTTGTGTTTATAAAAGCCCTGCATTTTTGCTGTGATTCAGAGAGGCAGGTATCCACACTATGATTGCATTTGGAGTCCCAGGGAGAGATATCATTGTCTGATATCCCGGCATCCTAGAAGTGGGAGGGATCCTAAGGGTCAGCTAGTCCAACCCCACACCATGCAGAAATCTGTAGCTCAAGTGCTCTCAACACTCTTCAAGATTTTCTAGGCAGAAGTTTTCAGGTCTTAGGTCCTTTCCACACCACACTGTTATAGTGTTATTATTCCACTTTCAACCTCCTGTGGAATTCTGGGATTTGTAGTTTACTGAGGCCAAAGAGCTCTCTGGCTGAGAATTCTAAATGTCTCTCCCTAAATTGCAAACCCCAGGATTCCAGAGGAGGCTGAAAGTGGAATAATGGCACTATAACAGTGTAGTGTGGAAACACCTTTAGTCTGAACTATCCAAGCCACTGAATCCTAGTCCCAAGATAGGTTTACCACTTCGGAGAAAACCTTTAAAGTTCAGACTTAAACCTTGAAAAGATTCACCGCTTCATTGACACCAGAGCTAGCAGCCTCCATTGGACTTCAAATGATTAATACCCCTGGTTTTGTAAATCTGGTTAACTTCCCTGTTATATTCCAAATTGCTTTGGTCAACTGTTGTGTATATGCAGAGTGTGCCCCCAAAATGTAATTCTAGATTTTTTTGGCAGTTTCCCCCCAGAATACACACACACACACACACACACACACATACACACGCTTAAATCTTCCACCAGTAGAGAAGTGACCCTAAATTGCAAGATAAACTTTTACTGAGGTTTGTAGCTCTGTGCTGTGACAATTTGAACGCCTTGCATTAAACTGTAATTTAAGATGGAATCTATAACACTAATTAAACTATTATAATAACATTTGTTCTTGAATATACATGTTTTTACTTAGCCTTCAAATAATAACCGTAGCTACTTTAGCTCTTAAAGTCTAGATTTAAATCGTTTGGAGAGTGAACATAATTATAGTGATTATGTTTAGAATATCTACATTTATATCTACATTTATGTTTATACTAGGAAGAGGTGTTGAAGTAGAATTGAACTTAAAGCCAGCTGACGAAGAAGTCGGGAAGAAATTCAAATGTTACTTGACAGTATTTTCTTATTTCTTTCCTTTCCTTTTCTTTCTTCACAATGTTAGTATGTCCTAAGATGTGCTGCATACGTATAAGTAAGATTGGGTGGGTATTCCAGGAACTCGGGTTTTTTTTCTTTTTTCTCTCTCTTCTTTTTTCTTCTTTTACTCTGTAACTCCTTACTTTCTTTCACTTTCTACGCTATTATGATATATGCTATTGTTATTACTATTGTTATCGTTGATGTTGTTTCTTTTCTTTTGTATGTATTGAATTCATAAAGGCTATTTTTAAAAAAACGCCCTGAGACACATCGATTTATTAACCAAGGCCATTTCCACACTAGATTGTTATAGCGCTGTGATTCCACTTTCAACCTCCTATGGGATCCTGGGGTTTGCAGTTCCGGGAGGGGCCTCAAAGGCCATCCTCAAGAGCCCCTCCCTAAGCCGCCACGCTCAGGATTGCACAGGAGGTTGAAAGTGGAGTCATAGCGCTATAACAGGCTAGTGCGGAGACGGCCCGGGCTGTCCTCGACCCAGGTCTACGCGCCTCCACCTTCCGGGCGCGGCCGCGCGCTGCCCCGCCTGCGGGTCCTGGTTGCCCGGCAGCGCCCCCTGCCGGCGCCCCCGCTGCAAGTGCAGCGGGCGGGCGGAGGCGGAGACCGGGGAGCCCGGCCGGAGGAGGAGGAGCCGCCGCCGCCGCCGCCGCCGGGGCCGGCCGGGGCGGAGGGCGGCCGGTTGTGTAAAGGGAAGCCGCGGCCGCCGGAGCGCCGCCGCCGCCGCCGCCGCCGCCCCGGGATCCCGCCCGCCGCCATGTCCTTCTGCGTCTTCTCCGGAGGGGAGGTCTATCAGAACCACTTCGAGCCCGGTAAGGGGGGCAGGAGGGGGCGGAACCGGAGCCGGGGGTGGTGGGGTTCCTGGGGAAGGGGTCTCCATCGATCCGGTAGATCGCCTTCGGGGAGGTCTCCACGCCATCGGTCCAGCTGCCGGGTGAAAAGCGTCCCCCTCCCTGCATCTATGGGCTGTATCCTATCAGCTGTGTTGGTAGCATGTAGAGGATCGATAGCTGTATCGATCCATAGGCTATCCTACGGCTGTGTGTTTGCGTGCGCCTTCGAGGCGCCTGTCGACTCACGGAGACCCCGCGAATGCCATGATTCGCATTGAAATAAAGATTTCTCCCTACTTTGGCTCAGTCGTTAATTAATTATCGTTTACTACCCTGGCTCAGTCATTAACCCCACTAGTCCCTTCTCTCCAGGGTGAAGGGCAGCCATTGATTAGCCCTCTTCGGGTTCATTCACTTACAAAGCTGGCTAACAATCGCACTGTCCAGCCCCTATCTGACCGCATTTGGGGGATGGACTGACACTGGTTTAGTGTGTGGTCTGAAAGCCCCTTGCCCAGTCCTCTTGGGCACATTGGGGGGGCAAAGGAGAGGGTCTTCTTGGGGGCCACTCCCAGGCTTTGGAATTCCCTCCCTAGAGAGGCCAAAATGACCCCGCCCTTGCTCTCCTTCCTGGCCAAATGAAATCTTTCCTATTCCTTCTGGCTTTTAGGAATTGACTGCAACCAGCTTTGCATGGTGTCCTTTCTTTGTGATTTTTTAGTATTCTGTCTTTTAACGGTTTCTTTTTTTTAGATTTTAGATGGTAAACCTGAGAACGGGAAACTCTGATATCACATACTTATTAGCCACCCCGGGGACCTTTTTGGCTGAAGGGTGGGGCATAAATACTTTAAGTAAGCCAGCAAATCAATCAATAGATCTACAGATTAATTGCTTTTAAAATAACTTTACTAACATTTTGTATGGTTTTAATCTGTTCTCGTTCCAATAATTTGTAAGCCGCCTTGAATGCCAATACAAGGAAACGATGGGATGTAGACAAATGTTATCATCAGAAGCAGGCTTGCTTCACATCTGGTCAATCTGTACGTGGCCTGAGTAATTTTGGCCAGCTGAGATGTTGTTGAAGCCCATTTTCTCCTTTTCTCTATCTCCTCCCCATAGGAATATACGTTTGCTCCAAATGTGGCTTTGAGCTGTTCTCCAGCAAGTCCAAATATGCTCACTCCTCTCCGTGGCCAGCTTTTACCGAAACCATCCATGATGACAGCGTCTCCAAGTACTTAGAGCGCCCAAATGCCTTCAAAGTAAGTACAGAGGTGTTCTCTTGGGGCTGAATTGAATCCAACATGCATTTTAAAAATGTACTTCTCCTGTATAAGCGATAAGTGGATCTCCGAATCTCAGTGTTTAGGGGCAAAGACTTCCAGGATTTAATTTCCAGCTAGTTTGAGGCCAAGTGCTTCTCTGTTCAGAATTAAAACACTACTTTAACCAGGACTGTTTCTAAAATAACAGTTTGATATAGAATCCCCACTCTTATTTCACTTACTTTTTGCAGGAAACTCAATCAGTGTTGTGCTTTCTTTTCTCCATTTTTAGATTCCATTTGTGTTAGTCCCTCTCCCTAAAAATTCACTCGCAGCGCAGGTTTGTCTGGAGTGGACTGACAAAGCAAGCTATTGTACTTTTAATTAAAAGCTTTTACCAAACAGTTCCTATTTTAAAAGAATTTGAATAATGAGAAGAAATCAACAATTGAAGTCCCTCTCACCCTTAGGGAGGAAACGAGAAAACTGTTTAAAAAGGCATTCAAGTAGAGAACTGTGCCACATTAAATAGGAAACAATTAGACCCAGGATGAGGAACTTTTGGATTGCAACTTCCACAATCCATTGCCCTTGACCATATTGGATAGGGCTCATGGGAGCCAGGTCCTAAAACAATTTGGAGGCTCCCCACTCCCAAATTAGATACAGAAATCACAAGGGGGAAGCTTATAATAAAAGGTGCAAGGGCGCTTGGGAAAATAGAATTTACTTCTGAATAAACTTTATAGATCAGCAGTGCTAACAGGCCCTAGTGTGGAAACAACAACTGTGTGATAAGAGTTCAGGGGGTTCTCTCTCACTCTTCTGTGTGCTTGCCTTCTAGGTCATGTGTGGCAAGTGTGGCAACGGTTTGGGCCACGAATTTATCAACGACGGCCCCAAGAAGGGTCAGTCTCGCTTTTGAATATTCAGCAGCTCTCTCAAATTTGTCCCTAAAGGTGAGTCAACCTCAAAGCTGGGCTCTTTTTCTCTCTGGCTTGTAAAAATTCTTGACCAGTTGAATACCTTAATGTTTTGAAACACAGCAGAAGGTTTCGGGGCAAGGCAAATTCTGTGCAATTGTACAAGTCCAGAAAACTGGCACTGGGTGCAAGAAGTGATATAATTTCACATTCAGCCAGTTCCTTTGCATTAGCTGCTGTAAAAGGTGCCTCTTTCTTATACAGAAGAAAATTCTTTTATGAGTACCCTGGACACTAGCCTGCCTTGATGCCCTGGGTATCCATCCAAGTGTGTTGCCTCAGAAACCTTGGACATTTCCGCACTAGACTGTTATAGCACTGTTATTCCACTTTCAACATGTTATGGAATCCTGGAGTTTGCAGTTTAGGGAGGGGCCTTTGAGGGTTAGCCCTTTGAGGTCTCTCCCTAAACTGCAAACCCCAGGATTCCATAGAAGGTTGAAAGTGGAATAATAGCACTAAAACAGTCTAGTGTGGAAACAGCCCTTGGGATGCAGGCCTTGAAACGTGTCTGATGGGGTTTTCCGTACATCTGCAACCCGCGCCTTTGTGTGTCAACTTGGAAGTAAGTCGCAATGAGTTCAGAGGACCTTGTTCTTAACTCGCTATGTGTTGGCTTCCAGCCTTAGCTAAGTCATTGCTAGAAATCATTCCAAAATGACTGCTGGAGGATTTGTCTCTGCTTCCCTTTCTCTTTTCCAGACAAGGTTGAGAAGAACTTGAAGAAATAAACTGTTTTGTCTCCTGTCTTCCCTGCATGGCTTCTGGGGGGTCCAACCAACCACCTACCCACCCACCCACCCACTGAGACTCTTCGACTTGGCCCACCTTCACTGGTGGGTGTCCTTTCCTTCCCATCTCCTCTTTTTTTTTTTGAAAGGCAGGATGGATAGATGACAAACGGAGTCACTTCTCCAGATGATTTAGTCCCTAACAGATGGTAAATACAGAGCCTCTGGCAGTCTCCTGCTTGCGTGCCTTCCATGTGGACATTTATCTTGAAACAGTTCTGATTTTTGTATCTTCTTCCCACCAGCTGGACTCTCCTCTTTATTCTTGTGACCAGGTAGCACCTGGAAGCGGCTTACAGAGGTCTGTTGCACTTTTAAAAATCTAACTCTCCAATGCAAAATCCTAGACGAAGGCTTGGTTTCAAGCAGGACATGGTCCAGAGTCACTTTGCTGAGCTGGAAGGACAGTAATGGATCTGAGGTGGACTGCAAAACCCATAAACACCTGCCTTGCTGTCACCCCAGGCAGATGTCCTGTAACTCCAGTTTAGCGACTTTACTGGAGGAGAATTTTAAGGGAGAAGCAAGAGATGGTGGGCCAACACCGTAGAGTCCATCCCTCATGGGCAGCCAGCAAGCCATTCCGTGGCCGCAGAAGCCATTGCTTCCCTTCTTCACCTCGGGAGTCTCTACAAGCCTAGGTTGAGCGTTTGGACCTCAACTATCAGTCCATTCTGGTGGCTACCACAAAGGTAAAACGGTTATCGAAAAGGTGCCTCCTAGGATTGTTTTCAATCCAGTGGTGGAGTCTCAGGATCCTCTCTGACACCATCTAGGTTGCGTTTTTTTCAGGATCTCAGTAGATCTCTCCAAGGGTGCTCCTCAAAAAAGATCTTGGGTTGCTTGACCCTCATGCCATCCTCCGACGCCCTCCTGGGGCCCAGCTCCTGGCTTATTCAGGAGCGGTCATTGTGGCATCCGAAACCGTTATTTGGACCTAGACGATTATGGTTGGGCCCTCGTCCCCCTACCCACCCCACCACTTGGGGCATTTTTGGTGTAGCATCACTGTATGAATTGCCCCTGTGTAAACCCTTCCTGGAAAGCAGAGGTGAGGAAAGTTGATGTGAGCTACAGAGAAAATGCTCTGGGTAATTAATACTGGGATTGCCATTCTTTTGTTCCGGCAGAACTCTCGTGCCTTTAACGCTGCCACTGTCCTTTCCCCGTTACTTATTTTTACGGCAGGAAAAAAATTTAGCTGCTTGGTTTGTGTCGGGAACCTCTCAAAGGCACAGGAGCTCTCTCAGGAATCAAAAATTGGTAGCTTAGTTGTCCTTTGACTTTAGAATAAATTCCAAATGATTTCTGGCCATTTCCGCACTAGCCTGTTAGAGTGTTATTATTCCACTTTCAACCTCCTATGAAATTCTGGGGTTGGCAAGCCCCAGGATTCCATAGGAGGTTGAAAGTGGAATAATAGCTCTATAACAGTCCAGTGCAGAAATGGCCCCAGTCTCACCTTTTGGTTGAGAAGCAAATGAACTGGGCATCATTCTGATGTCTACCATTTGAACCACTGTTAAGATCCCATTTGCACGTTTGTTAACAAGCAGAGGAAACAGATGGACCAAGAAGTCATATTTCTGTTTGCCTGGCTTTCAAGCTGCAATGTGCTAAAGGAGGGACTTGTACAGATCGCAGCTGTCCTGAAGTCACGGGTCGCCTACGGTGAGATCTGCAAGTCCTGACTTTGGGCATCCTAAATCTAAAGCATGAATCTAACTTGCTTTTTAAACAAGCCTGGTGATGTTACGAACGTGCACGTTGGTAGCGAAGTCCTCTAGATGCTCAGGAGGTGAGGATGTCGCCTATATATATTGCACAGGCTTTACGAACAAAATAATAAGAAAACAACATAGCCTCTCCATGCTCTAAGGGCTGATGCATCGGATTTACTTGAATCTGCATGTTTTTCTTCCTCTTTGCCTTGCATCACAGTGACCTTCCTTTCTGGGGCCAGAGGAAGGACTTCTTGCAAAATTTGGAGCATCTTTCATTGTCCTTTTCAGCTGTTGACTGGTTCTTTAAATGTCTACCTAGGCCAATGGTCTCCTACCTTGGTTTTCCACTTGTTTGAAACTTCAGCTCCCAAAATGCCTTGCCATTGGCCATGCTGGCTAGAGCTTCTGGAAGGTGAAGTCCAAAACATCTGGAGGAGCAGAGAATGAGATCTACTGACCTAGGGATGGGCTACTTTTGTACCTGTAGGTTGGAAATTGAGAAGAGATTTTTCTGAGAGCTGAAAGCTATACGGCAGGGTGATGTTCATATTTATTTCCCCCCACATCTAGTATTGTCTCAGGTCAAACAGGTTTAGTAGGCTTTTGAAACACTACAAATCCCAAAGAACCTGGGAAACAAAGAGACGGTAATGCTATATATAGGAGAAAACTTCTTTCCATAACTTCCTTCCAAGGTTCCCTAGGAATTGTAGTTCTATAAGAAGGCTGAGGATTCTCAGCATATTCCCAAAACACAGAATTACCACCACTTTGGGAAAGAAGTGAACATCTCTGCACAATAGAAAAATAGCATCTCAAGGAGGCAGTATCTCCTTCTGCCTGATGACCTAGTTTTCTACAGTTTGGGGAAGAAAACATCATGGCATATGACTTTCACTTCTGCAGCCCAGAAAATGCTGACTGCCTGGTTATAGCTAGAGGAGGCTTTTAATTGCTTTGCGAAAAGCTACAAGCGTCTTAAGAAATTTTGTGCTTTCATTGCCTCGGGTCAAATAAATTGTGCAGATGTATGAGACAGTATAACAGGATGATGAGCAAATCAAGCAAAACCTGTTTTAGCAGAAGCAATAACTGGATGAACACAGAGCTTGGAACAGCTAATTTTTTATACTCCCAGAAATTTTCATATTGGCTTTTTTTTTTTGAGGCAGGAGGAGTTGTAGTCCAAAAAAAGTAACTTCTGAGCTTTGGATTAATGTATGCACCTGGAACATCTCATCCCTGTCTCAAGTTCCATCTCTCTGAAAAGAAGCTCTTGTTCTCTTGCTCCAACCTGGGGCCCTTCCACACTACAAATTTATAGCATTCTGATTCCACTTCAACTGCCATCGCTGCAATCTATGGCATCTTGAAATTTGCAGGGATTTTTGGGGCGGGCGGGCGGGAGAGAACTATTTAGAATTTCCAGCAAGAGATCTGTAGTGCTGCCCCAAACTACAAACCCCAGAATTCCACTGGATGCAGCCATGGTGATTAAAGTGGGATCATCGTGTTATAACTGAGCAATGTGGAAGCATCTCTAGTCCTCTTCACCTCTGGTGCAGATGAACACCCTGATTGCACTGGAAAAGGAGGGTGTTTTGCCTCAGAAGTCCAGGAGGACATTTTGAATTGAATTAGAATTGGATTTTTTTTTCCTCCAGGGAAATGTCTCTTTTTGTCCTGAAATTCTTTTCTCTCTCTGTGTGTGCTGAGATTCATAACTAGCAGTATTCTTTGGCCGATCTGCTCTCAGGGAACATTTGGTGTCGCCTCCTGTATCCGGCACAGGAGACCCTATTCGTGATGCTCAAGAAATATTCAACACTGAATGTAAAATGTTCCAGCTTAGCGTTTGGGCTTGGCTGTTCTGACAACGCCTGTGTACGCACAGATCTAATCACAATAATAAATCAGTAAATCATAGCAGTGCATGTGTCTTGTTCCATCTGCGATTGTCGAACTGTAAAATTGCAGAATTTTAGGGCTGGAAGGGAACACAGGGGCCATCTAGTCCAACCCCTGGCCGTTCAAGAATGCACAGTTTAAGCAATCATGAATGATGCCCATTCGATCTTTATGTAAATGTCAAAGATGGAGCTCATTTCCGCACTGGACTGTTATAGTGCCATTATTCCATTTTCAGCCTCCTATGGAATCCTGGGGTTTGCAGTTTAGGGTGTGGGTCCTTTGAGGGTTAGCCCTTTGAGGTCCCTTCCTAAACTGCAAACCCCGGGATTCCAGAGGAGGTTGAAAGCGGAATCATCGCGCTGTAACAGGCCAGTGTGGAAACGGCCCACATTTGCACTTCAATAGCGTCACTGACCGGGGGCCCTTTCACACCACACAATTATAGTGCTATGATTCCACTTTTACTGCTCCTGCTCCATTTTACGCAGTCCTGGGATTTGCAGCTTAAGGAGGGGTATCTGGAATTCTCAGCCAGAGGGATCTGACCCCTCACCAGACTCCGAGGGATGCCGTCACGGCAGTTAAAGTGGAACCGTAGCGCTACAACTGTGTAGTGTGAAAGGGCGCCGCAGCATCTGTACCGACTCCTGTACCCTGCCCCTGGCTTCACGTTGGCTTCCTTTAGCTGCAGTAGCCCCAGAACGGTGCGTCCTTGCAACGCTATGACAGTCTCCACTGAAAAATGAAATTTGCTGGGTCACCTTGGGGCGGTCTGGCCTACCTCACAGGGCTGTTGTTGCAAGGATCGAGCAGGAGGAGGAGGGAGAGTGCCGAGTATGCCCCCTTATGCTCATTGTAAGGAAGGTCTGGCAGCACAGAGATGTATCTAATAAACGAAACATAAATGAAATAGAATTACCGAAGAGGCACACATTTTTAAACAACAAGGCATGTGTTAGAGACAGCCTTTTTTGGCTCCAGTTTTCCCTTTCCTTGTGCAGCTAACAGGCTGCTCCTCCAAAGCTGGCATCCCTCCCTGCCAGGAAGGTCTGGCATCAAAAAAGGCCCTTTCCGCACCGGATTGTTCTAGCGCGATGATGCCACTTTCAGCCTCCTATGGAATCCTGGGGTTTGCAGTTTGGGGGAGCTTTGAGGAGGGCCTTTGAGGCCCCTCCCTAAACTGCAAACCCCGGGGTTCCATAGGCGGTTGAAAGTGGAATCACAGCGCTAGAACAGGCCAGTGCGGAAAGGGCCGGGGTGGCTCCCCTTCTGCTCTCACCCAGTCTCGGGGAAAGAGGCTGTCCAAAGGAAACCCGGAAGCTCTTTACCCAACGGAGAGATGCGCCACTCCACCGTTTCTTATCTCCGTCCCTCTCGCTCTAGTATGCTGCCTGCGGCCTGAACGCCTGGGGAGGGACGTGGTCGGCTGGCCGGAAGTGACGTCGCTTGGAAATTAGGCGCGGAAATCGAAGAGAGTGAGACCGGCTTCTGAGGGGGTCGGGAGCGACGGAAGCGGCGTTGTGTGGTGCGTTGTTGTACAGTATTGGTATTCTGGTGTGCGGTGTTGCTGTGTGGTATTGGATGCTGAGTGGTGTCGGTGTGTGTTGTAAGTTGTGTGGTGTTTTGTGGTGTTGGCGTTGTATGTTGCAAGTTGTGTGGCGTTGGGTGGTGTCGGTGTTGTGTACGCCGTGTGGTGTTGGTGCTGGGTGGTGTTTGTGTTGTGTGTTGTAAGTTGTGTGGTGTTTTGTGGTGTTTGTGTTGTATGTTTCAAGTTGTGTGGCGTTGAGTGGTGTCAGTGTTGTGAACTCCGTGTGGTGTAGGGTGCTGGGTGGTGTTTGTGTTGTATGTTTCAAGTTGGGTGGCGTTGGGTGGTGTCAGTGTTGTGAACTCCGTGTGGTGTTGGGTGCTGGGTGGTGTTTGTGTTGTAAGTTGTGTGGTGTTTTGTGGTGTTTGTGTTGTATGTTGCAAGTTGTGTGGCGTTGGGTGGTGTCGTTGTGTACGCCGTGTGATGCTGAGTGCTGGGTGGTGTTTGTGTTCTGTGTTGTAAGTTGCGTGGTGTTTTGTGGTGTTGGCGTTGTGTGTTTTTTGTGTGGTGTTCGGTGCTGTGTGTTCTAACTTGTGTGTTGTTGTGGTGGTGTTGTGTTGGGTATTGCTGGGTGTTGAAGTGTGTTGTAAATTGTGTGGTGTCGTTGTATGGTGTTGGGTGCCGGGTGCTATGTGGTGGTGGTGCGGTGTGTTGTAGGTCGTGTGGGGTTGGTGTTGTGGTGCTGTGCGAGACAAGACACTAACCGTGGTGCAGAAAGGGCGAAGGAAGGGCATGAACAGGGAGGTGGAATGGATGGGTGTAACAGTGTGTGTGAGAGGGAGTGTTTGTGTGCGACCAGGGCAGTTGTGGGGCGGGGGCTGCCCTGGCTGCCCTTGTTAATAGCGTTGTCCGTAGTAGCCCTGCTAGCAACCAGGACAGGGGCAACATGAGTGGCAGGTTCCTCGAGCCTCCCTTTTCCTTCCCTCCCCTTCCTCTCTTTTCCCAGCACTCGCCCCCCAAGCCCTCCTCCCCGAGAGAAGCTGCACTTTTGGGGAGTCCGGCGGCGGCCATGGGGTCCCCCGAGGAAGAGGACTGTCTGGTCCTGAGTAACAGCGAGGAAACTGAGGATTCTTCGGAAAATTCCATTTTGCTGGCGGAGCACTCAGGTAATTCAGGGAAACTCTGTCTCTCTGCCCCCCAAGATGTTTAGTCTGCAGAAGAGAAGGTGAAGAGGGGACACGAGAGCCATGTTTAAATAGCTGAAGGGATGTCGTGTTGAGGAGGGCACAGGCTTCTTTTCTGCGGCTCCAGAGACAAGGACAAGGAGCAGTGGTTTCAAACTACAGGAAAATATTCCACTCGAACCTCAGGGAGAACTTCCTGACGGTCAGAGCTGTCCGGCAGCGGAATCTGCTGCTGCCTCCATGGTGTGTGGTGGAGTCTCTTCCTTCTTTGGAGGTTTTTAAGCAGAGGCTGGATGGCCACTTGTCCAAGGGAGGGCTTTGATGGGGTCTTCCTGCGTGGCAGAAGGGGGTTGGACTGGATGGACCCCGAGGTCTCCTCCAACTCTAGGATTCTATGATTCTAAGTCCTAGCATCCTCTGGCCAAGATGGCTAGTGGGATTCTGAGAGCCATTGTCCCCCCAAAAAGGAACTTTCCCAGCCTGAGACAGTTTCCTCACTAGGAAAAGGAGCAATGGATTCAAGCTACAGGAAAAGAGATTCCACCTCAACCTCAGGAAGAACCTCCTGATGGTCTGAGCTGTCTGGCAGTGGAAGATGCTGCTGACTGAATGGAGTGTGGTTGAGTCTCCTCCTTTGGGGGTCTTTAAGCAGAGGCTGGATGGTCATCTGTCAAAGCGAGGGCTTGGATGTGTGTTCCTGCATGGCAAGAAGGGGTTGGACTCAGTGGCCCCTGGGGTCTCTTCCAACTCTAGGATTCTATGTAGTCCTTCAAACAGAGTTTCTGAGATCTTTCCTCATTTTGTACTTTCGGAACCTCTGTGTGTAGACGATGGGGGAGGACGTTTACAGAAAAAGAAATGAAGAATTCATACATGGCAAACAAAACTGTCAGGCTTGAAAATAGTGCCACTTCTGACTGCTGGTTGTGTAGATCCCAAAACAAAACAAAGAAAACAAAAGCTAGGAGCAGCCAACTGAGCCTGATATGAAGTCCTTGGATGTTAAGTAGATTTTGTTGCAGAAACCGGCCCTAGGTATTTTGGCTACATCAGTTGCCATTAGGAGAAACTTTATAAAAATCCCTGTAGGTTGATTTGTAAACATTGTTCCTTGAGGAAAGCTATGTTATCATTTCTCAGCCAAAATGCATTGGGTTCATTTCTCCAGATGACTAAACCAGAGAGATTTGTTTTTCCTTCTTGGCTTTGGTTTTTCTACTCAAGTTCTTGATGTGCCACACACCCAAATTTATGATAAGTGCAAAAGTTATGTGTTCACTAGAAAGTGCTTTTAAAATTAGGATAATGGAGAGCATAGTCCTAAAAGTATGCCAGGAAGAAAGTCTCATTGAACTCAGTGGAAGTAATTGTGACCCCTGACCTCTAAAGAGGATAAGCTTTGGACAAGGAGTTTGGGCAAGAGTGTTAAGTTTTCTTCAGTAAAATGATTCCTGGTGCATTTGCATTTTGCAGAAGATTTTCCCTTGGAAGAGGAAGACATGGATGAAGCTGTGGATGAAGAATGCGAAGTGATAATTACCTTCTGCAAGCAAGCTAAGCTGATGCCCCACGCAAGATACGACTGCACAAGGAACCCCTTTGAGTATGTCCCTTGACTCTGGGGAGAGGTTGATTCCCAGCCCCATTTCCTGAGAGGAATAGCTTGGTAGCAGAGTAGCTGTATTGTCTCTTGCTAGCAGCTACATCTCTTAATGATGAACTCCAAAGGATGAAGGCATTTCCCAGGGCAGGGCAACTGTTGTTATCTTGAACCCAACAACTCAGCCGCGGCTTTTTCCCACCTCCTAGGTATGCGGAATGTGAGACCTCTCACCCCCTTGGAAGAAATGCGGAGACCTGTCACGAGTGCTATTGCTACGTTTGCAACAAGCGTGCTGCAGAGGTAAGCAAGTAGGTCTCAGGGTACAGTGAGCAACAGACAACTCCTTCTACACTCTCCTTGCCCCCCCCCCGTAATTGGATTAATTTAAATTATATCCTGCCTTTCTCTTGACACAGAGCCTTGGGCAGCTTATAGCCAGGTTAAAACAAAAACCTGATGATAAAAAAGTTTTAAAAACAACAAAGTAAGTGATTGTAGTGAAATTGCCACCAAATTGAAGTGGTAAGAAATCTTTTAGAAAACATTAACAACAAGATTGAAAGTACAGTGCACACATCCCATTAAAAAGACTCATCTGGGCAACTAGTTAAATCACCAAATGCCTGTTTAAGTCAAAATATCTTTATGTGCTGGCAGAAGGGGAGTGGAGATGGGCCAACCTGTCCTCCCAGAGAGAACTCCACAGCTGTGAGCAGCCACTGAGAAGGCCCTTCTGCTTGAGTGCTCAGAGTCTTTGTGCATTACTTTAGCTAAAGACTAAGGGCTGCTTTTTGTCACAGATTGCGCCTCTATTTTAAAGTTTGATGAATTACTGTATGTGGGCTTGGGAGAGATCTTTTCCACCTGTCCTCAATCTGGTTCGTGTTGGCTATGAGTGGGGAAAACTGATTGGCATTATGTAGCTAAATTTGCAAATTTTCAGTTTTCCGCTAATGCTGTTAGAGTAACTGCCCATAAAAACCCATTAAAATCACAGCAGTAGAAAAGAACTCAATAACCTAAAGCTTCTTTGAAAGACTTACAGTAGTTTTCACAGTTGGTGGAAAACCGCCACCCCATCTCCTCCTCCTATTTATATCCTGCCTTTTTTGCAGTTTAGGATTTGAAGTTAGGACAAACATTCACAGCATACAAAAGTTAAAATCAACAAAACTTCATAGACTTAAAACAAGTAAAAAAAAGCAATAATGAAAAGTCCAGCATATTGTACAAAGCCTGTTTCGCCTAAGAAAAATCTGCTCTCAAAGACCGCTGGCATAAGCCCAAAATTTCACCTCTGAGATCATTCTATCAACTGCCCCCCTCCCCCATGAAATCTGAAATCCCTGTGTTCTGTGGGAAGGATGTTAACATAGCGGTGGCAGTTTAAAAGCCTGGTCATATTTCTGAGGTCCCCACTGGGTGCTGTAAAAAGAGCAGCTGCATGTATGATTAAGGGAGACAAAGGGATGTTCTGAGCACAATGTCAGATTAACTTGTGGGATTCATTTTATGCCATGTGACTCAGATGGCTTTTTAAAAGGATTAAACCAATTTGTGGAGGAAAAGTCCTGGGATCGCTGTTAGCTAAATTGAGCTTCAGTCCAAAACAGGGAACAGTGAAGCTTCATGCTTTCAGATGTTTAGCTTTGCAGCTCACTTAGTTCCTTACCATTGGCTTTGAGAACTTTAGACCAGAGACTCTGGAGGCCAGAGCTTCCCTATCCTCGATCTAAAGTGGGGTGGACAGGGTACAGCCTCCTAAAGTATGGACCCTAAACCTCCCCATCAGGCCCCCAAAGGGCCCTCCAATATATGAACTTTTAGAAAAATTGGCATGATTTTGGCCCCCAAACGTGTGAAAATACCACACTTTCCCCCCGTAAGCACTCCAGAATCTTGTACTACCTGCAAATACCTCTATTTTCCTCTGCAGTCTGTCTCAGGAAATGGCACAAGAAGCCAAAGATGGAGCTTGGAATTACAGTTGTCTCCTGCTTATTGGACAGGTTAGGGATCAGAGCACTGTCGAAAAGTGGAAATTGTTGAAATGTGGAAGTGAATCAACTCCGCACCATCTTTTTGCTTGGGCAGTGTACAGGCTGAACAGAAAAAAGGCATCGAACCAATTGAGAGAAAAAGCAGCGCGCAATTGCAAATAGTGTATAAGACATGCACTGAGCACAGTTTCTAAGAGATTCATGGTGCATCTCTTAGAAACTGCACAGGGCATCTCTTATATAGTACTTGCAACCATGCGCTGCCTTTTCCTCTCAACTTGATGCCATCTTTTTGTACAGAATGACTAAAAATGGGGTGCTGAATCAATTAAGAGAAAAAGCACGTGATTGCTTTATGATGATTCCATGGTCAAAACACCACACTTAAGTTATACGGGTTCTGGTTGTAATTTAAAAGGGTTGAACAAACAGATCGTGAAGGAAAGTGAAGGATACCTGTATGCTTTTTATAAAGCTGGAAAATCTTAGAATTCACTCTGAGCCTTTGAAATGAAGTGAAGAAGGATACCAGTCTGAATAAACCTTTTCTTTTTGCTTCCTCCCTCAGTGCAAAGATTGGGTGATCTCTCCGCTTTGTCACTGCAATGCCCACAACAAGAGCAAGTACTGGAAGGACCAGTGGAATTTTGTCTTCACTGGTGGTCTGGTCATGTTTAACTTGGACCTCACTGAAATAGATGGTGACATTCAACGTGGAGGTGAGTGCCCAGCAGAGGAGGTGCCTTAATGCCGCTAAGGCCTCAGTGCCTTAATAACAGCAGCCATTTGGATATCCTCCCTGTCTGCATTGTTGCTTGAGGCTGTGTTGATAAGATTCCTAGGCATAATCCCTCCTTCCAGGCAGTTACAAAATGCAGAAACCCATGCTACTTCAGCACTTGGAGAAAGAGGACACTGATGGGGTGAGGTAGAGTCCCTGGTGGTCATCTAAAAATCCAGGTCAATCCCAAGTCTAGGGCACGTGACATTTTTTTCCCTTCCTGGAGTTTCATCCTTAGGATTTTAAAATAACCTGCTTTTTCTTTATCTTTTTTTTGGCCTGTGTTCTGTCATCTGGGTTAGAATTAGGTTAGCAACAGATTCAGTTCCCCAGTCCGTTCTCAGCCTTCATCTGTTTTCCCAGTCTCAAACTGCAAAGCGAATACAAAAAGGGTCCACCCAAGTTGGATCTACAAATTGACTCTTTTGCACCACTGGACAGCTAACCAGGCCATGATAGGAAACAGAATTCCAAAACTATCTTCCTAGTGACAGAGGACCAGCTCACTAGAAATAGTGAAAGTTGTGCTCAGGGGGACCAGGGGAAGCGTATGGCTGAAAAGATGAATCAAGTCCAGGAGCTGTTGGCCACTTGAGGGCGAGAGAGCGGCTGCAGCCAAACCACTGGAGCTTAGATGTTTTTGAGGATGTGCTTCAGGAGGTTTCAAGGAGAGGACTGCAACAGAATGATGCGCCAGAACTCAGTCTATGGAGGCCGTACCATGGTGACACCTTCCAAGGTCACACAATCCAAACAAGGTCACACTGTGGTTGGATGAGAGTGTTCTTTTTTGACAGATTCTGTAGCACTCTGCACAGGGTGCTACTGCACACCTAGAGTACCTTCTCCACATTGCAAACACTGAGAATCCCCAGGGGATGAAATCCACAGGCTGCACAAAGGCCCGTGTTGTATCAACCTGAAGAATGTTTATATGAGGATCTGCGGGTGATAAATGTGGAAGAGTTCAGAGAGAAGTTGACAGAGATTGACTCAGGTAAGGCTCCTTGACCCAACGCCACTGGCGCCCGGGCGCTGCAAGGTTTGGGTGGAATTCAGTGTTCTTACTTCTTCCTCCTCCGCCTTCAGGCAGAGATCGCGTGGAGGAGGACCTGGATGTGACCTATATTAGTGGAGAGAATTTTGGTGAGTTGATTTCAACCTAAGAAAGGGGGTTGAAATGTTGCTTGGATTTTTGAATGCAACTAGAGGCTCTGAAGGAGTTTTGAGCTTCTGGTTGGGCATTGAGCCTGTCCTTTCTGTGAAAAGGTACTTATATCCCTTTCCTTCTTAACTGTAGGGGCTGGAGCAGTGGGAGAAAGCACAGTTTCGAGAACTGGGACAAAGACAGCCAAGGCCACCTCAGCAAAGAAGACCATTAAGTGCCCAACATCTGTGGCACTTCCACTGAGCTGATAGCTCCTGTGTGCTTGCTGAGCCATCTGCTCCAAATAAACCTGATTTCTCCATCTTTGGAAGAAATAATGCGGATTGTGGCTATAGCACAGGGGTGGCCTGTGGTCTACAAGAACCTTTTGGATCCTTCTTTTGCATCCCCTGAAGTTCCTCTACTCTATCTCCCAATTTAAAAAAAGTGGGGGGCATATTTCACAGGAAATGATAGAGTCCCCCAGATGTGTAAAACATTCCCAGCCCCACACAGAACTCTTCAAACCCTCATCATCACTAAATACCTCTGTTTTAGAGTCCTTCTCAAAATAGTGATGGAAAGTGATGTGACATCATTTTCAGTTGCCATTTTGGAAGGACTGAGGTGAAAGAATTGGTGTTTGGGCCTCATCCCACAAGAAAGGCAGAATATCAGTTTAATACATAAAACAGAATAAATATTTGGGACCACAGTTGAAGAAGTGAAGGGAAGAATTGGCTTCTGGTCCCCGTGCTGTTGCCCACCTCTGGAGTGACAGACATCTGAATGACTTTACCTTAACTCTGGTAGCATCTCTCCAGGGCTTTAGGCAGAATTCTTTCCCTGAGTGTCAGGAATTATACGAGGGATCTTTTGCTATCCAGTGCACTCTCTGTACTACTTAGCTACATCCTATCCCTGTAAGTGAGGGTGACAGACCTTCCCAAAGGTTGCCTCAGAGTCAGAAGCGGGCAGCTGGCAGCAAAAAGTTGTGTAGTTGGGAGATTTATGGATTTCCAGATACACTTCTTTACGCTACTGTAAGCCCTGTCATTCTCAGGCTTCCAGGCTTCTCTATCAATGGTGGTGGGACAGAGAGAAGGGTCTCCGCAAAAGATCTCAAAACGCAGACAGGCAAATATTGAATAACCTGGACCTGAGCCATATGGAGCATTATAGGTCACAACCAGCACTGAGTTGTGCCCAGAACGGATTGGCAGCCAGTGGAGTTGTTGCAACAAGGGATTTATGTGCTCCTTGTAGCCATCCCAGTTAGCAATTTGGCTGCAGCTCTTTGGACCAGCTGAAGTTTCCCAATACTCTTCAAAGGCAGCCTGATGTACAGCATGTCACAATAATCCAGATGGGATGTAACTAAGACACATGCCACCGTGCACTAATTTCCTTTTGGCAAAGTGAGTATCTTTGGATGACTGCTGTCACTTTTTGCCTACAAAAACCTTTGTCCTAGGCGTAGTTACTGTTTAACATGCTCCAGTTGCTCTGCTTGGCTTTTCAGATTGGGAGATTAGTATAGTGCCTTGGATTCAATTCAACCTTGTTCTTGCCCCAGTGGTAAACTGTCTCTGTATGTGGAGGTTCAGTTAGGTGTAATAATTTTATGCCCATGCGTTTCTTCTTTCCACAGAAAGCAAGTTCCTGAACCGCAAGGCTAATAGGCTGGCTCTGCTTAGAAGCAAGGAAGAAGGCCACCAAGAACTTGGATCGACTGAAAGAACGCTCCAAGCTGATCAGGGATTTTCTGAAGAAGGCAGAGATCTTCTCCAGTTATCTCCGGCACACGTGGGGGGAGGGACTGAGGAATTGCCACATTGATCGTATGAGGAGCCAGCCTACTGTTCTTAATAATTTACTCCAGACCTTTCAAAGATCAGTGGACTGGGGCGCCTGCTCCCAGAGTTGGGCCAACAGGACACAACAGAGGGCACTCTTTCAGTGGGATTAGCTCAGGAAAGAGCCAACGTAGAAACACTAACCTCACACAAAGAATCACTGCGATCTACTATTTGCGCCTCAACCCTTTTGAAGGTTGTTGGGGGGAAGCCAAAGGGGAGGGGGGCTAGAGAGTGTAGAAGGCCTATCCCAAACATGCCATCATTGAAATATGATGGCGTGACCCCTCCTGGGGCTGGGTTCCCAAAATCTTTCCCTTTTTAATGCCCTGTTAACTGTTTGTTCTGCATACTTTATTCTGTTATGCCCTTTATAGATAGGAACTATTCTGTAATGTCTTGTTTCTTGATCCCACACTAGTCCCACATACTAACAAAACCCTCCTTAATTTATATTATCTAAGTGTACTCCTTTGTTGTGCTATACACACACACACACACACACATATTTCTTCAATTAAAAAAAAAAGATGGTTAAAGCATTGTTCAGTCCAGACAGCTTCTTTCATGACGAATCACTGTTCAAGTTGCGCTAAATACACCTTTGTTGGCTGCTTTGCAGTCTTTTCTGTGCCATGAGAATATAGCTAAGGTGCAATAACCTTGAATCTGTGCCGTGCTGAGGCACTGGTCCAGATGGCCAGAAGGAGGCTAAGTACACGCACATTTTCTTGTTCTCGACATGAAGGGGTGTTGACCTAGAGAGACTATTCTTTGAGAAAATGGAAAACTCCTGCAAGAGTTTCGCATTTCAGGACCTACTGTGGAGAGGGGATTGTTTGCATAAAACTCCCTTCTTTCACCCACAAAGCATAATTTGCTGCAGCACACTGTATTTTGTCTAAAATACAGTTCTCTGTGCAAAATCATTCATTGTCTTTGCACTAAATGTTGGACAATTGAATTTTTGCAAAAAGTGCAGAAGTGCTGCTGCTAGAAGTACTTGTCCAGTATGGAGTAGACTTTGAAATGATTTCATTCTTGCATGCAAGAATGAAGTAAGTCAAGATGGACATCCTTACTGGCCAAGGTATAAGGTTAGAATACTCTGTTTGACTGGAATTATGCTCCATGGGAGAACAGCACATACCAGCAGGATTTGGAAACGCAGAAAGGACTTATTTTTGCGGTTCCATTTTACCAGTTCATATGATGTTTGTAAGCGCTTCTTTCTGAACAGCCATCTTCTCCTCTTTCTTGCGCTGGTCATCGTTTTCTCAGACTGTATGTCATTAAAAATTGTACAGGAGGTTATCATGGAAATAACATTCCAAATTTAGATGTGGCAGTAAAACAGTGCCACTTACTGTTGAGGTGACCAAATTGCCATCCCTTTACTTTTGAGGTGACCAAAGTGCCATCTCTTTAGGCAGCAGTTGGATTTTGCTTTATACTTTTGCTCACCATCCCTGCATGAGGATGTGTCCACCGCTTCCTACTCAGGGACATTTGGCCAACAAGTAACTGCTCGTATTTGAACTCCAAGACAGCCAGCATGGGGCATGATTTGGGTGTTCAGCTGAAACTCTGGAGATCAGAATTCGTATCCCTGCTCAATCATGGAAGCCTGCTGGGTGATCTTGGGCAAGTCACACTCTCTCAGCCTCAGTGGAAGGCAGGGGCCACCCCCCCTCTGAACAAATCTTGCTGAGAAAACCCAGTGATAGGGTCACCGTAAGTTGGAAACAACTTGAAGGCACGCAACAATCTGAAAGCCTTCAACCATAAGGACCAGATTCCCTTGGACAAAAATGCCAGAATCCACAGACTCACAGAAGCAAAATTCTGGAGAACATGAGCCTTATGGCTTCTTCCACTCCTGCTTATTTCCAAACCTCCCTGTCTGATCTTTGGTACTTTGGAGAAAAGTGGGAGTCGGTGGGCTTCCAATTTATACAGTCAACCCTCTGCTGAATTGAGCAAACAACTGTGTGGTAGCATTCAGCATGGTAAACTGACGTAGGTCTGCATATGCCAAGATTGGTGGCATGAAGACAACACTAACGGAGCCAGCTGGAGAAAAAGATTTGTGGGCTTTGTTATGGTGTTGATAGGCACAGATTTAAAAGAATGGTGAAAAGAGCACTTAAAAAAAGAAGGCATAGGCGTAGGTACGGGTGCTAACCAATTCACGGGATGCTACATGGGATGGGCCAGGGACCATCACAGGTGAGAGCCGTGGGGGTGTAGTTGTTTGGGTGTTGCACTAGAACTCTGGAGACCTGGGTTTGAATCCCTGATCAGCCTTGGTAACCCACTCAGTGACCTTAGGGAAGTCACACTCTCTCAGCCTCAGAGGAAAGCAAAGGCAAACGCCTTCTGAACAAATCTTGCCAGCAAAACCCCATGATAGGATCACATTAGGGTTGCTGTAAGTTGGAAACAACATGAAGACACACAATAATCACAGGTAAAAAATTTATCAGAGTTGTGATGCCCTAATTGGAGGGTGACCACTTTTGAGTACAAAGATACTACTTGTGATTATTGCCTTTGAAGTACACAAGGGTCATTAGATGTACATAGTTGCAACCCTTACAATGTGCATAAAAAAAGAAGAATGGCAGTCTCCACATGGAAAAAAATATATTCAGGATTGAGGATAATTGTGTAGCCTGAACATATGCCAAATTAATGCAAATCCAGCCCCTGTGTGAACTTAATGGATGTGTCCTGTCGAATTGAATTCTCCCCAGGCTTTTATTCTAGGAATTGCTATGGACCAAAATCAGTCTTTGTGCCCCAAGAGAAACAAGACTAGTCCAGAAGACCCCAGGATTGTCCCAGTATGAGCTCTGGTGTCAACAGGGCCATAGAAGGCTCTAGTGCTCAGGAGTTAAAAATTATTTTATTTAGGTTTTGTTTTGTTTTGCAGCCTCCAGTGTGATTCTGTAATCCACTTTTGCTGGAAGTTGGCCATACAATTGCACTGGAGGACCTACAAATTCCTAGCAAAGTGTGCTCAGGTTAAAAAAAAAAGTGTTCGTGATTTTTATTTTTATTCACATTTTTCCTACTTCCACGGGGGTCTTCTGCTCTGTACCCCCACAAAACTGGAGGGCTCACTGGTTGCTGCTTTGTTTACTCTTGCCTTTCTTCCCAATTCTCTGTTGTAGGATTTCTCTTGCAGAAATTCACCCGTGATATTTCAGTGGAATATAATAAATATCTCTCCGGTGAGAAGATTTCTTCACATTGCCACAACTGCCTTTGCCATCGAAATTTGGGCCCTGGAGAGTGTGATACATGTGGTCTTCTCAATCTGTATGTCACCTACAGGTAGTGTCCTTAGAACTCCTTGGAAACCCAGTCAGGGGCCAGAAATCAGTCGGTGACATGTCTGTGTTCTCTTTTGGATGGGGTACAGGGGGCTATTTGCTAGCCCTTTGCACCCTATAGAGAACTTTTCCCCCAGGCACTGGCCAGGTACCAGGTGAGCTGCTGCTATGATTTTATATTGTTAGAGGAAAGGGACTATTAGGAAGAAGAAAAGACTGGCCTTGGCTGCAAAGGGAAGGGAAGTGAGGGCATGCTCTATTTGGTTTCCCTTCCCCTTGCAACTGAGGCAATCTGCTTCTTCCTCCCCTGGTGCCTGGCAGCCACGGCGTGTATGGCCAGCTGTGGAACTGTGTGAAGGGAGTATTTTGCTGCACCTGCTTGATCCAAGATCTCAGCCAATATGTTTGAAATTAAACCTGGAATCTGCTGTGAATAAGGTGACTGCAAATGCACACCTGGGAATAAGGATCACTGGTGTTTGATACAGAACGTCTTCCTCCGTCTCCTTCACCACCTTATTAATCGTTGGCACCGTGCATTGAACATGTGGACTTCTGGTGGCACTCACGTGCCTTCCTGTTACTCTGATGCAGTTTCTTGCTAGAGGAAGGGATCTTTAAACTGAGTTCAATGTCTTAAACACTGCCATCAGAAAGCTGAATATGAGTAGACCACCTCGACCATTGTTCTCACAAAAAGAAAGACAACCTAAGGGAAGAACTTTGGATCTTCCTAAGTTTTCTTCTCAAATGAAGTTGGGATAATAGGGCAGGGACAATGCAATTTTCTCCCCTCCCACAAATTTAAAGTAGACGTGTGGACACAACTGCCAGGCCCCTTTCAACCTCACGGCTTATCTAGTTTTTATTTCTGCCTAGAACTTCCCAACTTTGGGTCCTACTGATTGATTAATTGATTGAAATTATATCCTGCTTTTCTCCTAGCATGGGATTCAAGGCAGCTTACAACACAGGTTAAATCAAAGACCTATTCAGAAAAAAACGTTTTAAAAGTGATTGAATAAGCAATCCTATAAAAGCATTAATTTACAGTAGTTTTAATTTAAAAAAAATAAAATAAGGCACCATATGCCATCTGATCTTGGAAGCTGAGGTGGGTGAGCCCTGGTTAATACTTGGATGGGAGACCACCAAGGAGTAGTAGGTACTGTTGGTTCCAATTCAGAGGAAGGAATGACAAAACAACCTTTGAGGATTCCTTGCCTAAGAAAATCCTACGGACTTCATGGGGTTGCCCTAAGTCGACAGGCGACTTGAACGCACACAAAAATACACAGAGATAAGAGTAAAGCACACTTTATTAAAAGACCCTTCTGCCACAACCAGTTAACAGCCAAAGGCCTGTCTTAATAAAACGGTCTTTGCAGGACGTAAATTCAATAAATAAAACATGCAGGCAGAAAGACAGAAGGCGATTGAGCTTTCTATGGGAGGGAGTTCCATACACTGAGAGCAGACTCCAAGATCCCTCTCCGGGGCCTGTACCATCTGTGCCTGTGAGCAAAAATCCTCCCCCAAAGTATTTAACTTGTTAAAATGTTCAATGTATGTACTATATTTGCCGGCGTATAAGATGCACCCCATTTATACACTGGCAAATACTATTTGCCAATACTATTTGCTGGTGTATAAGACACACTGGCGTATAAGACACACCCCATTTTCAAACAGTATTTTTCGGGGGGAAAGTGAGTCTTGTACGCCAGCAAATACAGTATATAGCCTGCCTGAATTAATTTATTGTTATTTTAAATCTGAAATTGTTTCAAGGTGTAATTGTTTTATTGATGTACATCTCTGAGGTCCCACAGCAAAGGATGTAGAACAGAGCTTTCCAAACTTTTCATGTTGGTGACACACTTTTTAGACATGCATCATTTCGTGACACAGTAATTCAGTTTTACTAGCAAACCAGAGGTTAAACTAATCCCATTATGGACACGTACATAAAATGTAATAACGAAATGTATGGGGACACAACATATCTCATGAAAACCTTTCATATGTTTTTTAAAATATATGATTTATAAATAATACATTTCCAAGATTGTAGGTGACACACCTACACACTTCAAGCGACACACTAATGTGTCACAGCACACCATTTGGGAAGCTCTGATGTAGGACTATAAATATCCAAATCGAATTAAATCAAACTTTTCATTTTTTGGTGTCAGTATTTATTCTTAACTTCACCTTGCTGAATGTTGCAGAAATGATGGCTGCACTCAAATCTGTGGCTCTGAGACATGCTGGGTTTTTTTCTAGGTACTCCTCCGTTGCCGAACTTGTGACGGAGTTTCTGAACCAGGCCGAGCAAGAGAAACCCAAAGCAGAAACCGTCCTGCTTTTGGGAGCCTCCCAAAAGATCTTGTCCCACAAGCATCCGGATCCGTAAGTAATCCCTGACCGCCTTCGCTAGTGTTTGAACCAGCCTAGAGTTCTTTACTTAATTTCTAGTTTAAATTTAAGGGCTAATAGGTGTAACTACTTAGGTAACATGAGCTGTTTGCAACAAGGGCAGGTACCGGTTTTTAGTTATTCTTCGTTGTCTCTGTGCCTCATACATTAGGAGCTTTATCTCTACTTTGGTTAGTTGTAGTTGTGGAGTTCTTTTCAATTTGTATTGTGTTATATTGTGTTGTTGTGTATTTTTAATTTTATATTTTGATATATAGTGTTATTTGTTTTTTGTCTTTGTTTAATGAAAATTCAATTAAAAAAAGAAAGAAGGAAAAAACCCAAAAGAAAATATTGCTGTTCTTATTATCATTATTATTAGTAGTAAGAGTACTGGAACCCTTGGGGCTTGGCCTCTTGTAGAGAAGCAAGGATAACAGTCATTGCTTAAAAAATAGAATGCTGAAAAAGAGTAACGGAATTCTTATTGTATTTTTGCTTTTCTTTGTTTCCTCAGGTACTCCCTAAACGCGGATGTTTCAGCAACGCTGACCAGGCCTGTGACCAGCTTGATGGACAGGTAAGGGCATCTGATGGGCCAGCGCGCCAACATTTTATATGTTTTTTAATGTTTTCATTGTTTTAAATGTTTTATTAATATTGTTAACTTTTGGAGGAAGCCACCTTGGATCCCACTCTGGGAGAAAAGAGCCACATAAATATAATAAATAAAATCCTGCAACACTCTGTACTTCATAAATGATATATTCTTCTGTTGTTCAAATTAATATTCTCCTTTTTCACAAAATATCAGATGGTGTTAAAGTGGTATGAAACTGCTGTAACTGTGCAGTGTTAAGACACTCAGCGTATTTCATATCCTGTCTAAGAACCCATTGCAGTCTTCAGAAAACAAAAGCTGAACCAGTCCTTGCTTCTGCTCTGAATTACAAAAAGAAAAAGAAAATGGCGATTGTTTCTTTTCTTGAAACTTCAGAGAAATGAGAACATGCAAATATGCCTTCCCTCATGTGACCTAATTTTGGCTTTTCCATTCAACTTCAATGTCAAATGGAGTGGGAGCAAATTGCTAATAGAATGAAAAATATCAGTTCCTTTGAGGAAATCTGTTCCCTTTTCTCCCACGTTTAAAATTGTGTGTGACTTTCACCTGATCTCATTTCAGAGCACTCATTACTAAAAGGAGCCTGGCAGAGGAGTAGGAAATTTCCCTGCGGAAAGAAGGAAAAAGCAGACGATAGCATGACAAAGAATCCCGTGGTCCACATTGCCCCCTGAAATAAAATAAAATAAAATAAAATAAAATAAAATAAAATAAAATAAAATAAAATATTCCCCCCCCACAACAGAAATCAGAGAATCATTCCACTAGGGGGTGTGAATCTGTCCTAAAACATACTATGTGCCCTTTGCATTTTGTTGTGGATCCGTGATAGAGTCACCATAAGTCGGAAACAACTTGAAAGCTCACAGCACCGGTGTTAGCAGCAGATTTGTTCCCCAATCCAGGCCAGGTTTGTTAGCCTGTCATCAACTGACTATACAGAACTTACCTGATAGTTACCTACCCTTGCCATCTAGACAGGGTTGGGCGGCTGCTTGGGTTGAGGGCTGTGTTGGTCTCCCAGAGGATCTTGGTAGGTAAGCCTCCTGCTTATTTCTATTATTATTATTATTATTACCATCATCATCTTTAGTTATAACTCACTTTTCTCCTCTAGAGGACTCAAAGTGGCTTACAAACTTAAAAGAGCACATTAAACTATAGTATACTAAAGTTAAAACGCACATTAAACAATGATAGTGATTAAAACAATATTAAAATACATATTAAAAACAAATGACAATTAAAATAACCAGCTTTGTTCTACTGAAAAAGCCACTCCTATTCTCCTAGGGGTACATGGGGCAATTTCACTGTGTTTCTGACCCTCCCTGATTGATTGATTTTTTTGAAGCCTAGGAGAAGTTCTTGGTTGAGAAATTTGCATGAAAGTAAAAAGGGAGGGTCTGGTATCCTCAAAACAGCCACGAGGGGCCACATTTTTTCCACCTCTGTTGTAGTTTAAGCAAGGATTTGAACACAAGCAAGACATTTAAAGTGGATTCATTTAAAGTCTCTGATTTTTTTTTTTTTGGTTCAGATTTATCACCCTGGTTTTCCTCTGATCTTTCAGGATCACGAGACGACTTCAGAGACTGCTGATACTGAATGACTTCCCAAAACCTTTGTATAACAAGTTTATCCATTTTTACCGGTCTATTCCTTTCCCAGTGCACTACTGTGATTTCATTAACAGGTACGTTTCCTTCAAGTCTGCATCTGTGTTTTTTTTCTTTAGTATTTTTTATTTATAAGATGCTCTTATATTACAAAATGTGAGTTCAATTAATTCTATAATTTTGTGTGTGTGTGTGTGTGTGTGTGTGTGTGTATACAAAAAGAAAAAGATGAAGAATATAAAAGTACAAAAATATTTAAAAAACCCCATCCATTTAAAGTGACAGGAAAAAGAAAGTAATGTTCACACTTAATTGTCTTGAGCAATCCATTCCATTTCGATAGAATAGAACCAGCTACAGTAAAAAATAAGATATTTTGAACCTCTGAATAGTCTACTAAATGTTCATAATAGGTCTATAAAAAAAGTAAGTTAAATCTATACGTCTGTTAATATCAACTTCTCTCATTTTTCCTTCCCTGTCTTCTTCATACATTCCTGTTCCTGATTCATTATTGCCAGTTTTTGGTTGTTAATCATACAGGTTAACTTATCCATTTAAAACCTATCAAATATTTTTAAGATTCAGTCTAGATCTGTGTCTACTGTTGACTATTGTCATTGGGCTTTGCTGGGCTTTCAAAAAGAGGGAAGAGGCAGCCAAGCAGATTCCTATGAAAGCTCCCATGGCAATGCAGCCAGCATGGGCAAGGTGGCTCCTTTGGAGAAGAGTGAGACCTTTGGAGTCTTCTGGAAAGAGGAACTCAAGCCTTTCTGGGGAAAAGGGGGTGCTAGTTGCCACAAAACAAGGTCTGTGGGCCTTGTGTGACCTGTGTGGGAGATTAAACAAGGATTTACCTTGCCTGTGGTTCAGTGAGTGAACAAGCGTGGCACCAACTCTGCTTCACTTCTGCCATCCCTGATTCTTTTCCTTTTCTTCCAGCCTGGATTTTATGCCTTGGGATCATGGCTTGCTGACTTCTGTCTTAAAAGGAAAAAATGCCTCTGGGCAGAGCAGACAGAGACAGAAGAAGGAATCTCTGTTTGAAATAGTTCCTGTGGTGGAGGCGCGGATTGAGAGAATGGAAATCCAACAACAGTAAGTCTGTTGGTAATCTACAATGCACAGTTGTAGCTGTTTGATATCGCTTCAGTGTCCATGACTCTGTCTCTTGGAATCCTGGGATTTGTAGTTTGCCTGAGGTGCAGTTGCCTTTCCAAATCCGTGGGGCCCAGAAGACTGGGTTCCGCTTTTCAAAAGTTTCAGATGTTGGAGCATTTCATATTTTCAGGTGAGGGGTACTCAAACCTGGAGTAATTTCAGAGTTTTCTTGTGATGAATTGTGAACATTTATAGGGTCACATCTGATGCCTTCGTTGTAAACTGGCTGCTCTAGGCTAGCAGGATTTTTAGTATTCATTCTTTATGTGGCATAATATCACATCTGAAAAAACAGTGCAGGGCTGGACAAAGTGTGGCCCTGGAGAGGTTTGTTGGAATGCAGCTCCCAGCATGCTTACACTTAGCTATGTAGGCTAAGGCTGCTGGGAGCCGCAGTGCGAGAACAGCTGGAGGGCAAACTTTGCCCTGTCATGGCATAGTGGAATGTGGTCCCTCCTGCTCATCATCGCCGGTTTATGCCTTAATTGCTTCATATCTTTCCTTAGATACAGAGAGCTGGTCCGTTATTTGAAAGTGGTAAAATGCAGCGATATCCCATGGTAAGTGATCTGGAATTGCTTGTAGCTGTTGAGAGATGGTAGTTGACTATAATCTATAATGAAACTTGACAGGAAACTTGGAATCTAAAATCTTGCTGAAATAAAATCGTTCCTCTCTGTGCCACCCACGGGACTCGTTTCTTTTTCACTCCCACAAATCAATACAGCCACCTTCTGCTTGTTTGACAGGCTAGGGACTGGAGCATGGTTGAAAACTGGAAACAGTTGAATTGCAGAACCCAGTCTTTAAGACAGCTGGGGTAGCAGCAAGGCTGCTATGAGTGTGAGAAACCACTGTATGTGTTTGGAACATGAGGTGGAAGAAAAGGAGGAGTGAGGGGTGGATGAAAGGGCAGCATAGCGGGGACAATGCTTCTGTATGGAGTATGCTTGTGCGAAACTGACGACGATCCACCCCCTTTTCTGTGATTACATTTCTGATCAGGTGGGGTTTCGAGAGAGGAAGGATGGACTGAGCGGAAGAGAGAAGTGCAGTCTGCCCTCCTCATTTGCAGATTTTACCTTTGTGAATTTGATTAATTGCGATGTGTGTGCATGCCTTTCCTTCCCCTGTTCTCTTCCTCCCATTCTCTTGTGTATGCTGGGTGCAGGAAAGGAAGGAAAGCGTGCCCGGGCAAAAGGGAAAGGACAGGCACATGCATGTCTTCCTCCTCTCCTTTTGGAGCTCCCCCTCCCCTTCCCATGCATTTTGCCCTGGCGTGGAGAAGGCATGCTGAGGCAAAATGCAAGGGAATGGGAGGGAGCCCCAGAAGGGAATGAGAGGAGCAGTGCAGGAGGGGAGTTATTTGTGGTCTTCCCACTTTTGAGAGGGTTCTGTCCCCTAAACCCTCCTGAAAGCAGAGGGACCACTGTAGTTGTGGTTACTGCCAAAAGAGCGGGTTGTTGAAAAGCAGACTGTCGAAAAGCAGGGGACCCCCTCTATGCCTTTTCCTCTGGAATCCACTTTGTCTCGTTTGCCCTATCCAGGCTACAACATCGGAGGGACAAGCTCCCCTTTTACCTGTGCAAAAGCGGAGACATCCAAGAAGCTGCCCGCGCCCTCTTTTCTTCTTCCCTGAATCCTGCTGCGCTGCCTGCCGCCTCTCCCCAAGCCAGTTTGAGGTCTTCCTGAAGATTTTCCGCACAGGAAATGTTCCGGCAGGGAGGGAAATGGAGGACTGTAACCCCTGGGTGTTTGTGGGCAAGTATTCCTTGGCTCAGTTTCTGCTTCTGTCAACCGTCTTATTTAGCACCAATTCCTGTATCTGTGGGTTGGGAACGGTGCCACCCATTTGGGTGGGGTCCTGTACATCCCTCACCCCACCTCAGATTCAATCAACACTGTACCTTAAAAAAAAATGGCTGGAAAAAAATATCATTTTCAGTCTAAAAGAGCTTCTAGAGAAGGCCATTAGTGACACTTCTCAAAGACTGGAAACTCCTTATTGACTTTTTACAGAAAAAAAGAAAATGTCTTTGTAACCTAATCTTAGAAAGAGGCTATTTGAAAGAAGGGAATTTGTTATAATTTTAGAGAGAGAGATTAACAACTGTATGCATGTATAACCATCGAAAGGAAGATCAGAAATCACTTTTTTCTTGTTTTTCTTTTTCTTCATTTCTTCTTCTTTTTTTCTTTTATTTTTATGTAACTTTAACTTTTTGTCGTTTTTAATGTTTTTTTAAAAAATCTTTTTTTAAAAAAAGAATAGTTTCTAGGGCAGGGGTGGCCATACTGTGGCCCACTTTGGAGGCTCATGAAATCCCTCACAAATTGATTTTGGGGCAAATTTTGTGTCCAAATGACATAGAAAATTCTCCCCATGTGTGAAAACACAGCAAAATATCCCCATGCCACACATACATCATAATTCTGTACTGGCTCCAAATACCTCTGTTTGCCTTAACAGTCCTTCTCAAAATGTCAGCAGGAAGTGACACAGTATCACTTCCTGTTGCCATTTTGAGAGGAACTCTGGAAGAAAATGGAGGTGTGGCGGGATTGTGTGGCTTGCAAAGTGATGTTGGGGGGAGGTGGAATTGATCCTTGTCCCCCGACACAAGGAATGCATTTGTCAGTAAATGCTACTGCACTGAATGCACTGAAAAAAGTTAAAAAACACCTCCAAAAGTGAATCATGGCACCTCCCTGCCAGTGTAGCCTGTTGAGGGTTGAGAAATGGTGCAGATGGCCCTTTGAACCTTGGCGCAGTAAAGCAGCTCTGACTTTACCCCTTTCCTCCTCTTCTTCAGGAGCACGTTTGAGGCTTCGAGCTCTGATCAGACTTACATTCCAGGTGGTCTACAGCAACTCCTTGTTGTATAAGAATGTGAGTGCCTGTCTTCTCGCGGCAATTAATACTCCCCTGCCTATTTTTATTTTATTTTAAACTATCGCTTGTAGCCATTGCTGCATTTCTCTCTTATTAATCCTGATATAGGCTTCCCATATTCCTAATAAGCCCCCTATCAAATTAAAAATGAAACATGGTTTTGTGATTCTAAGACAGCGTGATCATGTATCCCTCCTCCAGTTTATTGGGGGAAAGGTAGGGTAAAAATAAACACACACACACACATTAAGGCTGTAACCAATGTTGTTGACCAGTTCTTGGCATTTGTATCTAGAGCAACTGGTAAATTTATCTTTGATTCTGGTCACACCTTGAGCCTTCTTGTGTTTCAGACCCAGTGCTGGAGCTCTGTCATCAGGACTTTCAGCAGCAACTGGTTTTTGGAAGATGGATGCTTGATACCCGTTACTCTGAAGGAACCTCCCCCAGATTTCCAGATGGTAATGAAATGGATGGGTGTCACATTTTGACACACGGGTCCATGGGGTCACATTTTGAGGGCTGATTTTATCAGGAACAGTTGCACTCCCAAAGCTCTGATGCTTTCCCCACATGGTGTAGCTCTTACCCTTGAAATACAGTGGGCCCTCGGTAGTCACTAGGGTGTGGTTCCAGGATCCCTCCATGGATACCAAAATTTGTGGGCACACAAGTCCCATTATGTACAGTGGTGTAGTAAAATAGCGTCCCTTATATAAAATGGC
Source organism: Iguana delicatissima (assembly GCA_948472985.1). Taxonomy (NCBI): domain Eukaryota; kingdom Metazoa; phylum Chordata; class Lepidosauria; order Squamata; family Iguanidae; genus Iguana; species Iguana delicatissima. The sequence continues at coordinate 2,475,623 of CAOKZL010000019.1, read as the reverse complement.
AAAATCAAACTTTGCTTTTTCTAAATGTATTTTCAAGCAGCTATTGCTTGAATCCATGCATGCAGAATCTGCAGATATGGAAGACTGACTGTATATTATTAGTTTGCTAACTTTGTTAGCTATTTTCTGCAAGAACCTCAAGCCCTGTTCAGTCCCGGTGTTGCAGTTCAACAGGAGCATACAGGAAGAAAAAAAATTAGAGTATATTATTAGGTACAGCATTCAGTTTCCTGAAAATATCAGTTTCCCTGTCCAGCCCTATAATAACATTTCTAGTCCTCATGCCTGCAGATAAAGGCCCCTCCCTAAACTGCAAACCCCAGGATTCCATAGGAAGTTGAAAGTGGAATAATAGCACTACAACAGTCCAGTGCGGAAATGGCCCCAGTGGATTTCCACAGGGATAAGCAAGGGTTCGAACCCTGTTCTCCTAGAGTGCAACACCCAAATCACTATACCACTCTTGACTTTCATTGGCAAAATGTCCTGAGAAGAGGTTCGCTGTGGCCTTCCTCCAAGGCCGAGAGAGTGGGAATTGCCTGGTGGTTTCCCATGGCCGAGTGCGAGATTCAAACCCCGATCTCCCATAATCCTAGTTCAGTGCTTAAGCTGCTATCCCACGCTGGCTTTGCTCATGTGGATTTACCATTCAGTAATTGATTCAGGGAGTCAGCCCATTCTGATTGGACTGGAGCCTGAGTCTTCAGATGTCCTTTTTCAGGTTGTTGTTTTTTTTAACTTCCTTTGCAGATGGTCTTCAGAGAATCTTCCTGCATTGTGGAAGAACTCATCATCAGCGTCCACAATAACGTTTTCTTCTCCGAAGTCTTTGTAAGTATGTCCTTGTTAAGTGTAATGTAAGTTATCTCTGTACTAGGACACCTGCATTCTGGGGATGGCTCGGCCAAGGAGTTTGGAGCCGGAGGGTCTCCCTATAGTGGGCATGGAGTGGATTCAAAATCAATAACTCTTTTTTTGGGTTCGGGGCACAGGACCCCTGTGAAAGTGGAAAAACCATGAATAACTCTAGGCCCTCCCAAACTATTTTTAACACTAAAAAAAGCATGATAACTATACTCAACCCACCTTGGATTCCTTTGAGGCAAAGGAATCAAATTCCTTTGATTCCCAAGTCAGAAGTGGGCGGCTGGTGGGGCTTACTGCCACCTCCACAGTTGCCCCACACCATTTTTAAGAGGGACTTACCAGCCTCGTTCTCAATTTCTCAGTCCATGAGGCTTGCAGTCCCTATTAAAAATGGCACAGGGAGGCAGCAGAGGAGACAGCAAATAATCCGTAAATAATCAGATCTGCAAAAATGAAATCTGAAAATGTAGAGGGCTGATGGTATGTATGTGTGTGTACACACACACACACACACACAGACATTCGCACACACAAGAGATTAAAAAATAAATCGAAAGCACTTCTAATCCAATTGTAAATTTCAATTAAAATTGACCCGCTAAGTTAGGGGTGGCAAACTGAAGCCTGCAGGCCACAGGAGTCCTGGACCCCACTTTTTTTGGACTTGAAGTTTGCTACTAGGCCCCCAAAGCTTCCATTCCACCTTCTCCCATTTTTTTTTAAAGAAAAAAAGTGCTCAGAACAGTTTTGGGGTGTTTTTTGGCCCAAAACCACATGGAAGTCCCACAGAATATACTGAAAAACACAGAACTAGATTTTTCTTGACTCTCTTTTGAAAATGAAAAACTAAGGCCATTTCTGAGCCCCCTCCCAAAACTGCAAACCCCAGGATTCCATGGGATGTTGGAAGTGGAATAATAGCACTAAAACAGTCTAGTGCAGAAATGGCCTCAGTCTCACAATTAAAACTAAATCTCATTGTACATGTACTAGCAAACCGTATAGTTAAGAGTCTCTATAAAAATTAATTTAATGGTTCTCTCACATGTGGTCATTCATCCACACAAATTGAATTTGTAATACAAGCAAAATGCAATAGAAACAAAATATAATACAACCGAACTGTTATTTTACCTGACCTATTTCAAAAAATTCCTGGGAATAGAACAGACTTCCATTAGCTCAGGTGTGTGGTATCTTTTCATTCATTTCAGTAGAGATAAATCAGTCTCCTAATAGTTTTGTTTCTGAATATTTTTAAATGAAAATAACCAACCCCATGATTATTGAGGCCTGGGTAGAGCATAAAGTCTTTTAGGCTTGGAACAAATGTTTTACAAATATTTTGCAACAGCTGTCATGGGCCGCAGCAACCGTAGGGGCTTAGGAGGGGTTAAGTCAATTAATTGTATGCTTTTACGGATTAGTTGAATAAATCTGCATACATTTGCAAATGAATTCAGCAAGATTAGTTTAAAGATTAGGTTTTGGGGAGGGGCTGGAGCTCAGTGGCGAAACCTAGGATTTCCATGCCCCCAATTCATCCCCTGGCATCTCCTGATGGTAGTGCCACAAATCGGTTCTCTCTTTGCCTGGGGTCTTGGGCCGCTCCCCTTGGTTGGGGCAGGCAAAATACTGGCCCGTGGCTGAACTCCTAACTTTTCCTAGCAAGCAGGCCTTGTTGAGGGACGTGGGAATGACTTGGGAAGTCCGGTGGAGATCGTTTTTAGCCTTATTGATTGCCTTGGGCATCACCTTACAACAAGAGTAGGCAAGGTACAGTCCTTGAGTCCCACATAGCCCTCCGACCCTATTTCTGTGAAGCACCCACCATTCCCCTGTAGCCCCCAGTCTCCCATATTCTTTTTAAAAATTCAGTATAACTTTGGAGCAATTTTTGGGCCCCAAACCACACAGAAAGCTCAAGAAAGCATGTGAAAATACATCCACCCCCTTGGGGTTGTTGTGAGCCTTCAATTTGTTTCTGACTTATGGTGACCCTAAAGGGAACCTATCATGAAGTTTTCCTGGCAAGGTTTGCCTTTGCCTTCCTCTGAGGCTGAGAGAGTGTGGCTTGCTCATGCTCATCCAGTGTGTTTCCATAGCCTAGCAGGGATTTGAACTCTGATCTCCCGAGTCCTAATCCAGCGCTCAAACCACTGGGCCGTGCTGGTCTCGAAATACCTCCATTTTTACAGTCCCTCTCAAAATGGTGATGGGAAGTGGTGTTGTATCACTTCCTGTTGCCATTTTGAGAGGAGCTGGAGGGCAAAATAGAGATGCTGAGGCATGCTGCGTGGAGGGATGCAGACTTTGGCAGAGCTGGATGGGGGGAAATTGATTCCTGCACCCCCCATGAAATTTCTCACCTTTGTTTTATGACAAGGGTGGGCAAATGGAAAAGAGACTGTTGGAAGTCTGCTTCTCTTTTTGGAAAACTGGCATTTTTTAAAAAAAGTTAAACCTTGAGGTGGGCTTCTGTAACTTGTTTAGAAGGTGAATTATTGCTCCTAGAGAGTCATCTGTCTCTCTTTTTTGAGGCTAGAAAAAGGATGTCTGCAAAAATGGCTTATGAGAGGGGTTTTGTCTTCTGTCTTAGCCATGTGCTTCCACACTTACTTTGCTAAATGCTTGCAAAAGTCTTTGAAATGGTGCCCGCTTAACCAGCCTGCATCTTTTTAATGTAGCAGTAGGGTTTGAACTGATTGGATCCATGGATTTTGAGTTGACATTTAATATGGTCACTTAAACGTTGCCGCCTTTCTTTCCTCTTGCTTTCCTTCCAGGCGCACATGGAGGCCGGGCTCATTTTCGTGGTCCAGGCATTACAGCAGATGATTGTGCGGAAACACCAGTCCTTGACCTCCTTTCTGGAGATTGTGTTGGCTTTTGGGGTAAGTTGTGAGCGGCAACCGCAGACCTTCTGTCTTAAGGTATATTGTGTGTTGTTCTTAGAAGAACCGGGTGCATGGTTGGTGTTACCTTTTTGCTCCCTGTTTTATACACCTTTCTGCCAGGTCATGAAGATTTGTTCGCTTTTGTTTTAAATCAGTAATAGGAAAAAAATGCAAAAAATTTTTTTTAAAAAAAATCGGAACAAAATGTTATGTTTTACATTGGCTTGAGGATGTCAGTGTCTTTTCTTAACAGGTCAGCCGGGGTATCTGGAACCTTTTGGTTCTCCAGGTTTCCAAAGAATGGGTGTGTTTAGGTTCGGCATCACAGAAAAGAGGGCTGGATACTAGCCAAAGGCCACTTAGCCAATTCCCAGCTATGATAAGTCCTTCCTTTCTGCCAGCTCTCAGTCTTAGCCATTGCATGGAGGGTTAGGGTAACTGTGACTTTTTCCTTTAGGGTGAAGTTACAGTCTGGCTGGATTACTGTAACACACTCCATGTGGAGCTGCCCTTGGAAACTGTTTGGAAACTTCATTGGGTCCAAAATGATGTGGCTAGACTGCTAATGGGGGCTGGCTTTAGGAGCACATAGCTCCCTTTCTGAAACAGGCTTCACTTGTTCCTGCTGTATTTCCAGGAATAATTCAACGGGCTGGTTCTGACTTCTAAAGCTTGGGGCCATGCTGTCTGAAAGCCTACGTTTCCACATATGAGCTTGCCCGAGTCTTGCAGTCTCAATGTGGGGGCTTTCTCTCCATCCTGTGACCCTTCCTGGCTCATCTGGTAAAGACACAGGACAGGGCCTTCTTGGTGGCTATCTCAGGCTGTGGAACATCCTCCTCAGGGAAGTCTGATTTGCTGTTTCTCTGCTGTTTTTCCCCTGGCAGGCAGTGACCTTCCTGTTTAAAGAGGCCTTCAGCCTTAACTGACCAGGGTAGAGGAACCTGCAATTAGGTGTGCTGTTCTCTTAGTAGGCATTCCCTATTTTTTTAAAATCTTTTAAGTTAATGCCTTTGAAGTAAATTAATTTGGATGATGGTTTCACACTTTTTGCACTTCACCTTCTTTTAACTGTTCTTTTTCAACTTCTATTTTAAGCCATTTTGAGTCCCATTTGAGAGGAAGGAAGGATAAAATAAATTAACAGATTTCAGCTTGCAAAGCATACCCTCCATGCCAGTGCTGTCACATGTGTCATTGTGTGCCACCAAACACTGTGGCAGGATCAGCTCTCTTTTCTCCCATTCCGCAGAGAAACGTCTGGGCTCTGAAACTCCTCCTGGACTCCCTGGCTCGTCACAAGAAGGCCCTCCGCACCATCATCGACCTGACCATCGCTGACCTCCGTAGCCGGAAGGCAGAAATGTTGGCCCTGTAAGTTGCCCTTTGTCTGTCTCCTGGACTTTGTCCCCAAAATGCGACCTGAACATTTGGTCTGTGTGCCCCAAGCCCAATGTCCAGAGTATCTCTTATCATATCTGCCTGCTTTTAGTTCCTCTACACCTGGGGTGGGCAATGGCAGAACTGGGGTGTGCACTTTTCTGGTCTTCTGACCCTCCAGGGGCTGCATTGGCTGCCCAAATTACACACCCCTCGCCACCAAAACTAGAACGGCTGGAAGTTTGTTGCTGGCTTTGAGAAATGGGGATATTTTTGGATGTTAAGCAGTGTGGAGTTCATGACTGGTAGTGTCAAGTTATGCATTCCTTACAGTGTGATGAGGAACCATTGTGGGTTACTTTCAATGAGGGAAAAAAGAAGAGATTATTTAATTTTTTTTAAGTTTTGTTTTGAAAAATAACTCTAACTCATAGGTCAGAAGTGGGCTGCACAGAGCTGCCAAGGCCATTTTTAGTTTCCTCCAGGTGCCCACAAACGTGCGGGGAATGGGGGGCATTTCTACCATATTCTGTTTGCCCCCGGGCCATTGTAGGCCCAGGAAAGGCCTTTTTTTAATGCTGGGAGTAAACCAGAATTGACTTCTAGTCACTTTCTGTTTGGAAAAAAACAACAAACCCTTTCTTGGCCCAAAATAGGCCCAAGAAGGCTTAAAACATGGTGAATATGCCCCCTCCCCACAGCCCCTGGATCGTGTTAGGAGTCATTGGGAACAATGTTTTTTTCCAGCGGGGTTGTGGAGGGCTGCGCCTTCTCACAAGGTTTTCTAGGGGACTAATGCAACCTCCTTACCTATCCCTGCTGTAAGTGCTTTGCAAATAAGGAACAGCTGTCACATGCTGGCATTCCCAGGTTGTATTGCAAGGCCAATGTAAATCTCTCTCCCCCGACCCCACTGCAGTTTGGAAGATTACTTAGGAAAGTCTTTCTGTGAGATGCCTAGAATGGTTGTGTGAAATGTTTAGACAGTGACCGACCTCGATGCCACTGTGTGAGTCTCTCGCTTTTGAACCGCGTTCTCCTAACATTGCTCAGGTGGCATCACTTTGGCCCTTGGTACGTGTGTGAACTGCTGTGCCTCTTCCTGTCGTCCAGGGATAGAAGCGTACCCTCTGTCGCCATCATCATCATCAATATTATTAGGGAAGATTTGCAAAAGTAAGCAGTCGCGTTTTATGGTTCTCTCAGCTGTGCTTTCTTATTTTATTTATATATTTATTTATTTATTGAATTTATATGCCGCCTTTTCTCCCAAGGTGGGGCCCAAGGTGGCTTCTAAAAAGTTAAAAAAAAACATTAAGAGCATACAAACAATTTAAAATGATAAAACTAGCAGTAGATTTTTTTAATCTGTTTAATCTTTCTTTGATAACAAGGTTTTCTGAGAGGAATGAAGAAATGCAGAATTCTGCTAGGCAGCAAAAACGAAATGCACAGGGATAAGAAGGGGGGCCCTTGGCTTAGCAGCAGTATGGGTGAAAAGGGCTTTGGATTATTGTTGATTGTACATTGAGCATCACTTGGCAGTGTGAAGGCAAATGCTATTTTCATCTGCATGAAAAGAACCAGAGTTTCCAAGTCAAGGGAAGTCATGTCTTTCTACGTTGTATTGCCCCCACAAGTGGGACACATGGAGGGCCCCTCTAGTTGGCCTCAAGCCTCCTTTTACTCATTTTAAATGGAGGTTGGAGGGCCACTTGCTTTGGTGTCTTGATTGGATGGCCATTTGAGTTCCTTCCAAATCATGGAATTATCATCACCTTCGTTATCAGTTGTGTCCAAAGTAATCAGGCCAATGTTACATATCTGTTACATATACGTTCAGTGGATCGTTTCTTTCCTCACAGAGAACAGTCATTGCTAAGGTTAAATTGCAAAAAAGAAACCAGTGTTACCTCCAGGTCATTAAAGTTAATCAAGACTGTGCCAGTGCTTAACAATGAGCTCCTTTTGGGAGGGTGTAACTGCTTGTTCAACTCTATTTAATGCTGGTGTAGTGTCAAGACAGGATTCCCGCCTCCATGTTGGACAGGTAGCAAAAGGAACGCTTTCAGTGTGAGAAAACAGTTGTCTTGGGAGGAGGCGGATTTCCCATCCTAACCCTTTCCTTTTCTTTCAGGTGTTCGTGGGCAAAGCAGGTTGGGGAATACCTTCAAAACTCAGTAAGTACTTTGTCTCTCCTCTAGGATCCTTCCAGCCCCGTTTTTCCAGGGGCAGCACTGTGGAACCACTAATCCTGCTTCCGATACTTCTTAAACCATGTGGAGAGGTTTTGCCAAACCCTGTGTGGAATTTCTTCCATCTTTCTTCTGAAATGTCAGTATTTAAGCCTGCTTCCCGGGCAAGCTTAGGCAGCCTTAAGAAGGGCCATCCTGAGCCAAAAGGTTGTGAGGTCTTGTGCCATATCAGCAGCCAGCTCTAGCAAATGCACAAGATGAGAGTAGATCAGTGCACCCAGTGTCTCTACTCTGAGTTTAAGCAGCAGCATACCAAATTTGGTTTTTGTGTCCATATGTGCCTCCAAGTTATCTCTTGGTTTATAGCAGCCCTATGAATTTCATAGGGTTTTCTTAGGCAAGAAAGACTTGGAGGTGGTTTGCCCTTGCAGCCTCCAACACCTTCGTGGTCTCCCATTGAAGAACTGAGCAGGGCTGCCCCTTTTAATGAGCCGTTATTCCCCTACTGCTGTACCTCACGGCGGGGGGGGCACTCATTATGACGTGCTAGCTGCATTTCAAACAGGTCCACCATTCCTCCTCTTATTGAAGACATAGAAAATTCCTGAGGCCCCGTTTTGGAAACCACTATGTCAGAGCGATTGAATGTTCCCCTTTTCCTGTTCTTAAATCTTGTTATCCTAATTAACTTTTTCTGTTCTTTTTTAACTCTCACCCAGAGAAGACGTTTCAGCTGGATGCCTCCTGATGTTTCCAGCTTCATCGCTGCTTCGCTGACTCCTCTGTAAACCTGCCAAAGTGAGGTTGGCCAGCTTCTCCTCGCTTTTGGCTACTGCTGTGAGGCCATACTTTGGACGACTGGCCCTGGCCTGTGTCTAAAGGCCATCGCAGGCAAAGAGCAAAAGCCACTGCACCTCAGGTGGCCCCAGATGTTTCCTCTAGGAACTTCAGATGTTGTCTGTTTTGGTTGGACTTCTCTGTTGGACTCTACAGGACTTAGAGGTTTATTAAGCACGGTTTAAAAAAAGTTTCTCCCACGAGAAGAAAGTTGTTGGGTTTTTTGCAGACCTCACGTGGGCCTCTGTTCCATGTTACCCATGCTAAGCCCACTCTTCCATTACTTGTCTATGTGAGAAATCTCAGACAGGTCTTGCCTCTGTGTAAGGTTTGGTGGGCTTTGGATATACAGTAACACCCACCTAACACACACAGTGTTATGTTATTTTCCTAAAGTCTCTTTCTTTTCTTTTGCACCAATTCACAGAGCATGGGGTTTCGTGGCTAATTTCTATCTGTGCCATATTATTTTACTCCCTGGGTTGGAACTTGTCGGCGTGGCCACATAATGTCACTGGTTCCCCTGCTCTGTCTTTATTTAATGCCACATCTCACATGTGAAAATAAGACTGAACCTGTAGCATCTTGGATGCCTGACTCATGCTTGAAAGTTGTTTACCCTGGTAGCACTTCAGGTGGAGAGGACTATGAGGGCTGAAATTGTGTGCACGTGGCCTGGCATGTGCAGTTCAACCTGGCAGCTGTCGACCCTGCAAGAGGCCCCGGCGACTGTTGCTTACTGGTGGGGAAGGAAGGGAAGGAAAAGGCCATTTGAACCATGTAGAAGCAAGTGGCCTCAGCTCAGCTGGGGAGAAGAAATGAGGGTGTGCTCTCCAATGGAGATCACCCTCTGTTTCCTTCCCTCGTGAGCCCAGAGCAGGCGGGACTTCATGGCTTATCTCCACTTACCCCCACTGGTACGTGACAGCAGCAGTGATCCCTTTGGGGGCTTCACAGCTGGTGGGTAGTGGGAGCTTTTTGGAGGGAGGGCAAGGGCAAGTGAATGCCCCTCTGTACCCCATTGAAAATGGGACTTATGCATGCACATGCTCCTTTTATAAATCCATAAGTTGCAAGCAGGACGCCAGCCTGTGTTTCCCAGATTTGAGATACCTGCACAGTGGGAAATAATTTCTATTGGTTATTCTTCCTAGTATGCCATCTCCATTTCCAGCTCATTGGGATTTCTTCTGATGCTGTGACCCAAATCCAAGTTGGTCCCAGTTAGAGTTAGACCCACACTCAGTCAGTGGAACTTTTATAAGTTTTGATGTTGCTTTAATTCAGCAAGTTTGCTCTAGTTGTGAATAACCATTTGATTCAGGACTGTGTTTTCTCATTTTCTGGATTTCTTTGCTTGAAAGCAAAGATAAATTTGGCTTAGTTATGAAGTGTCACTTTTACTGGTGTTATGAGCTCAGAGTTTGACACGTATCTAAAAAAACCTGAGAAATATTTCTGCATTTCCTGTTTATAGATGCACTTGTTTTGTGCTTTTGAAATGCTTCTGTTGCAGTTTGTGGACCTGAAGCAGACAAATTTATATAGAGAGAACATTAAGAAGTGAAACTTCTGTTTATCAAGAAATGTTTATATTCTAATTTGTATTAATATATGTAGTACTACCTCAGTTTCCCTGTTCAAAATTATAATAATTAAATATTGAATTTATATGCATGTTACCAGTGGATTTCTTGAAAATCAAGGCTTAATGCTTGAATTTCAGGTTTGACCTGGCTTTGGGAGTCCTTGTGGGCTGAGAGGCAATACAAAAATATCTTAGTAAATAATACAAAATTTAAAACCAATGCAAGTAAAAGACCTGTAAAAACACAAAGTTATTTTTGTAAACTGTAGAAAACCATGACACCTACTTTGCAGACAGCGTCCCCTTTAATCACCAAGAATGGAGGGTCCAGTTAGGGTCAGTAAACTACAGTTGCAATCTGCACACAATGGCCCTGTTTTCTTGGATTAAATTGTCTGAGCAAACGGATTCCAGGGCTAAACTAAGGGGACATCTGAGCGAAATTAGGGCCCCGACCTCTTTCTCCTGCATAAGCATACCACTGGATAGAGAATTTATTAATTTTAATATTGAACCTAAGATAATCAGCTTCTTTCTTGTAGCTGGCAGGCAAACAAAAATTTCAAATCATTAAAAAAACAACAACCCAAAACCCTCTGTGCTAAGCAGTTGAGGGCTGTGCTGCCGACCGGCTGGTAGATTTAACAGATGGTCAATAATCATTACGTTACACACACACACGCACAGAGTTCATAATTCCTTGATCTACAAAACCAATGGAGCAGATAATGTGGCCTTCAGTCTGTCGCCTTGCAAAAAAAGCGTGGCAAAGCATTGGGTTGAGGGTTTTGTGGCTCTTTGTTTTTTTTTAATTAATTTTTATTAATTTTTAATGAAAAAACAATAAAAAAAACCCTCCCGGCTTCCAGACATCAATTTTTCCAGTTGAATCTGGGTTTAACATTCCATTCCATATAAGCATTCCGTTCCGTACATTATCTCCATTTTATAACAATCGTATGCTATCACTTTTAGCTTAGGTGTAACTATTTACAATTTATCTTTTACCACCTCATTTTGTCTTCCTCCTCTCTCACAGCCTTCCTTTCTTTCCCCCTATTTCATTCTTTTATCCAATTCAATACCTTTTATCCAATTCAATAATACAATTCAATAGAGAGAGAAAGAGAGGGAGAGGTGTGGCTCTTTGTTAACAGTGACGCTCTGCTACCAAAAGTGAACTAATAGGAGGGTGTTGGAGATTGTTTTTTCCGTTAATTCTGTAAATTGTAATTTCTACAATAAGAAAGAAGAGGGTGCATAGACTTATACATGATACGTAAAGTACACAATACAGTACACGCACGCTAAACACAGTACATATAGTATATATACACAACTGACGCAAGAGATATTAATGCTGAATACAGTTGACTTCTCCCGCTGACAGATCGGCCATACCATATTTTGAGCTAACGCCCCTTTTTTCATTGTCATGAATCTAAAAAATAAATATTAACAATCTGCTACACTTAACATTTTCATATTGCTTATGTATCTAGTTAGTTTTCATTTTCATTAGGATTATTAGGATATCTGATTGTTTAACCCAAACTAGTAAGCATTCCTCACTTGGCAAGACAGAGTAGAGAGAAGAAGAAGAAAATTAATGAATGATGTTTCCACAGAATATTCAAGTTATACATCATCTATTTCTTATTTCCTCACTTAAAGTTTCCAGTTCAAGTCAAAAAAGAGAAAAACGGAGGAAAAATGAAAATGTAGTAAGAGGGGATTTCATACCTTACACTAACTCCGGTTTCCCCTGATTTCCCCTTCCTTGTTACTTCCCCTCGTACTTTGCAAATAACCAAAAAGGGGAAAGGAATTAAGGAATTTGTGGTTATTATCTAAGAGGTACGTGAGTTTACCCAACTCTGCCACTCTTGAAAAATTTCCCAGGGAGCGTTGCAGATTTTTGAAGCCTGATTCGAACTTTGGCGTAAGGTGTCGCTCCCAAAGCCAGCCGAAATACGCTGAAAGAAACCAGATCCTGCCCGAGAATCGAGGAAGCTAAGGAAGCCCAGGCCTGTTTCATACTTGGAAGGGAGACCACCAGGGAATGCCACAGACTGGAGGGTATATTTCAGAAGAAGGCGATGGTGGACATCCACAGAAGAAATCTTGCCAAGAAAACCCCATGAGAGGATGGCTGTAAGCTGGAGTTGACTTGCAAGTGAATAGCAAGAACAATGAGCCACCGAAGCGTCACGGTTTGAGCGCTGAACTAGGATTGCAAGAGACCAGGGTTCGAATCACTGCTCAGCCATGGAAACCCACTGGGCGACCTTGAGCAAGTCCCACTCTCTCAGCCTCAGAGCAAGGCAAAGGCCAAGAAAAGCCTACAATAGTGACCACATGAGTTGGAGTCAACCTAAGGCACGTAACAATTGAGAACCAATGTGGTGTAACGGTTTGAATGCTGGATTAAGGCTCTGGGGAGAGCAAGATTCAGTTCCCCACAGGCATGAAACCTTCCAGGGTGACTTTGGGGAAGTCACACCCTCAGGCATGGAATCAAATCCCAGCGTCCTTCCTACCATACAGCAAGGCACTAAGCATGTTGTATGAAGACAGCAAACCATACACATAACGTAATATGGAAACTTTTAAGCATAACCTAAGTCCCAACAGACACGATCAACGTCAGGACATTACTACGTATGGCAAGCATAGCCAAAGTATAGTACGTCAAAGGATAAGAATAACCCATGATAAGCAGTCCTCAATGCACACATACTGTAAAGCCAACTCCAACTTAACAGTGTAATCCGGTTGATTTTTGAAGACAGGAAACGTGAAGTGTGCATATTGCCATGATTTGCCGGATGAGGGGAAGGAGTAGGTATGTTTAGCCTGGCAAAAAGAAGGTTGAGAGGTGATGTGACAGCCATGTTTAAATATTTGAAAAGATGTCATGTTGAAGATGGAGCCAGCTTGTTTTCTGCTGCTCCAGAGACTAGGACACGGAGCAATGGATTCAAACTACAGGAAAAGAAATTTCACCTAAACATCAGGAAGAACTCCCTGATGGTAAGAGTTGTTTGACAGTGGAAAGCGCTGCTGCCTCAGTGGAGTGTGGTGGAGTCTCCTCCTCCTTTGGAGGTTTTTAAGCAGAGGCTGGATGGCCGTTTGCTGGGGCTGCTTTGAGTGTGTTTTCCGGCACGGTAGAGGGAGGTTGGATTTAATAGCCATTGTGATCTCTTCCAGTGCTGTGATTCTATGTTGGTTGCTTTATTTTCAGTTCCTTTTTGAGCTATGTCCATGGTGGAATTTTTCTCCTCCTCCTTTAAAAACTGGGTTGATATTTCATCATGCTGTGTACCAAATACCTGCATTTGGCAAATTTTCTCTACGCACCATGCACAGGTGTTGTCCAGATGAAATGAATGAGCAGTCCAGAGGCCATTTTGTCGATTGTTATTTGTGTGTAAGAGGATGAGTGTAGGCGGGTTTGTGGCAGCGGCCCAACACGAATGACGTCTTTTGCTCCAAGAACTACTGCCGGGATTTTTTTTTATCATTTTCCTCTGTCCCATTGAAGTCACTCTTCCCTCCCTTTTACCCACCCCGTTAAGAAAGATCACTAAAAATCCAATAACCTACATCCAACGTCACTTGCCACTAAAACCCCCCAATCCTTTCCGATAATTGTTTGGAAGTGGCGGCACTTTGAGATTATATCTGATGTCAAACAGGCCCGATAATCTCGCATTCCGGGATCTGCTATCACTGACCCCTTTAGTATAAAAGCCACACGGTGTCCTTTGGAGAAAACGAGAAAAACAGAAAAAGCCAGGATGGGATGCTTTAGTCATGGCGGGGAGGCCGTTAATTGCCGGAATCCGGCAAAGAGCCCCAGCCAGGTCTGCCTCTGTTGACGTCCCCATGTTTGCTCTCAGGTTGTAATCCGCTCTGGTCTGGATCAGTGGATCCCACACTTCTGCCCTGCAGGGTACCTTTCCCACACCGATTTACTCAAGAAACAGCCTCTTAATTGCTGAGGATTTGGGCAAACCATTTTTGTGAAGCAACCGGTAGATCTCACAGGTAAACTCACGGCACGCTGCAGTTCATAACCCATGTTGAGGGTCAGTAATGGCAGCCAAACTCTCTGTTGAGCGCCATCCACTCCAGAGTGTCAGAAAGTTACTTTTGTGGACTGCAGTTCCCAGAATCTTCCAGCCAGTATGGCTGTTGTTGTGTGCCTTCAAATAGTTTCCGATGTATGGCGAGCCTATCATGGTGTTTTCTGGGGCTGAGAGTGTGCGATGCGCTCAAGGTCATCCAGTGGGTTTTCCTGGCCGAGCGCAGAATCGGACCCCGGTCTCCGGGCTCATAGTTCAACGCTCAAACCTCTACGGGCTCAGCACGGTCACTAGCCGCCTCGTATCCCTTTCTTTCTGGTCCCCTTGCCTCAGGTACGCCCACACTATCCTTCACACCCTTTGTCTTTTGGCTTTTACACCCCTTCAGTTTCCCAGAACCATTTCTAAATTTTGGGCAAGTTACTCTTTGGACTGTGCTCCGAGGGTTGCCGAGCTGGCAGGGCAACTGGCTACCTGGCCTGAGGGATGCTGAGGATTGTTGTAGTCCAAGAAAATTAACTTTTCCCCCTGCTCTGCCACAACCAATCTTCTTCAAAGAATCACCAGTCAAACTTCTCGGGAAAGCTACAAACACGGCACGAAAACCATGAGATCTAAAACTGTGCAGAGCGAGGGGCAAGGGCTGGCTCTCCACCGCCCTTTGGTAACCCTCCGTTTTCGAAAGATCATTCGGAAGGAGCGCCGTCGGGAGAAGAAGTGAGAAGACAACCACTAGTTTTGCTCCCTGAGGTATCTTTCGCACACAGGCCTCCCTCCAGGGGTATCATTAAGACACCCTGTTTAGTGAAAAGAAAAAGTAGCGATGATTCCCTTGTGTTCCGCTATGTTTTGTTATGGGAGGCGTTGTGGTGGAGACGTGTTCCCCTCGTGGGGAGACCCGCCTCAGCATCTTAATCCAGAGCTTTGCTCCTGCGCAACCTGTTAGCAGAGGCCATTTGGGGAGGAGAACAAAGGGCGCTCACTCCTTTCTCTCCTTCCCTCTCTTTCTCTCCAGCTTATCTCAACTCTGAACCCTTAACCAGAGCACAGCACCCGCGGGGAGGGTGAGGTTTTCTCTCTCTCTCATTATCCCTGGTGAGTTTTTTTTCCTCCCTTTTTAGAGGCAGCTGGACAAGCAGTACATTAATAGATTACATTCAGGATTTCAGATTGTTAACAGCAACAAGAGCCGCGGCTCAGAGACGTCGGAGGGGAAGGTCCCGGGAAGCTGCTTGCGGTGGATACCGTGCTTTTTGGTGGGGAAGAGCCCTCCTTTTCCAACCTGAAGCACAACTTTTCTTTGAGGTCCAAAGTAACACCTCTTCTTCCAAGGTAGGTTCTTGCTGGCTTGATTTACTGATTAAAAAGTAGTGTCCTTCAAGGGCGAAGGCAGGAAATCTCTCTCCCTTCCTCAAATTCTGGGAAGAGTAAGTAAGAAATTCTAGTCCTTGTTGGTATTTTGTTATCCATGGCAGCTGAACAGAACCCCCATGTCCAGGAATAGTATAGCTTTGCATATCGAGATGCCTGGGACAAAAAGAAATGGGTTTATTGTTGCATTCCTGTGCTACCTCTGACCTTCTGGGAACATCTGGATGTAAAAGTAGATGATTCCTAACTCCAATCCAGCAGGTTAGTTTCTCCATTTTTGGAAGAGGCATACCTTTCTTTACTGGTGTTCCTTTACCAGTCAGATCAATCTGGAATTACACTTCTTCTGAAGAGGAAACCTGGCTCTTACAGATTTGGGAAACATATTTTTATGCAACCCACACCATTGTGGACATGGGTATTAGCTGCCAAGAGTGGTTATCCAATTCCTAAATGTATTTGCAGTTGTCATAATGTGTTATTTGGCATTGTTTTTCCTTTAAAAGTGCATGTTCAGTTGCAGCGGTGGCTGGGGGTTCCCATGTCAGTTGAGGAATGAATCCAGAGGCTGGGTGGTCCTTGTCAGGAATGCTGTGAGGGTGTCTTCCTGCATGGCAGAAGGGGGTTGGACTGGATGGCCCTTGGGGTCTCTTCCAGCTCTGTGATTCATCCCAGGGTGGGTCTAGCTTTAAAGCAGTGGTTCTCAACCTGTGGGTCCCCAGATGTTTGTGGACTTCAACTCCCAGAAGCCCCAGCCACTATGGTCAATGCTCAAGGAACTCTCCAAGATGCTTCACCTGCTTAGCGACAGCCTTCAGCACCTTGGAGAGCTCCCAAAGTAAAACTTGCCTTCACTTTCCCACTTACAGAATCCTAGCATCCTAGAGTTGGAAGAGACCCCAGGGGCCATCCAGTCCAACCCCCTGCCATGCAGGAACACTCCTCAAAGCACTCCCGACAGATGGCCATCCAGCCTCTCCTTAAAAACCTCCAAAGAAGGAGGCTCCACCACACTCCATGGAGGCAGCAGCCTATTCCACTGCCGGATAGCTCTGACCGTCAGGAAGTTCTTCCTGAGGTTCATTGGAATCTCCTTTCCTGCAGCTTGAATCCACTGCTCCTTGTCCTAGCCTCTCGAGCAGCAGAGAACAAGCCCGCTCCCTCCTCGACATGACATCCCTTCAAATAGTTAAACATGGCTCTCATGTCCCCTCTTAACCTTCTCTTCTGCAGACTAAACAGCTAAACTGCGCCTCATAGGGCTTCATGGCTTCCAGACTCTATGTGGAAGCCAGCAGCCAATGCTGCTAAAGTTATTCTGATATATAGCTGTTCGGCTACGCAGAGCTTAGCTGTCAAAAAGGTGGGCATTTCTGGAACCAAACTTATTCTGGACAGGATACTCCTAGCTTCAGATTTGCAGAGATGGTGTTGGATGACTTAGGGGTAAAGGAAACGGCAATATCCAGGGCCTCTTGCCATGTTGGGGGACAACTTGTGCCTCTGTGGGACCTGCAAGCTTCCCTAAGCATCTTCTCTCAAGCTGAAAGGTGTTGAACTTCTCGGAGGACTACACACTGAGGATCAAGTTTTCAGGATTACCCAGAAATCCTGGCAGAAGAGGAAGTGTGCGGAAGGCCCCTTGCTAAAGATAGGACCTGCGTGTATCCTAGGGAAGGTTCCAGACACACCAGGCGTCTCTGGAAAAAGGAAATCATATATTGGGTCTGGAAAAATCCCTTTTTATCCATCAGAGTACATTGTACTGCTCTAGAAATACTGCAGTTTGCTCTCTGTGCTGCGAAAGATTGAATTGATGTCATGGTATTTGCATTTTGATCTGGATATTACATCCTCTGTAATATCTGCTGTGTGCTGTGAAGATTTGCAACCATTTTTGTTTAATGCAAATGCATTGAAATCCAAACTGGGCAGGGGGGTCTGATTCAATGTAAAACAGGTTTAGATATTTAAAAATAATTGACAGTTGATGGGATGTATCCTCTTCTGTGAACCTTACAATCGCCCCAGTTGCATTTCCCAGGAAACAAGCATAAAGTCCCGAAGGAGTTAAGTCAAATGCTGGAATAAACAAAAAGTGAGTTGAAGACCCCAGGTGACTTGGTGAGACTAATAGGACTGGGGACAGAAGTGTGCAGACCTGCAAACACAACCTGTGACCTTGCGATTGCTTTGTGAATTTGCTTCTTCATCTAGAGTCGGTTAGGCCCAAGAAGGCTCCTGTTCTATTAACTGCTCTTAAAGAACAAAAACAGTTTTTTGATTTTGGCATAGGAAGACACTGCAGAGGGATCTTAGAGGATTTAATTGCCAGGAAATTACTTTCACATTATAGAAGATTTTTTTGCCTCCTGTTTTAGGGAAAGAAAGGAAAAAGGAAGTTATATAAGAAGAGATGCTTTCTCCACTGAGCAGTTTGCCTGTACTCATTTCCCCAAGTCTGTGGATTTTAAGAGCTATTTTTTTTTGGGGGGGGGAACTAATGGTCCTGAAGCTTTTTGTCAGGAACTTCTGACAAATGTGTGATGGGGACCAAGTTCTTTTGAAGGACAGCTTGCCCACCTTTATAGCTTATCAGCCTTAGATGTATTTGAAGGCAAATTCTCTCGTTGCCCCCCTGAGAGTGTGTTTGTGCCTCTAAGTTGCCTGTTGAATTTTGTAAGGTTATTTTAGGCAAGGTTTCATAGAGTTTTCTCAGGCAAGGAATCCTCAGAGGTGGTTCTACCAGATCCTTCCTCTGAAATAGAGGCACCAGCACTTGGCATTAATTGGTCATCTCCCATCCAAGTACCAACCAGGGCTGATCCTGCTTAGCTTCCAAGATCAGACGGAATCTGGTGCCATCTCTGCCATCTTGTAAGATCCAATACTGGATCTTGGAAGCTCCAGCAGCACATAGAACAAAATGGAAAGCATTCCTTGCGAGAAAGGTACCTGAACATCACAATCCTGCGTGCATTTATTGAGTTTGGGGAGGTTGTTTGTTTTCTGCTATGCTTTTACCCAAAGGGAAAGCAAAAACAATGGAGGAGAGTTGCCCTCCGCGGCCTTTTTGACATC
Organism: Iguana delicatissima; assembly: GCA_948472985.1. NCBI lineage: Eukaryota > Metazoa > Chordata > Lepidosauria > Squamata > Iguanidae > Iguana > Iguana delicatissima. The sequence continues at coordinate 2,457,319 of CAOKZL010000019.1, read as the reverse complement.
CTTAGTATTCAGAAATATTGTTTATAGAGGATGTTGGGCTTGAGAGATGCATAAGCCAGCCTTCTTCTTCCTCTTCCTGCTCCTCCTCTATTTATTTATATCTTGCTTTCTCCCCAGTTTGGGACTCAGGGCAGCTTACAACTATTAAAGCAGTTAATAATTGACAGCATATAAGAGTTAAAAAGCAATCAAACCATCATAAAATTTGAAACCGGTTTTAAAGAAATTAGAACAACCATAACAACAACAAATAGAAATCCAGCACATCATACAAGGCCTGTTTTCATCTGAAAAATTCAGGACTGCTGGCATAAGAAGGCTTTTACTTGCTTGCAGAAGAAAGTAAGGAGGGTGCAGTTTAGCCCCCTTGGGCAATTACCCCCAAAGCCTGGAAGCGGCCCCGTCTCCTCTCCTCCCAACAACTGTGGCTCTCTGCTTAGCTCTTAGGTAGAGTCTTGTGTTCAGTTTGGCAGCATTGTTTGAAAGCCATCAGGAAACTAGGAAATATAGAAATAGGCCCATTCAAAAACATGAAGAGGAGAGCTGCTTGTCCCTCAACCTGTTTCTGACAACAGAGAGCCGGATCCAACTGGACTGGAGCACGAAGACTGTGGCTCCAAATGGAGCACGAAGACTGTGGTTCAGTCCTGTGGTTTGCTACTCAGCCGCTGGCATTCAGAGGTATACTGCCTCTGAGTATGGAGGTTCTCGCCATTTCCGCACTGGACTGTTATAGTGCTGTTATTCCACTTTCAACCTCCTATGGAATCCTGGGGTTTGCAGTTTAAGGAGGGGCCTTTGAGGCCTTTGAGGCCCCTCCCTAAATTGCAAACCCCAGGATTCCATAGGAGGTTGAAAGTGGATTAATAGCACTATAACAGGCTAGTGCGGAAATGGCCTCTGATCAGAGCTTGGAACACTTTCTTCTTCTTTTTCTGACAACAGTTCCCGTCATCCCCCAGACATCATGGCCTCTAAGACATTCTGGGAGTTATAACTTCTCCAAGTGTGGGTTGAGTGACCTCTGGTTGAGGATGTCCTTCCCTTCCTCCCCAAAAATTTTGTCCCATCCCCACCAGATCTTGCAGTTTTGAATTTCCTAAGCTAATTTGTGCGTAATGTGAAGACACTGTCCTGATACCACTGATCAAGTTAATGAGCTGACCTCATTAAGAGAGAGGCAAAAACGTGCAAGGAGAGGATGCTGAAGCCCAGGGCACTTGGCCCAGAAAAAGGAAATTGTAAGAAGGTGAGGAATAATGCTGCACAGATATAGAAAGTGATATCAGGAAAAGAAAATGCAGTTTTCTACATTTCTCTGACCCCAAATAATTCTACTTAGATACAAAAAGCAGCATCCAAAATAATGCCAGTTGTATAGGGCATGTGTTAATTCAATCAATTTAGTAATATATATTTTCATTCCAGCTTAAGTAAAGAGAAATGATTTATACTAGCATGGCACATGACTTTCCAAGGAATTCTTTGGGAGAGAAGCATGTTCTTAACTCTTTTCTACTGCAACAAATTGAATTTAACAAGTTTTAATTTTTAGTTTCTTTGAGTAACACTGTGAGCAATTGGTTCCAAAAGTGCTTTGCAGTGACAGGCAATAACTTTAAGAAAATGTACTTTTTAAAAAAGAGCATGCAACTATATAAAACCGGATGGGTTGAACTGTGCCCATAGGTAGTGTCTTATGAACCTCAGTATTAAGCACCTAAATTTGATATGTTAGGTTGTACGCTACTAATCTCTTTGTCTGCTACATAAACACAGGTGAATATGTTGAGTCTAGTGACCCACGGAGAAATTGTTACCCTGAAATATAAGGGAACTGAGTTGGTTATTATAAAAACCACTGATTTTCATGCAGCCTTCAGGATTTGCAATTGCTTTTCCAAACCAGTCTTTCTACCCACACGGGACAGAAATCTAAGCAAGACCATCATTCTGTAGGGACGCACACAGAATTCAGGCAACATAGAATTACGTAACACGGCATTTGCTTCCTTTCAAAGTACCGACTTAGAGTGACGTTTTATCTGAGCACTTCCAGTTCAGAGTGCAAATCCAAGACAAAAACACAGGGTCAAGTGCTTCTTTAAAAACCCTAATTGCAAAAAGACATCTGTTTAATCACCATTTGCTAGCTAGGAAATGCTCTCTTTAATTAACTTGGATGGTTTTGTTGGCTTCTGGTTATCAGCAGGGCTGTAACTATGGGGACAAAATGAAGACTTTGCCCTTCCCTACATAAGAATTCTGCTCCCCTAATGAAATTTTCCCTCAGCCCTCAAATTTCTATCATTGCAAAGAGTGAGACATTGGAAATAATTCACACTTTGAACTCTCTTATTTGCTGTTTGTGTTCACTGGGTCGCTTTGCCTGCCCCCATTTCTTCGGATGCTTACATTCTGTTTCTAAACATGGAACTGAAATTTAAAATTGCTGCCATGCTGGGATGTTGGGGCTGAAGGGAAAATTCATTTAGTGGAGAGGCAGCATTCTTATTTGGGGAAGAAATACCCTCATTTCCCCCTCCTATAAATACCCAGTGGGTTACCAAAGATACCTCGGTGATGTGAGCATACTCTGAAGAAAAAGAGTTTTGTGACTTTCAAAGGAGTTATTAATGACCCCTCACTCCTCCCTTCCAGGAAGAAATTTTGATTGTGCCAAAAGGAAAACCTTAAGTTTTGAAATGGTTCAGTTTAAAAACAAACAATTCTGTCAAACCCAGGAAGGCATCCTTGTCTTGGGTCACACACGGTCCAAAACAAACCCTGTTCCAATTCACGTTTCTCTCCAAAGCGAGAGGGACATCCAATTTCTGATCCCACTTGCGTCAATGTTAATCAAGCGTAAGCTCCTGGTGCCCGTGTGGATTAATATTGGAAGTATGCCCGTACTGGAAATGATCCGTTGCGCTTTTGGTCAGCAAAGAGTACGTTTTGGTGTAGAGGGGATCCTGGATGCTTGCCTATGTAAGGTTATCCTCCAGAATCTGCTTTGGAAAGGCAGTGAGAGGCATGGCCTGCCCTGAATGGCCCCTTGGCTTGTATTATTTGGTGTTCATCAGTTAACATGGTGGGAAGCAATGCACAGTGGTGGCAGCGGGGAAAGAAAGAGAGGAATTAAAGCGATAAACAAGAAAAACACATCAGTCACGGGGCACCTTAGCATACCCTTCAACCTTTTACAGAGGAAGCCTGGGACTCATGTGGCCAAGCCATGTCAGAGTCTAGTTGCAAAGGCCAAAGCTATTAATGAGGAAGAACAGATAAATTAGGCAAGTCTGCAGCAATTTGCTTTTGCCTGAGCCAACTGGGAAGGGCAAAACTCCATCCCTGCGCTTCCTCTCCTCTTGCTGAGTTAATCAAATGTGAATGAGTTTTGCACTTTGAACTCAGGCCATTTCCGCACTAGCCTGTTGTAGTGCGATGATTCCACTTTCAACATCCTCTGGAATCCTGGGGTTTGCAGTTTTGGGAGGCTCCTCCTGAAACTGCAAACCCTGAGATTCCAGAGGATGTTGAGAATGGAATCATCGTGCTATAACAGGCTAGTGCGGAAATGGCCAGTTTTACAGCAATGGAACTAAGCCAAGGACAAAGAGGGAAAAATGAGGGAGGAGAGAAAAACCGGGACATTTTAGAAACAGCTGAGAAAGTGGGATGATGGAGGTTGAATTGGGAATGTCTCTGCCAGACTGGGGCAATCCAGTTGTGAGGCCTAAGTGGAGGGGAGAATTTAAGTCATTGGGAACACTGGCCACAGTCCTGTTGAATGTTGCTGAACCAGCATTTATGTGACGGTTGGAGAGGATGACATTGGTCTCTTGGTGCATTCCCCCAGAATATGACCACCCTCGGGATTGGCATGTGGGGCTGCATTCAGTACTGTCCAGCTGCTGTTGCACAGCTGGATAAAACCATTACTCAAGGAGGTGGAAGTGGAAATCATATGCTCCTCCAGATTTTGTTGGACTGCAGTTCCCATCAGCCCTAGCCATTATAGTCATTGGTGAGGAGTGCTGGGAAGTGGAGTCTGACATCCACAGGGCACATGTGTCCCAATCCTGCTGGCGTAATCCCTGGTTACACCAGTGTAGCTCACCAAAAGGATTGCAGCTTCAACCAGATTGAAGATTATGAATTCCATTGGATTCAGTGGGTCTACTCTACTCTGCTCCCTGGACATTGCTGCATTGCAGCTCCCAGCATTTCTCACTGCTGGCTAGGGTTGATGGGAGCTGCGGTGCAGGGCTGATGGTCCTAGATTTGGCTGTAGGGTGTCCCAGGCTAGAGCAGGCCTCCTCCCGCCTTGGATTGTGCCATTCCCATAAGCAAATGTTACGCTTTGCCTCTCCCCACCCAGATAAGTTCTCTAACTCCATGCAAATTGAAATCAAAGCAGACCCCAGACGGCTCAGCTGAAGGCTTGCCTCGGGCACACGGGCAAAGCCGGTGCCGCTCAGAGAGAGAGGGTTGCCCCGTGCTGTTTTCCCCCAGAGCTGGACGGCCAAGGTAAGCACTTTCTCCCTCTTGCTCTGACCGGCTCCCGGAGTAGCTGCTAAGGACAGAAACAGCCTCACCTTCTGAGAACCAGACTGGAGTAAGCAGAACTTGGAATTAGCCCGAGTGAAATTGGATTTTTAGAAAAATAGTCCCTCTCCCATTCACTTTTTCCCTTGTGTTCACTGGAAAGCTAGCTTTGTAGACTAGATTTGAGCAGGTAATTGAAGTTAGGTAATTGAAACTGGAGAATTAGAGTGATCTAAATAATATTATTTTGATAGTGTTGATTTTTGTTATTGAATATAGATGGAACATATAGCGATTTAATGCTAAAACAAAAAGGAAATGGAACTGTGAGAATTGCTTATACATAAAGATGAGATTTCGTAAATCTGATAATGGAAGGTATAATACAATGGAAACCTGATAAAGAAATTAGGTTATGTTATGGAATGTTTGATGCTGATGTATTGAATGGATGTATAAATGAGGTACGAGTGTCTATTTGTTTTTCTTTTGCGTTTTAATGTTTTAAAATAAAAATTTACTACTATTACAGCTGCTGTTCCAAGCAAACCGAGAGTAGTTAGTTAACGTTACAGTGAATTCTGTTTAGAAGAAATTGTGAGAGCTAGCATGGTGAAGTGGTTTGAGCATTGGACTATGGCCATTTCCGCACTAGGCTGTTATAGCGCTCTGATTCCACTTGCAACATCCTATGGAATCCCGGGGTTTGCAGTTTTGGGAGGGGCCGGACTATGGCCATTTCCCGAAACTGCAAACCCCAGGATTCCATAGGATGTTGCAAGTGGAATCAGAGCGCTATAACAGCCTAGTGCGGACAACAGGTATGACTGGAGACCAAGGTTTGAATCCCTGCCTGGCTGTGGAAACCCACTAACTGACCTGGAGCAAGTCACATTCTCTCAGCCTCAGAGAGAGGGGCAATGGGATCCCCCCCCGAACAAATATTGCCAAGAAAACCCTGTGATTGGTCACCTTAGGGTGTTGTGACTCAGAAATACCTTGAAGACACACAACCACACATAGAAGTAAATCCTTCCTGGAATAACTGAAGCTATCCAGAAGAGGAAACCTACTGAATTAATGAAACTTTCCTAAGTGTTGACTTCCTGTTCAGCCAAGTCACTCGGTGGGTTTACTTTATCTGAGAGTAGCAATTGGATTTAGGATTATGAAGGATAATTTTGCTCCTTTTCTGGTGTCAGGGTAACCATTTTAGTTACTTTTCTAGTTACACGGTATGTGGCCTTTTTGTGCCACAAGTCAGCAACTTGTAGCATTCTGATTTAAAAAATAAAGCTAAATAAAACCTATTTTTGTTACTTTTGCAAAATAGGAGGGATTTGCTTTTAAAACAGTGGTTATAATGCAGAACTTTGTAAAGTTACTTTTTAAATTGTAACTTGCACTGGCAGGCTGGCATGGTGATTCTGGAAGTTGTCACCCAAAAAGTAACTTTCCCAAGCACTGCATTGTAGTTACAACTTTTAGTACATATTTCCTTCTTGTTTTGCAAAAGTAACCAAAAATAGATATTTATAGTTTTGTGGTTTTTTTAACAAAAGACCCGTCAGAAAGCTACAAACTGTTTCTCTGTGATACAAATGTACTTAAGTAGAGAGGCCACATTCTAGAAAAGTTACTGGAACAATTACAGCTTTTAACCCTCATTCTGCTATAATTTAGCATATAAATAGCTTGTTATAACAGTTTCGCTGGCTGCAGTTAGCAAAGACCTTTTATTTCTCTTTTAAAATGATTTTTCTACCATTGATGTGGTGATTTTAATTGCTTTTAAATTTTATTGTGAAGGATTTTTGACTCCGGGTCCCACTCCGAGAGAAAGGTGCCATTCAAATGAAATGGAAGAAGTAAGTTACGTGTTAATTATTGCAAAAGTAATTAACCAGACACAATTCACAACCAGACTGTAACTAGTTCCAAGGAACTTCCACTTAACTCTTTTGACTGGTCTTTCTAGGTTGTCAGATAAAAGCCAAAATGGGGAATGGCAGAGGTTTGTAGGGCTGGGAGTATATCAGCGTATGTAAGAGCAAACTAACTTCCATTTGATTTACTGGAAAATGTTTTCAACTTAGAAACAGAGCGAGGAATCAGCTTTGAAGACTTGTTCAGACAAGTATATCTTTGCTTTTTTTGCTTCCTTTCAGTTGTGAGCAAGACACTATTACTGCAATTGGAAGGATGTGCATTTCTGCTGTCAGCACAGCTGCCTAGCTACCTCTCTGCAGCAATTGCAACCCAGCTCTAATTAATATAATGACGCCTTTATCTTCTCAATGAATTAAGTCAGGATTGGTTGACTACCACTTGCATTTTCAGCAAACAATCACTTCATCACTTGCTTAAATAAATACAATCCTTATTTTATATATATACTTAAAATCACCTTGAGCTTAGATGCCTGGTTTTAGATGTCTGCTAGTGTGGGTTGGTTAGTCTGTGGAGGCATCCCATATTTTCAGCAGAGAATTGCAGTTTTTTCATAGTTTCATTTCTATTCCTGACCAGCAAACCAAAACAGTCTTAAAACACAGAGATACACCAAGTGGACCCTCTCTGTTAATGTGTAGCCCCGACGACCACATTTCCAAAATCTCGCTCCCCCTGCAAAGGGGAACAGGTTCGCCAACGTGTTGCAATGGCAGCTGGTGGAAATTTGTCGGAAACAACACATTAGTGGTGGCTGAGGTCTCCCGTGTCTGTAAGACAGGGAATCCACACCTGGTTTTAACCCTGTTTTAAAAGGAACTCTTCAGGGTGCTGAGCCTTATTGCCAAAATAGTTTCAGCACATGAGATAGCTCACTTGCAGCAATTCAAAAGCATGGGGTGGGTTCATGGCCCCGCTGACATGGGAGACATCAGCTACCACGGATGTGTTATTTCCAACAAGTTTTGAAATCAATCGCTTTACCTAAATTGCTTCTAAACTTTCCAAACGCCTGCTTAACACCATCCCTTGAAACAGAAACGAGACACTTCTAAGGAGTCTTTTCAAAAGTTTGGAAGTAAATGACGAATTTTCCTTGATAAAAATAATTCTCTCAAGACATGCCAGGAAGAATACGTTGGTGCAATTTTCTCTCTCTCTTGCTCTCTCTCCATCTTGAGTTGTCAGGCATAGCTTGTTCTTTTTGGAGAAAAATTGCTATTGTCCATGGAGAGCATTCCCAATGATTGTTCGACTGGTAAATCTACCTGCAAGGAAGAGTGATATAGTGCTTTGGGCATTGGACGAGGACTCTGAGAGTCCAGGGTTTGATTTCCCACTTGGCCATGGTAACCCATTGGCTGACCTTGGGCACGTCGCACACTCTCAGCCTCAGAAAACTCACTGATAGATTAACTTTACAGTCACAATAAATCAGAGACAGCTTGAAGACGCACAGCAACAAATTTACCTGCATAACTACTGACTTAAGTAAAATCAAGATCCTTTTCCTCAGTTGTGTGGTGCAAATTCGTGCCATAGTCACATTGTGCTGGAGCTGTACTGGGTCACACCATTGTACCATTAATAGTGGCAATGCCTCACATTCACCGGTTACACAATAGTCTTATGGCATTTCTGCACCACTATACTGTTGTAGTGCTATTATTCCACTTTCAACCTCCTATGGAATCCTGGGGTTTGCAGTTTAGAGGCAGAGACATTTAGAATTCTCAGCCAGAGAGCTCTTTGGCCTCAAGAAACTACAAAACCCAGAATTCCACAGGAGGTTGAAAGTGGAACGATAGCACTTTAACAGTGCAGTGCAGAAAGGCCCTTAGAATGCCACCCATATGGAGACTCGTAGCATATTATATACCACTTGAGTAATGGCCTTTATGTCAATGCAAAGTTACTCACAGGGTTCCCAATGGCCCAAATTCCCATCGATTCCATGGGCTTATTCTAGCTGAAAGTAATAACTGTTCTCCGAGGCGGGGAGCCACCTGGGCTTTGGTCCGCCATGCTGACACAATCTTGTCAAAACAGCTATTTGCATCCAGATTATATGTTTCATTTCCATCAGGCCCGCGACAGCTGCTGGCTCTCCCTTTCTCCCTCCCAGCATTCTCCAACAGCATTTAGAAGGATTTGTTAGGCAAACGCTAATGCTGTCAGATCAACTATGCAAATCGTAGCACAGGAGAGCATCGCTTTCCGCCTAAGCCGAGCCATGAGGCCTGCTAGAAGCTTTGCAAAAAACAAATTGGACCAGAGAGGCACACTGAGGTTGGAGGGATGGCTGAATGGTCAGTGTTGCTTTCTCTCACACGTGACGTTTCAAAGACACGGTTTCCTTCTGAATTTGCAAAGCTGGGTAATTCCTTTAAGTAGAAACTGAAGTAAAACTCCTTCCGACTTGTGCTTCCAAATCCATCCTTCCTTATGGAATAACTGGCATATATACGCGATGTTGCCTGGGATTTTATTTTCTCGTAGGTAATACTTGTCAGAAAGATTTGAGATCCTGTGTCTCTAATTCCCCAAACTGTCTTGTCCAGTACCTGTAACTTTTCCCCATATTCCTCAATCCAATCTGTATTCAGAGTGAATAACATAGAGAGGTTGCGTTCCTGAGGGAATACACTGCCCTCCCCGTTGCTGCTAGGCCTCATCTCCATAGCTACTGGCCAGGCCCAAGAGCTCTGTGGCTGAGAATTCTAAAGGCCCCTCGTTAAACTGCAAATCCCAAGATTCCATAGAATCTTCTCAAGCAGCCAATCCTATGAGGTCTTCTCATCTGACACAGCCAATCGTATAAGGTCAGGTCTATAAGAGATAGAATTATAGAATTGTAAAGCTGGGAGAGACCACAAGGGCCATCGAGTCCAACTTCCTTCCTTCCTTCCTTCCTTCCTTCCTTCCTTCCGGGATGGGACCCAAGGCAGTTCACATCAAGTTAGGCACAAAGTACACAAAAAACATAGTTGGTGAAAAGGTTTGAAAAACACTAAATGAACAATTTATGAAAATAAAAAAACCACATGAAATTACCCCAATTAAAAACACAGTAAAAAGATAAAAACGTACCTAACCCCCTTAAAAAGATCTTTCTGCCCCAGGAACTTAAAAGCCAAAGCCCTGCCTAAATAAAAAGGCCTGTTCTTTCTGGTGGAAGGGGATCAGAGAGGGGCCAACTGGGGCTCCCAGAGGAGAGAATTTCACAAGGTCCCTGCTTTACCCCTCTGATGCCTAATGGACATTCAAGGGCAGGAGGAAGTAGGTATTTTGTTGTTGTTGTTGTGAGCCTTCAAGTTGTTTCTGACTTATTGTGACCCTCTCCCAGGGTTTTCTCGGCAAGATTTGTTCCAAGAGGGTTTGCCTTTGCTTCCCTCTGAGGCTGAGAGAGTGTGACGTAGCCAAGGTCACTCACTGGGATTCGATGGCTGAGCAGAGATTCAAACTTTGGTCTCCAGAATCATAGTCCAACGCTCACGACACCGTGCTGGCTATAGAAATCTTAACATCATCATTAATCGCTGGCAGCTGGTGGCTTAGAGTCGTTTAGCGTTTTTAGTCCAAACTTTAAAGGAGAGACCCCAAGGGGCCAAATCTGCTGTGGGTACCATTGGCAATGACATACGTGAATAGGTGTGGATTCAAAGCCAAACTATTTTTTTAAAGTTAACCACTTAAAATCTGGGCTTCGGTGGACAATGCTGTGAGTTCTGACTTTTCTCTCATGCAATTCTCAAGTCTCCTTTCCGCCTCAAATATGATAGATAGATAGACAGGCAGGCAGGCAGGCAGACATGGTTGTGTCAGCATGGTGCCACTGGACCTAACCCTAAATTCCCTCCCGTCCCCATTAATTCTACCACTCTCTTGATGCTAAAAATGACCATTTTCAGTCAGTGGTCCCCAAATTTGCAAATGTTTTTACTCCTGGCTTTTTCAGATGTTGTTATTGCAGGAGGCAAGTTTGAAGGGGATTTTTTGATTTTTAACCGGGCGTGGACTGAGAAAGCTCAAGGAACCATTCTAGAGAAGCTGTCTTTTGCAGAGACTAGTTTCCTTGCCATGCTGGAAAAGACCTTTCCTTTCTGCTGCTTCCATGTGTGTGTCTGTGTCTGCGTATATGTGCTTGCATCTTCAAGTGACTTATGGTGACCCCCCTGAATTTCATAGGGTTTTCTTAGGCAAAAAAAACCTCAGAGGTGGTCTTACCAGTTCCTCCTTCTGAAATATCACCCACAGCACCTGGTATTTGTTGGCGGTCTCCCATCCAAGTTCTAACCATACTCTGGACTTTTGGGAGTGCATTTTCTTTTTGGGAGTGAATTTTGGTTCCATTTTCTTGACTTTTCCAAAAGAAATTAAAGATGTGCCTTTTTAGTTGCTCTGTTGTCTTTACGCAAAGGGATCTTTTAGCACCTTTGAACCTGAGAGAAAGATGTCAGTAGCGTAAGTTTTCGTAGACTTAAGTCTCCGTCACAAGATGCAGTGAAGTGCCTAGGAACAGGCCTTTATAGCTAGGAATGAGGAGGCTATATGTGTGAACCGCAACAGACACACACAACTTGTAGGTATGGTGACAAAGGGAGAAGCTCAGTTTTAACGACAGTCATCGGAGGAGAAAGGCAGGAGGAAAGCTCTTGTCTTTGTAAAGTTTTCAAATAGGGCGTATTTGTTTAATGCCGTGGTTCTCAAGTGGTGGGTCCCCAGATGTTTTTGGACTTCAGCTCCCAGAAGCCCTGAGCATTGACCATAGTGGCTGGGGCTTCTGGGAGCTGAAGTCCAAAAACATCTGGGGACCCACAGGTTGAGAACTACTGGTTTAATGGTTTTCTCTGATTTGTTCTATGCCACTCTGACGACTTCCATGGAAAGGCAGCTTTCCAAATTACGAACAGGACCTTATCTGCTGTAGCAGCCCCTTGCGGAAGGCCCTTCGTTAGAGCCTCCAGGGCCTCACTGATTTTGTCCAATTTATCCAAGCATTATTTGAAATGGTTTTAACTGGTTTTAAATTGTCTGGTTTTAAGTGATGAATGGTTTAATATATTTTCAGTTACTTTAAAATTATTGCGTTACTTTGTCCTAAACTGACTTTAATTGTAAGTCACCGGGAGATCTTTGAATACTGGGCAGGGTATAAACTTTTTAATGAATTAAACAAACAGAGGAAACAAAACTATGAGATGACTGGATGGTGAAAATCCTGAACTTCGGAAGCATAGGCCCTGGTTTTCCCAAATGCTCAAGTGCACCTTTTGCAAGGAGCTCTTGAACAAATATTCAGCCTTTGCAACTGGTCAAGGGAAAAAGCAAATGGTTTCTTTGTCCAGTGTGAGATGCAAGCAGCAAGATCCGTAAAAATTTAAGCTAGCTTGCTTCCTTGCTTGCTTGCTTCCTTTCTTTCTCTTCTAAGGTTTCTAAGCCCCATGATCATGAATTCTGGTTAATGACATTTTGCCAAGTATTTTTCACCACTCTGTTCACTCTGCATACAAGCAGGCCTCTGAAAGTATAACTGGATTTAAAACAAGAATTTTAACCTGTTGGTCCTGCCCCCCCTTGCAATGATCTTTTAACAGCCTGTTGTTTTAATAAGTTCCCATACTTGATGTATAGTTGGCCCTCCATGTTTAACATTCATGGATTTGATTATTTGTGAATTTCTTTAATCTCTGCCCTCTGCCCAGCCTCAGGGGCTTCTTTTCCAGGGGAACCTTCCCTTTCAGGCTGCGCTGCCTTTTAACAACTCACTTCTGGTCCTCTTCCTCCTCCTCCACCATCACCTGGCCAGCGAAGAATGAATTCCACCCCAGTTTCTGAACGGCACAAGCCTTCACCCAAGGCACCAAAGGAAGGAGATGGGCAAGAGAGAGGAAGCCTAGGGCCACCGTGCCAACCAGCCCCCCTTCCCTCTCCTTTTCCTGACCTGGTTTGGACTCTGGGTGCCTGTTCTCCCCACCGTACCTTGGCCCCCTTCCCCTCTTCCTTTTGATATTTGCAATTTTTTCACTTTTGTAGGAGTCCTGCACCCCCTAACCCTAGCAGATGTGGAGAGCTGGCTGTCCTTGCTTGTATTTCAATGTTATAACTGTCCTGACTCCCCTCCTTTTCTCTGGGGCGGCGGAGCAGGATGAGCGGAGGGTCCATATCTAGCAAGCAAAATAAATGGAAAGCTATAGGTGGAACACTAAAGATCTAATCCAAACCTCTTTTTGGGGATGAATTTCAGCACCCTAGAGAGCCAAACATTGAGCCAACTTGCAGGAAGGGCCAGGCAAAACTGTACAGACGTACCTTGCTTTAAGATGCTTTTACAGGGCTTTGCTAACACGTTTCTTTTCCATTATACCGTACGGCACCTTTTGTTACCAGTGTTCAGTCCGTTTACAGCATTTCTGCCTTTCATGTTGCACTCTGTTAATTGTTTTTATTGCTTATCCTTTTGCAGTTCTCTTAGGCCTGGTGCTATTTCGCGCCCCTGTGATGCACTTTCGGGTGGTATTTGCTGTACAGTGGTGGTCTTGAACCTAATTTGCTGGACCATTGATGCATGCCTGTGACAGAGGAGCCAGTTAAAAGCTAATTGCCCGTTTTCTTGGGTTCTCAGTCTAGGCTGACCTCCTCCTTCGCTTGGCAAGAAAGCTGCACCCAGAGAGTTCTCCATGGATGAATGGGATCCCCCCAGTGGAAGAAGGAGGTCGAAAGCCTTAAGTACCAGCTGGCTTACAAGCGGGAGATGTCGTCAAAAACAATCCCCGAGTGAGTCCACAAAGCAAATTCTTCTCCTGTGGGGCCGGTGGTACTTTCTTCACCAATTTCTGTTGACACACCATGAAGGCTTTTGTGGGGTCCGTACAAGAGCATCCTGCATACTAACAGCCCTCCAGCATAAACTACCACCCCATAGCCTATCAAGTTTCTAGTCCTCATGGACTACAGCTGACGCTATAGTTCCTTTCCTTCTCCGGCAGTCCCAATTCGGTGCCAGATCTGCTCTGGAAGATCTCTAGGTGCCAGGGGTGGACCAAGGGAGTTGCACACGGTGGAATTTGGTATGAGATCTGCTGGTCAAAGGGACAATACTATTCCTCCAAAAACATGCCTTGAAAATTAAGAGACATTGCTATTGAAATTCTGGATGGAAATGATGATGATGATGATGATGATGATAGTAATAATAATACCTTTTCCCAAGCATCATCATTACCATTACTACCACTGTTGTTATTATTCAACAGATTAAAAAAAATAATTAAAAATTCACCAAATACAGGAGTTAAAAAGTGATTATTAAAAAATGTTAAAATTAGTTAAAAACATAAACCACAATCCCCCCCCCCAAAAAACCCAGAAATAACTAACAGAATATCCATAGTTTTCATCAGTAAGGCTCACCCTGCCTAAACAATCAGGCCTCTGTTGGATTTCCAGTGGAGTAATTTTCCTTTATTCAGTTAAAATTCTTTGCTGGGATGCTGTAGTCTGCTCCTCAAAGTACCTTGATCTCATCTTCAGCCTCTCCTGGGGAGCTTGGCAACTGTAGTTGAGAGGAGGGGAGTAGACCTCCCTCGTTCCTCACCAACGTTCAAATCCCAGGATTCTACTGAATGGAGCCGAGACAGCTGAAGTGGTATCAAACCGGCATAACTGTGTAGTGCAGACACACTCCAAGGCAGAGAAATCCCACCAGTCCAAAGTTCTAGACCTCCTGGCTCGAAAGAATATTTAAGATTATGCACTGAAGAATTCTGGGCCTCTGCTGTTGAGCGTTTAGCTTCACAAGCAATACCCCACAGCTGCCCAAATCAGCAATGTTGGTTTGGTATGGAAGCAAGAAAAGACCTTCTTGGTTTGTCTTCCCCATCAGGTTTCTGAAGTGGATAGAAGACGGAATCCCAGAAGATCCGTTCCTCAATCCAGAGCTGATGAAGAACAACCCGTGGGTGGAAAAAGGAAAATGTGTCATCCTTTAACCTACAGCCAACACCATCCACGGCAGGGAAAACGGCTTCCTTTGGAGTCAACTCAAAAAAGTTGCATGAGATCAGAACGTACAAAGTTTTTACTAGCTTCCCACTATGGCTAAATTCACTTTCATACCTCTCTTTCGTTAGTGCAGCAGGTTTTAAATAGAGGCTAAATTGGACGCTCCCCAAATTTTGGGTTTCTGGGAAACACAGGGTCTTTCCCTCTCCTTGGATTTAAGTGGGAGGTAACAGGTCATTCTTGAACTTGGGACAAAATATGTATATATACAAAGGGGGAGGTGGTCTGCTTTGCAGGGCAGGTTTGAGGTTTTTGGGATCTCACCGTGTTGCCATCTTTTGGGAACAAATGCCAGCATCCATCTATTTGCCTGCTGTGGGGTAGAGAAGAGAGAATCCATGTTGGACAAAATCCTGCTAATCCTGACTGGCATTTTATTATTTATTGCAGTGGCTTTATAATTATTTCAAGGCACATATTGCGCTATTTGCTTGTGACAAACTAATATTCTGCCCAGGTCTATGATTTGGAAATCAGAGGGACAGGATGTGGTAATGATGTAGAAATGGCCCACTGTTTTGAGTAAGGGAACACTGACAAAACCAAGCAGGGAAAGTTAATAGCAAGGGGAAGACAGGAGGCAGCGACATTTGTGTATTTATAAACCCTGTAGTTTCTCTTTCCTAGACATCTGTAATCCTTTGTCTTTTTTCTTTTTCTGGACTTGTAAAGGAACGTGTGAGTTTTATAAACAAATTTTCAATTATTTTCAATACTACTTTTTTTTGTATCTTGTAGAATATAGTTTTGCAGTAAAAAAACACACACACACACACACACACAAGCCATGCAAATGTGACAAGGGTTGACAAATGCAATAAAGAAAGCAGTACTGCGTGTATCTCAAATGTATTTATTTATTTTACAAAATGGCAATTCATACAAAAGTTTATTGTCTAAATATTCTTCTGCAGAATCCAAATGCCTTCTCTCTTTAGCGTGCTCCTTGTCCATACTTCAAATACTCTGTGCTAGAGCAAATCTTTAATGTAAATATTTCTCCGGACTGCGTTGGAAACACCCTCGTTGAACCGGAACCAAACGTCGCTTTGGCCCACAGCCTTCCCAATTCGTTTTTCTATTGTGTTTTTTTCAGGTACCTGATCAGCTGTGCAAAGGAAGGGAAAATGATAACGGCTGAAAATAAAGGACGGAACATTCACAGAGCAGGCTGTGAACAAGGAAGTTACAGAAAGGAGGAGGAGAGATGACCCCACAAAGCTGTGCTTGCTAATTTGTCAAAGTATGTCTAAATTTCCAATTTAAATCCAGCTTCAAGTGTACTGGACCACCATAGCTACATGCCAGGGCAATCTGAAAACTGAAACTCTTTGGAAGGAGAGAACTGCCTAAAACTATTCTCAACACTCTGTAATTTTGGGAAGCGAGTCCTGTGATAGCTATGGCTGAGCAAGTTGCAAACACAAACAGGAAAACACGTAGAGACTGTTGACATTACAGCCAGCCCTCCATAAATCTGCTAGGGTTAGGGAGACAGAACCCCCACAAAGTAGAAAAATTGCAAATATCAAAATGGATGCCTCACACACACACCCAGCCACGAGTGCAGAGGTGCAACCAAGCATATTAGCCTCTGTTAGCTTAAGTGATGCCATTTTGGAGAAGAGGAACCAATTTCAAAGTCTGTGTATGTGTGTTTGGTAAATTCCTTACTGAATGATTTAGGACTTAAGTGGGAGTGCGGCATTGCTGGCCCAATCAGCTTCTGCCCAACAAGGGTGCTCTAATTGTATAGTGTCAAAGGAAACTCAGCCTCATTAATAACATATTTCATTTTCTGTGCTTCCAGCTTACATGGTGGCAAAGCTAAGCTGGGCTGCATCTTTCTTCTCCTAGCAACATCCTCTTCGCCAAGTAACAGGTGACTTCTGTCCACCCCAAAACTTACCTGCTGAAGGAGACACCTTTTTCTTGATGATTATACGGCCAAAGAAATCAGTTTCTGGCTGTGGAGAGGAACACAAACCATGAAAGAATTATGTCTTCTCTATGCACGCACAAACAGAGTTCAGGAAGACTTATCTACTCTGTGTCCCCCAAAACTAATTCCAACTTGGCTCTCCAGCTGACTCATGACACACACACATCCGCTGTGGACTAAGTTCAGCAACAACCACAAAATCTCCATCAACAAATGCTGAGGCTGGGAGTGAGCAAAATACAGTCTTTCAGATGTTGCTGGACTACAGTTCCCAGCAGCGCTTGTCAGCATAACCAGTGGGGATGAATGCTGGGAGTTGCCGCCCAACAATTTCCGAAGGCTGCACTTTGCCCACACTTTGCCTTAGGCCAACTGAATCCAGGTGGGTCACTGAATCCTACAGTAGGAAGCGACAAAATGCAGCCAGGGAAAGTACAACACTGTGAGCAAGATGCTGGGTTGGCACTGCAGAGCACCTGGAGCTGGGTGTGGCAATGCCTTCCCATCCTTGCTGGATTCCCTCCTTGGGCCCAGCCATCACCTTTTCATCACACGTGGCTCTCTTCACAATCTGGTCCAGCCGTTGCTCGTGGTTTCGGATCCTGGATCTGGGCAGGGCGGGCTCAGGGGTTCCTTTCTGATGCCCTTCATCTTTCTGGAGTGAACCTGTGAGCGGGGCCTGAAGGAAGAAAAGGGAGAAAAAGAGAGAGGGAAGACTGTATTAACGGACAAAGCGTGGTGGAGTAAGAAAGCCAGAAAAAGGCAGATGCTGCTCTTTTTTTCATCTACTGAATCAAGCACTGCCTCGACTTATTTCAACATCTTTTCACACCTGTGGTGCCTAGAAACTTGGGCCTGGGAAACAAAAGGGCATAATCTATGCCCTGACCAAACTTTGTATGAGGTTCCCCTTCTAAATATGCTTTTCTTGAATATCTGGGCAAAGGAACGATCCTATGATATTCAGAAGCTTGCATTTCAAAACAACAGTTGGTCTAGACGGAAAGAATTACTCTTTGACTTCTTGTTCCCTTTGGAGATGGAGTTTGATGAAAACAGAACTCTGTTTCCACTAGGTTCAAGCACAGTGTGATCCCTCTCTTTTGCTGGACACAAATACTCCCCGTGTCCCATGGAACGGACTGAGCCGGTTGTGGATTTAAAGAAGGGATTTTCTCTTGAGTGGCTGAACAGGGAGCTCTAGTGGCCAACAGCTGCCAATGCTTTCTCCTCACCACTCCAAGATAGGGCTGCGTGGTATAAACTCCCTTTATGAGACCACCACAGCTTCCAGAGCTTCTGTGGGTGCCCTTTTCTTGGGTTCACTTGGTGGGAACAAGGGAGGCAGGGTCTTTTCGGTGGCTGCTCCGAGACTTTGGAACTCCCTCTCAAGAGAGACCAGGGTCCCTACAGAATTGCTGAGAGCTCTGATGGGCTCATAAAGGGAGTTTATACTATGCAACCCTGACGCAGGATTTTGGTTTTCAAAGGGACATGAGGAAGAGGAACAAACAGCTGTAAATGGGCAGTGTGAAAATGTGCAGCCGAGTCTCTTCAACGCTGTTTTTCTCAAGCAAATAAAATAAATGTAATTTCATTTTGTCTTGCTAGCATCAGAAAGACAGTCATGTCTTTCCCCCTCCTTCCTGCACCGATTCCATTTGGTATTTTGCTTGGGTTGAAGGGAGAAGGTGGCCATAAGCTTCCTGCCACACGAAGCTCAGGTGCCCTCCAGAGAGCAGCAGAGAACTATTTTCTAGATGGGATGACCGGCACTTCTGGTGCTTCGGCTGAGCGCTACAGCTATGAAGAAAGACATCCAATCCATGCCCTTTCACCACTAATGTGTGGCAGATTATCAAACGCACTTGCAGACTGAAAGCCAGAACTATATAATGTCTACAATGCAGTATGAATAAAAATGGTCTCCTCTGCTTAAAACGCTGCAGGTTGAGCCTCCCTTAACTGGAAATCCAAAAATTTCCAACTGCAATTCCTTCTGGTAGCCTTGCTTGCTAGAGGGAGGGGGCTGTAAATGCCCCTTGCACCTCCTCCAGCAGCTGAACGGACCCCCTTCGTCTGATATGGCTGCTGGTTTTTAGGGTGAACCGAGGCGGTCAGGCCAGGCCATTACTCCGTTATGGAGATGTAACTGCATAGCCAATGTACAATATTGGTGACTGTAAATAAGTAAATAGAATCAATCACTAAGGGACCAACCCGCTCACCTGATTACTGTTCCTTGCTTCTGTCCGTCTCATCTTCTCCAGCTCGATCTCTCTTGCGATGAGTTGCTTGGCCTGGTAGGACAGCGGCTTCCGAATCGGGAGATCTGGGAACCTAATCACTTCCTCCACATTTCTAGAGATTTTTTTAATGGGAACAAATCAGGGCAGCAGAGTTACAGCACACGAAAAGCGAACTAAAGGTTAACTTGAGGCAGTACCCACCCACTCCCTGAAAAAAAAAAACCCGTCCAGAACATCACTTTTCATTCCAGGAAAGGGTGAGTGGTACCGTCTGCTAAAGACTGGAGTTGGAAAGAAGAGAATTTCATTTGGAGTTTTCAACAGGCAGGTAACAATAATTCAAAGCAATTTATAACACTGCTCCCGTCCCAACTAAATATGGCTGTCATTATGCTAGTGACTTACCCGGTCACGCATGTGGGGGGACTCATTTTGGACCACGCATGATAGTCATGCACGTGGGACCATCGTGGACACAACACAGAGTAGAGTACACAGAGTAGCGTGTGAATGTGCATTATCTTTGCATGTTCCCTCTACCCAGCAACTCCACAATGGGCTGCCAACCCGGCACACTGACCACCCTTCTACAGGAGTTGAGGTTAAGTTAGTATTCGTAGCAGTGGTTTGAGTGCTGGCCTAGGACTCTGGGAGACCAGGAAGACTCACTTGGGTGAGTCACACTGTCTCAGCCTCAGAGGAAAGCAAGCGTAGTAAATCTTGCCACCAAAACCCTAGGAGAAGCTGCATGGTGTAGTTGTTTGAGTGTTGAACTAGGACTCTCAGAGACCAGAGTGTGAATCCCTGCTCAGCCCTGGAAATACACTGGGAGACCTTGGGAAAGTCACACCTCCTCATCCTCAGAGAAAGGCAATGGCACACCTCCTGGGGATAAAACTTGTCAACAGAACGAGAGGATGGGGTCCACAGAAGTCAGAGCTGACTCGAAGGCACGCAACAATGAAGAGCCACTACGGCATAGTGGTTTGAGTGTTAGGCTGCCCAAGGATTCCATAGGATGTTGAAAGAGGAATAATAGCATATAATAGCCTAGTTTGGAAATGGCCAGAGGCACATAACAGTACATACTGATATGCAGAGTTTGAATGTTGGCCTGGGACTCTGGAAGAACAGAATTTCAACAGAGATGGAGACCCCAAGGGTAACTCTGAATAAGCCCTCCTCGCTTAGCCTCAGAGGAAGGCAGTGGAAATCTTCCTCCAAAAAACTCAGCATGGTATAGTGGCCTTGGGCATATCCCACTTTCTCAGCTTCAGAGGAAGGTCAGAGCAAACCTCTTCTGATGAAATCTTGCCAAAAAACTCCCATGATGGGTTTGACTTGGTGTCACCAATTCAGAAATGACCCACAACAACAGAAATACAAAAAATAAGACACTAGGAATAAGCTCAGGGGAGAAAAGCAAAAGGATATCAGTCCTTTCACGAACGGCTGAATTAACTTATACAGACCAGATATTTTGGTTGAACAGGCAGATTTATTGTTCTTCAACAGCACTGACTAGATATTTGTAAAGCATCCATTTTTAATACAGCAAACAGAAATAATGAGGACACAACTCCTAGGAGGTCACTCCTTCTGGAACACACTAATCAAGCCACAAGGAAACCTGGTTAACATTCAGATTCCGTCATTCTAACACAGAACTTCTTATGAGAAAGCACGAATTTCAGGTGTCGAATTCTCATATAACTCACTCTTCCATGAATCTGGATGCTAAACGTTCTGGCAATAATCTTTGCGATATGCAAAGATTTGACGTTTATCATCGGACTGTCAACACTGAATTATCTGAACCCAAACCCTAACCAACTGCTGTCAACTTCTGACTAGGTGTGACTTAGAAGCGGTGAGGATTCGACAATAAATTAAGAACGTCCCGCAGTGGCGCAGCTTGGAGTGCGTGGAAGGGGCGTGGCCGTGGTGTGGGGTGTGTGGCTATGAGCCGGGATGCCCCAAAAACATTGTCGCCCGGGGCCAACCACCCGCATCGCCTCCCTGTCCCTACGCAACTGAAGTCACGTCTGATGGGATACCAACATTTGTTATACATGATCCAACAAGTGACGTGTTGCAGAACCGAGTTCAATTTTGTATCAAGTTAATTCCGGTCTAGAAAAGGAATCACAACTTCTGATGGGCCAAATTCAGGGTCAAATTTCAAACCCTCAATTTTAAATTTGGGCTTTGAAACAGACATAGTTTCAGTGTTGGCTGAAATTCAAGCAATGTACATTTGAGTAAGAATACAAGCGGCTGTCCACTTTTGTGGGGGTTGGGGTGCAGGACCCCCGCAGAAGTGGAAAAAACATGAATATATATAGGCTCCCAAACTGTATTTGACACAAACAAAGAAGTACCTGCCCTGGTGGGGTGGCTGGGCCCAGGTGCACGTGCGTCCCTCACTGGCTCGCTCACTCACTCACAGGGGGGCAGCAGGATGGTGGAGAGGGGGGACACCCGTCCCACCCCTTCCTGTCCATGTGAATGAATATGTGTGCACGTCTCCTTTTCCCGTCCCGTCCCCTTCCCCAACTCTGGCCTCTGCAAACGAGGGAGGGAGGGAGCACACAGCCACCCCACCAGTTTGATTTCCTCCCAGCAACACCGGTGCTTTATAAAAGTCCTTGTAAAAAATGGTATAGGACAGCAGTGCATCCAGTGGCCAACAACAGCAAGCTGCAAACAATCCAACCCTCAAACGCTTAACTATCTAGCATTTATTTTATCAAAGGTCAAAATCCATCTCCTCTGTACTGGCGCCACTGTCCTCTGAATGTGAAATACCAATACCAGGTATCTGGAAGTAAAAGCGGTGACCCATACACTGCACTCACTGTGTAATTTCACTCTTATATTCTTAATTCTGGATCCTTACGAGACTTCTGGAGCTGACTGGCTATCTTTCAAGCGCTGACAGATTCAACTTTCTGTTTTTTAATGGATCAAAGTCAAGAAACTTTCGTCAATGTTTTAAAAATTAATACAAAGAAGAGGGAAAAAACCCCAGAACGGACCATTGAGAACAACAAGAGATGGTGTTGTGTAGTAGTGTGAGCGCTGGGAAATCAGGGTTTGAATCCCTGTTCAGTCATAGAAACCTATTGGGTGACCTTGGGCAAGTCACACTTTCTCAGCCTCAGAGGGAGGCAAAGGCCCCTCGGAACAAACTCTGCCAAGAAAACCCCGTGAGCCTTTGGGTTGCCATAAGCCAAAAATGACTTCAAGGCACACAACATCAACACCAAACATTAGAATGACTACTGGGTCACTGTAAATATGCAATCCAACTGGAATATCCCACCATTTGATTCCATACACCTGAGCACGTGCAGTCCAAGATGGAAGTAATGGCAACAAGATGGGATCTCTGATGGCAGCCTTAGAATGGCCACCTTGGGCCAAAAGGCTGTGGAGTCTTGTGCCATATCAGCCGCCATCTATAGGTATATACACAGGATGCAAACAGATCAGAGCTCCCACTGGCCCCAGAATTGCAGAGTGGTGCCTCCACCCTTCGTATAAATAGCAGTCCCTTCCACAGATTTCTGGGCACTAGCAAGTATTTCTAGGTTCACCACCTGGATGGCTCCTATGATGCCTGGAAAAGCTGCTGGCACCTGATGCAACTCTAGAGGGTGCCATGCAAATTGAGGGTGGAATCACTGAGTTGGAAGGGTCCCCAAGGGCCATCCAGTCCAACCCCCTTCTGCCATGCAGGAAGATACCATCAAAGCACTCCCAGCAGGCAATTGTACTGAAGAAACTCTTAAAAGAAGAATTATCCAGTCTTTTCCCCTGTGCAAATCACAGAAACAGCTAAAGACGGCGTTTCAAACACAACTGGTTAGCTCACCGGAGTGTGTTTAATTTTGAATTTCATTTTTTTTTTAATGGGGAAAGCAGGGTGTGCTAAGAAAGAGAATAGAAATCAACATGGGGACATGAAGGAAGGAATCTGCACAGTGGAACAGGGGGTGACTGGAAGCAACAAACACTATGCCCAGAAAGTCAAAGACGCTGGAAAAACTAGACTTTGGGGCAACTAACTTTAGTAGGAAAGAGCGGCTAACTCTTAGATATGCTCCTCTTTTATTTGCACATCCTGAGGAGGAGAAACCTGTCTTTGGTGCATTTGTTTAACACATTTTAAAAAGCAAGCCAGCAAACCTAGATTCTTCCATTCCAATGCTAAACCACGCAGCAACAAAAGGTTCAAACCACAGACTACTGCAGTGATAGACACGGGAGCAGCCAGACAATAAGCAGACTTTTCTTTGGGGGAAAAAAAAATTCAACTCTCTTTGAAAGCTGCCATTCTACACTTTTTACACATTTACTCCCACTTGCTTCAACTGTGTTGGAACCAGAGACGTGGCACTTATTCTCATGACCATCCCTGCCCCAGCAGACAGGTGAAAGAACTAGCTGCTCTTTAATCCGGCAATCCCCAATCTAGTTTTCCACAAGGCATAAATCAATTAAAATCACCGTAAGAGGATCCTGTGAGCCTGAGGCTGCACAGAAGAACAACTGTGCTCTACCTATTCAATCGCCCCTGGAAATGGGGAATTCTTTACCACGTACGATTGTCCAATTGCTTCCGACGCAGCAGAGCTGACCGCTCTCGGAGGAGTCCGCCTGCTGTATTTCTCCATGAATTTGCCTGCCTCCAATTGAGTCTGCCCAGATTTTCAGCTTACAGAGATACACACACGGAGGGAATCCTCTGAGAGAAGCTGGCTCTTGCATGCTAAAAAATCAAGCCTTTTCAGGTCTAATTTCCACTGAGGAAAAAGGGTTTAAAGCTATTTGGGAAACACCTGCCACAAACAGAGGAGACGCACTGACAGACAAACACAAAATTTACAGCAAACTTTTTTTTTTGTCACAGCTACAAGATTAGTAAGATGAAAACTTTTCTAGCATCAGGTAATACATGCAAAACACAACTTGCATTCATCTTTGTTTTAGTTAGAAAGCTTTTGAGAACCGACTGGTGTGATTGCTCCCATCTATACGGAGAAAAACACAAGCCCAACAGCGCGAGAGACTTTGCTATGTCTTTTCCGTGTTGTCGTACACCTCACAAAGCTGAAGAGAGTCAAACATCTTCCAAAGGCTGGTCTTCAGGCGGTGACTGACCCTCATTGCAAAACCAACCCACGTGTGTGCAGATTGCGAATAAATTCACAGAACTGTTCCCACAAAGAACGCCGCGCCAAAGATCCTTCCTCAGGGAAGTTAACACCACACCTCCTGCTTGAGACACTTAATTCAGCCTTGCCTCAGAGTTAAAGCTGTACAAAACAGAAGAGATGACACAGTGAGGTGCACTGTATCTTCCTGGGTTCAACCAGCCAGAGGATTCTTTCAATGTGCCACCCAAAATGTGCTCGCTCCCAGAAAATGGTGGCCCACGAGCTCCCTCGGAGACACTTTTCTTTCCACCACAGCATTAAAGCTTTGGCAGCTGTCTCCACATCTGTGCCCACCATCTTCTTGCCATCAGATGGCACATGTTGGGCAACGGAGGACGAGCTGCCGGTGAACCTTCAGCCATCTCAAGACAAGGGGGACAACACTCAGCAGACCCTCACTGCTTGACGAAGCCCACGCCATTGAACCCGAGCTTGTCGGTCAAATTCCTCACCACGTCATCGGCTGAGGACTGATGGAGGCTGGCCGGCAGGTAAATGAAAAGGTAGATTAAGCCCAGGAGCAGGAGGGCGATCACCAGCGGTACCCCCCAGTCAGTAATGAACAAAGTTTCCTGGCAGCGAGCTTGAAACATAGGAGCAGCGGAAGGAAGGGCATTCTAGCTGCCGGCCGGTGAAGGGAGAACTGCGGGCATCTCCGGTTTCTTTGCGCTTCTCCGTCAAAAGCCCAAAGGCAGCTGTTTCCCCCCTCTAATCCGATTAAGGCCAACGGTCTTGCCCCGCCAGTAAGTCAGTTAGAGGAGTGAAGCCTGGCAGAGGAGAGTTTTCTGATGAGATTCACTGGATAAGCAGCAGGAGAAGGTGGAGACTCAGAAGTCTTTCCAAAAATTAAATAAATCCACACTACACACAGACAGGGAAAAAAGCAGGTGTGTCCGTGTAAGAGAGTGTAGCGTGCACGCAGAGAGAATAAGAAGGAAGGATGGGTTTTCCCCCCGAAATTTCAGTATATTCCTGGAAAGAGGAAGGATGGGGATTTTCGAAATTTGAGTATATTCCTGGAAAGAGGCAGCTCTGCAATATCAATCCAAGATCCTGGTGGGGGAACCAAACCCGGAGAATTGAGCGAGGCAGAGTGAGAAAGAGAGAGAGAGAGAGAGAGAGAGGCCAAATACACGGACACGCAAACCACTAAGCCCGTTGAATGAATGTAAGGGATTTGGAGCCAAAGAACATTTCCAACAGTATTAACCTTGGGTGCGATTTTGCAGAATGGATGGCTGCGTTTCTTTCTTTTTTTAAAAAAGAAGATTGTTCAGGGCTGAGCTCACGCCACTGAAACCAGACGGGTACACGGGTCCAAGGGCACATCACCCTCATCAATGGCAGGGGGCAAACGGGAACGTCACCGTCTTTGGGAGGGGCAGATGGTGGCCAGGAAAACAAAGACGGAGAAAATCCCAGTTTTCGCTAGGGAACTAGATTAAGGTTTGTGACACGATGGTGACTACTTGTAAAAAAGAAAGAAAGAAAGAAAGAAAGAAAAAAGAGACACTCTATTGGGTCATTGGCTGCAGGTTCAGAATTTCCTCAAAGCAACCAGGCCTTTGTACCTCAGAACTTACAAAGTCCCACTTTTACCCATATTTTGGAAGAAACACAGGGCATAAATCAAATAATTAAATTTGAGGGTATCAGTGTGCTGCAAAGGGTTGTTTTTTCCCTGTTATTATCACTTGCGTCAATGCTCTGAGGTAGCCCTTCCCTCACATCAGGTCGCTGTGCTTTCCTGCCATAATAAAATTTCTGTCAGGCATTAGGCCCATCATGTGTTTTAAAGTAGTTGGGTTAGAAGATCCATGTTTCTCTAGTGGTTTGAAGGCCTGTGTGTATTGCTCTGCATTTCTTCCCCATAACAAACTGTTACATTGCTTGACACACGTTTTATGCACCCGGAGACATGTTTCATCACCTTGCCTGCACTCATTTCTACATTAATCCTTTGGTGACTGACAGAAAAGCTAAGTAATGTCATAGAATCAGAGAATCATAGAGCTGGAAGAGACCCCAGCGGTCATCCAATCCAACCCCCTTCTGCCATGCAGGAACCCACCTCAAAGCACTACCAATAGATGGACATCCAGCCTCTGCTTAAAAACCTCCAAAGAAGGAGACTCCACCATGATCCACGGAGGCAGCAGCATATTCCACTGCCGGACAGCTCTGACCATCAAGAAGTTCTTCCTGAGGTTCAGCTAAAATCTCCTTTCCTGCAGCTTGAATCCGTTGCTCCTTGTCCTAGTTTCTGGAGCAGTGGAAAATGTCAGGAAAGCAAGGCCACACCTTCGCCCCAAGTCACCGAAAGTGATCACCAATATTCTACACAGATTATGTAGTTACATCTGCATCAGTAAGTCTCCCGGTCTCACCAGCCCACCTTGAGGGCCAGGAGGGGGATTGGCCAAAGGAGGTCTGATCGGCTTCTGATTGGGGCTCAAGAAAGATGTTCCCACATCCTTCCCATCATTGAGCAAGGCTGTGACAACGACTTTTGACAGGGGTCCTACTTTGGACGTTGTGGCCTCACTCACTGGAGGGTGCGGGAAATGTCAATTCTCCTTGCACTCTAATTGGAAGCTGAGCAGACTTCTTTTGCTGGACTTCAGGTGGGTTGCTCTGAAGATGGTCTTGGGTGGCATTTACGTTGGCTTACAATAAGACTATGTAGCCTTACTGTGTTGTTGTTATTGTTGTGTGCCTTCCAGTCATTTCCAACTCACGGCAACCCTAAAGGTGAATGCATCATGGGGTTTTCTGGGGCTGAGAATCTGTGACGTGCTCAGGGTCATTCCATGGGTTTCCACGGCCGAGCAGGGAACTGAACTGTGGTTCCCAGGGTCGTAGTGAAATGCTCAAACCATTACCCCACATTCTAGGTTATGAATCCATAACCGCAATACTGAATGTCAGCCAATTTTTTTTTAACTTGGTATACAGAACAAAGCAAACTGAGAAGCCTAAACAGGTCTACCTTCAATGTTGTCCTTTTACAACAAGAAACAAAATGTACTGCATCAACAGGAGTACAGTGTCTAGATCAACGGAGGCAATGGTACCTCTCTATTCTGCATTGATTAGACCTCATCTGGGATACTGTGTCGAGTTCTGGGCACCTCAATTCAAGAAAGAGATTGACAAGCTGGAGGGTGTCTAGAGGAGGGCGACCAAAATGGTGGAGGGTCTGGAAGCCATGAAGCCCTGTGAGGAGCGGCTTAGGGAGCTGGGTGTGTTTAGCTTGCAGAAGACAAGGTTAAGAGGGGACATGATAGCCATGTTTAAAGATCTGAAGGGACGTTGTGTTGAGGAGGGAGTGGGCTTGCTTCCCATTGCTCCAGAGACTAGGACAAGGAGCGACGGATTCAAGTTGCAGGAAAGGAGACTCCACCTAAACCTCAGGAAGAATTTCCTGATGGTCAGAGCTGTCTGGCAGTGGAATCTGTTGCCTCAATGGAGTGTGGTGTCTCTTCCTTCTTTGGAGGTTTTTAAACAGAGGCTGGATGGCCATCTGTCCAAGGGAGGGCTTTGAGGAGTGTTCCTGCATGGCAGAAGGGGGTTGGACTGGATGGCCCCTGGGGTCTCTTCCAACTCTATGATTCTATGAAAAGGAAAGGCAAGGATTGCAGGATTCCAGCACAGTTTCCCCATAACTGCCTGTGAGCTTGCATGAAAAGAATGAACACCCACCCACATGTCCGTTTGCGTGCCTGCATCCGTAGGAAGAGACAAGACATACTGGGAAAAGTCAAAGAGGATCAAACCCGATTAAGCGAGCGGGGAGGAAGTTATGGGGGCCAGATGACGGGGAAGGGAGACAGAGAAGTGATGTGTTTAAAGTCGACATGATGAGGAACTGGAAAGGATATATATATATATATATATATATTTTGGCCATCTGCTCAAGGTTGACCAAAAAAACTCTGCACGTGCGGCATTTCCAGATATTTTGGCCATGAGATAAGAGAGCTTAGCTGAAGCCTTGAGTTTCTCTGATGTTATGATTATCTATGTCACATGGGGTGGGCTAACCGCTAACTTCTGGGATATTTGATCACTTCTGAAAAGACCACGTAGTAGGTTTAAAAAAAACACCTTAAAGATTATAAAGAAAGAAAGACAAGAAATCTGAGGATGTTTTGCTCCTCTTTCGGTGCTAATTTCAGAGGCATCCAAGGTCAAAAAAGCAGAAGGAGATTAAATGTTGTATCTCAGCAATTTGTACAAAACCCGCTAATCTCCCAGAATCAGTAATGAGATTTCAGCTTAGAAATACAGCTCCCTCCCATAAGCAGAATATATGGCAACTGGCAGCAGTGTCTATTTGTCATAGTTCCAGAGGAAGACAGAAAAAGGTGAAAAAAGGGTGAGGAATACCATTTTCAGGACAAAATTCAGCTTTTGGGAATCTTGATAATCAATATATTTTTTTTAAAAAAAGTTTTAAAACAGACATTAGCCAACAGTAAAAATGTTTCAACTATATATAACAATTGTCTCAGAAGTTTAAAAAAAATCTTGAAAGTTTCAAAGTGATTAATAGTATGGCAAGATACTTATAATTATCTTTCCATCTCCTCCAAATTGCATAGAGTTCTCTGGCAAAGACAAATCCCAGGATTCCATATGATGGAGCCACGGCAGTTAAAGCGGTATGAAAGAGGTGCAATTGTGTAGTGTGGATGCACCTCTTGTCTTTCACTCAGGACTCCTGGGGGCCCGTTCACGTACATATGCTCAACACCAGCTATCAGAACCAAATTGGTTGGATGGATTGTACCACTTCAGACTATACCTGGGGGAAGTCACTTTTTGGCATTCTTTCCTCCATTGTTTCCTTTCAACCAGAGAACTAAAAGATCAGGGGAAAGGTTTAAACATCTTCTTTGTTTCTCTGCCTTGATGGTTTTCTGTTCACTGGACCATTTATACGGACCATCAATCAATAGGAATCTGGTGTCTAGATCAAGTGAGGTAATAGTATCCCTCTATTCTGCTTTGGTTAGACCTCATCTGGGATACTGTGTCCAGTTCTGCGCACCTCAATCCAAGAAGGATACGGACAAGCTGGAACGTGTCCAGAAGAGGGCAACCAAAATGGTGGCGGGTCTGGAAGCCATAAAGCCCTGTGAGGAGCAGCTTAGGGAGCCGGGTAGGTTTAGCCTGACAAAAAGGGTTAAGAGGAAACATAGGCATGCTTAAATATTTGAAGGGATGTCATGTTGAGGAGGGAGCAGGCTTGATTTCTGCTGCTCCAGAGACTAGGACAAGAAGCAGTGGATTCAAGCTGCAGGAATGGAGATTCCACCTGAACCTCAGGAAGAACTTCCTGACCGTCAGAGCTGTCTGGCAGTGGAATATGCCACCTCCATGGAGTGTGGTAGAGTCTCCTCCTTCTTTGGAGGTCTTTAAGAAGAGGCTGGAGAGCCATCTGTTGGGAATCCTTTGATGTGGGTTCCTGTACAGCAGAAGGGGGTTGGACTGGATGGCCCCTGGGGTCCCTTCCAACTCTACGATTCTATGAGACCAAGTATACACATGACCCATTCCCTTCCACCCTATGAAGTGGTACAGTCTACTCCACCCCTTTATGACCCCATATCTTGTTCTGCTGTCGATACGAGACCAGGCCCCAGCAAAGACCTCGTGAAACAGTGGCCCACGTAGATGGAAGACATGAGATCAAACACAAGCAGACTGTCCACCTCTGTGTTTAATGCAACCTCTTTTAAGTACAGCTGCAAACCCAACTGGCTGCCATGCGGCAAGAGAAACGGCTCCCCGGAAGCTGTTAAGGGTTTACCTGTCAGGTAGGGGAGAGCGAGGAAGGCAAGTGGTACTCACGGGTCCAGCTTGTAGACGTACTGCCCGTCGGGAGTCCGCTCCTGGTGGTAGGTCAGATTGTACACCAGCATGGTGCTGATAAGCTCAGCCAGCTGTTTCTTCTCTTTTTGACTGTACAGCTGGGTGTTCACCTGAAAATTAGCAGCAGTGCAAAGCGAATGCGCAGCGATATTATTAGCAGTAGTAGCAGTACAATATCATCATTTATTTATATACAGCTGGCCCTCCGCATTCTGTAGGGTTGGGGCACACAACACCCACAAAAGTAGAAGAAACTCAAAAAGTTAAATGTCTGTGTGCGTGTCTGTAGGAAGGGGGCCAAGGCAGGGCGGGGAAAGGGGGCACCCAGGATCCAAAGCAGGTCAGGGAGAGCAGGCAGGTTGGCATAGAGGCCCTATGCTTCTTCTCTCTCGCCTGTCTCTTTCCTTGGGTACGGTGGGCGTCAGAGAAAGGGTTGTGGTGCTGAGAAATTGGGCTGCGAGCTGTTATTAACTGGCCAGACAGCGGTTGGTGGAGGAGGAGGACCAGTGGAGTGTTTTTAAAAAGTTGCATGACCTGATCGGAGTTGACAAGAGGGAAGGTAACCCTGGAAAAGAGCTGGGGCGGGGGCAAAAGTTGGAGAAATTCACAAATAATCAAGTCTGTGAAAGTCAACCCCGCAAACATGGAGGGCCCACTGTAGCGTCGTCTACGTACATGGCATCTTAAAAGTAAAACCATCAAAAACAGCAGGTCCTGCTGATGGCGTATAATTTAAAATATATGCACAGACACACAACCACAAAGGGAAAGTCAGAACAACAAACTTATACTACATAACTGCAAAACAAATTATCCAGCTAAAACACAGAAATGCAATATAATCTAAAGCAAACTGACAAGTTTATGTCATCAAAATATTAAAAAATTATAAGACAATATTAAACTAAAACTCCAACAGCTTTTAGAAACAAAAAGGGTTTTAGCTGAGATTTAAAAAACAATGAAGAGTAGTCTGCAAAGACTCAGGGAGGAATTCCAAGAGTATGGAGTATTTTCTCCTTTGTTAGGACTGCTACGCTTCCAGGCAACTCAAGACAGCCAGCTGGCTTATAGAGTTAGGCTCCACTTGTCCCAGTAGGCAAAGAACCTCTTGGCCCCTTTGCCTTTCTGTAACGACCTACCACTGTGGGGGTAACCATTCTTCGCCGCTGCGCCAGAGGTGAGGAACTGCTGTAGGCTAGGGGGCCACTTTAGCCCCCAAGGAGACCTTAGAGAGCCATCCCACCCCCACAAAAGAGCATCAGCAATTGACCAACCCACCCTGAGCTGAAGAGTACAGTATCTGTCAACACCTGAAGCTTTTCAGGTTATTTTAAAAAAAGAGAACGTGGGGTGGGAAGGAAAAGATTATCTGCGGTCCTATATTTTGCACCCACAGAATCATCCCCCCTTTCTGGTCTTTCTGGATGCCTCAGTCTTGCCAGGGCACCTTGCATAACTGTCCTGCTCATGAACTTCTAATTCTGGAAGGTCATCCAAGGCAAAGCTCAGACACAGGGTTCAGAATGGGGCAGGACCAGATGTCCACCTGGAAAAGAGAGCGTGCCCTTCCCTCCCTGGGTCAGTGCTGGTCAAACAATCCTTACGGAGTGAGCAAAGGCAGATGGACCACTGATGCACAACCCAGGTGTATTGTCAAAGGGTCACAATCAAAGTCCTGTAGGTTTCAGCAGGCGGTTGCACATACCAGGGAGTAAATCTGGCATCCAGGATTGGATTTTGCCTCCCTCCATAGAAGGGCTGCAGTGCAGGAAAAGGTCATAGTGGACCGGCCTGTCACAATGTGGTGCTGATTTTGAGAATGGAGAACTTGGGTTGAGACTAGATTGACTCTCCTCCCCAGGGAGAAAACCAGCAGGGGCTCTTTTCATTCTCCATCATGGGTGGCCATAGTGTGGCCAATGGACCACATGAGGCCTGGACCTCTCTTCTGTTACCTCTAAAGTCCCCTCACAAATCCCGCAACACTCCTGACATGTGAAAACACAAAAATACCCCCACCCCTACAAATTGGTCGGAATCCGCGCTGCCTCCAATACCTCTCCTTTATTCTGCAGTCTCTCTCCAAATGGCAACAGGAAATGATACACCATGCACAATTTTCTGCCACTGATGCTGCTTACACAACAAATGCAGCCCAGCTGGTCACCAGCTGAGATCCCACAAAACCCAATGTCAACAAGAAGACTATGTCAACAAGTCTTATGTCAACAAGAAGACTTCCTTACTGGTCTCAGTTTTGGTGAGATGATTTCCAAGAGGAAGCAAAGGGCTTCGAGGACAAGAGACTGGGGACCGGTGCGGCTGCGTGAATTTGGTGCAATCCCAGATATCATGGAAGCAACCAGGTTCTGCATCTGGGTCAGTTTTACCAGGGCCTGGATAAACAAACAAACAAACGCAGTCAGAAGCCTGTGAGAAAATACAGATCTGGAAAATAACCTTATCATCAGGCTGCAGAATGCTCAAGGCAGCACACCTTCTGTGAGCAATGTGAAAGGTCAGCTGGGTGAGCAAACCCCACGTGGTCACCTGCTTTATACTAGGTTCAGACTGTAGGAATAGGGCTGACTGCTCTGGCTGATGCGGCTCTTGACCGTGTGGTGGAGTCTCCTTTTTTGGAGGTTTTTAAACAGAGGCTAGATGGCCATCTGTCAGGAATGTTTTGATGGTGTGCTGCTGCATGGCAAAAGCGGGTTGGACTCGAGGGTCCTTGAGGTCTCTTCCAACTCCAAGATTCTACAATTTCAGAGAAGAATCTTCCTTGGCTCTACCTTGAGACACCAGGGATTGACCTGAGACCTTCTATAGGGGAAGTGAACCTACTATAGGGATTGTTCACAACTGAACTATGGTTGCAGTTCTTGACAGAAGCAGGAACAAGTACTGGAAAGCACTATCTAAATCAGCAAAGGAGAAAGAAACTAAGTTCCACGAGCTTGTAGCTGGAATAAATCCCATTCTTTAAAAAAAGCCAAGGGTGTTTCACCGTGTTTATGTATTTTTGGCCTTCTTCAGGGACATGACTCCAACAGAAATTTCTGGAGTTGCTGCTGCAACTCTCCTTAAGAATTGGACTGGTATGTTACATACATACCATACATTTCTGTTGAATTCATGCCCCTGAAGAAGACCAAAAATATATAAACAGGCTAAAACACGTTGGGCTTTTTTAAAGGATAGACTTTACTCCATCTATACGCACATGGAGCTTGGTCACCTCCTCCTTTGCTGCAGTCCTTAACAGGCATCTACAAACTTTGAGTGGTGCACAACGCCAACAGGGTTCTAGCTGATACATTTGGGAATGCTGCTTGAAGCCTGAGACGGGAGAGAGAACAGATCCTGAGCACAGTGCCCCTTCTTCTCCTCCCGACCACCTCTTTCTGGCACCCACCTCTTGCTGGCTGTTGGGATAGACCAGCCTGGGAACACTGGATACTGCGAAGAGCATATGGAAAGAGACCGGGAGGAAAGGCAAATAGCGCATGAGCTGGAAGTTCTGGCCATGGAGGACTGCTTGGTTGACCAGGTCGGAGAAGCCCAGCCACTCCAAGGCCAGGCAGACGGAGCCCAAGCTGGAGTCCTTCACCTTCATGTTGAGGAAGTTGTCGTACAAGCCCTGCAAAGAAAAGCGCCATCAACGTTTTCAACCACTGCATTTCATCTTAACTAAAGCTTCCCAGCAGTTCTCTTTCAGAAGCGAATGATGACATGGAGAACAGCAATAGGGAAAAGAAGGAAAGCACGAGTTTTGTGGAAATATGTGGGGGGGGAAGATAAGGGAGAAGGCATTCTTGGGGGAAGGTCCAGGCCCAGAGAGTAGGAAGGAAGACAAAGTTGAATTCTCTGAGAGGATACTTTAGTAGGAGACGTGTTGCCTATGCGAGGAAACCAGGGCCAGAAAATCAGGGTGACAGTCTGAATTTTCCACCCAAATCTCAACCCCAGACCGAAACAACAGACCTGAACTGAGTACCTGGCTGAGCTTTTCATGCTCCCCAGAGGATGAGCTCAGGTGCAGGATGTGGTGGAACCTTTGGGTGGCTGCATTCGTGGATGTCCTGCCTGCGGCCCCCCGAAAGAGATCTTCATTCCCACTGGCGAGGAGGTGGGATGGAATCGAAGGGTCCATCCCTATCCTTTGCCTGGAGAAAGGAGGAAAAGGGAAGATCAGGGTTAGGAAGAGGTCACAGAATACTGGAGCTGAGCATGGCGAAGGAGAGTCAAAGGAAAGAGAGCAGAAATCATGATGTTAGTTTAGAATTATTCCAAAAGAAAATGAATCGTATTGGGAGGATGATCAACGTGAAGTAGATTCAGAGATGCAGTTCAAAGGGGAAACATCCTCTATAGCACAGGTGGGTAAAGGGAAACCTGTAGACCATAAATTGCTCCCAGGTGAATTTTGTGGCCACCCCCTTTCCCCTATGATTTGACAGGCTTGAGTTGTAGTGTGTGTGTGTGTTCGGGGGGAGATTTCTTCCCACCAAACTGGAAGAGGCTTTTGAATGCCTGGAATGAGGTACAGTATTCCCTCACAGATAGGAGCCAGCACGTCATAGCGGTTTGAGCATTGGGCTCTCAGGGACCTGGCTTCAAATCCCCACTTGGCCATGGGAACTCACCGAGTGATCTTGGGCGAGTCGCACTCTCTCAGCCTCAGAGGAAGACCATGCAAACCTCCGCTGAAGAGCTTTTGCTCAGCAAACGCTAGGACAGGGTTGGTATAAATCAGAGTCTACTTGGAGGCATCGAACTGGTAGTATACTGGTGTATTTGAGTGTTGGCCTAGGACTCTCAGAGAGTGGGGTCCATTCCCTCCTCAGCCCTGACCCTGGGCTAGTCTCACTCTCTCAGCCTCAGAGGAAGGCACTGAGAAACCTCTTCGGAATACCAAACGTTGCCAAGAAAATCCTATGGTGAGGTCGCTATTAGTTGGAGTTGATTTGAAAGCACATAGCAAGAACTCCTGAACAGATATCTCTTGTTTCAACCTTGTGCTCTGTACTGCAACTATGAAATCTCTGGATACGGGGCAGCACATAAGTATTAATAAGCAGACATTCTGGCCCTAAAAAGAGGCTTAGGGCGACCAACGCCTTCCAAATGCCCCAGAAACTCGTAAGACCAAATAGTTCTGGGGAGCCCCCCATTTTAGCGTATTCATCAGATAGTTGACCCTTTTGTACCTTACGATGGAACTATTCTGACACGCAGGCTCCTGGAGAATTAGTGTTGATCAAAGGATATCCCAAAATGCCACTTGGCATGAATCAGCATGGGATTAATTTCCCTCGGCTTGGAAAGGATTTACTGAGCAAGGCTTTAGAGGGAAAAAACCCACCTCTTCCTCTCACCTCTGCATCTTTGGGAGCTGGAAGATGTCCTGCCAGATGGAAAAGAGACCTTTGTTCTGGTCTTTTAAGCCAACCTTGGCAGCCTGCACAGTCCTCACTGTCAGCTCTCTCTTGCCTCGGCTGTAAAGGAACTAGAACAAAAACAAAGGTCGGAGTTGAACCCACACAAAGGGACAGAAGACAGAAGGCGATGTGATTCCGTGAGTTATCCTTTCTTTGAGGGGTTGGGGGATACATACCCAGACTGTGTAGCAGGCACAAGGTGCAGAATATAATTTCCTTCCGTTAAAAGAGTATTTTTATTTTTATATACAGCTATGAAAATAATTTCTCACAAACACAGAAATTACAGTTGGCCTTCCATATCTGCAGATTCCGCATCCATGGATTCAATCAACCAGGGCTTGAAAATATTTGAAAAAAAAATTAAAAAATCCAAAAAGCAAACTTTGATTTTGCTATTTTATAAGCGACGCCATTTTACACCATTGTACATAATGGGGCCTGAGCATCCACAAATTTTGGTGTCCATGGGGGGATCCTGAAACCAAACCCTAGAAGATACCAAGAGCTTACTGTATACTTTTTTTTTTCTAATGTGTCTTCAACTTGCCTTTGACTTGTGGTGATCCCACTGTTAGGTTTTCTGTAGAGAAGGCTTTTCCTAGCTCTCCTTTAAAGCAGAGTGTGACTTGCCCAAGGTCACGCAGTGGGCTTTTGTGGCTGAGCAGGGAGTGGAGACAGTATTCCAGGTTGACCAAACCACAGCGGAACAGAGTGGTACTATCTCTTCACCTGGTCTAGATACTATTCTGTTGATGCAGCTCAGAATCATATTGGCCTTTTTAGTTGCTGCATCACACTGCTGACTTGCATTCAGCTCGTGGTCTACTAAGATTCCTAGGTTACGGTTTGGTCTGACCAAAGGAGAGTAGAGTGGTACTATCACTTCCCTTGACCTATTGATGCAACCCAGAATCGCCCTGGCTTTTTTCACTGCTACATCATCCTGCTGACTCATGTTCAGCTTAAGAGTGCATTTTGGGGCATTTTTTAAAAAATTCTTGCACGGGACAGAGCAGGAGTACAGTCCCCCAAGGTCTCCTGGGGACTTAATGTAGCCCTCCAGCCTCCCACAGATGCTAACCCCGACACACACAGAGACTTTGCGTGGACCTGTGTGTGTGTGTGTGTGTGTGTGTGTGTGTGTGTGTGTGTGTAAGACAGTAAAGCCCTCCTTTATGACTTACCTGCAAGGTATTAATACAAGATCGAATGTCATTCTCTGTTTTTTCACACAATGCCGCAAGTGCCCCAGTGTCGGCTTTCATGCCTTGCCTGATGGTAATCTGCAACTCCAAAATTTACAAATTAGCAGCTATTGCCTAGACAGGCTTGCAAGATATCAGGCAAGATACCTCACAATAGTGGTTTGCCACAGGACGCAGAAAGGAGAAAGAAAAAGAAATCTTGTTCTGTTCAGGTGAAAAGCACATTAGATTGGCAGTGTTTTCATCCAACCTTCAAAGTCAACTGGAAATTAGTTAAACAACTATTCCAGGGGCAGTCATTTCCACAGTATGGGCGCTACCCCTGAGGAGGTCCTGCCTAACTCATCTACACTGGACTGCAGAGAGCAATGGGAGGCTCGAAGTGGAACCTGGAATCCTGCGTCCAGTTCCGGGCACCACAGTTCAGGAAGGACATTGACAAGCTGGAAGAGGGCAACCAAAATGGTAGAGGGTTTGGAAACCATGAAGCCCTGTGAGGCATAGTTAAGTTTAGCCTGGAAAAGAGAAGGTTAAGAGGCAACGCGACAGCCATGTTTCAATATCTGAAGAGATGTCATATGGAGCAAGCTTGTTTTCTGCTGCTCCAGAGAGTAGGACATAGAGCAACGGCTTCAAACTTCAGGAAAAGAGGTTCCACCTATCACAGAAATGTAGAGTTGGAAGAGACCCCAGGAGCCATCCAGTATGTATTTTAACTTTCTTTTAATTCTGTGTAATTTTGCATGTTATCTTTTCTATTTCATGATTTTTAATTACTGTAAGTTGCTTTGAGTCCTTATAGCAATTTCTAGCACTGCCATTGAGTGTGTGGAAATACACAGAATCACACAGTTGGAAGAGACCCCCAGGGGTCATCCAGTCCAGCCCCATCTGCCATGCAGGAACCCACATCAAAGCACTCCCAACAGATGGCCATCCAGCTTCTGCTTAAAAACCTCCAAGGAAGGAGACTCCACCACACTCCATTGAGGCAGCAGCAGATTCCACTGCCGGACAGCTCTGACCATCAGGAAGTTCTTCCTGAGGTTCAGGTGGAATCTCCTTTCCTGCAGTTTGAATCCATTGCTCCTTGTCCTGGTCTCTGGAGCAGCAGAAAACACCAGGAAGAATTTCCTGAGGGTAAGAGCAGTTCGACTGTGGACTACGAGGCTGCCTCCTCATCGTATGGTGGAGTTTCCTTCTGCCTACCTCATGAAGTCTCTGGACCAGCCTGGACTGGGATGTCGTGGGGAAGTTGAGTAGGAAAGCCTGCTGCCTCAGAAGCCTCAGAGAAGGGACGTACCTAGAAAACAAGATGAGAAGATATATTTCGAAGGGAAGAGGGAAACCCTTTCCGGAGATGAACAAGAAAAAATGGGCCTGAAGACCTTGCCAGGCTTCAGCATCTTCAGGCATGGTGGGCCCCCAAAGGCCAAAGCAAGCATCTCACAGTCACCCGCGCTCATTCGGGACCCATCGCAGAGCACGCAGGGCATCTAAGATACAGCTTCCCCAGAAGAATATGCTTCAACCTCAGTTCCTCTTTTACCTGCAGCCCAAGTTTTCAAGAACAAAGTGTGTGACTTCAGTATAAGAGAGGATGCTATTCAGACAAAACAAGTGGCTGCATTAGGGTTTCCCACTGTCATCAGTGACATGCATTATTCTATATTAGCATTTCTTTTAACAGGACAATTCATTCATTTTCAAAAGCATTTACTATATTTTTTTTTTACAGCTGTATTTTGTTTTAATCTAGGTGGTGAGCCACCTTGGATTCCATGTTGAGAGAAAGGTGGAACCCAAATCAAATAAATATGCTAAAAAGGAGGACGCAAGGAGGAACTGAAATACAAGTTGGAAATTTTCAGAATGTGTTGCTTTCACAACGGATTTTTCAAATTCAAGCTTTGAAAGAAGAAATAGGAAGCTTTTCTCTTGAAGCTTGGCTACCCTGAAATTTCAGTTAAAAACGCTTATTAGTCCTTTCCTTCTCATAAGCGTAACCAGCTGAGATGGTCCATATAATTCCCAGAATGCTTTGTTTTCATTTCTCAGCACGCAATGTGCTCCATCATTCACGCTCATGCGCTCTTTCTCTCTCTCTCTGCACACAAAGAGTTTCTTGTTGGGGCAAACCCTCTTACTGGTCATTGCAAATACAGATGATTGGCCGCAATAGGAGGCCACCCTCTTTCCTCCTCTTTGTCCCACTGGTCCTGCCGGTGCTGGATTCCGATTCTGCCTCCACAGCCTTACGGTTGACGATGCCTAAGAGCACATTGATCGATGCCTGAAGAGCAGAAAAGGGCAGTCAGATAAGTAGATAGCAACGCGAACAACATAAAAAACTTTGCAGAGAAACCTAAGGAAAGACCTATTAAATCAGACCAAGGGTGTATTTAGCGTAGTATCATGGTTCCAAAAAACCCCAGCCATCTTTCACAAACAGGACAAGAAAGTCATAGCTTTCCTGCTAGTCCCTCGTATCTATTGCCTTACGGTACAGTACCACTGAATGCAGTAGTGCTACTTGCCTCTTTTGCCTAAAAAGCATTGAGAAAACCCACCTTCTCTTCAGTGTTCAAGCCCTTTTAGACTGCCAGTGGCAGTGAGTTCCACTGCTAAGTCTGCACTGCCTTACGGAACAATTCCTTTTGTCAAATCGGAACTGCCAATCAGATTTATTGGGTGACCCCCCCCAAAATATTAGCAGCAGAGATAAATACAATCAAGCACACCCCCACAACTGTATTTCCTCCACATCATTTTCAGTTTTAAAAACTCATAATTAGGGCCCACAGAAAAATGAACAAACGCACAAGAATTCAGTCAGGTCTACGGAGGCCATATATTAAAAAAATATAATTTTTTTTGAGGTCAAAAACAGAAGAATCGTGCCGCTGGAGGCTCAGATCTCTAGTTTTAGTAACCCCCAACTTTTTAAATGGAAATGGCTCTTTGAAACTAGACACAATCTTCTAGCCACTTCCGGTTTCATTCTGGGGGTCCGGTGCAGCCAAAGAGGGTTCTAAGGCTCTCCTGACCCTCATACCGCGTAAAAGAGGGAGTGAAAGGGGAGGAGCGTGGCCCAGCCAATGGAGAGACCCTCTTACCGTTGGGGCACCGTCTATCTCATCAATGATCAGGCAGTTGGGCTTCTCATTGGCTCCCAGCACCGACTTCATTTGAGTGGCGGCCTCGATTCGCATTTTGAAGATTTCTGGGCTACGGTCATCGCTGGAAGAAAAATTCCAGGCTAAGTTCTGGAAATTGAGAGCAGGAAGGAGGAGGAGAAGCTGCATCATGTTTGCATCCTGGAAGGCAGCCCCAGCAACTGACAAAGCAAGCTCTTTCCAGACAAATCCTCTCTACAATACATCTAGCAACCTTAAAAGTGCCAAAAAATTCTAATCCATTTTTAGAGTTTGCTGCACCTAATTTGCTCTCGGTTCCTTGAACTCCTGTGTCCAAATCAGAGGCTAAAGATGAGGATTTGTTTTGTAAGTGGGCTTGACTTATGGTGGAGCATCCTAACCATGACACCTCTTCCCACTGATTCTCTAATTTTTGAAAGTAAACCCATCAATCTGCATTTCAACATACCCATCAAGGGAGAAACCTGATCAACGTCATCTTCTACTCATGCGTCTCAGCGGGGAGAACCACGTGCAGTTCCCAGGGGCCAAAGACCAGGGCCAGAGACCAATGTTCAAGCCATGACACCACGCTGGTTCTCACTTACCATATTATCTTTATTGTATCTCACACGCTTAACCAATTTTATGTTAATTTCTCGAATATACGAAACCACCATCCCCACAAAAGACCGTAACATCACAGAGGTAACCCCAGGAAAGGAGTTAAATCCTCCGTTGCCCCCTGGCCAGCTCACCTGGCATTCATCTCCACCGCATTGTAGCCTGCGTGCTTCACAATAACATGAGCCAGGGTGGTCTTTCCCAGGCCAGGTGGGCCGCACAGGAGGGCAACCTGTAAACAAGAGAAAGAGGGTTGACTGGAACGCCAAAATCCAGAGCCGTTCGTAGCCTTTGGGGTGTCAAGATGTGTGGACCCTGCCATAAATATTTGCTTAGAATAGGTAATAGAATGCAAGTCTCTCAGTCAGTTTGGTGCCTTTTTCTTCCTCTCAGCTTACTTGGGATCACGCACAAAGCCTCCACAATTCCCTCATGTTCCCAACAGAAAGAGCCAGTGACACAGAACAATTACATTCACATATGACTTGATGTTCATCTAGCAGGTCCTTCCAAAAATAGTATGGCGTAAATGCAATAAAGATGGTTATGCAGCTACCCCACAGGGCTTGCAACACATCCTTCTGTGGTCCCCAAAAATACAGTCAATTCTTCTAAGGTCAGTTTACAATCAGTTCTTCTAAGGCCAACAGGATGCCAGCTTGCCTCCTGTTTACCAAGGCTGGATCATGGCCAAAGCACTGAATACATATACTCACATGTTGCCATAACCACGTAAAGCAGGGACCACAAAATACTTCCCTCAATAAGATAGTAAGTCTCTGCAAAAATTGTTTCTGCAAAAAAAACATATTTTTGACATTTTTTTTCTGGGGGTTCTATAATATTTTTTGAGCCTGATACACCCAGAGATTTCTTTTGTTGTGCCCAACAGTAAGAAGACTGGGTTCTGCTTTTTGAATGTTTCAGGTTTTGGAGAATTTCCTATTTCTGCTAAGGAAGTCTCAACCTGTATTTGATGCAGAAGTTAAAACTGCTGACTGTTATCAGCCAAAACTGGACATTCCAATTCCCCAATCCATTTCTCCTTTAAATCTTGCCCATCGCACACGCGCGCGCGTGTGTGTGTATAATACAGATTTCTAAAAGCGTTTGTAGTTTGGACTGTCTTCCCTCACCTTGTATTTGGGTCGGTTGTGTTGGTCCAACTCTGCTTCCAGGGCTTCTTCCGTCACCTGTGCTTTGGTCTTCCATTTGCTCGGCTGCTCTTTGCCCTGCCTGAAGGGCGGGTGGCCCTCGGCACTCGGCTTGGCCTTCTTCAGGGGCTTCTCCCTCCCAAACACAACCACGTCCCATAGCTTGAGCCACTTCAAGAGGCAGCGATTTGTGTACTGAAAGCCAGAGTGGATGCTCATTTATTGGGCAGGTTAACACCCCCTCCCACCCCACGATGTAGTGGCTAGCTTAAACAATCCGCTTTCAAAAAACCTGTCCAAATGTTTAGACTTTGGGGAAAGACCTGGAATTCTCTGTACTCAGGAACAAGAGCTCTGCCAATCAAGAATTCTAT
This sequence comes from Iguana delicatissima, assembly GCA_948472985.1. Classification (NCBI taxonomy): domain Eukaryota; kingdom Metazoa; phylum Chordata; class Lepidosauria; order Squamata; family Iguanidae; genus Iguana; species Iguana delicatissima. The sequence continues at coordinate 2,415,526 of CAOKZL010000019.1, read as the reverse complement.
CAGCGTGTCACCTCAAACTAAAAGTGCCGTGACTCTGTAAGATGGAGCCACGACAGTTAAACTGGGGCCATTTCCACACTATACTATCATAGTGCTATTATTCCACTTTCAACATCCTATGGGATCCTGGGGTTTGCATCTAGGGAGGGACATTTAGATTTCTCAGCCAGAGACTTCTCTGGCCCCCAGGAAACTACAAATCCCAGAATTCCACAGAACGTTGAACAGGGAACAATAGCACTATAACAGTGTACTGCAGAAATAGTCTGGCATCAAACTGCTGCAACTGTACAGTGTGGATACTCCAAATGATTCTGGGGAAGAAAAGCCCGCTGCACCATAAACTCTTCCCCATCTCCACTGCCGAAAATTCTATCAGCTGCCACTCACATATGTTTAAGCTTTTCTCTGCCACCATAAGGGCTAGAAAGCTTCACTAAGATTCCTTGTTAAGTATTTTGTATTCAAATGCAATTGCTCCTTCCCCGATGCAACAACCTCCTTCCAAACATCCTCTGCGAAATTCTTACATCATCACTGAGCAATTCCACGTAGTGCCTGGGAGTGAACCGGTCAACCCAAAGGGAGTGCTGAGCTCCCTCATCCTCTTCTGCTTCACCATTGCCTTCTTCTTCCTCCTGGGGTGCTACAGTTTCTGTTGGGGGCTCCTCATCATTAAGGCAGCTGCAAGAAGGAAGGTTGGAGAGCTGAGCAGAAGTCTGGGCTAAATGTTTACCGGAACCTGTGGCATAATGAATCCACTCCAGGTTTTAGCTGAGACGTTAACGGCATTGTCTAAGGTGCTGAATCTCATCTCCCAAATAGGTCCAGCACCTCAGACAGCTTCTTCAAGCCTATTCAAAACTTGGAGTGGATTCCACTGCCCCCCTGACACAAGACCCACCAGCTGCTGCTGGAATCTGTGCCCTAATCCTAAAAATCTCTCCGGGGAATTGCTGGACCCACCTGTTCAGAATCTGAGTCAGTAGCTGTGAAGATTCAAGGATCTGCTTCCGGCGCTGAAAAGGAGGAGGAAGAGGAGATTAAATGCAAGAGCAATATAGATGCACAAGACGCAGTGGAGTCTGAGGGGAGAAAGGGAGTTGGCCTGGAGGAGAGATGATGAGGAGGGACACAATGGCCATCTTCAAGTGTTTGAAGGGCTGTCACATAGAAGACGGAGTGAGCTTGTTTTCTGCTGCCCCACAGGACAGGACCCAAACCAAATGGATTCCAATGACAAGAAAAGGAGATTCTGACCAAAGGTTAGGAAAAATCTTTCTGATTGTGACAACTGTTTCATAGTGAAACAGACTGTCTGGGAAAGTATTTGACTATCTGCCTTTTGGCTGCCTTTTTCTACACACAACCAGTGCCTGAAAATGAAAGCTGTCACAGAATCGCTAAATCAGTCTCGTTGTCTCACTGGCTTCATAACCACAACAGAGACAGCAGTTGGACTAACCCATTTTAAGCTTCTAAATGCATCACCCTCTCTCTCACAGACAGACAGACATATAGAGATGCCCAGCTGCTGCAGTCTGCCTGGTTGTTCCCCATGAAACACTCAACCGAGGCCCTTTCTGACTTCCTAGGCCAGAACAAGATGGAACCAAAACTGGAAAAGATGTTTTGAAGTGTTGCAGCTGAATAGAGAAGCAGGGAAATGGCTAACAGTCATAAGAGATGGCTTCAACTGCTAAAACTTTTTTGCTTCAACCTGCCCTTGGGAACTAACCGCTCATGGGGTAAGAACATTGAAGAAAGTGCTGTATTATCCACATTTTTTTTGTTTCTTAAAATGTGGTATGCATTTAAATTACTTTTAATTCGTTTTGTTTTGTACCTTCAACTCACTTCTGATTTATGGCTACCCTAAAGCCCATCACAGGGTTTTCTTGGCAAGATCTGTTCAGAGGGAGTTTGCCTTCACCATCCTCTGCAGCTGAGAGAGTATGACTTAGCCCAAGATCACTCAGCGGGATTCAATGGCTGAGCAGGGATTCATCTATAGAGTCACAGCGTCATGTTCAAACAAAACACCATTCTGGGTCTCCTTTTAATTCTATTGATAGTTTAATTACATTTTAGCTTATGCATGATCTGCGTATCTTTTAACTTTCGTAAGCTGCCTTGAGTCTCAGGGCTGGGTAAAATTCAGGATTAATAATAAAGACAGAGAATAAAGCAAGGTCTGGGGTAGGATGAGAGGATAGTACCTCTTCAGCCACCTGCTCCTTTAGGTAGGAGAAAGGAATTCCCAGGAGATGAAGCGGTCTTCTTCTATTCTGCCCAGTGCAGCTGGAAGTCTGGGGAGAAACAAGATGGATATTCACGCAAACGTACCCAGGTCTGTATTCTAATCCTATTAGAAAAGAATCAAATGTTCTCCCTCCCCTGTCCTGAAGGACTGAAAAAGGTGGGGACACAACGAGCTCTCTGAATAGCTCAACCTCTAGGTCCAAATGTGGTACCTCCGTCCCTGGGCTCTCCTCCTTCACCACCATAAACACTCGGGTGCCGTTGGTTGAAGTCACGTTGATGTAGTCCTCCAGAACGGGTGGGCGCCTCAGAACTTTCATGGCCTTCCTTCCCGCTGGGGGGGTGACATGCAAGGGAAACATGCCGTTAAGTTCTGTGCCATCTGGGATCTCAGTGCTTGAAATCCTGCAAAAGCAGAATAGCATTCAGTCAAATTTGAGAATGCTCCTGGGTAAGGGGAAATCAGCAAGTAGGTTTACATCCTGCTTTTCCCTGAAACTTGGGAGTAAAAGAAGCTCATGTTTTAAAAACAATACATTTAAAAATGCACAAAAACCAAACAGTAACATAATTAAGCTATTTGCAGAATCAAAACATTAACAGTTGCATATAGAATAAAAGAGCAATTAAGATAAAAAGCTCTTTAAAGCAACAACTAAACAACTGGAGAGTCTTTTGGCTATGCCAACATGGCTACTCTTATGCAACGCTCGCTGATCTGTTCAAACCCAGGGGAGCTTACCTTGCATCCTGAGGTTCAGAACAGTCTCTGGGAGAAACAGGCAGACAGACCTCACCCCGCAGTGGGTCTTTATCACCCTTTCCGTCCTTTGTTCCAAAGTCCAGCTTCTTCACAGCTTCAAGTCGCCTCCGTCGCTTGGGCTTGGGAGCTGCCAGACCCGGAAAGAGGAAGCAACAGCTTTTACAAGGACACAGGCTGTTGACTGTCAGTGACCTAAGTGGGCAACGGGTTCTCTCTAAATGTTTCTGGCCTGCAAATTCCTCAAGCCCACAGACTTCATACTGAGAGACCATCATCTCATCTTCCAATCACAGAATTATGGAGTTGGAAGGGAACCCAGTCCAGCTTCCTGCCATGCACGAATCTATTGCTAAAGATTGTAGCCCAACCTCTGTTTAAAGACCATCCCCATAAAGAAAAGTCCACAGTTCTCCAAGAAAATCTATTCCACCTTGGAAGAGCATTTCCCCAAACAACAACCCTGTGTGGCAGGCAAGATTGAGACACTGGAGAATCTGCACACTTGTGCATTTTTTCCCAATATCTTCACCATCCAGAATTCCTGGGGCCCTTTCACACTGCACAGTTATTGCATTATGATTCCACTTTAACTATCACAGTCCTATCCTAAGGAACCCTGGGATTTAGAAAGGATTATTTAGAATTCTCAGCCAAAGAACTCAAATGCTGCATCAAACTATATATACTATATATGTTAGGGTATAGTTACCTAGGCATTAGCTTGAAACTTCAGGGGGGGATTTGGCTTTTCAGTTTACACACTGAGGAGTCCCAGAAAATTCTGAAGGTTTCACTGCCCAGGTCACCTACACTAAGAGGAGGTGTTACCTCCAAGTGAGCAGTTAAGTGCTCTAGCTGAGAATCAGCATTCCTCTGCCCCTGATATTGCTTGGAGCATAATGGGGGAGCAGCTGGGCCAGTTTTGGCTCTTTCAGTCTAGCCTACCTCACAGGGATATGGTGAGGATAACAGAGCACCGAAGAGACATGCCAGCTGCTTTGCACACATTGAAGGGACAAGAGAATAAAAAACATAGCTAATTACTTTTTAAAAAGCCTTCAGGAGTAAGCAAACTAACACTCTTTTCAAGCCAGTCACCGTCCTGTGACTCTTAATAATGTTATGTACAACCCACAAACTCACTCTGGTTGGCCTCGGTCTCCTCGCTAAGTGGGTGAGGAAGGCCTTCTGCAGTTTCTGAGAGCGTCGGGAGGCGTGCTGAGTTTTCGTGATCTGCCTTGGCATCATCGAGGGTCTCCTCTGAGAACCCCTGGCCATGAGGAGCCATTCCTGGGCATGGCCGACCGCCCACAATGGTGGATTCCTTAGCCAGATCCCCGGCACAGAGGGCCTCTTCGAAGGTCCGCTTTCTGCTTCTGAGCTCAGAGACTTTACACGACGGCGCTTGAGGTGCTTCCTCTGCAGGAAGTAAGGAGCCCAGTCAATTTTTAAGAGCATAAATGTCTAGGCATATACAAGAGTATCATGCATACTGACGATATTGTGAGAGCTAGCATGGTGTGAGCGCTGAGCTAAGAGTGTGACAGATCAGGGTTTGAACTCCTGTTCGGCCACAGAAACCCACTGAGTGACCTTGGGCCAGTCACATCCTCTCAACCTCAGAGGAAGGTAATGGTGGCAGACTTCCTCTAAACAAGTCTTGCCCCCAAAAAACCCTGTTTATTGAGAGCGAGGGTGGTGCAGTCGTTTGACTGCTGCTCCAAGAGTCCAGGAGACCTGGGTTCAAACCCCTACTTGACCATGGGAACCTACTGGGTAACTTTGGACAAGCCACCCTCTCTCAGCCTCAGAGAACGGCATTATGACAAACCTCTTGTGAACAAATCTTGGGAGGAAACCCCATGAAATGTTTGCCTTAGAGCTGCCATAAGCGAGAAACAATCTGAAACCAAACGTCAACAACAACTGATGATATTACACAAAGAAGTAAGAGTTCAGTTGGCCCTCCACATTTGCAGGTTTAAAACTTCAATGGATGTGATTTTTTGGTAGATTCTCCAACTCCTGCCCTCCTCCTCCTCCTCAGGTGCTTCTTTTTGGGGGGAACCTTCCCTTTGTGGCTCTGATCAGTCAGGCAATCCTTTAAAACCCCACCTCTTCTCCCGCTCCCCAAACTGCTGCCTGGCCAGCTAAGGATGGATTGCAACCTGATTTCCCAGCACCACGGACCCCCTCCTGATGTCTCCCACACCCCCAAGGAAGGAGATGGGCTAAAGCAGTGGTTCTCAACCTGTGGGTCCCCAGATGTTTGTGGACTTCAGCTCCCAGAAGCCCCAGCCACTGTGGTCAGTGCTCAGGGCTTCTGGGAGCTGAAGTCCACAAACATCTGGGGACCCGCAGGTTGAGAACCACTGGGCTAAAGAGAGCAAGGCCAGGGCCCCCACCACGCCTCGCCAGACTCTCCCCTCCTCTCCAGGCCCAGCCTTGGGGTCCTCTTTCCAAGAAAATCCTCCCCTCCAGCCCTCACCTTCCAGCTCAGCCAGGACTTCCAGCTCGTCCGCAAACTGCTCCTCAAATTCATCTTCAACGCCATAGAGCTCCGATGCATAATCTTCTTCCATATGCATCCCCCTCGCCTCCCCCGCTTCTCTTTCGCAAGGGGGAGGAGGCACCAGAAAGGGGCGAAATAAAAAAACCAGTCAACCTCCCCGAGAGACAAAGGAGGGAGGGCCGCAACTCCACAGTCCCTTGGGGTCCCCCCCCCTTGATGCACGCAACGACACACAGCCCTAAAAACGCGACCGCATCGCCAACGGCGGCACCGAGCCCGGAGCGACTGCGCGCGGCGGAAAGAGGGAGGCGCGCGCCTTTGCAGTTCCGGGTGAACGCCGCGTCCCTCCCGCCCCCCGGGAAGGAGCGAGGCGCTGATTGGCCGGCCCGGCCTCGCGCGCGCGCGCCTGGCCCGGCAGGGTGGCGCCGCCGCCGCCGCCCGCCGCCGCCGCCGCCGCGCGCGCTTGCCCCGCTTCCCTTTCTTGCAAGAGGCTGCGCAGGTCGGTGGGGCGGTGCGGGGCGTGCGGGGGCGTCCCGCCGGCCGGGTGTCCCTTCTTTGGGAGCCGGAGAGCCGGACCCTTGTCGGGTTGGCAGTTGTACAGGGGTGTCCCTCATGTGGGGATTGTCAGGTTTTTTATTTTATATGGATGGGAAGAGCCCCCCCCCAACACACACACACACACACACACACACGCGCGCGCACTGTATTTTTGGATGTGGGTATTCATAAACTTGCAAAGGCGGGCGTCGCGTAGTCTGTCAGCTGCACGTTATGTCAGTTTTACAGAGAAGCGTATGTCTCAGTAGGGTTGCAGATTTAAAACTGGAGAGGGATCCTGTGCTTTTGACGGTTGAGTAGAAGAAGGGGACTTGGGCTAACGATTTGTGGAGGGCTGCATGGTTCCCAAGCCCGAAGGAAAGTGCTCCAGGTTTGTGCTTCCAGTGAAATCGTTCCAGAAGGCAAGCAAGTCACGTAGTCAAGATTCAGTCCTTCTCCGAGGTCGAGAGCTCTTCTTCATAGAGCTCTTCTGAGCGTTCAGAAGCATTTAGCCTAAATTGGTTTCTGTAAAAATTTAGTAAAATGAAGCAGTGTTGTTGTACCCATTTTGCAGATGGAAGAAACAGGGCTGCTGCTGGAGCTCTGAAGCTTAAGGAAATTGGCTTGCGTGTGGCCAGCCAGGTCCTAAAGGTACCGAATCCCCTTTGATCTTGGAAGCTAAGCAGGGTCAGCCCTGGTTAGTACTTGGATGGGACATGGCCAAGGAATAACAGGTGCTGTAGGCTCTTCTTTAGAGGAAGGAACTGGCAAAACCGCCCCTGGGGATTTCTTGCCTAAGGAAACCCTGGGGAAGCCATGGTTTGTCATAAGCTAACAGGTAACTTGAGGGCACGTATACCCACACATGGCCTTCTCGTGGCATCAGGACAGAGGTGAATTTCAAACCAGGGATTCATAACTCACCTTCTCAATTGTGACGTTGCAGTAGCTATTCCTTAAAAAATGTCTGAGACTTATCTTTCAGGGCCTGGACTCCCTTTTCCATTCTGCAGGACAAGGGGAGGAATCTCATGGCAAGAGCACTGCTTTGAAAAGGGGATGGTTAGATATGTTTTCTTCGTAACTTAGATCTGAGGTTTCTTTAAAATTAGATTGGCATACTTTCATACTTTCTTTTAGGAACCAAGAATTGTTTTCTTTCTGTCCAAAAGGGACCCACCGTAATGGAGCCGGTGAGCATTGATAACCTGTCCATTCTGTACCAAAGCACAGACTTTATTGTGGTCAATAAACACTGGGATGTCCGAATTGACAGCAAGATGTGGTATGAAAAATTGACCCTGCAAAGCCAGCTGAAATACCGGTTTCCTGAGCTTGCTGACCCAGATACATACTACGGCTTTCGGTGAGTAGCGGTGAGAAGTTTTAAAAACTTTACTGCATTTTTCTGGAGACAAGAATATTGATCTTCATCTTGGAGAGAGCATGGATCATGTGCTTCTTCAATTTACAAACACTCAAAGAAAGATATACTGTTGTGTGTGGTCGCGCCCACGCCTCTGGGAGTTATAAATTATGATGTTTTTTCCTGACTACAGCTCCCATCATACACAGTAAAAAGCCTGGGGCTGTTATATGTTTTTATTTCTTGGAGAAGGAAGAATGGTATTCCTTGACACCAGGGTCTTCTCTGTAGCAGCCCCAGCTTTTGGCCATTCTGTTCTGGGAAAAGTTCAAATTGCCCTTTTCTGGCTTTTCAAAGGCCAAATCTCCGGCTTGCCAAAAGTAAGATAAAAATTCATCTGAGAACCAAGATCCAACTCCTGCTGTGTTGCTTCTTCTATCCTGCCGAGTTCTTCTTCTTGTTTGCAGCAGAAATTCAACCTGCGGCTGAATTTCTCTCCCACGTTGGATGGATGCTTTCATGTTTAGCATCATTGTTAATTTTGTTTAAACTGCTGTGAAGCTTTTTTATGGTAACTTGCACAAGAATGCAAAAGTGAGAGATCTGTGGGCAGGAGGCCCAGAGGTGAGCTTGTGTCGCCCACAGTTGAATCCATCAGTTGTGGTTTTCTTTGGGAAGAGGGCAAACTTGTGGCAATGCTTTGTGTGGAAAACATCTCTTGCTCTTCCAGGTTTTGCCACCAGCTGGATTTTTCCACCAGTGGGGCACTCTGTGTGGCCCTCAATAAAGCCGCTGCTGGCAGTGCGTACAAGTGTTTCAAGGAGAGGATGGTAACAAAGGCCTACCTGGCCCTGGTAAGTGTCCATGTTTCTTCCTGTTTGTTTCTAGACATTAACCAGTTTAGAGGCTGGGTTCTGTTCTCCAAGAAGGAGATAGACTGCAGCGGGCAACACATACCCCACGGACCACGTGTGGCCCCCCACGATTGTGTTTGTGGCCCTGTCTTCCAAAGCGCTGCTGGTGAAGTCAGCGCTGCTGACGGTGAATCCATGCCAGGTTTCGGCTTGCTTGCAGTGAACTATCCAAGGTGGTGAAACCTAGTTTAGGGAAAGGACTCCTTTAAAACCTGAAGTGGATTTAGTGCCCCGCTATCGTGGTAGGCACCAGCCCCCACTTATTTCTCCCTTTTTTATTTTTCTGCCCCAGTGCCATGTTTGTTTCTTTTGCTTTTTGCCTTTGCGATCATGTTCTCAAAATCCAATAAAGTTTTTTTTTAAGTCTTTTGCAGTTACAAGTTTGCTATTATGTTTTAGGTTTAGTTTAGTTCATTTGTGGGTTTGATTGTCATGGATCTGATTATTCGCAGGTTTCTCAAACCCCTGTCCTCCCCCCACTTCAGCTGCTTCTTTTCCAGGAGTCTTCCTTCTCATGCAGCCCTTTAAAAACTCACCTCTGGTCTTCCTCCTCCTACATCAGCGGCTGCCTAGTCAGCTAAGGAGGGATCACAGCCCAGTTTCTCAGCCCCCTAAAGCTTCTCCCAGTGCCCTCCACACCCAAAGAAGGAGGTGGGGAAGAGAGAGGGGAAGTCTAGGGACACTATGCTGACCCACCCCTTTTCTCTCTATTTTCTCTGACTGGCCATTTCCGCACTACACTCTTATAGTGCGATTATTCCACTTTCAACATCCTATGGAATCCTGGGGTTTGCAGTTTTTATTATAGTGTGATTATTCCACTTTCAACATCCTATGGAATCCTATGGAATCCTGGGGTTTGCAGTTTCGGGAGGGGCCAGCTGGCCCCTCCCGAAGCTGCAAACCCCAGGATTCCATAGGATGTTGAAAGTGGAATAATCGCACTATAAGAGTGTAGTGCGGAAATGGCCCTGATTGGGACCGTGGATGCCCACTCTCCCCACCATACCTTGCCCCCCTTCCCACAGACACACCCACACACTTATTTTGGTAATTGCTATTTTTCCTCTTTTGCAGGAGTCCTAACCCCCGCAAGTGTGGAGGGCTGGCTGTACATATATGCACGTGTATATTGCTGATGTATAGCTTCTTTGCTTTTGTTTCTTTTTTTTTTGTCTGTTGTTGTGAATTGTGTTTTTATATTCTGAGCCAAAGTTAATAAGTACTAAACCAGAAATATCCAGTAGAGTTTTTAAAAAGAGCAAGGGAGAAGACTGAAAAATATGTTCAGTGGAGAACTGTTGAATTTCATTATTATTTTTAATTCCGTTAATACAACTTTGCTTCTTTTTGAACTGTTCTGGCTGAAGCAGCAGATGTGTGTTAAAAATGGACCCAAAAGCCAACGTGGCCAAAGGAAGCAGATGTTGTCTGGTATTCAGATTTTCTCTTGATCTCTTCTGAGTGTCCCACTGACATGCAGGATCACCCAGATGGCTGGTTGATGAATGGAAGCTGGGCTAACCCCTATGACTCAATGCCTCCCTCTTTTTTGGAAGGATGAGATTAAAAAAGAAAAAGCAAGCATTAAGGAGACGTGAAAGAGAGATTTATGGGAAATGAAGCCGGTTTCACAAATGCTTGGTACAAAGAGAGAAACTCATTCTTAATACATATTTTAGTCCAGATGTTAACGGAGCTATCCAAGATGCTGGACTCTGTCACCGAAAGAAGTTCAGAATTTTGAAGCATTGCTTTAAAGCACTTTACTTCCATACTGTAAATAAGATATCCAAGATACTGTATCTTAGGCCATTTCCGCAATATGCCGTTACAGTGCTATTATTCCACTTTCAACATGCTGTGGAATCCTGGGACGTGCAGTTCGGGGAGAGGCATTGAGAATCCTCAGCCAGAGAGCTCTTTGGCCTCAGGAAACTACAAACCCTATAATTCCACAGGATTTTGGAAGTGGAATAACAGCACTATAACAGTGTAGTAGGGAAATGGCCTTCGCCGTGGAAGAAATTCGGCGCCATAGCTCCTGCAATTTACTTCGCCCTAAAACACTTTACCCCTTTATTTTAAATGCACTGTCCAGTGTGCCAAAACCTGTCACCCAAAGAAATTCAGCATCGAGGAGAGTTATTCCAGTGTACCTTATGTTAAAAGGTGGCGAACCCTACCCGCAAAAGAAATTCAGCACCTTGGATAGCTCCTATAATTCATCTTCCCTTTGGCACATTAGATAGCTGCTTTAGAATTCAGACTGAAACCCGGAGTGGATTTGTTGCCCCACTGAACGTTAGCCACCGATGCCCATCGACTGTGTGACTGCACTCTCCCATCAAATACTCTGTGTTCTCACCCTAAAATTCTGAGTGGAAATCAGATTGAAGGAATGTATCTTTCCATGTGGACCTGCGCAGGCTCTCAGCACTTTAAGGGAGATCCTTCCACCTTCCCAGGTTCATTTGCTGCGAAGGCAGCAAAGCGCCTTCTTGGTGGCTGCTCTCAAGTTTTACGGCTTCCTTCCCAGTGATGCCAGGAGGGCTTCTTCCTTGTCATTATTTCAGCAAGGCACAACTTTATGATTCAGTCAGACTTTTAGGAATTGATGGACTTTTAACGGTGCTCTGTTCTGTCTTGCACTCTTCTGTTTATCTTTTTGCTGATCATGAATTTGTTTTAATGGAATTTAATTCTCCGTTTGGTTTAGCTGAATTTTAATACAGACTCGGAAGATGTTTTTACATTTCTTTTTTTAATTTTTATAGGCTTGATAGTGTGTCAATATTGAGGGAAAAGGTGGAGTAGTTGCAATACTGGGAAAAGGGGGTGATGATGATGGTAGAAGTTAACATAGGCCTGTTTGAAGCTAGCTGAGGCTTTATTCAAATCGCTTTCCTGGGTCTCTTTCACAGTCCACAATTCTAGCACTATGATTCCAGTTCAGTTGCCACGGCTGCATCCTGTAGAATCCTGGGGTTTATAGTTTGGGGAGATGAATGGGTGTGAATTCTAAGTACCCCTCCCCAAACTGCAAATCCCAAGATTCCATAGGATGTTGCTGTGGCTGTTAAAGTGGAATCATAGTGCTACAGTTGTGTAGTAGACAATAGGAGGGCAGAGATGGCTTGCAAGTGCTGAATCAGTCTGGGATGCTGCTGCCTCTCATCTGCCGGAGACAAAATCCTCCCGTTCCAAAACATAAAGCCGCTTAGGACAGCTCCCAGGAGCTGCGGATGGGAATGGATTAACACGATGTGGTCAGAAGGAAGCCACGCCGATCCTTCAGCCTGGAGTAAAAAGCTTATTTGCTGAGCCCTTGAATCTCTGAAAAAAGTCGTGAGCTTAGGGAAGTGTGTTGTAAGAAAAGTGTCAAGAAAAGGAAAAATGAGGAAGTCCAAGCTGGTAAGGATGCTGAAATCTATGCCAAATTGTGTGCTTTTTCTGGCAGTTCAGCAGCTAAATGGGAATTCACGTCATGCTGATTGTTCCCATTTTACAGTTAGGAAAGGTGAGGCTGGTGGTTTTATGCTGCCTCACAGACGCGTCTGTGATGTGTGACGTGTCCTTTCTTCGGCAGGTGAGGGGCCACGTTCAGGAGGCGAAGATGACAATTGGCTATGCCATTGGGAAGAATACGACAGAGGGCCTGACGCACATGATGTGCATTGAAGGGACTGAAGGTAGGGTGTCTTCCCTGCCTCTTTTGTGTTTATAGTTGCCTCCAAACATAAGCCAGATGAAATAAAGACAAGATGCTGATGAGTCCTCTGGAACTAGTTTGCTGGGAGTCATAGAATCAACCCAGTTGGCACAAAATGAGCATTATATTATATTATATAGTGGTTTCTTGTTTTCAAGTTCTTTCCAACTTCTGGTGAACCTAAGGCAACCCTGCCATGGGGTTTTCTTCGTAAGATCTGTTCAGAAAGGGTTTGCCTTTGCCTTCGTCTGAGGCTGAGAGAGTGTGACTTGCCCAAGGCCACCCAGTGGATTTCCATGGCTTCCCCCCGCAAAGTAAGACCTTTTTCAGCAAGATTTTTTTTGCGGGGGAGAAGTGTGCAGGGGCCTTTGGGTGTGAGACTGTGAGGGCCACAGTGTCCCCCTCAGAGGTCTCCAGATGGCCTGCAGCCACATGATTTCAACTCTTGTGCTATAGGGATGAAGGTACAAATCTTGCCATTGTGGACAAATTTTTGTTCGGGAGGCAGTGTCTTGCCACACAAGAGCTGCCAGTTGGTAATTCTCTAGCTCTCCTGGGAGTTCTAACCTGCAGCTTGAGATTGAGGCAAAAACTTTTTGGGGGTGTTGTGTTCCACAATTTTTACAAAAGTCCCTGTTCAAAACTGAACAGAGTTTGCTATTGCCAAGTCCCTCAAATTGTGCAAAATCTCTCCAATACAACCACTGTCTTCCAGCGGTCTAGTCCTGTTGCCTCCTCTTGTTCTTCAGGGTTCAGTGGGATTTACTCCCAAGTTAGCATGCCTTGGTCAGCTAAATGCAAAATTCTTTGGAGAAAAAAATTGCTGGATAAACATGGGATGTGCTTATTGTACGCCATGACAATTCCTAATTTTTTGAACAGGTTGCGAAAACCCCAAACCTTGCCTCTCAGAGCTAATGGTACTTGAACACGGGCTATACAGTGGGGACCCAGTGACCAAAGTTCTCCTGCAGCCGCTTACAGGTAGAGACTTTTCCCGTGTATTTAGTGCTATAACGTTGAGCACCGTAGTGAGCATGGCTCTTGCCAACAGGCAGAATCATAGAATCTTTGACCATTTCTGCACCTTACTGGATTCCATGGTCATCCTGTGGCGATCCTGGCAGCCCTTTTGCTGGGATGAGAGCACAACGCGGACAGTCCCCTCCTCACCGGGCTGGCTCCCTGCGGAAGGGAGCACGAGTGACACGCGCCTTCCTTCCGCAGTGTAGCCGGCCTCTTTCCCGGGTTGCGCTGGGGAAGGAAGCGCCTCCATCACGCATCTGGCCCTTCCACATGGCTGGGAGTGATGGAAGCATCGTGCAGCCACAGACCCTTAATGGATTTATTCCATTATGCGAACATCCCGCGATCATGACAGGTGGGGACAAGATTGCCGTGGGACCGCAGCGACATCGTGTGAAAGCACGGCTCGTAGACTACTGCCATCCCTTCCCCATCGCAAGATGGCAATGCCGTGAAGAAATGGCCTTAGACTAGGAAGGGAAAGACATCCCACCATAGAGAGTCCACCAGCTTTTCAAAGCAGCAGATACCACTGCTGAACAGCTCTTACAAACAAGAAGTTCTTCCTAATATTGAGGTGGAATCTTCTTTCCTGTAATGTGAATCCACTGGTATGTGTTACTGGAGAAACCAAAAGCATGACATCCCTTCATAAATTCTGCATGGAAGCCCTTCAGATATTTCAAGATGGCTATTGTGTCAACTTTACGTCCTGCCCAGACTAAAGTTTCCCATCTCCTTAGGTTCTTCCTCATAAGGCTTGGTTTCCAGATTTTTGCTCATCTTGGTTGCCCTTCTGTGAACACCTCCTAACTTCCTGATAACCTTCTTGAATTGTGGTGCTCCGAATTGGCAACAATATTCCGGGTGTGGTCTGACCAAAGCAGAATAAAGTGACAATACTACATTCGTTGGTCTGGACACTGCACTCCTGTTGAACCCTGGCTTTATTCAGATGGCAAGTACAGACATGGCTGTTTATTAAAGCTTTCGGGCTTCAATGATCTGTCTTAAAATATTAACACCCATGGTTTTAAAATGGCTTTATTAAAACCTGTTTTAACCTGCTGATGTGTATAACACGTTCTTAGTGTATTTAAACTATTCTTATTGTGTGAAGTAGTTCTAACCTGTTTGTATTGACTTTATTATAAGGAGGAAAAGGTTACAACATGAGGTAGTAGCCGTATTTAAATATTTGAAAGTATGTCATATGGGAGATGGGACAAACTTGTTTTCTGCTGCTCCAGAGATTAGGAGATGGAGCAGTGGATTCAAAATTCAAGAAAAGAGATTCCACCTAAACGTTAGGAAGAACTTTCTGATGGCAAGAGCAGTTTGCCAGTTGAATATGCTGCCGCTCAGCGGTGGAATCTCCTTCTTTGGAAGTTTTTAAGCAGAAGCTGGATGGCCATCTGTCAAAGAGAATGCTTGGATTGTGCACGGCAGAATGGGGTTGGACTGGATGGCCCCTGGAGGTCTCTTCCAACTCTGTGATTCTATGATTGTTTGTATCAATTGGAAGTCTTTCATGCATAGGGTTACCATAAGTCAAAGCTGAGTTGATGGCAATTGACAGCACTTGATTTTATCTGAATGCCTTGCCAAGATCTTTTAATACAAGACAGCACAGAGATATTTTTTAAATAAAGAAATAATACTGTATCCAAGATGGTTTTAGTTCTGCTTTTTGTTTCCTTAGGAAGGACCCACCAGCTCCGAGTCCACTGCAGTGCCGTCGGGCACCCCATAGTGGGTGACTTTACCTACAGCTTCAAGAAAGACAGCAGCCCCTACCGGATGATGCTCCATGCCTACTACTTGCGTATCCCAACCAGCAAGGAGCTGATCGAGGTGAGCGCGCCAGATCCCTTCGTCCCCACCTTGGACAGCAACTGGGTGCCTCAGCATCCCGTGCACCAACTGGAGGAGCTGATCCAGGACCTGAAAGAGAAGAGCATCCGGACGGCAGAGGAGGGGCGGCAGGAAGATGCCCTCGGTAGCCCCGGCCCCGAGATCTCGCAGGAGGCCAAAAGCCTAGGGATAGAAGAGCAAGAAACCAAGTGCGAGGGGTGGCTGGCAGAATGGGCTTTGGAGTGAGACCCCGCGCTCCCTGTTGAGATTTGGAAACACACCAACCTCCTCCCCTTTTTACCACCGTGGCTCCGACCCACCACCAAACAGCTCCAAAGCCCGTCTTGCTTTGCCTCCCAGCGTTCCTCAGAAACCGCTCTGCGAGGGATGTCATTCCAGGCTGAGATTTCACTTTGTAGGCCTGATAGTTTATAAAGCTGTGTCCTCACGCTGGCACATTTTAGTCACCTAAAGTCCCATGCCATGGACAGTCGGCGCAAAGACATCGGATTGACAAAATTGGGTGCTGTCTGCACTGACATCAGGGCAGTCGGTGGCGAAATTGGTAGGAGAATGGGGGCTTTAATCCCTTCTTTTTAACCATGAACGATTTATTCCTGAGCTCCATTTTCCTTTTTGGAAGACTTTTTGATGTGTGCCTTCAAGTCATTTTTGACTTACGGCGACCCTAAGGAGATCCTATCACTTTTTTTTTGGCCAGATTTGTTCAGAAGGGATTTGCCTTTGCCCTTTTCTGAATCTGAGAGTGTGACTTGCCCAAAGCCACCGAGTGGGTTTTCATGGCCGAGCGGGGAATCGAACCCTGGTCTCCGGATTTGCAATATAGTATCCAAACTACTGCACTGCACTGGTTTTCTTATTTGAAAATAGGAAAGTGTGTTATGAGTTGGGGGCAATGTGGGTGGGGGGCAAAAGCTGCCATCCTTTGATTGCTGAAGCAGAGAATTGAGGAAACAAAGATCTATTTTGTTTTCTTTTCATGATCTTTCCTTGGCCCCTCCCCTAACTAACTTTTGCCTTCACTTGCCTTTTGGAAGCACTGGCTTGCCAATTTTAAAACCACAATCTCTCCTTTTTTCTTCTTATAACGTTTGTTGGGGAAAATAGCCCAGATTTTATCAGTCTTGCAACAGCATTTGCTGCAGATATTATTGTTCTTAGTGGTATTGATATTATTACTGCATTTTTATTACTGATCTTCAACATGCTTGCTTTAAAAATATCATCTTTAGAAATAAATACCTACATACATCATTTTAAGTTGGTGTGGGGGCACTGTGGTTCTCCAATTGATGTTGGACTCTATCCTCCATCAGTCTCAGCCAGTGTGGCCAATAGTAATGGATGATAGAAATTGGAGTATAACCCCCTGGAGGACCACAGGGTCCCCACCCTTGTTTATAAATTGATATATGCCAAGCCAAATTTTAAGGATATCTCCCATAGTTCTGCTGTATTAATTCTAGCTTTGTTTTTGGTTGGTTCTTAGAGATCCATGCAGTGGTCACAAGATATAATTTCACATTTTGGCATAGAAACCATTTTACATTTCGGTATCAAAGCCATGGTGCCCTTTTCTGGCTTCATCTATATATATATATATATTTTTAAGTAGGAAGTTGTGGCGGTTGTTTGCTTCCATGGCAGTGAGGTAGTGAATCTGCTTTGGGTTTTAGACTGAACTTTAAAGACACTATCTGAAGGCCCTAGAGCAAATAAAGCCCGAGCTCTCCCTAGAAGCCAAGATGACTAAACTGAGTAGTTTGAAAATATCATGAGAAGACCAGTAGAAAAGACAATAATGCTTGCTAAGGTGAGAGGCAGTAGGAAAAAAGGAAGACCACATTACGGGTGAATAGATTCAATCAAGGAAGACACAGCCCTGAATCTGCAAGACCTGAGCAGGCCTGTTGTTGGGATGACTTGGAGAGCTCTCATCCATAGGATGGCCAAAAACTGAAGTCAACTTGACCGCATTTAACAAAGAACAACAGATCTAAAGGTACCAAACTTTAGGATAGCTGAACTTTAGGGATCTCCAGGGCAGATGGATAGATCTGTTAATTGAAGCACTAAAACCCAGGATGGATTCACCACCCCACTAAAATTGGACCTGCTAGCTGCCCTGACAAGAGGTATCTAGTCCTCGTGGCTAAAAGAGAGGTTTGAAATGTGCCTTAAAGGGGGTTCCGGGAGATTGCACGTGGGACTCCCGCCTTGCATGCAGATTTTGTCTCCTTGCTTCTGCGTGTCTCTTTCCAGTCCTCACCGTACCCGTTTCCTTGTGGAAACCTCCTGAGTCTTTGCCAAAAATTTTTAAATGTTGTACCAAGGTGTAGAGTAGTCCATGAGTATTTTTGCAAATGTGTCTTGTGAGTAGAATTTGTGCTGATCACAGAACTCATTGGTTGCACTGTCTGTATTTTAAAAGCAGGCCTTGTGCCTGAACTGCAGACTACCTTATTATTTGATGTCAGGGCACTGAATGCTTCTTACCAGTAAGGGACACTGTTTGCAGGGGAAGCAGGCCGAGTTCTACAACTGCAGTCCCTAAGTGAACGTTGTTGAAATAATTCGTTTTTTTTAAGGCGTGCAAAGGAGGATCCTGAGAGTTTCCCCCCAAATACAGCAAAAGAAAACAAAAGGTCAGAGGTGAAAAAAGTGAGAAAAATGCAAAGAATCATTGTCCAGTCGCAGTGACGTTAATAAGAACCAATCATAAGTTAACCAAATAGATTAATGTAAGCTGTCCCTGCATCCCCAAAAGCATCCAAATAGGAATGATGCCTGTAGGAGGCATGTTCAACTGTAGACAGATAGATCCGTGAAATCTTAAGAACCTTGGGTTGATAAGATAGTGCGTGTTTATCTTTCCAACCCTGAAATATAGATTGGCGACTCCCCAGGCTTGGAGAATCCCTTGACGTGCTTTGTTAAACCCTGCACTGCAGAACTGTAATTTAACAGTGCTTGAAGGTCTGTAAGCACTAAGTAGTTCTCTAAAACAAAATTCATGTGAATCATGATTTTGGACCAAAGAGAGGCCACCTTGAGGCCTGACTGCATCGTATGACTCAGAAAGACATTTTCTCTCATGCGTCACCAGCAGCTGGTTGAACTAGCCAACATCTTACTAAAAAGACGGTAGGTTGTCCAGTATTGCTGAAAGATCAGTTTTTGCCAAGTCAGTTTTTTTATATCTAAAGAATTAGTTCCTGTAGGGCAGAAAAGTCCTGCTCCAAAAATCAGTACATTCCCCCCTGCTTTTGTAACATATATTCTGTCTTTCAAAACCCTCATCCCTTCCTTCCTGAATGGCTGTATGCTCCATGCAGGAATCAGCCAGAAATCCCCTTCATTTAACAAATTCATTTAAAAGATTTCTCAACTGTCTCATTCTTGTTGCATTTTCTCACTTAACTTTCTCTGGAGCAAATTACTCTGAAGCTTGCAAAGAAATGCTGCCTGTTTTGTTTACCTTCTGGGCTTGCTTGTTAAATTTCTGATATTTTGAAATTTGCTGCTAGATATTGTGATGATGGCCACACACCTTATTAAGGTGGCTTTAATAGGAGACAAGAGGAGTCTGGACACATTTAAGAAGAAAAGGCTGTCAACGGCTGGTTGTCCTGTTTTGACTCCGGTTTTCGTTTAATGTATCTCAGTACTGCTTTATGCACTCCTCTGTTTGGCTCCTCCGAGTAACAGAACGCTGGACTAGACCGAACTCTGGTTCTGATCAGAAAGTCTCTTCCTAGGTACTTGGAACTAGGTTTTTAAAAGGACAGTTCTTTTCAAGAAGCTATGCTTTAAATGAAATCCAAAAAGGGTGAATCTGAAGGCACAAATCTTTGGGACTGGCAATTTGAAATTGTTTTTTTTTTTTAAAAAAAATGACCAATCTCAGATATGCAGAAATAACTTCTATGAGCCACTTGCACTAAATATTTATACTGTGTGACTTTCCTTTGTATGCACTCCTGAGCATTCTTGCCTCATTTAGAATCCCTTAAGTGAAAATTAACTACATTTCTAATGCAATATATGATGCTGTTGTAGTAGTAAGGAAGATGGACCCACCTGTAAATTATCAGTGATTACTCATAAAAAAAAGAGGGGCAGAAACCTTCCAAAGTTATCCTCTCAGGACACACGAACTGGATGATTTAGTGGACTTAACCTGTCTGTGTTTTGCTGTTGCTGCACCAACACTGTTCCTTTCCGTGCTGTCACCGAAATTCCCAGATAGCCATGGAAGTCGTTCTCTTTGCTCAGATGTAACAAAATCCACCCATTTTCTCAACGGCTGCATTTTGTAAAGCTGTGGGCAGAACTTTCAGCTAGGCACGGATGTGCAACAGTGACCACAATGTTGTTTTCTCTACGCATCCAAGAAGATGCTGCTGATCCGCACGTCTTTGGTTGTGTCCTTATTTTTCACGGCTGTCAGGACACGTGGATTTACCTTTCCTCCTAATTCTTGCACTTGGACAACGGCTTTCCAACTGAGCCTTGTGAATTTTGGAGGCTTCTCTATGAGGCTTCTCTTATAGAAGATTTGGAAGGAATCTTCCCCCGGGCCATCTGGTCCAACACAATCCAAAGACAACTAGCCAACTACCATTTTTTTTAATCTACTTCTACTTTGGGGTGCATTCTAGGACATCTAGAATGCAAGAGGAACTGCAAAGACTAGGTTTCTCGTGGCGCACCCCATTTGGAAAAAGCCAGTTGACTAAATGCATTGCAGTCCTGCAATCTGTAAAGATTTCTTCCTCACTCCGGTGTCCCTGGATAAGTGATGTCCTGTCAGTAGCATAATTTTCCTTACAAAACCTCTTTGAGGACTATTTGTTTTGGTCTCAAATGTTTAAACTTGCTCCTTAACCTTGAAAGCGGGTTTCTGAAATTGGTGGAGTTAATGTGTGGTGCTGTTATTTCAGAATTTGTTTTCTAACATTTACTTCCTAGAGGAAGAGAAAACAAGTTATTTCTTAAGATTGGTAGGGCAGGCTAGGAACCTTAACAAAATTCTCAGTATTTGAATACAATTCCCAGAAAATTCAGGTACGTTTTTATAGTGCAGTTATGTCCCTAATATCATTGTTCTGTAAAATTCATATTTTTGGTCTGTTTGCAGGTCTGCCCTGGATCTCACTATCCTCTGAATAGAAAGAAAAGCTACCCCGGTTCTCATCATTACAATTTGACGTTTATATTCCCATTTACCATAATTTTTGAAAGGTTTATATGGATTTCATGCGGTAAATTCTTGTAGACATGACTGGATTTTGAGTGTAGGTATCAATAACACAGCTGCAAAAGTGATTTTGCATTTACTTGTTTTGAAAAACAGAATCTGGAAAGAAAAGAATTATTTCAGCTATGGTGATGTGGGCATTGGGAACCGTTTTGTGAGGCTGGATTGAGTGATATGGGTCAACCTATTTTTCTAATTCAGCAAATTTGATTTTTTTTAATGCCGAGACATTCCATCTTCCACATCTCATGGACCAAACAGTAAAAAGGCATAGCTTTCTTCCTCAGCATGTTCCAAAGTGTTTCAGCTATTTTTTCGCTGCTGTACTTTTATTCAATGTTGCAAGGAGTACTAGAAATAAATATATATTTTCCTTAACCTGATATTTTATTAATTGTGAGATGAGGAAATCTATTTTAGGATAAAATGGCCAATGCCCATGTTTGAAACGTGGCACGACATTTTTGGGTTTTGCTGCCTAATCTTACCCGTGCTTCTAATTTCTTGTTGTCATGTTTGCTGATAATGTGAATTCACATCTTTGTATATTTAAGAAAAAAAATGTGATGTGACGTAGAGTTTTGTGTGTTTGTAAAACTTCGTAAGGTTTCAAAATATTTCTAATTATTTATTGTTTCACATTTCTGAATGTTACTGAAATAAATCACATGTTGCAAACCCTGGTCTGGTTAATCCTAAACAAAAATGGATGCACAGCCCATTTTGGTGGCCTTGTTGGACGAAAAGGAATGAGAAGGAGTTGCAATTGTGTGTTAAGGGGGTTGCTAATTTTGTTAATGTTAAAGGAAGCAGCCATTAGCTACCTATCTTCCGTGTTTTTACACAAGAAACAGACATTAATTTGTGGCATATTGGCTTGGAAACAAATCAGTTTTCACTATTAAAAGCAATTTCAAGTTAAGAGTGATCTCATTGGGAATGACGGTGGAAGTGTAGAAATTAAATGTGTGATCAGAAAAATCCTAATGGTGTGACTTTTCTAAAAAATAGAGCAATTTAAACAGAGCGCTTCCAGACTGTAGGTGAGAAGCAGAGCTTGTGAATACTCGCCTAGATTTTGTTATTTAAACTTTTTTTGCTGCTGAAAAACAGCAATACAGGCGCATTAAAGACTAACATTTGATGGAATAAGCCTTGGTCCCCAGAAAGCTTATGGCAGGGATCTCTGAATATTTGGAGTCAAGTGGGCAAAAAATGGCTGCTTTTTTGACAATCTAAGAAAGT
The DNA here is from genome assembly GCA_948472985.1 of Iguana delicatissima. NCBI lineage: Eukaryota > Metazoa > Chordata > Lepidosauria > Squamata > Iguanidae > Iguana > Iguana delicatissima. The sequence continues at coordinate 2,394,054 of CAOKZL010000019.1, read as the reverse complement.
TTTATTTCTAAAGGAGAAGAATAAAATCAGGTTTTTGGTATCATCTCTTGGAGCACTGTGCTCCGGGCAATAGTTTAAGAAAATTGTTCCAAGTTAACAAGAAAGTGTCACTCAAAGATACCTTGGAACCAAAAAGCAGCTAGGGAAGCGTAACAAAAACCTCAGTGCCCCTTTTAAGTAAAACAGCCCCTTGCCACTTGCCCTTCTCTTCTATGGCGAAGGTAGTGGGATTCTGATCCTTACGGGATTAGCCTTTATTGGGCGCCCTCGTGCCGGCGGCCAGCATCCCAAAAAGAATGGGAGAGACCTTGAAAGAGCCGACCCTGAGAACAAAAAAGGCAGTAGACCAGCCGCTATGGTCAATGCTCAGGGCTTCTGGGGGCTGAAGTCCAAAAACATCTGGGGACCCACAGGTTGAGAACCACTGCAGTAGACCTTTATAACCCAACCCTTCCAGATGTTCCAGCCGTTTTAGCAACTCTGCAGCCCACATGAAGCTTGACTTTGCCCTGCTCTTGTGTGACCCTCTGCCACCCTAAGTAGCAAGTGGGTTTCACGTTTTAACCGGCTGCAGCGCGGTTCACAGCCGCTACGTCACGGTGGGCAAAGGGTGGCCCATGGTAAAGAAGAAAAATGCAATTAAGATAAAAAGCTCTTAAAAACAGTTAGTACAGTACCCCCTCCCCAGTCCTTTCTTTAAAAACATTCTATTTTAAAATCCTGTGTGAATAGAAAGGACAGCAAGGAGGGGGCTGCTTTGGCCTCCCAGGGAAGGGACTCCAAGAGTCTAGGGGCAGCCACCGAGAAGGCCCTCTCTCGCGTCGCCACCGGCCGTGCTTGGGGTGGTCGTGGGACCGAGAGAAGGGCCTCTCCCGAGGATCGCAGAGCCTGGGCCGGCTCGTCCATGGAGATACTGTCAGCCGTATAACTGTCCTTGGGCTGGCCTGTAAACATCATCTGGCCTTCTCCCTATAGTGCAGCTATGCCATTTTAAACCCTGTGTTTAACCCGTTTGTGGGGCCCCTCCTATTACTTTAGTTGTAAGGCAGGCAAGCAGCCTTGTCCCTCTCCCGTCTCCGCCCCGCCAGCCGGTGCTCCGCAACTGCTTCGGCATTCCTGATACGTCAGAGCAGACTCTCCTGCTTCCTAATCCTGATTTTGTTTTTTTTAAAAAAATGTATGAGTAGGTCCGGTTTTGCATTTTAAACCCAGAACATAACCTGACCTATTTCAGAACACAATTCAAAGTGCTGGTTTTGACCTCTAAAGCCTTATATTGCTTTGGTCCAAGTTACTTAAAAGACTGTTATCTCCCTTTATGAGCCCAGTAGAGCTCCAAGATTGCGGACAGGCCCTTCTCTTGGTTCTACCATCTTCTCAGGCCCATTTGATGAGAACGAGGGAGACGGCCTTTGTGGTGGCTGCTCCCAGGGCCTGTCCGCACTACACTGTTACAGTGCTATTATTCCACTTTCAGCATCCTGTGGAATTCTGGGGTTTGTAGTTTCCTGAGGCCAAAGAGCTCTCCGGCTGAGAATTCTAAATGCCCCTCTCTCAACTGCAAAAACCCCAGGATTCCATAGCAGGTTGAAAGTGGAATAATAGCCCTGTACCAGTCTAGTACGGAAATGGCCCTGTTTTGTTTTTGTTTTTTTTGCAGCCCTGCTCACGTCTTGTGAACTGAGGGCAGCCACAGCTTCCTTCATTGCATAAATCCATCTGGAATATACCTACAAGGGAGGTGACTGGGCCTGACCTGTCAACCGTCATGGTTGGAGAACATGGGTTATATCACTCTTTGCAACATTCAAGTGACTGCATGGACATCCTTTCTCAGCCATCCTATAAGATGGTTTATGATTATCCCCAAATTGCCTATGAGGTGGAGCAGGGCCTGAGGCAAAGAAGAAATGGATGGCCCAAGGCATCTGGGTGGGTTTACGGAAAAAGAAGTCCCAGCCCAGTTCCTCAACTGCAATAACTCTCCATCCCAGTCCAGTGCATTGCTTTTGCCCCAGCGCCACCTAATACCCCAGATGCCTTCGGCATACATGCAGCCTGTGTGCTAAATATAGTGGCTTCCTTCCTCTTGCATCAGTTCCCCACCCAGTTCTCTTTCATGCCACTTCCTGTGCAAGGACCTTTGAGGTTGGCTTGAGGGGGGATCAAGTGTCCATGGTGAGGCTACGCTTGAAAACTGATGTGCTTCCAGTTGCCTAAAAAGGAATCAACTCTGTTCGCCTTCTGCAGTTTGAAACAGGTGAGAGGTTACCTGTGCAAAGGTCTTGGGCCAAAATCTTGCAGCATCGTCTCTCTTGCAGAGCAAGGAAGCTGGAGAGGGTGACCCAGAGACTGGCAGGGCATGCTAGGTGGGGCTCATAAAGAATGAGAACATACTGGCCAAGCTAGAATTGTCTCAAGTTGAGGCAAACTTGGCCAACCTGCTCCAACACCGATGAGCTTCTCCACTATCAGCAAGTGGAGGAAAATTCAACAAAGCGACGCCAGACGTCAACAGGTCTGGCACAGGTTAAGAGGGCTTTGGGTTTGCTTGGATGCGGATACAAAATGTTCCTGTGAATGTATCCCTGCCTCTAAAGGGATTTTGGTCCCAGGCACCAGCCTGTCTAGGATGGGGCCTTGCAGGAATCTCAGGGAATGCGTCGGGGGGATGTGGAGACAAAGGAAGGATGGGAGAATAGTATTCTTGGGCTGTGGTCTTTCACAGGAAGGCTGGGCGTGGGGTCTACTGCCTGCCTGGAACCCAAGTGTTTTGCTATTATGTAATGTGTGTCGCCACCAGTCAGCTTATGGCAACCCTGTAAATTTCATGGGGTTTTCTTAGACAAGGTATATCCTTCCTCCAAAATACAGCCTCTAACACCTGGTATTTGTTGGTGTTCTCCCATCCAAGTACTAACCAGAGCTGGCCCTGCTTACCTTCCAAGATCAGATAGTGCAGAATGGTGATTTTAACGGGGTTTTCTTAAAGCGCTGCTAAATTTCAGCAACAAACTTTAAGAAACAAATAACTCCCCTCCAAAAAAAAGCTTTAGAGCAACTATTTCCTCCTGTCAGGCGGCTGCAGTCTCTAACCCCATATTAGTTCCAGGTGTCATGTTGTTGCTACTTTGACAGCGCATTAAAGCTCTTTGAATGTGTCCTGAGGCATCCATGCTCAAAAAGATAGAAGCTGAGCAAAGGAACACTGCTTCTGCGTTGCGCCTGCTCAGAATCTCACAGCTTTTCCTCTCCGCTTCTCTTGGTACAGAATCTTTACCAAAGTTTTCTGCTTTGTCAAATAAGGAAGAATCAACCAAAGTTTCCGGTTTGTGATCTCGTTCCCTCACACACCTGCCTTCTTCTCCATCTTCTCACACGGCCAGAAGGAGTGGCGTAGCTTTCCTCTGTGATAACATCACGCCAAGCAGGTTCCAGAAACATTACCATTTCCCTTCCTTTCTTTCAATCTCTTTCAGTCCAGCAGTTACCTTTACAAGAAGCCATGAAGAAAGGCACAGAGGAAGTCAGAGGGAAGATTTACATCCTGCTCGTGGAGAACCAGTTCACCCAGTTTCATGTCCATTCTGGTGCTGGAAAAGAAGAAGCAGATGAGCTCAAGGGAAATTATTCTTGAAACAGCCAATCAGCTTTCCATATAGTCAAAAGACAGACTCCAAAACAACACAAACAAACAAAAACCCCAAGAACAAACCCCCAATTCTAACATGGACTTCCATCCATGGCCTTCTCAGCAATGCTATCTCCATTTTACTTAATAGAATGTAACAGATTACAAGAAAAAGGGGCTGAGGGACACGCACTTCACTAGAGCTTTAAAAAATTAATTTTGGGAGTGAACAACCCCAGCATATCAGCTGGGGGATTTGTAGAGCTGTAGTCCAAAAAATGACTTTTCCAGGCTCTCTTCCTTGCAGCAAATGGTTCAGGTTCAGCCCTTATCATATCAATGGAAGGGTTCCAGCTAGCAGGGTTGGACATTGGAAATCTGCTACCACTCTAGTCAGTCTAGATGGGACCGGGCTAGATGAACCAACATCCTAACTTAGGGCCAAACTATATAGGATGCTGAAGGTGATAGCATGTTTCTCCTCTAGCAATGTGATCCCACCAGAGTTTTCATGCCTGGCCATCTGACTTGCAAATGATGCCCATGTTTGCTTCCAGTGATGACCAAGAATTAACCAAAGCAAGCTAATTTGCAAAATCAAAGCAAGCTGATTTGCAAAATGTGTGAGGAAGCTCAGGCTTAGTTCAATAAGAAACCTTTTATTACTTCAAGGGACACTATTTTCCAAATGTGGAGCTGATCAGATCATCTAATTTGTCCCTAAGGCAGCTTTCTAGGTAGTATCTTTTACTATGTAGCTTTTTGCTAGCTCTGAGCTCTTCGGCCCTGGGTATCAAATGAAATAGATGAAATATTTGACAACAATACATACTAAGAAGGAACGCCCCCAAACCTGCAAAACGGGGGCGCTGCAAGTGACCAAGGGAATGCGAATAGAAGAATTTGACGTAAAAATAATATTCAATGTCTCAGAAATTTGTTGACACAAGGAAGTACTCATGGGAATGGAGAATTCTTATTGGAGGCAATGCCCTCATTTTGTCCACCTAGTGGCTGCACATCCTTAATAAAAGCATTTTTTGCTGGTGGAGCTCTTCTTGTTCTTTCCGTTCAAGGCTCAGTCAACCTTCGTTTTCCAAATGGGGGCATATTGGGCTGTTGCTAAAAGAACTGGCCCAGGGCTGGCTGGCAGGGTAGACAGGCAAGTAGGAAACAAATCCCAGACCAGGGACCATACTGGGGTTTCCCGGTGTCCTTCGTTATAAGGGATGCCCTTTCAGGGAGGGCTAGAAATCTTGCCCCTTATAGGGCTGGGAGGTGCCCCTTATTTCAAAGGATTTGCTTTAGCTAAGGTCCAGAAATCCTGTCCCTTATAGGCTGCCTGGAATGGCTTGTTATAAAGGATGCCCCATATTTGAGATCCAGAAATCTAATCTCTTATCAGATTGGCTTTGTCCCTTATGATAAGGGATGTCTTCTATTTAAGGGCTGAAAATCTTTTCCTCTTCTATTGACTGAACAAGTCGCCCCCCAAAAAGTCCTGTTGTTCTGGGTGTGGGCCCTTCATAAAGATAGAAACGGGAATTTATCAATGTGGACAACCTACAGAGAAATACATGGCTAGGTGAACAGAAATCAAGACAGAAATCAAGACTTGTTTGGGGTTGAGGCAGAAGACAAACACATTCATCACTGCAACTTCCCGATTGTCAACGCTGCATGTCATGAATTTCAGCTGCCCCTTCTTCCTATTTTGGAAACATGGCAACGCCCGTCTGTTGCAACCTAAACATCTTGTCATCGTTTCCAGCAGGGTTTTTTGAGACTTTCCCCTCACTGTGACAATCCCGTACGGACAGTAAATCTTTGCCATGAGCAAAGGATGGGTCATTCTTCCGACCCTCCCAGTTCCGGCTCCGGAGAGTTGACACCTGTCACACCCCCTCCTTTGTGACACCCCACGCCCTCCAGGGATAAGATCAGGAGAGTCTGGCGAAGACCAGTTCTTTTGCATTATTTCCTCCAGGTTGCAGAAGGTGGGCACTGCGGCTGCACAGGTAAGCGAAGATTTGCTCTCAGGAATCCATTTGCTCTGCTCACAGCTTTTGCCGGTCGAGTCTTGCCTTCCTTCCATTCATCCCTGACCCTCCTTGTCTGATCCTTTGCTTCTTCTGTCCCCTCCCTGCCTACTCAGTTTGAGACTGGAAGCTCCTTGGGGCAGAGACCACCTTTTGGAAACTCCATGGAACACTGAGCACACCCAGGGCTCATTATAAATAGAAGATTGGTTATTAAAACTGCTGGATATGATAGCATTGGATAAATCATCCACACTTTTATCTGAAGGGACTTTGGGCCAGTTCATAAATGAATGGAAAACGAGTAACTTGGTGGGAAAAGAATCCTAAGAGTTCTTAAGAATTAGAAGAATTGTAAGGATTATAAGAATTGGTCAATGTTAGGAATGTTGGCTTAAGGTGTAAACTTTATTGTACTAATATAAAAAAAATTAGTTAGGCAACTACACTGAATGGGAAGAGGAAGAAATAAATGCAAAAGTTATGGACTATTTTGCTATTAATGATTAATGATTCTTCACTGGATCAGCTCCAGTGGGGACCAGTTTACAGATTTAGGCCCTTCTAGTTTCAAAAGAGTGACATTCAAAAGAAACATGAAAAGGAAATTAAAAAATCAAATGGGGAGATTTGACGATAGCGAGCTTTCTTGATTGAAGAGGGAGATATGGTTAAATCCTATTTTGACTATCTTAATTTATATAATATATGATATTATGTATGATAAATGTATGATAAATGTTAATGTTAAATTTTAAAGCTATAAACACAGTAAAGTAATAAGTAGGACCACATTTAAGTTTATACTAGTAGAGTCCTGATGGGTTTAAAGGGAGGAAATAGATCTTCGTTTATTTTGCTAATACATTATCGCAAGGACAATCTAGTCGGGAGCAAAGCGTAGATGTGGAAGATTGGAAACGAAAGTTATAGAGTATGTATGTAGTTTGATGTTTGTATGTCTGTTTTGTTGTACTCTTCATATATTGTATAACTTATGACTACGTTGTTTTGCGGATATGTTTTTTATAAAAATAAAAATAAAAAAAAATAAGAAAAGGAAAGGAAAAATGTGTTTAGGTGTAGAATCTAATTGCCAGGGAAGCTGTCCTGGTCTGCTTTTATCCTCTTTAAATTAGTCTGTTGTTTATATCTGGAACTAGTTTAAAGTTTTGTTGTTGCTGTCATGCGCCTTCAAGACGTTTCCAACCTGTAGGGACCCTAAGGCAAACCTCTCATAGGGCTTTTCTTGGCCATATGTATATATATATCTATATTTGGGTGGGGTATGCCTAACATTGCCTTCCTCTGAGGCTGAGAGAGTATGACCTGCCCAAGGCTACCCAGTGGGTTATATTGTTTTAATTAAATGCTGCCCTGAGATCTTGCAATAGAGGATGTGACGGAAAAGCTCAGATAAATCAACGGACAATAAATCAAACTGGGTTTGTTTTTTCTGTGTTCTGCTCCCTTGTCCCACGTCACAGGTGAAGCTCCCCATGGCGCGGCTGCGTCCTGCTTCGTTCGTGCTCTTAGCGTTTGGCCTTTTCCTGGGTGAGTCACTAGATCTTCTTTTCTCCCCGGTGTCTTCCTACCGGCATAACCTTCCTTCAGAAGGCACAGCCAACTTTCATGAAAGGAGGAAAGGCCATGAATGGAAGTTGCATCTTTTTTTCAGCTGGGCTAATCCCACTTGAAATACATAGGGCTTCTCTGGAGCAGGTTTCTAACCACTGTCGGTGTGACGTGCTTTTAAGTCAACCCAGACGCTGGTGACCCTCTCTTACGTTTGGCCAGAGGCCTTCAGAGGACAGTTGGTCACCCAAAGGGTTTCTTTGGCTGGATGGGGACTCGAACTCCACACTTACGAAGTCCTAAGTGTAACTTATGGAACCACAACTGACTAATAGGATTCCAGCTTCAGTCTTCAGGGCTGATCTTTGCAAATAATGCCCCCTCCCCAACCATTCAAGTCAGGTTGTGTTGTAATCAATGCCAGGCAAGTTATTTTGGCACCTGAGGCAGAGAAGCATCTCTTCCCATTTCCAGTTGGGGGGAAAATGCAATCATAATAAATTAAACGACAATTTGCTGCCATTTCATAGCACCCAAAATGAGCTACCTGAGAGGGCCACTCACCTAACCCCCTCAATCTTCTCCTCCAGAAGGGGGATAAAACTTAGAGCTTACTAGGAATAAAAAGAATATTCAAAAATATTTGAAAAACTGGTAAAAAAAAAAACCCCTAACCCTACATATTTTTCAAGTTTCAAGTCACCTTGGCAAGAAGAATCTTCACAACTCCAGACTTATTTTGCACAAAATCCGTACATGGTAATTTTGTGCAGGAAACAGTCTTTTCTGCGCAGGAAACAGATTTTTCTGTGCAGAAATACTATTTTCTCAACAGAGAAAATATTATCTTTATACTTTTTTATTTATACTCTTATTTTTATTTATACTCTTATTTATACTCTCTATATTTATACTTTTGCATTCTTTATTTATACTCCACTCTTTTCCTGGTAGGGACTCAAAGTGGCTTACAATTATTTACAACAAAGTGTGTTCCCTGTGCAGAAAATGCTGTTTTCTGCACAGAACAGCCAAAGGTGAATTTTGCACAGACTAAGTCCGAAACTACGAATAAATTTTGAGAACAGTATGGTTTTCAAAGACTTTCTCACAGGGGGAAGAAAATGCTGCTTTCTTTGAAATGAGAATTAGTGAGGAATTACATCCCAAGACCTTGCAAGGAAGGAAGTGAGCTAGCAAACTCAAGGGTCACACAATTCCTACCCCATGCCATGGATGATCTTCCGAAATAAGGCAGATTTGTCACGGGTGTGCTGTTCTCATCTGTGAGGATTCTCATCCTCAGAGACTTTTCTTTGTCTTTTCTACAGGGTTTTTGCTCACTGTGGTGGAAGCTGCTTCGGTGAGTCCCTCGCCTTCTCTTCTGATATCCTAAAGGAGCTCATCTGGTCTTTTGGAAACGCTGGGCCTTCCTTAAGAAGGACGTTAAGAACAGCAAAGCTGTGTTTCCACCCATTTATCATAAATCAAAATGTCAAACTGGCATTCTTGTTCTCCATGGTTGGGCCTCTCCCTGAACTGCATATTTTAGATTTTCAGCAATTTTCTTTAGCCTGAAACTCTCTCCAGAGACAAAGAGGAAGGGTTGGTTGGGCTGATGGATGCTTCATTGCTAAGGAATTCCATACCCTCCAAGACATCCACAGACAAAAACTAGGACTTGTGTAGCCAAGCAACATCACGGTGTGGTTAAGACTGCAAAAAATTAGTGAAGAATAACGCACGCAAGGGCTGCAGTGGATTGCTTTGGCCTGAGCCTACTGGGAAGGGGAAGATTCCATCTTCTCATTTCTTCCATAGCCGAATCAATGGAGTGCAAACCACTTTTGTGCTTTGAACTCCAAGTGCGCAGCAGTTGAAGCAAACTGTGGACAAAGGGGGAAAGTGAGGAGGAAGAGAGAGAAACCGGGACCTTTAAAAGCAGCTGGAAAACTGAGATGGCAGAGGATTAGCTGGGACTGCCCGTGCCAAACTGGGACAGTTGGAGGGCATGGCATTCCAAGGGGGCTTGTATTGTGGTAATAGTCTTAGAAACAACAATGCTGTACATATTTCAGTATGAGTGGGAATCAAAGATGAGGAGCATATAGGCCAGTGATTCTTAACCTGGGGTCCAGGGACCTCTCTGGGTCTGTGGAGCCCTCCCAGGGGATCCACGAAGCCCTGTTGCTGGACACCACCAGCAGCAACAGTCAAGAAGGATGTCAACAAACTGGAACGTGTCCAGAGGAGGGCGACCAAAATGGTGAAGGGTCTGGAAGCCATGCCCTAGGAAGAGCGCCTTAGGGAGCTGGGTGTGTTTAGTCTGCAGAAGAGAAGGTTCAGAGGGGACATGAGAGCCGTGTTTAAATGTTTGAAGGGATGTCATGTTGAGGAGGGAGCAGGCTTGTTCTCTACTGCTTCAGAGACCAGGACGAGGAGCAATGGATTCAAGCTGCAGGAAAGAAGATTCCACCTGAACCTCAGGAAGAACTTCCTGACGGTCAGGGCTGTCCAGCAGTGAAATGTGCTGCCTCTATGGAATGTAGTGGAGTCTCCTTCTTTGGAGGCTTTTGAGCAGAGGCTGGATGGCCATTTGTTGGGAATGCTTTGATGGGTGTTCCTGCATAGCAGGGGGTTGGGCTGGATGGCCCCTGGGGTCTCTTCCAACTCTAGGATTCTATGATTCTATGTAGCAGTGTCGGGGGGGGGGGTAGCAGAGGCCTAAACTGCTCTCTCTCCTTACATACCTGACAAAAGGGGCATGACAACAGGTAGGTGCATTCACCCAAACCATGGCTCTGGAGACCAGTGTCTGAATCCCTCTGCAGCCATGGAAATCCACTGGGTGATATCCATGCACAGTTTTTATACTGGTAGCAGTGGGAATTATCACACTAGAGCAGTGGTTCTCGACCTGTGGGTCCCCAGATGTTTGTGGACTTCAGCTCCCAGAAGCCCCAGCCACTATGGTCAATGCTCAGGGCTTCTGGGAGCTGAAGTCCACGAACATCTGGGGACCCACAGGTTGAGAACCACTGCACTAGAGGTCAGTGTGTTATTACACGTCTTCAGGTTGACTTAAGGCCATTTCCACACTAGAGTGTTATAGTGCGATTATTCCACTTTCAACATCCTATGGAATCCTGGGGTTTGCAGTTTCGGGAGGGGCCGGCCGGCCCCTCCCGAAACTGCAAACCCCAGGATTCCATAGGATGTTGAAAGTGGAATCATAGTGCTATAACAGCCTAGTGCAGAAACGGCCTTAGACTTATGGCAACCCTGTCCCAAAGTTTTCTTGGCCACGTTTGATCAGAGGAGGTCTGCCACGGCCTTCCTCTGAGGCTAGAAGAGTGTGATTTCTCCAAGATCACCTAATAGGTTTCCATGGATGAGCAGACCCTGGACTTCTGGAGTCCTACACCATGTTACCTCTCACAGGACAGTATATTTTACAGAATACTGACAAATTGTGCTTTAACTGTGCTTCTTTTATTTTTCTCTCTGCTTTAGTGTCCTGCGACCAGGGTTAACGGTAAGTGATCACTACAACATCCGATATATTACATTTTCTGTTTTCTGTTATTTTTTTTTTTGAAACTGGATTCTTTGTATAGAAAAGAACTCACAATGACATCTTTCCTTTTCCTTTTCCTTTTTTTTCTTTTGCTTTCTTTCCAACAGCTTCAGAAGTTTGCGAAGAAGTGGGAAGGTATTTCTCAAAAAGCATTAGCTGCAAACAGAAGTGTTGTTATTGTCGTGAGAAAGTCTTAGCCTAAGTTAGAGTAGACTTGTTTGGCTGCCTAAATCTCTCTACTAAGTGTGGAAGTCAAACTATGTCATCTAGGGCTACCAGCTGTTTCTTTTCTTGCTAAACCAGTCCCGACTCCGAAAGTCGGAACAGTTGCATGACCTGCCGATATTTGAAAATTCAGCAGCAGGGCTTGCGCTCCATGTCAGTGGGGGCTGTGTTCCTTTTCCAGATTTTCCAGATGGGCTGAGAGTGTGTGACGCACCCAAGGTCGTGCGCTGGGTTTCCACGGCCGAGCGGTTTCCAGGGTCATAGCCTAATGTTCAAACTACTACATCCACTGCGCTACATCTTAATCCCTGCAAGAGGCATAGCACTAAGATCTCAGCTAACAAACAAAAACGTCTGTGTGAGGAGCGCTGGAAACCGTTGGGCATGGTCCTTTGCCCGGTGTTTTGCATAACGATTGCAGAGAACGGTTAATCCTGTTCTCCGTTAACAGCTTCAAACCCTTTTGTCAATACTGCCTTCTGTTGTCTCGAAGAGTCGTCTCCCTTCATTTCTGAAAGAGTGGGCAAGGTTTTTTTTAAAACCTCAGGACGGATTGGAAAAGTAGAGCAAGAAAAGTGAAGACCCTGAGGTTTTAGAAGCTTGTAATTTTCTGAACGGGTTATCCTTTTGCTGTCTGCAAGACAGCAAAATTTTTTTTAAAAAATTTCAATTTTTTTTTAAATTTTTAAATTAAACTGCAGACCCCAGGATTTCATAGGATGTTGAAAGTGGGATAATAGCACTATAACAGTCTAGTGTGAGACTGGAAGCTCCTTGGGGCAGAGACCACATTTTGAAAACTCTATGGAACACTGAGCACAGCCATGGCTCATTATAAATAGAAGATCAGTTATTAAAACTTCTGGATATGATAGAATTGGATAAATCGGATAACTTTTTAACTTCTGTGATATGTTTATTTGATCTGTGCCTGCAATAAACATTGCTGCTACTACTCTGCTGGCAAATGACGAGCAAACTGGGAACCTTTCTTAAACTTTTTGAAGAAACTAGAGGAAATTACTGCATTAGGAGGATTCTTGATTTAAAGTTAAAATGACTGCAAAATATTTTTTTTAAAAAAAGAAGAAATTATAATTGTAATTGACTGATTTATATATTCTACGTTGTATATTTTATTTGTAAGATCATCATTGGGGAAAGAGGGACAAGGAAGAAAAAAATAATATAAACATGAATATAAATATGAATATATATCCAATTCTAGGATTCTATGGAAATTATCAGTGGGAAGTGATGGGAACCTCCTTGGAAAAAATGAATATATGTTTTGTTGGGGACCTCCAGGCTGGGAACGGAATTCGATGTGGGTCACACCATTGTATCGCACAGGTTATAAAAACTGGAGCCGTTTCCGCACTGGACTGTTGTAGCACTATGATTCCACTTTCAATATCCTATGGAATCCTGGGGTTTGCAGTTTCGGGAGGGGCCGCCCGGCCCCTCCCGAAACTGCAAACCCCAGGATTCCATAGGATGTTGAAAGTGGAATCATAGTGCTACAACAGTCTAGTGCGGAAACGGCCTGGAGCATCCCAATTAAGTGGAATTAAGGTAGACTGTGTTGCATTGTCTCGTGTTCCTTGCTTACCTTTGCTTCTTTTTGTCTGTCTGTCTCCTTGCAGCAACAGTGTCAAAATATCTGCGAACCTCAGCAATGTGGTTTGCGACAACGTAAGTAAATTATGTATCGCCATCAGACAACACTGCATTTTAAAGATCTGATTATAGGCAGGATTGTGTTCAACGGTCAACATACCACCCTTGTATTCGAGGTCAGCCCGCATGCAATCGCCGGTTTTGCAGTCCTAAAGTCAGGAATGCCCACCTAGGGAACAGGTTCTGGCAGAGTTGCATCACTGAGAAGAGGCTTACACACGTAGACAGCAAAAAAACCGACCTGTCGCTTTCCTTGCAGAGTGAAAGTATTGGAGGATCACATCCTTTCTCTCTCTCTCTCCAGCTCCAGAATCTGAGCCAAGTGAACCACACGTTTATTGTCCGGGCCTTAGAATTTGCCCTGAGAAAGCAGGCGGATGTTTCGCTAAATGTAGCCCGGGTGCTTGTCAGCCAAGTGAATGCGTTGGAGCTAGAATTGGCGCTGGAGGAATTTAACAAGAAGGTAAAAAAAAAAAAAATCCTTTGGAGGAAGGAAAGGTTACTGTCCTAGATTATGCAATGTACAACGTGACATATTTGCTTCTTCCCCTGCAAAACACCTTTTCTGCAGGATTTTGGTCTTTGTGCATTCAATATAGGAAATGTCTGCCTTGGCGCTAACTTCCGGTTAGAGAAGCTGGTTGATTGGCCAATTACATATGCGTGCGTTTGCAAAGGAGAAAAAAGGAATTTTTTACAATTTGGGAGGTGCACGCTAGTGACTTCTTAGCAGGCATCATCTCAGAAACACAGTTCCCTTTTCTCTCTTGTATCAAAGCAATCCTGTTTCAAAAGACAGTGCATACTATCCCCAGTGTTTATAAGTAAAATGCAAAGATTTTTTGCATGCACATTTATGTAGATGTAAATATATATTTTATATGTGCAAGATATTTTATAGATGCATGTATATATACATAGATGTATACCTTTGGTGACTCATGAGGACTGTAGTTACCAGAGAAGACAAAATGAGGCTATTATCCCCGAGAAGAACTCTGCCCTCTCAATGAAATTTTCCCTTATTCCCCAAACTTCTAGCCTTGGAGGGAGTGAGACGTTGAACATCATTTACACTTAGGCCATTTCTGCACTAGCCTGTTATAGCACTATGATTCCACTTGCCACATCCTATGGAATCCTGGGGTTTGCAGTTTTGGGAGGGGCCGGCCGGCCCTCCCGAAACTGCAAACCCCAGGATTCCATAGGATGTGGCAAGTGGAATCATAGCGTTATAAGAGGATAGTGCAGAAATGACTCTAGAACCATTCTGATATCTGCTGTGCTTGAATTCCTTTGGCCATTCTGCCTGCCCTTTCTTTTTGGATGCCTTCACTGCACTTCTTAAATGCTCACCTAAAGTTTTAAGTTGCTGCAGGGGTAGAAATTTGGGTTTTGAAGGAAAATGTTCATTCTTAGGGGGCACACCTTATCAGAGGGGGCCCCTTTCCATCTACCCTTATGGCTTCTGAGTGATTGTCCAGACATGTTAATGCTTTTGCTTGACTTCAGAGTTTGCTTTATATTTATTTTTGAGAGGAGAGGACGAATTCTTATGGGGGGGCGGTGTCATTGTCTTCGTTTAGCTATAAGCCCCTGGCATACTTTTAGGCGTCCTCTGTTCTCCTTCCAGATTGTGAACTCTTCCCTAATCCCCCATAACTGGAAAGAGGTCCTCCTGAGGGCTTTGTGGGACGAGAGGCTGCGAAACGAGGGCCGTTTCCACGAGACGGCGTTTGTGACCGCCTGGTTCCAGAGGCGACTTCGGCCGTTCCTCTCCGCCGTTCCCACCGACACGCTCACGTGCCTTCAGAACGAGACGATGCAATGCGAGCAGTACCAGGCAGTGTAGGTGGTGTCCGTGTCACTGGAAACGTGACTCGGGGCCCTTCAAGGCTGTTGTTTCTGGTTGTTATAGGGAACCCCAGTACCTCCCCTGCTCCACAGGTGGGATGTCTTTAGCCCCAGAAGGTGACCTGCCAGGTGACTGAAGCTGGAGGAAGGCCAAGCTCTGTGAAGGGCGTCCGGGGTGCAGCTACAGGGAGGAAAGGGAAAATGAGGGCATTGCCCAGAACGAAGGATTCTGTGCAGTGCACATGACATTTTTCTTCTCTCATTGCAATAATATAAAACTTCAGTGGAGAACTTGGAGACGTGGCTTAGGCCATTTCCACACTACACTCTTATAGTGCTATGATTCCACTTTCAACATCCTGCGGAAACCTGGGGTTTGGAGTTGAGGGAGGGGCGTTTAGAATTCCCAGCCAGAGAGCTCTTGGGCCTCAGAAGAACTACAAACCCCAGAATTCCACAGGAGGTTGGAAGTGGAATCATACCACTATACCAGCGCAGTGCAGAAATGGCCCTTAAATGTCTGTTAGAAGCTGAAAAGGAGTGAGTTAGCCCAAATTGCCAAGCTAACTTGGGTTTTAAAGGGTAAGTCTATTGAAGGGTTTTTTTTGTTGGTTTTTTTGCAAGATTGGACACACTTTATAGGCTTTTTGCACAGCAAGAAATGTAACAATGCAATAATCTGTGGCTATGGACACTTGCAATTCTAGTAGGATTACTTCGTTGGATCTGTAACGGCAGTGTAGTAGAACTGAGATAGAGACCCGCGGTTTTAGAAAAAAGATTCATTGTGCACAATGTCTCAGTGAGATAATTCTCAAAAGTCTGAGCCCCGCCTCTTTACATCCAAAACAATTTATACATCTCCAGTGCAAATCCATCACGTGTCCAAGAAAGGAAACTGACACAAACAACAGTTCTCATCATTTTCTGCGTAACCTTACTAATGTTGCAAAGCATGGCAAGGCCATAGCGAGGCACATTTCATCCTCCCTAACATTCTGTTTCACAGTGTCCTGTTGTTCTTCTCAAACACAGAGTCACTTCAATTGCAGGGAAAATTAACTGCTTTTCTCAACTGCTTTTCCCTCACACCCAGAGGTCATCTGGGCTGACCCGAAACTGTCTCCACCACAGCAGAATAATATATTTTTAATTTTTAATTTTTCTTTTTTTCCTTATAGTTTGGCTTTGGCTTTTAGGGAGCAGAGCCCTTTTGTGTTTTAATAAGTTAATATCTAGTGTCTTGGTTAATTAATGGCTTGTACATTAATTTATTGTGCTAGTACTGTGTTTTAGTTTCATGTTTTTTTCCTTTTCTCTCTCTCTGCCTTTTTTTTTCTTTTCTAAACATGTATCTTTTTGACTGCAAATTAGACTGTTTTAAAACAAAGCAAAGCGAGCAAAGCAAACTTTATTTTACAGTCCATAGACCCACCGTAATGAACCCTCCAAATAGTACAACAGTACAATATTGTACAATATTAAATATAAGAAAATAGCGTTGAGTCTATGGACCATAAAATAAAGTTTGCTTTGCTTTGCTTGTTTGTTTTAAAACTAATAAATAAATAATTTAAGAAAAGGAGTGGAGACAGCCAACCAGTAGATGCCACAGCTGAAAATTTCAGGTCCATGTGCAGATTAATTAATACAGAACATTTGCTCGTGGAGAAGTTGCGCCGTGCCTTCTCACCACTCTGTGTGTCCCTTGACCAAGCCATCCTCTGACTTTTTCTTTCCATAAAATACTTCTCTTTCTCAGTGTTAAAGGTCTAGATCTGGAGTTTATGATGATGAGCCCCTCCGTCCAGGAGGACGTCCTCCAATCTTTCCAGCTTCCCTACTTGAAAGGATTGAATTCTAATGGTAAGGGGCAGTTCCATTTCCAACCTATCAGGGAGCCAAGTATTGGGCAGTGATGTGTAGCTAGAGCAATAGAATAGCATCTGAGCCCAGGATGCTATCCACTCAGCGATAGTGGGTGGCTTCCATATCGATAGAGTGGTGAATCTATACTGGGTTTAAATCCAAACTTTCAAGGAGATAGCCATGGATCTCATCCCAACCTCTAAAACAGGTTCAGGATCATGGTTAGGAGAGCCAGCATGGAGCAGTGGTTTGAACATTTGGTTATAGCCCTGGAGACTAGGATTCAAATCCTGCTCAGCCATGGAAACTCACTGGGTAACTTAAGGCATGTTACACACTCTCAGCCCCAGAAAAAACCCTGATAGGTTCACCTAAGGGTCACCATAAGTCAGAAAGGACTTGAAGGCACACAACAAACGTACCAAAGATTAAGGGGGACCTAACCATTGGATTTTGGCCCTGTTTCAGATGCTGAAATGCCTGACAATTTTCTGGCAGTGTAGGTTTGAAACTTGAAATGTAGATGGTTTGAACGATCTCAATTTTTATTCCACCTTCTTTTCTTTAATCCAACCATCCTTCCTACCTTTTCCTTTCTTTGGATTTTTTAGACTCTTCTCTCCGATGCTACTCCCCAAACTCCAGCTTTTCTGTCTTCTTAGAAGAGATGTTCCAGAGCTTTGCTGAGCTTCTGACTTTGAGAGATCTGGAAGCCTTAATTCCCACATCTGACTTCCACAAGGTACCATTCATACAATTCAATCTTTTAATTCCAGATAACCAACCAACCGTACGCAGAGCCTGCAAAACGTGTGACCCATGGAACTGATGTGTTTACAGACCTGGGCATAAAATGTATTCCAGCGTTATGCTATGCAGTGGTTTTAGCGGATGGCACAGCTGAGCGACTGCTTGTGAAATGGGACACAATGCCTCACGCTCTCCCGTTCCACAATCACAGCTCTCCTTGCACAACCATGCCTGGTCAAGCTCTTAGAAAGTGCAAAGGCTTGCACAATTGTGTTTCCACCTGTGTAAACGGGGGCAACAGAGTGTGGTGGCGTGAGCTTTGGACCAAGATTCTTGGAGGGTTTGGCCACGGAAACCCACTGGACAATCTTGATGTATGAGATTTTCTAGGTCATAACCAGCACTTTGAATTGTCCCCGGAACAGGCTCAGTAACTATCTAGACAATTCATTCAGAGACTCTGCAGAATCTTTTCATATCTCCTCATATAAGCTGTAAAAATTCCCTGAAGAAAACTATCGCCATTTCTGCAATAGACAGTTATAGCACTATTATTCCACTTTCAACATCCCGTGGAATCCTGAGGTTTGCAGTTGAGGGAGAATTCTCATTCAGAGAGCTCTTTGGCCTCAGTAAACTACAAATCCCAGAATTCCACAGGAGGTTGAAAGTGGAATAATAGTACTAAAGCAGCATAGTGCAGAAATAGTCTCTAGTGTGCTATAATAATGCAATAATTTCCAGAGTTTTAACCCTGTTTTTTATATCCTTTTCTTCTTTCCTTCATACTTTCCCAGGTCGTGAACACAATTCCTCCAGAAGATATGGCCGACTTATTTAGCAGGGAGGGATTCCTCAACGATGACCCTTTCTTGACCGTGGTGTTACAGCACTACGAGAGGAACAGCTTATTCATTGACAGGTTTAACCAGAAAAACGTTACGGTAAGAAAAAGAAAATAGATGTGGACTCCTGCCCCCTCTGCCCAAATTTTATGCAAGGGGAAAAAAGCAAACAATATAAAACCACAGCTCACCTTGCTGAATAGTTTCAACAAGTTTAAACGTGCTAGGATTGGTGAATTCTGTTGTATAAACACTCTAAAATAGTGGTTTCCCCCTTGGGGTTCTTCCAGAAGCCAGAATCCTTGACCTTTGGCCAAGCTGACTGTGGCTTCTGGGATCTGAAGTCCAAAATGCCTGGAGAGCCAACGTTTGAAAACCGATGTCCTAAAGGACGATGGATGTGGTAGTACCTCAATCAGGGCTATCATCATGACAAAGGTGGCATAAAACCACTTTTATGCGTCTGGCCTTCTGCTAGCCATTTTGTTAACGGAAACAGTAGGAATTATATACAGATAGGATTTTACCTAGTAAAGTATGAACCTATTTTTGCCAATGGCAACTGGTGGATGTGTATCAGTGAGACAATAAGTCCATTCCAGTTTTTAGTCTGAAATATTAAGGAGATTTTCCAGGTGCTGAACCCTTGTTGTAAGGATAAAGTCTGATACCTGGGCTAAACCATTTAAAGTTTGGACAAAACCAAAATTCAACTGGTTAGTCCTCCCTACCCAAGATGGGAACCAGAAATCTTACTGCCTTCCAGCATCCAGGGCTTGAGACCAATCAATGCAAAGATAGTAGGGATGGGTAAATCTGTTGGCTTCGCTCTCACCTGCAGTGGAATTTTGCAAAGATTGGTACACACCAATTTAAAAAACCCAAAAATACTTACATTAATCCAACACTACTTCATTATAGAGCTATGAGCGCTCCAGATAAATGGACAGGCAGGCAGGCCATTTCTGCCCTACACCATTGTACTGCAATTATTCCACTTTCAACCTCCTGGGGAATTCTGGGGTTTGCAGTTTCCTGAGGCCAAAGAGCTCTCTGGCTGAGAATCCTAAAGGCCCCTCCCTAAACTGCAGACCCCAGGATTCCATAGGAGGTTGAAAGTGGAATAAGATCACTACAGCAGTAGAATGCAGAAAGGGCCTTACTGTCATGATTTTGAGACAGACGACAGAAGAAAACAAAGGTATTTGAGAGTAATATAAGGTTCCGGGGTGCTTGTGAGAGTGGGTGGGGGTATTTTGATGCATTTTCAGCTTTTGGACTTATGGGGGCCTTCGGGGACCACAGAAGTGGGGTCCAAGGGCTACCGTTTGCCCAACCCTCCTCCAGACCTTTCTTTGGCCTTTTTCTGGCAGGACGTCCTTCCAAATGGCACCAAGACCGCTCTCTTGGCCGGCGTGTGGCCCGCAGTGGTTTCCAGCGGCAACAATGAAACTGAGGTGGACCGGTGGCTCGGTAGCCGCCTGGCTGACTACTTCATGTTTCTCAATGGCGACATGCTGAATGCGAGTGAAACCCTGAATGCCAGCTGCGTGACCTTCCATAAAATGTAAGCACTATGCTGTGAGGTATTTAAAAAGGGCACCCCTCAGTCTTCTCTTCACCAAGCTGAATGTGGCCAGCTCCTTCAGTTTGTCCTAATATGTTTTGCTCATACCTCTTATTATTCTTGCTTTTCTTCGAACTTGCTCCAACCTGTATATATCCTTCTTAAAAGGAGGTGCCCAGAATTGAACGCAGGACTCCAGATGCGGCCTGACTAGTGCAGAATATAGAGAGCTTGTTACTTCCCTTGTCTTGGAAAGTTCAGTTGTGTTAATGCAGGAGAAAATAATATTTGCCTTCTTTGCTGCAGCAGCACACTGCTGAGTCTTGTTCTACTTGTGACCAACAATAATCCCAAAGGTCCTTTTCACATGTTTTGCCAAATATTCCTTATACTAGTACTGTACATTTGTTTTTTTGCCTCCTAAAGGCAGAATTTTGCATTGTTCCTATTAGTATTAACACAATTTTCTAGTTTATCTATGCCCTTTTGAATTATTTTCCTGTCATCCAATGTTAGCTTCTCCTCCCAGTTTTGTTTCGTCTACAAACTGGGTAAAGATCCCTCTAATCCTATGATGTAAGTCATAGACAAACATGTTGAAAAAGTGTCAGCCTTAGGACAAAACTCTGCAGCACTCCGCTCAAGATTTTCACCCGAGTTCTGAAACAGAAAAAGAACCTTCCTCATTATTTCCAAATGCTTCTTTTCCCTCTCAGAAGACTTCTTTTGGCCAATGTTCCTTCCAAGGTGTGGCTTCATCTGATCCATCCCATTGTTTTCGTTCTGCAGTGTGAAGAAGCTGAATCAAAAGGTTGCCCTGTTCAAGGGCCGGGAGGCGGAGATGTACTATTCTATCAAGGCTTACCTGACAGGTGAGTTTCTAGTCCTTAAGGAAGAGAGAGAAGCTCTGTTGTTTCAGTGGCGGGTGTATGCATATATAGATGGTTGAATCATGGAACGGTATAGAATCGTAGATTTCTAGAGCTGGAGGAGACCCCCAAGGCCCATTCAGTCCAACCTCCTTCTGCCATCCAATGAAGACACCATCAAAACCCTCCTTTTGACAGATGGCCATCCAGCCTATGTTGAAAAACCTCGAAAAAGGAGAGTCCACCATGTATTGAGGGTATCACTTCCCCAAATAAGAATTCTGCTGCCTGATGAGATTTTAATTCAAATTTCTGGCACTGCAATAATGTAAAGCTTCAGTTGAGCTTTTGGTTTGGGCACCCAAAGAAAAGAGGAAGGCAAAGTGACCAGAGAGAGCCAGCGTGGTGTAGCATTATGCATTTTGGATTATGACTGTGGAGACCCTGGAAAACTCAGCGGGTGACCTTGGGTCACACACTCTCAGCCACAGAAAACTCTGTGATAGAACCAAGAGTTGCCATAAGTCAGAGATGAGTTGAAGGCGCACAACAACTACAACAAAATGACCAGCGGCACGCAAACATAGCAGATAGAAGGGTTCCAAGTGTGGGCGTTTTCCAATATCTCTGCGTTGCTAGAAATTGGAGAGTGAACAAAAATCTCACTGAAGGAGGTGGGATTTTTATTTGGAGGGGCAACGGCCTCATTTTGCTTTCCCTTGTGTGTGCCCTATGTATGCATTTGAATGCTCTGTTACACCATAGCAGCTCAGCCAAAGAAATTTGCAGGAATTTGCATGTATCGGTTGGTTGAAAGCAGAGACAAGGACTTAGAAATTTGTCCATTGCACAAGAGATGTTTGTGATTTTTGTACCATTTTAAGAATCCCGGTTTAATTTACGTTGCAGCAACCAACACCAAGCCTCGCTGCTACAATGCCAGCGACCCGGGGACGTCTGACTGGCTGGTCGTATACCTCGGGAGTTACATCCGCTACGGTAGTGCCAGGGACATGAGACAGCTCACAAACAGTGCAGAGATAGTAAGTATCTCTGCTGGAATTGTTTTCAATGGGGTCTTCGTGAGAAGCATTAGTCCCACTCCATGCCCAAGTTCAATTGCAACAACAGCCAGCCCATCAAGAATTCAACAGTTCTGCAAGTTTTGTAGATTCAGATTATCTGCTTTGCACACTCAGGTCCTCTGGGCCATTTGTTTAAACTGGCCAGGACCAGATGGCAATGGTCACTCTTGTTGGCCACCCCAGACTGAGGAACGACCTGCTGGAAGAGATTTGACAGCTGAATATGCTGGCTAAATTCAAAAACAGTGCTAAAGACCTATCTCTCCTGGCAAGCCTACCCAGTCAACTTTTAATTCTGATCCTGTAGGTAACCTGGACTCAAAATATGGAGGGCTTTAAAGGTAATAACCAACACTTTGTACTTTGCTCAGAAACTAATTGGCAGCCGGTGGACTGACTTTAATATCATGGTGATATGTTCAGTACTTGCTGTATTTGTAATCAATCTGGCTGCCGTATTTTGGACCAGTTGGAGTTTCCAAACTTGGTACAAATTTAGCCCAACGTACAGTGCATTGCAGCCCACTGTACAGCGTATTTATATATCTCTATTGTACCTTTTTTTCTACACGAGACAGCCTCAAGGCTTACAACTTTTCCTCTCCCTAGAGTCATCCCAGTCTATTGATCATCTCAGATGCCATTACATCTTAGCAATCTTGTACTGAATACAGGGAATCCATCAGCTCGATAAAATTAGTCATTAGTTTGTCAGACATCAGTTTCTGCCAGATGGTCATTCTCATATTGGAAAACCCTTTCTTGTCTTTTCTTAGTTCCGAGATCTGGCTTTTAACCGAGACAACCTGGAGCTTATTCACAGATATCAGGTTCGTGAAGACTTGGCCAGGATGTACGCTGATGCGCTTCTTACTGTGGATTCAGAATTCAGCCTTAACAGGTGAGTGTCAAATTCCTTTACTACGGAAAAAATGATGAAAAACCCCCACACAGAAATTCACTCTCAGTACCTGTGAATATTTAGGAGAGGTGGAATTACATGTTTGTAGGTATAAAGCAGAGAATCAATAGAACACTTGTTTCCTAACCAATGAAGGCAAGAGAAGGAATGTAATTATATTCTGCTTTCCTTCCAAGAAACTCAAGGTAGCAAACATGGCTCTTCTCCTTCTACTGTATCCTCACAACAAACCTGCGAGGGAGGTTATAGGCTGATAAAGTGACCCAGCTTTAATCAGCGTCATTCATGACTGACTGTGATTTGAATCTGGGTCTCCCAGCTCTTAGGCCATTTCTGCACGAGACTGTTATAGCGCGATGATTCCACTTTCAACATCCTATGCAATCCTGGGGTTTGCAGTTTCGGGAGGGGCCATAGCGCTATAACAGTCTCGTGCGGAAATGGCCTATGTTTGGCACAGCGGCTCTGTAGAGTGCATACAAGAACCACAACAACTCTTTCTATCCCTACCTATCTCTGCTCACTAGCCTGAAGATGCATCATACTTATTATGGCACTGGCCATGGTCTTCCTGAAACAGTAGCTAGCCATCTGAGGTATCTAAGAGCCCACCGTGAAGTGTGAGGGAAAGCACGGTGCTCTAACACGTCTTTCCCTTCCCTCCAAGTCTTCCAGAGCAGCTCCTCTGCTTTGCTCAACGCTCCACCCAGATCTCAGGCCTGACCCCTGAGGAGGCCTTGAGCCTCATTGCTCGGGTCAATCTTCACTGCAACTCTTCTAGACCATCTTCACCCAACCGCCAGGTGAGTCTCTCCATGGTTTTGTGGTTGCACATTACCCAGCCCTGAGAACAGGTATTCCAAAACTTGTAAAAAGTATTAGAAGTCAGTGGGCTTCCCGGCAGTAGTTGGTGATCCCCGGGTCAGTGGGATGGTGAATCCATGCCAGGACGAGTTTGAGCTTTTAGGGAGCTGTCCGAGGTGCTGAGCCTATTCAGCAGAAAGGATTCAGCACCTTGTGTAGTCCCTTTAGAGTTCGGATTAAAACCCCAAATCAGCAATTCGCCCAACAAAAAAATGTACAAAATACATCATGCCAGCTTTCAAAGCTCCACCAGCTGCTTCACCAGGTAAAGGTGTAAAAAGTCATACAGGAGAAGAAGAAGAAGAAGAAAACAAGTGTCTTGATACACTGAGACACTTCACTGAAGAAACAGTCAATCGATGTAAAATTTCTTTTTTCTCTTTCTCTTTCCTCTTCTTCCTCTTCTTCTTCTTCCTTTTGCATTTCAGGACTTCTTTGTGAAACATTCTGTTTGCATAAAAACATTCCATTTTTTTAAACAAAAATATTTTTGCACAGAAAACATTGGGGGTTTGAGCAAAATAAATTGTTTCTATGCAAAAGAGATGTTTTATATTACAGCAATTTGTGAGGGAGCAGAAATGCAATTTTGTGGAAAAAAGTCCTAAAATCTGAAAAAAATCACTAAAAAAAGACCAGCCCCCCCGCCGCATAATCTCATCCAGGAGGCAGAACATTTTGAAATCCTTCATTCTTGCATCCATTGATGATCGTGGACCCGATGCTTCACGCAATCACGATTCGTGTTTGCTGAGGTCGCTCTACTGCATGGCCTAACGACATCCCTCCCACATCTGTTGCCCTGCAGAGATGTTAAACAGACAATGAGATCTCTAGTCTAACCTGTCTAGATGGCAACAGGGCAGGGGTAATGGGAACTGTAGTCCATATATCCAGAAAGTACAATTTGGGGGATAAACTTCTATTAATTCCAGACCTTGAAATGCAGGAATTTAAAATCATGGTAACACATTATACAAAATTCTTAAATAAATTAAGACCAGCCACCACATTTCTCTTCAACTAGAATTAAATAGAAACTGTATGGCAACTTTAGTTTGGTGGTGTATTCCTGCATGGCAGAATGGTACTGGACTCAATGGCCCTTGTGGTCTCTTCCAACACGATGAGTCTATGATTTCCCCTCCTGCCCCACATTTAGCCATTGGAGGAATATATATAAAAACCCATACTGAAAAAGCAAAATGGCGGCTTTAATGGATGTTTCTCAAAATGTATTTTGCATTCTAGACATTCCATCCCTTCTCACTTTGCACCTTTTTCCTCCTCTGCTTGGTCCAGCTTGCTACGATGCTCGTGGCCCAGATCAAGGCTTTTGACAGCCAGACTCTGGTGGCTTTGGGGCAACAGGCCGTGGGGCTCACCACCGCTCAGATCTCAAATCTCACAGCAGACGTTCTAAGGGATCCCGAGGTCCTGGAATCCCTTGGACGGGTCACCGGCTGGAATAGGGGACAATCCCAGATGCTAATAAACATGATGCTCCGCAACAATTTCATGGTAAGTGTCATATACATATCTCTTGTTTTTTGCTTTTGGAAAGAGCTGTGGTGCTGTAAGTATCACCATGTTGCACTGTAAGACCAAAGCTCAGCTTTGTCCAGCATCCCAGATCCAACAGTGCACACCCAGGTGAGCCAAAGAGTCCAATAAAAAGCCAGACATTTCCACAGATGGGGGCAGCTGGAACGCTGGCTTTAGTTGTACATAGGCGCTCTTGAGCATCAAAGAAGTTTAGGCATCCAGGTTTGGGCCCTTTCACACTCCAGAATTATAGCACTGTGACTCCTTTCAACGGCCATAGCTCCATCCTATGGAATGCTGGGATTTGTAGTTTGGGTGAGGCATCAGAGTTCTCTGGCTGATAATTCTCTAAATGGCAAACCCCAGCATTCCACAGAATGGAACCATCGGTGTTGAAATGGGGTCATAGTGCTATAAATTGTGGAGTGTCAAAGGACCCCGGGCGTACACCTAAACCGGTTGGTATGTTGGTGTGAGTGCAAAAGTGTGATTAATGTTGGGAAAGGAAATTGCCAGGAGATTGACAGAAGAGGGCTCCCACTGAGAGCATGCCATTCAAAAATCCCTCATTGCAACAGGCCCACTGGCTGTTGGTCTGTTTCTGGGCATAATTCAAAGTGCTGGTTTTGACCTATAGAGCTCCACTCTATACTGCTTGGGCCAAGGTTACTTGAAGGACTATGTCTCCCTTTATGAGCCCACTGGGGCTCTAAGATCTTCTGGAGAGGCCCTTCTCTTTCTCCAACCGCCTTCTCAGGCTCAGTTCATGGGAACAAGGGGGACAGGACCTTCTCAGGGCGGCTCCCTGACTTTGGAAGTCCCTCTCAAGAGAGGCCAGGAGGACTCCATCCTTGTCCGCCTTCCCTAGGCAGGTCAAAACATTATGTGCCATCGGGCTTTTGCAAATTGACTAAGTTTGTGCTTTTAAGGTTTGTGTCGTCTTTGGATGCCTTTAAAAATTTTTAATTAGTAATGTTTTGACTTCATAAACTGTTTTTAAATCTTATATTTATACTTTTACGAATGTTTTGTGTTGTTTTTAATTTGTATGGTTTTAAATGTAGCGTTATCTGCCTTGAGCCCCATTATTGGGAGAAAGGTGGGATGTAAAATATAAACATATAAAACGGCATTTATATAAATGATATAAATGAATGAAACGTTGTTGTTGTTCCCCACTAAACCTGGGGCTGATGCTACAGCAGAGAGACAGAGGCCCTTTCCACACGGGGTAAAAAAACGGCTTAGGGCGACCTCATCCGGAGGTCGTCCACACCGTGGAGCGCACTAGAGCGGTTTGAATAGTGGAGGTTCCACACCTCAAACCGTGCTAGCGCGACCGCAAGGGGTGGCGCGGCGCGTTTTTTAAAAACCACATTTTATGTGGTTTTTACGAAACGTGAGCGCGCTAACCTGTTGCAGCGCCCTGTGTGAAGCTGCAGGGACGCGCTAGCGCGTCCCTGCAGAGCTGCCCGGGGGCGGGCTTCCGGCTGGCGCGCTGCCCTGATTGGCAGAGCGCCGCCGGAAGTCGGCGGCCGCCATTTTGGGCGCCGCTGAACGCCGCCGAAACTCGCCAGCATGTGGAGCGGCGAACGCACGCTCCCCGCAGAGACGGAGCAACCCGTTTTCAGGTAAGATCCGTCCCTGCGTGCGCTGCCCCGTTCCCCCGTCCCCCGTGTGGAAAGGGCCAGAGAGAGAGAAAGAGAGAGAGAGAGAGAGACTCGTTTTCTGCTTCCTTGCTTTTTTTCTACAGCTGGACACCATAGAGGAGTTTGAGAGCCTGGGCACCTTGGCACCGGGCCTGCCCAGTACCAGCTTCGACAGCCTCTCAGCAGGGCTGGCAGCGGAGCTGGCGAAGAACGCCGATTTCGTCCATGCTCTCAGGCAAGGTCCGGAGCATCTGCAGAAAGCTTTTGTCAGCAAGGTAAAAGCTCTGGGCATAAGAGGAGCACCGAGGTTAACAGCGGCAAAGATCCGGGTGGAAGGTCTGGTTGCTGTGGCTGTGCTCGAAAATGGAAATAAAACCCAGCAGCCAGAATATTGAAGGAGGAGGGTGTGAGAGGTGACAAAGGGGGGGGGGAACAGCTTAGGAGAAACAGAGAAAATAAGACTTTTTTCAGGAACTCCTTCTAAGGTAGTTGTCTGAGAGGCTGTGCTTGCTACAGGTGGGGAAATACAGAGAATTGGGGGTTACACAAACCCCATTTTCCATCCCTAGACCTCTGTGTTGTTACCAACTGCTGTGAGGTTGACTTTGGGTTATGGCAACCCTATGAATGAGAAACTTCCAAGAGTCCTCGTCATCCTCAGCCCTGCTCAGCTCTTGCAAACTCAAACTCCTTGATGGAGTCCATCCACCCATAATGTGGTCGTCTTCTCTTCCTACTGCCTTCTACTTTACCGAGCATTATGGTCTTTTCTAATGACAATAGACATTTGGCTTCTCATGATGTGTCCAAAGTAGGACAGAATCATCTTGGCTTCTAGGGAGAGCTTGGGCTTCATTTACTTGAGGACTCACTTATTTGTGTTTTCGGCAGTCCGTGGTATCTGCAGATTTCTCCTTCCCCTTTTAAAAAGCTCCTACTATTCAAAAAGGAAAAAAGGTTGTTTGGGCAGCCCCAAAAAGATGCTACTAAAATGGCATTAAGATAGACAATCACATCCTCTGGAGCCTTCAGGGTGCATTGTTGTCTTCTCTTTTAAAGGAAAGCTAAGCATGTTATACTTCTAGATCCCAAACCTTTTTCCAAATTCTTTGCTACCAGAAGGTTGCGGGATGTATAAGGAAAGGGAGCTCCTGATTCATTTGGAGTAAGCAATAACACATCATTGTGTGTGTGTGTGTGTGTGTGTGTGTGTGTGTCCCTTCAAGTCTCCAATTGACTTATGGTGACCCCATGAATTTCGTGGGGTTTTCTCAGGCAAGGAATCTTCAGAGGTGGTTTTGCCAGACCCTTCCCCTGAAATAGAGTCTACAGCATCTGGCATTCATTGACAGTCTCCCGTCCAAGTCCTAACCAGGGCTGACCCTGCTTAGCTTCCAAGATCGGGGGATCTGGTGCCTTAAGTCATTAGAAGAACAATATTTGAAGACTCTGACTTGGTTGTGTGCCCTTTACTTCATCCTTGCAGATTCTCTCCAACTCCTCCTCCCTCAGTCACATCCTGAATAACGTCCCAGATGAGCTGGTGGACCAAGTCCCGAACTCGCTACTGGTTTTTCAGGGAAAGTCTCCAGATCTCCGCAAAATCAATGAGAAAGAGTGGTCCCCCCAGCAGGTAAGGCGTTGGCTTTGCTCCTCAGCCTCCCTGGGCTGCCCTAGGAGACATCTGTGCAGAAGATCCCGTTCACGGCTTTGGTCTTTCTCCCACTTTGCATTTGAGAAGATTTTTCTTGTCTCTTTCCTAGGCGGCTGTCCTGTTTGGAAGCGTGCTCTCCAGGACTGATAACTACACTGAGTAAGTTTGGGGCCTCTGAAGAAGGATGAGAAAGGAGATGCGTAGGCAAAAATCTTGTGGTGGAACATCCAAGGCAGGACAGACAAATGTGGCCAGTGGGTGACATGTTGCTGTTTTTGTGGTACTCAGAGTCCCCTCGTAGTCAAAAGACATTTTTGTCATTTTTTTTAAAAAAAGAAAACCTTTTCTTGTTTTTTTGGCTCCAAAATACCTTCCCGGGGTCTTGGAGGGCATTGTAATGTCTGGTGTTACCCTAACTCAACAAGCGGTCTCCATGGATAGGTCCAGAAAGCTTTATTAAAGAATAGATCAGCACGCAGACAGCATTCTTGCCAGAACTGAAGATGCACAAGTGGTTTTACTTTTTTTGAACACCTCTCACCCTTCCCAGCAGTTCTTTCCCACTCAGTTGCTGTTCTCATGCACTAACTTCTACCAATCAGTTCAACCGACCTTGTTCCCATGATCCAACTGACTCCCCTCTCCCATCACTCAAACTTCAAGGGAAACACAGGCATTGGGGGCATTTGGGAATAACTTCTTTTGGCTGTGGGTGGGTGGGTGGGTGCAGCACTCCCAGCCCTCCTGATTCCCCCAGGCTTCCACAGTTGCCCACCCTGGTCTAAGGCACTGGTGAGGACTGTGCCATGCTCCGGAGGATGCCGAACTTTAATTTCCAGGAAGTCTCATCATTGACTATGTTGGGTGGGGCTAATGGGGGTCGCTGTCCAGCCACATCAAGCCATTTGCTCCTTTCCCAAAGGGAAAAAAAAAGCTTCCCTGTCTGAATTAGGTCTGAGTCCGTTGTCCTGCTAGACGTGGAAGACTAACACACTTCTCTTCCAGGCTTTCTGCATTCATCCTGCAAGGCTTCCAGTGCAATGCAGCCAGAGAACTGTCGGCTGGGCAGCTGTACTCACTGGTCCAACAAGTGAAAATTAAAAATGCCAATCTGAGCGAAGAACAGGTGAGAGGCCTCCTTTGAGCAGAGTCTGGGGCTGGGTTCTGTCCCTCTAAGGCTCCAATACTTTAAAGCAGAGGTGAGAAAGACGTGGCCCATGGAAAAGATTCAAGTTGCCCTGCTAAAGGAAATAAAGTGGATGAAATTCTGTTGTCCAAAGGAGAGAGAGTGAGCCAAAGAGGCCTTAAAGCATCCACGTTTTACCGCCCTAAGAGCTATTTTTCATAAAGTGGATGGTGCTAGGAGATCACCAAATGTCTCAAGCCCCTTTCATTCACTCCATCTTCTCCAGTCATAACTCTTATGACTGCCACTCCTTCTACCAACCTCTCTTATCTCTGGGGGGACAGCGAGGGGCTTACCTTGCTTCTTTCAGGGCCTGGCTTTGACCCAGGGGCCAACAGTTTATGACCTCTGCTCTGCTCTACCTTCTTGCACTGGAAGTTGGTGGCCCAGATGCCAGCATGGTAATGAATCTGCTCCAAGTTTTAGTCTGAACTAAAGGATAGCTCCCTTAAAATTTAAGCTAAAGCTCAAATAGCTTGGATAGACTTTAAAGGAATTATCCAAAGTGCTGAATTCATTTAATATCCCAAAGGCACCAGATCCCATCTGATTTTGGAAGCCAAGCAGCATCAGGCCTGGCTAGTACTTGGACGGGAGACCACCAATGCACACACCTTTGAAGTTCTGACTAAAACCTGGTGTGGATTCACCACCCCACGGATATGGAAGCCTCCAGCTGTTATTAGCATTGCTGCATAACATCAATGGCAGGGCTTCCTTTGCCAACACAAGTCATGGCATGATCTTGCAGTGGTAGGTGATGAACAAGCGTGTGCCATCCAACCTTTATTTTACGGAGAGGTAGTAACAGTGGCGTCTGGCTTTCTCTTCCCATTAGCTCTCCTGCATGGCTAGGCTTCTTGCCAGAAGCAACCTGACAGCAGACTTCACCAGTTACCCACCGGATGTCCTGCTTTTCTTCCCGTGAGTAGCTCCAATCTTCTTCTAGAAGGAATAAAAAACAGACAAGAATAGAAGAAGGGTTGAACTCTTGGTGGCTGTAGTTTCATTCCCCCGTCCTTTAGGTTCCTCCAGAAATCTGTTACCTTTTCTTGTTTACTGATTCTACCCCTAAAAGAATTTTTTCTTGGAAACATCAACCATTAAGGTGGGCCAGAGGATGAAAAATACCTTTTGGATATCATGTTAGATGCTGGAAACTTCAGAATAGTGCATCACCCAAAAGCTAGATTGGAGGGAGAAGGCTACAGAAACTGTTTTTCACGATCTTGTCCTCCAGAAATACTAACCTTTCTGTCAGGGTAGCTGTATTAGCCTGTTGTGGCGAGAACATCAAAGCATCTTGCAGCATCTGAAAGAGTAGTGGACTTTGTGTGGCATCAGCTTTTGTGGACTGTAGGCCATGTTAGATATTTATGCACAGAGAGAAGGGTGTGGAAGAAGGGAAATGAAAAAAACACGACCAGCAAGTGATCTCAACAGCCAACTTTTAACAGTCATTACGAAGTGACAAAAACATCCAGTGTAGATGAGCAGATGAACACATATATGGTCATGAAAAGCCTTTGTTGGTCTAAGTACAGTTTAACCTTAAGGATAGACTTCAGGATAAACTCTAGTAGATGAGGAATAGGAACGCAAGTTGATGGACAATTAGCTAGCTAGATATGTAATAGATAGAGAAAACTGCTGAAATCGGAGCCATGAAACAGTCTCCTAAAGGACGATCTCAACCCAAATAAGAATGTAAGACCATTATTGTTGTTAGCTACACTTCCCAATTGAATCCACTGAAATTGAATCCATCACCAATTGTTGCTGTTTTTAAATGACAAAGATTCTGATACCTTCCAGCCTCGACAAAGTAGACGATGCAAGCTGTGAAGCATTTTACACGCTGGCTTCGCAGGGGGACCTCAATCTGTTGGCCAACGGCTCGATACAGAGGACCAGACTCTTGGAGAATGCGTTGCGTTGCTTTGTAAGTAACGTTCGTGCACTAAAAGATTGGGACGAGAGCCCGAGCGTGTTATAGCACAGCCAAACCTTAATGGTCACAGGATACAAACCAGTGTTTCCTTTGGAGAGTTATCGAGGAGAAAGTTAGTTGAAATGAGAACGCATTAAATCCAGCTTTGAAGCCTGGGTTGGGGAGGTGCTCAGGAAGGAGTTCCTTGAGTTTGATGCAATGTGGAAGATATTTGTGGAAAAGATATTAGTAAAAGAGGAGGGTGTTACATCTCCAGAGGAAGAGTTACAATTTTGGAAAGTAGAATAAATTGAGTTATAGTAGGTTCTGAGGATGGGGTACGCTTAGTAATAGTAGTTGGTTAAATTTAGGGTAGAATAGGTAAAATATAGAGAGAGAGAGGGAAAGAGAGAGAGAGAGTATGGTATATTGGTATGTAGGGTAACGAGAGTAATTAGCAAGGGGTAATTAAGGTTTAGGAAAGAAATAAGAATGAAATTATTAACAGTATATTTTGAAAATGTTAATTATGGGAATAATTAATAACAATGGGTATAAGGAGAATGAGACCCAGATATAATCAAAATATATAATCAGTATGACTTATAATGTGTTGTATAAGTAATATTATGTAAATGGAGTTTGGAGGGAAATAGAAATGTAAGCAACTTTTTTAACCATTCCCTTCACTTTTATGTTTGTCAAGTTATTTTTTTCTTCTTATAATGAAAGGGCCTCAAAGGTAAGTCACACTCAAAGGCCCCTCCCTGAACTGCAAAGCCCAGGATTCCATAGGATGTTGAAAGTGGAATAATAGCACTATAACAGTCTAGTGCAGAAATGGCCTGGGTGCCTATAGCACTCTTCCCCTAAGTTGAGATTGAAGAAGAGTCACCCGTTTGCTCGCAAGCGAGCTGTTCAGACCGCATTAACCTCAGGAGGGAGCTTTCCACCATTGCCATCTCATTCTGCCATTGCAATCATCTAAGTAATAAACTCACTCCCTGTTTTGCAAGGGAGCGTCCAACTCCTCACTCAGCAAGGAGCAGCTCCAAAACCTCGGGGTGTTTGTGTGTGACATGGAGGCAGCCGCCATCGAAGACTCGGACCCGGAGGTTCTGGAGAATCTGAAACTGTGCCCCGATCTCACAGCTTCCCAGAGAGCTGCCTTCAACGTACTCCTGAGCCGTGGAAATACTCTGCATGGGTGAGTGGGGGTTTAGGAATATCTGACAGCTCAACGGAGAAAGATGGCTTCATTCTAAAGTTATGACTTTATCATTGTTCTTTGCCTTCAAGTTGACTCTGACTTATGGTGACCCTATCTTAGGGTTTTCTTGGCTGGACTTCTTCGGAGGAAATTTGCCGCTGCCCTCCTCTGAGGCTGAGAGAGTGTGACTTGCCCAAGGTCACATAGTGGGTTTCCACGGCTGAGCAGGGATTCAAATCCTGTCTCCCGGAGTTTGAATCCAGCACTCAAACCACTACCCTGTACTGGCCGAAATATGGCTACTGTTGCATTAACAAATGGTTTGGACGGATGGAAGGAGTGTAACATATCAAATATAGAAAATTAATTCTTGATCTTGTTGTTTGAACTAGATGTTAGAGGGATGATTTTTAGAAAGTCCTTCAAACTGTATTTCAAAACTGAAATTTCAAAATTATTTTAAAAATCAGAATGTGAAACTTCACTAAGCCCTAAAGAGAGGTGGGAATTATGTAACTCTCCAGCTGTTGTTGGGCTGTAACTCCCAACATCCCCAGACAACAGAGCTAGGGGAGAGGAATGCTGGGAGCTGAAGTCCAGCAATATCTGGAGAGTCTTATCATTCACATTCTTGGCTGAAATAAGTTGAATGATTCAAGGGGATCTATATAAGGGTTGTATTACTATTCTGCAATGGGTTCAGTGAGTCCACCGAAGCCGAGATGAGCAATTGAATTCAGGGCGATATTTTTAGCTCTTGCAAAACTTTTCACTTTCTCCTACCCAATAATATTCTGTAACACACAATCATCCATCACATGTCTCTGTGTGACCCAGGGCTCCTGAGACCTGGAATGATGGAACCCTTGAAGATCTTGGACCCTTGGCTTTCTGCATAAACCACACCGTCTGGAATTCCATTAACAAGGTGGGTTGAGCGGAAGAGGCTATGGTCTATGCGTATCCATGTTTCTCTTTGGTGTAAGATTTGTACCTATTGAGATGAATATCCTGTTTTTCAGCAAGAGAGAGTCATCTTCTACAGGAACGTGGCCGATGCCTATGACAGTCAAAGTGCTGAGCAGAAGGAGAAAACGATGCGCTTCTTGAAAGAGATTCGCCCCAAGCCTGCTTCCCCTGGCAGGTCTAAACGGGCAGCAGAAGGTAAGGGGGAATTTGGTGCATTACACAGAAATATTTCAGTTTTATTTCTAATAATTTCCAGAAGGGTCATAGAAAATCAAACTTGGTGATCTGCTTAGCATAACCACCAACTGGTGAAAAATGTCTGTTTAGGATAGCACGTGCTACTACAGTTCATGCAACAAGGGAACAGTTGCCACACTTTCCAATACTGTGCATTTAACAGATATGCACAGAGACTGCTTGTGAACATGTACAGATTTTTATGAGATCAACAGACAAAAAAGCCTACTGTCTTGTGGTTGCTTAGGATGAATGATTTTGAGGTGGGTTTTTTTTTCTTATTTATTATATGAAGACAGTCCTAGTAGCAGCAAGGTTTGGCTCTCCCCATAGCTAAGGGCTACAACAATTCTTAGCGTTTTTATCTATGTAATTGTTTTCAGTGGCTTTCTTCAGAGATTCCTTTTGCAACTCCAGAAGGCCACTGAAAGCAATTATAGAGGCCAAAATACATCAGGCTTATTTCAGATAATAAGTAATGACCATCTACAGAGCATTTGGAGACTTGTCTCCCTTTCCACTTGTGGATGGTAGCAAAGGTGTCGTTGCTCATCACAGAAAGCTTTTTCTAGTCCTAGAAAGAAACTCTCCTCTCAATAAACCATTTCTAGTACAATTCTGCTGCCATATTTCTGGGTGATACAGTGGTTCTCAACCTGTGGGTCCCCAGATGTTCGTGGACTTCAGCTCCCAGAAGCCCTGAGCATTGACCATAGTGGCTGGGGCTTCTGGGAGCTGAAGTCCACAAACATCTGGGGACCCACAGGTTGAGAACCACTGTCGGGAACTGTGGTTTTTCCAAATGTCACTTTGCTCAAGGCCCTGTACTACTGATGGCAGGAAGAGGGTTTTGCAGAGGTGGAAGATAGTTGTCTGCTGATTGTGGTGGTGGTTTCTCATAAACTGTCAGTTGATTTGTTTCTTGGGGATCGTTTTTTGTCTCTGGGTTCTGCCACCAGATTGCCAGTCCGACCCGATCACCGCCAGCAGCCTGGAAGACCCACTTTTCATAATCCTGTACGACAGTCCCCAGATGTTTGATGCGTGCCTGAGTAATGAGGTGCTGAAAGCCAACTTGGCCACCCTGCTTGAGCAGCCGCTCCCAAATGACTACTTCACTGTGATAAAAAGGAAACTAGATGAGGTAACGGGCTGGGTCTTTGGGCCCTTCCACACTATGCACAATCATAGCACTACGATTCCACTATAACGGCCACGGCTGCATCCTGTGGAATCCTAGAGTTTGTAGTCGCAGTGGTTTTCAACCTTTGGCCTGCCAGATGTTTTGGACTTCAAGTCCCAGAAGCCTTCATTAGCATGGCCAATGCCCAGGAATTCTGGGGAATGAAGTCCAAAACTTCTAGTGGTTGTTGGTGTTGGTGTTATATTTATTTGTAGCCTGCTTTTTTCCAGACTTGGGACTCAAAGCAGCTTACAGATTAAAAAAAGACATATCTCATTTCCGCACTAGCCTGTTATAGCGCGATGGTTCCACTTTCAACATCCTCTGGAATCCTGGGGTTTGCAGTTTCGGGAGGATGTTGAAAGTGGAACCATCGCGCTATAACAGGCTAGTGTGGAAATAGCCGTAGTTAAAAACTTATAAAATACAAAAGTTACAACATAATTAAATGATTAAAACAATGGTAAAATACAGAATTAAAACTCAATTATTGATCAAAGAACATAACACCCAGGTTGAAAACCCTAGAGCTCTCTGGCTGAGAATTCCCTAACTACAAATCCCAGGATTCCGCAGGGTGGAACCATGGTAGTTAAAGTGGAATCAACATGCTATAATTGTTCCAAAAGGGACCGTGATTGAGAAAGGTCATGCATCCGTGGTACAGGCTTTGTGTGAAGACACTGTAACACCTGTAGGGCATTTCCAAGCAGGTGGGCTGAAAAGCAAACAATATTGTCCATTCTATCTAGTTAAACCTTTGCTTATAAACCCCCTTGCTTGTTTGGACTTTCTCAGATCTACCCCGATGGGCTTCCAGAGGATCAGCTGAAGCTCTTGGGCTTCTTTGCCCATCAGTACAGCGCAGAGGAGATTAGCAAATGGAACGTGACCTCCAGTGACACACTCGCTGCTCTCCTGAGTCCGGAAAATGGCCCTTGGGATGAAGCTCCGGTAATGTATCCCGTCCATCAAGACTCCAAATGCATCGCCTTCTGTCTCCAAGCACCTTAACTTGGGATGCAGACATCATGTGCAATACAGACCCCTTACCTCTCCCATAAAGGCCCTGTCTGTTTGGAAAAACAGGAGGATTTGTTGATATGCTTTAATTTCTTCCAGCTCCCTTTCTTTAAGCTCTTCACCTGTTTGCTTGCCTGACAGC
This sequence comes from Iguana delicatissima, assembly GCA_948472985.1. Taxonomy (NCBI): domain Eukaryota; kingdom Metazoa; phylum Chordata; class Lepidosauria; order Squamata; family Iguanidae; genus Iguana; species Iguana delicatissima. The sequence goes on along the minus strand of CAOKZL010000019.1, from coordinate 2,357,974 downwards.
ACAATGTGGCGTATTTGTTGACCAACTCTATTAAAATCCATATCCTTTGAACCACTGTTTCCCAACAGAATCATGGAATCATAGAGTTGGAAGAGACCATAAGGGCCATCTAGTCCAACCCCCTGCTATGCAGGAACTCACATCAAAGCCTTCTCTTGGACAGATGTCCATCCAGCCTCTGCTTAAGAATCTCCAAAGAAGGAAACTCCAACACACTCTATGGAGGCAGCAGCAAATTCCACCGCTGGACAGCTCTGGCAGTCAGGAAGTTCTTCCTGAGGTTCAGGTGGAATCTCCTTTCCCGCAGCTTGAATCCATTGCTCCTTGTCCTAGTCTCTGGAGCAGCGGAAAACAAGCCCACTCCCTCCTCGACATGACATCCCTTCAAAGGGGGATGCAAGGGACTGGCAATTAATTTTTTTTTTCAATGTGCCACCATGTGCTACCATTGTTTCTCTCTTTCCTGGAAACTTGCCAAAGACGGGCATCCAATGGCTTGTGGACCAGCACTAGTCGCCGGACCACTACTTTGAGCAGTGTTGTTTTAAATGATCCTGTCTCTGAGATCAAGTAATAGTACATGCTAGGAATGAAAGGCACTCTGGAAATGCAAAGCCCATCAGTACCGCTGGCTCCCACTGTTGCTGGGATCAGCATCCCTGATTGTGATGTTGCTTGGCCTTCCCTTCTAATTCCAGACTGCACTGGCCCACTTGCACGTATATGAGAAATAAAGAGGCATGCTTCTTTTTGCCTTATAGTTCAAAGTGTACAGTAACCTATGCCCTTTAGATGCTCCCTGAATTTAATTCCCATTCTTGTGTACCCTGGGAACCAAAAGACAAACTCATTTTCCCCATGTGTTCAGACTGCACAGTTATAGCACTCTGATTCCACTCCAACTGTCATGGCTGCCTCATATAAAATACATTGGTAGTTTGGTGATGCGCTAGAGTTGCTGTCTGGCTGAGAATTTTAAGCACCACACCCCAGGATCCCGTTAGATGTTGCCATGGCAGTTAATGTGGAAAGATAGCACTATAACGCCGCCATGTGCAAGATCCCCCAGCAGGTACAGATACCTCCTGCTTCTCCTAGGATCATCTCCCCAGTCCTGAGAACAGTGCTTGGCTTTTTTTCCTGTTTCCAGACTGCATTGGCTCACTTACCTGGACACAGGATGGAGAGGGGTATACTTCCACCCTTTCAAATTGTACTTCCAAAAACTTCCTGTAGAAATACTTTCTCTTTCCCTCTTTCTGCGCTGGGCCAGGAGGTCACTATTCAGAACATGGCTTGGGTTTTGTTTTTTTTTTGCTTCTGAGCAGTTCCAGCAATTATGACAAGATCTGGACGCCTTGCATAGCTAGAGAGCATATTGTTTGCACAAATGTGCATCAGCGTGATCTACAAATTATCCTTTCATGGCGTGGTTTGTGGGCCACACTTTAAGGACAGGTGAAATGTCTCTATAGCTTGTCTCGCTTTCCTCTCCTTCTTAGTAGTTGCTTTGATTGCTAGAGACACAATTATGTTGCCTGTTGCACAAAGGCCGGCCTACAGGAGCTGCTAATCTGATCCCGTGTTGAAATGCTTAAAAAATAAAATCTAACTCCCTCTCTTGCAGCTCAGGCAACTGGTTACAAGATACATGGAACAGGGAGGCACGCTCACCAGCCCATTACTTGATCTTCTGGGAGGCGAATACCTGTGCTATTTGGATGAAGATCAGCTGGAGCAAATTAGCCCGGAATCCATCAGGTAAGGTTCTGTGTTTGGCTGGGAACTAGCGATGAGCAACTGTTCCCCTTTTTCAGGGTCGCTGTCGTCCTCCTCCTCCTTCCCCCAAAACCCACATCCAGCACAATCTAAATGTCAGCATTGGATGTAATGGAAAACCTTCTCCTTGTGAGTGGGAGAAGGGATACCAGGTAGCAATCTCTAAAAATGCCCAGGTTTGATATCCTTTGACTGGTCATTCCATGCCAACCTCTGCAACTTCCAGAGAGTCTCAATTCTTGCATTTTGTTTTCTTTAGGCATGCTGAGAAATTGGATATTTCCACTTGTTCCCAAACCAAGAAGGACCTCCTGTACAGGAAAGCCCGGGCTGCCTTTGCCAGCCAAGAGGGAACCAGTGCTTACTACCCCCTAATTCAGCCTTATCTAGGTGAGTAATTCAAGCATCTCTCAGATTTCCTCCATTCAGTCTTAAGCAATAAAGGAGTCTCCATGCCCACCTTTCCCTCCTGAGTTAGTAACATCAATTAATTCCTTTTTTAAAGAAGGTCATTTATCTATTAGTTTTAAAACAAACAATCAAACCTGCAGTTAAGAGTCACAATCACAGTAGGAGAAATGCCCATTCGAAGAAAAAGAACTTAAAACGCAGTACTAACACACTAAGCTAAAACACTGAAAAATGACTGACTAAAACACTAAATGCTAACTTACAGAAACCCGCCCCTGGCCAAACTGTAATGAACAGCAAAAAAAGATAAAGACAGGAAAAAGATGTCTCATTCTACTATTAAAGATCCAGCTAAGTAATCCTACCAGAATTACTGGTGACCGTAGCTGCAAATTATTGCATTGTTAGATTTCTTCTTGCTTAAAATGACCACAAAGCATTTCCAATATTTCAAACTCTTCATTTGGCTTATTCGTTTGGCCATTTGGGCTAACTCAGCAACCTTAACAATCCATTCTTCCATTGTCAGGGCTTTAGTCTATTTTCAGGTTAATTTCTTGTTGGTCTTAGAGAATACGAGCCAATTAAAAACATGAGTTTATCTCTGTCCTTGTTTTTCCTTTTGCCTCTCTTAGCAATGCCATGAGTAACAGCAAAGCTGCTCAGCTTTCCAGAATCTCGTGGCAACCATCTTCTGCTTGAGCTTTTCATAAACATTTCCTTTGTCAGAGACGAGCCCAGAGCAGGGGATAGGTGGATGTGGTGAGGTTGCTAATCATAAAATCAAAGAGTTGGAAGGAATCTAAGAGCTATCCTGAATGAAGCCCGTTCAACCTTTTTAAAGAGTTCCCAAAAGAGAGAATCCACCACTGAGTCAGTGCCTTCTGCCCTGAACGGCTCTTACCATCAGGAAGCTTGTACTAATGGTGGGTTCACTCATAGGGGGATGCCATTGATTCAGAGAATTGTGGAATTCTAGAGCTGGAAGAGGCCATCTGGTCCAACTCCCTGCCATGCAGGAATAAACCTCTAAAGCACTCCTGAAAGACACCAATCCAACCTCTTCCACTGGCGAACAGCACTTCCAGTAAAAAAAGTTCTTGCTAATGTTTAGACGAAATCTCATTTCTTGACGTTTGAATCCATTGGTTCACGGTCTGGTTTCTGAAGAAGCAGAGAGCAAGCTGGTTTTGTGTTTAGGTGATATTTTCAAGATTGCCTTGATCTCATCTTTCTTTCCTTTCTAAGGAGGAGCACCTGCCGAGGACCTGAAAAGTTTGTCGCGGTCTGAGGTTAATATGGATATCAATACATTTCTTGCTTTAAATCCAGAAGAGCTTCAGGTTAGTGCTGAGAGCGAATGAACACGTGGTTTACTAAAGATGCCTTTGGTAAAGCTGTTTGGTGTCTCTCTGCCCTGATTCGTTTGTTCATGACTTAGAAGGGGTCCGTTTAAAATCTTTTGAGTATGTCACTTTCTTGCAAGCAATGTCACCTTAGGTTTTAGGGAAGGAAATATCCAAGGTTCTGAACTTTACTGCCAAAATAGGTTCAGTACCTTGGGTACCCAGATTCAACATCCCACTGACACGGAAGCTGCAGACACAACAGGTGGTGAGCGTATCCCCACTGTGGTTCTCAAATGTTTTTATAGCCATTTCCACTCTTCAGGAAACCCAAGGAAAAATAATTATACAAAATATTGTTAGGGGTCTCTAACAAGGAGTTCTCAGTGTTGTTACTGAACTACAATAGGAGAAGAGGTTATGGCAGTGAAATACAGAACGTGGAAGGTTTTGGGGAGACTAAAACCATGCTAAAGACAAGTCTTATAAAATTGGCACAAGGTTGTAGAGTAGATATAGCTTTTTCAATGCTTTCTGGACTGAGTCAAGCCTAGGAGCTTGCAAAAAAGTTGTTTTTTGGAGGGAGAAACCATTATTCAAACCCAGGACCCCTGACCCTGTCTGAATGACCAGAAGCGTCCCAAATGTCTTGCAGAAACTGAGCGTCGAGGATGTGAAAGGTCTGCTTGGTGTAAATTTGCTTGATTTGAAAGGGGCTGAGAATTACCCTTCAGTAGCCACGTGGATTAGGGGACAGTTTCAATCTGATCTGGACACTCTTAGGATTGGCTTGACAGGAGGGATGCCACCTCCGTCCTCCTCTACAGCAGCCAGCAGCACAATGATGAATGCCTTCATCGCTACGTCACCTAGTGATGCTCCAGCCGTCTCGGGTGGAGGCCCCACGGCCACCTCCAGCCGTAATGCAACAACTTTCTCCAGCGTCACATGGATGATCCCCACAGATACCACTCCCCTCTTTGACATCACCACTATGGCAAAGGAAACGTCTCCCTCGGTCCTTCCCACAAATAAGACGGTTGCTATTATTGATGCAGCCCCCAGGGCTGATTTACCCACCGAAGCTTCGACTGTTTCCTCAGACATCACAGCCACGTCAGATGAGACCATCAGTGGAACACTAGGCCTTCCAGCTGCAGGAGATACTGCCAACACAACTACTACTGGCCAGCCTGAAGCAGACTCCAACAGCACAGCTGCTCCCACCACTACTATGGACTCCACTGTTGTGTTTCCCTCTGAAACCACAGCAGCTTCCTTCAACACCACAGTGACTTCGAACGATACCGTCAGAGAGACACCAATCCCTGTCACTGTCACAGATATTGAAGCAACCACATTTGATGAAAATGGAACAGATTTCAGCATCGCCACAGCCAACGGCACAGCCCTTCCACCCTTCACAGTTGACTTTACCACTGAGATCTCGGTCAACATCACAGATGGTTCAAATGATACCATTGGTGGTGTCCCTTTCCCACCTCCCACAACAGGCATTAATGCGAGCACCTCTGTTGAAACCACAGCATCCCCCAACACCACTGGTGCAACCAACAGAACAAGTCTTCCTCCAGTTGTTGTGGGCCCCAGTGTGACCACTGACACCGGTGCAACCATTTCTCCCACACCTGCAGTCTATGCGAACCACACTTCCAGAGATGATGTAACCACGCTTGGCACTGACCATGTAACATCCTCCATGTTAAACCTGACTGTTACCTCTTCTAAAAGACCCCCAGAACCCCCTGGGCCCATGCTGAATGCCACCACCCCATCACCAATTGGCACAACCTCAAAGATGCCAGAGAACACCACAATTGTATCTCGAACCACAACTGAGGCTGCCACAACCTCAAGGAGAGCCAGTAGCAAAGAGCCTCCGAAAACAAAACCTTCACCACGCCCAACTCCAAATGGCTATATCATCATAGACCCTGTGCCTGGTAAGTAACTGCAGTTTATGGGTGCTTCCAGTTGAAGGTTTTATCATACCATTGCCCTACCATTTCCATAGCGTCTAGAATCCTCTTTGGTAACATATGCAGTTCACTTTTTCCAAACTTGCGTAAGGAGGTATTCAATACCTCCTCAGGCTTATGGTTCTCTTCCTCCACCCATTAATGCAATGGCCTGGCTCATGTGACCCAGGTGCATTTCCAGCACCCCTACTAGCCTAGACAACCACTGATTGGCCTGTGGGGTGGGCCTGAAAGCTCCTGTGCCAGTGTTGGAACTGTTCAACTGCTACATAGGATCATGGGCAGTACATCCAATATCCTGAATTTGAGCTTGGTATATGTGTGGGATTCTTGAGTGGACTTAAATCCAAAGGTCTTGAAGTCCCATAGATGCTCATCTTGATTCTCATTTTCTTCCCCTTCTAGCATTGGCATCCAACACATCCCTCAGCTGGATTCTCCTGACGTTGTCCTTCACTATTGGATTTTCAGTTCAGAGGAGCTTTCTCTGATGGCTTTCTCCCTGCCCAACAGTTACCAGTGGTGGACATTATTGATAACTTCAGTGTTCCACATGAAGTACTCCAAGGATTAATACCATGCTGACTCCATGGATCAATGTCTTTCTGGACTATGGGTTACTTCTAATTTTAAATGCATAACAAATGCGCTGTATGAACACCTCATAATCTTGACACAAAGCTGCATTTGTTTCCTTGACCGTACTTTAAGTTAATTATGGTGACATGTCTGCAGGCAAGGTCTTGCTGGCCTCTGAGTGGAACTTTCATCTGATGAATGTAAGCCAGACGATGACCTACTGAGCACCTGAAACTGGTGTGCTGCTGGATTTCTTTCAGGATCTGTCTCAGTAACTGGGGCCATAGCACAGGCACTTCATATTATTTCCTAGCAACAGAAAGGAAAATATTGGGCAGGTATAGACATGTTTTGACCTGGTGTTCTCCAGTCTCGTATAGGTTCTAGGCTTGATGTTCAGTACTGAGTCTTTTTACTCAGGTTGCTTTGCAATGAATGGACACTCGCATTTTCTTAGTCATTTATGGCCTGAACCTCTTGAGTTTTGGTTGTTGCACATGACCAAGCCTTTATTTACATCTCAGAGAACATCTGCTACTTCTGGCTGGACCAGACACATGGTAGACTTGCAGTGACTAGGAAAACTAATGGATTTAGAAGCTAACTAGCAGCATTCAATAGTTGTGCAGAAATGGATCCTTTCCCCAGCTGTTGTGGGTCTCTCGTGTTTCCAGTTTTAGGACAAACGTCCCTGAAAGCTCACTATCGGTACAATTTCCTGGAACTGGTGTATAGATCTCTTAATCTCAAATTGCTGACGAATTAATCTTCCTTCCTAAACCACTCATGTACTGAAAGGACAGAGTTGCGTTCTGTAGGCTTGACTGTTCAAGTTCTCATAAAATGTTAGAAATAAATTTCAAGAAGTTTTATCTTTGTTTTTTGTTCTTTTGATGGCTAAGACCCCACAATATGATGCGGAACTTTATGACGACAAAGCTATGCCTCTGAGATGACACGCAACCCTACTAGTGAATGTGTATCAAGGTGTCTTGTGCAGTCTCCCATTGTGCCATGGGGGGCTCCGTTGCACAGTGCATGCTGTTGCACAAATCGGACACTGTGCAAGACACTTTGCCGTGCAGTGGGAACTTTGTACAGTGGGGGCTTCCATTGAATGACCAGTGAGACCCATGGCACTATGGCTTTGCTTGCACAATTATCTGATAGCCTAACTTTGGCCATTTCTGCACTGGACTGTTCTAGCATTATTATTATCCCACTTTCAACAGCCTATGCAATCCTGGGGTTTGCAGTTACGGGAGGGGCCTCCCTTCCTGCAAACCCCAGGATTCCATAGGGTGTTGAAAGTGGGATAATAATAATGCTATAACAGTCTAGTGTGGAAATGGCCTCTGTCTCTGCTCCCTTTTTGAGAATATGAATGTTGCACAATGGTGCAGTTCAGGTTTATGGGATCATAGATTGTTTTATGATGACACAACTGGAGAAGAGGAAGGCCACATTACAGATGGATGGACTCCATCAAGGAAGCCATGGCCTTGAATCTGCAATGCCTGAGCCGAACTGTCGACGATTAGCTGACTTGGAGGTCTCTCACCATAAGTCAAAGTTGTTTTGATGGCAGTTAACAAGAAGAACTTCCCAACAGGATGACAGCTATGGTCCACATTTCTAGAAATGCTTGTTTGGAGTGAAGCGAGCAAAACCATTCTCTGCCAGGAAAAAATGGGAATAGAGAATGTGTCCACGTCCTCCTCCTGCCTGGGAAGGTCTCTTACCAGACGTCTTTCCCAGGACATGTACTTTAAAAAACAAACCCCATATACTTATTCACGATGCGGGATTTCCAGCTCAAGACCAAACAGGTAATTGGCTGGAAGCAAACAGAATATGGAAATTCGGTGTTGGTATCAAGTTTATTAAGAGTTCAGAAAACAACTGAAGGCTGAACAAGACATATTTGAAGCGTGATGCAAGGGACACAAAAATGCACTAAAGCCCTTTGGGAAGAGGTTTTTCGTTGTTAAGACAAAATTAAGGCAGCTGGTTCTAACAAGTTGCCTACAGATCTTTGTAGGTTGAATGCAAACTTGGAGTCAGTTTCATACAGTCATATATCCATGTGACCAGGAAGCCTATCTATGGCCCTGTTGGTCCTTATAGATGTTAGGCATTCCACTGGCTGTGGGACCTACTCCTAATTTTACAGGAATATCTTTGAAGTTTTCAATGGTGCTGAACACCAGTCCCAATGGGCAGCACCATGGACAGATCTTGTAAAATACTGCTGTGGTAGATCTAGGCCATTTCTGCACTAGATTGTTATAGTGCTATTATTCCACTTAAAGAAGCCTCAAAGCTGGCCCTTCCCTAAACCCCAGGGGTCCATAGGATGTTGTAAGTGGAATAATAGTGCTATAACAGTCTAGTGTGGAAATAGCCCTAATGTGGATTCACCTTCCTGGTATTATAGAGTCATGGGTAACTTCTGTCTCCCAAATGCGTTGGGCCTCCTGCATTCCTCACCGTGGGCCATGCATTCCAACTATATCTAGAGGGTTGCATGATTTTCACCTGTGTTTTCATCAGTGGGAAAATATCATGTAGATTTGGTACATTGAACATACAAATGTGCACGTTAAGAAAAATGCACTAAAACTTTGCATGCATGTCAGAGTGGGAATTAAAAACAAAGATCCAGATCCTGTTGTTAGTCGTAAGCCAATGGGATCTACCTATGTGTTTGCTCATCAGCTAACAACTGGTGCTGTGGGCCAGCTCTGGTTGGGACTGACCAATGTGATTTAGGACAAAGTTTTGCAGCCCGACACAAAACAAGGAGGGGAGGAAAATGCAGATGAGATTCAGAGAAGAGATAGAACTAAGACTGAGAAATATTCTCATTTTATGGTGAGCAACAGCAGAGGTGCAGTTTGAGGGCCATGAAGATCAAGTGGTGGCTTTGGGCTACTTACTACAGGTTGTGCATCCCTTATCTGGAAATCCAGAACTGTCCACATGAGTGGCTGAGACGGGGACACCTTTGCTTTCTGATGGTTCAACGTACACAAACTTTGTTTCATGGGCAAAGTTATTAAAAATATTGTATAAAATTACCTTCAGGCTATGTGTATAAGGAATACATGAAACGTAAATGAATTTTATGTTTAGACTTGGGTCCCAGCTCCAAGATGGCTCATTATGTACATATATGCAAATACAGATACTCCTGTATTTGTGTATATGTACAAATCTGAAATCCAAAACACTTTTGTTCCCAAGCATTTCAGATAAGGGGTATTCAGCCTGTATCTCTAAGTCTTCCATACTTTAGAGGGCCATTGGGATGATAAAGTTAAAAAAAACCATATACGCTGTCCCCAAGCTCCTGGAAGGAAAGGCACGATACAAAGCTGTGGTTGAGGCCATTTCTGCACTCGGCTGTTATAGTGCTATTATTCCACTTGCAACATCCTATGGAATCCTGGGGTTTGCAGTTTCAGGAGGGGCCGGCTAGATGTTGCAAGTGGAATAATAGCGCTATAACAGCCTAGTGCGGAAATGGCCTGAGAAATGGAAAAAAAGAGCGAAGCATCATCACCCCAGGAGGAAGGGTAAGAAGAAGAGGAGGAGGAAGACAACTGTTGAAGATTTTGTGCTAATTCCATATTGTCCAGCGTTTCATAGCTGAAAACTGGGATCCCTATGGCCAAGCACATCAGAATGTGGTCAAGATGGCACAAGTCATTATGGAGGAAGCTAGAAGTGGCTGCAGCAGTTTGCTTTTGACTGAACCTACTGGGAAGGGTAAGATTCTGCTCTCTCCTCTCCTCCCTGCCGAGTTAAGAGGTTGCAAAGTACTTTTGCACCTTTAACTCTTCTGCAGCCATTGAAGTAAGCTGAGAACAAAGGAGGAAAGTGGGAATAGGAGAAAGCAACTGAGACATTTTAAAAGCAGCTGAACAAGTAGGACAGCAGAAGATAAATTGGGATTGTTCCTGTCAAACTGGAATGGTTGGAGGACATGCAATTCACTTTCCCAAAAGGAAGAGCTTCTTCTCCCACCAATTCTTTGCCTCCTAAATCCCCTCAAAAGCAAAGACCCCCCGTTTCTTACGGGAGGAAACACGATCGATTACCATGTAGCCATCGGGTATCCCGCCCCTGAGCCCAAGGCCCAGACGGTCTAGGTCTGACTGCTTCTGTTTGTGGATCCAGGCTGATATAGGAGGGTCGTTCTGGTGTTTCTGGAGTTCTTTCAGGTGTTCTCCCAGCAAGCCTTTGACATCATCAACGGTTAGAGCCTGTGGGAAAAGAGAACAAGTTACGGTGCAACCCTTGCAACTTACTGGCTTACATCAGGTTGCCTTCGATTTCCCTGCAGCACCATCTTAGTTGCCAATCTAATGGCATGTGGTGTTTTGATTTTTGCTGTCATATGATGCTCTATAATTCACCATGAACTCTCATGTCAGGTTATTTGCTGCCTGATGCCCTGTAATACCTGGAACAAAGGGGCTGGAAACCGAATGAGAAAGCAGCATTTTAAGAGCAAAGGTATGTTATTCTAACAGACCCTGATAAAGCGGAGACCAAAGGCAAATGGCAGGAGCGGAGCCAGCCTTGGAAAAGAGTTGTTTTAATTAGCTGCCAAATAAGGGCCTTGAACACACACATTTGTTATATTACTGCTTATAAGACATAGTAAGTCCAATAGGGTTTTCAGTTTTGGCAATTGCTAAAATGGGTGTCTGTTACTCTGAAGTTCCTGAATAAAGCTTTGTTAACTTTTAAGCTGAATCTCTGGGACTGGAGTTATCTTGTACTTGACACTTGCCCCATTGCATGGGGAAACCCTAAAAAAAGGGTGGTACTTATTAGTTCAGTTCAGAAAGAGAGAGAGAGAGAGAGAGAGAGAGAGAGAGAGAGCTGGAGATGTGATGAGTTGCAGTAGCCCAACCTACTTTACTGGGAATCATCTACACTGGGAGAGAGATTGGTCCATTCTCCTGGCAACTGGGGGCAAGTGGATGATATGTCCACCCCCTCTCCTGCCCACAACTGAAGCTGTGCCCACCAGATGCAAGACCCTTGTTGCAATACCTTGGCCACTGGCTGGAGGGAGATGGAAAATCATCTACCTGAACCCCCAATTGCCAGCAGAACAAAGCTTTTCCCAATATTGCTGATACCCTGGAAAGTTCATGGGGCGGGGGTGAAGCCTGGAAATGATACTGAGCTATGTATACTTAATTAGATTTAGGCTGGTAGATTTAGGCCATGTAGGATTCCAGCCATTACAATAAAATAAATAATGTCACATCTGCCCCACCAAAATATGATGGTGTGGCCTGCCAGAGAGAGGACACACATGGGCCAAAGTTGCGCCTGCTGTCTTTGCCTTTGTCTATATCAACAGAGAAAAATCTTATTTCTGCAGTGTGTCTATTCTTCTTGCCAAAACTCTAAATAAAATCTAGGTCTGGACCTAACCTTTTCCCACTGGCATGGGAGCCACCCTCACTTACCCTCATTGGTCCTTACTTACCATGATAGAGTCATTTCTCAAGGGCAAGAATGTCGCGATGTCCATGTTGACATCATTTTTGCCCAGTGCTCTGAGATCTTCACCTGGGGCTCCTCCTGGGGGGAAGAAAGATGAATGAAAATGTCCTTCCTTCCTTCCTTCCTTCCTTCCTTCCTTCCTTCCTTCCTTCCTTCCTTCCTTCCCTCCCTCCCTCTTCCCTTTCATTTTATCCCTCCTTTCTCCCAGTAGTGGAACACATCAGTTGCCCTCCTGCTTAGGACTCATATTTTCATAAATGCGTGTGCAAAACTGAAAAGATTAGTTTCACAAAGTTTGCATTTGCCTAGGGGTTGCTGTAGCATTGCAATGGACGGGCATTTGTTTTAAAGCAATCCCAAGAGGCTTGATTTCAAATTGTTTCCCAGTAAAGTGTCACCTATCAGCTGGATTCCCTCCGTGTTTCCCCAATCTTGATGTCTTTGCTTACTCAGGTATGGCTTGATCCAGTTATAATAAGCAGGAAATTCATTGTGTCGGTCAGAATATGCCCGTTTGGCTTTTGGATACAGGTTGTCCAACATGGCTTGGGAGCACTTGGAAGGATCAAAGGAGGAGGCCGTCCTGCCGAAAGAGAAAGCAAAGCGAAGGTTAAAGATGAACAAAGAAATGTGATCAAAGCCTAAAGCCTGTTGTTACTTCTGACTAGAGTAGGCCTATTGAATCATCTGGATTCACCAAGGTATTGACTCATCATTCAGCAGTGGGTCAATTATTTATTATTTAAGGCATTTATTTATTACCTCTTGACCCATGAGATTCTGCTCAAGTTGGGACAAACCACAAGGATTGCAGACCTGGGGCTCATTCACACTACGGAATTATAGCGTTATGATTCCACTATGAAATGCTGGTGTTTGCAGTTTGGGAAAACACTAGAGTGCTCTGGCTAAAATTTCTAAATGGCACGTCCCTAAATCTGCATATCCCAAGATGCCATAGGGTGGAATCATGGCAGTGAAAGTGGAATAAAAGCACTATAGTTCTGCAGTGTGAATAGGTCTCCAACTGAGCAAGCTTGGGCATGGGCCCTTGCCTCCCTTGAGGAATGAACTAAACCAATAAATTACTCTGCACATGCTCTGAGGATGGTGGCTTTTCTTATCTGTTGGGCACTATATAAATCAATGTTTCCTAAAACTTTGTCCTTCTGGTGTTTTGGACTACAACTTCCAGAAGTCACAGTCAGCTTGGCTAACAGTCAGGAATTCTGGGAGATGAAGTCCAAAACATCTGGAAAACCATAGTCTGGGAACCACAGGTAAAAATGCTTAATTAAAGAGATGCGGACCTCAGTGTTAATACCAACTGCAGTAGAGTAGGCCTTCCAAGTCAATTGGATTTACCTACGTGTTGACCACTATCCAGCAATCATTTCAGTATGTATAGTATACTATGTATGCTATACATACAAGTATAGTAGAACAGCATCTCTTGTATAAAATGGCAAAAACCAAAGTTTGCTTTGTGGATTCTTTTCCATTTTTGAATGTTTTCAAGCCTTGGTTAGTTGAACCCATGGATACAGAATCTGTGGATGCGGAGGGCCGACCGTGTTATGAGAGTGCTAAGGCTTAAGTCCAGTTGCTAGTCCGAACTAGTCTGCACTCGTTGAACTGAGTGCTAAATAGTACACAAACATATACCCAACTCCCATTGATTCTGCGGGTCTACTGTAGTTGGGATGTAGGATGCTGTTGGTTTTTCCTTTCCCCTTTCCTTCCCTCCTTCTATAATCTCCATCTTCGAGGGCGAGAATGCACTCAGAGTCCAGATTTGCAAAATGGGGATGTTCCTCTTTCCTAGCCGTTGGACTGACAGCGTTGAAAGATTCACTCACTTGATGGCCTTTTCGTCTATCATGTCGAGCTGGTCCTCACTCAGGAGGCAAGTGTATCTTGGTCCAATGGCATCCAAGGCAGTGCCGTTCAGCCGGCCCCCAGAATTAATGTATTGCTGAATAAGCAATTTGGCCTGAAAGAAAGCATTTCAAACCCCAAAGAGATCAGCGAGCAAATGTTATTTTCCCCTAAGAATGAGTGCTAGAGCCCAGCATACCTGCTAAATTACTGCTTTGGACCAAATACGTTTTGATAATTGTGTATATGGCCCCAGTGCGGAGGCAGGTTCATAGAGAACTTTCACCATGCCTTCAGAATAATGATGGATTAATTATGGATTTTTTTTTATAAATGGTGGCAATGATAGATGAGATATCACCATAACTTCCTTAGTTTGATTACCAAAAAAGGAGAGAAAATATATACCTTTAATTACTCAAGGTTAGGTAAAGTTAATTACATACATACACACACACACATATATATATGTATATACAAATTTTATTCCTAGATGTTTTGTATTTATTTTATTGGTTAGGTTATAATAATTTATATTTATGTATATATTATTTATATTTACATATATATTTGCATATATATTTATGTTATCTTTATTCATTTTTATGTACTTTTAATTCTATAATAAAAAGAATAAGAATAATTATGGATTACCCTAATTCTGCGGTTATGCTAAATTCTGAGCAAACTTTGAGAATCTTGCCAGCCTTGTATGTGTGGAAAAACTTACACAATTAAAGGAACTTCTCCTAGGTGCCATGATGGCTTGGTACATAAAATGGTGGAGTTGAACCCGTCACCCTGTACCTAAGCCTTCCAAAGATAAAAATATTTCCCAGAACAAAGAGGGTGAATTTAATTATACTGCTCACTCCTCCATTGTTGTCGTGTGCCTCGACTTATGGCGAACCTATCATGGGGGCTTCTGGGGCTGAGAGTGTGTGACACATCCAAGGTCATCTGGTGGGTTTCCATAGTTGAGTGGGAATTTGAACTTTTATCACTAGGGTCGCAGTTCATTGTTCAAACCACTACCCCACACTGGCTCTCTCTCTCTCCTCCATCCCACAACAAATTTCCAAATTGTAGGCCCAGGGGCCTTTTCTTTCATTGGACTATTCTGGGAACTCCCAGAAGGTACAGAGGTGCTTCAAAACCCCAGCCACATTCCCCAGGTTTGGCTCTCACCAACTTAGAAGTCTCTGGGGAGAGAGCGTGCCATTCTGTTGTGTCCTGGAAGTTCCCATAACAGAAGGGATCACTTTTCTCTGCTGAAATCCACCATCGGTATCCATTATAGCCTCTGTGGCTTGGGTCCAGGTTCTCTGAAGGACCATATCTACCTTTAGGAGCTCTCTGATTTTCTGGAGAGGACTTTCTGCATGAGACCCACAGACTGCATTCTTCCTTACTCCTGTGGTAAAGAAAGTATCCTAGGTGGCTAAGCCCTGTCCCCTAAATGGATTCAACACTCTAGGTAGCCCCCTTAAAGTTCTGACTAAAACCAGGAGCAAATTCACCAGCACGTTGGAATGGTAGCCATTGGCCACTACCGTATAGACATATGTAACATTGTAAATATACAAACCTCCAGTCTATAAAGCAAGGCCAGATTGTACTTCTTGAAAAAAGGTGTCTAAATGTCACTATTCTTCATTACCTGGTCATCTTCCGGGAACGCGCTCAACAAAGCAGCAAGTGTTTCCGGTGAGGTGTAATTCCACTTTTTAATATCTTCTTCAGATGTTACAGCCATAAAGGCTCCAATCTTGGGGAGAAGCCAAGTCGGATATCCCTTGGGAAACTCCTGTGGGAAATAACAAGGACAAACAAGTGGGTTGCACGTGCGAATTTGGCATCGCTCCATCCCTGTCTCGGAGCATCGGTCTGGAAGAGAAGAGTCAGAAATTGATTTATTTCATGGTTTTCCTGAGAAATCAGTTCTTCTTGACTCTCAGCTTCCCTCAGGGGTTGAGCAAAGGTAAAATGGTGGCCCAACCTCCAGGTCCCTCTGGACCAATTACCTAAACGGAAACATCCGTTACCTGGTCCAGGTTATCTTTTAATGCCTTCAGCTGATCATAAGTAAAAGCATAAGACGATATCGTGGGCAGACTGTCCACCAGTTGTTGGCCTTTCAGACACGCTTTCAAATCCTCCGGTGAGTAATAAATAGGCATCAGCCTGTCGTTCAGCATCTCTTCTGTTACGGCTTGGTCAGGTGGGCATTCTTCTGAGAGGAGGAAGAGAAAGACTCAAGAACTTAGCCGAATCCAACAGGCCATTAGGAACGGGCCACACGGCACCCCCGGGCGCGGAGCAGATCCCCGCATCACAGGCAGTGGAGGGCAGTGGTTGGAGAGTGCGGGCGGAGATTTGTGAGGCCTGCGTTCTAGACTCAGACATGAAACTCTTTTTAAAAGAACCCCAAAAACCTTATACAGACTGTAGATAGATGCCCTTTATAAAATAATCAGTAGGATAATTCATCAACTAATCCATGGTATCTCTTCCAAACATAATTAATATCAAACTTAATTCAGTGACGTATCTTACAATTATTTGCTTTTATATTAATCTGGAGCTTTTAGGTACTTCTTCCAAAAATGTGTTATTTACTTTTTAATATTTTAATATTTAATATCATTTTTTAGATAATTTTTATTGAAAGTTTGTCTCGAAAATAAAACACCCCCCGCTCACATTTCCATGCTTAAATCTTCCCATTGAAATTGCTTATTTCCATTCCATTGCAAACATAATTTCCATCTTACAGAGAGAAGAACAGTAACATTATTTCTTCTTTGTTTTCTTATACATTTATATCCTCACCCAATCCAATACTCCTTTCCATTCTGTTTCAAATTTCTGGATAGACTTATTCTTCAAAGAAAATGCTCATTTTTCCATCTCTATCATATCCAGAACTTTTAGCTTCCACTCCTCAATATCAACATATTTCTTTTCTTTCCAGTGCTGCGCATATATTAACCATGCCGCAGTTATTAAGTACAATAATATCTTCTGATGACATCTTATTTCCATTTGCCGCCCTAGCATATTTAACAGATATAGTTCTGGTTTCATTTCAGAGTTCAACTTACAAATTCTCTGAATTTCATCATGTACCCCCTTCCAATTTTTTTTAATTTTTTTTGCTATCTTACATGTCCACCACATATGAAAAAAGGATCCCGTCTTTTCATCACATTTCCAACAATTTGAATTTCCATTTTTTGTTATTTTTTGCAGTCTTCCTGGGGCCATATACCATCTATAATACATTTCAAATGAGACTTTTCATGTTATCGGACAGCTGTTCATGTTTGGCTGTAATGCTCAGAAGGAAAGCCCATCTTTCTGGTGGCAGAGATCCAGGCCGCTGCGAGGGTGCACATGCAAAAGGATAGCCTAGAAATCCTCCCCCTGAGATCTGGTTATTGGAGGGTCTTTGTGTTAAGATGGAGAAGTCTTTTGCTATGCCACCAGCAAAAACGTCACTGTTCAAATGACATGTTTTTATGTACCTGCGTCGCGTTTCCTCCTGGATGGTTGGAGGTTTCTAATAACAGATGCAAGCTGTTCTCGTGGCAGGTGGGAATTCTCAACATACCGTTTCAGCCACGGGATGAGAACGTCCTGCAAAAGGTAGGGAAAAACCACATAAGGAAAGGTGTGAGGTTTGGTAAATTCTCTGCAATTCTCTGCAACAGATTAAGCTAAATGCATGCAGGACTTTCCTCTGTCATCCTACAAACTTGCAATGACCTTGGCAATTGGAGATGAGAGGTCAAACTGGAATTTAGATTTAGCACACTTTTTGCAAAGGAGTAGGAACAAAAATATTCAATTGAACAATTAATTATAGCAGCACAAGCACTAAGTGCATATGGAGGGAAAGAAAAAGAAAGATGGAATCGTAATGGATGGGTGCAGTACATATCAGAATATATGATGTTTGCTTATATCATGGAAAAAAATAAGGGAAAGAGGAGGCCCCTCCCAGCCAGCCCCTCCCGAAACTGCAAACCCCAGGATACCATAGGATGTTGAAAGGCGAATAATAGCACTATAACAGTCTAGTGCGGAAATGGCCTATATGTGTATACACATTGTCAGTATTTGCTTTATTTCATTCTATATATATATATATATATATGAATGAAGGTTTCCACACTTCCACAAATCACTACACCAGGCTGGCTCTCTAGAAGCAACGTACCAAGGCTAAATGTTACCCATCTGATATGAATTATGCTTTCAAGAAATGTAGAAATGCATGCTACTACTGCCTTTTAGAAGATAGAAAGTGGCCTCCATCTTGGTCTAGGGGAGAGGACACCTGGAGATAACTAGTTTTTTAGACTAGATTTGACCAGGTAATTGAAGTCAGGTAATCGAAACCTAACTAATATTATTTTGTCAGTGTTGATTTTTTATTATTCAGTGTAGATGGAACATGCAGCGATTTAATGCTCCAGTAACAACAAGGAAGTGGAACTGTGAGAATCACTTAAATATAAAGATGAGAGCTGGTAAATCTGATAATGGAAAGTATAACATAGTGGAAATCTGATAAGAAATTAACTTATGTGTTGGAATGTATGAAGCTGATGTATTGAATGGATGTATAAATGAGGTACAAGTGTCTATTTGTTTAAGTTTTGCATTTTAATGCATTAAAATAAAAAAATGGGGGAAAAGATAGAAAGTTGCATGCTCATTTTCCCCACTATAAATTTCCTGAAATTTCCTGAAATTCCAATCCATAACAATCCATAGAGGGAGCCATGATGTTAATCTGCCCGTCTGCAGAACGCTGCTGCTTACGAGCTGGAAGCAAAAGCAACCAGAAGGGAACTCAGGATAAGTCCAGGCAGATATAAATGGCAAAGAACCCTCAGTCCCTCGGAGTAAAAAAGAGACAGGGGTGGGGAACCAAACCTTTCTCATTCTGATAGCTTTAAAGTCTGATTTCTCCCTGACCAATTGTTCTTCAATTTTAGGGGGGTTAAAAAAACCCCAAAACTTACTTTTGGGATATTTTGGAGGATGCTGCGATCAAATAGACTGACCAAGCCACTCAGTTCATCTAGAGTAGAAGATGTCCACTCAGAAGGAGGCCTAGGAGAAAGCGAAGAGTAAATTGAGTGTTACAGTTGAGTTTCACAGCAATGTCTCCAAAGACTGAAGGAGGACCCTTACCCAAAAGGGGTGTCTCCGCTCTTCAGGACCGCTCGGATGGCTTCAATTTGTTCTGGAGTGAAGGACTGGCACTGGTTTAACTCCTTCAGCAGATTTTTGCCGGAGGCTGTGATGTCATCTGCCCCAAGATCACAGACCGGGCTGCCCAAAATTTCAGCACCTTCCTTGCTTACCTGTACACCTGTGATATGCTAAAGAAACGTTTTCAAAAACAGGGTACATTGAGTGGGGAGAAGCTGTGGGTGCATTCCAAATAGCTCAGCCCCAAAGCAACTTCATCACAGGAGGGGATTTCCTCAACTGGGGTACTGGAGTAAAGAAACCCCACTCCTGTAACACAGCAGACGTCCCCAACTGGGCAAACACACACACACACACACACACACACACACACAGATCCTACATTAGGCACGTGTAGCATTAACCCTGCATGCCAAGCTATGAATGGATTGCCTTTTGCAACCCTTGCACTGAATGGCAACGTTGCACACCCAGATGTGCAATTGCTTCTACCACTACGGAACTTTCTTTTTAAAAATATTTATTAATTTTAATACAAACAACCTAATGCACAACAGAAAAAAAGGAAAAGAAAAATACTATATGTGGACAATATGCGTGTACAACGGAAGCTAAATCTAAGCTAAAGTAAACTAAGCAAAAATTAAGACACAATAATAAAACACGTTACTAAAAATCTAATCTATTACTATAAACACAACCTAACTGCATTAGAATAAGACACTTTCTATTAATTGGTTATTTTTTGGGGTTCTTCTGTATTTCAGTTAGTAAACATAGGTAACATTGTTAATTAGATTGTGTTTATGGCCTAAAGGAACTTTCATGGGACATACAATGGAACATGCAATTAAGGCCGTTTCTACACTACACTGTTACGGTGCTGTTATTCCACTTTCAACCTCCTATGGAATCCTGGGGTTTGCAGTTTAGAGGCAGAGACATTTAGTATTCTCAGCCAGAGAACTCTTTGGCCTCAGGAAACTACAAAACCCAGAATTCCACAGGAGGTTGAAAGTGGAACGACGGCACTTTGACAGTGCAGTGCAGAAAGGTCCAATGCTTTTGTAATTGTAAGCTGCTTTGAGTCCCAACCTGGGAAAAAGCAGGAATGTGCTGCTGAGCGCACTTTTGCATGTGCAAAGGGGCCCCCTGCGCAGCTCCACACCCCTGGGCTGAAAGAGACAAGGAACCAAAATGACCCAGGGTGGACGGCTGAGAACCTGTTTTTATCATTTCCTTGTTTAGTTACTGCTGTCATTTCAGCGGTTGTATTGTACATTTCTTTTGGCAGCCTCTTGGCCGCTAAGAAAATAAACGATGAAGGAATACAAAGAAGCGCTTCAGGATTATAGACCACGCCGGGATTGCAACAAAATTAATACGAAAAGCTTTAACGGTTTTCGCTCCTCCTTCTGTTGACGGAATATATGGGCATTCTCAGAGCTGGGAAAATGTCAGCATAACGTTGTTGTCAGCAAAGTGTCTAGTTGGCAGCCTCAGATTCACCTGCAAGGAAATGGGCCTTGAACTCGTGAAAGGAATGGAATTGCTCGTGAGCATGCCTAAAGCTTTTTTTCTCCCATCGGTAATGCCAAAAACTGTGAATTTCATGACGCCAGAGGCCTGACATCATGCAAATAGTGTTCTGTTTTGTGAAGTGTTAGTAGTGGGAACAGTGTGCAAAGTTAACAGATTGATTAACTAAATAATTAAATATAGATATCCTGGCATTCTCCTGGCATGGAAAAGCTTACAAAGGCTAAAAGTAAGGTAGGCGTTAAAAAAAAACCCTGGAAACCCCAGGATTCCATAGGATGTTGAAAGTGGAATAATAGCACTATAACAATGCAGTGCGGAAATGGCCACGGAGCCAGAAATGGAAGTGGAGGAATAACTTCACCAGCTCCTGGATCCAAACTGGGAGATAGTAAACTGGCAGGACACATTTACAGATGTACTCATTTTTGCCAAAATCATCATCATCATCATCATCATCCAATTATTATGTAATTTGTATGACACCACTGCTGGTGATGTTTCTCAGGGATGAAATTTAATTCTGGGAGATAACTCCCCCCCCCACTCTTGCTCCATCCACTCCAGGATTTATTCAGTCCAAAATTTTGGTCTTGTTATACAACCACGGCCATTTCCGCCCTACACTGTTGTAGTGCGATGATTCCCCTTTCAACCTCCTGTGGGAATCCTGGGGTTTGCAGTTTAGGGAGAGGCGTTAGGAATTCTCAGCCAGAGAGCTCTTTGGCCTCAGCAAACTACAACCCCCAGAATTCCCCAAGATGTTGTAAGTGGAATAATAGCACTATAACAGTGCAGGGTGGAAATGACCCATGTCGAAACACTCGCTATGGTCAGCACAGATTGCAAGACAGGGCACAGTCGCGTAGTCTTCTGTTCTCTGCAAGTACTGTGGTCTAATCATTGTACATCAGAGTGATCTTTTTATTTCCAGAGTTCTATATATGTTAAGGAAAGAGTTTTTGAGTATTAGGGCTGCGTGGCTGAACACAGGACACGCAGCCCACAAACTCTGATCTCTCCACCTTTGGAACTGTGGGACTCAACTCTGGTTTTCTTTCCATTGACAGAGAGCACGGACTGCCAGTGCGCTCCAGACGGAGGGGAATAGGAGATCTGTGCTCAAAGGATACAGAGAGATATTAAGTTCCTACCGGGAATTTTGCCTCAGGACTGGAAGCGGTGGCCATCGCCCAGCCTGAAAGACAAAGGACAAGATTTCAAGGAGAAGAAAGAAGTTCGGTTTTAAAAATTGAACCAGCATCCTGCATTGTGCCTAGGGTAAATGTTTGGTGACGGTTGCGCGATGCCATTTTTCTGCTCGGCACCAACACTGTGCAATTGATGACATCTCTGTGGATTTCTTTGCTGTTTCCACAGCCCCTGTGAAACAAGGAGTACAGCAAGACATGGATGAGTAGTTACGCACCAGTTACACGCCGTAAATTCTGCTTATGTGACGGTGAACTGAATACAGGCGTCCCTTGCTTTTTGACAGCTTGCTCTTTTGACTGGTTTGAATTATATCCAGAGCCTGTCTATTGCATGCATGAGCCGCTCTTTCATCCTGTTTGCACAAAGCTTTTGCAACTTTGTGCTGCTTTGTCCTTTCGACCAACTTGGCACCATCTTGCGGACAGTATTGTATACTGTAGAAGTCTTTTGTGGTATGTCTCTAGCCTTACGCAGTATTTGTGGTTATTATATTTACATTTGTGCTTATGAAACAGTGTTATGCTTTTCACTGGCCAAAATGCATTTGCAAGCTAAAAAACTGTGGAGTTCTACATTTAAACCATTTCCATTTTGAGAATGCTCTAGTCTCTGACCCGTCAAATAAGCCGCAATTGCACGCGCACCTCAAAATTTTATTGCATTTTGTATACCACCCTGGCCAACAAACATTCTCAGGGGACTTGTAGATACATTTTATGGAAGCTCTCAGCATTTGGCCTGCCATGGGGAAGATGGAGTGAACTTGTTTTCTGCTGCCCTGGAGGGCAAGACCAGAAGAATGGATTCAAATTACAAGAAAGCTGATTCTGATTAAACATTAGTAAGAAATTCCTGAGAGTAAGAGCTGATGGACAGTAGCATGCAGTGCCTCGGCAAGCAACAGAATCTCCTTCGCCAGAGGATTTTAAGTGGATTTTGGATGACCAGCTACCTAGAATGTGAACTTTTTCAATAGCAGGGATTTGGACAAGATGAACCTTGCTGTACTTTCCAACAGTACGATCCAGCCATACAGGATGATACTCACCAATTATAAGAAGGAAGCTGAGGGCTTTCAGTGGCCGTTGCATTATTCCAAATGGTTCCCTCCGCATGGTTAAATCTACTCACTCCACAAAACAAACCAAGAAAACACATTAAATCTATTGTATTACCAGTAGTAATTCCTTCCAAGGTTCCTGAACCAATTTAAATCCTTTAAGATGTGTAGGATGGATGAGTTTTCATCCAATTTTATTGGAAGCTCAAATATCTCCTGATTCACAGATATGTTTGTTTAATGTCGTAATGAGATGGGTTGGTATTTTTCCATCTCGGCTGGTAATTTGGTTAGTTGTAATTGCTAAATAGAGAATTCTTACAGACCATTCTCCCTCTTCAGTCAAAATTCAAACTCCAAAAATGGTCTCCACACTTCTTTTACAGATATTGAATTTTTCTAATCAAAGGATACGTTCATAGTGATCAATCCAGATTTGTACCTGGATGCCAATCTATGCTAATCTTAAATGCAACATAACTCACATTGAGAGAAACCTTTATAATTGTGTTGCTGGATGCCAAGAAATCACTCAATCAAGTACAGCGAAGTTATGTAAAGTATATCTATTACTAAAAACTGGATTGGCTCACAATTTTGCAAGGCAATCAAAGTGAATTATTCCTCCACAAGAGTGGTAGTTACAGCCGGTAGTGAGAAATCAGCAACCTACAACCTTCATCTGGGTACTTGAAAAGGCTGTCCTCACTTCACGTTTCTGTTGGCAATTGCAGTAGAACTTTTAGCAATTGTTTTAAGAATTATGGGTAATACAAAAGATGTAGCAATTGACGAATTAACTATATACGCAGATGACACGGCTGTTGATCTGTCCAAAGCAGGAAAGAGCAAGTACAACTGGTCCATGAGCCAACTTTCTACTCTGGGAAATTTTATGGACTACAAGAAATCAAAAACAAAACAAAAACCAAAATAGCCAGAAATGCACTTTCAAAAATGGGAATTTTTAGAATGGTAAACCTTGTGCTGGAGGGGAGTTCCTGTCTCCAATCGAATCCATCAACAGTTCCTGAACTGGTAGCAGAGCTTCAGAATGCGGACGCCACCTCTGGGCACAAGGCACAGGTTGAAAAAATTACTTCTTTTAGACTCCAGCTTCCAGGGTTTCTCAGTGATCATGCTGGCTGGAAGATTCTTACAGCTGTAGTCTAAAAAAGTAGCTTTTCCAAATTCTAATTCAAAGCCAATTTGTCTGTTTGTGGAATATTTTGGGTCAGTTTATCTAACTGTGGAATATTCCACATATTAAGTAAGGCTCAGTTGATCAATGGGATTTTAAATGTCAGCCTTGTTCAGGATACAGAGTGCGACCTACAAGTGTCCTGTCCTCTGCAGTTGTAAATCCCAGTGACATTTAAAGTTTGGCTCTCAGCGGACCTGTAGCAAACTGAATCATCGCTCTTTGTCTCTGAAAAGATCTGAGAAGACCCACTGAGAAAAAGAAAACAAAAATCTTGGCTTGCAGGGGTGGTTGTTATTCACAGGAGCATGTTCCCTAGCTTATCTTTATTTCAAATGGGCTTATCTTTCTGATTTAAAAATTCTTACGCTTCATTAGTGATGTTACATGGATAAATAAACACCAGTGATCAGAACAGGGCTTTGTTGCAACAAAGCCTTAATTTAAAGACAAAATGGGTGTGCTTCATGCCGAATTTTTATTATACAGCTTCTCAAAATTGCGCAGTCGTTATTTGGTCTCAACCTGATTTGAAAACACAATGGAAACTCGTGGAACTATGGGAGGATGCATCCACATTGCACATGTCCATAGCTATTTGATTCTGCTTTAATCGCTCTGGCTGCATCCTACAGAATCCAGAAATTTGTAGTTTGCGATAGTACTTAGGATTCTCTGTTAAAGTTCAAAGAAGTATGCCAGATCTCATAGGCAGAAAAGTCTAAGTACCTTACCAAACTACAAATCTCAGGACTCAATGAACCTTCACAGTTGAAGTGGGACCAAACTGCTATGAGTGAACAGTGTGAATACACTCAGAACCCGGTTTTGTTGCTATAGTTGTTTTAATTCTAGTTGGTCTAACGTGGGTACATTAGATCACATAAGCTGGTAATATTATCCACCTCGAAAGCATGAGATGAAGGCAGATCCAAACTAACCTCTGGCCTTTTACCTGGACCTTGACAAGATAATTTCTGGAGCTGAAAATCTCATTCTGGTTGCTAGACAAATGACAAACTCATCAAACTTATTGTCAGTTCAGCAAATGGAATGAGATTTTCAGCACCAGAAATTTCTGCTGTTAGCTAATATATTTCCTTTGCCACTGAAATACGTACATAGGCTGAAATGTGTTGGGGTTATTCTAAAATAAAATAAAACGAAAATGTATTAACTCCTCTTAAAATATTAGCCAATAGGGGACGAGTAACATGAACATGGCTAAACCTTTAAAAAAAAAGTTCCCAGAAGATCAGGAAATGAATTGGAAGTTTTATATTAATGCTGATAATATGGTGGGTCACAACACCACTTCTTGCAGACAGGACAGCTCATGATTTTCAGAACCTTCTTCTCTTCAAGAAAACAATGATCTGCTGTGCAAAACCTACTGTAATAATATTGATTATTCAGAGCTGGGCAACTGAGGCTGGTCCAGGGAGCAAGAACTTTCTGGTTTGAAGGACTGCCCAAAATGCAACCTCCCAACTCGCAGAAAGCCTACTTCTGGTTTTGAAAAAGCAAAATATGTTTCAGTGGTAAACCCTGCCACCTAAGACAAGATGAATTCATCGTCTCTAAGCCTCTAAGGCAATTCACCTTATTTTGGCCCAGCAAGATTTGACCATATCTGGAGGGGCTGCGTCTCCTCCAAAAAAAAAAGCCTTGGGGTCATACGTAGGTTGACCATTGCCCACACTTATTTAGATAGTTTTCAAATATTTAAATGATGCAAAAGACAAAAGACTCCAATTTAAATGAGTGATTGGTGAAGAAAAGGGTCATTGCCTACAAGAAAAGCCACCACCACCACCAGAAAATAGAGAAGCAAAAACAGAGCATCTCTTCCGAAGACCGTACGTACCACCTCCTCCTCCTCGCGCGCAGGGCTGGAAGGCACACGCTCCAAGCCGCCTGGTTTTTAACTCAGGAAAACCGGGCGTGACGCTTCTGATTCTGAGAGCCACCTTTGAAGCGATAGGACAAAGTGCCAGATCTGTCGGCCACACCCAGTGGCTTGGGAAGGTCTGAAAAATAAAGGTTTTGCAACACAATTAGATGTTGTCTTTATTTTTGTGGCACCCAATGAGGCAGAAAATCAGCTAAAAAGCACATTGAATTGAAGCACTTGGCTGTGGTTGCAAGGCGTGTGAGAGACTCCACGGGTGTAGCTACAGAGGTGGGAACAGCAGGAGATGAAATTTTCCTTCGGTCCCCAGAATGCTGGCATTGCAAGGCATTGAAAACTGTTCAGCCCCTAGAACTCTCCCGTTTGCTGTGTCTCCATTTCCTTGGCTGTTTGGGCTGACTCTTTTCTTGGGCTTGCCTAAACAGATTGGAGAGCGGGGCCAAAGCTAACAAAACGAATTTCAACAGAGAGAAACGTATGGTCCTGCACCTAGGCAGAAAAAATGGAATGCACAAATATAGGAGGGGGAAACATGGCTGGATAGCAGTACATGTGAAGGGGATCTAGGAGTCTTGGTAGATCACATGCTGAACATGAGTCAGCAGTGTGATGCAGCAGCCAAGAAAGCCAATGCAATTCCTGGTTGCATCAATAGGAGTATGGTGTCTAGACTGAGGGAGGTAATGATACCACTCTATTCTGGATTGGTTAGGCCTCATTTGGAATACTGCATCCAGTTCTGGGTACCTCATTTCAAGAAGGATATCGACAAGCTGGAGCGTGTCCAGAGGAGGGCGACCAAAATGGTGGAGGGTCTGGAAGCCATGAAGCCCTATGAGGAGCGGCTGAGGGAGCTGAGGTTGCTTAGTCTGCAGTAGAGAAGGTTAAGAGGGGACACGATAGCCATGTTTAAATATTTGAAGGGATGTCATGTCAAGGAGGCAGGGGGCTTATTTTCTGCTGCTCCAGAGATTAGGACAAGGAGCAACGGATTCAAGCTGCAGGAAAGGAGATTGCACCTGAACCTCAGGAAGAACTTCCTGACGGTCAGAGCTGTCCTGCAGTGGAATATGGCACCTCCATGGAGTGTGGTGGAGTCTCCTTCTTTGGAAGTTTATTAGCAGAAGCTGGATGGCCATCTGTTGGGAGTGCTTTGATGTGAGTTCCTGTATGGTAGATGGGGCTGGACTGGATGACCCCTGAGGTCTCTTCCAACTCTGTGATTCTATGTATTTCTACACACTCAATGGCAGTGCTAGAAATTGCTATAAAGACTCAAAGCAGCTTATAGTAATTAAAAATCATGAAATAGAAAAGATAACATGCAAAATTGCACAGAATTAAAAGAAAGTTAAAATACATACTTAAAACACAAAACGTTTGCCAAATGCTAAATGGTGTCTGAATCTGTGCAACCTATTTAAAACATGCATTACCATTCCTGGAGGACTGTGGGAGAGGAAAGTGGCACAGGGCAGGTATGCCACTGTTGCCTGAAACATCCACATGTCCTCCAGCATTTCATGAATGAAAATCAGGATACATGTGGCCAAGCAGAGTGTAGTCAGGATGGCAGAAGTTATTATTGAAGAAGAACAGACAAGCTAGGAGAGTGCTGCTGTTTGCTTTTGTCTGAGCCTACAGGGAAGGGCAAGCTTCTGCTCCATCTTCTCTTTTCCCCCTGTGGCGTTATTGGTCTGCAAATAATTTTGCACCTTGAACTCTTCTGCAACTGAAGTGAGCTGAGAAGAAAGCGGGAGGAGGAGAGAAACAGGGACATTTTAAAAACAGATGGAAAAGTGGATGACAGAGAATTAATTGGGAGTGTTGGAGGGTGTGATACAAGTCACCTTTCTTATTTTCCTCTCTTAATAGGAAGGCCAATAATCACAGTGGCTGGCTGATCACAATGGATTTCGACACCACCATCAGCATGAGCAACAGCCAGCTCGGCTCCAACAGCTTTGGAACAGAACGCACCCTTGTCAATAATTCTGCTTTTTGTCAGAACAATACATATCTAAACTTTGTTAGAGACACAATGATATTTGGGCAGGACTTCTTCCTTGTTGAGTGAAAAGAAAGGATTATCCACTCTTTGTCCCTTTGCGGTTTTGTCCAAAAGGCAGGGCAAATACACAGGCGTGAACATCTAAAAGCAAAGCAGCCTGGATAAAGCAAAAACCAGCTGCTCCACCCTTGGTCTCTGCCTAAGCAGACAAGGTGGGGGCAGTTGCCATGCTGGGATGGGAAGAATTCGTAATATTTTTTTTTCCCCCTTAGACACCCGGATGCTAAGGTATGCTCCAGCTATGCGGTACAGTAAATCCCGAACTGGTCCCATTCTTTTCTACAAGCTCTGTTAGGACATTAAAAATCTGAAGATAGGAATGCAACAGTTTTATCCATTTCTTGTTCCTTTACACATCCCGTTGTACTATCTATCTATCTATCTATCTATCTATCTATCTATCTATCTATCTATCTATCTATCTATCTATCTATCTACCTACCTACCTACCTACCTACCTACCTATCTATCTATCTATCTATCTATCTATCTATCTATCTATCTATCTATCTATCTATCTATCTATTTTCTTCTGCTTTGTGGCCTAGGCGTGATGGAGTTGTGCTTGCCTGTTCTTCATTGCAGAACTGGACAAATGGAGAGGGGGTGGATGGCCATTTCGGCACACCTAAAGTGATGCAACATCACTTCCAGACACCATTTTGGCTAATTCTCAGATGAATTATTGTGTTTTAGGGTTTCTTTGGGGAGGAAGGGGTAGGGGGCTACAGTGAAGGAAACCAGCACATTTTCATGCAGTTTGAACAGCTTGGGGGTGGATTTCTTTTAAGTAAAAAAAAGTTCACGCAAAAATTAGCTCCCCAAAATAGATTTTTGGGTCCCTGTAGAATTCAGGGGGGTTCAGAGTCTACACTGAGGGGTCCCAAGGGTTGCCTGTGGAGCACACTTTGCCCACTCCTGCTATAGTGTAACAGATGTAATCAGTTCATGATTGCACATAATGAATTTTGCAAGCGTAACCTTTTCACACGAGCCTGAATCTTATTGTTACTACTGAGTGGAGTACAGCCATGGAACCCATTGTATTTACATATGTACCTATTCATGTGCTGACTCACCATTGAACAATTTATCCAGTGGGTCTACGCTAACTGGAATGAAGCAACAGGTTAATCAGAAGTGATTTATTGGTACACAGCAGAGGAGCATCCCAGCCCTTTCACTGGCAGAGACCAGCAGCCCTAAAAGCCAATGGCAGAACTGGGCCTCCAAACAAATTCTACCCATAAATTCTATCCCTTTGGCTAGCAATCAAATTGAATCCCCTTTGCTGGACATATGAGGCAACTGGACCCTCCGTGGCTGAGGCAAATGGAAGATGGATTCCCAATTGTTATACAGTGGTCCCTCGACTTTTGCAAAGGTTCCGGGTGCAGTCCACTGTATGTCTATTTTGTGTGCACTCTAAATACAGGACACCGAGCTAATGAGCCCAGCTGAGCTGATTTACTCCTGGCTATCAATTAGTTCAGTCCAGGTCATTCTATTGCTGGGGACCACAGTTCTTGAACTTCCACGCAATCCTCTCTGGCTACTTGGATCTTTCACCTTTGGTATGTACTTGTGGACCAGGTTTTTCGGCAGTTCTCCTCTTGGCTTTGGACTCTGAACTGCTGTCTCCCTTTGAACTTTGGGCTGCTTGGACCCTGTGTGGGCCTTGGGAGTGGCTTGGCTTTCCCTGGCCAGTTTTTGTGTGTCCTGCGCTGGCAGCCAGCCAAGGCTTACAGCTCTCTAATTAGTCTTTTACCAGCAGCCACAAGCAAAGTTTGTAACAGTTTGTTAGCCAGTTACCAGCTATTGTTTTACAGTCCGAGTCCACAGGAAATCCAAAGTGACAGTCCAACAGCAAAGTCCATATACAAGGCAAGGGTCAAGGTTTCCAGAGACATGAGCAGGAGATCTGAGAGTGAGGCGGGCCGCTTCCGCTGATAAGATCATTTGTCTGCAATGGCTTCTTCCCATCCCTTTCCCTGGCTATATAGGCTGACAGCCTCCTCCAGCTGTTTGCCCAATTGAGGCATCTTCTCTATGCAAACGCTCCGAGTCTTGTGGGCTCTCGCTCTTTCACCTATGTTGCCTGCAGTAAGTATTGTCCCTTCTATATGTCTCTGTGTTGTAGCTGTTGAGAAGGGTCCTGTCTGGATCATGGGATGGCGGCATGACATTGTGGGCCAAAGAGATGCTCACTTGGGCAGTTGGTGGCTATGAATGAGACATAGGCCCTTTCTGCACGAGGCGAGTGAATCGCTCTGTGCTGTTACTTACTGGTTCTTCTTGGCTCAAAGCAACGCGGACTGTCCCTTAAGCCCTTCCGCAGGGCTCCTCTCTTGGTTCCAGGGCGATGCAGAGCAGTGCGAGGTCTTTAGATCCGCACCAGTGAGGCTTACAAAATGGCAGCTTCTGGTTGTTTGTGGGTCCGGACCAACTGCTCACAGCCCGCCCTCCGCTGATCGCAGGCTCGCATTGGTGCAAATCTGCACATCTGCACAACTGAGCAAGAACAAAATGGTGCACTCCGGAACATTGAAAGACCTGTTTTTTCCGGTCTTCACTTAGCGGGCTGGAGGACCACTTGGGGGCATTTTGGATCAGACTTAGGTGCGGAACTAAGGTAAATAGTCCAAACCTAGTCTGATCCAAGGTGCGGACGACCTCCTTGACAGGACGCCTTGGCCCGTCCTAACTTCCTAGTGCGGAACGGGCCATAGTGTCATGGACCTCTGGGTGCAGATGTTTATGCTATCCTGAGGAGATGTTGGATTGTGTTACTGCTTGTTTATTTCCTCTGAGGATGGGACTTGTCAGAACAAAGGCCTCCAGCTGCACCTGTCAAGGTGCACTCAAAGGAATTACCAGGAGAGTTCACGTTTGTTTGCCCAGGGCTCATTTTAAAGCAGGGACAAAGGAACCACTTACACTTGTCAGCTGATGCTTTCTAAAGAAAATGTAGCAATGGCTCACAGATGAAGAAGGGGGGGTAAACAAACACACTTTGAGTCTACCTGGAGAGCTGTGATGATGCAGCCAGTTGGTGGTGTTCCGATGTGTAGCCGGCTCTTGGAACCGTAAGCGTTTATAGTTTCCGGGTGGAGCTTGTGGGTGACACACTCTGGATTAGCTGAGACTGAAACTTGACAGCAGAACAAGGAAGCACAATCCCACAGTGTTGTGGGTACGTTAATTATCCATACGTGGAATGGCATTGTTGTGAAAAATGATAATACAATTTCCCTCATGCTGGCGTCATCTTGCTTATTTATGTAATTTGCGTCCCACCTTTTCCCCAATACGGGACCCAAATTTCCTGGAACATGTTCCAGTTGTGCACTGGTTTATTGGACGTAGGTACTACAGGGAGTGAACTTATGCAATACTCTGAAAATCTCCACCACTTTCACAAGAGTTACTCTGGGGAAATTCTGCTTGTGCAAGCATCATTGCAATATGACTTTTCCACAATGCTAAAAAGAGCGCACTTGCTGGAAAAGGGGCACTTACGCTCATGTGTTACTAGCAATGTGTGTATTTTTGAGTAGCCACCCACTTTTTTATGGTCTATCGTCATCAAATTGTTATTATTTATAATGTATCTGGGTGAGGATCCTAGCTCAAGGATGTGGAGCATAACTTTACACTCCTAGAGGTCTCTGTCAATTGCTTCATGGATTGCGATGTTATACAACTGAATGTGCATGACAAGGTACATCCATGTGAAACTGCAGAATTCACATGTGCATCAACGCATCCATGCAATGCGTGCAGAATTCTTGAGCCAAAACCAGGAACTGAATACAGCCTCTCGACTTCAGACAAAAATCTCCAGCCACTTCTGTAGGAGAATATACGCATGCGTGCAACGTCAATGGGATTTGGGGCTATATTTCCCCTTCCTCCTAAAGAGGAATTCAGTCCAGAGTAAAAATTAATCATTGACCCAACTTGAAACAGTAACATCAAGGGGCATAAAACTCTTTCAATCACCTTCTATAAAATTACAAATACTACCGTGATTGGGTTTTTAAAATTTTGTGTCATTTTTTTTAATCCTGAGGATCTCAAGCTCTGAGCAGGCTTGTATGGGCGGAGAGAGTCTTTTGACAGGCAGGATGTAAGCCCTATAGCAGACCGACAGCCAGCGGAGCTGTTTCAGCAGAGAAGTTTTATGCCTCCTGCAGCCTGGAAGTTCCATGCATGTCGTAGGCCCTTTCCACACTAGCCTGCCATAGTGCTATTATTCCACTTTCAACATCCTCTGGAATCCTGGGGTTTGCAGTTTAGGGAGGGGCCAGTCGGCCCCTCCCTAAACTGCAAACCCCAGGATTCCAGAGGATGTTGAAAGTGGAATGATAGCACTATGACAAGCTAGTGTGGAAAGGGCCTTACTTTCACTGCAAAAGCCTGGAGTGGTTGCAACTGCAGCGGGAAAACTCCTTCCTCTAATGCTGACCAAGCCAAACAAATTGAACGGCCGCTTCTCTGAACTGGAGCAAGAGCGGCACTGTGTGACTGCACTTGGCTACATACACACCCACAACATCTCATAGACTGAATCCAGCAGCACCTTTGAGACTTCATTTAGCATGAGCTTTCGTGGATTTTTTTTTTTTTTTGCATTTTGCATTTTATTTTTGCATGTATCTGTTATTCCCATTGTTATCTGAACATTTTACAATATTACATATCTATTACATATTGAAAACATACTTATATAAACATCTCATATTAATATAAACTTCTTATCCTATGTAGACCTCTTTTCATTCCCTTTTCCAGATTTGGGCCACTAAGGACCATTCTTTTTCAACTTTGTCCTTGTCAGTCTTTTCATCCATTGAAACAGTCAACAAATCCATTTGAAACATCTCGTATAATTTCAGTATTGGTCTTGAGAAGGTATCTCTTGACTCGTCCAGTTTAGGGCGTAAACAATTCTTGCGGCGGTCACCATATATAAAAGAATTCTATGATATTGCTTTTGATACTTTTGATTAGCTACCACAAACACATTCAAAAGGTATAACTCCGGACTGAATTTCAAGTCTATTTCCAATACATTTTTGATTACATTATGAATTTGTCCCCAATATTCCCTTGCCCTCTTACACTCCCACCAAATATGGTACATTGTTCCTAATTTTTTCCCACATGTCCAACACCTATTAGAGTAGTTACTAGACATTTTAGCAGTCCTTTGGGGTGTAATATACCGTCGGTATAGCATTTTATAAAAATTTTCTCTCAAATTAACACTTCTTGTAAATTTTATATTTATATTCCAGGCCTTTCTCCATTCAGCTAACTCAATAGGATAACCTAAATCTCTTGACCATTTAATCACATGATCCTTAATTATTATCTGTTCAGTTTCTAATTTTAGCAATATAGGATAGCTTTCGTGGATTTCAGTCCACGTCTTCAGATGCACCGACAGAGTACAATATTGGTGCTTTTCACACGTCATAGAGTTATCTGTTTGGGATAAGTGAGCCAGAGTGGTATAGTGGCAGCCCTAACCAGTTTAGTTTTAACTGTGCTTTTAAATGTATTTTTAATCATATTTTAACTGTATTTCAAGTGTACTTTTAACTAGGATATATTTTATATTCATGTTAATTGTTCTACGTGTATTTTAACTACACGGGTATTTTAATTCCATCTATTCTGTACCCTGCCTCAAGGGTTGGGAGGGAGGTAACAAATAAATAATATTGTTGTTTGAGCCCAGGTTCAAATCCCCTCCATCACACATAAAAAGTCATATATAAAAAATATAAATCACATAAAAAATGCAAATCTCTTGCACCACATGTGAATTTTTTTTTTAAAAAAATTGAGACTTAGTTGGGAATAAGTGAGCTAGTATGCTGTAGTGTTTTGAGTGTTGGATTATGGCTCTGGAGACCAAAATTCATAACCTCTCTCAGCCATGGAAACCCACCTTGGGCAAGTCACATGCTCTCAGCCTCAGATGGAGGCAAAGGCAAACCCCTTCTGAATAAATTTTGTGCAAGAAAACCCTTTGATAAGTTTCCCTTAGGATTGCCTAAGTCAGAAATGACTTCAAGGCACACAAAAATGATGCTTTGGAATAAAATCTTTTATTAACTCCTCCTTTCTATCATTGCTCGCCTCCTGCCTGTTATATCCTCCTCCTGCCGGTATATTGTTAGATGTCCTGTCTCCCATGGAAGTTTGTGAAACGACTTTGGGGCATTTTATTGTCAAAAGGCAGCTATGTTATTACAATGTGGAATCTTGCAGTGGTGTAGATTCAACATGAATGAATTCAGGCAGGGTTGCTTCCCCCCCCCAGCTGAAGGGTTTTAAAATTTAAGGCCAGTACATTACTATGACGTATACTTAAGAAAACTTAATGACACAACCTCTCCAGCCAACCTGATGGAAACCTCATTCAACCATGTTTCAATTGCTGGCGGAATGGACTTCTTTTTCGCCATGAAGCTGGTGCCCCATAAAGTAGGTTGGGAGGGGAAAATTATGAGCATGGCAATAGAGTCACAATTGTGAATATGCAATAGTTACCCAGATTTACTCATCTGCAACTGTGCTGTATTCACAACCAGTCACAATCGTGACACTATCGCTATGGTTGTGACTCCCCTTCCCCAACTGACTTTTCTGGGCATCAACTGTACGGGAAAGGAGGAGACTCGTTCTGCCAGTGATCGGCGCATGGGTGAATGATGTTTCCGTCACAGTTGGAGGAGGGCAGGGTCAGGCTGCACTTAACTAAGTAACTAAGGTCCTAAAGTCCTAAGCTATAAAGAGGAAGAGCAGGAAATGGGTGGGGATGAAATGAGATGTGACAAACTGTGCTGGAGCAGAAGGCACACTCCTTAGTCAGGAGAGTGAACACGGTGAGTCAGCTACACCCTGGTATCTTTTCCCCCACGTCAGAAACCAAGCTGAAGCCTTTGTTCCACACCCACCTGAAGCATCCCTGGTATGAAAAGGAAGAAGAACTGCCAGCAGTTATGCAAGAGGTATTGTCATGTCCTGGGTAACTTGCCTTCAAAAATTACGCTCAGAGTTTCAAACAGAAGGGTTCATTTTAGCAAAAGCAAGCAATGCAACAACTTTTCCAAAAGCTGCTGAGACTAAAGCATCTAAGTTGGTTACAAGTTTTATACCTTGTCGTACACATTTTGGCATGCATATCAACAATTGGTTAAACTCACAGGCACAGTCATTTCTCCAGGCTTACAGTTACTTACGTGCCTTTCATCATGGGAGCGTGAGCAAGATGCTATATTCTTATCTATGCGTAGCCCATAAGACCCTCCTGCGATTTTGCTGTTTTCCGCTTTTTGATCGCCTTTCCTTTTGCCCAGTACAAAGTGACATTTAACATACAGCAATTAACCATGGGGAGCTTTGAGTCACTTTAAGTATTTCAACCAGGTACATAGTTGCAGGTAGCAATTAGCAACAGGTACAGAAGAGCTCTTTAGCAAGCAATGCCCTATTTGATCTAATGCAGCTATAACATGACATAAACAAATGTGCACATGTGACAGGAGTCATGAATCATGACAGCTATCCCAGGTCTCAAGAGAGAGCAGGCAACAGTCGTCTTCTATGAATGTTGTCTGCGATGATGGCTGTTAGCTTCCATATCATTGGGGTGGACAATCTGCTCTGGATTTTAGTGTGAACTTTAAAGGAGCTCCCTCTAAGTTGCTGAACCCTGTACCCAAAATAAATCTAGCCCTTTGGTTACTTCCTTGAAAGTTTAGACTAAAACTTGCCACTAGTTTTGGGATGTTATTCTCCTTGCTCCTCCTTTAATGAAAGGATTTCAGCCTTAGAGGGAAAGAACTGGACCTCAAAGGCAAAACCTCTCTTTTGAACACTGAAGGTCCCAGGTGGGCTACCAAGATGCCAAAACATCTGGAAGCTCAGCCCAATGCGGAACAGTCTCAGGGAGAAAAGGGCTTTGGTACGTAAAAATGGTGCAGGAGGGGGCATGGCCTTTTATTGTGCTTCAGAGACACATGAGTGCTAAAATTGGAATGAGACAGAAAAGATTGGCACAAAAAGGGTGAGGCAGACACCCTTTTCTCAGAAACTCTTTTTTTTACCGCGCAAATGAAGCCAAAAAAAATTTTTTTTTTTCAAATGTCAGAAGCGTCTTAATAATAGCAGTCTGCAAATGGCATTTGGAAGGGTGGGGCTGAGAAACAGCCAAACGGACTGGGAAATGGATGACTTTTTTTTTAACGAAAGATTTAACAGTGACTTGTGGCTGAAGGAAGAGGTGGTTAGAAGTTTTAGCTTTACAGGTTGCCTTCAGCCAGAGATGGGGTAAGAAGCAGGAGAAGGTGAAGAAGAAGAGGAAGAGGAGGAGGAGAAGGAGGAGGAGGAGGAGGAAGAGGAATGGTATTTTTGCTTTTCTGGTGTGGACTCTCCGCAGTAGATAGCACCCATTTTTTGTAACAAATGATCGTCAAGGAAGATACTCCATTTAATAGCCAGAAAGACACCATGCATGACCCATCATTATTAACACGGAAGCAATAACTGCTCTGGCCTCTTTAGAGTGGCTTACAGAGTTAGGTTACGTTTGCTACATGCCTCTTTTGTCCAAGCAGGCAGGGTGCTGGGAAAACCCATGTTTACTTGCTTTAAGTATGCACGAGTTTTGCTTGGATGACTTGAGTTGAGCGGCAGGTCCTTATCACCCCAAATCAATGGCCCTGGCAGCCTGGTTTCGGTTGACAATGGCAAGGGGGTGGAAGAACTGAGACACCAAAACAACTCTGCTTGCCGGGGAAATTGGAAGGCTTTCTTTGTTTTGGGCACAGTTTCTGAACATAGCAAAGGTGGATGAGGCACCTGAACTGTCTCCCCCATCACAGGTAAAGTGAGGAGTGCAAGGATTCAGAAGCCAATATACTGCGTAGTGTTAACCTAGCATATCTATCCATCCATCCATCCATCCATCCATCCATCCACAGGCAGAGTTATGTTATGCAGGCATTACATGACCACCAAACAGAATAGCAACATCATGCATAAGTGACATCTATATAAGGTGGATAAGTGATCAGTGCACAAGGTCTACATCCTGTTGTGCAAATGCAATGCACAACCCACAGAGGCAATGTGGAATTTGCACTGTGCATTTCATGCTCCATCACCTGCGCAATGGTGGAGCAGGTTCAGAGAAGGGCAACAAAGCTGATGAGACGGACGGAAAACAAGTCATATGAGGAAAGGTTGAAGGAGCTGGGCTTGTTCAGCCTGGTGAAGAAGAGATGCTTTAAATACCTCAAGGGCTGTCACAGAGAGGAGAGGGCAGAGGTTAGGATCAGGTCTAATGGTCTGAAGCTACAGGAAGGTAGATCCTTTCCTAGAAGGAACTTCTCCACAATAAAATGGGCTCACAACAACTTCCTGACATTTAAATTCAATCTCATTGCCTGCCATGCCCTCATCCAAGGATCCAGAAGGACCCTTCCCAACAGCTACAACACAGGCCATTTCCACACGAGTCTGTTATAGTGCGATGATTCCACTTTCAACCTCCTATGGAATCCTGGTGTTTGCAGTTTCTGCAAATCCCAGGATTCCATAGGAGGTTGAAAGTGGAATCATCGCGCTATAACAGACTCATGCAGAAATGGCCACAGAAGTATGAGCAGCACAATAGTTATTGCAGCCAGCATAGGTGGAAAAGGGACAGGCCAGCAGACTTGGAGCATTCATTTAAGGACCCATCAGTTAGGCAAACAGCTGGGGGAAGCTCTCAGCCCATAAAAAATCAGGGAAAGAGATACGAATAAACCATTGCAGACTACTGATCATATTGGTGGCAGCAGCACCTCTCCTATTTGGATCCCTTGCTTGTGCTTCTGGAAACCTTGACCCTTGCTTTGTGTACGAACTCTACCACTAGACTGTCACTCTGAATTTACTATGGACTCAGACTGCGAAGACAATGACCGATAACTGGCTAAAAAACTGTTATAAACTTTGCTCATGGCTGCTAGTAAAAGACTCTAATTAGAGAGGTGTAAACTTTGGCTGGCTGTCGGCACAGGAAAATAAGTCAGAATCACCTTGAAGATATATAGCAGCACAGCAAGATGTAAAAGCAGCACACAAATCTGCTTTGCAGATCATTTCCTCTGCTCCTTCCTTCTTTCCAAACATAGAAGGAAAATTAGCCAGATCAGGATTTCCCAAAGCCAAAGGTAGATGGTGAATTTTTGCCACATTGTTACTGAGTTGACATGCCCTAAAATTCTTCAAGGTATGTACACACTTTTGGCAAACAGCTGTCAGTTCCATCAGAGCTTCTGAATTTCTGAATCCCTCCCTTGAGTTTCTTTATTGCTTTCTTTTCCTCTGAGCAGCATACCAGGCTCTCTGGTGTTGTTACGCAGCTTCAAAATATGCAACAATTTCTGTCTTTTACTGGATGGAGGGTGGTTGTGTAACGAAGAGGTGAACCCTTGCAAGGATTAATCAAAGTTCTGAAGTACGTAAAACTTGTAAAGACCAACAGGGAAGTAGACTTCATTCTCTTCAACCTCTTCTGAAACACTCCCACCAAAGAGAGTTTACCAGCTTCTGAATTAGTGCATTCTGCTGTCAAATGGTTCTTACATCTTCTTAGGCCATTTCTGCACTACACTGTTATACTGCTATTATTCCACTTTCAACTTACTATGGAATCCTGGGGTTTGCAGTTTAGGAGGGGCCCTTAGGATTCCCAGCCAGAGAGCAATTTGGCCTCAATAAACTACAAACCCCAGGATTCCACAGGAGGTTGAAAAGGGAATAATAGCACTATAACAGTGTAGGGTGGAAATGGCTTAGTTCTTCCTTGCTTTTGGCATGGGGAGGGGAAACTGATTGGTAGAGAGCCTGGATCATCAAATGTCGCTGTGATGACAAAGCTCTCTCCTCATAACTAGTTTTGATGTGTTGCCCTCCAAAAACCCACCTTATCAGCTAGGAAGCACCCCTGCTGGAGGCTTTCTGAAGCCCTGCCGATCAGAGCACTGTGTAAGAGTTTGGGTCTGTGACTAAGTCCTGGCAGGATTCTGCCTCCAAGGATCCCGGCCTTGACCCTGTTCTTTGCAGAATCAGGCCCAGTACCTCAGACCCAGCTGACTACTCTGATGCAGGACAGCT
This sequence comes from Iguana delicatissima, assembly GCA_948472985.1. Taxonomy (NCBI): domain Eukaryota; kingdom Metazoa; phylum Chordata; class Lepidosauria; order Squamata; family Iguanidae; genus Iguana; species Iguana delicatissima. The sequence continues at coordinate 2,319,044 of CAOKZL010000019.1, read as the reverse complement.
GGAGCGGTTAGGAGGCAGCTATATAAGGACTGGTTTCACTCTGTAGCCCTGGCCACAGTAAGGTGGTTTTCAGTGCTGCTTGTAGTCTTGCCTGGTTCTCCAGTGTTCCTGACCTTGCTGATAGCTGACCCTTGGACAACCTTAGCCGTAGACCTTGGACAACCTTAGCCCTAGACCTTGGACAACCTTAGCCCTAGACCTTGGACAACCTTAGCCCTAGACCTTGGACAACCTTAGCCCTAGACCTTGGACAACCTTAGCCCTAGACCTTGGACAACCTTAGCCCTAGACCTTGGACAACCTTAGCCCTAGACCTTGGCCTTGCCTCTGGACTGTTGTTAACTGGTAGGCTTCTACTGCCTTGAACCCTTGTTGTGCCTTGACCTTCTGTCTGTCTCCTGGACCTGCTTCTTGCCTCTGCCTCCCTGGACTCTTGCTACCTGGAGGACTGCTGCCGTGGACTCCTGTTGTGCCCTGGCCTAGCACCTGTCCTTAGGCCCAGCCCCTGTGCTAAATGGGCTTTGCTGCCCATGCCTTGGATTCTGACATACTGGGCCATGATGACTGATGTGTTCTTCTGGTTGTGGGTCTTGCTGAAGACAGGCAACTGGAGAGACACCTCAGAGTCCTGTTGTAGCTGCTTGTCTTCAATGTGTTCCGTAGCTGAGAGAGTGTCATCATTACCCAGCACCTTGTTGTGGGATGCCTCAGGAAACTTGGCTTATGCAGTAGTTTTGGGTGGTCATGTTTGGTTGTTAATGACTGTAAAGAAGCACTCCAGAAACTGCAAGACTGTTAAATCTGGCATATAATCTTGTACAGATTTAAATGTAAGGCACTATTCTTCCTTCGGTGTCATTTTGGTAGTTAAACTGGCAGTTTGCTTTCATTTCCTTCAGTGCAGCAAAAGAGCTGCCTTATCTTTAATACTGTCTTTTGATTTCCTCTTAGATAGAATAACATCCCCAAACAAGAAAAGCTCAAAGCTTATGTTAGAATGCCCTAAACTAAATTTCTTCTTCGGGGTCAAGTTCAGGAATTATTGAAGAATCAGTCAAAAGCCAATTGTTGATGATCTTCTGATTATATATTGCTAAGAGAAAGATGCCATATAACTCTATAGTAGCAATCCTCAGCAACGCATCTGAGGGGCAATGGATCAGCTCTGGATTGTAGCCTGCATTTAAAGGAGATGCCCAAGGTGCTGGATCTATTTTGGGGATTTAGTTGGACACGTTGGACAGCTCTGTTAAAGTTTGAGTTAAAACCTTGTGCAGACTGCTCCACTGATATGGGAACCCCCATTGCCACTCCTTTGTATTTGTATACAGCTTTTGCATTTGTATATAGCTTTTGCATTTTCAAACCATCTCATATCAGTCATTTTGATCTGTACAATAACCCTGCCAAGGAGGCCAGTGTTGTGACTTTTCAGTGATTTCATTTTTCCTGTCTAAGGGCAGAGAGATGTGATTTGAACCACCAGTTTCCTTACTGAAAGCAACAAGGGGACCCCACTGTCTGTCACATACGGGAATGTCACTTGGATGTGCCTCTCAGTAAAGCCTTCCGATGCAGCCCAGGTTGTACCCGAGGGCCATGGAAACTTGTGAACACCCGAAACAGCGTCAGGAGGCAGGGTGGGGCGTTTTATTCTTGTGCCTCGCCACCAAATGAAAGCAGTCATCTGGACAACTTTAATGCATTCCTTCCCTGTGAAGTGGCTTCTTGGTATAAAAAGGAAGATGCTCCAGAAGCCCGTGCCAAAAATCTCATGAAGGTTCTTGGTCCACCACCTAGGCTCTAGACTGCTTGACAACATTTTGACGGTAAGATTTTCTTCTGGTTGGGGAAGGGAAAGAGGGTGGTGGAGGGGGTGTCTTTTTGACAAAATGTTAGTTTGTGGGAGAGTAGGAAGAACTAGAGCCAGTATGGTTTTAATGCTGGACTAGGTTCAAATCCCTGCTCAGTCCTGGAAATCCACTGGGTGACTTTGGCAAGTCACAGTTTCTCAGCCTAAAAGAAGAAGGCTATGTCAAGCCTCCTCTGGACAAATCTTCCCAAGAAATCTCTACAAGAGGATGATCATCATAAGCTGGAGTTGACTTGAAGCCATACAATGACAAGAACAAAAACAACAAGGGATCAACCAAATTGTGTGCTAAACAGGAGAAACAAGGGATTTCCTGGAAGAAGGTCCCTTCTCAGTCCACCTGTATCCAGTTCCCGGACATTGCATTGCTATTAACCATTTGGGTGTTAGCTCAGCTTTCTGCCACCTTATATATCATATATGTCTTGTCTTGGGTTGGATGGATAAGAAGATCTGAAAGACTGTCTAATGCTCTGTGTTGTACTGCAGAAAAGGTCTCTTGGAGAAGCTGAGCTGCTATGAAGGAGAGAGAGGGGCCACCCATTTTTACAATCCTCACAATACTACTGCTTTCTGGTAAGTTGCCCAAAGTGCAGCTCTTGTTCTGATTGTTGCCAAAACCAAATTCACACACATGTGGGACTTGTTAGAACCAAAATGGGTGTTCAGGGACTGGTTTTTGTGATATTGGAGTGCAATACAGCTTAATAGAGATCAACTAACACATCCCGTTGTTGGGAAAGCGGTTACTTGCTCTTCTTCTAACAGCAGCTCAGTTGGACTACTGCAATGTTAATTTCAGGGGTGGGAAAGCTTGGGCCTAGGGGCTGAATGTGGCCCCCCGGGACTTCCAGTCTGGTCCTCTAGGGTTCCCCAAATAGCCATCTTTCTTTCCCATAACCCCGTCGTGTGGTGGTTCTCCAGCATTTATATATCTGTCCTCCACTGCTGTTGCCAGGTTTGCAACAAGTGATAGGGGACGGATGAAATTCATGACACACAGGCCTAACATCCACAAAGTAGCTATTACCAAATACCAAGTTAAAATGTTGCTTTCAGTTCACTTAGCCCTGTTTTTCTCTGTAAAATTAATATTTTGCCTACATCCATCAGTTATAGGATGCACACCTTTTTGTCTTTAGGAGGGGTTCACACCTCCAAATGCAGGATTTTTTTTTTGCATCTCATTCAGCCTATATAAAAGGAAAAGTTTTCTCTAACCCTCAAGTGAGGGCATCTGTTATAATAAGGGACCTCTGCCAGCCCTATATGAGGCAAAGTTCCCAATCCACAAATAAGGGACACACTTTCCAATATGAAACATATGGCAACCCTGTCTGGTTCTGAAAGACTGATGTTTCTCTCCTTAATTAAGAGCACTCAGAGCTTCAAGGTAAAAGATGGCCAATATTTTGGCTATCAGTCCTTCCCAGGATAGCCAGTGGTGAAGGATGCTGGGGGATGCAGCTGAGTGATATCTGGAGGGCCTTAGTTTGCCCACCCTCTCTCCTCGACTAACAAAGAAAGAATTTCTTTAGATAGCACATTAAGTGATGGAGTTCTCATCGCCTGCAAGAGAACCATTGGCTTTAATCTTTAAGAGGACTACTTGGAAAGGAGGCCATTTGTGGATTCTAAACATTCAAAATTCTCTTTTAAGGATCCTTGATAGAAGGCAGTCCTCAGAATTACCTTGCTCTTCGGCGCTCTCCCGTTGCTTTAAATGCAGTAAGTAGAGAAAACAACAGCATTCACAATTTTGCTTTATCTCAAGGGCTGGCTCCTGTGTGGGTAACAAGGACCTACTTCCTCCAGGCCCACAGGGGCTGCAAATCCCCCCCCATAGCAAACCCCAAATACCTCAGTTTCCCTGCAGTCACTCTCAAAGTGGCTGCAGAATTCTTCTTTCCATTTTGAGAAGGGCTACAGAGGGAAACGGAGATATTGGAGGTAGTAAGGTGTTCTGGAGTGCTTATGGAGGTGGGACAGGGATATTTTAATGTTTTCCACACATTTTGGGGATGGCCTTGAAGCAAAAACTGTCCAAGAATCCCACTATTTAAAAAAAAAATGACAGGGGGCTTTGGTGGACTGACAGGGCTTCCCAGGTCACATGCAACCCATAGGATGCAATTTGCCTACAAGTAAGAAGAAATTCTAATTTTCTAATCATGTCTTCTCCTATCTTCTCTCTCTCTCTTTTTTCCCAAAATCAGTGTCCTGCCTTCCCAATCTGTAAGTAAAATGTGTGCAATGTTGTCCTTATTCCCATGGCCAGAGTTTAGGAGCTGTGAGGGCTGGAGGGAGGTTGATGGGGGCAGGAAGATGAATATATGCTGAGTTATGGCCAGCAGGTTGATCTCAAGTCAGATTCTGGTTCTAAACCGGAGGATGGATGGATGGATGGATGGGTGGAAGTCAGTCTTGCCCAAGTTGCAAAACTGACATCAATTTTAAAAGACAGATCAATTAAGGATTTTGTGAAATGCTAGAAACTGTTTATGGGTTTGGGGGGCAATAAGAAATCTAATGATTTAATAATCTGTGGTTATGTTTATTAGTCATTCTTGTAAGTTGAATGAAGATCCGTAATGGTACAATAAGCTACGAGATATTAATCAAACTTTCGTTTTCATTGCAGTTGGCATGGAGAAGGTCAGAGTTCTTTTAGGTATCACTATAGTTAGGATGTGTTTAGTGTACTAGATGAGTCTTTTAGTACAAGATCCCCCCCCCCACCTTTGGACACCCCAATTTCTGGTAGCTTGTTTTTTTGACACTTCCAAATTAAAGACAAATTCCATTAACTAGATGGGGGTTCCACTCCTTCATCAGTTTTTCTTGCCTATGGAGGCTTGTTTGGAACCTGTTGCCCATGCATGCCGCCTGCAAAGTGAGCTGAGAGGGAGAAAAAAGGCACCAAGCCAGCTGAGAGATTTTGCAAGCGCTGACTGCATGGTCAGTCCCAAGCGAGCCTCTATAAGGCCATTTCTCTGCTAGACTGTTATAGTGCTATTTTTCCACTTTCAACCTCCTATGGAATCCAAGGGTTTGCAGTTTAGGGAGGGGCCTCCCTAAACTGCAAACCCCAGCATTCCATAGGAGGTTGAAAGTGGAATTAATAGCACTATAACAGTCTAGTGCAGAAATGGCCACAGTCCTTCATGCTCTCTCTAGTGCAATACATGGGTTCTGCTTTTCAACCAATTCCATTTTTGCACAGTGTTTCAGTCCCTGACTGGTCAGATAAGTGGGGAAGCCTATAATGTGTTAATATGTTCTAGACAGAGTTTAGTTCAATTCCATTTACTTTAGTTCTAGTTCTAAGACTTTGTTGTACGTGTATATTGTTTATGTATAGTTTGTTTTCCTTTGTTCTTTTCTCTCAGCTGAGGCTGAGAGAGTGTGACTTGCCCAGAGTCATCCAGTGGCTTTTGATGGCTGATTAGGGATCCCAAACCCTGGTCTCCAAAGTCCCAGTGTAATGCTCAAAGCCCTGCAGCATGCTGGATCTCTGGCTAATATATCTCTCTGTCTATTTTGACTTTCACAGCTCCCACCTATTGCTCCTTTGTCACAGGGTATGTATCAAAGAGAAACTGTGCTAGCTAACACTGAATGGGAAAAGGCTGTGTGTTCCCACACGCATACACAAATATCCTAAAGAAATAGATTGATAATGCAGCCTAACATGCATACTTGGAGGTAAACTACATTTGTTCAATGTATGTGCTAAGAATATATGTTACTGTCTGAAGCTTCAGGACAAGACATATGAATATTTCCATTCACACAGACAGTTCAGCTGAAAACCTGGGCTAAGTACCAGGTGTTGGCTGCAGCATAAACAAAACATTTAAATAGACAAAGTTGAAGCAGACCTTTGAATGCTGTTGGTAGTTTGCACCCATGTAAGTTTGGCCGTGATGTAACATCTGTATTCTGTTCAATGTTGCGTAAGCAGAGTTTTGCAAATGTAACTGTTATGTGCGCAGATGCGCATTCTTAGATAGTGCATAATGTGCCATCAGTGCCTTCAATGCACCAACTAAGTTGCTGGGATTGTGAAAACAGCAAGTGCATTCGCAGATATGCAGTTGGTTGCATAATATCAATATTCAGTAGAAAGCTGGCATTATGCAACCACCACTTAACTACCTAAGGGTAAAGTTATGCTATGCAAACTTGATGTAGGATCGTAGCTAAAAATAACTTTACCTGTTCAATCAGCCTCACAATCCCATGAAAAGCTTCTTTTTTGTTTTTCCAGGACATCTGAAAACTCTACCCTCGAAGAACCATGCCAGTTCACGCTTCCACAATACGCTTGTGGCTTGGCAGGCCAGGTATCCTTGCTTTTTTCTGAATATCTTGTTTCAGAGAATGAGATGGAATGATTCCTTTTGCTTTTGTTACTGCACTTAGTTTACAGAAATAAATCTTTCGATGCCCCAGGTCTCCAATCTGACCTCCGGTGAGCTCGCTTCCGTCCTGCAGTGCTCTGTCACAGACCCCACCGCCCGGCTGGATCAAGGGGTGTTCTTGCTGCTTTTTCAAAATGTTGACCTGCGCACTCTGCAGGCAGCTCTTGATGCTATCAGTGTGCAGGTAAACCCTGCTTTCATAAGCACTTTCTTTGATAATGCATAACCTTCCCTGTTTCGCCAAGGATGCTCCAATGGTTGCCCAGAGGTTGCCATGGCACTAAAATTTGTGTGGCCTCTTGCCTATGGCCATTTCCGCACAACACTCTTATAGCGCTATGATTCCACTTTCAACCTCCTATGGAATCCTGGGGTTTGCAGTTTCGGAGGGGCCGGCAGGGCCCTCCCGGAACTGCAAACCCCAGGATTCCATAGGAGGTTGAAAGTAGAATCATAGCGCTATAAGAGTGTTGTGCGGAAATGTTCTATATTTGGTTGTCCCTTATTAAAAGGAATGCCCCTTATTGGAGGGTTGGAAAGCTTGTCTCTTATAGGACTGGCAGTTCTCCCTTATTATAAGGGATGCCCCTTATTTGAGGAATAAAAAGCCTTTCTTTTTATATTGACTGAACGAGTTGCTTCCAAAAAAATTCCATATTTGGGGGCTGTGGGACCTTCATAAGGACAGGAATGTGTTCACATGGCTTTTATTGTTGCGTGCCTTCGAGTCATTTCTGACTTAAAACAACCACAAGGGGAATTTATCCCAGGGTTTAGTCCATTTAAAAAAAATACAAATAACTCAGAGGCATATTATCTTAACTGTACCTATTGAATTCAGCTAGTCATAGGGAGAAGAATTTCATTTCATTTGGTTGTTGAAGACACTACCAATATTCCAAAAGAGAAAGAGCATGAAGTATTTTTGATGGTGATGATGATGATGATGATGATGATGATAAAAAATGGGTGGAGCAGAAAGCGTAAATGATAAATATCTTTAGCTTTACCCAGGATACTAAATATTAAACGTATTTTTAAAATAAAGATCTCCAGGGACCAGATCCCCATGGCATACAAAGCCTTCATGCTGAATGCAGCGTGGGAAAAGCTGAAGATGGATCCACAGGTACTGAGCGCAGGCTTCCTTGCCTCCTGGTTTCAAGAGACAATGCACTCCTCCTTGACAGCCATAAGCCCCAGCATCCTTGACTGCATGACCCAGCTCCCTATCACTTGCGATGGCTTCACCACCGTGTAAGTACCAAATATTTGAATCTGAGCTCATCATCTAGGCTGTGCTCAGGGGGCAGAGGAAGTGAGACTGTGGCTTGGCTCCCATTGATTATTCCCAGCTAAAGCAGACCCACTGAATCAACTGCTGAATGAGTGGGCAAGATAGAATCATAGGATCCTAGAGCTGGAAGAGACCCCAGGGGCCATCGAGTCCAACCCCCTTCTGCCATGCAGGAACACCCATCAAAGCACTCCCAACAGACGGCCATCCAGCCTCTGCTTAAAAACCTCCAAAGAAGGAGGAGACTCCACCACACTCCATGGAGGAAGCAGATTCCACTGCCGGACAGCTCTGACCGTCAGGAAGTCTGGCTGTCCACTGCCAGACAGCTCTGACCGTCAGATAGGTAAATCCCACTGGTTCTGCTCTACTCAAGAGTAACAATAGCTGTCAGGCCAATTTCATTTGCTTCTTCCTTCCATTTCTTAGACATTCCAAATTATTTGCTCATCTGTTTCTGGAGTGTAGGCATTTTTCAGGTCTGTTAGCCAATTTTCTGCCAAATTGCAACCTTGAAAATACAAAACAATCTCAGGGGGAAGAAGTCAAAGCAAGGATTGAATGGCCGTCATTTTCCAGTATATGTATGTGTGTTCGTTGCAAAACTGCCACTCTTGCAGTTTTTGGATATAAAAATATTGGATATTTTTATCCAATATTTTTTTTTCTGATGAGGTGCACATAGGAAACCCCCCAAAGCCCCCAAGGTCCAACCTTAAGCAGGAACTCAGAGGCAGAATGTAGACTTAACCAAATAACTGAGAAATAATTTCTTGCAGCAAGAGAGGGCTGGTGCCCTTTCAATACATCAGAGTTTTCAGGGGACAGTAATAAGCTTGAACCCTGGATGCCTTCATCCCAAATAGCCTTTGCATGAAGGAAGTGTTTGTGTTGGATGCCCTGCAAGAGCCACGTACTGAAGCTTCCTTCTTATATTCTCAGTGTCCAGGCCCTGGACAGTACATATTCTGGGATGGACAACACCACAAGGCAGCTGGTGGCCAACTGGATTGGAAGGTTCCTTGCTATACGTGGTAAGTGGAAGAAGGAACATTTCCCGGTTCCTTCTATGGTGTGGTAATTTGCAGCCCAGGAAAACTGGAGGAGCCCAGGTCACACTGGCAGAGCAGCTCAGAAACTAACAACTCTTAGGAATGTGGCCACTTACGGCTGGCACATCAATACAGGTGGTGAATCCACAGTAGGTTTCAGTCTGAACTTTAAAGGAAACTCTCCAAGGTTCTGAATCTTATTCCCCAGAAAGCACTGTGCCTACCTCTTTCAAAGTTCAGACTAAAACCCAGAGTGGATTTACCACCTCTTCTTGTTGTGTTGTCCGCCTTCAAGTTGTTTCTGACTTATGGCGGGCCATAGGACAAACCTGTCATGGGCTTTCCTGGGGCTGAGAGTGTGTGACCTGGTCAAAGTCACTCAGTGGGTTTCAATCCTGGTCTCCAGAATCATCGTCCAAAGCTCAGACCACTATGCCACATGGCCCCATCTCTCCTGACACAAAATCTGCTGGCCAGCAACAACTTAGGGCCTTCTGGGCACGACGTACTACCAGTTCTATCATCCCCGGCCACCATGGCCAGGAGACGGCATTAGATTCTACAGAAGTGTGATTTTTATACGTTAAAAGAATGTTGTGGAAGAGTCTCTCTCTCTCTCTCTCTCTCTCCTCTTAAACCTCTTTTGCATTTCAAAATTATAGTACTTTTATCCATCTTTAACTACCATGGCTCCGTCCTAGGTCATTCTGCAATTTGTTGTTTGATGAGGTGCTAGAACTCTCTGGCTAAGAACTCTGCATATCACACGGAGCTACAAATCCCAAGATTTTGTAGAATGCAGCCATGATAATTAAAGTGTATATGGGGGGGGGTCAAAGTGTCATAATTATGAAGTGTAAATGGGGTGTGAGTGTGTGTGTAGGGGGAAGGGGTAGTTTATTTAATTCAGATATTTATGTATACATAGTCTGGTTTCATTTCAGTGCCAAATTCAAATGTGGCTTTTTATTAAAGCGTTTGGGGCTTAATTGATCTTGTCCAAATCTGTGTACCCATTGTGGTTTTAAGTTGTTAGCTAAGGTTTTAACCGGAGATCCAGGGTGGTGTCGTGGTTTGAGCATCGAACTACAGCTCTAGAGAAGGAGGTTTCGAATCCTTGCTCAGCTGTGGAGACCCACTGAGGGACCTTGGGTGTGTCACACTCTCTCAGCCTCAGAGGAAGGCAAAGGCAAGCCCCCTCTGAACAAACCTGCAAGAGGTTTGCCACGGGGTCACCCTATTTTAGAAATGACCTGAAGGCACACGACAACAATAAATATTTTTAGAAAGAGAGAGAGCGTGAGTACCTCTTTAAAAGGTCTCAAGTGGATCCATTCATTCCTCTGAAGATTAAAGCTCCTCTTAATGTTGACTTTTAGGGTGCTGGAAGAATTCAGCCAAAGAGTGGATACAGAGCAACTGGAAGAGTTTTCTGAACTATGCCACCTACAACGACCTCACAAAGACCTGGAATGATTTCGATGGGGTGAGAAACTTCATTGTGTTTTGGTCCACTGGAAATGAATTTATTCTGGCCACAAACTGCTGCGTTTATGCTGGCTGCCTGTTGGCACACCAACTGCCATGATAATATTAAAAAAAAAAAAAATTAAGACAAAACAACTTTCTTTCAGAAGGGAACAATACTTTATGTATTCTCAGAAGTACTCTTGCTGTATGCCTATTTTAAAGAAAACACACAGAAATGCAGGTGGATAGGGCTTCATTTAGAGGAAAACCACATTTTCACAGACATCCTTTTTAAGAAAAGGATCCTTCTGATTAGCACTCTGTCCATGCTCAGAGGCACAAATGGAAATATTTGACTGTTCAGTGATTGTTGATGGCTTCCATGTCAGTGAAAAAGTGAATCTGTTATGACTTCAGTCTGAACTTTAGAGAAGCTGTCCAAGGTGCTCATCTTTCTTCGCCAAATTGATTGGCCATCTTGGACAGATCTTTTAAACTTTGGACTAAAACCCAGGGCACGTGCTCTTAATTTGGAAACCACCAGCTGGCCGCTAGTCCTATTGCTTGGAAGTTTTTTGCTCGGTCTGTGGATCTGATTCCCGTGCTCAGAACAGAACTCACCGTGCTGATCTTTTCATAGTTTGCAGCTTTGGAGGTTCTGACAGCGGCCCAGCTAGCCCAACTGACAGTTGCTCGTGGTGTCCTCTCCAATATCAGCTTAACGGAATTTGTTGCCCAAGCCCTCGGCCATCAGAGTGCCCTTTACATTGAGAGCTACTTGAATGAATTGGCTGGATTGCCCCTGGAGTCTCCGCTTGACCCCGAAGCCATGTATCTGATGCTGGAAACTATCCTGACCAAGGTGAAGGAGGCTTTTCCCGATCTGTGCTCGCCTTCCTTGAAAGATCTCTTCCAAGTGAAGCTCGCCAGATTCCTCCCTGTTGCCGATGAGAAGACGCTGGAGCTTTTTCCAACCCAAATCGGATGCACCGACTTCCATGACATGTGAGTTCAGGACTGAGTGGGAGGCAGAGTTTGGAAAGCAACGCTTCCAAAGTAATTCATTCCCACTAGCCGAAGGCCCCTTCCACACTACACTGTTATAGTGCTGCTATTCCACTGTCTACCTCTGTGGGATTCTGGGGTTTGTAGTTTCCTGAGGCCAAAAAGCTCTCTGGCTGAGAATTCTAAATGCCCCTCCCTAAATGTAAAATCCCAGGATTCCACAGGAGGTTGAAAGGGGAATAATAGCACTATAACAGTGTAGTACAGAAAGGGCCATAGTCGTCAGTCAATCATTTTATCGCGCTCTAGCAAACAGCCGCCACACAAACACAAAACTTAATTTACAACATTTTCAAAAAAGTAATTAGTCTACAAAAGAGAGATCTCTTTCCATACCCCTCCCCTTAAACTTTACAGCATGTAATTGCAGAGCCTTGACAATGGATGTTCTAAAGGATGCATATTTCACAGCATCAGATAACAGAAAACTAGCCTTCACGAAAGAAGGACTTCCCTTGAGAGGGTTCAACAAAGGATAACTATAGCCGTTTCCAAGGTCATTAGAAATAGGGCATTGGAGCAGTATTTGAGTCAAATCTTCTATTGAGGCAGAGCTACAACCTCTGTCCTTCGTAAGAGCACTCTTACATTGGCCCACCTGAGCTGCCAATGGAAGGACATTTAATCTTGCATGTAAAAAAAGCTAACCTCACTTTAATATTTGGAACGTTGACGAGGTAACTTGGAAAGGGTAGATGCAGTGGAATAAAAGAACATGAAATGTGTTGGATTGGCAGGACTTAATCTCAGTCATCTGCAATTGTATCTCAGGTAGGACTCCCAGAGCAATTGGGGAATCTCACCTGTTAGGATATTTAAAAAACGATGTGTTGCAGTTTATGGTTAACCAGGAAATGATGAGACCAGACAAGAGAATGGAATGAATATGGGCTGTTAGATTTGACCTCACCTCAGTTTGGCCTGGAAATGGGGCAAGGTGTGGGGGGGCAACCTAGTGTGAGTCCATTTGAGGCCAGGTGTCACTCTTTTAGCATCACGAACAAAAATTTGTGAGTATTCTTTGCGCTCCTCAGTGGAATGTATTCTGCTCTTCTTCTGTTGCAGCTACAAAGGGCTCAACGCTGTGCATCAGGAACTAAGTCCCGTGACCCAGATGGCCATCTTCAGACAGCGTCTCCATTTCCTTGAAGGACAACTTGCAAAGGAAGGTGCTGGATTCCTGCAGTTATTTCTCTTTCGTTTCCCTCTTGCTGCCCTGGCCGTGGAGGGAGGGAAGAAGAAGAAGCAGTGTCTGCTGGACTTAATACCCCCACTCTGCTGGCATTCTTTTTGCTTTTGCGGCACCTCTGAATTAGATCATAAGCCTGGCAACCAGCACGGTGTAGCAGTGGTTTGAGCATTGGATTGTGGCCCTGGAGGCCAGGGTTTAGTTTCCTGCTCAGCCATGGAAACCCACTGGGTGATCTTGTGTGTGTCACACACTCTCAGCCCCAGAAAACCCAATGATAGGGTCATCTTTGGGTCACCATAAGTCAGAAATGAGCAGGGAGCCTTTTTGTTGTTGTTTTACTTGTAAAGTTGCATGTGCAGTGAGCGGTGCCATACAAATAAATGATGGTGATAAGAATAATAATATGAGGGTGATGATGTTTTCTGCAGGATCTGCTTGCACGTTCACAGCCGCAAATGACAGACAGTGGCTGCTTGACAACTTTGGGCTCTCCAGGAGCTTTGCTGACTACAATGATTTCCTGCGCTTGAATCCCTCTTTCAGTGGGGTAAGTCGTGGCCTAAACAGGGACCAGATCCCTTCTGATTTTGGAAGCCAAGCAGGGTCAGCCCTGGTTTAGAACTGGATGGGAGATGGCTGGGAAATACTAGGTGCCGTAGGTTGCATGTCAGAGGAAAGCCATTGCAGACCACGTCTGGGGACGCCCTGCCCAAAAGAACCCCCTGAAATTCGTGGGGTTGCCATAAGTCAACTTGAAGACTCTCTCTCTCTCTCTCTCTCTCTCTCAGTGGAGATGCAAATTCCCCACTTCAGAGGTGGCTCATAGCTTCCATTTCAGTGGCACGGTGGCTCCGCTCCAGATACGATTATGATCTTCACTGGAGCTATTTAGGGTGCTAAACCTTGTCCCTGCAACCCACTTCAGTATCTTGGAGTGCTCCTTGGACATCCAGGGTTGATTCCCTGCCCTACTGGCTGGGCAGCTGCCACTCCCTGACTTCACTGATGCTCGCACGGTAAATTCAACAACATCCCCACAGTTGCTGCAATTGATTTTGGCACTTCTGAGAGTGTTTTTGGATGTTTCATCCAAGAATGCGATATTGAAAAATTGTGATCACGGTTACCTTTTTGCCTGGACCAATAAAAATATTTGCATTGGGTGCAACTGTTACACATTTTTGTGCCAAATGCAGGGAACAAAAATTTAAAAATACACTTGGGCTAAGATCCAGTTGGGCACCTAAAAATTGTAGAAGGTAGTCTTAGGGATAGATAGTTCACTGTCACCACATATTCATGAAGATCTCTGTATGCTTCAGGTGAGAAACTTCCCTCCTTTCCTGGACTAAGCACTAGAAGAGCTTCTAGCAGATAACTCTGAGCACCTTGCTTGTTCTTTTTGGGTGCCTTCAAGTCATTTCCAACTTTTTTGGCAAGATTTGTTCAGAGGGGGTTTGCCTTTGCCTTCCTCTGAGGCTGAGAGAGTGTAACTTGCCCAAGATCACCCAGTGGGTTTCCATGGCTGAGTGGAGATTCGAACCCTGGTCTCCATACTCATAGTCCAATGGTCAAACCACGCTGGCTCTCTCTAAGCAGTTTGCTTGCTGTTGTTGTGTGCCTTCAAATTGTTTCCAACTTATGGCAACCCTAAGGTGAAGTGATCACAGGTTTTTCTGGGGTTGAGAGTGTGTTTCACACTCAAGGTCCCCCTGTGGGTTTCCGTAGCTGAGCAGAGAATCAAAACCCTGGTTTCCAGGGTTGTAGCTTAATGCTCAACCCACTGCAGCACTCTGGCTCTTCTAAGCACCTTACCAAACGAGAAATCCCAGGATTTCTTAGGATGGAGCCATGGCAGCTAAAGTGGAATCAAGCTTCATAACTGGGTAGTGCAGAAACCTTCTAGCAGATCCTGGCTGACTTTGGTTGTAATGTGGAAGCTGAAGCAGATGACCTTTGGACTCAACCTAGACAGATTTTTTTACTGTCTTTCCAACAAGATACGAGGAATGTAACATGGTTGACAACATGTTCTTTCTTTTTTGCTTCCAGTTTGAAGTCTTAGATTTGCTGACAGCAACCCAGATAGGAATGTTGGTTGTCATCTCTGGGATCCTAACGGAGATGGAGGCAACAGCCAAGGCAGAGATGGAAGCAACAGAGGTGATGGAGATCTTCCAAAGCCGAAATATATCTGAGCTCCAGTCGTTCCTTCATGAAGTCAGTGTGCTTGCTGAACAGGTGAGTGACGCTCCCAGTGGATTTGGCTTGTTGAATGTGGCACACAGCCTTAGCTGGAATCCTCACAATACTTGGGTGGAAGGCATAAATTTTCCCAGGAAAACCACAGGGGTGGCTAGCGACTTCCACATTGGTTCTAGTCTGAACTTTGAGAAGCTATCTAAGGTCCTGGAGCCTATCCTCAAAATATTTATTCATGTGTTTGCTTATGTACTGAAATATTTCTATCCATCCTATATCATGGGATCTCAGGCGGCATACAACAAAATCAATTTAGATCAGCAGTTCTGAACCTTTTCTTTACCGCCTTTAAATATCTTTTGTTGCTGCGATCCTTCACGGACCCCTGGGCATTTCCATACCAGACTGTTATAGTGTGATGATTCCACTTTCAACATCCTATGGAATCCTGGGGTTTGCAGTTTCGGGAGGGGCCAGGCGGCCCCTCCCGAAACTGCAAACCCCAGGATTCCATAGGACGTTGCAAGTGGAATCATAACGCTATAACAGGCTAGTGTGGAAACAGCCCCTGTGATGATAGCGTGGCCCCCTGGCAGTCTGCAGACCTCAAGTTAAAAACAACTGATTTAGATAATT
This sequence comes from Iguana delicatissima, assembly GCA_948472985.1. NCBI lineage: Eukaryota > Metazoa > Chordata > Lepidosauria > Squamata > Iguanidae > Iguana > Iguana delicatissima. The sequence goes on along the minus strand of CAOKZL010000019.1, from coordinate 2,303,833 downwards.
CAATATGGACAGCTGACCATGGACAGCTCCTTTAAAGTTCAGACTAAAACCCAGAGTGGATTGACTGCATCCATTGACATTGGCCCTACCAGCTTCCATTGTTCACTCCCACTGGTGAGAGTAATTTGTCTTTCCCTTTGTCTGATGACTGCACTTTTCTTTCGTCTCCAGAGGAATATCAGAGAGATAACCAACGTGAATGTTCGGAGCACCATGCTAAAGGGCATTTTCCAGGTCCTGCAGCTTCACTTCGCCTCCACAGAGAGCATGGATTTAGAGTCCTGGTTTGGAGGGATCTTGGCACTTTATCTGCCTTCAGTCACAGCAGACGAGCTGGAGAGCCTCCTTTCTTTGTCAAACTGCACACAGTTACAAACCATGTAAGTTACATCTGCTGAGTGGTCCCTGTGGTGCACCTTTTGGGGTCACAGCATGAGCGGGGGCAGTATAGTATAGTGGTTTAAGACCAGGGCTCTAGGAGACCAAAGTTTAAATCCCCACCAGGCCTTGGAAACCCACTAGGTGATTCAGGCAAGTCACACTCTCTCAGCCTCAGAAGAAGACTCTAGCACGATCGATCAATCAGTTCAGGGGATTTAGGGCTGTCTTCCCTGGCTTAGGCATATTGGAGTACCGTTCCCATTAACAACGTCCAGCATAGCCAGGATTGTAGAACGCCGGTTAAAAATAAGGGGTACGGAAGTGCCTGCAGCATTTTCTGTGATATGAGGATTCAGCCTTTGCTTAAGGATTCTTAAAGACTCTCTTCTTGCCCAACCCTCCAAACCGGAAGAGATGAAAACTCAAGAGTTCTATGGAACGTGTGTGGACAGTCCGTAAGGCAACCACAACAGAGCTTCACTGATGTTACCCTCTTTTGATATTTTGCAGAGTGAAAGGACTGGATGATGCCTTTGATTTAATGACCCCAGAGACAAAGACTGGGGTAGCCCAGTGGATTGTTCGTGCCCTTCTAAAAATAGGTGAGCCTTTTCTGTCCTGCTTTTCTAACTTACAAGCAATACTCAGAGCACTGCGGAAACAATCTAGCCAGCTCTTACACTGTGGTGGGCAGGCCCAGGGTCCAATTTTTGGCCCTTTGAGGTTTGTAAAGGCTGTCAAAAGACCAAAGAACGGCGAGGCGGCCAGAAGTCTTTTGCTTTTGGAGAAGAAAAGGTTAAGAGGTGACATAATGGCCAAGTTTAAATATTTGAAAAGATGTCATATGGAGGATGGAACCAGACTGTTTTCTGCTGCTCTGGAGACTAGGGCCGTTTCTGCACTTTAATTCCACTTTCATCCTCCTATGGATCCTGGGCTTTGCAGTTCAGGGAGGGCCCTTTAGAATTCTCAGCCAGAGAGCTCTTTGGTCTCAGGAAACTACAACGCCCAGAATTCCATGGGATGTTGAAAGTGGAATAATAGCACTATAACAGTGTAGGGCAGAAATGGCCGAGGACATGGAACAGTGGCTTCCAACTGGAGCAAAAGAGATTCTACCTAAACATTAGGAAGAACTTCCTAACAACACGAGCAGTCTGACTGTGAAATACGCTGCTGCCTGGGAGTGTGGTGGAGTCTCCTCCTTCTGAGGTTTCTCAACAGAGGCTGGATGGCCATCTGTCAAAGGGAGGGCTTTGACTGTAGCCATTTCCGCACGAGGCTGTTATAGCGCTATGATTCCACTTTCAGCGTCCTATGGAATCCTGGGGTTTGCAGTTTCGGGAGGGGCCGGCCAGCCCCTCCCGAAACTGCAAACCCCAGGATTCCATAGGACGTTGAAAGTGGAATCATAGCGCTATAACAGCCTTGTGCGGAAATGGCCTGTGTCTTCCTGAATGGCAGAACGGGGTTGGACTGGATAGCCCTTAGGGGGTTTAAACACTGACAAATTATTGTTACGTGCATAGGCACTTTTCAACTTTGGAAATGATTCTGCTTGCAATTTCAGACTGCCAGAGGACAGGAAACTGGTTGTCCCTCAATTTTGGGAAATTCAAGGCCACGGCGAACATCACGGATCTGATGGCTATCGATCCAAATTTCAATGCAGTAAGATCATTAGGGATGCTGCCCAGACCCACTCCTGGCCAATATGTTACCACACCAGCATAAAGTCTCACGCTCCTCCATTTGTATCCCTCTTTTCTCCATCCAAGACCATCTACCTGGGGGACCTCTCGGCAGTCCAACTTGCTCAGCTGACCACAACAGAAGGAGTGCTCAGCTCCCTGGATCAAGTGGAGAAGATCTTCACTCAGCTAGCCCAGCTGCCCGATCTCAAGGATTTAGCAGCTTTCTGGGACGAGTTCAACATCGCTTTTGAAAAGGTACTCCTCTCAGGGGCACAGAGTCCAACAAGGGGTTGACGTGGACTCCCTGACCCAGCATTACAAGATAGGATTTCATAGAAAAGGAAAGAGATGCCGTGGTAGCTTGAACCACTTTGGTCCTCTAGTCATTAGATGGAATCTATTCATTGGAATCCTGTCTGTGTTTTATGTGGGTGTTGAGTTGGGCATTTTTGTCCAGTTTGGAAAGGGACATATTCAGTTCAATGCTGTGGAGCCAGAATGGAACATGTGGCGCTTTAGTGCATGGTTATGCATTGTTCACTGGTGCGTGATTCTGTATTGTGCAGTGCGTTGCACATTGATGTCCATGCACTTTGCACATGCAGATATGTTTGCACATTTAGTTGTCTGGTTGGTTGCACGACAGTGCAATTCCTAACTGGGGTAACTGGGTGATTGCTGTGTAACTCCATGACTGCAAAGTTCCACTCTTTCTGCCTGATGTTGGGTCCTGGTCTTTGCTTGCCCTCTGTGCAGAGCTGTTTCAGTGAATGTCTGTGGTTGGAAGGAAGCTTGGAGTGGGAAAAAGTCCACTATCCAGGCCTTTTCCTCAGCCTGCATAGCAAAGCTGTCTCCTGCCCTTGTCTGATCACGGCCTTCCCTTCCCTCTTCAGTAAGCACAATACTAACTTTTGTCAGGCTAACCGGAGAGATGTAAAGTTTCAGGAATCGAGATTGAGGGTCCCCAGGTCTTTGCCTCAGGTAAGGTCTTCTGCATCGTGGAGAAAACCCCATCCTAGGCCAGCAGATGGGGGATGAAGACTGGTATCTGTATTAACAGCTTCTAGAACATCGCTGGGAAGTAGTGGAGTTCTAGTTGTTGTTGTTTTTCCAGGTGGGGTCTGCTTTGAGGCTACACTTGCTTAGGCATGCATGAGCCAGCGGAGGCCACTTTGGGGCAGAATGGCTGTCCTTAACGACACTGATTTCTCTCTGGCTTTTAACAATGGAGCACTAATTGTTGTTGTGTGCCTTCAAGTCATGTCTGACTTATGGCAACTCTAGCATGGGGTTTTCTGGGGCTGAGAGTGTGTTTCCATGGCCAGGTGGACAATCCATGGTCTCCAGGTCTAGAGCTTGAACCACTGCCCATGCTGACCAAGTAGGATTTGAAGCGGGGGGGTGTCTTCAGCTGGCTTGATCTTGGCAGGAAGAAGAAACCAGGGCGGGCAGGAATGTCTTACAGATTTGGCCACATGGCTTTTGAGAAAGACCCAGTTTCTGAGGTCAAAGGCATGCAAAATTGGACATGATGTTTCCTCCAGAAGAACTGTGGGATTTGTAGATCAATGAGGGTATTGTAAAGTCAAGCAGGAAGGATCAGAGAGGAATCTGACATCCACCCCCCAGGAATATTACACACAAGTAGTTGTGTGTGCAATTACTATAGGATGATTAAGATAATGTCAGTGTTGATGCCATAATTTTTCATACAGCTGTGGGGATATAACCGGATACTTCTCTCATCCCTGCCTGTTTGCCATGAGGCACGGGATGGCTGCTTGGGGCAGATTCAAGGGCTTTCCAGTAAGTAGTGGGGGCTTTGAGTGTTGTGGAGGGAGGAAGAGAGTACCAAATCCTGCAACACACATCCACAAAAATGATGTGTAAGGGACACTTTTGCATGTGTAAGAGAGAATTCCAGCCTAGGTCAGACTCTGATACCCACGACGTTTGGTAGGCCTAGCAAGAAGGAAAGAGGAAAACTCTCTCTTGCCAACAAAGGGCCCCAAATTGAAAACAGCAAGCAGAGCCTCGCTGTTTGTTCATTCTTTCTTCCTCTTCTCTATGCCGGCTCACACAAGGTTGTGACAGTCTTTCTTCCCTATTGTAGCCTAGTTTTGTCCACGAGTGGAATATCTCCATGCAAGTGAGAGGCCACATGCTCACCAAGACGATGGAGCAGTTGCGTGTGGCATTTCCAACCTTCACAGACGCCGATTACCAGCTTTGGTTTGAGAAGAGGCTCGTGATTGTTCTGCCAGGTGTGACGGCGGCTCTCCTCAAGCAACTACCCACCGATCTCTCCTGCGAAGCGTACAAGTCTGTGTGAGTCCTTTGCTTGTTCTCTCCTTCTGGAGGAAGGGGACGCTTTTACTCAGAGGCAACTGGTGGCTAATCCCATATCAGTGGCATGGTGGACATGGCAATGTCAGAACGTGAGAGGAGTTTCCAAGGTGCTGGACCCTATCTCCAACTATGTTCAGCTCCTAGGCTAGCTCCAAAAATGTTCTAACTGAAATGAGCTGGCAACCATATTCCCCTTCAGGTATTTTGGTCTGCAACACATGGCATTGCTTACCATTGGCTATGCAAATGAAGGCTGCTGGGAGTTGCAGTTTACCAACATCTGGAAGGCTGCATGATTGGACCAAAGCCTGGAAAAGATTTCCCACCCTACTGACAGGGGAATCACCGTCTGCCCCACATTCTTTATGTGTTATTTATTGTTCTTTCGGAAAGAGAGAAGGGAAAACAATGTGCTCATAAATTGATCATCCTCACACTGAGGCTAATTTTGAGTTTCCCATCCTCTTGTCATGCTTTCCTGGATCTGTTGGTGCAACTGAATGGGTTCAGGGACGATACATAAGTTTGCAGTAAAGGTCACAATACTAACCACCATTTTCCTTCCCAGGATTGCTGGACTGGACAGCGTCTTCTCTGAAATCCCACCAGAAAGGAGGATGGATGTCATCAACTACATCATGTCCTTCCTAACCCAGAAGTCTCAGACCACTGGTAATTAATTTGAGAGCATCAAAGCGGTCTCAAGAAGGTTAAATTTGGCTAGGGAGTCATTGGAACCAGAAATAAAGGCATGACTTGAAATCTACAGACCTTTTCTTTCGACTCACCACAGCCCATTCACACTAAGCTATAGACAATTCTATGATTCTACTTCAGTTGCTAGGGCCGTGACCCAACAGAGGAGGCTGGTGGCTTCCACGTCAGCAAATGTATGGGAGAGATGAATCTGCTCTGGGTTTTAGTCTGAACTTTAAATAAGTTGTCCATGGCCTGGAACCCTGTCTCCCAAATGGGTTCAGGATCTTTAAAGAAACGATTGAAGTCCATACTAAGACCTGGTTTGGAGTCACTGCCCGACTGCCATGGGAACCAACTAGACTCCCTGGGATTAAAGACCCTCCTCAGGCCAGTTGTGAGGCTGAGACTCCATCCCCACATCCTCACTGATGTCGCGTTCTTCTTTGTGCCCAAGCAGAATTTCATGGGCCTTGGCCTCTGACAGGACAAGTGAGTTGTCATGACTTTTGTCTTGGGATCTTCCTTGCAGGCCCGGCTTGCTCTGGCCAAACGACTCCCAGAAGCTGGCTCCTCGAATTCTTTGGGAAGTTCTCTGTGGAAGTGCCATACTCTCAGCTGGTTTCGTATTACCACCAACCTTTCGATGCTGTAAGTGTTTCCAAAGACTGGGACGTGTGTGGCTTAATTTACACCGAGGGAACCAACGGGAGGATTTCTGAAACCCTAGAGTTAGCATTTCTCCATATATTTATATTTCCAGTACACAGTTTTGGCTCTATTGACACCAAGCCAGATTGGGGACATGACGGTCCATTCCCAAACTCTGACTAGCATGGATCTAGCAGTGCGCCTGGTGGATTTCTTCCAAGAATGCAGCGTCGATGATGTCCAGATGATCCTGAAGGAATTCACTAAGGCTGTAACTCAGGTACCTCTCCCTGCCCCACATTTCAAGTTTTTAATTTTTTGTCTGTTGTACCACTCATCATTTTTATAACTGAGAGTAAGAGAGAGAAAATTGGCTTTTAAAATCTATAAAAATCTGGATGCAATCGATTTGCAACTTTTGGCACTGTTTCAGGAAACATGAGAAAGTAAATTTCTTCAAATAATTCCCCCCCCATTCAAATTAAACTTTCAAACAAAGTGGGTAACAATGCACATTAAAATAGGGATAGAGGGTCTTGCTCGTAGTGGAAAATAGGATTTTAAAAGAACTAGCAGAGGTCATTGCGGAACCTCTTGCTGTAATCTTTGAAAACTCTTGGCGGACCGGAGAAGTTCCGGCAGACTGGAGGAGGGCAAATGTTGTCCCCATCTTCAAGAAGGGAAAAAAAGAGGACCCAAATAATTATCGCCCAGTCAGCCTGACATCAGTAACTGGAAAGATCCTGGAGCGGATCATCAAACAGTCAGTTTCTAACTACTTAGAAAACAATGCTGTAATTACGAAAAGTCAACATGGATTTCTCAAAAATAGGTCATGCCAGACTAATCTTATCTCTTTTTATGATAGAGTTACTTGCTTGATAGATGAAGGGAATGCTGTGGACATAGTATATCTTGATTTCAGTAAGGCCTTTGACAAAGTTCCCCATGACATTCTTGCGAAGAAGCTAGTAAGATGTGGGCTGGACAGGGCTACTGTCAGGTGGATTTGTAACTGGTTGACTGACCGTACCCAAAGGGTGGTCACCAATGGCAGATTCTCATCCTGGAGAGAAGTGACTAGCGGGGTGCCACAGGGTTCTGTCCTGGGCCCGGTGTTGCTCGATATCTTCATTAATGACTTGGATGAAGGAATAGAGGGCACGCTGATCAAATTTGCAGATGACACCAAATTGGGAGGGGTTGCTAATACGCCTGATGACAGGAACAAAATTCAAAAGGACCTGGACAGATTGGAGAGCTGGGCCAAGGCTAACAAAATGAATTTCAACAGAGAGAAATGTAAGGTCCTACAGTTAGGCAGAAAAAATGGTATGCAGAAATATAGGATGGGGGACACGTGGCTGGCTAACAGCACGTGTGAAAAGGATCTAGGAGTCTTCATAGACCACAAGCTGAACATGAGTCAGCAGTGTGATGCGGCAGCCAAGAAGGCCAACGCAATTCTTGGTTGCATCAATAGGAGTATGGTGTCTAGATCGAGGGAGGTATTGGTACCACTTTATTCTGCATTGGTTAGACCTCATCTTGAATCCTGTGTCCAGTTCTGGGCACCCCAGTTCAAGAAGGATATGGATAAGCTGGAGCAGGTCCAGAGGAGGGCAACCAAAATGGTGAGGGGCCTGGAAGCCATGCCCTATGAGGACAGACTTAGAGAGCTGGGTGTGTTTAGTCTGCAGAAGAGAAGGTTGAGAGGGGACATGATAGCCAGGTTTAAATATTTGAAGGGATGTCATGTCGAGGAGGGAGTGGGCTTGTTCTCTCCTGCTCTTGAGACCAGGACAAGGCGCAATGGATGCAAGCTGCGGGAGGGGGGATTCCACCTGAACCTCAGGAGGAATTTCCTGACGGTCAGGGCTGTCCGGCAGTGGAATGTGCTGCCACGGAGTGTGGTGGAGTCTCCTTTGTTGGAAGTTTTTAAGCGGAGGCTGGATGGCCACTTGTCGGGAGTGCTTTGAGGGTTTTCCTGCATGGCAGGGGGTTGGACTGGATGGCCCTTGTGGTCTCTTCCAACTCTACATTTCTATGATTTTATGATTCTAAAATATAGGCTTGGCTCATTTATCATTAAGTAGATAATGTAAACTAAACTAATGTAAACTAAAGTAGACCCATTGAATCAATGGAATTTTCACACCGTGGGGTATTTTGTCTTTCTTGGCTAGGGTGAGAAAGTTCAGAAGCATCCGTCACATTCCTTCTCCCAGGCTGGTTCAATTTCTGTATAGGGTGCCATTGTGTAGTTTGCCTCAGACAGCAAAATCTCTTGGGCAGGCCTCAAGCAAGGAATGCGTGCTGAGATGCATCTACAGAAGATGGCAGTAGGAATGAGGCCATTGCCCCCCAAGGAAAAAGAAATCTCCCCTCCCAAATGAAGTTTCCTTTCAGACCCCAAATTTTCTAGCACTGTAGCATAGCTTAAGGTTCCCCTGGAAAAGAAGCACTTGATGGGGGGTGGCAGAAGAAACTCACAGGTAATCAGATTTGTGAAAGTGAAACCCGCAACTGTGGAGGGCCAGCTGTATTCACTTTCTGTTTTAACTCTCTTGCAGCAAAAGGTGGTCATCCTCCCAAACGTTGAAGTTGCTCAGTTGCTCTTGGCAAAATATTTGGCTCTTGCGTCTCCTCAGATGGAGGCTTTCTCCACCACCGACTGGAATGCCACTTTCCAGGAGGAACTCCGCTTCCTTGCTTTTGCGGCCAATGCAACAACACTTGCCTACTTCATCCCTCAAAACTATGAATCCTACACTGCCATGTAAGTCTTCTATAGATTTTTTTTGGCTACTGCTTTGCATATTAATTAGCCACTTGGAGTTAAAGAGACATGGGGAATTTGCAAAAAGTCTCCTGATTCGACTGAATTTTATCCCCACCAAAGATGATGAAATCTGGTACCATTTGCCTCAGTGTTGTTTCATCATCTTTCTTGCTTGTGTGTCATGACAGTGTTGCTGGGTTTAGTGGGGTGCATTCCCAAATGGCAGAACCCTCGAGGAGAGATGTTGTGCTCTGGATTTTGCAGAACCTCAAGGCTCTAAAAGGTAACTTGATGGCAAAATCATAAAGGATCTACAGAGAAGCCTCCTTGCATCAAGAACCCGATGCCCAAGGCTCAAATTAAACGTTAAAAGAAAAGGGGTGCTTCCAATCACTAATCCATTTTTTTTTTCTCCACAAGGAGATTTCCTCAGAGATGCTTGCCTCAGTGATTATACTTGCTGAGGGTTTATCTTCCAATGACCAATCACAAAACAAAGTGCATTCTAAATTCAAGAGGAAAATCTTGTGCTTTGACAAACAGACATCTTTCACCACTAGGGGGAGCAACTCTTCTTAGTATATGCATATGTGCTTTGTTTGAGTCTCAAACTTCTCTAACAGATTTGTCCCCTTAAAAATATACCTGAGGGTTGCAGTCCTGAAAATAGAAAGACTTTTCAGACTTCCAACGACAACAATTTTCCATATTGGATGGATGCCTGTAGGGTAGATGTCCCTTGAAGAGGCAGAAGGGAAAAGTTAGGTTCTCCAAGACGGGACATACTGACAATGTAATAAACAACAAATGCGCGTATCTTCAAGTGTTTCACAAATCTTCTTCTTGCTTAAGCAGGAGACCCCACGGAGCCCACTGCTGAATGGATCCAGTCTGCGTGGGGGTCATTTTTCCGGGATGCCACCTTAGAAGAAGTGAAATCCACCAACGAGGACTTCGATCCTGTAGGTTTGCTTTGCTGATTAACCTATTTGGAAAGCCAATTTCTAACCATATTTAGAAACAAAGTTCATATTTTAGAAACAATAGTCCTGTTTTTCATGAGTTAGATCAGAAATCAGAGTAAGATAATACCTTTGTTAGACCACTAAAATTTCATTTAAAAAGCAAGTTTTTGAGTCTCACAGAATCCTTTATCAGGCTGAGTATTAACCTTGTAAATTTTGTAACATCTACATTGATGAAAGATGCTGGAAGACTCAAAAGCTTGACTTTTTAATTATATTTCAGTGGTCTAATAAAGGCGCTACCCGACTCTGTTGAACTTTCTATATGTGTTCAGCAAACAGTTTGTGTGTTCCTTTTGTGTGCGTCAACATAAATTGTAATATGTATATTTAAAAAAAAGAAGATAAGAAAATGAATTAAAACGGCTAGTGGCTGACCATTCTCCGTGTTTTCTAGTTTCCTGTTTTAGGACTCCTAAGTGTCAGCCAGCTGGTAGAGTTTGTCACCCTATCAGATGCGTTGGTCAATGTGACTACAATGACCCACATCCTATCGAGCTTGGAGACAGGAGGCTCTGAAATCCCACTCTCCAAAATGGACGAATTCCTGATGGAGTTCAATTTGCTGATTGAACAGGTAAGTGATAAAGCAGCAGGTAGGCAGGGGGTGTCTTCTTTCTTTCGACACTCTTGGAGTGTGTAGGTCTGTAGCCTAAACCATATTTTGTTTTTCCTCTATTATCTCTGTTGACAGGAGTATATCTCAGATTTCAGAAATGCTGAGGTGAGATTGGAAATGTTGACCACTGTTTTTACAAACCTGGCACGCTATTTCTATAAGTTCACCGCCTTAGACTACCAGGCCTGGTTCTTGGAGAAACTGAGATTCCTTTTGCCCAGCATCAACGGGGATCTGCTCCAGCTGATACCCCTTGAGGTCAGCTTTCCCGCCTACAAAGCCATGTAAGTGTGAACTTCCATTTGCACCTGTGCCAATTCAGACAGTCTGTTCAAATTTTCACTGGTCCATTAGAGGAGAGCAAACAAAATTAAATCCTGCTGTGGATAATACCAGTGGGATCTGGGGACACTGAAGTCTGTGGGCTGCTGAATCCACTCTTGCTTTTAGTCTGAACTTCAAACAAGCTGCCCACAAGTGCTGAAACTATTGCTCAGCACTCCGGATAGCTCCTGGAGCTATGGGGAAGTGACCGTTTTGGGCTTCAGATTCCCGTTGCCCATGCTGCTTAGGAGCTTCTGGGAGCTGTAGCCCCAAATTGGGTAACCTTTCCAAGATCAAAAAAGGATCTTTAAACAGATCTACCATGGTTTTTATCCTTTCTGTGTCCTTGGGATTAAAATTTACAGAAGTAGGTATCCCTGATAAGGCATAGCACTTCTCCATCTTGCCTTCTTCAGTGGTTCTCAACCTGTGGGTCCCCAGATGTTTTTGGACTTCAGCTCCCAGAAGCCCTGAGCATTGACCATAGTGGCTGGGGCTTCTGGGAGCTGAAGTCCACAAACATCTGGGGACCCACAGGTTGAGAACCAGTATATTAGTTGGTTTTCACATTCAGTAAAGACCATTGCCTTTTGCAACTCTAGGTTTTGCCGTTTAACTTCTCCCCTGCCCTATTTGTTTGCAGCTTTGGAGGCTTGGACCAAGTCTACCCAGAATTACCTGAAGAGACCTCTGTCCATGTTTACAACTTGATGAAGACAATCATGGAACTCCAACTCAGTGTCTCAGGTCATATTTTCATGAAAGTCAACACCATAACATGGGCCTATAATTCTAAAGTTTCCTGTAGTGAATTGGGCCTCTGCCATCAACCACTTGGATTTTACAGTCCTTCTTAGCACTGTGGCCAAAAGAAATTAACAGGCCTACTTTTGGGCAACTTGACAGCTTCGTGAGAAGCCAATGAGAGGCAACAATCTATACCCATCAAAAGTGATACCTTTGTGGCCAGATACAACCTCAGAATAGAGGTGGACAGTTGCTAAAGTTTGGGGTGTCCATAGCACCCTGGAGGGCTTTACCCATCCCATTCTTACCTCCTATGTGTCCCCCCAACCAAAAAAAAAATCATAGAATCGGAGGAGACCACAAGAGGCATCCAGTCCAGCCCCCTGCTATGCAGGAACACCCATCAAAGCATTCCCAACAGATGGCCAAAATGGCCGGAGGGACTCCTAAGCCTCAGAAGGAAGGGGTGCCCTTGGCCATTTTGCCCCAAGTTCCAGCATTTGGGATCCTCTCTTACCACGTTAAAGGACTGTACAGGCTTTTTTGTTTTGTGTTTCAAACCAGGAGATGGCTGGACTTCTAGTCACAGAAAGTAGTTACAGGTTACTTCCTGTTCTGAAGAAAAAGTCTTGGAAGCAAGTGGCGCAGAATCATGGCACACTGGCCATTAGCAGCCATTCGCTGGTCATTAGTTATTAGACATTCCAGGGCCAAACCCAATCTTACAATCCCAGCTTTGGGGGGCTTGGGGGGAAAGATGGAGACCCTTGATGGGGAGCTGCTAAATTACCCTGGGGGCCATATCCTGCCTGTAAGGTGCTCTTTTCTCAAATGAAGCAGTGTTACAACCATTTGGATATGCAGTAGTTAGTTTAGAGCAATGGTTCTCAACCTGTGGGTCCCCAAATGTTTTTGGACTTCAGCTCCCAGAAGCCCTGAGCATTGACCATAGTGGCTGGGGCTTCTGGAAGCTGCAGTCCACAAACATCTGGGGACCCACAGGTTGAGAACCACTGGTTTAGAGCAAGGGTGGAGAAAAGTGTGGTCTATGAATTGCATGTGGCCCCGAGATCTCATTTCATGACCCTCACAGGCTTGCAAGAGAGCCCTTTCTTGGCGAATTTTTTTTACCCCTAAACAGACCAACGTGGCTCAAAATTGCTGCAAAATTGATGGTTTGACCTCTCAAATGACCCAACTCGTGCACGTGAACAAGGCTGAAAATGAAAGAGGAAGTGGTGTGAGGTCATTTCCAGCCATAGCGAGAGATGGCGTTGCCTACGACAAAGGGTCGAGGAGGAGAATGGCCACCCCCCCCTTTTTGGTTGCCCGCCCTTATGGGAGAGGTGGGACCCTGTGGTTGTGGCATGGTGTCCAGTTAAGTCCACTGCTGTGAATACATGAGTAATGGAGAACCAGAACAAGAGCCAAATTAGAACTTGATGGAAGAGGATATCTACTGGGAATCATGCGTGGAAAGACAGGATTCTCTGTCAAAATATACATTTCTGAAAAACCTCTCTCTCTCTCTCTCTCTCATTTTTAGGAGTAGCATTTTCTGGTGCATATGACAACAGCCAGAGCTTCCTGGAACTAATCTTTTACAGATTTGTACATTTTGCTACTTATGCTGACCTTCTCGGGTTGTACAAGGATTTTAACGGGGTAGGTGAATATAAGCATTCTTCAGCAAATACTTTATACAACCCTTTTATGTGAGCTGGGGAGCTTTTTATTTATTTATCAATCTGTTTTTAAAATTCCACATTGGTATGGGATTTTATAATTTTATATGTTTTTAATGTTTTTAACTTATTTTTGGAAGTCATCTTGAGTCCCATTCTGGGAGAAAAGGTAGCATGCAAATATAATTGGTTAATTAATTACTTAATTAATTAATTAATAGCAGTCTGCCAATTTTTTAATCCAGATAGACAGGATATCTTCATTTCTTTAAAAGCTAAGCTTGGAAAAGATGGGTGGGGCATGCTGGAAGTTGTAGTCCAAAATTACTCTCCTAAGCTCTGTTTAAAGGTTTCTCTTTCTATTTCTTTTAAAGATCACTTTTAGTTTAAAAAGCAGTTTTTACCTAAATAAGGGCTGACTGGTTCACCAGTTTGTATTGTAGTTCATGATATCAATAAGTAATTTGAAGTGTGTGTACATGTGTGTGTGTTTGTCAGTGTGTGTATATATATAAAAATGAAGACGGACAATATACCCCTTCTTCTTCTGCTCCCCCATTCCATGAATTGGTCTGTGATCTCTGGAATCCATTTTTCTGTGCATTTGCTCTCACAGTATGAAGTCCTCCCCTTCCTCTCCCCGAAGCAAATGGGGAAATGATGGTTCTTACCAAGGCCTTCAGAGATGAACTCCTGGCTGTCCAGATCTTGGTGGAATTAGAGAAACGTCCCTTGGAGGAGCTACAGAGCTTCATGGCTGAGTTCAATGCTGTTGCAAAACAGGTAATATGCCTAATCTTCCTGATCCTTCCTCTCACTTGGGCTGAGCTCCGACATCCTGCTTTCTTAGTCTGTGCTTATGGAGTTGCCACAGTGGTTGTGCTCATCACCCTTCTGATGGACTCCCGTGCTGGGTGACCTCTTGCATGTCTCCCGGTGTGGCAGCTTGGTGTCTCATCGTGCGATGGCTTGGGTCCCAGTTATTGGAAGGATGACTCCCTTTAGGATCCCAATAGAGCTCTGAGATCATCCAGAGAGGCCCTTCTCTCTCCATCCCATCATCTTCTCAGGCTTCTTTGGTAGGAACAAGGGAGGGGGCCTCTCAACATCATGCCTGCAATCCTGAACAGTCGCTTTCAGTCAGCGTGTAGACAATACTGGGTTGGAAGACCCAATGGTAGGATTTCCTTTGCTCTTCCTTACTTGGGGTACATAAGAAGCTCTATTAGGCTTGTCAACATATCAGGCTGCATTTTTCAAGGAAATGGCACCCTAAATCCTCCCAATTTCTTCTTTAAGAGTTAGAGCAGCAGTTCTCCAACTGGAAGGAGACACGGTTGGACTTCATCTCCCAGAATTCCTAAGTACTGGCCATGCTGGCTGGGACTTATGTGAGTTGAAGTCCGGCAACATCTCCAATCTCTCCTTCCCCGCAATGGAAAATCACTGAAGACAATGTCCTCCGCCCTAGATTTGGATGTTGCTGGAGAAACTAAGAATGCTGTTTATATTTTTATGTTGTATGGAAACAGTATCTTTCCATTCCTGTTGCAGAAACAGTTGACTGCCCTCCCTAACACTGGGATCCGGGACTTAATCTTCGAGACGGTCTTCAGGGCGCTCAAGTTCAGCACCTTTTCTGCTGAGCAATACTTCTTCTGGTTTGGTGATCAGCTCCAGCTCCTCCTGCCGTCTCTCTCTCCGAAAGACCTGCAGCGGATCCCTCTTGATATCGACTGCCAGTCCCACCAAAATCTGTAAGTCTGGGAGACCCACTCTGCTTCCGCCATCATTGTGCCCTGAAAAACACAACTGATGCCTTCTAATTTTGGAAGCTAATCAGGATTGGGCCTGGCTGGTCATTGGATGGGAGAGCACCAGGAGAGAAGACCAGAGATCTCCAAGGAGGGAGAACAGGCAGGGGAGGCTGCTAGATGCCATTTTGGGGGGATTGGTGAGTCTAGTCTGGGACTTGGATAGTTTTAAAGCAGTGGTTCTCAACCTGTGGGTCCCCAGATGTTCTTGGACTTCAGCTCCCAGAAGCCCTGAGCATTGACCATAGTGGCTGGGGCTTCTGGGAGCGGAAGTCCAAAAACATCTGGGGACCCATAGGTTGAGAACCACTGCTTTAAAGGAACTATCCATTGTGCTGAATGTATATGGGGAGTTGGAGTTCAGTACCTTGGAGATGGTTCCCTTAACATGGAGTGGAGTGGAGTCACTGCCCCGTCACCTTTGTTCTATTCTGCTGACTTTGTTCTGTGGCACAGCCTCTTTCTCTTGCTCTGTTTCAAAGGGCATGGACAATTATCAGGATTTGAGAATCCAGTTTCATCTCTTCTCTTCCTCTCCCTCAGGGTGACAGCGATGGACAAAGTGTACAACCATTTCACAGAAGAGCAAAAGAAGGCCATCCATGGGAGAATACTGAACTTCTTGGAAACTTATCAGATGGAACAAGGTATAGGAAAGAAAGCATGGGTGTTCTTGGCACTTCAGAGCATGATGTAAAGAAAAGCCCAGGCGGAACACAAAGAAGTCCCTCTGCTCCAGTATCTGGCTTCCCACAATGGTCAACCACCCTGTTGCTTGTGGTTAGAAGGTCCTTTCAATAGATATCCTGTGCCTTTTAATTTTCCACAATAACAATAATAATAATAATAATAACAGTGTAGTTGCTTTTAAACTTCACTGTGTTTTCAATATTATAACTTGTTGCTGAGCCAAGCTTTTTGTCCAGAAAATACCTTCTCTTGCCCAGTGTTAACAGGCCTACAATTCCATGCTGCTTCATTAGGAACGGGGAATCTTCTGGTGTCGCTAAGTACAAATTTTGGCATGGTTTTCCTGGTAAACAAAACTCCTGTCATCTTCTAGGTGCTACATGTTTTCCAAATGCCAACAGCAGCCAGTGGCTACTCAGCAACTACGGCCATTTCAGTGCCTTTGCCACCCTTGCCGAATTCTTGTCAGTGAACACGGATTTTAACAGGGTGAGTGAATCTTGGCAATTGTGGAGAACACACGGCTGGTGAACAGCCAGATTGGAAGTCTTTGGGATGAAGATGAGTATTGGTTGCAGGTGGCTTCCATGTCAGTGGAACATGGAATCTTCTCTGGGCTTTAGTCCACACTTGGCAGGAGTTCTCCAAGAAGCTGAGCCTATTTCTGAGAGACCATTCAAAACCTTGAATCACTTCTTTAAAACACACATTTGCTTTCCCCCTGACATGGAAGCCACCAGCCAATACTGGAAGTGGGGATGGGTACAAGGTGGAGCACCACTTGAGCTGGGGGAGCTGCTACAAGGAACAAGAAGCGCCCTGGAAGCGTATTTCCTATCCAGGTGGATAAAGCCATCTTTGTTGTTGTTCTTGCATGCCTTCAAGTCCTTTGTAACTTACGTGATGCACAAGCTAACTCCAAGTTCCAGTAATTAAGCTTAGAAGTTGCGAAGCTCTATTCAGAGCGGTAAAATAACAACAGTACACTTTGACCATTACCATGACTAAAAAAGCGTTGACTATGCAGAGCTATATAAGCCATCCTAAGGTGAACCTATCATGGGGTTTTCTTGGTGAGATTTGTTCAGGGGTTTTTTTCCTTTGCTTTCCTCTGGGGCTAGAGAGCGTGAATTGCCCAAGGTCCCCCAATAGGTTTCCATGGCCAAGCACTGTTTCAACACTCCAGGATTGTTGATTAATGATGCTCAAACCTCGACACCATGCTGTTTCTCTCAAAGCTCTCTTAATTTACCCCAATTCACCAGCAATGGCAGCAGGTGGGCCCAATATCAGGTTCAGCACCTTAGAGCTGTTTACAGGTAGAACCTGGATCTCAGAAGAATGCCATAAAATTGAAATAGATTTAATGGATGATTGAAAACAGGTATTCATATTGATAAAGAATCAGGCAAATAAAACAAAGTGATATTTAAATCAGTTAGATCTCTTTGTTTTATTTGCCTGATTCTTTATCAATATGAATACCTGTTTGCAATCATCTATTTAAATGACAAGTGAAATGTCTGTGATTAGATTTCAGCAATGGGTGAACTCTCTGCAAGCCAGCTGGCTGAACTGGTGTGGGAACCAGAAACACTGACTGATGGGGACGTCATCATGGAAATCATGAGCAATTTGGACACCGTGGGAGACCTTGCCGAATTCCTGGACAAGCTGAACATTATTGCTGGGGTAGGGGACTGAGCACTGCGGGGGTCATGCACAGAATCAATAGAGTTGTAAGGGACTTCATAGACCACCTAGCACAATCCCTCTATCAGAGTAAAGGCTCAGAAAAAGGTATTTGGGAGAAGACATAAAATGGTTGCCCATTAGAAGCTGTCAGTCAAAGACCTAGAGGGTCCTTTCAGATCAACAGATGGAATCCACCTTGCTCCTCTATCAGCTCCTCATTCCTGCTTCCCAAACTTTGATGGAGATGAAAAGTGAGGAGAAATCTTAGGGCAGGGAGAGAGGCGAGGAGAAAGAGACGTAAGGGTAACGGGCAATTGATGCGAATGCACCTTGTTCCATGTGCTTAATCTTCTTGTTGGGTGGGCAATATGGACTAGGAGCTTAGAGCAGAGAATTTGGAAATGGTAGGAACTGCAAAAGGACTTTAAAACAATGATAGACTGTGTAGATTTTGAGAGAAGGACTACCACAAAGAAGGGGCTGCAAGGAAGAATGAGTGGAATTATTCAGTGGCTATAACCGGATGCCATTTCCTCTCTGCAGGTGGACTTGCAGAGCAGCGAATACGTCGGTTTCATTTTAAGCATCACCTTTGAAAAGATTGCAGAAGACTTTCCAAGGTTCAAAGCGGGAGATTTCACTTACTGGTTCCAAGGTGCTCTCCAAAATCTTCTGCATGCCATAAATGAGACCCTTCTGGCAGAAATCCCGCTCAGGATATCCTGTAACTCCTACCAGCAAATGTGAGCCTCCCCCCCCCTCTCTCTCTCTCTCTATTTATGGTGTTGAAATGAATTCTGTTTATTGTGGCTGTTATCTTCAAACTTGGCACCACCTATCAGATGAGCAAACTACTGGGAAAAAAATTGTTGGGCAGCCATAGAGGATCCACCCAATTGGCAGACTGTACCTTCTGTTTCAGTGGGCCAGTGAATCCACTTTGGGATTTAGTCTGAACTTTAAAGGAACTATCCAATGTGCTGCATTCTTTTCTCCTAATTGGGAATAAGCATGCGCCTTAACCATCTCGATTCTATGTTTGCTAATATAATAAAAGTCTGTATCCTCCTTTTGATTAAATTTGTTGGGTTCTGTAGCTGTCCGACCCACATCCAATTGTCAGCCCCGACTGGAGTTAGACCCATTGAAACAAAGTTGGTTTAGACTTCATAAAATAATTAGTGCTTTGAGAAATTATGTTTGGACACAGCCTGGCAGTTGGTAGAATTCCAAGTCATTGGTGTATTGGTGAAGCTGTCTGTTAACTCATGTGACAGTAGGGCAGTGAATCCATTCTGGGTTTTAGTGTGAACTTTAAAGTAGATTTTCTAAGTTCTGTACCTGTTTCAGAGAGCAAGTAGGGCTCAAGACTTTAGTACCTTTCATGTTCAGACTAAAAATCAGGGTGGATTTAGCATCCCACTGACAGGAACTCACAAGTTGCCGCTGCTGTTAAGAGAGCCAGGAGGAAATGTTTGCTTGACTAAATGTGTTCAGACTTTTAGCCACAGCTTGGAAAATTAATTTTTTGGACAACACCTCTCAGAATTTCCAGCCAGCATGTCCAACAGCCATCTTGTGTAGGGAATGCTGGGAACTATAGTCCTACCATTTTTTCCCTTGGTTTCTGTGACTCTCAAATGTTTCACCAAAAGAGTATTTTCCTTCCAACTTCTGTTTTCAGTGACCCTAAACTATTTCCCCAGATATTTTCCCAACCTGCTTGGAGGGTCGCCTATTTAGAAGGGTTTAGCTCACAGATTCTTTAGCTTTCCCTGAGAGGACGTCTTGCTGGGTACCTGCCTCTTGAAGGTCCCTTTCATTGACGGACGGTTCTCTCTCCCCAGACTGAAAGGTTTCAACAACGTCTTTGCCAACATCCCAGCTGAAAACGCTGCCAGCATTTTTGGATTCAGCAAAGCTTTCCTCACACCCAAAGTCAAATCAGGTAAGAGCAGCTGTGTGGAAGGAAGGAATCGCGGTAGTGCTTTGAGTGCTGGACTCTGGGAGAACAGGGTTCGAATCAGCCACTGGGTGACCTTGAGCAAGTCACATGCTCTCAGCCTCAGAGGAAGGCAGCAGCAACCCTCTTGCAGAGGCCTTTGGGCAACCCAATGGACCCGAGGACCGCAAAAAGTTAATGGGAATTGGACTCTAATCTCTTTCCAGGCACTGCATGTGGACAGCCCACCTTGGCAACTCAGGACTGGCTACAGATCAACCTTGGCAACTTCAGCAGATATGCAGAATACCAGGACCTGCTCAACTGGAATCTGCATTTTGATGGCGTGAGTATTTTTTCAAATATTTTTATTTAAAATTTTGGGCAATAATATTCCGCGCAGCAGCCTCTCTCTCCAAAGATACAGAGGTACGTAAAGTAACATGTAATATTTATTTACCTTTTTCACCGGACACCCCAAGACTGTGGAATGGATCTGCCAGAAAAGATTCGACAGCTAAACAAGCTGTCTGAATTTTTAAAAGTATTAAAATAGAGTTCCTTCATAGGTGCTTGTGCGCATTCTATTGCTGACAGTTTCCCCTTGAGAAGTCCTTTTTCTGAAATTCTATCCTGGACTTTGCATGGTATACCAAGGACTCTGAACTGGAAATATACAACCTTAAGAGAGTTCCTGAAAACATTCACCATGATTTGCCTTGCATGCCTTTCATATTCATTTACAGATGGCTGTATTGGAGTATTTATCTCCTTCACAACTTGCATCCCTCACTCTGGGATCTGATGCCATCAATGAGGAGGAAAAGATATGCCAGATTCTTGCAAGATTGCAAAACAAACCTTTGGAAGATGTTTATCAGTATCTGGACCAATTCAACATAGATGCCCAGAAGGTATGAACTTTTTAATGACTTAAAGAACTAATAACGTTCATTTATTTTCCCCCAGCGTTTCAGTTCCTGCAGAGAATCTGCATTTTTCTGCATTTTCTTTTGCTGACAGTTTCCCACTGAACAGGTGGAATGTGTGCATTCTACGTACCTCACTGGCTAAGCCTAGGAAAAGAAGCAGAGAATCCAACAGAAAGTCATCCGGTTGTGGCTGGGGGCTCCCATGTCATTGATAAAGCAAATGTGATTTGGTTTTAAAGGAGTTATCCAAGATTCTGAAACCTATTCCCAAAATAGGTTCAGCACCTTGGATAGCGCCGTTAAAGCTCAGACCAAAACCCAGAGCAGATTTTCTGCCCCACTGACACAGGAGCCCTGAACTACCACTGTTATTAATGAACCTGTAATGGACACAATGCTATATGAAGAAAAGTCCAAATGGTTAAATCATTCTCTTTTAAATCGGCAGCTTGAAATAACTTCCCTGAAGGAAGAGAGCATAAGGAAAAAGATGCTCTCTCAGTTCCTCAAGGAGATGGAATCTGGGTTCCCGACCTTCAGCCCTACACATTGGACTCGCTTGCTTTCCGCAAGACTCGCGCTCTTTCTGCCAAGCATCGGTGAAAAGGAATCCCAAGCAATCCTCTCTCACATTTCTGGCTGCGACAGCTTCAGCGCTGTGTGAGTATAAAGACAGCAAGGGAAGAAGATAAAGTCTAAAAATGGGTGGGAAGAAGATAGGATTTCCTGCTAGATTACTTGATCATTCGAAAGAGATTGGCAGGGGGTTTCTGACATCCAGTTGCTTATCAATACCATCAACCACAAAGCCCCTGCCTTCTTCCCAAAATTGGCCACTTGGAAGCTCTGATCTTGATGCAATTTGGACTTACACGTGTAGGTCCCAATGTAGGCCTTTTGGAGTGTGCTTGGCTCCTTCCTTCTCCCCCAAGCTTTCATTTTGCATCTGATCCTTTCAGCCCCTGTTTCAGTAGGAAGACCTTGGGCATCCTAATTGGTTTATTTAATGGCATGATTATATCAGAATTCACAAAGACTGATTTTTGCAAGCATTCCTAGTCCCTGTTTCCAGGGAAAGGCCAAGTGTAATAAAGCTACCTGGTGTGTAAATACATAGCTTTCCATACGCAGTTGTTCAGGGTGACAGTCATATTCGCTCTGAGAGCAGTGACGTCTACTTCCCATAACACTTCAGCGTGATACTATTATTTTTAAAGTGGTTTCGGTATGACAAGTTGGGAAGTCAACCTGTCCAGCTGCTTTTCTCAACAGGAAAAAAACTATCAGGTCATCTTTACTTATCTCTGCATGCAATGATTAGTTTGGCTTTCAAGACTGCAGAGAAAACCCTGAGAAAGATTTTTTTTTTCCAGGCTGGGCACTGATTTTAATCAGCAGGGAATTCTCATGCATGCATTCAGTGCAAACAGAGTGTTATAGCGGCTGGAGATATTTAACAAAACCCTTTTCCTTCAGGGTGTTTTCTCTGAGCAAGGCTTATCCTGCAATGCCATCAGCCAACCAAGAAAGCGTCTATACCTCCTTGTTTGCCTTCCTTGAAAACCAGCGCAAGACCACAGGTAACTCTGGTGGGATTTCAAGTTGTGATCCGTTGATGTATTCGTTACTTTTTGCCTCTGGCTTTCCCTTCAGTGATCTCACAGTGGTGCGCATTCTATATGGACACACATTAAGGATTTTCTTTTGTTCTTTGTTATTATTATTTTGGCCCACCTCGCACTGCAGGGTCGGCGTGCTTGTCTGCCACCGGGAGTACGGAAGCTTGGCTACAGGACAACTTTGGTGCATTTGTGGCCAAGGCACCCTATGAAGATTTCACCAAGCTGATGGGCAGTTTTAACGGGGTACGTGCTACAAAATACATCCCAGTGACTTGGTACCCTTGTCCCAGGTGGCTGATGGATCTGCCATTGCAGGGGTGTCAACCCTGCTCCGGATTTTGACGCTATTCTTCTTGTGCTTCTCTGAGTCGAACCAGAGCTCTGCCAGGATCGAGACCTAGGCAATGGCCGCTCCTTTCTTCCTCCCCACACCACCACCACAAAACGTATTGGCCATTCCCGCACTCCACTGTTCCAGTGCCATGATGCCACTTTCAACATCCTGTGGAATCCTGGGGTTTGCAGTTTAGGGAGGGGCATTTGGAATTCTCAGCCAAAGAGCTCTTTGGCCTCTGGAAACCGCAAATCCCAGGATGGTGAAAGTGGAATAATAGCACTATAACACTGTAGGGTGGAAATGGCCCCAAGTCCCCTTTAAGAATGTAAGAAGGTTATTGTTATTATATTTATTTATATCCTCCTTTCCCCCAAAATTGGCACTCAGAGCAGCTCACAGTTTTAAAAAATACAATTAAAAACATACGGGAAGTGAACACTAAAACAGAATGAAACTCTTTACCTTATTAAAACAATAACAGCTCAGTAAAGAATAAAAATTCAATTAAAAAAGGATTAAAAGCTCTGAAAAGCAACATTTAAAACAATGCAGCACCCCTAGCCCAGTCTTTAAAAAACTTTCTGTATCGCCAGAGTGAGAAACTCTGTCCAGCACTTGACAATGGAAAGGGCATTTCCTACAGCCTTCTCACGATGCTCTTGCATGATGTGTCTTTGCAGTTTGATGTCAGGGACAATCTTACCTCCACCCAACTTGCTCACGTCTTCTTTGGCTCCGATGTCCTGGATTCTCCAGAAAAGGTCAGCACCCTCGTAATGTCCCTGGAGGACAGGCCCGTTGAAGACACGGTCGCTTTCGTGACGGAGTTTGCAAATGTTGCCTCTAAGGTAAGTTGCTGTCTTTCACTTGCTGCGGCTCTGCTGTTTGCACTGGGGTCTTGCTGCAATCCCCCCAGAGACCCACAAAAGCCAGGCCCTGCTCCACTTTCCTATAACTGACAGACTCCTGGCAGATGCTCCGTAATGCACAACTGAGTGAAATGTCCCTGAAAAGGGAATCCACAAACTATGAACTATGTTTATCTCCGATCACTGGCTGCAGATACGAGCTGAGCTTTCTCAGTTCAGCTGAAGAAAGACAGCCTAACTTCAGACCTGTGCAGGGAGGCTTGCTCTTATCTCCACTCAGTGATTGGAGATAAGAGCGTATTTCCATGCATTTAATCTCGAAATGCCTTTAGATTAGATGTTTAAACTTTGGTGTAGACATGCATAGAACCAAGCTGTGAGTAGATCTATGTAGAATAGAGCTGTCGTTTGTATGCTTGGTGGGGGGGGAAATCCAGATGTACAAGGATCACATCTAGCCCAGCCTACATTGCTTTGGCCTCCCCCCTTCTGTGCTTGGTGCCGCCTCCTGCACCCTGAACTGTGCCCATTGCTGGAATGAAGACTCCTCAAATGTTGCTAAATTAGAAATCAGCTTGGGTGGGGGAATATATCTCCCATCTCTGTTGTAAGACGTTTGCAACGGTGCATTTCTCATATCAGGTGGAACATTTACTTGGGGTAGCTAAATATTTTAGGCCAGACCTGAACCATCACAATGGCTGATCTTGCGATGTGGCTGGATAAATCTTCCTTTCCAATGTGATATGTGTCTCTGCTACTTGGACAGCATGTAAGACCGGGGTTCTTTCCATTTTGGGTTGGCAGAATGGCATAACCTTCCTCGCAAACCCAGAGGTGAGGGGCACCATGTTTGAAGCCATCTTCAGCCGAGTGCAAAGCCTTTTCCCAACAGCCGGTCCCTCCCAGTACCAAGACTGGTTCCAGAAGAAGCTGAATCTGTGGCTTCCCAGCATCAACGCCTCAGCTCTTGCGGCCATCCCGCAGGCCATCCCGTGTGGCATTTTCAAAGCCATGTGAGTGTTTCTTTATACATTTGCCAGTGGGGCTGAGCAGAGAGACTACGGCCATTTCCGCACCAGTCCGTTATGGCGCGATGATTCCACTTTCAACCTCCTATGGAATCCTGGGGTTTGCAGCTGCAAACCCCAGGATTCCATAGGAGGTTGAAAGTGGAATCATCACACCATAACGGACTGTGCAATGGCCTAAGGCAGGAGGGCAGGAGGGGTGTGGGAGAAGATAAACTGAGCGTACTTACGATGGAAAGTTGAGGAAACAAGCTGACTTTGGCCTAGTCTGCGGCAAGAAAAGAAAGAATATTTGAAAATAATAAATAAATAAATAAATATCACAAATATGTGTGTCTCAAGTATCAGGAAACTATGATAAAAAGAACCGTGGACTAATGAACATCTTTGCTGTGTGAGCCTCATTCTGGGCAAAGTTCACATTTTTCCGCAGAAAGCAAAATTGTATGCGTGGGAAAGAGCAGAAAATAATTCCGTGAAGAATTTTTTTTTTTTGGTACAGAAAATGCTGTGAGGTTTATTTTGCACAGAAAATCTGGTTTTGGGTGGGGGGGGGGAATGACCAAACTACAAATCCCAGGATGAAACCATGGCACTTAAAGTGAGCTAGAACTGCTATAAATGGTGTACAGATACATCTTTGTGTAATACATAAAGTTTAGAATTTGTTTGGTGGATAAATAGAATAAATAGTAAAAAGAACCAAATCTGGTTTTCATCTCATAAGAGGTAATCCTCCCATAATATTTCCATTTAAAAGATAAGAATAATAATCAAAACTGCAACGTATGCATTATGCAGTGTATGCGTTATGTATCCAACTCCTGATAGAGTTTAGACTTGGGCGTACAAACCTGGGTCTTCTAACATGCCCTGTGTGCCAAGATCCCTAATGCTTGGGCCATTTCTCCTTTCTTCTCCTTTCTTTTCCCACTCAGAATGGCCAGCTTGGATAGCAGCTTTCAACACATGTCTCCAGAGAGCCGCCAAGACGTCTATGACTTTGCCAAAAATTACCTGAGTACCAAGACATCTCAAGGGGGTAAATGTTTGAGACATTGGCCAGGTTCCGGTGGCGTACATCTGGTTTCCACCACAATTGGCAACCACCTTCCCTTCAGCCTCCCCTCCATTTTTGTTATGGGCCATCAAGTTGGCTTCAACTTGGGGTACCCCTGTGTGTGTGTGTGTGTGTGTGTGTGTGAGAGAGAGAGAGAGAGAGAGAGAGAGAGAGAGAGACTGACTCTATTATTAACAGCTCTGCTTGGGTAGCCATGGTGCCCTTGACCGAGTCTATCCATCTGTAATGTTGGCTTTCTCTTGTCTTCACCTTTTCCAAACATCCTGATTTTCAGTGGGTCATGCGGACTCATAAAATGTCCAGAGTATGATGGCCTCAACTGTGTCAGCTTGGCTTCTAGGGAATGTGCTGGTCTCATTTGCTCTAATACTCATTTATGAGTTGAGCATTCCTGTTCCAAAATGCTTGGACCAGAAGGGTTTCAGATTTTGGAATTTTTCAGATTTTAAAATATTTGCATATATGTAATGAGAGATCTTGGAGATAGGACCCAAACCTAAACACAAAATTCATTTTTGTTTCATGTACACTTTATATGTGTGTTTCCATGCACCCATGTGGAGGACACAACCGTGCGCTTCAAGCATGCATGCACCATACGCACAACTCCATTCCGTAACCATGAACTGAATATGATCATTCCACAGTGGACAAAAATATCAAACAGCTTTTGTAGGGCAACGTAAGCATGTGTCAGATGCATTATTTCCAGGTTAGCATTAAAAGAGAAGGCTCCTTTATTGGGAGACTCAAAAACCAGTTTCCCCAACATAGCATCAGCTTTTCCTTCCAGGTGATCCCTGTACTGAAAACACCCGCGGCAGCTTGGGCTGGTTAGTCGCCAACTTTGGATCCTTCGGGTCCTTAGCCAGCTACAAAGACCTGGTCAGCATTAACCCAGACTTCCGTGCGGTGAGTAACTTTGCTGGAAGGCTGGCCTTAGTACGTTTGGCTTGGTCAGTCATTTTGTCCACTAAGAACCGGTTTTGCCTGTTTTCTAGATGGATGCACTTGCGGGTCTCACGCCTACACAACTGGCCGATTACACCCTAGCAAGCTATATCCTGCGTGACAGCGAAAAAGCAGGGAAGGTCTTTGGCTCCCTCAGTTCACACAACATTGGAGAGTTTATGGATGCTTTCAATGCTGCAGCTGAGCAGGTTTGCAATAAGACCCCCTTCCTCGCTCCCTTCAGCCTCTCTCCCACCCACTCTCGTATCAGTCCTCTATTAGTTAAATCAGGCATAAGCAATGCCAACAATGTTTCTATATAAAATTAATACCTTGTAGGACATCCAACCAAGAATGGGAGAGCTCTCCTTCCAATGCGATGGTTTGATCTGTTTGATTTTTCTCTTTTCCTTGAAGCACGGACTTTCTCAGCTGCCCAACCTGGAGACAAGGCAATTCATCCTTGGCGAAATCTTCTGCCATTTGAGCAGCACCCTCAAGCTCTTCACCCCAGAGGACTATTCCGTCTGGTTTGGGCAACGGCTCCACCTCTTCCTGAGCAGCCTGGATGCCCAGAACCTGGGTTTCCTGCCTGGTGACATGACATGCGCTTCCCTTGCTGCCATGTACGTACCAACTCCGTTGCTAATCCCAGCATGGCAGTGTTGGGTGGCTTCCCTTGTAGCTCAGTCAAGATTGGGAAGTGCACCATTTGTAGCGGTGGGCATTTAGTGCTGAGCTGAAAAGCCACCCACCCCGCAATTTTACCTTGTCCTTGTTTCACAACGTCCAACAAAACTGTTTTAATCATAACCGTTGCCATAACCTTGCAGAGTGAAGGCTTTAACCGACCATCATTCCAACAGCACGTTTGAAAATCCAGAAGACATTTTGTCTTTTATAAAGAGGGTTCTCCATTCCCAGCTACAAAATTTGGGTAAGCAAAGGAAGCACAGACACCCAAACACACACACCCCCCCTAGTTCCAGTGAAATATCTGAGAGAACGGGTGCCTCTGAGAGCCACATTAACCCCCCGAGGCTGCTACTGGCTTCGATTACGAGTGCCTCTGCTTCTCCTTTCTCTTTCCAACCAGGCTCTGCCTGCACTCAAGACGTCTCCACAGACAGACAGTGGCTGTTAAGATACTTTGGACCCCTCACAGCTTACGGCTCATACTCAGATTTAACTGCCTTGAAGAGCAACTTCCGTGGGGTGAGAATTTCATGGGTTTCCAGTCCTCCAAGGATTACTCTTCTGTCATCCCACTTTTCCAACTACTTTTCAAATGTCCTGGTTTCTCTCCTAGCTTATGTCCTCTCCCTCATTAACAATAGTTGCCATCTTGACCACACTCTGATGTTCCTTGGCAACATATGTTCCAGTTTTGTGAAATGTTGGGGGGCTATGACCCTGATTAAGGTCAAAAGATGACCCTGGCATCAGGATTTTGAACAGCCTGGGGTTCTGCCCTTGACTTCTCTCTCTGGTTTCCAACTTTTTGTCCCAGGTTGATTCCTTGGACCTCTTCTCAGCCAGGGCCTTGGCTCAGTTGTCCACCCGGAGCCACACCATCTACAGCAGCGCAGCCATGGCCCAGGTTCTCCAAGCCATCCGAGATCAGGCAGAGCCGGACCGGTTCCTCAGTGCCTACCTGGATGAGTTCAACGGCCTCGTGTTGAAGGTAAGTGTTATTTCTTTCTCCCAGCTTGGTATGGCAGTTCCCCAACCTGATGAGGTGCCCTGTCTTCACCATGTAGCTCTGCCTTCCCCCTTTATAACACCACCTTTGTGTAAAAGGGTGAGGGTTTCCAATGTCTATTTAGAACCCCTTTTTAGTTCTATGGGAGTGTGTTGCCTGGGTTACTTTAAATACTGTATACCGCTCAAGTCAGTATTCACCAGGCATCCTATTCCACTGCCGGACAGCTCTCACCGTCAGGAAGTTCTTCCTGCAGCTTGAATCCATGGCTCCTTGTCCTAGGCCATTTCCGCACGAGACTGTTACAGCGCTTTGATTCCACTTTCAACATCCTATGGAATCCTGGGGTTTGCAGTTTCGGGAGGGGCGGTCGGCCCCTCCCGAAACTGCAAACCCCAGGATTCCGTAGGATGTTGAAAGTGGAATCAAAGCGCTGTAACAGTCTCGTGCGGAAATGGCCCTAGTCTCTGGAGCAGGAGTTTGGTAGAGCTTTTAAAGAACTTTGGTTATGAAAAGGTTTCTACAAATGCATCAAATACCTAAATATATACATGTTGGTCCAGAAAGACCAATATCGCAGTCAACATCATGTTAATTAAAGACAAGCTGAGCATATTGAAGGCTCGTTATTATGTATGTAACTATGAATTTACAAAAAATTATCTGCAAGTTGCTGTGAATTATTTGGTTGATCTTTGGGTTGGTTCTGCCCCAGGCCCTAATCCCAATCTACAGCTACATCCTTTCGACAAACACCCAGTCATCCTCCAGTACCTTTGCTTGTTCCTCCAGAACCGTGGTTTGCTGAGCAACACCAAAGTGCGGAATGCAATTCTGATGTCATCAGCAGAAATAATCTTCCCACAAATTGCCGCTATTCCCCTGGAAGACGTGGACAAGTGGTTCCAGAAACTCAACCTCCTGCTTCCGGGAATAAACAGAACCATGTTTGAGCTGCTACCCCTTAGCATGCCCTGCCCGTATTACCAAACGATGTAAGTGGCGGTTGAAGCGCATTTTTTTCTCACCATTTTTTAAATCCCTTCACATCATTTACTCTGCAGGATGGGGACAGATGGATCAGTTTTCAGCCCATGTCCACTTCACTGGTGTTCATTCACCAGTCTGTTCCCTCATTCTGTGGTGGAAGTTCGGGAATCTACGCAAATATTTTATATATACATTTTATATATACATTATATATACATTTTTCATGCAATCATTTTTCATGCATATATACATTTTTCATGCAATCAGCATTTTTATACCTGCTTTAGCTACACCATCATCACCGTGATCATCATAAATTGTCAACTATTTAGCCAAAATAGCCAGATATTATATCCAATTATCTAGCCAAAGTATCATCATCATCATCATCATCATCATCATCATCATCATCTCTTCCTTCTCCTCCTCCTCTCTCTTCTTCTTCATCCAACTTTTTTCTCATCCCTAAGACAAAAGAAGACAGGCACACACTGTATTTCATGTTACTGAAAATATTAGAAAGTTAAAATATAGTTGAACTAAGAACAGAATTGAAAGCCATTTAAAAGCCTACCCATTAAAAAGTTACAAACCTGGACAGCCCAGCAAATTTTTAAAATACTAGCCCCATAAACAGTGGACTCACAAAGGCCTGTTGAAATAAAATGGGCTTCGTCTGCCACTGAAAGGTCTCCATAGGGGTTGGGGGTTCAGCATCTCTAGGAAGCGGGTTCAGATCCTGGGAGCAGTCCCCAGGAAGGCGTGCTCCTGTATTCCCAGCAGGGTATGGGATGGAGAGAGGAGCCTGGCCAGAAAATCTCAAAATGTGGACAGGCTCGTATGAGAGAACAGGGCTATTCAGATAAGCTGGACTCACGCCATGTAGGGCTTTATAGAACATAACCAGCACTTTAAACTGAGCCTGGAAACAGACCAGCAGCCTGTGGAGCTCTTGCAGCGAAGGAGTCATTATATCAAAGGAGGCCAACAGAATTTTATAATTACTTTGGGACAACTACTAAACTTGGAAACTGCACCACAAAATTCAGAAAACCACAAAATGAGATGAATGCATGCATTCACATCTGTATATTAGTCAGGGAGGTGTGAATCAGATTGGCTTGCTTCAAAGGACAGGCTGAACAAAATTCCAAAATTCCTGCTACAGTGGTTTCAGTCTGTGCACACACATTACCTCGGGGTACCCCAGAAAACAGAGGAGGGATTCCAGATGCATCACAGGACACCTTCTATTCCTATAAGGGTACACGGGGAATATTACAAGGCATCTACCAAATACTGGCTGGCTCTGAAAGATGCTGCGGCCATGCAACCCAGAGGCCAGTGTGTGTATATATACGGTTGTGTCTTTTCAGTGTGAAAGCGCTCGATGGCCTCTATTCAACACTGTCGGCCAGGAAGAGGCAGGAGGTGTATGAATTTCAGAAGGCTTACCTGGCTGCGCAGTTTGCTGATGCAGGTGAGGACGGGGGGAGGTGGAGGGGGTCTTGCAAAAAATCTGCATCGAAACAGAATTGCATCAGGGCCTCTCCCTGACCAG
Source organism: Iguana delicatissima (assembly GCA_948472985.1). Classification (NCBI taxonomy): domain Eukaryota; kingdom Metazoa; phylum Chordata; class Lepidosauria; order Squamata; family Iguanidae; genus Iguana; species Iguana delicatissima. The sequence continues at coordinate 2,273,663 of CAOKZL010000019.1, read as the reverse complement.
GCTAAGGGCAGCAGCAATTTCCTTTTCTGCAGAAAACTTTGCATTAAAATTTTATCTTAGATGGGAAGATTCCAATCCTACCTTTTCAAGAGGAAATTCATGGGAAAGCCTGTAGCGAGTGGGGTGCCTGACATCAGGCAAATGGCTTCTACAAGCCTCGTAAGCATAACGGTCAAGTGTTAACAATTGTCCAGGTTGCATAGAAAGGGCTGATTTTAGTAGACAGTCTCGCTTTAGCCTGGCAGATCAAGGCTGTGAAAAGATCGGAAAGATTGGTGGCTTCCTGTAGAGCAACCACTCTGTTTCCTGATCATTTTGTAAACCTTTCAGCCATCATTCTCCACATATATCCAAATTGTTCTTGGTTAAATTAGGAACTAGAAGCTTAATTTCCCCTCCATGTTTTGCGTTTTGGAAGACTCAGATGGGAACCAGATTTCAAAACTGATGCAAGCATTAGAAATATATGGTGTTCTCACTGAGTCTATGAGTGTTCACATTTTGACAACGGTTGTTCTTCCGAAATACTTTCCCCTACCTAAGCTAACTTTTGCCTTTTCTTTTCATATCTTTGCAGGTTCGGCGTGTGATGGTGGGACCACGAGCATCCGAGACTGGCTGACGAAGAATTTGGGAGAGTTTTGCTCAGTGGCTAAACTAAGTGAACTTCAGGCTTTTTACCCCGATCTTGATGGAGTAAGTTTTTCAAGACACTGCTCTTGAGCAGGGCGTCTCATACACTTCTTTCCTTCCCTTCCAGTAAGAAGACCATTTGCTCACTCATATATTCCTGAGAACCTAGACTGTGTTACTCCAAAACACTTGCTTTCTCTCATCTTTTCCCAAGCATCATCTACTTTGTTATGATTTTTTCAATGCTGTTTTTGGCACAATTTGCCTAGCAATGGGAGGAGGGTCCATTGCATTCCACTGCATGTTTGCTGTCAGATGTGAACTGTCATAATGCAGATGCAGGGCTAGGTAACCTTCCCAAATGTTGTAGTACTGCAACTCTCAGCATTGCCCTATGCTGGGATTTGTAGTCCCAGAAGAAATGGAGGGCCACATTTTATCTACCTTCGTATGATGGTCTCACTTGGTTTGGAGGTGCAGTTTGAGGGGTGTGTGATTCCACTACTCTAACGTTATTTTCCCTATCTTCTATGTGAACCTGCTCCTGCCTCTTGTCTGAACTGTAAAAGACTTATCCAAGATGCTGATCCCAAAACCTCCGGATAAGTTGACCACCTCGAATAGTTTCTTTAAAATTTCTACAAGGCCATTATCCTAGCAGCAAACATATGGTTTCTTCTGAACAAAGGTTGAGAAAAGTGACTTTTTTGACTACAGCACCCAGAATCACCAGCCAGGCTTGTTGGCTGGGGGACAATGGAGACTGTAGCCTGCAAAAGTGCCCATACTTGCTGGGAGATGCTGGGAGGTGTAGTTCACAAATGTGGGTTCTCCATCTTCAAAAACAACAGTAGCTTTATCCATTCATATTTATTTTGCAGGCAGGAAAGGATTATGTTTGCTTTTTCTTTGCAACTTTGTGATTGATTTTAGGTATGTAAAGTTTTCTTTTTCCTTTTGCGCATTCAAATCATTGCTTGCTTTAGAAAATAAATAGCAAAACTCCTCAGCTCACAAATTCAACCGGATTGGCTACCAAATTCCATTTTTGACCAGTATCTCATGTTTAGTTGAATCAGTAGCAAATTTCTTCAATCCCTGGAGGCTGCGTTTATATTGAGGGTTTTTTTTAATGAATAAACAAACAGAGAACTAACAAAACGGAGCCATGCATTTGTTTCTAAAGCAAATAGTTTTGGACACACAGCTGTCTTATCGTGCCACTGACCTGGAAAAAACAACAACCAAGAAACCATGAATTCTGCCAATGTTATTGTGTGGAATGAGAATATTATTGCATCAGCTTCAATATTTTTAAAGACCCCTGTGCTTAACAATGGAAGTATTTCCCCAATTAAATCTGATTTTCCTGTATTATTATTCCTGTAAACCGATGCTGCTTTCTGCTATTTTTGTCTCCACATGTTCACTCTGTGATTGTACTCCTTAATAAAAAAAAAAAAAATCTTCCAAAAAAGCTGAATTGGGAAGTTTCATGGTGGTGTTTCCTTTAAAAACATATGCACAGACAGACAAGCTGATACGCGCGCACACACACACACAAGCACACTAAAAAACAGAAAGATGTTGCTACTGGTTGAACTAAACTGTAAAGCAGAATCAGGCCAAAGGCAGCCCTCCAGGAATGTTTGGATTGCAATACCCATCAGCCAGAAGCAGCACAGCCGGTGGTGACGAATGCTGGGAGTTGCAGTTCAAAAAAATCTAGAGGGGCTACGTTTTGGCCATTTCCGCACGAGACTTTTATAGCGCTTTGATTCCACTTTCAACATCCTATGGGATCCTGGGGTTTGCAGTTTCGGGAGGGGCCAGCCGGCCCCTCCCGAAACTGCAAACCCCAGGATCCCATAGGATGTTGAAAGTGGAATCAAAGCGCTATAACAGTCCTGTGCGGAAATGGTCTTTGTCTACCTCAAGGTTTCTTTGAGAGCAGTGCAGCTTCAAAGTTATAGGGACAGATATTTTGTTTATGAGTGAAATAGGGGCTCTCCTGTAATGACAAGATGAAATTTGGGTCTAGAAGACTCAGGTTCAGGTCATAGTTCAGCCAGGTGAGCATGAGGTAGGCTTTCTTTCTGCTTGAGTTGCGCTTGCCCGTCTGTAAAACGGGATCAAAATAAGAGCACCTCTATGCAAAGTTGGGGGAAAAGAAGAGGGAGAGGTAGGTGGTTGTTCTGTACCTTCCAGCCAATTCCAGTTTAGGATGACCCTATCCCAGGGCTTTCCTGGCAAGAGTTACTCGCAGGAAGTTTGTCACTGGCTTCCGCTGAGGCTGAGAGAGGGGGACTTGCCCGAGGTCAACCAGCTGGTTTCAAGGGCTGAGCAGGGATTTGGACCCTGGTCTCGCACGGCTGCAGACCGCGACGCCACGCTCCCTCCCTGTGAGGTAGAAGCTCTGTATTCCAGCAACGACAGAGCAGGCCTAGCAGTCGCAACCCTTTGAAGCCACATTTGCAGGTTTGATTTACACAGATTTTGTTAGTTGTGAGTTTTTCCAACCTGTGACCCCCTTCAGGCACTCCTTTTCTGGGGGAACCCTTCTTTTTGGTGGCACCAATCCAGCCTCTCGCCCTTTAAAAACCCACCTCTGGTCTTTCTGCTCCTCCACCAGCCCAACTAAGGATATTTTGCAGCCTCATTTCGCAGCACTACGGACCCTCTCCCAGTGCCCCTTACGTGCCCAAGGAAGGAGATGGGCAAGAGGGAGGAAGTATAGGGCCATCAAGCCAACCCACTCCCTTTTCCTTCTGCTTTCCCTGACCTGTGCCACTTCCGCACTAGCCTGTTATAGTGCTATGGTTCCACTTGCAACATCCTATGGAATCCTGGGGTTTGCAGTTTCGGGAGGGGCCGGCCGACAAACACACATTTTGATATTTGCAAATTTTCCGCTTTTGCAAGTGTCCTGCGCCCCTAACCCTAGCCGATGTGGAAGGCTGATTGTACATGTGTTTGTGCGTGGGTCTATAGCACACACACACACGTGTGTATTAATTTACTTATGTCCTGCCTTCCTTCCTTCCCACAATGGAATTCAAGTGGGCAGCTTGCAGAACTGTCCAAAGTACTAATGAAACACTCAGGCATCTCAATCTGAAAACACAAGCACATCAAAAGGGGGAAAAAATGCAAAAGCATTAAAATGCCTCCAACAAAGGTTCTCACTCAAAAGTTGCTAGGGGACTTCCAGGTAACCTACAGCCTTATAAATTTGAGTCTTCTTTCAACATACTGGAATTATTTGAAAACGTGGGGTATTTTGACTGGGACTTTCTTCCATAGTGACAAGTACCCTATCATGGTTTATTCCCCCCACCACATTTGAGATTCTCCCAGAGGGAAGAGTATCAGAGTAGTTGCTGCTCCCATTGGGGTTTGTTTGGTGAATCTTAGCTCCCATCTTCACCATGCAAGGGTGGACAACTGCCTATCTTACAGCAGGGGTGGGGAATCGTGTGGTCCTTCACCCACTAATGGGCAGCATCTCCCAACATTCCTCATGCTTGTCTACTCTGGCTCAGGATGATGGGAGCTGCAGTCCAACAAAAGGCAACAACTTTGCTCACCTCAGAATAACAGAAAAGCATAGCATAGCCAAGGGTGAGGAACGCTGGGCGCCGCAGTCCAACCACATCTGGAGAGCTGGATGATTCCCACCCGTGGCCTATGTGATCCTGGGTCAATGGCAGGGGAGCCCCTCAAAGGACAGTGTGAGCTGTAATGCAGATGTTTTGTCCCTGCCACTGGACCTGTATGGGTCCATTTAGACCAGGGGTGGGCAACAGGATTGGCTCCAGAAGCCAGATTGCCCTTGGGACCAATCTGGTGTGTTGGATGACATGCCTGAGTGGAGGAGGGAGCTTCCATCCCAAGCCCCACCCCTTCTGTGACATCATGTGTGTGACATCATCACATAGTCCCACCTCCTCTGCCAGTGTGACTCTAGACAATGCGCAACCACCGCATCATCTTCCAGCACATCTGTGCCACTCATAGGACACCCAGCAATCATCTCCCACCCCTGATCAGAGATAATGGGTGGTGGTGGGGTTTTACGTGCCTTACCAGGCTGGGCAAATGGAATGGAGAGATTTCCCATTGTTATCTCTGAGCAGTGATAAGAAATAAAAATTAGATTTGACCCTACCACATCCACCCTGTTTATTTTCCCATAGGTGTGGATAAATCCCACTTTTATCTCCAACCAGTGATCAGAAATGCAAGGGGGAAGTGAACTCCAGGGGGTGAGGCTTTGGGAGAGGAAATGGAGCTTTGCGGGGTGGGAGGGATGTTCCTGGACCTTTTGCAAGCCAGAGTTGCCCTCCCTTATCTTCACATACACACTCTAGTTATCTCTTGACGTTCAGTTCTTCAACCAATGCATGCACAATCCAGCTCTAACAGCCATCAGAAGCTTTCCTGCTGCATTGAGGGGCATCCATTTGTGAAAGGAGGAGCTGGGGGGCCTGGCTAAAGGCAGCCAATCACAGCTCAGAGAATGCCATGAAGGGCAGGACCTGCAAGAAGGAAATGTTATAAAACTGAGGCTTGTCTCAGTCAGAAGGCAGATAGGGAAAAGCTGATGCAAAGGCAGGGAACAGATTTCAGAGAGAGAAGGGCCATTTCTGCGCTAGACTTTTATAGTGCTATTATTCCAGTTTCAACATCCTATGGAATCCTGTGGTTTGCAGTTTAGGGAGGGGTCTAAACAGTTGGGATAGAGATCGAAGAGTCAGACAGAGGGAAGGAAGGCTATGGTTTAGTAGTTCAAGAGTTAGCATATTATTTTCTTGTGTCTTAATAAACTTCTATTTGTTTGCTTTCATCACTGTTTCGGTCTGTTCATGTTGACTCTGGTGAAGGGCCTGATCACGCTTAATACAGTGAACCCACCATAACAACACAGCACTGTGTTGTTTAAGAGATTAAGGTGGGAGAAGGCAAGGTGAGTGACACCAACCCAGGGTTGGAACTGCAAGGCCAGACTGGCAGGGGAATACGTCACACCATTGATTTAAAAAGGGACTCGTGCACAGTGTACAGAAAGCCAGAGAGGAAGAAATTGTCCTTTATGATTAATTTACAGATGGAGGACCTGGCTGCCCTCAGCCCAGCACAAGCCGCCGACCTAACTGTTGTGGCCCAGATGTTGCACAACTCTACCCTTGCCAACCGGGTTGCAGAGCTGATCAAGGATTTCAAAGGCTACCAGTTTCTCCATGACTATTTGTCCCGGCTCAGAGGCCGTGCCTGCCAGGTGAGCTCAGGCTGGGAAGCTCTGAGTCAGAAACAGGGAAAATGTGGTCCTTGAGTCTCACTTTTGAGGCACTTAAACCCCTCCAGAAAGCCCTAAACCATCCATTAGAATGATTTCCTGGAGTGATTCTTTTCACCCTGAGACGGCCAAAAATGTTCCAAAAACCTTTGCCAAAATGTGGCAGTTTTAACTCACTCTGTGAAGGCTGCAGGACTTCAGAAATCCTGGGAAATGGATGAAATCAGCAGAAAATGGCATCTGGAAGTGATGTTTTGTCACTTCCCATGCTCCCCAGAGGTTTGGGTGTGGTCCCAATTGGCAGTGTCCCTCCTGCAGTTTCCTTCTTGCTCTGGATGGTTCCTCTTCCATTCCATTATGTTCTAACGTAGGGTGGGCAAAATGGGGTGACATGCAGCTCTAGAAGACTGTTCTTGGGGTCTTGACCACTTTCTTTTGGCTACAGGCAAATGGTCAATTGCTTCTGGAAGCCTCCAGATGCTACAGTTCACCTGTCAAACAAGTCACTGTGCTTAACCCTCACTTTTAACATTTTAACAAACACTGGCCAAGGTCCTGCCCCAAGGAGACATACCATAACTGTTACATTCACGGAGTTAAGGCCTCAGTGCGCTACACCACCTAGTTAGAGAATTGCAATGATGCACAACCAAATGTACCTGTAGCATTGGCGTGCAATGATGCTCACCCATGCTTGAACGCGTGCAAAGGCCTCTCAGGCGTAACTGTGCTTTTGCAACCTTGAACTGAACCATTACGCATCAGACAAATATGTTCAATGCTTCTGTAACATATGGGAATGTAAGCCCACATATGTCACCTTCCAGATTCCAGTCACTGTTTTTCAAAGTCAGAAGTGGACTCGCAACCACTTCCTGTTTGGTTTTCTGGGTGACATTTTTGCATTTGAGTGGCCTCCAGAAGGCCTTTGAGGCAAAAGACTGGCTCCTGGACCTGCCGCGGTTGCTCACCTTCCCTCTTAACTCTTGTGCTCATCTCCACCGCTGTCTCTCCCATCCAGAGCATTGTGCCTGTGGAAATTCTGTCTACATGCAACGGACCTTCGCCCCTGGCTGTGCTGGTCCCCCAAACACAGCAGGAGATCTTAGCCAATGTGCTTTTCTTCCTTAAGAAAGAAGGAAGCTCAATGAACTCCTTCCAGTGGACTGAAATCTACCAGCTTCTGCTGTCTGGCTTCCTACCAGCTCTTGGCATGTCCCCCCGTTCCAAGAAGACGTGCAAAATCTTCTATGACACGTAAGCCAAGCTATAGTCAGATGGCAGTGGCAGGGACGGCAACGACAGTGGTACAAATGCCCCCATGCCCCCTGGGTGGTGTTTGAGGGCCTTTGAAGCAGATGTGGGGGTTGCTGAGGGGCCACATTTTGCTCTAGGCAGTATGAATATATCTACTTACCCTTCAACTGTCCCTTTTGGGCAGGGACAGTCCTGGTTAATCCTTTGCCATGCCACTTTTCCAGCTGTTTTTAAAATATCCTGGTTCCATTCCACTGAGAATGGAGGTGGGATCTTTGCTTGCTGTCTTAAATCAAGCCATTCTTATAGCACCAGTCAATCCAGACCTATGGTGGCTCACAGATGAGCCACATCTCTTTTTTATAGCATGAATCTTCAAATTAAGAATTCTGCAGTTTTGTTTCCCTCTAAAAGTCAGGGTAGGGTCGTGAAAAGTTGTTAAACAACATAATAAATGTGAAAGTGTCCACTCTCACCCTAAACTTTCCCTATTCCAAGTACGAACTGAAGATTCCTCGTTGGATTTTACATAGTAATTTTAAATTTTGGTTGTCCATGAAGGGGAGTTGGATTTTGTTGGATTGCAGATTGTAGCCCATGTTCTGCCCAAATACAATTGATCATTTTATGAAAAGTACCTTTAATAAAGCTGGATATTGTTTGGCTTGGGAAAAAACGGCCTGGTTCCTTTCACATCTTCCCACTTTCCCCCTTACTTTAGTTGCTGCAATCTGAATTTAAAGTACAAAAGTAGTTTGCACTCCAGTCTAAAGGAGATGAGAGGCTGGAATCTTGTCTTTTCCTGTAGGCTCAGGAAGAAGCAAACTGCGGCAGCTGCTCCTAGTTTTTCATCATTAATTTCTCCATCTTCTTGGCCAAACATATTCTGGTTTTCATTTGTGAAATGTCGGAAGTATGCATTTTTATCAGAAGACCTCCTATAACCTAATCTAATGCAAGAGACCCCATGATAAAGGATATTTAGCTAATGCTCCAAACCTTCATTTTTTTTTTTTTTCCAAATCCCAGAATGAAGGAGATCACAACTCTTCACCCTGTTCTCAGTCAACAGCAGGAAGAACTTGCTGAGGTCCAAACCCTTTGTACCCTGGGTGATCGTCAATCCACTCTCACAGGTATTATCCCCCGGTCTCTATCAGAACATACGCATTTGAAAACAAATCAAACGGAGATATTTTATGCTTGAAAGTCGGCGGGAGAACTACAGGTCTCCAGGAGCAATAAAGATCTCTGGAAGCCAAATGCAGCAAAAGACGAGAAGAGGTTGAGTTTAAATAAAAAGTAGCGTATCCCAAAAAGCCAAGTGTCTTTGCGCAGCAGAGGAATATACAGATATTTGTGAGGAAAGACAAGTAGAAGTGGAAGGAAGTTACAGTGGGTCCTTGGTATCTGCTAAGATTTGTCTCCAGGCCCCCCACCCCACCCCATGGATACCAAAATTTGTGGCTGCTCAAGTCCTCTTATGTACTATGTAGTAAAATGGCATCCCATATATAAAAGGGCAAAATCAAATTTGCTTTTTGGGGTTTTTGGGGGGGGCGGGGGAAGAGTATTTTCAAGCCGTGTTTGGTTGAATCGATGGATACAGAATCCACAGATATGGAAGGTGGGCTGTATTAGTAGTTAGGAAGGAAAACAATAGAATAAAGTTGAGGAAAGGATGGAAACTGGAAGTAAGCAACTGCCTTGCACCTTCGGGGCTAGAGCTGGATTCAAAATGCCAACTTTGTAAGTTGCTAACAAATAACAGTCATATATGCAGGTAATAAGCAGTGTTCCCAGGACATGGCAGGAGTGCATTATGTTAGCGGCCTAAAGAAGACTCCCCTGGGTTTGGGGGATGATGGGGCTTGTAGTCCAACACATCTGGTAAGCACAAGGTAGGGGAAGGCTAGACCGGCCCTGGAGTGACCCAAAGTGAGACTGTAACCCCCACTGGGTTGGCCCAGTGGGTGGGGAGACCTTTTGGGAGGGGCTGCACTTGCTGGTTGAGTTCAGAAAGAGGGGAACAGCTAGAGCCGGAGAGGAACTGTAGTTGCCAAGGCTAAAGAAGAAAGCTTTCTCACCTTTAATGAGGGCATTACAATTGTGTTCCAAACCTGCAAGTGCTACAGAGCAGCATGGGCAGAAGATCTTAAAACCAGGCCCTGTGCTGGTAGATCGTTGGATGCATGGAACTTTGGGATGAATTTAATACATAAAGTGTTGACTTGTTGTCAAATATATAGACTTGGGCTTAAGTTGTGATAGTGTCTGCAATATTCAGTTACAAATATTGAACACTTGCTACCAATGTTTTAACCCCACACCCCGACCTACGATATTGTTCTTTACAATGTCTGTACGAGATGCTCGTTTTCCAGGCAAGGTTATGTGTCCAGAGATTAAGATTTATTAATTTTTTTAAAGGCAGAGTTTACTGCCTGTGTCTTAGTATTCCCAAACTGACTATTTCCCCTCCATTCTCATCATCAGTGGCCACTCAGAGTCCAGAAAGGACCACTGAATGCAACCCAGAAGATGATGCATGCAACCTCCGTGGCAATTCCACCAGTGACATCCCTGCAGACCCCGCATCGTATATCTCTGGAGATGCCGCTACCCAAATCCTTGGCAGTGCCATCGGTGATTCTCCTGAAAAAGTCCAAAGTGTCACCAGAGGACACACCACAACTCAGGATTCTGGAAACACAAATGACTTTGCTAGATGTTCTTCAAGTCATGTTACAAGAGACGCAACAACTCACTTCTCTAAAGGCACTACAAGTGATACTCTTGGAAGTGTTTCAGCTCACCTTCCTGGGGATGTGACCCCCAAGGGGCACACTCCTGGGAATGCCACAAATATTGCACTTAACGCAACCCAAACCTCTGGAGGTCGCATTACCCACATCGCTGCTGGTGGAACAGAAAACATCCCCAAAGAATCCACCGTTGCTATCATTTCTGGAGGCACTGTTACTAACATGCATGAAGGAAGCATTGCCATGGGTGCTACCAACCACACCCCTGGAGATACCGCAACGGAAATTCCAGGTGTTACTACTGGCGTTCCCCCAGAGGCACCACCACACATCTAACAGGATACACCACAAGCAAGGTTCTCCTCAGAGGAACCGCCACAAAGGTAATAGGACTCACCACGGACAGTGTTCTCCCAGGAGCCACTGCCACACACCTAACAGGACACACCACAGGCAATGTTCTCCTGAAAGACACTGCCACCCATCTAATGGGACATCACACAGGCAATGTCCTCCAAGGAGGAAGCACCACACACCTAATGGGACAGGCCACAGGCAATGTTCTCCCCAGAGACACCGCCCCATACCTAACAGGACACACCACAGGCAACGTTCTCCCAGGAGGAACCACCGCACACTTAACAGGACACACCACGGGCAATGTTCTCCCCAGAGGCACTGCCCCACACCCAATGGGACACACCACGGGCAACATTCTCCCGGGAGGAACCACCGCACACTTAACAGGACACACCACGGGCAACATTCTCCCGGGAGGAACCACCACACACTTAACAGGACACACCACGGGCAAAGTTCTCCCGGGAGGAACCACCACACACTTAACAGGACACACCACGGGCAACATTCTCCCGGGAGGAACCACTGCACACTTAAGAGGACACACCATGGGCAACGGTCTCCCTGGAGGCACTGCCACACACCCAATGGGACACACCACAGGACATGCTGGCACTGGCACTGCTGATGGTGATGGAACGCACGTCCCTGGAAATACCACCACTTCTATCCCTGGAGTGGCCACAACCGCTGCAAGAAGAAATCCTTTCCTGGTACTCTACGTCACTCTCCTCTCCAGATTTTTGGTCCTCTTCTCCCTATAGTTTTCTTCTTTTTAGGTATCCCTCTGCAAATGTGATTTAATAAAACACAACTGTTTGATGTGAAGCACAGCGGTGTTGCGTATCTGTGTGTACTTCCAAAATAGCGACAGCCTTAGCGTTTTAGCAGCTTGTTTGTCGCATCCTGAGTGTGTGGTAACCTTGTGCAATCAACAGCTTTGTCTAAAATAGTACAGCAGGCTGTTGTCTGAAGAAAGGCCATTTCTGCACTACATTGTTATAGTGCTATTATTCCCCTTTCAACCTCCTGTGGAATTCTGGGGTTTGTAGTTTCCTGAGGCCCAAGAGCTCCCTGGCTGAGAATTCTCAAGACTCCTCCCTCAACTGCAAACCCCAGGATGCCGTAGGAGGTTGAAAGTGGAATAATAACGCTGTAACAGTGTAGTGCGGAAATGGCCTGTATTTGCTAAGGCCGATGGGGTTTGCAGGGCCGTGGAAGGGGAAAGCTGCCCACTCCTGATCTACGCCACTGGGCTTCAGTGCAGGAGAAGGGAGTGGCAGCCAACTATTTGGTACTACGGGCTCTCAGCCATCCCTACCTTGCAGGGTTGTTGTTGAGATGAAATGGAGGGGGAAGGAACAGTTCTAAATTGGTTTCCTTACAGGCAGTTAACTGAAAGGTTTCAGATGGATTTAAAGACATATGGAATTGAAATAAAGGAAAAGACTGGAGTGATTAAACGACTATTTGAAAATCCTCCTCATTTATTAGCCCAAATTACTCAGGAAATATTGCACCAGGAGATGTACGAAGAAACAGTCAAAGCAGTCATGATTTCTTGGGCACAGAATATTGGTCATGCAATTCAACCCGACTCTTGGGAACAGAGTCGGAAAAAGACAAATAAATGTACGGTTGCCCAGAATCTAAAAGAGAATTATTATAAGATGTTTTGTAGATGGTATTTCACACCAGATAAATCACAAAAGATTTACAATACAGGTACTGGGCTTTGTTGGAAATGTTTAAAAGAGGTGGGCATAATATACCATATGTGGTGGACATGTCCAAAGGTTAAGAAATATTGGATTGAGATACATAACAGGATTTGTGAAATATTGAAGCTACAGTTTCCTATGATTCCTGAACTGTATTTGTTAAATATGATAGACTTAGTAGACGGTATGAATATAAAGAAACATTGGAGAATACTATTGTATGTGATAACAACAGCACGTATTGAATATGCAAAGGTATGGAAAACACAGCAAACACCTACAATAGAACAAGGGTGGGGAACTTTTGTTGAAAATAAAAACGCTGATATAGTCTCTCGAAGACTGAAAGGGAAATCAGATGATGAAACTGAGAAAGAATGGCAAATTGTAGGTGGTTGCTCGGTGACGTTTGACAGAAGTCTATAATTCATGGTATATGGGGAAAAATGTATTGTGATGATTACGGTGGATATCACGAAGCAGGAATATGGAAAATGCAATGCAATGAACCAACATGTAAAATAGGTGAAAAATGCAGTACAACGATATGTGTTAAGAGATATTGCAAATGAAATCTAGATCAGTCTGGAAGAATCAAGAAATATTTCAAGTGAAATAGCAATAACAAATGTTTGCTTTTATTTGTGAAATTTTAATAAAATGATTTAAAAAAATGAGATGAAATGGAGGGGGAAGGACAGCTTTCAGCTCCCAGGAGGAAAGGCAAGATAGGAACATAAGCAATTAATAACAAAAGTGAACAAAAAAAAAAAAAAAGCCACACTGAGTAGGAAATTTCAAGTAATGCAGTTGCACAAGGAAAGGTGGCAGCAAAATTAATTTTCAAAATGCAACAAGTGGCATTAAAGCTCCTTTGCCAGTGTAAGGAGTTATGCTTTCTGGTTATATTTAAACATTACTTAAAGGAGCATTTTTGAGGCATTGACATGAATTTTTAAAGTCGCCGGCTACTTTCTTATTTAGGTATCCACTGTCCACCAAATAACAAGGGTGTCTTTCCAAGCTTTTTCAAGCTCTGCGTGTAACTTTTTCTTTAAAACCAGTGAACTAGCGGGGCTTTTAACCCAACCTAAGCCAATAATACATTAGAACAATTATTTTCAAAGAATAATTCCTTGCATGGTAGTTATGGGAAAAGGCTGGAAAGTCTTCCAGAACTTGGAAAAGTTACAGTTTTAGACACTCTGAACAGTAACTTTTCCTCCTTCCATTGACAGTCATGCCTCAACGTCCGAGCATAATTCTTTTTCTGAAATGCGACTCTTCTCGAAATCAATGGCCATAACTCCTGGCCAGCCACGCGTAGACTAAGGCCATTTCCGCACTGGACTGTTATAGCGCTTTGATTCCACATTCAGCATCCTATGGAATCCTGGGGTTTGCGGTTCCGGGAGGGGCCGGCCGGCCCCTCCCGGAACCGCAAACCCCAGGATTCCATAGGATGTTGAATGGGGAATCAAAGCGCTATAACAGTCTAGTGCGGATAGGCAAATCCCTTACACTAGTAAACGTGTGTTTTCCGAGCTAGTCTCTGAAGCTCTTTATCTTGCGTTGAGGTTGCTCGCTCTATCATCCGCGTAAATCTATGTTCCTTCCACCTCTGCCGCTTTTACCACGGCCCGCCGTCGTAAACCGCCGCCTTTTGCGGCGGTGTGGCATGAGACGGGCCCGCCTTGGCGGCGCTTTACGGCACGAGGACTCGGCCTCCCAAGATGGCGTCGCCCTTCAGCGGGGTCCTGCAGCTGACCGACTTGGACGACTACATCGGACCCTCGCAGGTGGGCAACCGGGCTGGGAGGGGGGCGGCGGCCGGGGCCACTGGAGGACGGCCCTCCTGGGCAGCCAGATCCCCCACGAGAGCCTGCAGAGGCCTTGGCATCCCTTTTATTTGAAAAGCCTTACACAACCTTACAAACAACCCTGCAAGGTAGGCTGGTTTTAGGAACGATGTGACGCAGAGCGAGCGAACAGCCTCCAGCCAGGTAAGAGCTACGTGGAACATTAGTGTAATGATAATAAATATCTCTCAGGGGTCTTGTAGTGATGCATTCCGACACTAATAGGGGGTGGGCTAGATGGCCCTTGGGGTTCCTTTTTTGATCTATGGTTCCATATAGTTCTTCCTTCTGGTCTGTAAACCTTGGGCCGGCCCCATTCCTGCAGTCTCTTGTAGGATTGTCGTGAGGATGAAAAATTGGGAAGGATATTCACTTGCAGCTGCCTTGGGTTAAAGTGCAATCAGTAAAACCAGTAAAGGTTTGTAATAAATCAAAGAAACAAGCTTGAAAGGTTCAGTGTGGTTTAAAAAAAAAATCACACCCAAATACATTTTCTTGTACTGCAGAGACAGGCTGGGGAGGAATATGATGCTGAAAGAGAGAACCTGCTTTGCATAAGATTATTCCCTGGTGCTTTTTCAGCAGAGGCAGTATTTGAACTCAGGACTTCTTTATTCGCACACATTATTTTCATATATTTGCCTACCTGAGAAGTGAAACTGGCAGGAGAAACCCTCCTCTATGTCCCTTCAATCAGAGCAATAACAAGAGGAGTTGTTACTGTCAACTGTTACACTCCAAGGCCATTTCTGCACTAGACTGTTATAGTGCTATTGTTCCACTTTTAACATCCTATGGAAAACTGGGGCTTGCAGTTTCAGGAGGGGCCTTTGAGGATGACCTTTGAGGCCCCTCCCTAAACTGCAAAACCCAAGATTCCAAAAGGCGTTGAAAGTGGAACAATAGCACTATAACAGTCCAGTGCAGAAATGTCCAAAAACTGTAAACCAAAAACTCCTCTTGTTGGTGGAGGCGGTGGCTCATGGGCCTCCAGATGGTGGGGGAAACCCTCCAACCCTTTCTTAGTCCACAAGCCACCCCCGTTTGTATGTTTACTCAGGAGATGGGATGTCTGTGTGTCTTTGTGTGTATATAATGGCCGGCCAGTCAAGCAAAAGGCCTTTTTTGCTTAGGAAGCAGGCTCTTCTCACTTTTTTGTGGTTGTACTCTGCTGTAGTCTTGTGTTTTGAGCGTCGGACTACAACCTGGAGGCCAGGGTTCGATTTCCCACTCAGCCATGGAAACCCTCGGGGTGAACTTGGGCACGTCTCGCACACGCACAGCCCCAGAACACCCAGTGTTGGGGTCCCCATAAGTCAGAAATGGCTTGGAGGCACACAAGAACAACGCGATACCTTCTTAGCATTAAAGGTCAGTGTCTTGTCTTTTCAGGAATTTGATTTCTCTTTCAGGAGTGCATAAAACCAATCAAAGTTGACAAGAAGCCTGGAAAAGCAACAGCCAAGATCCGCATTGAAGATGATGGGACGTATGTTCAAGTGGATCCGGTAATCCCCCCCTCCCCCTTTTCTGAGTCTTCTGATCATGTTGCAGAGATGTAGAGCAGGGATGTGGATTGATAATGACAGATCCCTTAGGGACAAGTAGCTGTGGAGGTCAGGCTCTGGCTTTGGAGGATCTCCAGGGGAAGAAAACTCTGGAACTAGACCAGGGTGGCCCTAAGAGGGCCTGTTTAGCCACTGTTGTTGTTAACTATCATCAGGTCAGCTTTGATTTATGACGACGCTGTGGGTGAGAGATTTTAAAGTCTCCCTATCCTCAACTGCCTTGCTCAGGTTAACTGAGTCTATCCATCTGGATGACGTCTTCCCCTTTTCCTACTGCCTTCCACCTTCCCAAGCATTACAGTCGGCCGTCCACATTTGTGGGTTTGACTTTCATGATTATTTGCAAATTTCTCCAACCCCCTACCCCGCCAGCACGTACCACAAGCATTTCTTTCCCATGGGAACCTCCCCCTCTTGGAGACTCTGATCAGGTCACACAGCCCTTTATTTCTTTATTTATTTTTATTGAAATTTAATCTTAAAAATAAAAAAAAATTCCAAGCTTTAGTTTTCCAGTTGAATCTACTTATTTCCATCACATACAAACCTAGTTTCTGCTTAACAAAGAAGAGAATGATTACATTATTTCTTTCTTCATTTCTTTTACATTTATATCTTTATCCAATCCAAAACTTCTCTCCATTCTCTTTCAAAGTTCTGGATAGGTTTATTTTTCAAGGAACATGTTAATTTTTCTATCTCCAGAAATTTTTCTATCTCCATATCCAGAATTTTTGACTTCCATTCTTCTTTATCAATACATTTCCTTTCTTTCCAATATTGCGCATATGTCAACCTTGCAGCAGTTATTAAATATAGTAATATCTTCTGATGACATCTTATTTCCCCTTGTTGCCCTAACATGTTTAACAAGTAAAACTCTGGTTTCATTTCAAAATTCCATTTATAAATTCTTTGAATTTCATCATGTATCCCCTTCCAAAAATTTTTTGCTATCCTGCAAGTCTACCACATATGAAAAAAAGACCCCACTTTTTCATCACATTTCCAACACCTTGCGTGTTTAGTCATTTTTTGTAATCTTTCTGGAGTCATGTACCATCTCACATAGCCCTTTAAAAACCTTCCTTTGGTCCTCCTGCTTCTCCACCGGCCACTGCCTGGTCAACTGACAGTAGCTCCCAGCCCAGTTCCTCAGCATCACAGACCTCCTCCCGATGCCCCACATAAATGCAGTAGGAAAAAAGGAAGATTTGCAGGTGCCTAGACTCAGTCAACAAAGTCACAGCTGCCCTGCGTTTGCGAGACTTGAGAAGAGCAGTTGAGCAGTGCTCTTGGAGGTCCCGCTTTCAAAGAGGCACCAAAAGTCAAAGTTGACTCAATGGCAGTTAACAATAAAAAGTGAAGGTAACTTCTGCAGGTGGCCGCAAGCTGATCTCAGTCCGCTCTGTTTCTCCCTCTAGGACGGCCAGTCACGCAAACTTGAAAAGGCCAAAATTACCCTCAATGACTGTTTGGCTTGCAGTGGTTGCGTCACCTCAGCCGAGAGCGTCTTGATCGCGCAGCAGAGCCACGAAGAGCTCTTGAAAGTCTTAAGTGCCAATAAGGTAAGTGGTGGATGATGGGGTTTGTGGCTGATAGGGGCAGAAGGCCAGTGGAGTCAGGGTGAGAAGGATCCAAAGAAAGGGTGGGGAAGGTACAGCCCATCAGCCACGTGCGGCTGCTGGATCCTATTTTCAGGCCAAGTGGTTCCCTCGTTGCACCTTAAAACCCTTAAAAAGAACTTTTTTCATGTGGGTGCGTGTGGGGGTTTTTTTCTGCTGGGGTGAAGAACTTTTTATTCAGGCCTTTGGGATTTAACTTACATTGCAGTAGTTTGTGTGAAGTGGGCCACTATTATTAGTAATTACTATTTTATTAGTAATTATGTTTTAAATCTTTTTTACTCTTTTTAACCATACATTTTTTAAAAAAAATTAATACTGTTCTTTAATTCTTTTTTTAACTATTGTAAACTTTTTTTTTAACTTTTGTAAAATAAGATTTTAACTTAATCTTTTCTTAAATCACCGTACGCCACCTTCAACCCCATCCCAGGAGAAAGGCAGGGTATAAATTCAGTAAATAATATTTACATAAATAAATAAATAAATAAATAACTGTGGGACAGAAGTAACTGCACGTGATATTGGGAAGGCAATCATCCATGTCACTTTCTCTTTCTACCAAGCAAATACTAATACTGATGGTATGTCTTTATCTTTTTATCAAAATTATTTTTAAGACCTCCGGTTCTGCAGCCCAGAAGCTGGTGGTGGTTTCTGTGTCTCCGCAATCCAGAGCGTCTCTGGCTGCAAGATTTCAACTGACTCCTTTAGACACAGCCAAGAAACTGACGGGCTTCTTTAAACAATTAGGTAAATTGTGTTTTTATCCAAATTTGGTAGCAGATCCAGTAGTGAAGGCACCCCAACTAGCTCTAGATTCCCGCCCCCCTTTCCTTTCACATCTCATCTAAGTTCTGCTCCTATTTTCAACCGCAGGGCCTGACTTTGAATACTCATTAGAATGTTTTTCTAGCCCCTTCCCGATATCCCCACAGTGGTCCAATTTAGAGGAGCAGAGCATCGGATGTTAGAAAATTACACCATGAAATTAATCTTGGATATGACTTGGAAAGGAGGCAGTGGGTTTTTAGGAGGGAGAGAGCCTGAAGAATTGAGTCTATCCCTAGCTATCAAGAAGAGAAACAAAAGAACTGGGTATAAATGTGAACTGCTTCTTTGCTGTATGATAACAGCTGCAAGAACACTGTTTGCTCAAACCTAGAAACTGGCTGAAACATTAATGACTGAAGAATGGATTGTTAAGGTTGCTGAGTTAGCCCACATGGCCAAACTAATATGGGTTTTAAAGGATAATCCAATTGAAGTGTTTTGGGTTTTTTTGAAAGATGGGAACTGTTCATGGGCTTTTTGAGTGATAGGAAATCTAACAATGCAACAATTGATGCCTGTATTTACTAGTAATGCTAATACGATTACTTAGTTAGATCTGTAATGGTAGAATAACATATTTTTTTTCTTTGTAGCAGTGTCAGGATACCCTTTTTCAAAATTATAAATGTACACATAGACTTCCCCCACCAAAGGTTTGAAGACTCTACACAACGACCAGCTATGAACAGAATCCTGTTTGTGTATTATATGTGACAGAGTTTCTCTACAGTTGCCTGCCTGAATCCATGCCTCCCTATCCGATTTTCCCCAGGGGTGAATTTTGTCTTTGATACAACTTTCTCCAGAAACTTCAGCCTGCTAGAGAGCCAGCGGGAGTTTATCCAGCGCTTCCGGAGGCAAACGGAAGACAAAAAGGCTTTGCCAATGTTAGCAGCTGCCTGCCCCGGTAAGGCTCGGGGTTACACCCGGGGTGTGGGGTGAGGAAGAGAGCAAAGTAATGGCTGGTGTGTTATATGATGCTTGAGATATTCCTGTCTTCTTCTGGGGATGGACTGTACCACAGTGGTAGAGCTCCTGGTTTGTGTGCAGAAGGTCCCAGATTTGACCCCTGGCATCTCTGAGAAGAGAGCCAGTGTGGGGGGGGGGTAGTTTGAGAGTTGGACTGTGGCCCTGGAGACTGTGTGGTGGACGGTTTGATTCCCTGCTTGGCCATGAAAACCCACTGGGTGACCTTGGGCACATCATACACTCTCAGCCCCAGAGAACCCCATTACAGGTTCGCCTTAGAGTTACCAAAACGACCTGAAGTCGCACAACAACAGTAGTCTCCAAGTGACTTGGAAAACATCCTTCTTTCTGGGATATTGGAGAGACACTAACAGTCTGTGTAGATCACAGAATCATAGAGTTGGAAGACACCACAAGGGCTATCTAGTCCAACCCCATTCTGCCACGCAGGAAGACACAATCAAAGCATTCCTTTTGACAGATGGCCATCCAACCTCTGTTTAAAAAATCTCCAAAGAAGGAGACTCCACCACACCCCAGGGCAGCAGCATATTCCACTGTCAAACTGCTCTTACCAACAGGAATTTCTTCCTAATGATTAGGTGGAATCTCTTTTCCTGTAGTTTGAATCCATTGCTCTGTGTCCTAGTCTCTGAAGCAGCAGAAAACAAGCTTCTCTGATCTTCCACATGACATCCTTTCAAATATTTAAACATAGCCATCATGTCCCCTCTTAACCTTCTCTTCTCCACATATCCAGCTTCCTCAGCAGCCCCTCATAGGGCTCCACTCTTTCCAGGTCAGTAGTGGGAAGCTTATGGCCCGTGGGCCAGATATGGTCCGTAGGCCCCTTTTTTCCTCTTCCCCAAGATGCCCCCTCCTGCCCCAGATCTGTAGCTCTTCCCTCTCATGTCCCTTTGCGGGATCTAGGAGGCAAGCCAGAGGCTCATCCAGCCCTTTGGCAGCCACCAGACTTGGGTCTACAGGCCACGTTCATCTGGGGGATTCTTTCCTCTGTAGGTGACAGGGATCACACTTGAGACAACATCGAAATGACAGCACTCTTTGAATCTGGAAATACGGATTTGCATTTCCTTTTTGGTCTCTTTCAGGCTGGATCTGCTATGCTGAAAAAACTCATGGCAGTTTTATCATACCTTACATCAGCACGGCCAAATCGCCACAGCAGGTCATGGGTTCCCTCGTTAAAAATCACTTTGCCAAACAGCAGGTTCGTCTTTTCCGTGCTCAACTATTTCCCAAGGAACGCAAGCAGATTTAGGGACCTGCATAGGTCTTCCTTTGATGAGTGTTCAGCAGCCATGCTGCAGCAGGCAGACTGTGCCCTGGTAGATGCTTTAGAGACCACAGATCACTCGCACAACCAGCTATGCTGCCTGGGAGGGTTTTGGGAGTTGTAGTCCAGAACACGTGAAGGGCGCCTGGTTGAGGAAGTCTGAGTTAGACGGATTGGTTGCTCTTAGTGATGGTTGGCCAATAGAACCTCCAAAGGTTGAATGGGATGGAGACAGCCAGCATGAGACGGTTGTTACCTGTGTGCTCCGGTTTTGCATCTCCAGAGGCACTGAGCTGGGTCCTATTGGGAACTGGAAGCGGGGAGTAGGTAGGTTTTTGTCTGATTCAGTGTTCTGACATTTCTCTTCCAATTCTTCTCCCTGTTACAGAACTTGACCCCTGACCAGGTCTACCATGTGACGGTGATGCCTTGTTATGACAAAAAGCTTGAAGCCTCCCGGCCAGATTTCTTCATCCAAGAGCACCAAACCCGGGAGGTGGACTGCGTTATTACAACAGGTAGATGGGGTTCTTGCTTGATTGCCCCCTTCACCTGCTTGGGACAGGGTTGAGTTGATGGCCTGCAGTTAATCAGCTCTTCCCCTCTCTCGTCCAGTCCAGACTTTGGATTCTTTGGACTGCCTTGAAGCCAACTCTTGCCTCTGTTTCCTGTCTTCCAGGAGAAGTCTTAAAGTTGTTGGAGCAGGAGGGGGTATCCCTTTCAGAAGTGGATCCTGCCCCTTTGGACAGCATGTAAGACCACGCATAACCTGGCAGCTGCATGTTTCCCATCCCTGATTCATAGTACTTGTATGGCGCTTGATGTAACAGAAAGTGGTTTACAAGTATAAAGTTGAGTGCTTTGGAATGTGCTGTGTAAATGAAGCCTCCTCTACTCCCTACAGTTCAGGCTCTTGTTTGCTGCAGTCGGGCAAACTTAACTTTACTGCCTAGCAGACCATTCCAGATGACTCAAATAAGTGAGCCAGATCTGACAAATGGAGCAGACCTTCTGGATTCTAAATATTGATTCTAAAAAGTTGAAATTCCTAAGGCAGTAAATACTTCAAGGAGAAACACACCTGGTCCTTTGGACTCTGCCCCTTTTGCCCTTGGCTCTGCCCACCACTGGCACGTGGCCCTTGAACACTTCTCTGAAATGGAATTTGGCCTTCGAGGCTGAAAGAGTCTCCCCACCCTTGTGCTGCAGCCCCAGAGATAAGCATCAGTGTGTTTCAGACTCAAACTGAGAACCCAGGAGGGGGCTGAGCAGGATTTCTGGTGGATGTCTGGGGTCTTCTGTGCTCTGCAGGGCCTCTGGCCTCTCCCCATGAGCAGTTGTAGTTCTGTGATGTCTAGCGGCTTGCCTTATTTCATATTTGTTCTGTCTGCTTAACTTAAAGATTTGGCCTTTCTAGTCACACAGCCTCCTTTCTGTCCTCTCATAGGTTTAGCAGTCTTTCTGAAGATCAGCACCTTCTGGGACATTTTGGAGGCGGTTCTGGGGGTTACCTGGAGCACATCTACAAGTATGCAGCAAAGGAACTTTTTGGGATCCAAGTGGAAGAGATTCAGTATAAAACACTGAGGTGAGGAAGGAATTTAAATCACTGCATATTGCTGGGGTGAGCAACTGAGTGGTGGAAGAACATCTTTATGTGTAGCACTGAACTCTTCTCCATTTACACTTCCTCCCAGTTTTGGTCTCTGATTTTTTTTTCCATCCCCAAATGGCCAGTCATGCCCTCAGATTCATTTCTCTGCATTTGGGGGGCGTAGTGTTCTCCTACACATCTATTTCAGGTCTAAATGGGGCCTGTCATGGTGAAGATCTACCCAAATGCCCAAAAAAGTGTAAAACCAGCTCCCTTGAGCACAGGGGACAGGAACAATTGGCTGTTCAGGGGCAAAAAATTGTGGGAAGGCCACAAAATGTAGGGGTACATGGGCCACGGAGGAGAACCAGCGTTGTGGAATAGTTTTGAGTGTTGGGCTATGATCCCGGTGACCCAGGTTGGATTGCCTTCTTGGCCATGGAAACCCACTGGGTGACCATGGGGATGTCACACACTCTCAGCCCCAGAAAATCCCGTGATAGGTTCGCCTTAGGCTAGCCATATGTCAGAAACAACTTGAAGGCACACAACAAGGGGGCACAGGGAGCTTTTGACTGGACATCCACAAAAAGAGGCTGGGCAGATACCTGCTGGGGATGCTTTAACTGGATATTCTACATTGAGCAGGAGTTTGGACTAGATGGACCCTTCCAACTCTATCATTCTTAGGGCTGCTCTTGGGCCCTGAAAACCTGTTTTGTCCCCATGTGAGCCTGCCTGAGTTTTAAGATCCTTGAGAGCCAATTTTTTCCAGCCTCGCCACCCTCACACTCTCATTTGGTGAGGACATGGGAGAAAGCTTCTCCATGGCTGCTCCTGAGCTGTGGAACTCCCTTCTACAGGAGGCCTGCTCAGCCCCCTTCTTGCTCTCTTTCTGCCAGCAGGTTAAGATCTTATTTAGACAAGCCTTGATTTTTTTTTTAGTCATACGGCAGAATAGTGTTGATAGTGGTGTGCTGTGCTTTTTATCCTTTGTTTTCAGTTATGCATGAAATGTATTTTAAACTGTTTAGAACTATCTGACTTTAATAGTGTTGTTGTTTACTTTTTTTGGTAACTTTTGTAAGCTTCTCCCATCCTTCCTGCCAGTGGCTGGAGGGTTCAGGTGCAACCTGTGAAGCCACAACGGTGAATGCATCACCTCAGAAGCCTGTTGGAAGGGCTGGAGACTTTGCCTTTCTCCTCACCTTATAATTATTTCCCCCTTCCTCAGAAACAAGGATTTTCAAGAGGTGACGCTGGAGAAGGATGGCGAAACTCTCTTGCATTTTGCCCTGGCTTACGGATTTCGGAACATCCAGAACATTGTGCAGAAGCTGAAGAGGGGGAAGTCGCCGTATCACTACATCGAGGTGATGGCCTGTCCATCAGGTAAAAGTCTGAACCGGTGACCACTATGAGCAGAAGACAGCTGAATGCCACATATGCTGCCCAGGGCTTGACAGTGATATCTTGTGTGGGCCAAAATCTACCTTTTTAAGACATGTTCTCTGACTGACTGAAAAGAACCAGCATTGTTGTGTCAAAATGTCAGTGTTTAATAACATTTCCTCCTCCTCTTCCTTTTCCAGGGTGCCTGAACGGGGGAGGCCAGATCAAAGCAGAAGGGGAAGCCAGCAAGGATCTGCTTCAGCAGGTAGAGAAGGTATATGAATCGGTCCAGCCTGAAACCCCAGAGATGAACAGAGCCGTAACAGAACTCTATGAGCAGTGGCTGGGTGGCCCCGCTTCGGAACGGACTCGAGAGATCCTCCACACACAGTACCATGCAGTGGAGAGAGCAAACACGGGGTTCAATATCAAGTGGTGAAGCTGGGCAGCAGGTGCGTCACTCTGGAAAGCCCGGGAGTACTGTGAATCACACTGTGGCCTTCAGTAACCTTTTCCCTTCTTGGACAGAGCCACTGGGACAGGACATAACCTTATTTAAATTGGCAGATCTGTATAAATACCTAGGAGTGTTAAAGCTCTGGATAAGAACTGAATAAAGGTAATTATGAACCAACAATTTAAAATGGGTGACATGATTTTTCCCCAATATCTTATGCTGTATCAGAGATGGCTTTTTATGTTCTTGGCAATTGCACTCTGTCTGAATTTGTCATCCTCCTCAGGAAGTAAACAGGTGAGGTCATGCGTGCATTTTTAAGAGATTTCCAGCCACAAGGATTCCCATCACCATTATGCAATGTCACTACAAGCAGCTCCTTGGCTTAGTCTCATCCTAAAATTGCACCGTGGCACTTCTGTGTTTGCCTTTGCATTAATGGCGGTTGTTCTCAGGAAACCGTACCAATTTACTACACACAGACACACACACGTGTCGCCTTTTTGCCAAGGTGGAATTCAGACATTACAACAGAATGTGAGGTAGGTGGACTAACCAGAGTTATGTGTGAAATTAGTCTATTTCTTGTTCTGTCAACTTTGCATGTGTTCATCTGTAAATCTGTCCTTGCACTAACATGCATTTTTTTTCCTAAAAAGAAATCTGTATTAAAATTTGTATATGTACCAATTTTAAATACATAGTTTTGAACATTTTCTTCTATGCATGATTGGCCTTCAGTATCACAGTTATAGATTCATAACCTAGAGTTATGGACAGGTAATTGCTCTGTACTTAGTAAGACTGTGTAATCTCGCTGTAAAACTATGTAAACGGCACCCCAACCCATATTAAGAACCAGCAGTAAGATTGGGTGAAAAAGGATTGTTCAGCTTCTGATGGAGGAAAATGGGGATAATGTTCCCAGTCCTATTCACTACTGTGCAAAGGTGCCAAAATTAGAAGCAGGACCCCCTCTGACAAATCTTTGTCACATCACTGTTTTGGGATGGGGATAGAAACATCATGTCCCTTACAGCCCAACAGCCAGTTCAACCAACCTCCTTCCCCCATGTGGTTGCTGCCTTTTAAGATGGACTGGAGATGTTATTCAATTACCAAGATGTAACTAAACAGCCAATATAGAATATTAGAGCATTTTTTAAAGACTCTTTGGCACTCCTTCCTGTGGGCAATTGTGGGGAAGGACAATCAAAATGACAGAAAGCAGCAGATGACAATTCACAGGCGACAATTCCCCGATTTTACTGATCTCCAGTTACACTCGACATGCACGGCCTTGTCATTCTAACAGCCTGTGCAGCACAGGAGCAAGAGGTTAACCGTGAGAGGCAATGCCACTCTTGGGGTTCCGCAGTCAGAAACCTGAGGACAAAACAATTGGCCGTTGTTTGTGTTTTTTTCCTCCATCTCCTTCCAGTCCCCTGACTGCTTGAAGCAGGAGGGACACAGAGGCCTTGTGTAAGCAGCAGTGGGGCCTTCTTGCACTGGCTGTGGCTCATGTTGTGCAAACTCTTTTCTGTAGCATTGGATGGGGCCAACGATTGCTGTCTCAGCGTTCTGTGGACGTCATCTCCAGTAGCTGCAGACGTGGAGGAGGTGTAGGAGAGGCACCTTCCAAATAGGACCAGTCAGGTCCAAAGGCCTCAAATGGAGGCAAACATCTGCCAGCTGCTGGCTACAAGCAGTGGCCACTAGTGGCTGCCCCATCAGTGAGGTGGCGGTCAGCTCTGGGTTTCATCTAAACTTCAAAGGAGAAAGTCAAAGGACTGAACTCTAATCCTCCCAAAAAAGTTTTGGCTAGCACCTTTAAAGTTCATACTAAACCCTGGCGTGCTCACCATCCCTGTTGCCAGAGGTGACTGTGGTTTTGCCAGAGATCCCTTCCCACTGTGTTGCTCTGGTCCAGAGTCTCTAACGGCACAGAAGTGGGGGATGAGAGAAGACACCCAGGTACACCCTTCTGTCCATCAGCCGTACCGGGAGGCCAGGGGGTGGGGTATGGTCACTTCTTCTCCAGTAGTGGGTTGAAAAGCCCCCACTCAAAGGCCAGCATGGCTTGTGGGTTCAGTCTCTCCTTCGGCTTCCGGAAGTTGTCCTTGGCCTTGCAGAGGGCGGCAAAGACCTCAACGGGGTCGGTTTTGCCAGTGAACCTCTGGATGGAGTCTTCCCTAGGACAGTAAACAAAATGGAGGGGTGAGAACAGGTAGCCAGGCTGCAACCTTTGGTACATCTAGGCGGAACACAGAAGAAGGTAAGAGGTTCTGGCAGGTCTTTGAAAACTGATGCTTCATAGGGAAGAGGATTTGTACAATGTGCTGAAATTTATTTTAATGGTCTATAGAGGCATGCAGGCTCAATTTATTGCTAAATACTGGAATTCACTGACAAGTGAGCCCTGTGCAACCATCCCTTAGATCTGCGAGCATAAAGTTATGCTCCCCTTCCTTGATATGGGATCTCAACCAACGCCATCAAAAACCTCTTCAGAACTATATCATCATCATCATCATCATCATCATTATTATTATTATTATTATTATTATTATTATTATTATTATTCTAATGACATCTATTTTTATGGTTAATTAATTGCACATTTCTGGTACTATATGGACTTTGAACCTTAAGTACTGATTTAGAAGATAGGCGACGTTATAAACTGAAACATGAAAATCATGTAGCCTCCTAAAGCACAGGTACTGATACTGTGGAACTACAACTCCCATTGTGCTGGAAGACCCAAACCCCAACTTCACGCCTTGGGGTTCAAGCATATACTCACAAGACCCGAAGGAAAGGGTTGTAGAGAAATTCCTCTGCCAATGTGGAAGGCACCGTGGGTAAGTCTTCATCTTCCCGTAACTGTGGAAAAGATAAAGTATGAGGAACAATTCGAGTTCAAGTAGGATCACCTCTAGCGGGATCTGGATCTTTCCCAGGCTAAGTTTTATCGCATTGTTTATTGCGCACACATTGCTTTAACACAGCACTGAAGGTTTCCTTTTCCTTCATCTTCCCAATGCTGATGTCACTAAAAAGATTTACAGCTAAAGAGAGGATGAGGAAGGAATGGGCGGGGCTCAGGAAAAGGAAAAAGCCTTTGTCAACAGGAGCTTCACTGTCAGAGGTCTGCCCGTAAAGGTCAACTTCTAAAGAGCCCTGAGTTGGGACTTATGAATTATTTGAAAAGTAACTGTTGTTGGAGGTCCCCAGAAAAGCAAATTCACTCTGGTTTCTCGTGTGCGGGTGGGTGTGGTTAATGTTTTGTTCTGAACCAGAAAAAAGAGCAGTCAGAGGTAATCTGGAAGTTTAAAAAGCATAACATCTTATAACTTATTTTAGCTCAACACAAAAGCTGAGATCCCTGGCCTGAAAATCATCTGCTTACACTATCCTGCCATGTGGGCCCTCCCCAGGCATCACAGTCAGACCCCAGTCTCTTAGGGAAAAGGTGAAGGTTATACATCGACCACCTTCCGCTCACTTCTCCAAGGAGCCAGATTTGGACAGAGAAGGAAAAGAAGGACAGAACCTAGCAGGCAAGCTTACTTTCGCCCATGCAAGTCTCTCCTTCGCGACTTCATTCTCCGGCTCCACTTTGAGGGCGAATTTCAAGTTCCGGGCCGTATACTCGTGTCCGCAGAATACTTTCTGGAAAGCAGAAAAAAATTATTCCAAGAAGCAACCAGTGAGTGGGGGACAGATCCCAATGGATAGATCTCTAGGGAAGGCACTTCCCTCGGGGGAGGGCTCATTCACACAGCTGGTCCATTAGCCCTCTCAGAGCTTGGAAAAGTTACTTTTTTGGATCATCACTCCCCAAATCATACTGGCTGGGGGATGTCTGGGAGCAGTGGTAAAAAAAAAATACAATTTTCCCAAGATCTGGCTGTTTGTTAACACGGCCATGCCGGATGGGGGATTTCTGAAAGCGGTGGTTCAAAAAAGTAACTTTTCCAAGCTCTGGATTTTTGTTGGCACACGCTGGCATTTCCTTTTCTTCTCTTTAGCAGCTCAGGGCTAAACGTGATCCCGGATGTTGGTTGACACAGGCCTGGATTAACGTCTTTCACTCAGGACTGTTTCTCTGAGAGAAGGCAGCGAAAGAGGAGAAGAATGAAAACTGGCTGGGTCTAATCCGGTCCAGTCTGGACTAAACGGGGGACTCGGAAGAAAGGGACAATCTGTGAAGCAAATAAATCCCACCAGTCATTCTCCCTGGCTGTGAGGAACACTTAAAGGTCCCAAAATTTTAGACTTTAATCGTGCTGATAAATCCCGCAGAAGGGTTATCCTAACCCAAAAATGGAAAGAAAGCTCTCTCCCCACAATAAATGAACGGGTGCTAAAACTAATAAATGTGGCCCAGGTGGACAAATTGCCTTGTTTAGTTCAAGCAGGTAGATCAGATACTTGTATGACTGAATGGGACAATGCCTTTGAGCATATCTGGGATGTTTGGGGAGATGCAGCAAACTCACTGTCTCCTTCGGCAGCGTGCCTAGGACTTCCATCAGGTTCTTGTACATCTGTTCAGGCGTTCCTTCCAAAATTCTCCCACAGCCGCCGACAAATAAAGTGTCGCCTGTACGTGGGACAGAGAGGATGTCACTGGTAGAACGGCTCTACTCCCACCAGCCCCAGCCATCATAAAGAGTGGGGGATGAGGGGAACTGCAGTCCAATGACTGGCAGGCCACACAGTTCCCTGAAACTTCATTTCTACTTCCAAATGGAAGCCTAAATAATAACAACAATACATTAGAAAGCTTCATTATAGACACGAGGCCTCTGAAGCCCCCACCAGTTCCTTAGATGTGACTCATTTTTTAAAAAACTTTGGCATTATTTCGAGGCAATTTTGCTCCATAGATCATGTAGAAACCACTCCCAAAAATACACCAAAGACTCCGCCTCCCAAACTGAGCGGGACCAAAAACACCACCACATTTTAGAACGCGTGTGTGAAAAGGCTAAAAAAACTGGATTCAAAAACACTCACTGATGTAGAGGGTTTTACAGATTAATATTCAACTAAAACTGGACCTTTTTTCTTTTGGGATTGATGGACACACAACTGGAAAAGAGCCAAGTAAAATGGCTTCAGTATTGGACCATGGCAGCAAGACTGTTGTCTGTGCAAAGATGGAAGGCCTCAACACTACCCACTATGGAGGAATGGTTGCTGAAACTCAGAGATTTAGCAGAAATGGACAAATCGCGTGGTGTGATTAGAAAAAGGTCATTAGTGACATTTGTTAAAAACTGGAAATCCCTTGTAGACTTTCTGTGGGGGGGGAAGTAACTTGGTAACTTTTGATAGTGACGATCAGAAAGAAGAGACTGTTGAAAGAAGGGAACATGTTGTAATTTTGGGGAGAAGTATGAATAATTATATGTATAGTTGCTGGAAGTCGGAAGATCGGAAGTCCCTTTTTTCTTTCCTTTACTTTTCTTACCATATCTTAGCTTTCTACCTCTTCCCCCCACTTAACTTCTGTTAATGTATTTTAAAAGTTTCTTAATAAAATGATTATGCAAAACCCAATGGAGATCTCATGGAGAAGGGGACTCCAACAGCAGATGTGGCGTACGGTATGGTCTGGCATCAGAAGACATCGCACACTGTTTGCACAAACACAAGGGGGCCAGATTCAAGCCCTGAAGGGCCGGAGGCTCTCTGCCCCGATGTAAAGTCTTGAGGTCAACAACACAATAAAGAGGGGTGGGGGGCGGTGCTCTCACGCTCGCTTTCCAGATGGACAAAAAGAGACCTGTGAAGGCTGCAGGAGCATCCGGAGAGTCATCTTCCCACACAAAATAGCAGACATGCCCTGAGGTATGGCCCGGTGTCAAGAGACAGCGCACATTGATGCTGCCAAACTGTCAGAGAGAAACAAAGATGCTGACATGGGTCAAAGCCAGAAAAGGTAGAGTCGTGAAGGATCAAAAACGGCCTCGGGCGCCACGTGTGATCCCAAGACCACCCTCAGCTCCCACCCACTTTTCTCCTCCCCTCTCCACCCCTTACCTTTAACTCCTCATTGTGAGTCACCCGGTGTGTCAGGGCACCCACTCGTTCGTCCCCACCGTACACGGCCAGGCCGGGATACAGCTCCGCCAGTTCCTCATTGCCTCGGGCGTGATCCCTGGAGAAACAGGAGAAGAGGGGATGCCTCTCCGTTAAGAAAGATCCACCTCCACCCTTTGTGGAACTGGACAATTCTGGAGACAGCGGGCAGGCGGCCGAACAAAAGCGTCTGTACACGTTTGCCATTTCCTTTCCAGACAAGCTGGCAAGGACTGATGAGCAAGCTCTCACATTCACCTTATACCTGGGTCTTATACGCTGAAAGGACACAGAAAGTATAGCGCCCTCTTACCCATGCTTTTGCTTTCTGTGGTCGACTGAGAATCTTGTTGCGCCTACCGGGACTGGTGGGGCGGGGAAGCATTTTCAAGTGCCACAGATGGGCAGCGGCAGCTGGCCTTGCCAAACCCACAACTCCTCCAGGCAGGGTCCCCGCGGCCAGATGCCTCCATCCTCTTCCCTCACACGCTCACTTTTCTCCCTTCCAATTTTTGCCCGGAGTTGTCCCTCAGTGTCCAGGCAATGGTACCCATACAGCCTCCTCTGGGTTTTGCCACTCACACCTTCCTCACTTTAACTGTCTTTCTGCCAACATCACTACAGGAAACAGCTCCGGCACCACCAGAAACAGCTTCCCAGTTTTGCAGGGTACCCTGTATCTGGTACTACAGGCTTTGGTACTATCTGCAGTTTCAGACATCCACAGGGGTCTTGGAACATATCCCCCCTCCCAGTGGAAAAGGGGGGACTACTGTAATGGGCATTTATTAGTTCATTAAGGAGGCCTCTAGCAAACAACAACGGCTAAGATGCTACATCACAGTCAACGGTGTGTGACTTTACACGTTTGTAAACAAGTCGCAAAACCACAGCGAAACCATGTTCCCTAACTGCAAAGATGTGTATCCGGGCATCAGCCGAAGTGCTTCAATGTGTATTAGGCGCTTCTGTTGCACACCAAGGACTCCTGCTGGGCTCAGGCACTACCTAGCAGGGGTCCAGATGTGCACTGGGAAGTGGCCCAATGTACACCTGTGCCCACTGCAAACCTTATGATGGACGCCTGTACGCTGTAATGTCATGGCAGTCCTCAGTTCTCTCTCCTGCGGATGTAAGGCCACTTACAAAGATGTAAGCCTCCAGCAGAATATCAGCAGATAATGCAACTTTTCAACAATCCACTCTTTCAACCTTTTTCAATTGCAACCAGAACCCACATGTTCAACGTGTTGTCGTACCACAAGGGGAAGAACGCTGGGAACAAAAACGCCTCGCCTTTGGCGTTCACTCACCAGTGATCATGAGTCGTGAGGATGGCCTTCAGAGTGGCGTCTTCCTTCCTGATGATTTCTAATAACTGAAAAGCAAAAGAAAACGGCCTAACAAAGTGGGCATCAGTCCAAGAAAGATGCTTCTGCCCACAGCCTGTGTGCTGTATGTGTGTGTTTCTGGACATGCCTTCTAGCTACCTGCTGACTTACGGCGACCCCAGGAATTTCACTGGCTGTTCTTAGGCAAGGAATCCTCAGAGGTGGTTCTGCCAGTTCCTTCCTCTGAAACAGAGCCTACACCATCTAACATTCACGAGCGGTCTCCTATCTGAGTACTGACTAGGGCTTACCCTGCTTAGCCTCCAAAATTAGGATATTCTGGCTTAGTTGCTGACTCCGAGGCAATTTCTGCGGCCTGAAAACCCAACCACCACCGCCCTAACGGTTCCTGGGGGCAGGAAATGGGCCCCCAGACTCTTCAGCCTTGCCTCCCCCACGACAGACTTTTTGTCGCTGTTCTAAACTAAAAACATTTCCATTCCCACAACCTTAATTTTCTCGCCCGAGATTGCAAAACTTCTACACTTCCTCTGGGGAGAGGATTTGAACTCCTGTCTGGGACTGGGGAGAATTATTTACCCGCTTGGAAACAGCAGCATCCACTGCCACGGCGTGGCGGGTACTCTCTTCGAGGATCAGGTACATGTAGTTATCTTCCAGGATCGAAATCACTTTGACTTTCATGCTCCGCGGATCCGACGGTCATGGGGGCCGCCTGCCAGAAGGAGGACCAGCGGAATTCAGACAGGGACATTTGCGAATAAGGGCCCCTTCCCCTTAAAGAGTGCCGTGGACTTCTGGGGGGGGGGTCCTACCAGCATTTCTCTGCTCATCTTGGGCCTCTCTGATCTAACTCCGCTCTACCAAAGCTGTTTGCAACAGGCACACCCTTCCTAAGTTCCAGCGTGCCAGCACGTGGGCGAGAAAGTTCACTTGTGTTTCAAATGTCTGCGAGAAGAGTTCAGGAGCGGAAAAAAGCGCCTGCGCTCCATCAATCCACACAGAGACTGGGAAAAGGAGACCAGCGGGGTGGATTCTGGCCCTTTTCCCTCAGCTTCCGCGAAAGCAAGCTCCTCCGGCCTCTCCTAAGGCCGTTTCCGCACTGGACTGTTGCAGTGCTGTTATTCCACTCTCAACCTCCTACGGAATGCTGGGGCTTGCAGCTTCGGGAGGGCCTTTGTGTGGGACTTACCTTCGAGGCCCCTCCCTAAAGTGCAAACCCCAGGATTCCATGGGACGTCGGAAGTGGAATAAGAGCACCGCAACAGTCTAGTGCGGAAACGGCCCTGGCCTGCGCGTTCCTCCTGGCGAACAGACGTGGCCATCTCAAGCACACTCTGATTTTACTGGGCCAGTTTTCATCTGTGAAACGCTGGAGGCTTTGGTCCAGTCCGGGCAAGATTTCCCCAGCGCTTAGACCTAGGTGTGGCAGGCCCAAGGCAAGCCTGTCTCAGGGTTTTCCGAGAGAGTGTGACCCGCCCAAGGTGGCCGGGGGGGCCTCGGTCGCCGGGTTCACGGTCCTCCGGCACACCGGCTCGGCTTAGTCGGCTCTACTCAGGCCGAACTAAGCGGCTGATGCAGAAGGCAGGCCGGCATTTACAAATACCTATAAAATACAGCGAGAACAGAGGTGAAAACGTAGCAAACGCGAACAGACCAAGAAATGCATGCCGCGTGGCGCGCGCCCACACACGGATCACGACCATACCGGCCGCGCGCACGCAGCCTCTGCAAACCACGCCGTCCAACAGGCCCCCAACGTTCACAGCGCGCCCGGTCGCGACTGCGCTTAGCCGTCGTTCGCACCGGGACGGCCTCTTCAGCCCAGCGGCGCTGCCCGCGCATCTCCCTCGGACCCAGGCCGGGCGCTCCCCGGGCTTCCACGGCAACTCCCACACTCCTCGCCCACCGCCCGCGGCTGGCACGGGGCGGAGGGGGGCTCCAGTGCAAACCATCCGGAGGGTCCCAGGGCGCCTTCCGAGGGTGCAAGGCACCCCGGCCCTGCCCACCGCCTGAGGCAGCAACCCACCCGCGAGAGAGGCGGGTCTCGGCCCCGTCCCTCCCTCCCTCCCTCCCTCCCTCCCACCCACCCGGCAAGAGGCCCCGGTCCCCGCAAGAACGGGCGCGCCTCCACAGTTTCAGGTCCCTTTCTTTAGCACGATGGGCCGCGGAAGGCGGCCGCCCCCCAGCCAGGGCGGGGCGAGACTTGCACCCACTGCTGTCGGTGCCGCCGCCCCCCGGCGACGGGGGCGCCGACTCCCGAGGAGGCCTGGCGCGGGGCTTACGCCAGGGAGGCGGGCGTCTGCCGCCAAGCCCCTCCCGCCCCGGCCCCGGCCCCGGCCCCGGCCCCGGCCCCGGCCCCGGCCCCGGCCCCGGCCCCGGCCCCGGCCCCGGCCCCGGCCCCGCCGCGCCCGCCTCTGGCCCGAAATCTACTCGCGCGCCAACCTGCCCGCCGTCCGAGGACTCCGGCGGGCGGGGGGGTCCTCGCCCGGGAAGCCGCCACCGCAGCCAGTGCGCCCGAGGCCCGGAGTGCTGGCAAGCGGGAGGAGGAGGAAGCACTCCCGGGGCGGGACGGCGAGCGCGCCGCCTCTCCGGGCCCGGTGCCGGCGGGGAGGCGGAGCCGCGCAGCAGCGGGGGGCGGGCGGCTGGGCGTGGCCCCTGCGGCCGCGGCCCCTGGGCGCGCGCAGAGCGCCGCCCGGCGCCGGAGCCCGGCGCCTTCCGCGCAGCCTCCTCCCGGCGCCTGCCTTCGCCAAGAAACCGGCGGCTGTGCCTCAATCACGTTCTCGGCCCACGCTCCCGGAGCCCTCCGGCCGCGGCGGCCGACGGAGGGGTGGCCGGAGTCGTCCCCGCTGCTCGCCGCTCCGCCAGCGGCGGTGAGGCACCCGCTTCGCTGGCCAAGCGAGCGCACTCACCGGCCTCGCCTGACGGCGCCGCGCCCCCGGCCGGGAGAGAGGGGGGCCCCCCTCAGCCCGGGCGGCGCCCGCGGGCTCAGCCGCCGCGGCTTCCCCGCGCGAGCTCCGGCCGCCCGCCCGCCCGCGCGGCCTTCCCGCGCGGCGGCGCCCGGACTGGAGGGCCCCTCGGCGCGGCCCCCCGCGGGCCAGAATCGGGCCGGAGGACGCCCCAGGCCGAGTCGAAGGGTGCTCTGGGGCCGGCGGGGGCTGCTGAGGGCAGAGGCGGGGGAGACCCCGGGGCCCCGCCGCCACGGCCTCGGACCGCTCCCGCCCCTGCTGGGAAGCCTCGGGGGGAGAGGGGGAGGGGGCCCCGCCCGCCCGCCCCGCGGAGGCAGCGGCAGCAGCAGCAGCAGCCGGAGAGCCCCTCCCCACACGAGGCCCGCCCACCGGAGCCCCCCTCCCCCTTCCCGCACCCACCGAGCCCCAGCGGCATTCCTAGTCCTCCCGGCCACGCCCCCGGCAGAGAAGCCCCCCCACAGCCCGTCCCCCGTTTCGCCCCACGTAGCTCCCCGGTGGTCGTCACAGAAGGGCTCGCTCCGGCCTCCCCGCCGTCACAATGCCCTCCCGCCCGCGCGACGAGGGGCGGCCGCCGGCGCCGCGTCCTCACTTCGCCGCCGCCGCCGCCGCCGCCGCCGCCGCCCTGCGCCCTGGCCGCTGCTCCTGCTGCTCCGCCGCCGCCTCAGCCTGCCCGGCCTTCCTCCGCGGCTCCTTCCCGCCTTTTCCCCTCGTGCGTGGGGAGCGGCGGCGGCGCCGGCGCCGTCCCGCGCTCTCCTGCTCCGCAGGCGTCCGCGCAGGGCCCTCGGACTGAGGCGGCCCCGCGCGGATGGAGGGCCGGGCGGCCGCCCCGCCCGAGGGCGGCCGCCCGCGCCGGCGCTGGCTCTGGGAGGTGGGCCCCCGCCGGGAGGCCTTCGCCCAGGAGCGCCGCGCCGTCCTCGAGGGCCGCCGCCTGGAGCGCAACCAGCGGCCCCGGCCCCGGCCCGCCGAGACGCGGCTCTTCCTGCCGGCCCTGGGCCAGCCGGGCGCCTGCGAGTGGCTCCGCCAGGGGCTCCCCCAGCCGCCGCCCCGCCGGGCCCTGCGCGCCCCCGCCGCCGCCGCCCGCCCCCCGGCCGTGCGCCCCGACGGCGACGGCGACGACGACGACGGCGCGCTGCCGCCGCTGATGGTGCTGGGCCAGCCCACCGGCCCAGCCGGCCCCGCCGGCCAGACGAGACGGGACCCCGGCGAGGGGCGCTTCCTCCCCAGCCTCAGCCCCTCGGGGCGGCAGCCGCGCCCCCCTCCGGGCCGCCCGCCCGGGACCTCGGCGGCCGCGCCCTCCCGCCGCACCCCGCGCAACGTCCGCTTCCCTCCGGCGCCCTGAGACCGCCGGCGCGCCTCCCTCGGAGAACGCCGGGCAGCCGCACGCCCGCCCACCGGCCGGCCGCGCCTTCCAGCGGCCGCCGCCGCCTGGCGCCGCCGAGGGCCTCTGCGCGCTGCCCGAGGCGAGGCCGAGAGCCCCGCGGAGGACGGACGCTCGCTCCCGCCGCGCCTCCGCCGCTGCCCTCGAGGGGCTCGGCCTTGGGTTGGCGACGGCCCCCGCCGCCTCCGCCTCACCGTCCTCGGCCTCCCACCGAAAGACCAGCCCGAGAGGGAGGAAAGACGCCGCCGCTGCCGTCCTCCTCGCGTGGCTCACGGGCTGGTAAGGGCCTCAGCTGTGGAGTCTGGCGGGGGTGAGCCCCCTCACCCTTTCCCTTTCCCCCAAGGGAGTCCTTAGGAGCGGGCAGGGAGAGAAGAGAGGGAAGATGGAGTTGGGGGTCCGGGCAACCCTGGAGAGCCCTCCGTTTGTGGCTTGGGGTGCAGGGGGCTCTTCTGCTGCCTCCATGGCTTTTTTTGTGGGGGAGAGCGCCCGGGCAGCTGCTTTTTCTGACCTCCCTCCCAAGTCCTGTAGTATTTAACTTATCCTCCACCACAGTGTGTGGTGTTGGGGTGGGGGGAATCCGAACACCAGCTCTGTTATCTTCTGTGGCTTGCCCTGTGGTTTGCACCATCGGTATTTCCCCTAGTTTCTAATTGCTCCCGAATTATTCATTGTCCTCAAAGCAAGCTCATAACGCTAAAGCTTAGTTCCCATCTTGCACTCCGCCGAAAAAGAACTCTTGATTTCGAAGCCCCAAAGCCTGAAACGTCTTTGGGAAAAACCATTCTGCCTTATTAATTCCGTGTATGCTAGCACCAAACATGATAAAATGTTTGCAAGCGTAGTAATAGAAATCCACAGCATTTGGAAATCACGTTTATAAAATAGCTTCTGCCAGAAAGCCTAAAATGAACCACGGTTTTAAAGGTATATTCTCAAAAGATAGAGTTTTGGCTTGTGGCATTAGCTGTTGGTTTAGTTCTTAGTAAATTGGGCCTGAATCCTGAGAAAACCTGAAAGGAATGGCTTGCCTTTCTTTAAATGCAGAACTAATTAACTTTCCTTCTTTCATTCAGTGACACGGTGTTGCAAGTGAGCCAAGGGGAAACTGAGTTGAAAACGGAAACTGATGGCAGGCAGCAAAGAAGCACTCAGGTCCTTTAGCTGATGGGTTCCAGCACCCCCTCGCAGACAGTGTTAAAACCGGGCCCCTAAACAACTCCTTCTGCCCAGACTCTTCCCGCCTGGTGATCCTACATCCCATAGCTGGCTCTGTGGCGGCCCTGGCCTGGGTGCGCTCCCCTGAGTGAGATCAAAGGAAGAGGGCCTTTGACGGCTTGTACGCTGAAAAACAAAATCAAAGTGGTCAAGCCTGACCCATCTCCCCCTGCCATACGCAGCTATGGAAACTGTACGACCAGATTAGCAATAGGGGAAAATTCAATCCCCTTCCCCACCCATTCCCAGCCTCCTAACCTTTTGGTAGCCTCCTACTGCAAAGCAAAAATGCAGAAAGTGTCAAAGGAGGTCATTAGAACAAGTTAACTCTTTGATACCATTTTTGCCCATGATGCTAACAAGGACTCCCAAACCCATGTGTCTGGCTGTAGAGGCCCAGTTCGTTCGAGGTGGGATATACAATGACTTTGATGGGACCAGCCAGAAGTTTTCAAGGCAGAATTTGCAGCAAAGAACGCGTGTGCCCGTTTGCCCCATGTTGTAAGACCGGGTCATGTTCCTCTGGAGGTTCTGAGGACATCAGCAGAGGTGTTCTGGATTAGATCGTGGCGTATGAACTCCACTGCCCTGTTCCTGAAGTGAGCAGTTCAGTGTAAAGCCCACCAACAAGACGTGAGGGCAGAGCCATCGCCTCCCAGCAGTCATCTTAGGGGAATGTCAGTCCTGAATTACTTCATACTTGGATGCAAGGATGAAAAGTTACTGTTGTTTTCTCCCCACAGTTTGAACGTGAGCAAGGCAAACAGTGGAGGTTTACTTTTAGATGGTTGGTGTGTTTTGAAACAGCTACGCTAAAATAGGGGTCCAAAGTCCCACTTTTTTAATCTATTTTTTTCTTTAGAAGTTTTAAAAGGTTTTTAAACAGGAAAGAAGAAGAGAGAAATATAAAAGAAAAGATGTCCACAATTCTACAACTATTTAAAACAAACAGCACCTATTCAGACTAAGCTAATCTTGATAAAAAAACAAACCAACCTGCAACTAAAAATAGTTCTTGCCCTTGTTGCAAACAATTCTTAGTTGAATGAATGTCCTTAACTTAAAATCATTACTCAGCATCACGATTACATTTGTTGCCCTTTATCACTCCTTCACTATATTCTAAATTTTTATATCACACCATAGATCAACTTTACAGAATATTTTTCATAATCTTTATTAGTATAATATTGCACAAACAAACGCAACAAAAACCACCCAAGCACAATTACAATATCTAACATATACAAGTATTTCCTAACCATTAACCGAACCTACAAGGAATGTAGAACAGTGTCTAAACAGCATAAAAGAGAAAGGTAAAGAATGGAAAGAAAAGAGAAAAGAAGAAAAGTCAATAAAAGTAGAAAGAAATTTTCACAATAAAGAATGCCAAACCCCCACCCTTATTCCCAAGTGTCCAAACAAATCTTAATTTACAAATTAACAAATAACAATTAAGTTACATATTACAGAATATTTTTGTAACTCCAAACACCGTTGATTAATGCACAATAAATCCATCATCTCTTTTAAATATTCTATATTACTAGAATAGCAACAGCCTTTAATTCTGTTAAATTTTCATGAGAACTTTCTCTTCGTAACAATAAAACTAAGAATTAAAAGGAACAGTAATAGCCAAGTTCAGAACTGTATGGTTATCGCTTCAGCCTCATTTCCCCTTAAGTAATCTATTAAAAGTCTCCATTCCAAGGTAAACTCTTCATCAGGATTTCCCTCTAATTGGCTGCCAACTTGTCCATCTCCACAATTGTCAGCAGTCTAAAACGTTCAGCCTGAATCTCTCTGCCTTTTGGAGGCAATAGCGATTGGGAGAGTCCCATGAAACTGCTGATTCTCTGATCTCCTTTTCCTCTGACCGATTAACTTTTATCTCGACTGAGCAACCTGTGTCCTAAAACTTTGTCCGACAAGCACCGAGCTAATCAGGCATGGCGGGTGGACCCCTGAGTCGCCCACATTCTGGAGTGGAGAAACACAGACAACACCCTGCACTCCTGCCCCACGAGTCGACGCACAAGAAAGCAGCCGTAGGGAACCTGTGGGGATTCCAGCCAGTTTAGGAACACATGTGAGTGAGAATCTGTGTGTCTAAGCCAGAGAATTACTGTTGGGTTGGGAATCCGTCTCCCCTTTTCTTCTTGGTCTCTGTCTGGCAGCCGAACCCATCTGCCCGCGCGCTCACTTTGCCAGCTGTGACCCATGGTAGAGTGCAAGGGCTGGGCACATGACTGTCCGAGTAATCCCTCCCTAACCTGGGGTCTATCGGTGTGGGACCCAGAGAGTTACGGCAAAACACAGTGAGGAACACATATGCCAAAAACCACAAGTACTTGTTATGGAGAGAAGTAAAGGGTAGAACCCCCTAACCTCCATTTTGTATGGACTGTGCACCACTTCTAGGTCTGTGTACCTTTGTAGTTTTGTTAGGGCAGGTAGGAAGGCCCGATCCCTCTTGTGTTGGACCTCTGCAGGGTAGTCCCCTGAGAGACTTGGGGTTAGCACATTGTGTGCGGCAGCAACCAACAGCATAATGTGTGTGGTGGCAACTGATAGTTTGGGCAGTGTGTGTGTGAGTGTGCGTGAATGGCAACAACTGGCTCCGTGTTTAAGTGCTTTACCTGGACTTGGAGGAGGTGCTCCGCAGACTGAAAAAGCTGCAGAAAGGCAGGGCTCAGTTAGGACCCATCTCCCCAAATCCTCCATTGCTCAACCAAGGAGCAGGAAGTTCCTTAGAGTTTGTCTCAAGAGAATGTCCTGGCCAGCGGAGCTCAAGGAAATGTGTGTGGGCATCCTCGATTTAATTGGAAAAAGCTGCGTAAGGCATTTGTGTGTGCGTGTGAGCGTGTTAAGGAACACATCCTTGCATTTTCTTGCATGTTCGATTTTAACTGGCAAATTTAATTGGCACGATGTTCAAGGAACAAAATAAAATGGATAAACTGGAGAAATGGGATGTTGGAAAGGGAAACAACTCTGGGAAACAGAGATCCTTTAAGACATCGGTTCAGTGAAGAGAGGTCCCTTTTTGGACGCTCCGAAGAGGTCAGTTCCCAAATGCAGGCTATGGACGCTTGGAAGAATGTAATACATAGAAGCAGCAGGACAGTGAACAATTCAGTGCGCTTGGAGCTACGGAGCGGATTCGGAATCCTTTTCAGAGAGGATGAGGAACAGCAACGAGAGCAGCAGCGTCCATCCTTGGAGAACATGCAGGTGTCCTTGGAAAATTCAGGACCTGGAACTGCTCCTGCCAATCCTCAGAAGAGATTGTGATTTCATCTGTCCTCTCAGTTAAAGGAGACGGGAGAGAACAGTAGTGGAGGTGAACAACCGTCTCCGCAGATGGTGCTGCCGGGAACGATTTGGCTTCTTGGATCGTGGCCTGCAGTTTCCTGAAGATTGTGGGGAAAAATGAGACTGAAGCTGTCAGGAATCTAGCCTTCATTTAGCAGAGTCACACAGGGAAGCAGTTAGAAGTTTTTATCCAACGACTTGTGGCTTCAAACTGGTACTCGGAATAAACACAGACGCAGGTAGCTTTGAATAAAAGACTAAACACTTTACTAATGACTCTTCATTTACATCTGTGTAGAGAGTCAGCTACCTGTCTAACTAATGATTAGGAGAATCTTCGGTTTAACTCACGATCCTCCTTGATGGGACTCGAAGCATGCGAAGAGTTCAGGGAAAGCAGCCATTGAGAACAAAGAGAGAGATCAGAGAGAGGGGTCTTAACTTTTATAAGACCGATGACCCAAGCAACTGTCCCGGGTCACATGATCTGAGCACCAAAGGTATTTATGATCGTGCAATAAAAGACAGAAAGGCAAATGGAGAAGATCTGGCACGCAACAGAAAGGGAGGCCCTATCTGGCTATTCCCATTTGTTCTAACAACAAGATGGGTGAGGAGAGAGAATGCTGATAATTTTTCCAACAAAGATGGTCTACTGGGACGTTACGGGTTGCACCTAACGCAAGACTGAAGCACAGAACGTGAGAAGTACGCGAGCTGAACCTGAACTCTTAACGCAGCAAAGCAGATATGATATAAGAGGCATCACTGAAACCTGAAATAAACTAAGATTTAACAGGGTCACGTACAAGAAATGGAAAAAGGTAGAAATCACCAAAGTGGAATTCAAACAAACAGCCAACACATGTATGGAAAAAGTCAGCAAAGGTCAAGCGCAAAATGAGCGCAGGCTTCCTCTGGGGGTTAAAAACAAGAAAAAGGGGTTTTGGGGGGATGTCTGTAGCAAGAGGAAAAATGAGGAGATGGTAGGACTACTGCAAGGAGAAGATGGAGAAGTGCAAACGGAGGATAGAGAAAAGGCAGGACTACTCAACCTCTTCTTTGCCTTGGTCATTTCTGAAAAGAAAGACAATGCTCAGCCGAGAGAAAATGGAACAGACGACGTAATAGGGGAACTGCAGCACAAAATCGGTAAAGAGGCAGTACAGGGATACCTAGCTACTCTTAATGAATTCAGGTCACCAGGGCGAGATGAACTACATCTAAGGGCATTAAAAGAACTGGCAGAAGTAATTTCAAAACCATTGGCACTAATCCTTGAGGGTTCCTGAAGTCAAGAGAAGTCCCAGCAGATTAGAAGAGGGCAGATGTTGTCCCCATCTTCAAAAGGGGGAAAAAAGAAGACCCTGGCAATTACTGCCCCGTCGGCCTGAGATTAATACCAGGAAAGATCCTAGAGGAGATAACTAAACAGTCTCTCTAAGCACTTAGAAAGGAATGCCATGATCAGTGAAAGTCAACATGGGAGATCAAGAGAAGTAATAATATCACTGTATTCTGCTTTGGTTAGACCTTACCGGAATACTGTGCCCAATTTTGGACACCACAATTCAAGAAGGATGTTGGCAAGCTGGAACGCGTCCAGAGGAGGGCAACCAAAATGTTGAAGGGTCTAGAAACCATGCCATAGGAGGAGCACCTTATGGAGCTAGGTATGTTTAGCCTGATGAAAAGAAGGTTAAGAGGTGACATGATAGCTATGCTTAAATATTTGAAGGGATGTCATGTTGAAGATCTGGAGCAAGCTTGTTTTCTGCTGCTCCAGAGACAAGGGCATGGAGGAATGGATTCAAACTACAAGAAAAGCGATTTCACCTAAATATCAGAAAGAACATCTTGATGGTGGAATATGCTGATTCAGTGGAGTGTGGTGGAGCCAGAGTCTTTGGAGGTTTTTAAACAGGCTGAGTGGCCATCTGTTGGGAGTGTTTTGATTGTGTGTTCTGGCATGGCAGAATGGGGTTGAACTGAATGACCATTGTGGTCTCTTCCAAAGCTATTATGTTCAGGCCAGGTCAGACAGCCAGTGCCTTGTTTGTGATGGAGAGTCATGCTCTGGGAGTGATTCCAGAGGTTTACAAGCTACTTGCTATCCTGGCTCAGAAAGTTCGGTTCTCCATGGACCAAGGAAACCACGGTTATGGTATTGAGGAGTTTACAACACTCCTTTATGGAGGTTCGAATTCCCAAACCAAGATGGCTCTGGGCACAGTGGACATTGGCCTCATTCCATGTTGCCATTTGGCGATGCAAATCCGTAGGATGGCAGATCTCCTCCAAGAAGCAAGCACCGTTAGGAACCCGGATGGACGCAGAACCCAGGTCTTGGCAACCCGTTCAGTCAGTGACCTCAGTAATCGTGGTCCCTACATTCAGTGCAAGAGAGCAGACAGTCCGGGAAACCCAGGTCCTCATGGTAGCTGCGAGGGGGAACTCTGGTGGCAGCGGTAATCGGAATTGGAGAGACCAAGGCGGTAGCTTCCTTGCCGGCAATGGCTGTGGCCGAGGCGGTGCTTCTTCGACCTCCGAACAACGGCAGGGTCTGAACCACTTGAACCAACCCTCAAACGCTCATCAGACGTCAGGAGGCTACAGTTCTTGGATCAGTTTATAGGGCGGTACGAAGTCATGTTTGGGAATGTTAAATGAGGTCTTCATCAAGCAGAGCTGCTAACGGGGAGGACAAACTTTAAGGAACTTCCTGCTGCTTGGTCAAGCAATGAAGGATTGAGGAAGATGGGTTCTAACTGAGCCTTGCCTTACTGCTGCTTCTTTCGGCCTGAGGGGCACCTCCTCCAAGTCCAGATAAAGAACTTCAGGGCCAGCTGTCACCACACACCACGTACACACTGCCCAAACTATTGGTTGCCACCATGCACATTGCACTGTCGGTTGCCGCCACATACAACGTGCTAATCGCAAGTCTCTCAGAGCTACCCTGCAGAAATCCAGCGTAAGAGGGATCGGGGGTTCCTACCTGCCCTAACGAAACTGCAAAGGTACACAGACCTAGAAGTCATACGGAATGGAGGTTCGGAGGTTCTACTCTTTACTTCCCTCCGTAACCTTAAGTGCTTGTCGTTTTTGGCACAGGTGTTTCTTACTGTGTTTCGCCCTAACCCTCTGGATCCCACACCAATAGATCCCAAGTGAGGGAGTGATTACTGGGACAGCCATGTGCCCAGCCCTTGCGTTCTACCATCGCTCACAGATGGCAAACTGAGTGCATGGGCACATAGGTGCGGCTGCCAGACACAGACCAAGATGGAGAAGAGGGGACAGATTCCCTACCCAACAGGAGACTTTTGGCTCAGACGCACAGATTCTCACTCACATATGCTCTTAACTGGCTGGAATCCCTACAGATTCCCTATGTTGACTCTTGAGACAAGAGTGCAGGATGTTGTCTGTGTTTCTCCACCAGTCCCGTTACCCCAAAATGTGGGTTCCTCAGGGCTCCATCCGCCATGCCACTGCCTCTGTGCAAATTATTAGCTTGATACCAGGAGGCCTGCAAAGCGGTGGTGGTGGTGGTAACCTAACAACATCTTTGACACCAATCTTTTCCAGTTTTTTTCTGGAAGGAAAGCCCAGCCAGAGATCCAAAAGTAAGCTAAATTGTGTTTTCCTGGGGGAAATAATCACACACAAGATGCAAACAATTGCGCAATCCAACAAGGCTAACTGAAGAGAAAGGAGGGAGGAGTTCGAGATAGCAAGATTTCAGGGTATCGTGGGTGATATTTACCAATCTAGAAGAATAGTGAGGAAGCAGTGGTGTGGCCTAGATGTGTGTCTAAGGACAGTACACAGTCAGGAATCAAAGTGAAAGGGTAGCAACCGGCAATCAGTGTATACACGAGTTCTCCGTTCAGGGCAAGGGTGTGAATGACCCTGTGGCTGAGTAAGCAACGGAGTTTCCGGAGTGGACGACAACGGGCTGTTAGTTCTACCAACTGGTGACAAAAGGGCTAACGTTTGCCTGATGGCTCCTTGCTTTTCGGACAGGTTTTAGGACAAAGGAAAGGTTGCTTGGTCAGAGGAAAAGGAGATCAGAAAATCGGCAGTTTGGTTAGAATGAGAACTTGAGAATGAATCATGGGCAATGACACAGAGCTGCTCTTGAGACGCCTGAGTCATGTTGAGCCAGAGGAGCCCGCTGTGCAAGCATTCCCAGCCGAGGCCTCTTTGCTGTGTTACTCCACCATCCGGGCTGAGTCACGGCGTGGAATGGATTCTTTGCTGTGATAAGATTTTTGAGAGGGATGTCATGATGTCAAAAAGAAGGCCTTAGCTTCATTTGTAAACAGTCTGTGTTTCTAAATAGGAGCATAGCTGCTT
The DNA here is from genome assembly GCA_948472985.1 of Iguana delicatissima. NCBI lineage: Eukaryota > Metazoa > Chordata > Lepidosauria > Squamata > Iguanidae > Iguana > Iguana delicatissima. The sequence continues at coordinate 2,229,346 of CAOKZL010000019.1, read as the reverse complement.
TAAAATTAAAATTGGTTTGACAAAGGAATAAAGACAGGAGTTTGCCTGCATTGCACATATACAGCAGTCTGCATCAGCCTTGAGCACCCACCTAGGGAATTCAGGTGAAGGTCGTGGAATTACCCGCCGAAGAAGGTGGAGGAAGCCCCTTCTCTCCAGTTCTGCCCAGAAACAGGAGCCAGCTGTTAGAATGTAGGACCTTGATGTCTTCTCCTAAGCCTTGCTATTCAGTGCTTCTGCTGCCGTAAATATTTAGGTGCCAAACCCTCCTCCGCGAGCTGGGGACATCTGATGCCTTCGGCGTTCCTTAGGCTGTAATGGTGTGACGCTCTTTAATCCCTTAAGTAGAATTGGCGCCCATCAGTGTAGTGTGTCGCAGAGACACATTTCAGTGTTGAGCTACACAATCAGCAAAATCAAGGGAACCTCCTTTGGAGAGTGGACCAGATTTTATCAAATGGGGGTGGGGACGGAGGTGCGGGCTGAGGTGGACCTTGCCAAAAAACAGCATCAAACCCAAATTGTGTGTGGTGAGTTGGGCTTCTTCCACCAGGGCAATGGGTTTGGGAATCCTTTTTTAGCATCATGGCCACATGTTGACAGCTGCCAAAATGGTCAGTGTGTCTTAGAGAACTTGCTGGAGACTTTTCCCCCCATAGCTCAATGGGGATTCAGACCCTTGTCTCCCAGAATTCTTGTCTCACACCCAAACCATTATCTACCCTGGCTCTCTGTGCAGCCAGCAGTGGGGACTGAACCAGATCACTGGTCAAGGACAGTCTGTGTAGAATTAGTTGTTCAGGGGCCCAGTTCGAAGTCCTGGGGCAATCTGGAACTACAGCCCCGTTCCAGCACAGAAACACTGCATTCTGATGGTCTCATTTCATGCTATTTTGAGATGAGATGATAAAATGCACGAAAATAGGATGGGTGACACTTGGCTTGGGACCCATACACGTGGAAAGGATCTAGGAGTCTTCCTGTTGCTCTGTACCTTCAAGATGTTTTCAACATACTTGCAACCTTAAGGCGAAGCCATCGCAGAGTTTCCAGAGCTGATTGCGTGACGTGCCCAATTTTCCACGGCTGAGCTGGGTCTTGAGGGCCAGTCTCCAGCGCACTGCAGTTTAAAAAGGATATTGGCGAGCTGAGATGTGCTAGAGTCCTGCTGATTAGGCCCAATCAGAGTGGTTTTTGTTGTGTGGCTGCGAGTCATTTCTGACTTACGGGGACCCAAGGGCTTTTCTGGGGCTGAGAGAGAGTGGTGTACCCAAGGTCACCCAGTGAGGCTCCGTGGCCGTGGTCTCCAGGGCCATAGTCCAGTGCTCAAACCACTACCCCATGCTGGGTCTAGCCAATTAGAGGATCAGAACTGGTCAAAGTATGGGTCCTGTCTCCCACACAAGTTCACACCTTGGATAGTTTACTTAAGCTGACCGGCCCCTCCCGAAACTGCCAACCCCAGGATTCCATAGGATGTTGAAAGTGGAATCATAGCGCTGTAACAGCCTCGTGCGGAAGCGACCAAAGCGTTGACTCGGCAATCTCATCCACAACGGATCACGAGAAATGGATGGGGAGGAAACATGACAGGACAAAGTCATGTACAAATTGCCCGAGCTCCACCTCACATTGAGAGAACCAGGTTTTAAATAGCACCAGATGCTGCAATAATGCACAGCCATGACTCACAAAGGAGATTTGTGTTTCATCACAAAACGCAAACAGGACTGGAGCACAGCAGCTCTGGGTCTATGCAGGTTGCAAAGGGAAACAACAAGTGTGATCACACCTCTCAGGTGATCTCAGCTGCTCCAGCTTGAAAGCCCTGGGTCACACCTTTCATGTAAATCGCACCTCGTGCTGGGTGACCGGTAGTGGAATGTGCAAACAGATTGTGCCAAAAAGCACTGAATCCACAATCCACACAACGGCATCAGAAACTGCTTTGTGCCATTTTGTTATCATTGTGGTGTATTATACTGTAGTCCTCCCACAACACGGATGACTTTTTACTACAGCCTGTGGCATCTAATGGATTTCATCCAAATCTGTACAAGCGTAAATCCACATCTGCACATTTTTTTAAAAAAAATTATTTTAGCTGATGTTCTTGTTTTAACAAGGGCCAAAATAAGCTAAAGACTCCGGATCCCATCTGATCTTAGAAGCTAAGCAGGGTCAGCCCCGGTTAGTACTTGGATGGGAGACCACCTATGAGGATTTCCTGCCTAAGAAAACTCTATGAAAACACTTGCACACTTGCTTTAACATGTCACGAGGTGTAATGTGCTTCCATTGTGTGCCTTCAGTTGTTTCTGATTTATGGCAACCCTATCACAGGGTTTTAGCTTTTGTATCCATTTTAGCTTTTGTAAGCTGCCTGGAGTTCCAGGGCTTGGAGAAAAGGCAGGAGAAAAGTATACAATAATCCCATGAAAACTCATGCTAAAGGAAACCGGTGAGTCTCAAAAGTGAGTGCTAGATTTTCTTTATTCTTCATGAGGCTAAATACACCGTGGAGTGGGGACCCTATTGTTAAATTGCCCCCTGACATGCTATTAAGGTTAAGTCCGTCTTCCAAAGGCTGAGTGGTCTCACCTGCAAAGAGAAAAGTCACTGCCATCAAATTCCAGTCAGGGAGAACTGACTTAACCTGTTTGGTGAGATCGGCAGGCAAGACAGATCAGGGTGTGCATTTTAACACCCTTTGCCACTTCTGTTCTTGTTGTTGTGTGCCTTCAAGACATTCCTGGCTTAGACCAACCCCAGGGAAGAGTTCTATCAGTGCATTTTCTTGGCCAGAATTGTTCAGAGGAGGTTTGGCATGGCCTTCTTCTCAGGCGGAGAGAATGTGACTTGCCTAAGGCTACCTAGTAGGTTTCCCTGGCCAACTTGGGATTTGAACCCAGTTCAAGACTCAAACCAGCATACCACAGTGGCTCTCAAAATGCCTTCAGAGGGGGTTTGTCATTGCCTCCTTCTGAGGCTGAGATGGTAAGACTTGCCCATGGCCAGCTAGAGGGTTCATCTGGCTGATCAGGGATCGGCCCGTAGTCCTCCAGAACCCTAGTCCAATGCTCAAAACCCCAACACGTACCAGAGTCCAAAACCTTATTACAACCTAGTGGCTGCAAGCCTGTCGGTTAGTCACAACTAGACGAGACTCACTGAATCAGTTATTGAACAGCGAGTCAACACATTGGTGAATGCCATCAAATCTCCTTTTGGGATTAACTATAGGATCGAGGCCACTGGGTCCAAAGCCCTATTACAGACTCAAAGGAGCTGTCCAGGGTGATAAACCTATTTTGGGGCAGGGGGCAAGATCCAGCATCCCGGATCCTTAAGCTGGATCCTTAAGCATTTAGCTTAAAAACTGGACTGGATTCACTACCCCACCAGAACCACTGGGTTCCACCAGGCCCCAAAAGTAAATTTCTCAAAGTCCCTAGAGGCTGCTGGGTTACAAATGGGAATAAAGGTACCCTGAACAGAACTGGAAATTTTCAGAAAGCGTCATGTGGAAACACTCCAAGTGTGGAACCGCCGATCAGAGATCATCCAGCCTGTTGTCCAGACTGGCTTTCATTCAAGGTCTCCACCGTAACACAAATTTGGGTGCCCTGTCCCCAAAAATCATCTGCACCCCAGTCAACCTGGTTTCTTGGCCAAGCTCTTGTGGAAAGATTCCAACCAGATGAGAACCAACAAAGCACAGTCATTCTCATAATCAGAAATAAAAGCAAGACATAATTGCCACTAATTGCCACCCTAATAAATTTGCTTGATGTTGCTTCCGAACTGTACGATGGCTTCTTATTACTCAGGCCAGGAGGCTGGGTTGGTTCCAACAGTAATGTTCACGAAAGGCAGGTGGCGTTGAAGAAAGGGAAGAGCCCAAATGACCCACATTTTGTCCTGATAATTATTTAAACAGCCCACAGATCTATGCAAAAGACCCCAACATAAGGATGGTCAGATTTCCGCCCCACGGCTGTTCCTCTTCAGTAGCCAAGACACTTTCAGGAATTCTAGTTTGCCTTTAAAACAGGTTCTCCCATTGACTGGAGGAATCTGTAGTCCTTAATATTTGGTTTACACCAGTGTCTAACATATAAGAAACGAAACCAAATAGTTTTCTGGCCATGTATTGGTCTTGTTCATCTTTTAGCATTTTGAGCAGGCTGTGTGACCCTTTGGAGGGTCCTGGGGAACCAAAATTGCCCTACAACCAAAAATACCTTCAGTAACTTGTCCCAATTGCCCCTTCTTGTCCTAAAGGAATGACGACTGGCAGCTTCCGTAGGGTTTTCTCTCCCTTTGGGCAGGGTTAATGGCCAGTAAGCTGTCACTGAAATTCTGGAACAGAAACATCAGTGGCCATTTTTGCAGCTCTTGAAAAAAGTTGGTATGTTGGGAGTCCCCAGAATTATTCCAGCCACCATGGGGACTGGTTATGTTAGTCAGGGTTTTTTTGGGGGGGGGGGGGACGGAGTTGAAGTTCAGGAAAAAGTAACTTTTCCAGGCCCAGATTTTATCCTCAGCTCTCTCATCTGTGGGGATTTGAAGAGTTAAGAATATCCAGAAAGTCACTTTCTCAAGTGGCAGACAGTGTGCCTTTCCTTTGAACATTCAGGATCATTTAATTAAATCCTCACCTCCATTGATCTCTGATGATGATAGAAATCCAGCCCCAAGATAAGGGGTTTAGCAACGAGTCTTTGATGGAGTGACTTATGAAATGGGGTGAGGATAGATCCATTCACACTCTTTCTTGGCAGGACTCTTGCCCCATAACTGGAAACACAGTGATGCTTTCCCTTCCAAAAGGCAATCCATCCGTGCATCTCAATGAGGGCCAGACGGAACCTTGTTTACCAGAAAGACAAGGGGTGTGCCCACAAAAGGAGATGAGTTTTGAGCTGTCTTCTAAATCCAATAAGTCTTTTTTTCAAACCGCATGTTAATTAGAAGGGCACTCTGCTTTTCATACCTGTAATAAACCAACCTGTAATAATATTCAATGCACATCCTGCCTTGTGTGGGCAAGAGTTTTAAACCCAGGTGAGCTGACCCTTCTATAAAAATTTTGCATGAGGCATAAGCACATCGGACACAGCTGGAAGATCCAGCCGCAAACCAGATTCTGGGTGGATCCCCTGGCAGTTATCACTGAGTTCCAGATCTCTTATCAGGAAGACTTAGGGAGCAGAAAGAGGTAACACAATTGTAGGAAAAAGTTGGTTTAGCAGGAGTTAGAATTTGACTTGTATGTCTAAGATGTCACAAGCCATGGAAGGAGCAAATTAGAAGTAGCCATATGTGCAGATTGGCAGTGTCCAAATGTCTATTTCTGGTACTGTAAAATTGGTATTTTTTGATATTTTACAGGGCAAGGGACTTGGGAACTACTTAAAATTGCCAGTCCTGGAGATATCAAGAAAAAACAACCCACCCTTGTATTTATTTCTTCACCAGATAATGCGTGTCCTGGGAAACTCCAGAGGGAGAGCTTCACAGAGACCTCAAGTCACCCTCTGCCCACCTTTCGCTGTAAAGAGTTATATTCTATTGAGTACAATGAAGGTGTAACAAAATTAATTTCAAAATCAACATGTAAGGCAACTCAGCGTTCAATATAGTTTTTATGCATCTTCAAGTTGACTCTGACTGATGGTGACTATCTCCTAGGGTTCAGGGGCAAGATTTCATCCCATGAGGTTTCCTATGGCCTTACTCTGAGGATGAGAGGGTGTCACTTGCCTGTAGGTTTCCAAGACCAAGCAGCGATTCAAACCCTGGTCTCCCCGAGTCCTTCTCCAAGACTCAAACCACTGCACCACCCTTGTTGCACTTATGGCAGCCTCTTGGCAAGATTTCTTCGGAGGAGATTTGCCACAGCCTTCCTCTGAGGCTGAGAGAGTATGACTTCATCTCCTGGGTTTCCATGGCTGGGCAGGGATTCAGATCCTTGTCTCCTGAAGTCTTAATCCACCATGGCTCTAAAAAAATATGGGGTTTTCTTAGCCATGGTTTTTTAAAGAAGACTTCCCACTATTCTCTTTTGAGGCTGAGAGAGTGTGACGTGCCAAAGGTTCTCCCAGGCTGTTTCAATGGCTGGGCAGTGATTTGAACCCTGATCTTCCAAACTCCTACACCAACACTGGGTTCAACTGAGTGCTATGAGTTCACTGACATTTATAAGTGGAACCAGAAAATGAAGAAGTTCATTACCATCTCTGTACAAAAACTGAATTGGCCAACCACTTTTCCGCTGGAAGGGAAGGAAGATGTTCCTCAGAGCTGGAACTTGGAAAGTAAGTGATTTATTTCTTGAAACCATAAAAATCATAAACAGCACAACTATAAGAAGAAACCAATCTCTTTCACATCTGTATTAAGTCAGCTATGGGTTAAAACCTATTCGACGGCATTTTCAAATTTCTGGTGTGCTTTGGGCGTTGTCAGAGCCAAAGAAAGCCCTTTCCATTCCACTGACTTTAGCAAGAGGAAATTTCCCTGGAAGGCAGCAAGCCTTGGATCAGTGCCTGTGCTGGTGGAAAGCAGTCTAAAGCCTTTTGTCCTGAAACAAAGAAGCTGCCGTAGAAAACTCAGAGAGATGTCCCAAGATTATCTTCAATTATCTTCCAGGGTCAAATGCAAAACCAGCTGCTTGGCACAGGACAAATTAGCCAGGTCCCAGCCCTCCCAGCAAACTGGTTTTCTTGCATTCTTCTCTTTGGATGTTTGTGACAATCCAGAGGCTGGAAGGAGGATGGAGTGCTTGGCTAACCTGGGGTAATTAAATTGCTCCATCTCTCCTCCCTCCTTCCCTCCCTGCTGAGCTTCTCTTCCTGTCCTTTGAACGGGGACAGGCCATCCCTGGTAGCTCAGCTCCAAGCTGGCACCTTCCCGGCAGGAGAACATGCTCCCTTCTGTCCTCGGGGACACCAGAGGATCCCACCTGCCAATGAAGTAACCAGAGATTGCAGGAGAGAACGAGCGGTTCCAGCTGACCCTGCTCCACAGAGGTATGGAAATTGTGTGGTTTGTCTTGATGCAAAGCTGCATATCCCGGGAGACAAAGGGAGGCCGTTTCCAAAGAGAGAGACGTCTGTCAGAGTGTAAAAGGAACGAGGGGAGAGGAATCCGGCAACACCTTCATTACGAACCACTTTATTGATGGATTGATTTTATCATTTTTATTAAGGGTACAATAAAATAACAATAACAAGCAAATCAAATAAACATTACCAATAGCCTGATCAAAGAAGAAAGAAAAAAGCAAGAGAAGGCAAAAAAGGAAGAAAGAAAAAGGAGATATAGAAAGAAATATAGACAAATATAGTGTGGTTTCTAACTTTCTACTTACAGTAGAATCAAATCTCTCTCTCTCTCTCTCTGGTGTATTTTTGCATCATCTTTCATGGGTATCTTCAGATGCAATGATGGAGTCATATTAAAGTCACAGGTTTCCAAGCATGGTTAGATACTTGTGGGAATGGGACAGAATGTAATGGGATACAGAAGAAGTTGTCCAAGAGCTGTATACGGGTCTTTCAACTAGCTGACCTGAAAGATTTATGGAAAATTTACAGCCAATTTGTGTATTACGTTATATCCTGTCCCACAATTGTGTAACTATGCTTAAAAACCTGGGGCTTTAATATCACTCCATCGGTCCTTCTGAAGAAGCGAGTTGATAGCCGAGAAAGCTCACAATAAAATAAATGGGTTAGTTTTAAAGGTAGGGCTAGATTCTCCCCAAGTTCCTCCCCACTGCCACCATTTTATCATGGGAAACAGAATATTTTAGTAGAGATACCGATGGGAGCCTAAAAGGGCTAGAGATGTGGGGCAGAGAAGCACCATAACAATTACAGGTGGAGAAAGCGGTCAGCGCAGTAGCCCACAGAGGCTTATAAGCAAAATACAGGCTGATCCCTGATGTAGTCTGGACATGAGTGACCGTGAGATCTGTCTGTCTGTCTGTCGCTCTCTCTCTCTCTCCATCTATCATCCATCACTGGGATGGGGGAGGATCTGTTGTGAATAGGGGATGACTACAGGATGAGCTCCTTACCCCTGCTTCTTGCACCTCAAGTTGTCGGGGGTATTTACTACATTTGTGTATGAACTGCCTTAGGATTTTCCTTCAGGCTCCCAATCAGGCCCAGAACTAATAGTGCTGATGATGAAGATGATGACTGCCATCTTTGTTCATATCCTGCCTTTTCTCAAAGCCAAAATTCGAGGCACCTTACAAATCAAAACCTTAAAAATTAATTAAGCTACCCATCTCTCTCTCTATATATACATGTTGAACAGAAACTATTAAAAGTAAATAAAAGCAGTTGGCAAACAGGACATTCCCCTCTTAAAAGCCCTCCCCTTAAAAAAACCCATCAATTCACAACCATCCGTTGGGGGGGAAAGGGTTATTTCCCTGCCAAGGGAAGGAGAGCAAGGAAGGGGCCATTCCAGCCTCCGGAGGGAGGAAGTTCCAGCACCTGGGGCAGCCACGGAGAAACCCGTGTTTCTGAAGTCCCCACTGCGTCTCCTCTCCAAGGTGGCGGGACTGAGTCAAAGACCGCTTGGGAGGGTCTCAGGCCCCGGGCAGACTCATGCCGGAACAATGAAATGGCATTCCGCACCACTGAGCAATACCACCTCAACTCCTTGAGGAGACCTGCCAGGAAATCCTAAAAGGAGCCTCACCGATAAACATGGGGCATGTTGTTTTTGCAACTGTTATGAATATTGTTGTGTGCCTGCAAGTTCTTTCTGACTTATAGCGCCCTTAAGGTGAACCTAGCATGGGTTTTCTAGGGCTGAGAGTGTGTGACTCACCCAAGGTCACTGAATGGGTTTCCGTGGCCACGCGTGGAATCGAACCCTGCTCTCCAGCACTGTAGTCCAGCGTTCAGACCACTACACCATGCTGGCTCTTGAGATTGCATTTTGCCAGGGGATATGGGCTAAAATTTATTCCGATGTACTAAAGCAGAAGGCAGGGGGACTGACGGAGAGTGCTTCCGGATGCCCCCACAGCCAATCCGTGGCCATTTGGGGTAGGGGGACAGACGTGTATCCCCCAGGACATCCAGATGCCTTGCATGGCATGGGAAAAGCAGTGGCATAAGGAGGTACCAGATACATCTTTGTGCAGTATCAGAAAAAAGTACATAACCCCTGGTTACACAAATGTAAATCAGTGAGAGAATTCCAATCATAAGGCTTCAGGTTTATGAATTTATTTTTCGTTTCAAAGAAAGTAGAGAGTCCGAGTTCAAACGCAAAATCTAAAAAGACACAAGCTGGAATCCCGTGTCGGGAGATGCATACCTCAGAAATTACATCTCTCATTGCTTTTAGGTGACCCCTGGCCAGGAGGCACAGCACCCCTTTAACACAGAATTAGGGAATCGCAGAAATACAGAATCCTAGACTTGGAAGAGCCATTGCCCAGCCCTCTGCTCAGTGCAGGCACTCCAACTGGAGCATCTCCAACGGGGAGATCTCTTTTTGAAGATGTCCAGAAAAAGAAACCCTGCCACCTCTCCAGGCAATTGGTTCACTGCTAAATTCCTCTCACTATGAAGAAGTTCCTTCTAACAGTCAGTCGAAATCTGCCTGCCTGTAACTTAATGCTTTTAGACCTGGTCCTCGCCTCTGGGATGGCAGAGGACAAATCTGCCCACTCCTGTCTGTGGGAAGCCCTTGGAGTATTTAAAGGGTGCAATATTATCACCCCTCCGTCTCTTCACCCGGCTGAACAGCCCCAGCTTCCTCAACCTTTCCTCATCTATTTTTTTCTCCTTACCTCGTATCATCCTCATTGCCCTTCTCTGAACTTGCTCCAGCTTTTCTCTGTCCGTCCTTAAATGAGGCACCCAAAACTGAACCCAGGACTGCATATGAAGTCTGGCCAGCACAGACTATAGGGGGACAATTACTTCCTTTCTCTTGGAAACTGTGGTTCCATTAATGCATCCTAAAATGCCAAGGAAAATGGGGGTGGGGGCTGTGGTCTGGGATGGATCTCTCCCTCAGAGCAAGGCCCATGGAAGGTGGACAGCCAAGAGCTATGTCGTGCAAAAAATCAAAGTGCCCAATTGTGACCCACCTCCCCTCTACTAGAAATGTTCGGGGGGGGTCAGAACAGAAGAAAACTCACTCCCCCAGTCCAGCCTCAGCATTCATACATTTTCTCAGCCTCAAACTGCCCAAAAAGATCAAATGCAAAAAAAGGATGGAGTATGATCGCTCATACAAACTAACCCTTGTGCTGTCACTGGAGAGGGGCTTAACATTTGCCCATGATGATAACCAGGACTCCAAAACCCATAAGCCTGGTGGTGGAGGCCCAGCTCCCTACGGGGGGCTTAAGGAAGGGGCTACCGGCCAATGAAGGCATGCCTTGGGGGGCAGCTGAACCAGTAATGCGTTCTCTGTGTTGATTCTATGACTACTCTCCTTATTTTTTTAAAATCTTTGCTGCTTGATAATATCTTCTTTCTTATCTTAATAGTTAGTTTGAGGTTACATGGTGCAGGTGTAAGAATTGTGTAGGCCATGTACAGCCCCTCCAGATTTCTAGGATGGCCCCCTGACTCCCTCTTCCAAGTTCCCATTGCCAGGCGGGGGGGAAAGCCCAGTCTAAGTAAAGCCTAAACCTAAGTAAAGATGATCACGCCTCCAGAAGCCTCTTACAAGCACTGTAGTCATTTCCCTCCAAAAATTTTTCCATCCTCTGGGTAACATGTTGGAAAGAAAAGAGGGGCATTTAATGTTTTTGTGTCCGGTGTAGATAGATCTGGGGAAGCAAAGTGAACAAGAGCGCATGCCAAATCCAGTTTAAGGTGCCAGAGGCGTCTTTAGACTAAGAAGAGGAATGTTTTGCATCTGCTGACCGATGCATGTGCTTCTCCTCAAGTACTACATACAATGACTTCTAGAGGCTGCTGGCTCAGGAGAGAAGATTTAAGGCTTTTGCACTTGGAACATGGATTGGATAATGAGCAGGTAATCGTCTGGACAACCATCCAGTTCTTACCCAGTTCCTATTTTTTCTTGGGGACGCTCCCTTGGCTTGTTGCTCTTCTCTAGAGTGTACGCCACCCAAAACTATGATTATCAATATTTTTACCAAGTGCTACAAAGGCTCAGGGTACCCAACTGCGGAGAAATCAAAAATTCCCCCATAACGTCTGCAGCAAGGTTGAGGAAAGCTCTTTGGTCCAAGGAATTTCATGGAAGTTGGAGAGGTGGAGCTATTCATGGAGCTAAACCTTGCCTCCCAAAATAGCTCCTCAAGCAGGCCCTTTAAAGTTCGGACCAAAACCCAGAGGCGATTCACGGCCCAACTGACCCAAAACTATCATTGCCAGTAATATCTGGGGGTGGCTGTCACTTGGTCACCCCATCCCTGACAATGCTGAGTTAGATCGATGTCCAATGTCATGGATGAATAAATTCTGCTTACATCTCTGGGGTAAAAAGGTAATAATATAAATTCCTTCCTGATTAACATCCAGACAGACGGAAGCATTTGGTAGGATTTAAGACAGGGTCAGCAAGGTACAGCAAAGCCCTCTCCGATTTTTAAATTGCCCCCAAATCAGAAAGTCCTTGAGTGCACAAAAATATGCAAAAACGCTCTCCCACAAACACCCCAGAATGCTGCCCAACCCACTAGATATTTCTATTTTCACCTCTAGTCCTCCTCAAAATGTTGACAGGAAGTGACACAACATCACTTCCTGTCTCCATTTTGAGAGGGACTGCAGAGGGAAAAGGTGGGATCTGGGCTGGCTGAGCGTGCATGGCCCACAGGAGGGGTCTTGGGGAATGGGCTCCCGGCCCCTATGCAATTGCCCACCCCTCTTTCAAGGCAATACCTTTGCCTTCCTAAATTTGACAGCTTGACTGTAGAGAAAATGTTTTGCACACAGAAGATGCCAGATTCAATGCCCCAAATCTCCAGTTTGAAAAGGAATTGGTGACTGGGGAAAAAAAAACTTGGACGAATCAGTTGGAGAAACCAGCTTCCCAATGCGCTGAGTCTGGAAATGTGGGGGGGGGGGCTGGGACTACAACTCCCAGAATCCCAAGACACTGTGGCCATGCTGGATGGGAGATTCTCAGAGCTGCCATCTAAAAAAGTTGCAGTGTTAAGCTCTGATTGAAATGCAGGCCTCAATCCAATTGCCAGTCCCAGCCAGAGCAAACCCATTGAATGCACAGGAACTAAGTAAGCCAACGGTTATGCAAGCTCCATGATTTCACCAGGTCCACCGTATTAGGGACTCAACCATTGGACTGAAGTCACGGGGCGCCTGGCTATCCATCTCCTGGCTGTGGATGATGGGACTTGCATTCCCACACATAGGGAGACCGTCGGGTCAGGGGAAACAAAACTGCTAGGCACAGAAAGAGTGAAACAAAGTAGGAAATGCATCATTTGAAGCTGTCCTTTTGACTTCATAACATCACTGCGGGGCAGGTTCAGTGCGCGGAGGGAACAGCGCATGAGTTAACCCTTCACTCCCCGGAGGCCCACCATCACCCCACAGCTACAAACACTGGGGATAAAGTCATAATTTCTCCCACATCAAAGGCACAACTTTGGATGGCATGTTTACCATCACATCTGGTTTGACCCACATCTATAATAAGTGCTGTTAGATATGCAAAAGAGATTAAGTTCATATGTATATGAAAAGACAAGTTATTTAACCTAATAGCCAGGGATGACTCCCAGATCAGCGGAGACGGTGAATCTATTTTGCATTGCATTCCAAACTTTAAAGGGAAATATCCATGGCGTGTACCCCTCTATAAACTCAGCACCTTGGATAGTTCTTTTAAAGTTTGGAATAAAATACAGAAGGGATGTCCCACCTCCCTGATGTAGAAGCCACCCCTGATCTGACTCATATAGGGCAGTGCCCCGGCTGCATTAACCCTTCCCCTAATATCTTACAGCATTTATTAGGGGAAATGTGTAAACCAAACACCTCATGCTGGAAAAATCTGGATGTTTTAGCAGCCAAATGAATGACTCACACACAGACACCCACCAAATTCTTTCAACCAAACTAAGAATGAATAAATTAGAGCAATTTGCACACAGAGGAGCGCGACTCTGATGAAAATCAGGATGGATGAGTATGCACTCAGGGAGGGTGCTCCAAAGCTAAATCAAGGCCCATAATTAGGGAAAGGTGTCTGTCTCATTAATCCACGTGGATTAACTCTGATATCACTGGCGCGTGGAAACCATCAAATCACATCAGGTGATTTAACTTGGGTAGGACACTCCAGTCCATAGCACAGGTGAGGTTCAAGCCGGGGATTTTCTACACCTGTCACACCCCGTGTTAATAGAAATGCATACTGCATTCCTTCACATTAACCCCACTTTTCCTCCCACACTGGGATTTCCTCACAGATGCATGCCTTCAGCAATCAGGCTTGCAAGCTGAGACTGTGATTCCCTTCTTATGGAGCAATCACAAAACAAGGCACGCCAAATGCAAGATACGGAGCTTAGGGAAAGCACACGTTATGGCAAATCTATGCTTTTCTCATATCTTTTCAATAGCGCTTATGGAGCAATCACAAAACAAGGCACGCCAAATGCAAGATACGGAGCTTAGGGAAAGCACACGTTATGGCAAATCTATGCTTTTCTCATATCTTTTCAATAGCGCTAAGGATATAGCCTAGTTTGAACCTTTGCTACACCAGTGGCAGCAATGGTGCTGAACCATCCTGCTATTACGGCAATATGAGAGACGACGACAACGATGAGTTTCACAGTCTATCAAGTGGGACCTGCTAGAGTTTTGGACCACCAGTAATCCAGATTCTGTCCAAAAATCTGGGAGTCAATGAGGCATCGCTGGACAATGTGGCCTCAACGAATCCGTGAATCTTTAGGATTTTGACATCACCAGTTTCTTTTCTAAATTTTTTTATAATTAAGAGAGTTTTTATTATATTTTTTACATTTTTATATATTTATTTTATGTATTTTATATACTTGTATATTTTATATATTTATTACTCTTAAAAACATATATAACAATAAAATCATAAAAGACAGACAAGAAAAAGAATAAAGGCAATAATAACACACAATAACCACACTCTGATCCACAACTTACAACTCAAAATAGATGGTATTTAAAAAAAAAATCAGAAGAAGAAAAATAGGAAGAACCCCTTAATTTAACTAAATCTAACTAAAAAAAAAAAATTAACTAACTAATCCAACTGAGATACGTAAATGAAAATGACTTTCAACCAACGATATATTCAGTATTCATCATATTAGCTTAACCCCTACTTTAATAGTTACTACATAGTAATATGTATTCTAAATTAATATAATTTCTTATACATATCTGACCTTTACCCTCTATCGCTTTCTCTTTAAAAATAATCAATAAGTAATCCATAATCAATACATAATCAATAAGAAAATCAATAAACTCATTTTAAAAAAGAAGACATTTCTCCTTACACATGCAGATGTTGTTTGCCTTCCGGTCGTTTCCGACTTACGGCGACCCTGAGGTGAGCCTCTCACGGGATCGATTTTCTTGGCCAGATTTGTTCGGAGGGGGCTTACCATGACTCCCCCCGAGGCTGAGAGAGTGTGACTTGCCCATGGTCTCCCAATGGGTTTCCGTAGCTGAGTAGAGACTTGAGCCGTGGTTTCTGCAGTTGTTGTCCGATGCACAGACCACTAAACCACCCTGGTTTATCTTTAGGATTATTTCTACGGATACATTTTAGGCCGACGCTTTGCAAATCAGCCGAGGGCTTCCCGCTTGCAGGCTGCGACGCTGAGAGCGCAAAGCGATAGCACCTTTTTTCCATGCAGCAAAAAAAGGACTTGCTGACAGGGATTAACCTAGACTACAAAACAACCATGAAACTACAAATAACAACAACAACAACAAAAATCCTTTGTTGCAAACAGCAAATAATAACCAGACAGGAACAACTAACTCTTAAGCCCTTAAATTTAAATCAAAGTTAATACTCGTTGCCTATTGTTTATTTTCATAGTAAATCTAAACCTACCAGATGAGCCAGCTGATATAGTAGGACGTGTAATGCACAATCAACTTGTTCCATATTTTGTGTTAGTACAGAATAATTCATCAGAGACAGAAGAAAAAAAAATATTAGCTACAATTAATAATAATTCCAAGTTAATTGTTGATCTCTAGGCCATTTCCGCACTGGACTGTTATAGCGCGATGATTCCACTTTCAACCTCCTATGGAATCCTGGGGTTTGCAGTTTCGGGAGGGGCCGGCTGGCCCCTCCCGAAACTGCAAACCCCAGGATTCCATAGGAGGTTGAAAGTGGAATGATCGCGCTTTAACTGTCCAGTGCGGAAATGGCCCTAGTAATTAGGTCACTTACAAGGTAACATTCAGTGACAAAACTAATTTAACTCCTTAGATGCTAACTTATCAACAAGTAAGTCTTTCTTAACTTATTCTGTCTTATATATTGGCAGGGTATTGCTGTGCAGCTTATTTTTTGTGTTACTCCGCACTGTGGTAGCGTTGTGTTTTTCTTTGATTTTTTTACTTAATAAAAAAATATTCTGAAAAGGCTTGCTCACAGCTGACCTTTGCCGTATCCTTTTGCAGGCTGACTGGAAAGATGGAGCAACAGTCAAAGAAAGAGGTCTCAATCCCAATGACCGCCCTGGAGCCCCGTCCAGAACCTTCGCTCCTGGTTATCCGCCGCCCTACCCTCCGCAGTCGTATCCGTCCCAACCCTACGCCCCGGAAAAGTACATGCCGGACCCCTACTTAGCTCAGCCTTATTCAGGAGAGCCTTACAATCCAACAGGTACGTGGCTGTGCGAGTGGCCCCGGGCTCAGAGATCCTCAGGAGGGGCCCTTATCTTGGTTCCACCACCATTGCGAGCACGGTTGGTGGAGACGCAGACGGGGCCTTCTCGGTGGCTGCCCCTCGATTCGGGAATTCCCTTCCCGGGGAGGCCGAAAGGGCCCCCTCCTTCCCGTCCTTCCAGCTGCAAGCTAAAACCTTTTTTTTCAGACAGGCTTTTTAATTATTTCTTATCAAATCAGCATATAAGCACAAACCTAATATTGATATCAAAATGTTGCACAGAAATATAAAGCGCATAAAACAAAAACAGATCAACAGTGATACATACACGATGGGAAAAAATCCGTTATTTCCTTTCTTCCCCTTCTAGGATACAGAGCGCTTAAGTTTAACGTATCGTACTTAATACTTTCTCTAAATGTCCTTTCCTGATGTTTCATAGAAAACATTCTTGCTTTATAAAGATTCTTACTATTGGATTAAATCCGTACCAAAAATGGCCGTCTGTAAATTTTGTCATCTTCCCCCTCTTTGTGTCTCTTCTTCTCGTCATGTCTTCTCTCACCTTGTCTTAATCTGGAGCGCTCTTTTACTAACCATTTTCTATTTATTTTTGGAGAAAAGTCACTATAGCTGCCCATTCTTCTGCCACTTTATCATCAGATGTCAATTTAAGTCTCTGCGTTATGAGTATCAAGAGTTTTCATCTCTAAAAACTCAGGAAACCATTCCTCAATTTCAGGAGCCTTTTTGCTTTTCCAGGCTTCAACAAACACAACTTTTGCTGCTGTAACCATATGTGGACCAGGATTTTCCAAAATTTCCTTCATGTGCTCATATCTAGTCCATGTATCACATTTAATAAATAAAATTTTGGAGACAAGGGAAATTCTGTTTGATCCAGACAGGCTTTTAAAACACAAAGTTTTAAAAGAATGGACTAGGAGTGCTGTATTGTTTTAATTGTTGTTTTCAACCCCTTTTTATCATTTCTTAAATTGCATTTTATTCTTTTACTAACTATAGTTTTTAGTCTAACAGTCACTTTTTGTATGTTTTTAATCTTTTTTTTCTAATTGCGAACCACTTTTTCCCAATTTTTTGGGGAAAAAATAAATATAAATATTATAATAATCCTCCCAATGGCAAAATTTGGGTGCCCACATACACGCCTGGGTCATTCGAAGACAGAGCTGGGTTAGTTTTGACCGGCTTTTGCTGCAAATTCTTTCTCTCCATTAGCCTCAAAAAGTGCTACGAGTCCTCTTTGCAAGCTTGGATCATGTTATGCAATCTCAGTCACATCTTCAGAAGTTACCAGGTCCTTCATTCATCTCATCATCTGTCATGGAAGGACTGGGAGGAAAGACACGAGCATCCACACGTGACTCTCAATGTGATCTTTGGAGCCATGCGGTGCACGATCCGGAGAATGGTCTTCCCTGTGCAGGGAAATGGTGGCTTCCATGGCTGTCCGGGGGCTTCCAAGTCTGCTCCGCTTTTTAGTCCAAACTTTAAAGGAGCCATCCAAGGTGCCAAACCTGTTTTGGGCACAAGATTCAGCACCCAAAAATAAATTCAACCCCACAACCATGGAAGGTACCAGCAGCCACTGGCCATGTGCTGTATGGATTTACTCTGCTACAATAATGTGTCTTGCACAGATCCAACATGTCTAAGATGATGTTTGCAGGTGGTTAAAAGTGACCTAGAACACACTTTGCTTTGGGGCTCAGCAAAAAACTCCTCGGGCAGCCCAGTAATTGCTTCTTCCCCCTCCCTGTTTCCCTCTCTCGGTTCAGATGGCTGCTGTGGGGAGTGTCCCTCTCCGCCTCCGTACTCGTGTGAGGAAGTCCCTTGTGACAGAGTGGCAGGTATGTGGTGGAGACAGGGGTATTCATGCGTTCAGAAGCTGACTGGTGTATTGCACAGATGCTACACAGAGCCTCCCTCATCCAGAATTCCAAAATCCAAAAACCTCCAAAAACTGAACCTTTTCGCTCCTAGCCGCCCACTTCCATCTTCAAGATGGAGGCTGCGGTGCTCCTGCGTGTTCATTCCCCACATCTTCAGTATCTCCCTTTTTGCCACCGGCTGTCTGCTTCCACCTTCGAGGCCGTGGCTGTGGCGCTTCTGCTCATCGTCTCTTAGACCTGAGGAGCATCGCAGCCACCATCTTGGGGGCAGAAAAGGACCATTGGTGGCAAAAAGAGAGAGCCCAAGAATCTGCGACATGGCAGGAGGCATGGATTCATACTACGCTTGTATTCCTTCAATTTTGCACCTCCTTGATCTCTCTCTACTCTCACTTCTCATACACAATGGAAACAGTGAATGAACAAGATATGAGGCTATTCCAGAAAAAGTACCATATTCCAAAATCTGAAAAAATATCCAAAATATGGAACACTTCTGGTGCGAAGCATTTCAGAAAATGGAGGCTCAACATTACCTTGTGTTGGGACATCTTATGTCTTGCAAGATGATGGTCTATCTAGCCTAGCAATGGGTATTTAGCAGCGGTGTCATGGTAAATTTTCACTTGCAAGGCTCACCATGAGAGTCTCTATCGCAGAGGTGGGGGAAATTTGGCATAGGGAAGAATGCATGTGGCCCCCAGGGCTGAATGTGCACCTTCCCTATGCCTCCAAGGAGATGCATAGGGCAATTTAAGGCCGCGTCCTGCAGGATAGAAAGGCCTCTCCTGGGATTTGCAGTTTAGGGAGAAGCACTGAGAATTCTCACCCAGAGAGCTGTTGGGCTTCACTAAACTACAAACCCCAGAATTCCACAGGATGTTGCCATGGCAGCTAAAATGGAATGATAGCGCTATAACCGTGCAGTGTGATAGGGCCCTGGGATGCTGAATCTGCAAATTGTTGGAGGGCTATGTAGGGATGAGGGATTATGGGAGAGAATCTCACCTCCATTTCCAGAGATGTAGACTCAAGTTAATTGATTCGAACTCAAATTGGATTCAAGTCACTTCAGTGACTCGAGTTGGCCATAAATGACACACTGAGTAGACTCGAGACTTGCATATTTTTACTGATTTGACTTGCTGCCCTTGGTTCAGTAGCATAACCCACTCATCTAGAAACCTTACAATGTTGAGCCACGCTTCCATCCCTTTTTGCCTACTGGTCATGTGACGATCTATTTCAAGCCCAAAGTTTGGGGCAATTCTTGGAAGGAAAAAGCAAACACATTAGGCAATGGGCTTGAGGTGGGCTTGAGGTCTGCTTGGCAGCCTGTCCCCCTGCACATTGGAGGAGCCTTCTAAAATGTCTCCGAAAACCAGAAGGCAAGACTCACCCCCAGAGCGCAGGGAAGGATCCTTCTTTCTAAAGCGTTTGAAGCTTCAATAATGAGGAGTAAGAAGGATCCCACTCCCCGTTTCCAAAAAACTCTCCAGCTTCAGAAATGGGAAGGAAGGAAGGAAGGAAGGAAGGAAGGAAGGAAGGAAGGAAGGAAGGAAGGATCCTATTCCCTTCTTCAGAAACTTGACTTGAAAGAATCTTGCAAGGACTTGAGACTTGGAGTCAAAGACTTAAACGCATCACTTAAATCCATTTCTACTTCCCCAGTGTGCATGACTAACAACCCGCCGGTGGTGGTTGCTGGCATCTTCTCCAGCAAGCCTGCGTCCACCATCTGCCCCTGCTGCCGCCAGATCATCACGACAGAGGTGGTCTACCGGGTGGGATCTCTGACCTACGCCGTCTGCACCGCCATGTGCATGATGGGGTGAGTGAGCACTCTTTTAATGCCGTCGTCTCCCCAGCCTGCCTCCAATATGAGGGCACCATCCGGAGGACAAAAGTGACTGCCAGGAGTGGTGGAGAACTGAAAACAGGCACAGACAAGCAGCAGAGGGAGTGGAGGGATGGGTTGGTCCAGGGCTCAAAAAGTCGCTTTAAAGACATTTCCATATTAGTACCCCAGGGGCTAAAAAGCAGTTATCTAGAATTGTTTTTTTTATTTTTTTCCCCATTTCCCCCCCAATTTTTTAATTGAAAACAGTCAGTCTGTATCATAGTAAACCTCATCTATACGTATTCATTATTTTTACAATACCATAAAAAAATACTAACAAATGCTTATATAGCTCAGGTTATCTGTATATATCTACTTATACCATGTTTAAGGTTTTTTTTTAAAGTAATGCTTTGCTTTCACGTTTCTCAAAATGGGACAGAAGCCATTGCTTTTCAGTTTATGGAAAAAGCCGCCCGAATGCTCCAAACCAGTGTCCTTTTAATGCAGAAGGACACTCTTCTCACATCCACTTCACTGTTGCATTAAAGCAAATGAACACTTGGAACAGGAGAGATTCCCCGTGAGACCGCCTTCTCCATGCAACTAAAAAGTAACTTGTAACTTGTAAAAAGTTAGTTGCATCACAAACGGAGTGAAATTGTCCTTTAACTCAAAACCAGACTATGAGGAACCTAGTTCTCTATTATCAGGGGGGGGAAATGATTTAATTACAAGCATTTAGGTTTCTTTGAAACTCTTTACTTCCAATTTTTTGGTATGCTGGGGAGAAAAGTTACGATGAGTTCTATGGCACGCGGTTGGAGGATTCCTGATGGCTTCTATTGTTAGTAACAGGGAACTTTTAGTCCAAACTGATCCAGGGACCAATTTTCTGTCCTGGGGCCCTCAGGGAACTTCTGGGACTGCCCTAAAATTGCCACAAAATTAAACCAAACCAAACCGGAAGCGTCTATAGACACCTTGGTTTTGGGAAAAAAAAGGGCATTTTTTTTATGTTAAATTGTGTGAGGAGGGGAGCAGAATCTATTCCAAGTATGAATCAAACCCATTAAATCCATGGTTTTGATCAGAACTGAGAAAATCAGGGCTAGAACTTCACTGAGCATCACCCTCTTTTCCAAAGGGCTATGTCACCTCATGCTGTGTCCAGACCATAAGTTATGCTTTGACAGAAGCTGTGTTTTGCATCGCTGAACGATTTAGCGATTCGGACTGGAAGAGGAGGAGACACCCTTGCACGCTTTTCCTAAAGCGAAGGGCGGAATGTTCCTTCCTTCCTTCCTTCCTTCCTCCCCGAGGCATGCGCTTTTCTTCAGCGTCACCGATGCCGTCCCTGCCATATTAAGCGTTGGGCTGGCACTGTAACATTAAGCAGAAAGAGGATCCCATTAAAGTCTTGGTCTTGTTTTTTAATTACTATTTGACTGTTTAATCGGCGTTTTAGCTTCTGTATGGTATGATTTTTTAACTACGTTTTCACTTTTCTAAGTACTGTAAGCCACTTTGAGTCCTTCCAAGGAAAAAAAGCAGGATGCCAATAAAGATGATGATGATAAAACAATAGTAGTAACTAATAATAATAATAATAATACCCTCCCTTCCTTCTTTTCTTCCCCTGCAGCTGCTGCCTGGGCTGTTGCCTTCTGCCCTTCATGACAAAGTGCTGCAAGGACGTTGACCATTACTGTCCTTGCTGCCGGTACCACATCTACCGCTACAAGAGATTATAAGTTCCCCGGTGGAAAAGCTACTCAAAGCAACTCCAAAGGGGGAAAAATATCAGCCAGGAGCAAACACAGTTTCCTTTCTTCCACGGATCCCTACGTCCCGTCCCAGCCAAATCTGTCTTCTCTGTGGCCTTTGCCTCCTGGCCTTCAGCCGTGGTCTCTTGGCCACTGAGACCACCAGAAGAACGCAAGAACAAAATGAACTTCATCCACTTGGACCTTCTTGGCTGGATCTCACCTGGTGTCCAGTTCCAGTAGTTTGGGAGGGTTGCTTCTCATCCTTTGGTTTCTCTTGCGCGCCTTGCACGTCCTCCTCACGACCAAGTCTGGGTGATTTTGGGTCTACTTACGTCTTTGCCTTATGTCTGGATTCTGCCCAGATTCTAAATCAATGTTGTCTCTGATGTGGAGCCAGGGTGGACTTCAGTGCTGGACTACGAGTCTGGGAGACCCCACTCGGCCAAGGAAACCCACTATACGTCCTTGAGCGAGCCACTCTCTCTCAGCCTCAGAGGAAAGCCATGGCAAATCCTCTCAGAATAAACCAGAGCAAGAAAAAAACACACCCTATGATTGGGTCCCCATAAGTCAGAGTTGACTTGAAGGTACGGAGGAAGAATGATAAAAGCTTTGAGAGCCGGTGGGGTCTGGTGCTTTGAATGTGGGATTGAGCGTGTAGAAGGCCCGGGTTCAAATTCCTGCATTGCCATGGATACCTGCTTGTGTGGAAGGCAAGGGCAAAACTCCCCTGAATAAATCTAAATAAATAAAGTCGGAGGCATACGGTAACCAGACGTAAGGGGCTCCAGACACCTTATTTTTCCTATTAACACCCCCTCCCCAGCATTTGATTCCCCCCATCCTTCTTCCACTCTTGGGCCATTTCCGCACTAGAGTGTTATAGCGCGATGATTCCACTTTCAACATCCTATGGAATCTTGGGGTTTGCAGTCTCCCGAAACTGCAAACCCCAGGATTCCAGAGGATGTTGAAAGTGGAATCATCGCGCTGTAACAGTCTAGTGCGGAAATGGCCTTGGAGTCCACCGGGAAAACATTTTAGGAGCTTAGACACACCATGACTAATTCATATTGATTCTGTGTTTCAGGAAGCAACTTGTTTTAATGGGAAACAAAAGCGTTTAAGACCCTATGCTCACCTATGCTGAAAAACTACGATCATGTTTTCTTTTTTGCATGTCTCCTTTTGGCTCACCTTTCATCTGCTTCCCCCACTTTGCCTTCCAGCATCACGGTGGGACTAAGGGCCATATTCAAGCATGGGGGCTTCACTCTTTTTGTTTTAAATTGTCTATTATCTTTGCAGGAAAGGATGGGAGTGGTTGGAGGGACTGACAAAGTTTCTGATGAAGGGAGTTGAGAAAAGAAGATTTAAAGCAGAGATTCAAGCAAGAGAGGATGGAAGGGTGGGTGGGAGCCTTTGGGGGGTCCAACAGAATTGCTGGTGTGGACGGAGGGAGGATGGACAACAAGGAAGCTCATGGAGACCCCAAGGGCCATCCAGTCCAACCCTCTTCTGGCATGCAGGAAGACACCATCAAAGCCCTGCCTTGGACAGACGGCCATCCAGCCTCTGTTTAAAAACCTCCAAAGAAAGAGACTCCACCCCCCTCCACTGAGGCAGCACATCCCACTGTCAAACTGCTCTTACTGCCAGGAAGGCCTTCCAAATATTTAGGTGGAATCTCTTTTGCTGTACTTTGAACTCATTGTTCCGTGTCCTTGCTTCTGGAACAGCAGAAAAGAAGCTTGCCCCAACTTTGATACGACAACCCGTCAAATATTTAAAGATAGCTATCATGTCACTTCTTAACCTTCTCCAGGCTAAATGTACCCAGCTCCCTAAGGCACCCCTTACAAGGCTTCATGGTTTCCAGGCATTTTACCATTTTGGTTGCCCTCCTCTGGGCACCTTCCAGCTTGTCAATATTCTTCCTGACTTGTGATGCCCAGAACTGGACACAGTATTCCAGATGGGGTCTGATCAAAGCAGAATAGGGTGGTATTATTACCATCCTCCACCTAGACAGTCTACTCCTATTGATGCAGCGCAGAATGACATTAGCTTTTTTAGCTGCCGCATCACACTGCTGACTCATATTCGGCTTGTGGTCTACGAAGACTCCTAGGTTATGCAGGAACTACCGTGAGGAGGTGGAAGGAAAGACTAATCAATGTTATTAACCCCACTTCATAACTGCCAACTTCTGATGCCATAAATTTCAATTGCCCCTTGCTGCTATTTTGAAAACCTGGCAACCATTCGCAAGTGGAAGAACACAGTATGGTGCTTGGCAATCCAAGACATCTGGCTGACAGAAGCAAAGAACAAAAAGGGATCCCCTTTTCCTTTCCGTATTATCATTTTTGTTGTTATTGCTGTATTATTATTATTATTATTATTATTATTATTATTATTATTATTAATCTTCCTGCCTTTTCCCCCAGCTTGGAACTCAAGACAATTTACAACAGATTAAAACAAGCCTAATTAAAAATTCACAACATACATACGTGAAAATGTAATTGAACTATCAAAAAAAGTTAAAAACAGAAACCATTAAAAAACATATCAAATGAAAACCCCACATTTTGCATGGCTTGTGTCTCCCCGCAGCCCTTACTCCCCAAAATCAGCAGCTTCCATGCTGGCCAGAGATAAACCTCAATCAAAACTGAAGTTAATTGGAGGGAGAAGTGATTGAAAATAACCACAGAATTGAGATTTTAAAGGGGCTTGGAGACCTCACATTTTACCCACTGGTTCAGAGAAGAAATCTAGAGCTATGTCAAGAATCTCAAACAAGATTTCTCAACCCAGATTTGTTTGCGAAAAATGTGAAATCTGTTTCTTATTTATTTATTGCAATTTATTAGTAAATTTCCCATATCCAGATGTTGTTAAACAGACCTAGATGCTGCTAATTTTTATTGCCACGACCATCCAAGATGAAATTGGAAGCATCATCACCAGAGTTTGAATTTATGCCCAGCTTCGTTTCTGCTTCAAGAAGTCCGCAATTACACAAAGACACGCAAACTACCAGTACTGGATGCAATCTGTCCGAACACCGTGCAGCGTCGATCCAAGACTGAGCATCCCTGACTCGCAGGAAATGTGTTTTGCACATGCGTGGGCGTGCAGACATGTTCTCTAACTCCGGGGCCTGAATTCGTGGTGTCTTTTTTTCTGAACTAGCAAATTTCTGCGTTAAGAGTCTTTTAACTACCAGAGTACGATCTGTAATGGGTTAGTTTTCTCCTCTCCCTTTCACATACCATTTAAAAACAAATCACAAATGTTGTTTGGCAGCCTGTCCAGCTAGAGTAGACCCATTCCACTTATTGTTGAATAGTGAGTCAACACATAGGTAAAGCCCACCAATTCAGTGGGTCTACTCTAGCCAGTGTTAAGAGGATTTAGATAATTGTTAACTTTATAAATCTGGTTTTTTTTTTTCCTCTTGAGATACCTGGCTTCAATCCATCCCCTCAGTTTTGTCCTCACAAAAGACCCTTTGAGGTAGACCAGCTTGAAACAGGCCAGGAAAGGGAGGCTCAAGATGCTGAGCAAACTAGATCTCCCAAGTGCCAGCCCACTGCTCTAGCCACTATACTACACTTTCATCCAATATCTCCCGTATTTAAAGATAGATTCATATGTGGTCTCTGAATCTATCTACTGTTGATGAGGTACAAGGGTTGAATAGGGCAAAACGGAGAGCGCCAACGATTGAAGCTGCGCTACATCTGCTTCCCAAATCCCCTCCCGTTTGGAGGATTTGCAAAAAATACATCCTTCCATAGGGTTTCCTTACAAATTCTCCCAGCAGCTGGGACTGAAATGGTTCTTAAACCACCCTCCAGTGGTGGTCTCCAAAGCTTCCTTTTTCAGAAGCCCCTTTAAGATCCTTAGCATGTACGCTAACACATTTCATAAGATCCCCGGCTTTATTTCAGACGAAAGCAACACATTTTAACATTAGCCAGCCTCGCAAAATAAGCATCCCACTAATTAGCAAAATTACCCCCTCTTGAGGAGAATGTATCATCCCCAACAAACTCTCTGAATCCTCACTGTTTTTTTAGATATTTTGAAACACATTAAAATCAACTTCTCTTCAGAGAACCCCACATGCATTGGAAATGCTGAAGACTTGCATCATGTTGTAAGCTTGCCATTTGTAACCGGTTTTAGGCAACTTATTTCTTTTACTTAAAACAACCAGGAGACATTTTTAAACATATTGTCTTTGCCAAAATCTAACCGTAGCTGGGTTCAGGTGACCTCTCCTGACCAATGGCAGCGGCTAACTCCCGTGTCTGTGGAGCAGTTACTCCACTCCTGGCTTTCGCCTACGTCTTAGAGAAGCTGTCCAAGGTGCTGAACTCGGTCTCCACACATACACGCAGCATCATGGATAGCTCCTTTGAAACGATCCAAAACCCAGAGTGGACTCACCATTCCCCTGCCATGGAACCCACCGGGCGGGCACGCCAGTCCTGACAATTACTATGGATAGCTTGTGTCGAATGTCCTTTGCTCCACTAGCGCTGAAGTACTCTCACTACTAAATCCAGATTTTGCATTCCAAAGCCTTGCAGCAGATTTCAGTCCATTGGACACTGGAAATCCACCCCTTCCAGAGTTGCACTGACATCCAGTGCCAAACTCCCCTGGATAAAAGTGCAGCTTCTGCGGTGCTACAGAATGTACAGTCACTCCACTTGCCGTTACAGAGTCCTGAGAAACACCACTTGGGTCCCATTTTGCCCCTGCAGTGTTAAGCGGGCTGTGAACTACGAGTCAGCACTGATTTTACTGCCAAGGGAGCCCCCCAGAAACTTTAGCGCATGCCTCCAAATATTGCTCTTCAATGCAGTTAGGACTTCCAACCTGTGGCAGGAAAAATACCTGCTCAGTGGCACGCACAGGGTAGGTAGCTGCGGAAGGCACGGGGGCTGCACTGGCCCCTGGGAGAGCCACCCTTCCACCACTGGGGGGGACTGTTTTCCACCCACGTGTCCTCTAAGGGCCATGAGTAACATTCTCAATGTGTATTTGGGAATGGCCTTTTTCTAACAAGGAAGCAGAAGCCACGTCCTCTTTCAAAAATGGCTTCTCTGGGAAAGGGAACATGGCAGAATGCCCCCCCCCCAATTCTCTAGCAGACATTTGGGGACAAAAAGAATTTTTTTTTTAAAAAAGTTCACCAAATATTTCTTTTGACTTTGGGGGGGCTGAATGCTAGGGCTTACACTCAACTGTGGAAGTGAAACACCCGTTTCCCTTTATATCTGTGCTGAAATAAAAGTGGTGAGGGAAAAGAATAAATTTAAAGAGTCTGAATCCATGGCCTCCCGTAATGCAATGGCCCAAATCCTGTGGTTAGTCCCAGCTAAAGTAAATCCAATGAAAACATGAGCTTTACATAGGGTGTTCTGTACAACCGACACAACGCCCCTGCACTAGTTGTGGCTAGCCAAGAGGAACCTAGCCTGCATCTTCTAGCCATTTCCAGATAACAGAAATACCCGGTGGTCAAGGCAGAAGGGACACTGGAAGATGCCCTGTAGCTCAGACTGAGGGCCTCGGCCCCCCCAGGAAGGCTAAGAGACCGAACCACAATCTGACTGCAGAATGGGTATTTGCAATTTCTGAAGGTAGATCAACGGCCATCCGTTTCACCTTTCGTCGTCTACGCAGAGTCCTATTTCCCAAATTGTCGACTGCTAGATCAGGTTCATGCCACAGAAGCCTTTTGCCTCTGAGGCTATTTAAATTCAAAGCAGGCCTGCGTTTTGCAACCAACAACTGGTCATCAGAGTCACTATGGTCTTTTTTATTATTAGCATGGGTCTCTCTATAATCCTTGTTTGATTCCTCAAGGCTGGAATCAGAACCTTCACTTAAGCAATGGCCAGTCTCCCAGGGATGGTGGGTGTTAAATGAACGTCGTTTCCTTCCCCTTCGCTTTCGGGCTTGGCGTTTTAGAAGGCAAGAGACACTACGAGAATGATCTCCAGTATCTGCAAACCCTCCTCTTGCTTGTTCTGAACTTAGTCTTCTAATGCTGAGACCAGATCATGAACTAACTCCTCCATAGTCTTACTGAAATGCCAGCTCTTCCTGGCGGTCGGAGGTCTGCTCGGGTTGGGCTCAGCCCCCCGGAACATGTACCCGGCGCCCACCGTCGGCCGCTCCCTGAGGAGATGGGTGCCGCCTTGCAGGAACTCGGGGAGGGTGACGGCCCGCCGGGCCACCTCCGGGTCTCCGCACCGAGGCTCCTCACTCCCCCATGATGGTATCCCGGAAGCGGCCGCGGCTCTGGGAGCGACTGCAGAATGGGTGCTCTTACCCCAGAATTACACTATTTCTTCCCAGCCTCACAATCAAGGTTTACCTTGCTGGTTTTGCCAAGCAAACTTGATAAATGCCAGTCTGGAAACGGAGGCACTGAAGATTCAGCCCACTGCTTTAGAGGAAAATTCCAGCCACAAAGAGGGCTGAACTAACCAGAAAAAAATCTTAAGGCACCATCACTGAATGCACACATGCATGTACACACACATTCTTTTAAACCCCGCAACATCTGGGTGGTAAAAGCTAAGGCATTACTGGAATTTTGTTTGTCTGGAAAGAAGAGGTGCTATTAAATCATCAACGCCTAACTGGATTAACAGGAAATGAATTAAAATGTAAACAGTAAACAGGTTTGCCTTAAATTATGCATGTTAAATACAAGGGAAGTGTATGCTATTGCTGTTATGTAACTACAAACATACCAATAAAATAATTTCCATAGAAAGCACTGAATGTATTATCCTTAAAACAAACATGCTAAATCAGATTAAGATTTCTGCAAACCCCCAATCACTCCCACAAATGTTGTCCAGTTCTGCCTAGAAATACAGACATTATAGGCATCCCTCCAAAACAAAAAAAAAACCTTGGACCTTAAGTGTTCCTTGCCCTGAACTTTCCGGCACTTTTTATTTTGGAACTTTGCTGGATGCCACACATAAAAAGGTCGCTGGGACTGCAACAGTCATCCAGGTTTTGTTGAGAAAGGTGAAAACTTCACACCGTTTGCTCCTTTTCCCACTTGAGTTAACGTACAAAGTCCCTGATATTCTGAGATAAGGCTTGTTTGGTCTCAAATGGTCTCAAAGTCAGCTTTGGAGATTCCAAATTGGGGTATGAACAGAATCTTGGCTTTGGTGTGGACCCTTAAACGATGGGTAAAATTCCCCTTAATAAACTTGACACATAATGACTTCTGAACCTACTCCAGAATAGGACATAATCCAAATCAGGGTTTAGGGAGGAGTAGGACCCAACCAGGACAACATATATTTGAAAAGATGGGGCACAGATTCAGAGAAATGTTTATCTTTTCCAAAATAGCAAGGGAGAAAAAAAAACCCAACAGAAAGTGCACATGACGATTATGTGTTCTACCTGAAACTAGCTACTGGGTCATGCTCTTAAATTTAAACACCTCCTGTTGCAGGGGCTCACCTGTATGGATTTTATGCATTTCCGCAACAGTACCCGTTTCACGCTGCAGACACAGTTCTGTGTACAGGTTGAGCCTTCCTTGGCCAGAAATCTGAAATTCCCCAAAACCTGAATTTTTTTGCCACCAGCCACCCGTTCCTGTCTTCGAGGCAGTGAATGCGATTATCCTGCCCGTTTGTTTCTCAGATCCTCGGTCTCTCTCTTTCTGAAGCTGGGAGCAAAAGGAGAGAAACTGAGGATCTGCGAGACGATCAAGCAGGAGTACTGCAACAGCCGCCACAAAGGCGGAAGGGAGTGGCTGGCAGCAAAAAGAGAGAGACTGAAGATTTGTGAAATGGTGGAGTTGTGCCGAGCACGACACTTGGATCTTCACCGTTTCACAGATCCTCAGTCTCTCTCCAACCTTGTATCTCATACACAACACAAATAGTGAACAAACAAGATGCCAGGCTATTCCGAAAAGGAACTGCATTCCAGTATCTGGGGAAAAAAGCCCTTGAACTACAGATCTGTTCTGGACCCCAAAATTTTGGATACGGGGAGCCCAATCTGTTTAACTCTTATTCTTCTCTACTGATATATATCCAAATATAGCACTGACTACGGTTTCAGATATCTCTAGCAGATGACACTTGTCCTTATCTCTAAAACAATATCAAATTTCAAAACTGGATAGAAGTCAAATCAGGGGAAAAAAATATCCAATTACATCTTCAGAAAACGGCACTTGCCAGGGAGAGCAGAAGTCTTCTTCAATGTCCACCAGGCCATCACTCACCGAAGTAAAATTTTATAGAAAATTTTTATTCAACATACAACATTTTTTTCCAGCAAAAAAAGGCAATAATATACAGGAAGAATCATTGCACAGGGAGCTACAGAAACAAAATAAAGTACTGAGGGGAAGAGGAGGAGGAGGAGAAGATAAAGATTGTGAAATTTTAAAAAAAATTAAAAGGAGGAGTGTAAATGGCAGATTCTCTAGTTTTACTGTACTCAAAAAAAAAAAAAAGTCCTGATGTAGACACATGGGGCTGTCATTACCTCCAAACTAAAATGGAAAAGCTGCCTGGGGACCGAAATAAAAACTACACACAATGAATATGAATATCGACATCTGTGAAATTCACTCGCAGACCTGCCCAGCCCTCCCTGAACCCCCCCAACCTCCCCAAAAGTCACCTCTGAGCGTTCAATTGTACACATCCTTCGTTAAATATACAATTTCATCTTCCACTCCCTCCCAAGCCCCCTGCTGCTTTTTTAAAAGTTTCTTTTTACAAAGTCAACAGCTTACTAAACACTAGTGAACATGCCTTTAGTGCTAAAAGGCCTGTTTTGTTTTTTCTTTCCCAGATTAGTTAAACGCGTTAAGAAGCAAATCCTCCGAGGTGCTGGCATCATTCTCATTCGTCTTTTAACATAACCAAAGGCTTTTACGCTTAGCCGTCTCCTCTACAAGGAAATTTCGAAGACGCTGGATCTTCTCTTTGAGGGTTCGGACTTCCTCCTTGGCAAAAGGTGAGGTGGAAAAGAACCAGTTTTGACTCAAAATCCATTTATTTTAAAATAATAATAATATAGTAATTTTCTTTAAAAAAAGGAGAAATTCTAGGCTGATTGGAGAGACCCAAACGAAACAAAATGTCCCGAATAAGCGCCAACAGTGTACACAATGAAGTAGATTGCTATTTATTGATGATGTGAGTTTCTCTTTGCATTTACAAATGCACAAAAATGTCATTTTAAAGTATATAACTGAAGGAAATAAATGGAACGTGAGCCTAACCATAGTGCCAGCTAGCTGCAGTGATGGCAGGTACCACGCATTTGGGAAAAGGATTTTCGGGGGGCGGAGGGAGGGAGGGAGGGAAGGAAGGAAGGAAGGAAGGGGGAGAGAAGGAAGGGCCGACAGCACAGGCTGTCCCATTCGATGTACTGCAGACAAATATTTTTGCCAATGTCAACTGTTCTACTCAATCCTTCCCTTGTTACGCTGACTTGTTTATAGATTTCCCATAAAAACTCTCATTGGCACCCAAAGCTTTTTTTTTTATAAAACACCTTCATTTTTGCTCAAAAAAAAAGGGCAGTCAATAATAGATACAGAGAAGCCAAAATGAACAGCCTCAAAATAAAATTAATAAATCAGCAGCAAATCCTCTTGCTGGAGACGTCTGATCGAGTGCACGTGTACCAAAAGTCCTACGGTTGTTAAAAAGGTGCGCGCGCACACACACACACACACACACACCACACACACACTTATTGTTGCCCCTTTTTCGTCTCGAACAAACTGGAGAGGGTAAGTCAGTTATGGATTTTAATAGCTTTTTCAAGGTACGTGTAGCGACTTCTCTTTGGGGCTTTGTTGAAATGGTCAAGCCCGAGCCATGGCCTTGGATGAGACATGTTGCCTGGGAGGGAACGAGAGAGAGAGAGAGACGGAAAAAGAATGAACATGCGTGGGTTTGATTAAATTGTCAGAACTGCTCTACACTCAAGAGCATACAGATTTCTATTCTGCGTGTTACTGAAACGCAACTCTCACGACCATTGACTCTGCTGCCTGGACTCACTGGGAGTTGGGAGTCCAATGATAACGGGAAAACAACACAGTAACCTTGGCTATCAGATGCCCTACAATCCCAGTTTGGGGGCTGCAGGGCCATGACAACCCACCTCCCCGCAAGCCACCCAAAGAGAGAAAGAGGGACGAATAGGAACTAACTGATCTATACATCAATTTTAGAAAGATGGCGGACTAAGCTCATCTTGGAGCAAGGGTGGGCAGAGTGTGGACCACAGGACACACGAGATGCTCTGTACCAAGGTCAATTCTTTGGTGTGTGTTGGAGGGGGGACTTCCTTTTTTTTGGCCCCAAACATCCTCTAAACATCCTCTGGAAGGCAAAGGGAGAATTTTCCACCATGTTTTCACACAAATGCTCTGGCCATTTTAGGCCTAGGAAAGACCTCTTCCAAAACCAGGAAGTGACTTCTGTCCAAGACTCCTGGGGAGCTGATCTGGCCCCTTGGCTTCTGACAGTTCTTTGCTCTGCCTTAGAGAATCTATGGCTGCGGGAGGGGGGGCCGGCCGCCCTGAACCGAAGCTACCCTCTGAGGTCCCAAGAGAGAGTTCTTCCCCTGCTTTCTGTAACTCTTTGTTGGTTGAACCTAACGGGCCCTAATCCATCCAAAGGAAGTCTGGGAACCACGTGCCCCCTTCAAGGGTCCTTTCCAGTCCTTGGGGCCCCCTAAAACAGCAATCCCCCTTCCCACCCCCCAAAAAACAGCCTGAAATGCAACCAAAAATGATGAGTCGTCACCTATGGTTTCCAAAAGGGGAGCCATGTGGATGCATCACAACCTTTGGGAGATTTGGAGGAACCAAAAGGAGTGTGGGGATGGCCTTATGGGACTCCGGAATGAACTCATTCTTGATCTAAACTCTGGGTAGCATTATGAAACTGCAAACCCCGCCCCCCTAAACAAACTTCAGCAGGACACAACCATTTCCCACCCTGGAAACCAGTCCTGCCGAGTCTGAAAGAACAAGGTATGTGGACACTTACCGGGTTGGGGCTCGAAATCTTTCAAGTTCACTTCATATTCATCTTCATTTAGATACTGGTGCCGACCCATCATTACAATGGCAAATTTAAACTTCAAGGAGAAGAAATATACATATGCTTTAAAAAGATCCAGAGTGCAAATGTGCATTGTCAAGGAATTAAGTACCACAAGCAAAATTATTACTGAGGACCTCAAACCCTTCTGAACTGGCATCTCCAGGTGGGCTGACTTTGCCACACCAGGCAAAGAAATGAACCTCTCCATATTCATTTGCCAGTCCCTAGTGGGCAAGTTATATTTTGGTGCTGGACAATAAAGTCTGTAAAAATATTTGCAAGGCTGAGTTTTGCTACCTAAGCTCACGTATGTTAAGTTTTCCTTTCTGAGAAACAGGGGAATAGGTGAAGACAAAAACCAGATATAAACAGTTTCACATGGGCACCACTGAATGTTGGGTATGACAGCTTAAACGATGCATGGTAACTGACATATGGTAAACTGCCTTGTGTAAAAATCTAGTATCTATTCTGAGGGGTAGTGGCAACTGGTGGCAGTGACCACAAAAGGGGCCTGGCTTGTTGGCACAACCACTCTGGACAGTGGTGGGGAATGTGGCACACAGGCACTTCGTGTGTTCACACCAGGGTCCAACAGCTGCCGCCTGTCTGAGCTAGATAAGGACTGCTGAGTGCTACAGCGGACCAAAAGCTCTGGGAAACCCCACCCCCAAAACACAGAACACTGGTGTGCAGTGAACACTGGCGTACATTGGTGTACAGTACTGGCTAGAGACCCCCCCAGATACCAAAATTTGTGGATGCTCAAGTTCCATTGTGAACAACAATGTAGTAAAATGGCATCCCTTATAGAAAATGGCAAAATCAAACTTTGCTTTTCAGAATTTATTTATTCATATTTTCAGGCTGCAGCTGGTTCAATCTGTGGATACAGAACCTGTAGGTATGGTGGGCTGACTGTACATGTGAGAGGGATATCGTCTAGAGGAAGACGGGGCGAGGGCAGAAAAAGAAGCTCTTGCAGGAGACATACTGATTGGAAGTGATAAACTGGGGGTAACAAGAACAAGCCAACCTCTGCCCCTGCCAACCAGGCCACTCTTGTGTCCTCCCAAAAGAAGGCAATTTAAAAGCTATGTTGTGCTGAGCGTGACGTGTATTCTTGCTCCAGAGCCTACCTTTTCAAATTCCTTCTCCTGGATGTCCAACACTGCCTGAATCCTCTTCATCACCTCTCTGAAGTGTTCGCCCTGGAAAAGGAGAGAACCCCAGCCATGCCAAAAAGGAGTGTCAAAATCATTCTGAAATGCACGAGGTTAAAGACTGACACCGAGCCCTTGTTCTATCAATTTCTGCTGCTCACCCAAATCATGGGAAGCAAGGGACGGACAGGGCTGTGCCCTTCTAGATAATCCAAGATTACAAACAAGAACAACAACGGCAGCAGCGTTATTTACTGCAATCACACCCTAAGAAATATACTACAAAAGTTCAAAAGGAACAAACGGCAAGAAAAATTAGGCCACTTATATGATTACACACGTTGTAATCCCAGATTATAGAACCCAATGCTACACACCTCACCTCTCAATAATACATGTAAAATGCAACAAAAACAATTCTGGGGTGCGAAGGGGCTCACCTGGTGTATCCTCAGCAAGAAAGGGGTGCCAAATGTCCCAAAAACCTCTTTCTGGAAGTGAGCCACTGTAATAAGCATCTCATTCTCCTTATCTAGGTCTACCTGGTCCAGGGGGATTTCCTGCACGCAAAGACAGCAATGCAGCAGGGGTATCAAGCAGACATTCGCAACATGAGAGGCAGAAGGAACAGAACAGAAACGGTTTGTTGGAAGACAAATTTACAAAATACGGAAGTGCCCAGGAGCCATGAAATGGGACAACTCAATAATATTGACGCATTACCCTGCGTCACACTTACCTCTATTCGAAACGTTCGACTTGTTGCTGGCGATAAACACTCTAACAATTCATCTTCCTGATGGACACCAATTATTTTGTAACTTACAATTTCTAGCAGCCTTAACAAGGGAAGAGAAAGAGAGAGTGTAAAAACACTGAGATTTTAAAAAAATCATGCACAAAAAGGGTGGGAGATGGTCCTCACAAACTGGAAACTGCACTCCTGTGTAAGCTTCAGTTGCTTAGCAAGGCTCAGACAAAAACCAGTGTGGTACAACCGTCTGAGTGTTGTATCAGGGCTCCAGGAGACATCACACTCTCTCAGTCTCAGAGAAAGGCCAGGGCAAACTTCCTCAGAATAACAAATTTTGCCAAGAAAACACTAGGATGGGGCGCAGTAAATTGGAGTCAACTTGAAGGAACACGACAACAAATGCTGACAAACTTCCTCAAACCCTGTCTTAAAATATCTTCTCAGATAACCTTTTTGTCGCCTTTTCCCACCAATGAACTGCAAAAGAGTTTATGAATAGAGTGAAACATTTCTTGTTGGCAATGTACT
Source organism: Iguana delicatissima (assembly GCA_948472985.1). Taxonomy (NCBI): domain Eukaryota; kingdom Metazoa; phylum Chordata; class Lepidosauria; order Squamata; family Iguanidae; genus Iguana; species Iguana delicatissima. The sequence goes on along the minus strand of CAOKZL010000019.1, from coordinate 2,194,332 downwards.
GAATAACTTGGATTTCATTTTTATCACTGCGTTTGAACATATACACATGTCTCTTTTTTGTGGATCTCAGAAATGCTCTACATCTAACAGTAGGCAAACAAAGACACACACACACTTGCCTTAATTTTCCTGAACCTCTCTCGGCAAGTTCTACAGCTTTTTTACATTCGTCTAATAAATCCCGTACACATCCATGTTTGTCTGGATATAGTGTTATTTCCTAAACAAGAAGAAAGGGGAAGACACTCAGAATAAGTGAAATGCAATAAGAAACACGAGCAAATGAAACATGAACGCACAGATTGTTGTTACATTCACAGTGTACCAGTGGGTACACAAGTCTCTATAACTCACATGTACCTATTTTAATTAACTGCATTTTTTTCATGCCAACAAAAAAACAAGTTTGGAAAAACTTTGGGAACAGATTAAGAGAACTTTCCTTAACTTAAAGAGACTCTCACTAGTCCTGGCAATATCTTATTGTGAGAAAAGGGGTGTTAGGTTTTGAGTATTTTGCAACCTCCCTCTCAGCAATTCTTAGAGAGAAAGGTTTTGAAGTTCTACCATTCTAAGAAGCTCCATCCTTCCACCATTCTAACTTCCCAAGGCACAGACCTGTCATGGAAAGGCAACTTACCTCTTCCCTAAATTGGCTGTTTAGCCATATGCACTTAAAACTCCTCCTGTTTTCGAAGTCTGTGATTTTCATTTTAAGCTACAGAGAGGTGGAGGGGGGAAGGAAGAGAGATTCCATTTAGTCAGCCTGCAAACAAATCAAAGACTCTTCCCCTCTACATGGAGACAAGAAAGTCTTGTACCTGCTGATAGTAAAGTTTCTTCGGTTGCCTAGGCTTGAAGAACTGCAGGAGATCTCTTAAAGTTCCATCATAATTATGTCTAAGAGGGTTGCCTGGGCCATCTCTGTAACTGAACAAGAAAAGAAATGAGGAAGATATCTCATTCTAAAATTTTACCTATACTGCTATCTTTAAACCACAAAAGTTAGCTCTGTGTTCACAACCTGCAAGATTTGAACTGGGTGGGGCATCTACACTGTTCAACGCTGACTACAACAATTTTGCATCAAGAATAACCAGTGCAGAATGCACTTTTCCAAAGTGCATTGAAGGATAGCTTAAAGGCACTCTTACTTTAACTACAGAAGCCTATATTAGCTTTTGCTGTTATTAAAAGCCACTGAGCATGAGGACATTAATACAGGTTGCATTTCCAAACAAGTATCACTTTTACTGAGTTATCACAGAACTGAGCGCACAATCCACCAAATACTCTCAAGCATCCTTTAGTGCAACCTAACATCTTTTGCTCCAATATAAAATACTTCCCAATTGGATCCTCTGCTTTGATAATCTGCAAATTGACCTCTGATGCTGTCTCAAGATGCTCCTCCCCTGCTAGCACTGCATTAACTGCACCTTACAAGGTGCTGAAGGATTTATTCTGACGAATGTCTCTTACCCTTGTGACTTGAAAAACTGTAGTAGCATAGGATCTGTATTAAGCCTTTGGGCGACTGTCTTTGCAACCTAGGAAAAGAAAAAAGAAAAAAAAAATCATAAATGGCCAGAGAAGAAAGCAAATCATGTTGTTGGGTGCAAAGGATCAATGGTTCTGACACTGTGTGTCAAACTCAAGGCGATTTACTAGGAGCAGCTTAAAATGATCAATATTTTCCATTTTCTATTTGCTTGTTTGAAAGAAGACTTTGTTTTCTTTAAGTAGGAAAGCATGCCTCCTCTCAAACAAGCGAACACAAACAGGAACTTTTCTCTCTCACTAAAATACTTATACACAGGGTCTAGGAAAGTTACTCCTCAAAATGACAGCTCACAGAATTCCTTGGCCAGGTGGAGATTCTGTCACTGAAGGGGAAAAAAAAGGAATTTTTGCAAGTCCTGTGATATGCAAAATTATCAGGAAACCATTTTAGAAAGTAAAGTTGAGATGGTTAAAAGATGGGGTGCTTATTTTACATTACATCATGAAGAGTGATTTGGTGCCTGTCTCATTTCATATCTTGCGGGACCATCACAGAGTAGAATAAGAAAGAGAAAATGAAGCAAGAAGACAAACAAGCCTTCAGGTATCTGAGGGGCTTTCACAGGGAAGGATGGAGCACACGTGTTCTCTCTTGCTCCCAAGGGCAAGATGAGGACAAAGGAGACAGAAAATGCAAAGAGGGAGACTTCAATTAAGTTTCAGGAGACATTTTCTATTTGTATGAGCTGCTTCATAGTGGAACAAACTGGCTTTGACAGTGATGGGCAAGTAATCAAAGCAGATGCTGAGCAGTCATGTTAGCAATGTAGATGCTGGCCTCCAAAGCTGGCCAAACTAGACAACTTCCAAATTTGTTTTCAACTGCTGCCTCCCTTTTCAAAAAGATACCATCGTTCCGCCAATCCAATTTTGGTATAGTTTCTGCACAAGATTTTAAAGGCAGGAAATGCAGTGGAGAGGGCTTACCTGAAAATAATTCATTCTGTTGGATAACGTGACAACAAAACCCGGATCGTTTGGGATCGTTTTGTCACAGAAGATGACATCAACTCGGTGGTAGAGGTCTCTGAAGTACTCTTTTGCTGTTGGTAGTTCACTGTTGTCATTCTCAGGGTCATCCCTGTTAAAGAAGGTCACAGAGACTTTAGGTAAGTACAAAAAGGGCCATTAAAAAGGGTGGAAAAGATGACAGGGAATCTTTAAAAGTCTTTTGTGCTGCCTCTGGAAATAACCCAAGGTGCACAAATAGGCTTGAGTTGGTAAAGCGTTTCCAAACAATGCATAGCTTAGCACTTGAGGATAAGTTCTGCGTCTGTGTGTAAGAAAGAGAGAGAGAGAGAGAGAGCAGGAAAGGGAGGAAGAGAAGGAGAAAGAAAGGGAGGGAAGGAGGGAGGGAAGGAGGGATGGACGGACAGAAGGAAAATGCTTTTGGTTTGCACGTGCACCCCAAATCCATAGCTTATAATGAAAATTAGCCAGCCCCATGTGACAGATGAATAAACAGCAACAACCAGGGTTTAAAGTCATGGGTGGGGAACCCTGGACCCTCCAGATGCTGTAGGGCTCTTCACATCCATCGGCCCCAGCCAGCATAACCCAATGGTGACACTGTCTGAAGATCCACAGGTTCCTCGCCCTTAACTTAAAGCTTTCAAACAGCCCAAGGATTGTGGGAAGGCTTAGTGGATCGCCTACTTTTGAAACACGATGATGTCGCCGTCCATGAGCTCATCCAGAGCTTTGTCGAGGGAAACGTCATAGTCTTGAATTCGCTCTGTTAAATTCGGTTTAACTTCCTGAATTGAAAAGGAACAGGAGGGGAGGAGAGATCAGAAGGAACATACCACTGAAGAGGAATAATTTGTTGTCACTCCAAAATATAAGGAGCTATGTCGTTTTCAGGGCCAGAACTGTGTTTGTACTAGGACTCCAGCAGACAAGGATCTGAATCCCCACTTGGCCACGGAAACCCGTTCTTGGCAAGTCACTCTCTCAGCAACCAGGAGATGGTGGCAAACCTCACCTGCAGAATTCTGGCCAAGAAAACTCCATGGTAGTTTCACCCTGGGGTCACCCCTAAGTCAGAAATGACTTAAAGGAACACAACAGAGCTGTCCTTGACTATCCTACTCTGTACCCCCAAAATATCCCCAAAGACAGAGCGTGCTTACAAGTCATTACACAGACTAACGAATGCACTGAGGCAGAAGTTTTCATGGGCAATTTGAATGTAGTGACTGTTACAAATCTATTTATTGGCCTTTAAGGTGCAACAGAATGAGGGTGTGTGACAAATAGACAGATTAGGACTGCCTTCTGAATAAATTGCCTCTCCCAAACCGTAGCTTGCCCCACTGCCCTTCAAAACATATGCCTTTATTGTACCGGATGAAAACAAACATTTTAAAGGTTCTCCAGATTAACAGGAGTCCTGCGTAACGCATGAAATCAGCAGTTTTCAGAGGCAGAAAAATCCCTGTGGCCCACATGCAACGGGTGAGCAATAGAGCAAACCTGTTCTCGACTGGGGTTGCTGATTCTGAGCAGGATTCACAGGCAAGAATGAATGGAACTTTCTATGCACTCTCCGTGCCAATCTCATAACGCACAGCACAGCAGCAATGCTCCATGGTTTAACAGTCCATGAATTCCAGCTTAGATCCTGTCTTTTCACTTCTGTTGTGCTGCACTTAAAGGAACTTGATTCCAATGGGTCTGGACTATAAATAAATCAACTTTTTACAAACTTAAGGACTCTCCTGCCCCCAAAACTGTTATGGATTCAATTTCATTAATGCTTTTGTTTCTCTCTTTCTAAGAAATATTTCTCTCTTTACTGAACCTCAAAGGTACTCGAAAAAAATTGTTTAGAAAGAAAATGCTTGCGTCTAGTTCAAGTTGAGGCAGCTGCAGATTTTCATTACAACACTGTAAACAGAGTTTGACACAAGTATTTGCATGTGAAAGAAATTATATCTACATTATGTTTAATCTGGGACCACCCTGGGTATATCTTGCGGCAAAAATTTTGTAGGTGGGACACTATTTGATATCATTTAAACTATCTTCTTCCAGGAAAGTTTGCTAAATGAATACCTGTTACAGAGAGATCCAGCTTTGCTTTTCTACTTCTAATTTTTAAAGTCTTTATCTCCATCACAAATATTCCTTAACTTATAGATATATTATAAATATTAGATATATTTTAACATTCAGTTCCCTCTTCTCTTTCTTCTCACTTCTCCAATCTAAGTTAGTAAGCCAAATATATGTATATGTACATCTAACACATCTTCATTATATTATCAATTACTGTTGCCACTCAAAAAATACATTTCTTCCAGAGTAATATTAAGTAATAAAGGGTTTCTACATTTCTTCTACTTTATTTTCTTTAATTTCTCCTCCCGCTAATATCAAAGACAGAGAGAGAGAGACAGAGAGAGAGAGAGAGAGAGAGAGATCTTGTTCAAGGAACAGAAAGTGCTTCAAACCTCATAGAGGATAAGATTAGATTCTTGGGGAAATCCTGCTCTTTCACACATAACTGGCAGCAAGTCACCTTTGAAGAAAGATCAGAAAAAAGATACATATTACTGCTTTTGTGACAACCCCAAATCTCTGCTGCTAGACTTTTAGGTTTCTAGAAATCTTTGCAAACATTACATCCTAGTACAAAGGGCAAAATTAAGTAACGAAATTACTCAATCATCAGAATTTGAGGTGGCAGTAGAGGGAAAAGCACTAGACTAGCGGCACGGAAAACAGTGGACTTTGACCTGCCCTCACTCCTTCACAAATAATGTACAAACCCTGCCTCTTCCAAATCCAGACCCAGCACTGCATGCCACCATTGCTGATTTGTGCTAAAATGCATCTGGGAGACTTCTAAACAGACACTTTGAGGACCCATAAAACTATCCGCAAAACCTTTGTAATGGCCCGATCTTATGAACTTACGTATTTTGCAGGATATAGGTGTGTAGATATGTCCACAGTAATTCAAACTCCGTGTCTTTGGATCATACATCTTCAGGAACAGCATTACGTCATCTGAAACAGTTTAGAAACAAGGCATTTTTCTATAGTAGAAGAAACTCTGCATTTAATTTTTTGCAGCTTTAATAGGCTCTACTTTATATAACAAGAATAACAAATAAGTGACCAGGCTATTACCCTAAAGGATTACTCATATGTAAGCTTAATAAACCCACTTTTTTTCTGCTGTCATCTTAAAGGAGCAACTCTTGTTGAGTTTTTGAAACAAATCAAGATGCAGGGGAAAGAAATGGAAAGCAGGGCGTGAAAGTGAGTAAGCCTGGGTAGAGCCAGCCAATGGAAGCTCATGTATAGGGGGAAATGATGTAACCAAGAGGCTTCTCTGCTCTACAGAGACAGGATCAGTTAGAATTAAGAGTAGGGCGAGGTAGAAATAGAAACAGCCACTGGGCAGATACAAATGTATTAGATACTGGGCTGATGAGTTGGATAGGGACAGTCAGGAACACAGGAGATCCGAACTGGGTTTTTGGGAGCTGAGAATGTGTTACATTGCGTGAAACTGACACTAGATGTTTACTCTAGGTGTTAACAATAGATCTTTACTGTTTTCTTTCTACTTCACTCTGTGGCGTTCCACGGAAACCAGTACCCAAACCCCTTCCCTATCAAGGGCTAGTTGCAAACTTCTTTGGAGCTCTTTTGAGCATGTACTCACGATCTTTGTCGAACTTGGGTAATGTTGCCCCTGTAGCAGCCATTTCTGGATCTACTGTTTCCAGGAATATTGTCCATGGATTTTCATTGTCACTGAGTTCAATCATCTGTACGGTAAAGAAGGAGATCCACGGAATTCAGTTAATTTCAAACATGTCACGTTAAATTAAAATCCCTCCTGTCTCCAGATATGGGGCTCAAGGTGGCTCAGAACCATTTTTTAAAAAAGTACAGTAAAAAAAAACACCTATGAATATAAACAGTGAAAGAGAATTAAACCAGTTTTGTTTAAAATACACAAATTAAAGGAGTTAAAAATATGTTAAAAGTGTAATAAAATAGAAACATAACACCCCCTATTAAATCTGCTACCAAATGCCTGCCTAAATTAGAAAAAAGTGTTTGTCTACTGACAAAAAGACAGCAAGAAGAGGGCCAACTGGACCTCCCCTGAAGGCAGTTCCACAGCTTGGGCGCAGCCACTGAAAAGGCCCTGCCCCTCCTGTGTCCTTACTAGATGCGCCCGTTATGGTAGTGGGACTGAAAGAAAGCCCTCTATCACAGATTATTCCTGCTTCATTTGAAGAAAGCAAGAAGAGATTCAGAATATACAGACTGAGTATCTCTTATCCAAAAGGCTTGGGACCAGACACATTGCGTATTTCAGATTTTATCAGGCTTAGGAATAAAGTACCTTCTGGAATAGCCTCATATCTTGTTTGACTCCTTGTGTACGAAATGAGAGGCTGGAGAGAGAGAGACTGAGGATGTGTAAAAGGGCAGGAATCCAAGCCCAGCGCTCAGTGCAAACTCATGCCTCCCATCATTTCACAGATCCTCAATCTCTCTCTTTTTTTTGCCACCAGCTGCTCACTTCCACCTTCAAGGCACAGCTGTAGTGCTCCTGCTAGTTTGTCTCTCAGATCCTCAGTCTCTCTCTTTTTGCCGCTGGCAAAAAGTTCAGTTTCGGATTTGAAACATCCAGATAAGGGAGCCTCAATCTGTACTTGCTTTTAGTCTGCTAATAACAAGCACCACTGAAAGGCCGTGTGTTACAGTGGCAACAAGAGTCAGACTGGAATGTAAGAAATACAGGCATTACCTCTTACTCAGTTGCTTGCCAATCAGCCTAAGCTGACCCACTGAGATATTTTTGGGTGGATGAAATGACACTGTGGAGTACAGTGGCGGGGGATGAAAATACAGAAGGATACAACGAGCCTCTTGTTACCCCCACAGCTAGCTGCTTGCTTGAGGAGGACATTGATCGGTTTTGGACAAATAGCATGGAAGACTTGTTGGCCAAGCTACCCCAAAATGTACTGTACGGAATTCTTTGCAGTTTGTAAAAGAAAAAGAGGAACCCGCCTTTTGCCCCTTTGTGTTTAAAGACTGGCAGCACAACAACAGAGCATCTTAGGTCTAGGACTGGTTGCCATGAGCAGTTTTGTCATTCCTTGTTGGAGACAGCATAGAAAACAAAGAGTTGCATGTCTGAGTCATGCAGGAAAAAATTAGTTCATTCTCACTTTCGTCTGTCATCGCTCAAGTAGAAAGAAATTAAACTACTTCTGAAAAGGTGCCAAAAGGAAAGAAAGGGTAGAGTTTGCTAAATTCATTTAATTATTGATTACCCCTCTAGTTCTTGTGGGGATGTGCTACTTTAAGTGTATACGTGTTACTTTATGTTCTTGTTACTGTTCTTAGTGTTACTATAAGTAGTATTCGGTTTATACTCCACCTTCTTTGTCACTTTGACAGCCTACCAGTTGTTAATGGCTGGAGTTTGTGCTGCTGCTACTACATTCTGCCTTTTCCCCAGCCACGGGATGCAAGGTTTTTTTTTAACGTTTTAACTTTTGTGTATTTTAATTGTAACACACTTTGGAGCAGGGTCTTAATCCTAACCTAATCTACTTTTACTACAACTACTACTACTAGATTAACCTTCTTGTCTGTTTTAAATGGAGTTTGCCATTTCCCACATGTTAAAATGGGGTGGGAGGAGAGTGGCCCCAAAGCTGCTAAAGTCGCCTACCCCGACGCACACCCACACATTTTCAAGAACGCTGTTTCTGGAAACTGAAGCAATCTCGTCCCACCTCTGTATAAGACGATCCATAACACTGCATTTATCTCTACCAAAATCTCCAGACGGCTGCTCTTTTTCTGAGAAGGGTTTGATCACATTTTGGGGTGGAGGAAGGAGAGGAGAATCCAGATTACAATACCATTATACTGAAAGTCTGTTTAATGTTTTATGCTAGTGTGACTTCACTGAAATCCACAGTGAGAAATGGTGCTTAGGCAGCCTCAAGACAGAGACCCTAGGCTGAGCCATTAGAATTGAAAATGGAAACACATATTTCACAGGCATATTTTTACTGCTGAGTGCATAAGCACTGCATTAAAATTTTAGAATTAATGTTCCCCCCTAACGCACACTCACAGTTTTATTGCCATCAGCTTCATTGTCTAACATGGCCGGCCTTTTTGTCCCGTTACTTCGCGCCTGCATGGGCCACAACCGTATCTGATCTTGTGGAAAGCCCTACAAAACACAAGAAAACAACACCCTAGGAAAGAAGCCAGTCATAACAGGGTTCACTAAAAGAATCCAATGTAGAGAATAAACTGCCCCACGCAAAAGGCACACAAAAGGAAGGCAGGGCCGCACAGCAGGCATACCATTGTTTGAGAAAGGTTCTGAACAAATTCTGCAAGCGTTGAGTTTTTCAAGACCTTGAACACAGTGTATTTCACTTTTTCTTCATCGTACATGTCATTGCCTTGATGGCCACAGAACTGGTCCTCTGTTACTATCTGAAAGGAGACGGGCTTTTGGTTAATGCAACTGCTGGAGTATGGACATCAGAGAGAAAGGACAGGATTAACATTCAAAGCCTCCAGGAAAGGGACATGCATTTGGAAAAGAGGAAATCCCAGGGCTGCTCTTTGCCAAAGCTGACCTGCACTTGCATGTAGAGATGAGCTTCTTGCCTCTCCTTTCTCTTTTGAGCCTCTATTCTCTTTTCTTCCTGAAGCCGTTCTACTAGTTGCTGAGGGATATCATGGTCAGTGACTGCTTGCAAAACCTCACCTAGGAGATACAAACAGTGGCCTTTATGTCATTTTTTTTTAAATAGTCTCTCTGAAAAATCTTTCAACTATTACCATTCATATAAAAGCACAATTCTTCTTCTGCGATGAAAACCTAAATTTCCAAAATGATACTTGCTCAGAATTTTGACAGGTTGATTAAGTTTTAAATATGGAGTGCTTCACTAATAAGAAAGAGTCCACCTTGGTGCTTGACAGTGTAATGTCACCCCCATTTCTTCTGCCTTTAATACTTTTTAATTAGACACATACACACTGCTCCCCTTCAAAGTCAATGGACAGTACCTACAAAAACACAACCTACTGTATACATCAGTTTAGGACTTGTTCATCTGCTGAGACCAGATGCCAACCAGGGCTTGTCTTTTCCTGTAACAAGGCTCTCTCTCCAATCTTTCCACACTTTTAAAGCAGAGTGGAAGTGAAGCCCAAATGAATTTATCATGGCAAAAGCTTTGGGGCTTGCAACATCTTAAAGATAACTTTTAAGATAAGCTTTTGTGGACTGCAACCCACTTCATCAGATGACATCTCAGTTGACTGATACTTCAACACATCCCAGGGGGTGGGGAGAAAGTTGAACAGAAATGCAGAATTAACAGTTGTTGCAGATGACAGGATTATCCCTAATGCAGAAGATGGCATTATTATACAACTTTTGTTTTTCCTTGTCTGTAATGTTTTATTGCTTCTGGTCCTTCTGATTTTATCCCCGCCCTCAGAACACATCAAGAAATCACATCTTCCTCTTGTGTTTGGGTTGGACAAAGACTTTTCATCACTGCATGTATTAATCAGGTTATCTATGCTAAAATCTCTTTTGTTACTTTCCAAGCAGCTGTTAATCCATAACTGTGCAGCTACCTTTGGAGATTCTATTTCTCCACTTCCCTGCCCTCCTAATGTGTGTGCAGATATCTGACAATCGAGGCTGCATCCATGTAACTGATGGCATGGGGCTGCAATCCACAAGCAATTACATAATAAATGAATATGACTGACTAAAACACATCATGCCACAGATGGCCCCAAAAGAGATAAGTTTAATACTTTAGGTTAAGATTCTTTAAGTGCTTCAGCTCCAATTTTTCTTGATAATACAGGTAGGATGCATCAGTTTTAATCATCCCTTAGGAGGAGTGATTTGAAAGTCTGCAGAACACACTACAGACATACTAAGAAATCAAAATTAATTCTTCACAATAGTCAGTATTATACACACATATACCCTTGTTTCTCCCCATTTTAAACACTGGGTTTTCTACGTAAACACTTATTAGCAGAAGGTATCAAGCAGCAGCTAAACACACGTGTGACTGATCAACCCACTTTTCCTGACACAGAGAACCTCTGCTATGATGGTTTGCTTTACATTTCGAAAGACAAGCTCTCGTTACCCATGACCGAACAAGTATATACGTACTTAATTTTGACTCCCTGATATAAACCAACATATACGCATTAGTACAGTGCCGTACAGATAAGTCATCATCATGGCCTCCGTAGTTATGTTCAATTGCCTCTTCTTTTGTACATCGAGATACAACATCATCATCAAATTTACACCACTGTGAAGGAAAAAAAAATCACAACATTTTGGTAAGAGATGATCAAGGCCTACATTAAAATATTTCAACAACTGGTAAAATACATTGCAGAAATAAAGTACGAACTTTGATACTTCTGGCTTGGTAGTGACATTTATTAAAATGTCTTCCATAAAGAATGTTATGATACAAAACCTAAAATGGCAGAAACTATCTCCCTAGGAAATAAATGGTCTGATGGTTGACATACTAAAAACTATTTGATGGTAGAAAAAATATAATCTTCTATTTAAACTCGCCAATAGCTATTTCAGTTCTGATATTTCAGAGAAAACGTATTTCAATAGTGTTTTGTAATCGCAGAATCAGCCTTGCCAACCCCTTTCATTTTTAAAACTCAGGTTAATTAATTTTGAAAAAAGGTCAAGCCTCCCTGTTGTGTATTCAAAACTATTAAGAGCACTCTTTTTTTTCCTTTTAAATTTTTTCATTTTACATTGGAGTGGGCAATATGCAGCCAACAAGCAGCAAGTTGGACCTCACGGTCAAGCTTCTTAAAAGTATTTTTATATTGAAAAAAAGTTACAATCTAGAAAATTCAGTTCAATTTTACTTCTGCAACAGCCACAGAGTGCAGAATTACACCATGCAATTCTTGAACAATCGTGGAAGCAACATCACCCAAGGAACAAGGCTTTCTTCCTCTCATGGAACTATGTCTCCCCACAAAAGAAAATGTATAGGCCTCTGGAAACACATTCTGCGAGATGAGAGGTGCTACTGCCAGAAACAGAAAAAACTGGCCACCTTTCCTGTGCCCAGAATCCAATTCCAGTTGACATTCCTACTGCAAGAGCTTAGCTTAACCTAAAGGTTAGGTTTCACAGCTGGCTCTATCTTAAAGGATTTTCAGAAGACTTTTTAAAAGGATCCCAACAATACAGCTCCACAAGTAGTTGAAAGGTCAGCTCTTTTTCCATTACTCACTTTTCCATCCCCTTTAGGGTTCAAGTAAACGACATAATGTCCACCGTGGTTATCTCCACTATGTACTAGCACTGCATGGAGTATGTAGTTTGCAGCATCTTTAGGATCTGTTTTTTGCAAGAACTCATCAAGAGGCAACTGATCTGGAAATTCAAACCTAAGAGCAGAGCAGGAGGAGCAGAAAGTAAAACAAAAGGCTTCCAAGAGGTTACTTTATACTAAAGAGAGAAATGATTAAATCAGGCTAAACTCATTTCTTATCTACCCAGAATAAAATGAAATGCCCCTAGTTAGAATCGTGGTCATCAGTTAGCAGTTCAATATCTAGGTTTTGGCTTCAACACAAAACAGTATTTATTCACCTATCGTTAATCTTGATGTTCTGGTCGGTCTGGGGATCATACATGAACCTCATGAGCTGTAGATGGAGCACTGGTGGTAATGTTATGAACTTCACACCTTTTTCAGCTTCCTACACGTTACAGGAAAAAAAAACAGACAAGTATCAACAGTTGAACTTCCATTAGCCACTGAAACAAAGTATTTCACGTTCAAACCAGGGACGAGCAACATGCTGTTTAGCAAGGTCTAGCCTGGAAATTTCTCTTGTCTTGCAGACCTTGAAAGAGGTCTTGTGTACCTGCAAACCATGTTCTCCTGCATCATATTTATTATCTCCATCCAGCTGTTCCACTGCAACGTAATCGATAAAAGACTCAAATACTGAAAAACAAAGACGAAAAGGAGGTTTATGCATAGACTTCACCATGCACAACAGTGAGAAATATTTTAAATGATCTGCCACTGACTTCACTCCTAGACAGTCAACTACATGCTTTAACTGAAAACATGTCCTACATGTTTTGCTGTGGTTTTCTTTTTTAGAAATAATAACAGGAAAAAAATGCAGATAGACACTGCAGACAATGCAGACAAAATAAAGGCAGAGAATTTTCTGAACAGATTACTATATACTTACTATTTTTCTTTCCCTTTATACTTAGTTGGATGTCATAATAATCCTCTATTCGTTCAGACCGATAGTCTACATGTTTGCACTGGATGTAAGACTGCAAAAAAAAAGCAGGGCAGTTAGATATCAATCTATACCAACGAGACTAGAAGCCGCTCCACACCCAGGAGGAAGCTTACAATGAAAATACATACCACCATCTTCCCCCTGAATAATTTAGGGATCGTGCCTTCTACACAGGTGCCTTTCATTTTATTTTCAACATTGTCAAGCAACTGAAAGAAAATGAAAAACTCACATTACTTAGGTAGATCTACGCTATGTATGTACCCTGCTGTTTGCCTTAGAAAGCTCAAAGCAGGGAGAATCCAGTCAACTCTCGCTCGGGCGCTACACCAAAGTGGGTGCTGACCACAAAAGGACAGGGGTCATAGGTGGAGCTGCCAGAAAGGAAGGAGGGCACTGAAGGAATGCCCTTGCTATGTGAGCCTGGAGAAAGTGCCACCGCTCACACAGTACACCAGCAGGAGTCTGTGAAGGGCCCCAGGATCTCTAAATATGAGCAGTTCAGCTGTGCTTTCTCAGAGCTGAAGGAACAACACTCCATGGGCATGCAGAGAAATGTGCTTGTGACTGCACAGATTCCATAGCTAAGATGTGACACTCAGAATAAACTCTAAAGCTGAATACTGGCTCAAACTGGACTGAGAGCCTCAGCAGCAATTCTGCAATTCTGCAAAACCCCACGGAAATGGACAGGAGCTCTTCCCTTTATTTCAGTGAGGCTTCTGCTGGGGATCTTCCCTGTGGATTAGTCTAGTACTGAAATGCAATATCCCGAAGAGAACAAGGGGAAATAATACATACCACTCGACAAAGTTCCTGGACGTCATGTTGCATGAAGCTGTCTAGTGTCTCCCATCTTTATTAAAAAGTGAAACAGAAATTGCCACTTATGAAATGATTACATTTGAAAAAAACTGAGAAGTATCAGAAATATTTCTTCCTGTACGCAAACAAAAAGGGGCAGGTAAGAATGAAGGTTCAACTAACTAAAATCCCAGCATGAGAAATGCTTCAGAATCACTCTCTTCATGCATCAGCAAAACCAGCCACTTGAGATTTGCTTTAGAAAGATGCCTGCGCACGGACAGGCTGTGTCTCCTTGCAATCTGATCATGTACGTGCAGACATGACTGAGTAAACATACAAACTGTTCCTTAACAGAAAAGGAAAATTGGGTCTTGCACAGCTTTGAAAAATGGTATTACTTGTAAACAAAGGGAAGGCTCAGCCAGTTTAGCATGCAGGAAAGAAACGGGAACGCTATACAACCCTAACCCTATACACACAGTAGACTTCATACTTAAATTTTCTTAGACACAAATACCAGTTTTAAAAAGAAGCCACAAAAATTTAGGTTAAACAGCTGTTCAGCCACAAAGAGCTATTTGGTATTTTGCCAGCACTTACCCAAAAGACTTTGTTAGCTTCTTAGTTCCTACTGGCTTGTCGCTATGCTGAAGCTCATAGAACACCCTTTGCAATGCTAAAGGAACACTTTTCGATGAGTCATCACCTTCTGTGGGCATCATATACACAGCCTAAAAAAGCAGTTAGTTTCATCAGGATGATGGAAAAGCAACTCACGCCTCAATTCCTTTCATCCTGGATCAAAATAATTAACACGCAGACCAATATCAGTTAAACACTTTGGGATAATCTACCAAAGATTCTTTTGGAGTTGGGTGAAAACTCTGTGGATAAAAATTATTGCTTACAATAGACAGTTACATATATACTGGGAATTTTATCTTCAGGGTGTCCAAATCTTGTTGTGCTATGGTGAGCTACCGATGACCTGTGTTTGGTTTGGTTTTACAGCTTGATGCTTTGCAGTGAACGCTTTGGGACAATACTCAACCAAAGTTTGTGGGCTGGGAAGGGAGGAAGAGCAAGAAGAAAATCCTTTCACAGAGGTTCCTGCGGTACGCCATAAGTTTTGCTGTCTCCTCAACTGTCTTTGATAGGCACAGGTGAGAATTTCTTTTTGTTCACATTTTTAAACAAATTGAACTAATTTTCATTTCCCAAACCAGATCCAACAGAAATCCTTCAGGATGCAAACCGTTCCCAAAATGTTGCAGTACAACCGGTAGCTCAAAAGCCAAGTACAAAAAAAGTGTGTATTTGGAGAAACTGCAAGGGAAAAAAGGTGTGGAACCTGAATTGAAGGTACACAGAACAGCAATGAGACTTATTCATCATCTGTCATCTCTACAAATATATGAATAAGTTTTAACTTATCCATTAATCATTTGGAAGGGGAAGCATAGCCAATTCAATGCCGAGGTAATATTCAACTGGGAAGGCCTCAGAAGATAACTGAATTTAGAGAAAGGGTCCTAAAAGGATTTAAACCAGAAATGGCAAGAGCTATATTAAGTGTGAGTTAATCAATGAATGGGAGAATCAAAGTCGTAAGTTCTAGTTATTCATCAGTGACAAATGACATGAGGAGAACTTAAAAAGCAACAATGCAAGCGTCTGCAATACAGAGAATTACAACGGCAGCTTGTAGAAGTCAAAAAAGTGGATAACTCAAGACAACCTGTGGATGTGCAGAGAAAGGTGGCATCACAGGGACCATGTTTGTTATTTAAATAGTCCTTGCCTAATGAAAAGGATGGAAGGTCAGGATGACTGGAAAACTGTCCCTGTCTATCCCGAAGTAATCCCTGCCCGGCTCTTGCAGAGTCAACACTCAAACCATGACTTCTCCAATTACTGAACGAAAACACGGAGGGCCCTGGCCACAGGCTCACAAGCTATAATCTGTAACACAGACTGGGAAGGGCAAAAGGACCTCAGCAACAGATGTGTTAAAAAAAAAATGGGATGTGGACTGAGACAGCCCTCTGAAGACATTTACAAATAAGCCAAGATATCCTGGGATGAACATCAGCAGTGAGTGAATGTCAAAGGTCAAGGGCCACTAGTAGAAAAAGGAGGAACATCAGCAGGTGAGGAACGGCCCTGAAGAAAAATCAGAGGGAAGGTGCAGCTGGAGAAGGGACAAGAAGAGAAGAAAATGCAAACTAATGAGGTGATTTGAGGTAGAAAAGCAGAATTGTAAAATTTAATGTGGCATGTAAGTAGAAGGCAATAAAGTTCACAGAAGAAACAGGAAGAACATAAAATAAGATGTGGTGTTAGACCGTGCTTAAACAAGAGAAGAGAGACGGGATGGCTCCAGTTTGCCTTCTCTGGACAAAATGATCAGGAGCGAGTGTCTGGTTACATCCCAAGTGCTCTTAAATGAAGCCAGTTACCCAGCTCGTCGGCTCTGATCCATCTAGGCTAGCTGGCTGTTCACTTCTGGGCCTGATTTTAAAAGTGTGGGTTATTAATCTTTAAAACCCCAAACAGCTTGGGTTCTAATGTGTCTCAGAAGCATTTTAAGATCTTCTGATGAAACCCTGCTGGAGAACATCCTCTATTCTTCTGTAGAGGCCCCAATACTTGTGGAAACTTCAACCAAGGGAGAATCATCCACCCTCATCCTTGCTAACTTTCCAAAAAGAAAAATAAGCTTTTTTAGATTATGCTATCTTATTCTGCTTATTTAGTTAGCTGATGTTGAAAATAACCAAAACGTAAGTAGTAGTAATGAACACTGGGTAGAGTATCAGAATATTCAAGATGATAAATGGTATATGCACAAACAACAGTTTGATAGTGTCATGAGGGGGGAAAAAAACAAATGTCAGAAATATCAATATTTTATCTCCCTCACTGACAAGAGACTGATAAAGCAGATGACTTAGGAGTAGGGGAAAAAGAAGAATGAATAGGTTAAGGGAAAAGGAGGAAGAAAAAAAGAACATGGAGGGAAAAATCAGGAATATGATTCTGCTGAACCAGCCAAGACTGAGAGGCTGAAACAGATAATTAAACAAAGAGTGATAAAAAAGACAGGGATTCAACAAAGTTCCAATTTCAAGTGAAGAAAAATAAGACTGCCTAAAAGCAGACAAAGGCCTAAAACCATTTGTTAGCCCCAATCAGAATCAACAAAGAATCGGCAGGAATTTGGAAAGTCGGCACATGTGTAAGTTCTATTGATTCACTGAGTCTATATCAATTAGTGCAAGGGGGGAAACATGAGGGTCTCCCAAGGAGTCTTTTTTTAAAAAACAAAACAAAAACAAAACCAAACTTACATTTGATTTGGTTATCAAATGCTGTTTAAGGGGTGCAGGGGACATTTTTGCCACGTCTTTGGTCCCAGCAGAGCCCGTTTTCTAAAACAGGAAGTGATGCCTAGTTCTTCCTGTTGCTAAAAACAAAAGGGCACCCCCGGGCCTAAAATGGCCTGTGGGGGCCAATGGTAAAATGCCTCCCACAGGGGCTTTGGAGAAATTTTTGGAGAAAATAAATAAACCTACAGGGAGCGCCCACCACCTGATCCCCTGTTATCTGACCACTCACTTTTTTAACGCTTCCGAATTAAGGACATGTTCTATTAATTCAACAGTTCCTCTTGCCTATGGAGGCTTGCTTGGATCCTCTTGCACGTGCATGCTGCTTGCAAAGCAAACTGGGGGAGGTGCTAAGCTGGCTGAGAGACTTTGCAAGCAGCATATGCGTGGTTGGTCCCAAGTAAGCCTCCATTAAGTCCTTCACGTTCCCCACAGTAGTGCATACGTGGGTTCTACTTTTCAACCAATTCTGTCTTCTGACAGTGCTTTGGTCCCTAAGCTGTGAGACAAGTGCAGGAAGCCTGTATACTATACCCATATTTATATCTATCTATCTGTAGGGGGCATGACCCTCCAAGATCTCTCAGGAAGGAAATGCAACCTCTAACCTCCTACAGTTGCTCTCTCCCAAGTTAGATCTAACAAGTAACAAGTAGTGAATGTAAATCAAAACCAAGAAGGAAACATCTCTGGTATCTAAGCTGTTCAACAACACAGATAATGGACTAGAGATGAATAGATACTGAACTGTGGACTGAATGAAGAGAAGGAAAAATCAGATCTGTGGTTTAGGTACAAGATCAGAGGAAGCGTCAGAGTCTGCCCAAAGAAGCATTGCGTAAAAAAAAAAATAAAACAAAATGAGATGATATCAGCAGCACAGAGTGCAAGGGGAATGGATAATATGATAGAAACAGACAATGAGTCAAAATCTGGCAGGAAAAAACCAGAAACAATAATGAAAAATCATAATCAATACTATGACTATCGTGGTAACATCATCAACAGTCAGAAAAGGAAAGGGAAGAATGGACAAGGAGTAACGAAACTGTGATCTGAGAAAAGAGCAAATATGAAGCTTTGGGTTATCCAAAATCAAAACAAAGAGGGAAGAAAAGGACAGCCAAGACTCAAGTTCAGCAAAAAGAGGCTAAGGACATACAGAGGCACAAAGTTAAATAGTGAATGAAAATGGAAATTATGTGACAGACAAATGAAGAAAAATGAAAAGGGGAAATGGCAGGAAGAAACAATCAGCACTGTCACTTTGACTAAAGAGATGGGGGACATGAGAAAAAGCAGCAGAACAAAAAAACAGAGCAACCAGAGAATTGTCTTCACCAGCAACATCACTGCATGAAGAAATCCCACGTTTCAGGCTTAGCAAAGGGATGAACAAGGAGAAAGTACAGTACTCCCTTTGGGTGCTGAGTTATCATTAGTTATGGTACAAGTAAGAAAGGTAGAACTCTAGGAGATTAATACAGGATTAGAGTAAGGAGATGTAGAAAGGAAAGCCCAAGAAAAACTGCTGTAAGGCATACCACCAGCGTGTAAAAAAAAGAAAAGAACAGAAAACATGGCTGCTTATACCAGCCTTCTGCAAAGTGCGCTTCAACCAATTATACCACCCTAAGTTGGAGATGACGGGAGATGTAACTGATTTGGTTGAGGAAGACTGGAATATGCAAATACCAACAATGAGACTCTATGAAAGAAGAGTTTGGTGAAGTACCAGGTCATTAAACTTGTGCACGGCAACCATCCTCTAGCCCAGCAGTTCTTAACCTGGGGTCCATGGACCCCCGGGGGGGCTGTGATGTCCTCACGGGGAGTCTGCAAAGGCTTGAAGGAATGTTACGAGCTTTTATAGTTAAAATTGGAAGAAAGGAAGGAAGGAAGACAAATTAGTCATACGTTGATCTCAAAGAGATGGAGTCTTCTGTCAGTGATAGACATAATTTGTATCACTGCAATGTTTCAGACCATCCCAAACTTAATGAATCTGTCTGACAGCGAAACAGCAAAATGCACTCTGCATTTGCTACTTCTGCGCACGGTGAGAACATGGGAGTAAATGATGCTGAAGGAAAAGCTGATTTTATAGCCAGTACTGAATTCCATAGCCAGTACTGAGTTCTGCTGTTTTGTGCCTCAATACATACGTAGGAACTAGGACCTGAAAGGGAGCAGAGTGGGAGAGAGAACTTGCTTTTTGCTTACGGTGGCCCTGCAGGGATTAGCCGAGAGCAGCCTCTGGGCTCATTAACAGGCACAAAGCCATGGCCTGCTACAATCAGAAGCCACATTCAAGCCGCTCTATCTGCCTGTTTGTCCCTCTGTCTTCTTTTTGTCTTTGCTCTGCTCCCACCCACAAAGGCAGTGCCTGAAGCTATTTTTTTTTAAATAGACAGCAGCTTAGTATAACATGTGTGAGGAGGATTCTTTTTGAGCCCTCAATGGGCAAAGAACTTGCCCTTTCTCTTCCCCAGTTGCGCCATTCATGGTCTTGCAACAGTCTCAACGGGGCATTAAGAAATCTGTATATCACCCAGAAGTTCTACTTCCCTGTCATGGTGTTTCAGTTGAGCAATGAACACATGCTTCTTCTCAGTTTTTATGCAAAAGAAAAGTCCTTTTCATTTTCTGACCTCAGAGAACTTGATGCTTTTGGCATTTGCTAGTCTCTGCATAACCAGTGTTGGGAGCGGTTTTGAGTGTTGGACAAGGACTCTGGGAAACCAGAGTTCAAATTCCCACTCTACCCTGGAAACCCACTGGGTGACCCACAGCAAGTCACACTCTCTCAGCCTGAGAGGAAGGCAAAGGCAAAGCCCTTCTGAACACATCTTGCCAAGAAAACCTCATGGCAGAGGCACTGTAAGTCAGAGCTGACACATGACAACAAAGTCTCTGTATGTGCATCTGCATGTGTTTGTGGTCACCACCTGGGAAAGCCTTCTCCAATATTTACACACTGTGTCAGAAGGGAAAATTCCTCCACGATTTTATTTTTTAGGGCAAACCAGATTCTTTGAGATTAGATATGCAAGCAAGGGTCTAATTTCAAACAACAGGGGAAAGATCAAAACTATTCTTTGACTATTCATTTTTTCAATTAAAAAGACTTATGCAAATATTACTCTTCGGTGGAATAATACTGACCAAAATCAACCACAAAGGGGTGGGAGGATCACCTTAAGGTCTGAGTAGAGAAGTCCCACAAAAAAAATGCAGATGACCTACTAAAGCAGTCATTGTTAAAAACAGCTAACAACACAACTGATTTACAGCTACAGAATGCCTGAAGTAAAAGAGAAAGCATCATTCTGAAAACAGGTACCTGTGGAAGAAAAGCACACACTGAAGAAGAATTTGGAAGTTTGCACTGGTGATAAGCATATCATTTCCCCACGCAGGTATCACCTGTAAGCTTTTGCCCAAGCCCCGCTGAAATAAATGAAGCTAAACAATTGCTAAAACAATTCAGGAGTATACTGGTATTGACAAGGAAGGCATAAAAATCCTTTTTTACCTTCCGTAGCTGGTTTGTGAAAAATAGAGTCTGTAATAAACTGTTCATATAACAGGTTGCTCCTTGGTTCTTCAGCCCCACATATCCTGTGTGCTTCTTAGAATCCCACCTGTAATGACGATGGAATCAAGTTAGAAGAACTGCAGATACACAGATTAAAACATATTTCCAGTTTCCAGCAACAGAATTCAGCCCCAAAGTCAAGGAGGTTCCAGGGGTGGGAAGTGGAACTGTAACTGTAACCAGGAGCCTCTGGCTGTCCTTATAATATCTGGATAAAGGTTACTGGGAGAACAAGAAGCTCCTTGTACAACGTCTTTCAAAGCACTGGCACTGGCATAACGGGGGTTATTCCAGCGTAGGCCCAAACAGGATTCTGGCCAAAACGTCCATCAGGACCATCTACACTATCATTAACCATATTTATAACAGTACCCACACAAAGTTGAGAGTTCTGTCAGGAAGATTCTGAAAAGGGACGGCGGAACAGATTGACTTCCAAATGAAAATTTAGGTAAATGGTTTAGCTATCCTGCTTACAGACAGCAAAGCTGTAAAGTGATTTGCTCAGCACTGAATTAAGAGTTCTAGCAAGTCATGTTGGATTTTAAGTGGCCATCCAAGATTACAGGGAAAGCTGATTATTACTCATAGGCTAAACATTAAAAAAAAAAAAGGACCATCACTCAGGCCATGCAAGAATGACAGTAGGTTCGTCTACAACTACCAAAATTAACTTGACAAGGGAACCTCTACCCATCTCAGATCTCAACCTTCTTCTTATGCCATCATAGTTCCTTTCTGCTTTCTTTGGAGAAAGACCCGTGAGCAGTTTTACTCTTGAGCTGAGCCTTGGCCACGGCCAGCCGCTTCTCAGATGGAGCAGCTTTTACGGGGAAACCATCACTACTCAGTGAGCTGGCTTTGTTCCATAAGAATTCTTGGGCTGGAGGAACTCTTTCCTGGCATTGGCTCTTCCAGTCTTCAGAGGAATCGGGAGGCAGAGGTGGGCTGTCCTCATCAGAGCTTGTAAACTGTGTCACCTCCAAGCAGGAAGGTAAATTCCAACAGAGCTCAAAGGAGCAACAAAAAATAATTTGGAGGTTAAAGTGTGAGGCTAAGAAGTGGTCATGCAATCTGGAGAAAGGAGAACCAGAAAACTGGCAGGAGGAACCACTCTCCTTACAGGGAAGGTGTCAAACGGTTGACATTTCAGTCCCTGCCGTCTGAATTAGAGACAAACTCATACTGGACTACCTTCCTCCACAGCTCAGTTCAATGAAAACCACAGCATTATTCTCTTAATTCCAGAAAGCAATTAAAAATTTCTGTGGCATCATCTCCACCAGAGGCAATCCTCTTTTGTAAGATGAATAAAGCCATCCAGGGAAGAGGTTAAGAAAGAGGTACACTGAGTGACGTTCAGTGTGAGCAAACCACTCCAGGGCAGGACACAAAGTAAGAGCCTGCAAGTGCGTACACGCACGCACTCCTCTCCACTTCACGTTCACTCCCCAGTCAAAAGGAACAAACACGTTAAGTCTTGTACAGACTTTCTTAAACTAAAGTGTCTAAGGGTAAGGGATCTTGGATTCAATGCAGAAGATTTAATTACAACAACTATCAAATCTTCTCTGTTCCTGGTCTTCCATGATTCTAGCCAAAGGTAAAAGCCAATCGGAGATGTGTGTGTGTGTGTGTGTGTGCGCGCGCGCATGTGTGTATATACGTAACAAAAGAAAAAAAGGGTCACTTCAACTATAACAGAACATTGATGGAAAAAGAATGTGTGTAAATGGCAAATTTATCTTTACAAAAGCATATGCTACTTACGCCACGCCATGTGGAGCATCAGCTTGAACATACACTTCAAAAGTTACTTTATCATCTTCTATATAGCCTTTATCAGGATCGGTAACTTCCTACGAAAGAAAAGAGAAAGGATGGGCACTAAGAGTACTATACCAAATGCAAAATAATCTTTTGAATTCTGCGTGCCTCTCTCCAACCAAACTGGAAAGTCCTTTTTTGAAATCCCTCTTTTAAACCTCATGAAAAACATTCAAAAACTAGACTGAAAGATACTGGTATATCCCAAGTTGGCAACAGATGATCATTGGAAGCTATTCTCCTTCATCACTATCTGAGCTTGACAAAGGTATAAACATAAGGAGGAGTGGAGAGACACACAGATCTGCTGCCCATGATAACCAAATTGGAATAACTTTCCCATTTCTCACACTAGTCAATGTAACTGCAAAACTAATACGATAGTGGCCATACACACATGCAAAGTCCCTATTCTCCCACATAAATCTGTCCATGTTTTGAGATTTGTTGGAGAGGTCCCTTTCTCAGTCACACAACTTTAGAAAGAGGTACATTTGGTGCAGACACAGAAAAGGGGCTTTTTTGAAATCTGCTCCCAGGCAACAGAATTCCCTTCCAAAGAAGGTCAGGCAGGCACCCAATCTGTTGTCTTCTAAGACTTCTATTCAGCAAATCCTGTGATTGCTTTTTACAGTTTAAAGGGGTTAAGAGACATGTGCTGGATTTCTCCATGCTTGCTTTTTAAATCAGTGTGATGCCCCCCAATAATCTGGAGTTTCGATGGTATAATGAATTTAATTCATATTCTACCACATATAACTTACTGAATTTTTAATCAAAACTTTTAAAATTATAACAGAAGTGGCTCTGCTTCCCAAACTCATGAGAAGAGAGAGATTTAAGTCAAATAAATAAACTGCTCATTGCCACTTTTGGTAGTAGGGCCATCCTATATCTAGGAGCTTAGCAGAACTTCCATAACGACCATTGCACTACACTGTACTTATTTATCTTGCACTCTGCCCAATGAACTTCAAGCGATGTAATGTTTTCTCTCATTCATGCCCATTTACCTTCACAATAACCCTGCAAGGTAAGTTAGGAAGGGGGATACAACCTGGCTCAAGTTCACCCAATGAGCTTTGTAACTGACTGGAGTATGAACCCATTCTTTTTCCTTTTAAAATTTTTCCGCCTCCTGCTAGGCCACATGGGCTGTCACGCTGCCCAACCCCACTACTTACACTCCACGACATGAAGTTGGAAAAGCCCCAGTCATTTTCCTTATGAAAGAACAAGTGGCTGATGCGGCGACTGAAAGATTTCTCATCGTCCTTGTAATTTATTATCTTGAGCACTGCTTGCGCGTGACAAGACCATGACCTGCAACAATTAGACAGATAACACTTGACATGCGGAGTGGTGAGGGATACCCTCATAAATCCAGTGTTGCCAAACCCTGCCTACTTTACTTCTCGTCAGCCCTTGGATTTAAAACTTTGCCTGAGCACTCCTGGGGCATCAGTAATTATTAATATCGTTGGAGCCATTTGGAAAGAGACTCTCTGCCTCTCACAGAGCTGCTCTTACGTATGGCTTCCCACAGAAATTTTCCACTCCACTGGACTGCTTCCTCCTAGAGATGCCTGAGAACACTGCAGCGCTTCTAAAGTAGTCCTAAAGCACTGTGGAATACTCTGGACAAAGCTTAGAAAGCTGGTTTTTCACTGTAATTTGTCCCTGTTACTCACAGCGCAGTCCCTTAAAAAGCAGCAGGTTACTCTTATTCATCGCCCTGTTTTTTGTTGCGCTATTCATTGCTTTTCTATTCCTTTTCATCATCTCCCTAGATGGAATTCAAGGTGCCTTACAGTAGCTTTTAAAAGATTAAACTAACACATTAGTTTACAAAAGCTTGTTAAAAAATTAAATAACACTTTTTTAAAAAAAAGGTTAAAACAGCTTAAAAATTAATACAAATTTTCAGGTGGAAGTGCTTGCAACTGGTATGTGAACAGCATAAAACCTGAAAAAATTCTGTCAATACACCTCTAAAAATGATACACAAAAGTAACAACAAACGGTCACTTGTTATACCACAAATTCTTGCTTGTTGTAATATCTTTTTTTTGAGTTTTGGCTTCATTACACCTTTGCATTGGTCTGGAAGTAACTAGCTAAAAGTTAACTGTGTTACTTGTAGCTGTGTTACTTTCCAGCTCTGATTCTGAAAGGCTCTTGTTGCCACAAAGTTAAGAATAGAGCAACCAGAGGAGAGGGAGGAAAAATACCATCTGTTTAACGTTTATTCGCTTGTTCACACAAACCAAGGCTTCTTCTGTTATCAGGGCTCCTGTGAACAGATGAAACAGATTTCCTTCACTAGTTCTAACAGACACTTCATTCTGAGGCTTTGCTAACGCTCCGATATAGTTTAGATTTGTGTACGAGTCAAAGAAAAAGAAGGTGGTTAATCACTTCTTTAAATCAATTGACAGCTCCTGCTCTGGACCCACAGGGTGGAAGGGCTTCTCTGCATTTAGTCTTTGTTCTGGCCAAAATACTGCAGCACCTTGATGTGCCAAAGATCATTTTGCACAGAAGTAAAGGAGTGTTTGTGCAATCTCACTACATGGGGATCCCCTTCTGCAGCAGGGCATCCAATGTATTCTCCAGGCCAACACACCAGGAAGCTGACTGGAGCAGTACTTCAAGGTTCCCCAAAATCATGCTACTGCCTATTTTCATTTCAAGGTTCTGATAACAGAAGGATGGGTTTGTCAGGAGGGTTTGCGTTGCCATCATTCAGTGTGGGTCTACAGAAATGCATAGATCTACACATTGCAAAACCTTGGAATTTAAAGTCAGGAAGCTATCTGGTGTTCCACTTGGCTAGGCATCATCAAGACCAGCTGGTAGTGCCTCTCCAGACGATGAATCAGGAGGCTTTTCAGCTCGACCTGCAGCTGCCAGTGGCTGGACCTGGGCAAAGCACAACTGCTCCATCCAGCCGCACTACTGCATTTGGTGCTGATACACAAAACAGAGACTCTGGACTGTTCCCGCTGTCTGCACGCTCACATGAGCCATGTATCTGGTGATTAACAGGCTAAATGGTCTTTATGTAGCTGAGAAATTAACTAACAAGCCATGGTTCCTCGTTAAGAGCTCTGACAGTTTCAAAATATGGTGTTTCCACAACAGTCTGGACAGGTGAAGTTCAGGTTTTCAGTGTTATTCTCTTGGACCCCAACAACCGTCTAGGTCCAATTTATAAGTATAAGCAAGTAAACGGACCACACCAGGTCTACCAAGTTTTCCCAAAGGGCCTCACAACTCTACTTCTCACCCCCCCAACATCTGTACACAATGTTATGGCTCCCATACCATTCCTGCCCGCTGTCATTCCAGTCTTTATATTATACAAGGTTACACATAAATCTTAAGAAAATGAGAGAAGCAGAATGGAGGTACTATATTAAAAAAAAATCACAAATTGATCTGAAGGGTCTTACGTGGAATCAGACTCAGCATTGCACTGAAGAAAGAATCCTACACTTTTTTGATGCGGCCTGTCCGGATAAAGCCGGGGCATCACCATGATCTTCCATGGCAGGTTTCTGACAAAGCAGGGGGGCTCAGGACAGATTCACTCAGCCGGTTGAAACGCTCCACTGTGAACTGAAATGTCGCTTCTGACCGCCAGCTTGTGTCTGAGAGATATAAGAAGAACAATTAACCAGCCTGACTCCCCACCACAAGCAAAAACCCCTGGCCCCCATGTGGTGTTGCCCCTGTGCAGCAAAACAACCCAAGCACACTGTATGATGGGAGTCAGATGTGAGAATAGCAAGAAGAGCATCACAGCACAGCTCTGAGAAGCCAGAGTGGCCATCCAACCCATTCTAGCCTGCATCCTATTCTAGTGTAGTTATCCAATCTATTGTTTTCTAGAGCATCCGCCCTCCATAGCTATACTCTTGAATTCATCAGCTCTGCCTGAACAGATTTGGACCACGATTCCACATGCTTTGGTCACATCCAGATTACTAGTGCAACAGCCTCTATGTGAGGCTGCCTTTCAAAAGTGTTTGAAGAACTGCAATGCAGGGAGGCCAGGCAACTTTAAGGAGACCATTCTTCAGATCACGTTACTTCAATTTTGATCAATCGGTTTTCTCATCATCTGTTTCCAAGCCCAAATTCAGCATCCTAGTTATCCTCTTGAAAGCTCTAAGCCAGGGCAGGAACCCTTTTTGTCTCAAGTGGCACAGGGCACATGAAAGAATGTGGGGACTGTGTGCCAACAATGGGCAAGGCTTCCCACGTTGCTGGCATGCAACCCATAACACAGGTATACTCACTTCCCATTCTGTCTACCTCTATCTCTTTCGTACACATTTGCCACTCACATATATCAGCACCCATCAGATGTTCAGCAAGAGCATCTCTTCCGCTGCCACTGCTTCTGTGTCTCTCTTTTCCTTCCATACTGGAGAAGGTAAGAAGAGCACACAGCCTCTGGGCATTGCGCCTCTGAGGCATTTTTGGAAGCAGCTGACTCTGCACTCCCCTTACCCAATGAGGAAACAGGAGGGACACACAGAATGTTTATCAGGAAGGAGCAGAGATGGGGAAGCAGACGTTCGCCAAATGGACTCCGACTAGTTTGGCCCTATGGTTCCAAAATACCATGTGCTCCAATATAATTGTGCCTAACCTCTGAGATGATGGGTGAGGATCTGCTATTGCACCTGGCCACCTTCTACAACTATGTTGGTGGGGGAAAGGGTCAAAACCTTTTTGGAAGGTTTTCCTCTATCCCTTAGGGCACCACCAGGCCACTTCTCAGTCAACTTCTAGAAACCCAACAAAGATTGCTGCTGCTCTTTTTGTTGGCATAACGCTATGTAATTTTGTTTGAAGAAACCTTAACTGCACTGCCAGCTGCTTCCTAGGCTTTCCCAGACCCCCAAAATGGCACAGACATTTTGATACAAGTTAGACAAATACCACAACTGACACTGAAGGATGTGGGCCAACATCAGGGCTGAGGCCAAGGAGTCCGGTAACACAACTTCAAATTGGATGCCAACCCAGTCACATTCCCGAAGAAGGGTCCCCCATCCATGTTCCGTCACCCACAAAAGTTTATCTGGTATGGGCACAGAGGAAGTCCACCTTCTTCATATGGCACCCACACTTTCAAATTCCCTGCCATCCAAACAACCCCCTATGCCCCAAATCCTGATAGTATAAACTATTTTATTCCTATAATTTTATAGCCTTTCTTGGATCGTAGGACTGGGTTCCCCCAGATACTCTCACCTCCACTTTAAGATTATTTTTCTTTTCATTTTTTTAATGGAAAGTGCGGCTGCACATGTATTTAATGAAATAACCTGATTAAGAATATGCATACAAAGCTATTTTACACTGTTTGTTACAGGGATTATCAGAACAATTATAGAACATAACAATGTTAAAATGGCAGTTAATATCTATAACTGGAAAATATATCATGTTGGCATAACTATTTAAGAAGCACAAGTTTTCCTCCTGCTTTATCACATCTGTTAGAAGTTCCTTTAACCATTTTAAAAGAAATCCACCTTAACTACTGCTAGATAAGCACGGTAGAGTTAGCTATGCTTCGTGACACAATACTGCAACTTTTTATTCTTCTTGCAAGTAAAACCTGCCCAAAAGCTGGGAGGGAGGGGATGACAATCTACAGTCAAGCTTCAGATCTAAAGCATCAAAAAGCAAGTCACAAATCCTTTGAAAATAAGATTAAGACAGTTATCCTTTTAATGCAAATACTGATCCATTCTTAACAGAGTTGAATTTAGAGGTGAACTCAATGGCATTTCACTTTTACGCTTTATTTCAATATTAAGAAAAAGAAAATGCAGTGAGCAGCGACCAAGCAAAATCAATGTACATTTCTATATTTTCAATGGTTAATACAGCGTACTGCTGTAATGTTTTGCCACAGGAAAACAATGCAGTTCAACTGTAAAAGATTTTCAAATGATGATTTCTTGATTACAGAGCAATTCTCTCTATTTCATACTCTCTCACACACACACACACACACACACAACCTCAAATGAATTTCCATTTGGAAGGATGGAGTTACTTCTTCTGACTGGATTCCCATTTGTGAAGCCAAAGTTACTAGGGGAAAAGCAAGGATTGCTGAGGAGCCTGATCCCCAAGCACACAAAAATAGTCCTACCTGTCCCATTTGTGGTGGCAACACAATCTTTTAATGTCCACATAATGCGCTATTGGCACCAAGTACTTGTTTCCAATATCCTACATTTTAGATGAAGGCTTCTTGATATTTACTGTATAATTTCTAAACCATTAACATTTCTCCACACTCCATTCAGGGTAGCTTGTAATATATTAAAACAAATGATGTCAACAACAAAACATCCATTTTAAAAACCCTGATAAGACAATGTTAAGCCTTTTCTTCCATGTTCTTTAGAAGCCTATAAGCAGCTTTTGAGATTTATTACGCAAATACATTTAGCATTATGTACAAATTAAAAGAAATAAAAAAAAACCTGAAGAGCCTGGAAGCTAAAGTCACATAAACAACAGTAAAAGAGTAAGCAAGACAGTTTGCTTTCTGATTTAACACTACCAACGACAAACCTGACAAATCCATGCTTCCATCATCTTCTTTAAAAAGAGGCACATTCAGGATGATAGCACCAGAAGATCCTTCCCTCTCATCTCCACCAAACTGCATGCATGCAGGCACCTTTAAGTTACCTGCCAACTTCTGGCAACCCCCCTGAATTCCTAAGGTTTTCTTAGGCAAGGAGTATTCAGACGTGGTTTTGCCAGTTCCTTCCTCTGAAATACAGTCCTACAGCACCTGGTATTTGTTGATGCTCTCCCATCCAAGTACTGGCCAGAGTTGACCCTGCTCAGCTTCCAAGATCAGACAGAATCTGGTGCCTTGCAGTGGTTCTCAACCTGTGGGTCCCCAGATGTTTGTGGACTTCAGCTCCCAGAAGCCCCAGCCACTATGGTCAATGCTCAGGGCTTCTGGGAGCTGAAGTCCACAAACATCTGGGGACCACAGGTTGAGAACCACTGCTTTAGGGTATTCAGGCCACTCTCCACCAACTACCATCATCTAAACAGGGACCTTAAACAAAGCATCCTCTTACAAACAGCGTACAAGACAATTCATACAGGAAATGTGAGCTCTAGCATATCCTAAAATCAAGCTGTTTATTTTTTTTGACGGGGGATCAAAGTTAGTGATCTGAATTGTACTGAAAGTAAGAGGCAATTCAGGAGTTTTAGCAAGGCTATAATATGTACCAGCAGAGCTGGAGTAGTATAGTGGTTTGAGTGCTGGACTACAGCTCAAAGAAACCTGGATTCAAGTCCCTACTTGGCCATGAAAATCCAGTGGGTGACCTTGGGCCAGTCACTCTGTCAGAGGAAGGCAAAGGCAAACTGAACAAATCTTGCCAAGAAGACCCTGTGATAGATTTACTTTAGCGTTGCTGTTAAGTCAGAAATGACTTGAAAGCACACAGCAACAACAAATGATGTCTACCAACTCTCAACTCTGAATTCTCAACCAAATTAAATTTTCAAAAGGCAGCCCAACACAGAACGTGTTAAAGCAGGCTAGCCTGGAGGTAGCACAGAGGCTAGGTCATCCTATACGATTAGTTACATCTAGCAAGGCATTCTTAGCCATGGATGGCATAACCGCTCCAGGAGCAATATGCTGACATTTCTTAAACCACTGCTCACAGGGCCAGCAAACCCACCCAAATCAAAAGAACCCAAAACAAGCGAACACGCCACTCAAATCTCCTATCCTGGACTTCCACATCTTCTCCGGATTGAGCTTATTTGCTCATCTCTATAAGGTTTATTAACAAAACCAGACAAACATGTTAACTTCCAAGACCCTCCACTGATTTAACACAGCATAAATATCTGCTGGCAGAGTTTTGTCATTCAGTGCCTTAGACTGAATACCAATTGGTGCAAAGTTTATAAGAGAGCTCACAAAATGCCTGCAGGTGGAACAAAAAGGCAGCTTCCCACTCCAAAGAAAGTGGAAGGATGACTCACCATCCTCCATGTCTTCTTCTGTGTTGTTGTGACCATCAGCCATTGCCACATTCCCATTGATGACCGGATTTTGAGTAATTCTTGGTGGATCGTCGGCATCTCCAGCTTATAAGGACAAGGAAACACGGAAAGATCGTTAGCTCGGGCCTTGACAACAGCATAAAATGGTAAGTCAGATTCAAAATCATATTATTTACAAATGGCATTAAAAACAATAGCTCCAAATTAAGATCAGTGCCTGCATTATTAACTTCAATGAGGTACTTTGCCTCTCCACATCACCCAGTAAAACATGAGTTACTGAACGCCAAACCAACCAACAGGTTAATGTTTTTATTGGGTTTTTTTTAAGACAGTGACCATCAAATTTGTTCTAATGTTGTATATATAGTTCTTTATGTCCCTTGATTCTCTTTTCCCATTAAACTGCTAGAACTAGCCTTGAACAAGCTGCCATTCTTCTCGTTTTGCTAATAAAAAGCTTTTTTTTAACATGTATGCAAAACAATTGTCTGCAGTTCGATCACTGATAACACTAAAATAACATCCAGTTGCATATCTACACTGGCTTCCCTTCAAGGAATGTGATCTAGCAACTGATATAAAACAAGTTGTTTCTAAAGCCTGCCGCTTCCCAGTTTATGTTAAAAAAATATGGCTTTCAAAAGGTATTCAGCACCCAGGACAGAGCTTCAGTTACTGTCAGTGTAGCTGGTTCAGAAGTTACCACTAGTCTACAGTATACTGATGATAACACACCACACAGGCCTAATACAGATAAGGGCTAACTGGATAAGATGTCCAGAGAAAATGAAGGATGATATTAAGGGATGTCTTAAGATATGGAATCACACTATATAGTTGCCTGAATCTTGTTGTTAGCAACAACCAGAGAAGGTCTGTGGAATGAATTAGGATTGACTCAGCATTCAACAGCTGATTCAATGGGTCTACTCTAGCTGGCACTAAATAATAGGACTCAGATCAATGTGTTCAGTACACACAGCAATGAATAGTTGAGGGGCCTCTGATCTGGTTCAAGACCACAACACAGGAGTCTGCTTTTGGGGTCAATACCACAACTGGAATCCATTTTCAACAAGATAATAAACAGCAAGAGTGAAGGGTTTTACTTTCCTCTCCTTGTGCTGGAATTCCTATCCAGATTGGGCAGAGTGATTGTTATCCTGAAAAGACACCTTAAAAAATGCTTACTCTTAATCTGAACCTGCCTAAATAGCCTGAAGGCACCAGAACCAATCTAATCTTGGAAACCAAGTAAGGTCAAGCCTGATTACTTTGTGGAGAGGAGACCACCAACAAATATCAAGTGCTGGCAGCTGCCATGGTATAGTGGACTGAGCACTGGAGGACGATCCTAGAGACCAGAGTTTGAGTCCCTGCTCGGCCATGTAAACCCACTGGTTGA
This sequence comes from Iguana delicatissima, assembly GCA_948472985.1. Classification (NCBI taxonomy): domain Eukaryota; kingdom Metazoa; phylum Chordata; class Lepidosauria; order Squamata; family Iguanidae; genus Iguana; species Iguana delicatissima. The sequence continues at coordinate 2,162,288 of CAOKZL010000019.1, read as the reverse complement.
CCTTCAGTGAGCACACAGAAGTTCATGGCCAAAGCATTATGCTCTGGCTGTTTGACACAGGATCTTGGTCACTGTAACTCAGGACACTAACGCAACCTGACTCACTCATAAACCAGGCCTTCAGAAGCCTTGGATTCAAAATCTATTTAAAAAGTCCAGTAAATACCATAGCTCTGTGCCTAACCGCAGGATGGTCAGCATAACAGAAGAATGAGAAAGCTGTTTGTGTGTGTGTGTGTGCGCGCGCGCGCGTAAAAAAGATAAAGAGTGCCACAACAAAATCCCAAATTGTGAGCAAAGATGCTAAAACCTAGAAAGAGACTCAAAAAGGCAAGGGACACTTAATGTTACTTTTACATCTATCCCACCTACGCTGCACCCAACTCACGGAACACATATGATGTGCAAGTTCAGAAAACTCTGGCAAAGATGGGAGGCAATCAGCATGGAGAAACAGAAGTGGTATTGTTGAAGCACATGTCTGAAATCTGATGGTGGATGTTGGTGCAACATCACAACTGTTCAACATCATGTAGCATGCTAAATAAATTCCTGCTTTCTTATGCTGATTTATAGTTCTGAACATAGCAGGACTGGCATTTTTTGGATCCAATCTTTTACTTTAAGGAATTTCAGTAATTTACTTTCATTACAGGGGACTGTGTCAGTATGACTGTATGCACACCTCATTCAGATTTAAGTTGCAATGCAAAAGTGAGGCCTTTTAGCTCAAAATCTATAATATAAACGAACCCCAAGAACAAATATCTGAGAAAGTACTAATGTCTCCACGCTCTGTCATGGGTTAAGTAGATCCCTCTTGTTGTTCTTCACACTGTCTTCAAATCCATGGCTCAGGAGATGCACTCAGAGGCTGCAAAAGATGTCTACCTTACTGGATAAAGAGCGCAAAAACCGCTTAGCTAGGGTGCTAAACCATTATTAGCCTGGTCTAAACTGCCATAACACTTTGTGTGAGCTACATTTTTTTGCATCCCAAGACAACCCCATTGCTCCACCCTTCAGAAGACGAAAGAGAGGAACTGTCAGAAGCACTGGCATTTCAAATTCTACTGACTGCTAATGCCTTCACCCACCCCAAACAAGAAGTGAATCTTAGGAATTACAGTCTATCCTTAGCATTAAAATACCTGGAAAAAACTTCGGGCACCTAATTTGTGCGAAGACACTTAAAACAGGCTGTTTTTAACCAGGAATCCAAATTATTTTTAAGTGGTAGATTTGAGTAGGCCTTCCTGCTCAACTTTTTAAAAAACTTATTTTTGAAAAATGATCTGTCCAATCAAGAAGATTACCGCTGGGATCCTTCCTGTAAACAGAAAGTTTCACACTGAAATGGGACATCTGAAAATGGGCCAGTACACAATTGAAGTAAATCATCAGTCTTTTTGGTGGACCCTGTGAGAGGAAAACCAGAAGCATAACTTTCCAGAAATGCTGAAACACTGTGTGCGGGTGTGTGTGGAATGTTGCCCCTTCATAAGGGAGGAAGAGGAAGTCTGGGAAGAATCCGCAATGTTAATTTGATGGCTTTTCTATCAAGCCAAACCTCATTTTGTTGGTTTAAAAGCATACAACGTATAACTGAGCACACACAGTTGTACTATTTGGCATATTTGTAAAAAAATTACAGAGGCATTTCATTCATTTAACTCTTGTTTCCTAGGCTACATTTTACCATATAGAAACACCTTGCAAGGTGGTTGACACAAAAGAATTATATGCTGGTTGTCTCCAAATAAAGATGACCTCTGTTCCATAAAGATTATGCCATGCTAGGCACGCACAAGAATGAAGTTCCAAGAGCCTTGCAATGCAACTCTGAACAAGCTTTTTCAGATAGAAAGTCTGCTGACTTCACAGTATTCACTAAACAAGTGTGTATGGCAGGGCTGGACAACAGCTTTTGGCCTACAGCTCCCAATAGCCCTAGCCAGGATGGCCAATGGTTAGAGATTAAGAAAGCTGTAGTTTAAAAACATCTGGAGGCTCACTGGTATTGAGTGTTGGACTACAACCCTGAAGAACAGAGTTTGATTCACTGCTTGGCCATGGAAACCCACTGGGCAACCTTGGCTGGGTCTCACACACACGCACAGCCCCAGAAAAACCTGTGATAGGTCTGTCTTAGGGCTGTCGTAAGTCAGAAATGAGTTGAAGGCATACAGCAACAACAACAATCTTAATGATTACTACTGAGAACTAAGGGGACAGCTATCTCTAGTGTAGTGCTATCTCTAGTCACTAGACGGCACACTTTCCGAATCTTTCATAACCATCAGAGAGGAAGCTGCAATTGGGTCTGGGATATTGATTTTCTAGGCAGTCTCAAATAACAACTATGTAACATCTCCTTTTGAAGGAACCAAGATTGTTCAAACAGAAGGAGGAGGAAGGTCCTGATGGCAAATAAGGTGACACAGGAGAGAAGAGAGGGAAAGGCTGAATGAGTACTGATGTGGAGGACAAGAAAGAACAGCAGAAAGGAATGAGGGGAGAGAGAGTTTATCACTACCCACTTCTATAACAATATTCATACTGAACATTTTGAATGGATAAAACCTTATCTTAAAAAGCAAAACATTTCTTAGGTTCCTCATGTCCAATGAATTGTCATTTTTTTCCTCTTGAAAATACTGGAAGAAGCACTCAGAAGAAGTCCCATACCATACATAACATTCTTCCACCATGCCAAAAGTTTTATCCTAGCCAGTATTATCTCTAGGACAAATATGGGTCTCCAAAGAACTCAAGTACAATACCTGCAAGCATGCAGCTACATATCCTTGTGTAACTCTGGACACTGGATACAACTGGTGGCCAGCAATACCCGACACCAGCTACCCATATCTTTGATAACTGTGGGCCCCACATTTTATTTATGCCTTCTTGTTTCCCATCCCAGTAGCATATACAGTCATTTTACCCATTAAGTGAAAGGATATTCCATGCATTCATCAAAAAACTTCCGTGCCACCTTCAAGGTTACGTTATTGATAAACATGACTTAAAAGGAATAAAAGTACCAGACCGTGGGGTTTTTTAAGACGCATTTCTGGTGAACAAATTTTATTCTTAGCTCTGTATTTTGTCTGCAACTGTTTCGGCCAAAGTTTCTCCGGCCATTTGGGATGCTCCTTGTTGTTCTGCAAAGCTAAGCAGGATCTTAAGTTCTCACCTGAGCTGAAGACATAGAGTTCAAGGAGGCTCATGCTGATTTAAAAGCGATGCCAAGCGGGGATCATTCCTACAGTGCAGAAATGTATTAGTAAAGAATGGCCTAACATCTATCTATTGTGCCCAACCAGCCTGATGATCAACTACATCACACCCAGAGAGCTGTAAGGAAAGTGGTTAACCCACCCAGGCAACATCCATGCTTCTCAAGATACAAAATAAAGCTCCCTAAGAAGGCATCAATTTTTAAAATGACATAGATTCCTTCCCAGTATTAATCAGTGAGGCGGGGGCGTGGGATGCAACAATTCCGTGCTTTCTTGTAAATCAGTGCTAGTCAGAGAGGTGGTCCGTGGACTGTTGCTGGTGCCTGAGCCATTGAGCTGCCTGTCTGCAGACAAGTTTGAAGAAAGCAAAAAACAGCAACAGTCAACAGGTACAAATATGCTGCTGGTCCTTGGAACACTGGAGAGAAAAAACAAGCTGGTCTGCCATATTTAATAGCTGAAGAAGCATTGTTCTAAGTTTTAAAAAAGGGCAACAGTATTATGGAGGCTTCAGCCAGAGAGCTCTTTGCCTCCCTTTTAGTCTAAGCTCTACAGATGGTTCAATTATTATGGAGTAGAGGAAGGAAGAAATACAACTTCCATGGCACTAATCGTGGGGAACTTCACTCCCATTCCCTTTCCTAGCAAAGAACCAGTAGCTTTAAAAGTTAAAAGAGTTGTGTCAGCAGCTGCTGTGGTGTGGCTGTCTTGTTTTAAACGTCTGTGCATGCTCCTCTGTTGCCACAACCACCAATATTTTCTTAGTGCCTGAAGTAGCTGTTAACAGCTTCAGTAACAAGATAAGTGCTAAATCATAGGGCTGGCTCTACAAGAGAGAAGATGTCAACCGGCCAACAGCAAGGAAAAATGCCTCATTAATTTAACAAAGAAGAAGGGAAGGGAAGGAGAATTCCATATCACTCAAGAAGAATTTGAGACTACTGTTGATTCCTAAAAAATAACAGAAAGAAAGAACGAAAGAAATACACAGTTTTACTATTGCCAGTAGTCTCAGAAGGTCATCTGATATATTTACATGACTGTAAGCAAATGAAAAATGCAATTATGGGAGAAGACAGCAAACAGCATGTAACAGGAAGTCTAATTACCAAATTTGGAGACAGTTAATTACAAAACACCTTCCGTACAATTCTGAACATGTCAAATAACTACCTCAACAAGAGGAAAAAGGCGAGTATTCCTAAAAAGTGTCCTAGGAAGTCTCACTGCAACCACATCTATCAAGTCGGGTTTTCTTGAGATGATTATGATGGCGAAGGAACATGGGACGAGGGGGGTGGGTGGGCCAAACCACAGCTCACTTTCTCAAAGGCGGCTGGGCTACTGCACGTTGTGGTTCAAGTAAAATAGGGTAGATTTAATAAGCTCGGCAACTAACCACAAAGTTCACTTGCTCTGTGAGGAGCAGCTGTTTTTTTCAAGCAAGGGATGAAACAAGACTGGTGGTTCCTCTAAAATTCCTTTATGAGGATGAGGAAGAATGCTGGAACTGAGGGTTCCATGGCAGTTGCTGTTCTTGGGTCTACCAGTGGCTGCCGACCAAGTTTGAAAATGCTCCCGTCATCCACACCTACGTATTTTTAAAGCACCCTTGCAGAAGACACAGAAAAGAAATGTCCACCCCAAAATGCTCGAAATCAAAACCACCAAATAAATGGACATGAGAAACATAATCTGAATTACCATCTCATCATGTATTTGTATGGAGGAAGCACCAAATATTCTCCCCTTGCCTCCAAAAATTAATGGATTATTGCATATATTGGCCAAGATCCTGAATTCTTAGTCTGTACAGGTGCACTAGGGTGCCACTGCCACCCATGGGAAAGACAGCTTCTTGGTGCAGATCATGCCCCTGTGGCCACTTAATGGTGAGAAGGAGGCAGGTTAACTAAGAAGCATCTGGCTTCTTGTTTGCAGCCAGGAGGAAATAGCTGAGAATACACTGGAAATCCAGCTGGTATTTCTTCTGCCCACAGTCAGATGCTGCCTTGGCACCTTGAAAGCTTCCCTGGCCACAAAAATGGTCAACCCCAGCCTTGCCCACGCATTAAATTGGTGAAAAGAGTGCACCTGCTCCTTAGAATAGGTTAGGACAAGGACTGGGAACTTCCTTACGCAACGTCCTTAGAAAGAAACACGTGCGCGTAAAACTAAATCCAACAGGATTCTGGCCATTATTTGCCTTCTAGGTAAAAAATTCAATTGAAACCCTGACTAAATCAGACAGAAAAGAAAAACAAGTGTACATTCGCTGCCCAAGTAAGTAATTCGCAATGCAAACCTTTAAATATCTAGTCAGAAATTTAAGTTCTGCCAAGTTATTGGGTGCAGAGCTGCAGCCTGGAAGAACAGTGCTGGTGAGAAAGAGGATCAATCCCACCACCTGTTTCTATGAACAGATTTCCCCCTCCACAAAGCCTCAAGTAACTGTTTAAATAACAGCTGAACTCAGTGAATTAAAGCAAATCACCAAAGTACTACCAAAAAATACGTTTCTGGCATTTTGATAAACTAGTGCACCTTAAAATATCTATTTTGCTGCAAACTAACAAAAAACAAAGAGTTTGAGAACTCAATAAACATGTCTCCGGTACTTAATGCAACATATATTTAGCTATGAAAATACCCTCTTCACCTTTCTGTATGCACTATTACAGTGAGTTTTGAGTGTGGGAGTTTTAAGTGTGGAAGTATCTGCAAAGGAAGTTCCTTCCGAGTTACCAACTGGTGCCTTGGCAGTGTGTGTGGGGGGATTTCAAATTTATTTTCCTTTTTCCTCAAAGCCCCACCATGCTCCCATGCTGTACTTGGATGCTCTGTTCCTAGGATACACATGACATCGACCAGGGAAAACTTGTGTTGAGCATAAATTATATGAAACGAAATAGTATGGATGGAAACTCAACTTCATACTGAGCTAAAGAATGTTATTTTTATCACTAGAGAGGCCTGAAATCTGACAATGTTTTTCTACATACCATCTAGAATTACTTGCCTCCACTTTCCCTTCTTTTCCCACTGTCTTTTGGTGTTTTTGTTAGACTGCAAGGGACTGAGGGCAGGGACCTGTCAAACTTGTTATTCATACAGCCCAAGTAAAACAAATAGCAGAAGGATCGGATAATTGTGAAGTATCTTCCCGGCTTGTTACCTGCATGCAAAAATTCAGGTCTGAGACGGCTCGGGACAGGGAACTGCAGGTTCTGGATGGCCTCGGCAGTCAAGGCTAAAAGTTTTGGGCCACGATCCTCCTGAGTAACTACAACGCTGTAACTATGTCAGGTAAGGGTCAAGCAACCGGACGCAGCTGCAATGGAGGAAGGAGAGAAAGACCTCCACCTGCTGGAAGGAGAGGGAAGCCGCTGGCTCCAATCGGGAAGGCTCACAGTGGGGAAGGGGTGTCCCTAAAAGAAACATGGTTTGAGAAGGAGAGCCTGGACAGCTGTCTGTCCAAGAATAAATGCACCCAGATACGCTATGAGTGAGGTGCAAAAACAACAGGAGCGCGGTCTCAGTTGCCAGGCCCCTACTCCTCTTACTGAGTGCAGCCCTAACTGGGAGGAGATCTGGCTTGGTTGAGTTGTTATGTGCCTTAAGTCATCTCTGATCTATGGTGGACCTATTCTAGAGTTCTCTGGGCAAGATTTATTATTCAGATGCAATTTGCCTTTGCTTTCCTCTGAGGCTGAGAGTGTGCAACTTGCCCAAGATCACTCAGTAAGTCACCCAAGTGGGTTGCCGTGGCTGAGCCGGGATTTGAAACTGGTCCTCCCACAGCCCTAGTCCAAGATGCCATCATTTATTGAGAAGCAAATCCTATCACATTCAAAGACATTTATTCCAAGTAATGTACAGAACGTAATAACTTTAGTTCTGAGTTTCCACTACATTGTGCATAGTCAAGGCAACTACCTTCAGTCAGAGGCAGAGAGCAGGGGCTTATTTGGGTGGTAGCCACCTGTCCTCAGAACAGCCAACCAGAAATATTCCCCCCCAACAGAAAGGCTGTGACTCTCAGTGGCAGTGAGTGCTGGAGGTGCTCCTAGTATCAACATGTCTAGGGTACGAAACCCCAGCGATCCCAGTTGCGAGTGGCTGCTCCCAACGTGCCTCACTCTGTAACTGGAGGAAAGGGCTGGGTTTTCGTACCCCAGGCATTCCAAGTGCCTCAACCACAGCACAGATTTTTGAATTCCAAAATAAACTATGGGCACAATTAATGTGTGTATGCAGTGGTGGGGAATATCTATCAATTCAAAATAGAAAGGGGAGGAAGTTACATTTATGTCACGTTCCACAGTTCAAATCCTTCCTGTATTCAGTGATTGGAGCATGATGTAAAAACAGATACAGCTTGGTAGAGCGGGTAAAAATATCTGTTTACTGACCAGGGATCCCAAAATGCAGAATCTAAAGTGAAATAGGATCTTCACCAAGCACATTTTCCCCTTTGCTACAAGAAAAGGTGCAACAGCCATTCCAGCATGAGCAGAGATACAGGTAAGAAAACATATACACACTTGGCTCAGAAGTTGTTCCATTCTGGGGGAAAAAAGGCAAAAAACCCCCAAAAGCTAACTATTATTGTTATATATCCAAAAGTAAAATTCTTCCTTTCTACCCTGTATTAAGTGGCTAAGAGCAGGGACGGTGAGCAATGGCTACAAGGGTGCAAAGTGTGCAAAAAAAGGCAGACAAGTCACATCTCATGTCAATAATGGGAAGGGCCAATCACCTGAAGAATTCCCTGGAGAAGAAGGTATGGCAGAAGTACAAACATCTACAGTACAGAGCACACATTCCCAGTTTTCATCTCATAATACATAAGCTCATGATGTTTGGATATCTACCTCTTAATAGACACCATGTTTTTCTTGAGGGCCGAGACAGCAACTGTGAATTAAAACTGTACCATGTACCATGTAAAGAAAAGTCTTGTGACCTATATCATGGCCATTATCCCTACGTGTATTTCTTGAAACTCATTCACAGGCAGGAGCAGAGCTGCTCCAACCTGTTCCAGATCCTGCCAATGGAGATTCTTTAGATATAAGTCACATTAGGGTGGCATTCGACACAGTGGAGACAAAATAAGAGGTTACGCTAATTGTCCCTCCTATGGAGCCAAAACTCCTGGGGACACAATGTGCCTAACTGAATAAAAGAAATTATACTTCTATGGTCTTTCATAATGACTAATTGACAGCAACACACCATCCATTAAATATTTAGTCATAACAACCAACCTGAGAATCCTTAGTGAACCAAAAATATGTGTAAGGTGACATGAATCTGAGGAGAGCAAGGAAAACCACGCAACAAAGAAGTGTTGGTTTTTCAATAACTGCAGACCCTGAGCTTGCTGTAAAATCATAAATCAGTACCATATATGTATATAAAAACAAGACTACTCATATCAGGGTATTACACTGTTGGCACCTGCCCCTCTGCCTCTAATGAACTATTTCTGTTCAAGCTCATCACCTGCTGTGTTTCGAAAAGAAGTTGATGCTACCTTATAGTCTCCTGGCAGAGAGAAAAAAACTGAATCTTCTGAAATTTATTACCATAAATGGTCCTCAGAAATTTGACTACTACGAATAACAGGAGAAACTGAGGAGGGTCCAAAGATTACAGACAGTGCCACTGCCAAGCCATCTTTATGCAATAGGTACGAAGAAGCGCCAGTGTCCATTTTCTACTGGAATAATTATCTGTGTAGTCCACTCAATGCTCTTTTCCTTAACTGTACTGCAGAACGTCCTTTCCCTTTATACTTACAATCCCTGGGAAAGCAGGCAGAGAACGATGAGTTCTTTGATATTATTGGCAGAGTTAAAGGAATCCCCCATTCCATTTTCACAAGCATTGCTATCCCGTATGGTTAACAAACAGCCTATTATTTATACAAAGAATTTCTAGCCCACCTTTCCACCAATCACACTCAAGGAGGCTTATATCCGTTATGCTAGCGTAGCTCAACAAGCCTGGAACGCAAAGAAGTAAGTATATTCAGGAGAAAGAGGCAGTCCTTTCCTCACTTCCAAGGTACAAATACCCTAGCCCATTGCATTTAGCACCATCCTCTCTGCATCACCCAGGCTCATTACTCACAACGCAGCATTGTGAACTAACTGTCAAGCTGCCTCTGCTTCAAGGAACAGTTGACATTTTGGAAATAACTATCACAATGCGCATGCCTCTGCATTAGTTTCTCTGCATTGCAAATGAACCTTGCAAATGAGCCCACAAAAGTTACGCACCTGCCAGAAGTCTTACTAGTTGCTGGGGGCTGACAGAGGAAGGACTAAGACCCTCTAGCTGCCCATTGCATTTCTACACTGAATTGTCGGGGGGGACCTTGAATTTCTGCACTGAGTTCTGAGAAAGGACAGAATGCCCCCTCTCCTTCTCACCTGCCTACATGGAATCCCTTGTCAGTTATGGATGTCAGGTGGATGCCTGGAACAGAAGGCTACTTAAAGCACATACATGCACAAAGATATGTTACGCACGTCCAATGAGGTATTGTATCTGAGTACACAAACACTAACAGCGTACCAACACAAACAAAAAGTATTAATAAAGCTGAAGATACTGTTAACACTACCTTTAAATCAACTTAAGCAGACTCACAGATGACTGACTATAATCAATGTCTTTCAGCCTTTTAAACTTTGGTTTTCACAAAAGGCCTTGATCTTAATTTTTAAGTCAATTTTATTTAGGGTGTATTCGCATATCAGGAAGCGCTCCATACTTCCCATTCTCAGCGCTGATGAACAGAATAAAAGCATTAAAAATATAATAGGTGATAGGCTATGACTGCTAAATTATAAGAAGTCTCACTGCACTCCTTTAATGTCCTCAAAAAGTAATTCTTGCTGAAATTACACACTGTACCGTTAAATCCATGAACAAATTGACAGGTTAAAAAAAGACTTAAAAAAACAACAACAACTGTACTGGTCAACAGTCCTACCACACTGCTTAACCACACAGTCAAGAGATGCAACCCAGCGTTGTTTCCTCCCCCAGAACTAACGCCGGCAGTGGGGAACAGTGGTGGCATTTGGCTATATCCCTTCTCTGTGATGCTAGGAACCTGAGCATCCCACCAACCATACTTTACAGTCACGACAACTCCACCCAGATCACTGTTGTGGCTTGTGTTCATATAAGCAATCCTATCAAGAATTCAATTCCTGACTAGCTTTTAAAAGATGGGATGCTATTCCATGTGGCGTCACGTCTTCAGGAAAGAAAGTGAATAAAATAACATAGGCAGAGACAGTACCTGCCCCTTGCACACTGGGGAAAAAATGCCAATCTGCTACTTCAGATAGCTTATATAGCATTAGCTCAGGAGATAAACTGACTGGGTTTGGGTGGGCACAAATCCAACTCCCACCTTCACCACATATTCAGTCATTGTCTCCATATCCCAACAGTTTTTAAAATATCTAAATAGGGATTCTCAGTAACCTACCATATAGGCTTACTGTCTGTCTCTGTAGCAGATCATCAGAAGACATTAATCCTGTGAAGAATTACCAAAGGCTTCCCAATACATTCTAATAGGGCTAAACAGACTCAGTGATCACAAAGTGATCAGCTATGTTCTGACCAGGTAACTGACTCGCATTTAGTACTAGAATTCTAATGATGACTTCCGTTCACTCCTTTCCATGGATACCCTCAGAAAGGAAAATAAGAATTCATTAAAAGTGTCATTTTGCTTCCACGTCAGGGTATATTGGAGCAAGGAGAACAGAGAGAACATTACGGATAGAAGTTGTCTTTGATCTCCATTCCCACAAGGAATGCATTTTTAATTCTTAAAAGAAAAACCTGTAGGCTGGCACAATGACAAGCCTCTCATAATCCAGAGTCAAAAACTGTGTGCAGACTAAAACTTGTGTTTTGGTCGTGAATCGATGTGTGCTGTTACCGGAGCACATTCTGCAGAGGCAGCTTGTACCTTACGGTGAACAGACAGCACAACACAGGAAAGCGTTCCTTTGGAAGCAAGGACATATACCTACAGCAGAAAGCAGGGAAGGAGAAAGAACGGGGCAGAGAGGCACATGGATTAAAAGAGGCCAACATTTTTATTACGCGGGCCTTCCCCAGACTTTGCATTGAAACAGCAGGAAATGGGGTAATTCAACTTACAATCCAACTATTAAGAGGAAGGAACTCAACCCAACTCTTGGATCAACTGGGAGAAGAGTGCATAATGAAAGCAATCACACTGTACACAGTCACTAGTCTTTCTCTGTTACATTGGTTAGTTCCTGTTGTAGATCTATATTAATCTACACAAAGAATAGACTCTCTCTCACTTTTTGCTTCAGCATGACAAGGAGAAAAATTTCTGTTCATCATGCACGGATGAATCAAGACAGGATTTATATCTCTAGCCTGAACACATACATGGAAGCAGGCTGCAAATGAGTTAAAGAGAAATCTCAGGAGGCCCATCTCCCATCTGAGTTCTATTCTATTTTTAGATGGCAAGCAGGCTTTTAACTGGTTAAATGCACCAATTAATTGATTATTGCATTAATTCCAAATCAGATCATGTTTAAAGGCCTGGACCCCATGCTGACAAAAGAAGAGGCAGAGAAAGATGTGTTTCAACGGAGGCTAATTCACTAGTGATTTTCATTGTGATTCTGGATGTCCAACGATCACAGGAGATGAATCTAATCTTCAAGCATCTATTGGTGAAAACATATATTGAAAATATATTCTTTTCTAGACATACATTGCTAAAATAAATGTAGGTGGTTGTTCCTGGAATATGACCTTTCTCAAAAGGAAGCAAGTTAACCCATAATTACATCTGTACATTCCCTTCCAGAACACTACTTGCTTTCTTTCAAGCTACCTGGTGTTACTTCTCATAAAAATATGTAACAGCATGAGAAAATTACTTACAAAAACATGACTGCATGAATATCAATATTTCATACTTCACAGCACCCCGGTTCTAAAAAGGACTATATAAAATACACTCCACAACATTTAAGTTTCACATGTCAATATAACTGTGGTTAATGTACTTTTGGTACTAAATGAGAAGCAAGATATGATATGGCCTAAGAAATATGAATAGCTCCTTCCATGGCCTGCAAGATTATTACCAACTGGCATAAACTATTTGTGCCATCTTTGAGGTTGCAGAATAAATGCATGACAATGGACGTACCATGAGATGATGCGACTCATTCAAAAAAGAAGATAAGGATTGGTAAAGTGGAAAGCAGTAAGAAAAGAGAGGGAGCACAACACAGGTGGATTGATTCAACCAGGGACCTGAGTCTGCAAAAATCTCTATAGCCTGGTTTCCAGATCTTTGATTATGTTGGTCACCCTCCTCTTGACACATCCCAGTTTGTCAATATCGTTCTATAACTGTGGCACCCAGAACTGGACATGGTATTCCGGGTGAGGCTTGACCAAAGACTGTCACTTCACAAATAACTTCAAAACTGTTATGAGTTCAAGCTCACCTTCCTACACAAAAGCTATCTAAATGTCTAACAGAAAAAACTACAGTAAGTGTTGGTCAATAACAGGTAAAATTATAACCATCCTCAAAATATGTAGAGAATAAGGGAAGGGGGGTAAGTAGGTATGGAGTGTGGGTTTTCTTGGTTTTTTTTCTTTTCTTCTTTTTTTTTTATAAAAGGTATATAAGATGGTGGAAAAGAATTTATGTATGGTAAAAAATAAGGAATGTTTTATTTGTATGTTTGTTTTTACAAAAAATATAATAATAAATGTCTAACAGAAAAACAAGGTAATTTTAAATGCACATGTACCAGTAAGTCCAGCTCAAGAATTCTTGATGTTTTCAATACTGCAAATGGTCATGTGGTTGAATTCTATATTCTTTTACTGTTGCTAAAAAGACTCATGCTTCACGGTTGGAAAGACAAACATTTAATGTACAACAGTCGGAAGATTTCATTCCTTTAGCTATTTCATTAACATCTATTTTACAATATCCACACACAACTCTAGTAAACTCTTCATTTCTTACTGATTTCTCAGCCTGTGTGAAAGGAATTACCACACAATCTTTAAAACATATCCTTCAGAAAAATCTTCTCGTTCCCTAAATACCACATAGACTGCATTAATTACAACTTTTCACAACTGAACACTAGTTACAGCTTTCTCACCAATTATGGCATCCTTTGGAATCAACGTGTCAACAGCACTGCCTTAAAAGCAATGCCTTCCAAGCAACAGTAAGGATTCCTACTTGACTCCTTCTGCCAGCAGGACCACGAACCAAGAGCTGAGCTTTAATAACATCAATGAAATGAGAAGTCAAAAGTTTAGCATAACAGGTAAACCCCATGATAGGGTCACCTTAGGATCATCATAACTTGGAAACAACTTGAAGGCAAACAACAAACCAAGAAACAACAGCTAAACTGGTGCTCTCGCTTGTTGCTTCCAAACTATCCAGGAATTCTACAACAAACACAGTTTGCTTTGTAATTTTGCTTTGTAAGGGGTGCAACAAGCTGGGAACTCCCTGCCTGGATGACACAAAAATCCTTCCATTCTGGTTCATCTTATCTGCCCCTGCTCATAGGAGGAGCCAAGCAGAAGCCAATGTGCTATATGCAGAAGTAGGCAGTTCATTCATGATAATCCAGGATTTGCCAGAATTCTGACTTACCATCATGTTTTGCTGACACATTACTGGATGTACTTCTGAGAGTATAAGCCAAAAAATGTATGCTGAAACTAGAGATGCTGGAGTTTGCCAGTAGAATTAAAGCACAAAATCACAAAAATCACAAAAACCACAGCTGTTCTGTCCCAGTCTCAGGTTTTCTCCACGATCGGGCGAGATAGCAGCCTGTGATGCCAAGGGATTCTTTCTCTGAAAATGGGGGCTTGATAAATGGATATCACTACGGTACTAAGTCATCAGAACTCAGAAAAGCTGGGTTCTACCCTGTTTTGAGATAAATGTTTTGTGGGTTATTATTGTGGAGTAGGGGAGTGTGATCAACTTCTAAATTAAGGGGTTTGAGGTAGGTGAAAAAATGCAAAAAATAATCCAAACTACTGGTAATCTTAAATTGTGAATTCACCTTTTGGCTGTGCAAATGAAATGAAACTAAACCATGATGAATTTTTCTTCCAACACATGCAAAGGTTTGTGTTCTTGGGGAGTCTGTATCCTCACAACAATTCTCTGAGTTTCTACCTGCTATAGCTCCTGTAGCAATTCAGGTAATTCTTGTAGAATGAGCAAAGGACACACAAGAAAAACAAAGTACGCCTAGAAGTGTGTGTGTCATCACTCACTTTACCACCACTGGCTCCCCAAAAAAGATTCTGGTTCGCTGATTTCTTCTAGATTTACAAGGCAAGAGTACATATCCTTGGGAAAGGATGAAAAGGCTGAGAGAGAGCAGTTCAACCATTAAAACCAGCTTTACCCTCCTGTTCCAGTCCTCTACTCAGTATCCTCCAAGTCGTATTACCACATCACTAGCCTGGTTCCGTACTTTTCAACTGGAGGAGATAAAATCCTGCTTCTCTGTATACCTTATACATTTTTTTTAGCAATCTTTGTTAAAATAGCTGTGCAAAAAATGTGCACAACATTCTAAGTTAGGTACTCAATTATTTTAAAAAAGCTAATTTATTCTGGATCAAAAATCCAACTATCTAACTTTCAGTACAATAGCAAACATGGATGAAAAAGTCAGTGAAGGGGAAATGTGGAAGTGGGTCAAGTAATCCATAATATATTTCTGAAAAATAATGGCAACTACATGAACTGTTAAATAACATTCAAGCAATAACTGCTAATCTGGGTTGAGCAATCTACAGTATCTCTTCTGCTATCATGTAAATGATGAGCACAAAAAAGATGAGTAGCGGGGAATGTACTGAAGCTATTTTGCACTCCTATAGTGTAAGTTTCAGATGGATTTAAGTCAAAATAAAAATGCTGCTTTCCTCAAAATTTAGCCAAGGTACTTACACAGAATGGCTGGCCGATATCTCCCAAGACCCAAGGCAGGCTCACATTTCAAGAGCAAGTCACAGTTCCTAATCTGCCTTCTTGCCAATTAGATTTATACCACAGCTCAAAGGTCAACAAGACCTAAAATGGAGCACAACAACCACCCAAACACAGGCTGGAGACCTGGTTGATTCTTGCTCCACCAAATTAGGGCACCCATCAGTGCCCACAATGAGAACATTCATAGCCAAACTTTGCCCTCGGAGAACATTCTTGGTCAACTTCTGTACAGAAATCCCTTTGTTCTTTTTCTTAATGATCACCTATAAAAGAGCCTTATCTTAAAAAAAAAAAATTCATCCACAAACCTGTAACCGTTCTTTCTGAATTACAACATTGCTTGTCATTAGAATAATTATCCTACAAAACAGATAAGGCTGTATGTGCTTATTTCACCAGCTGCATTTCTAGACTAATTAATAAGCTTAATGAGTCATGTGCTTAATTTTTCCTTTAAAATAACAGACAGGACTAATATGAAGTGCAAAGAAGGGGCAGAAGACACAGAATTTGAATTTGGAGAAGGATATCAAACCAGGGAAGAATTACTCTGCGTACATGTACCTGGGCAGAGATGCTGTGATACAGCCATGGATGGGTACACTTTTATTTATAAGAATTCTTTTGACAAATACAATATGAACAGTATATCTCCCTATTTTAACTATGAATTTTAAATTTGTAATAACTGTTTTAATAGGCATCTGTATTATTTGTTATTTTAAATTGATATTATGCATTTTAACTATTGTTTTTGATTGATGTTGTTTTCAATGGATAAATGTTAATCTGTTGTTGTCCCCTGCCTTGATCCATGTGCGGGGGCAGGCAGGCAAAAAAACAACAACAACAACAACAATAATGTTTAATTGTATTTTAACTTTTGTATGATGTAATTTTTTTTAGCTGTGGTTGTAGCTCTTGAACTGAGACCCAATCAAATATCCTGTTTGCTGGCAAATAAGTCTTACTTTTTCCCCCTGAAAACTGTTATTTGAAAATGAGGTGTGTCTTATATGTCAGTGTATCTTATATGGTGGTGCATCTTATACACGAGCAAACATGGTGATTGTCAACCTGAACAGGCAAAAAATTACAGTTAAAATGAAAAATCAGATAGCAGAAAACACAGAAATATGAGGAGGAGTATGACAAGGATGTAAGCTTTCCCCACTGCTTTTAAATTTATTTTCCAAAAATATAATTAAAGAAATACTAGCTGATTAAATGGTGTATAACTGATAATGCAGAGATTATGAATGAAATTTGATTAACAGATAATACAGTATTTGTAGTTGACAACTTAGCTGGCAGTATTACTTGATACGACCATGATCTAAAAATAAATGTTAAGGAAATGATGTTCATGGAAATTAGGAAAAAGCAATTAGCACAAGAAATCCAGTTAATGATCCAAAATCAAAATGTAGAAAGTGTTGCTCATAGGAAGCGGTTTAAAATCTGGCTTGAAGCCTCCTACTGGCGCAGTGGGAAAGGAAGTGATGGGATAGAGAGAATTAAGGTTGATGGGAAGGGGTTTTAAATGTGGCTGAGGCATCGTGGTGGCAGGGTGGGAATGACAGGATGGATATGTTGGAAGACAGGAGATGGAGAGGAAAAGGATGAGCCAGTCATGCAGAAGACAAAACACCCCCCAAATAATCAAATATCTGAAAAGAGAAACCCGTGAATGTGGAAGGTGGACTGTAATTTGAATCGGTAAGATTAAGTGCTCATGAGCCAAATTTCAGCTATAAAACGGTGCACACAAACCATTCAAAGTGTTGTGCTTACCTTATTTACCAATATACATATATGTATGTACAATGCAGATCCAAAAATTTCAAAGGTGTGTACATAAAAAAAACCCATAGAACATATACAATACACAAATGTCTGCCTAAAGTGGCACTCAAGTCCACTAATGTGGTCTCAAACAGAAACCTTTAAAACACAAACACAAATCCATTATCAAAAGGACAACAGAAAAACACCAGCCAAACAACTAACCTTCTCTTCAACAAATTTGTTGCCACTGTGTAATAAATATTAATTATGTTCAGAATAAAGTTTGTTCAGAAAAGTTTGAATTCACCCCCCAGAATTGTGCAAGTTATAAAAGCCAGGACCTAGCTTTTTATTAAACCTCCAAGGCCTAGTTTATTTTAATTGTGCACATACACAGTTTTAAAATGTTATGGCCTTTTACCCTCTTTTAACTTGTGTTTAATATGGTTTTATCCTGTTTTAGCTATTTTATTATTTAATTTGGAATTGTTTTAAACTGTTTCTTGTTTTATCCGCAAGCCATTGTGAAATCCCATGATAAAGTACAGCATATATTTAATATTTTAATAACAAACAAAAACAAGACAAGAGGTCTGCTTTGGAAAGGGTGGCAACCTTCTGTTTGTTTCCATTCTATCATTCTGTTCAACAAAGAATCCCTCCACGTGCATGTTACAAACTGTACGACTTCAGCACTGTCACTGTCTCAATTTTTCTAGCTATTTGTATTCTTTTAAAAAGTTTATTTCAGAGCCAGGACAAGCTGGAGCTCATCAGCAGTTTATTCCTACCTCCACTGCAACTTCCAAACATCCTGCTGTGTCACTGAAGCAGTACTGGCTGAACAAGTTCCACTTCTGGAATTTTGAGACACACAGCACAATTCTACTGGGATGGGAACATAACAAAAGGCGATGCTAGATCAAGCCAAAGGCCAACCTGGGCCAGCATTCTGCTCTCTCCGTGGCCAATCAGTTGCCTTCGGGACGGCCGCAAGCACAACATGAGTACAACTGAATCCTCCTGACTGTACATGACATGGAACTTGTGAAGCGCTTCTAGTCCTTTTTGGTTGAACGTTCCCAGAAAGCGATGGTGGGAGAACGCTTAGTGTTTTGGTCATCAGTTTATATGCTCCACAGGGCTCAGGACTGTATTATGTTTTTCTACATTAAGTTACTGGGGAGATGTTATTCAGAGTTTGTGACTCAGCTGTAATGTGTGCTGTTGATGCCCAGTGACTGCGGAAGTCCTGAATCAAGGGTTGGATACAGGTGAATCAACTGAGGCTCAGTCCAACCAGGAAGTTAATTCTGTTGGTTGGCAGGAAAGCTTTGAAAACTGTTGGTTAGTAGGAAAGGTAACCTGAGGTAAGGAAAGGTAACCTGAGTAGGAAAGGTAACCTGAGTTTGGGATTACAACCTGAGTTTGGGACTACAACCTGATCTGGATGAGGATGCACTCCCTGAAAAATGAAGCTCACCTCTTGGGGCTGCTCTCGGACTCAGCAGCGCTGCCAGAAAACTAGGCAGCTGCAGCAGCCAGGAGTCCTTTTGCCCGACAAAGGAGGGCAGATCTGGCCACAGCAATTCATGCCTTAATTACCTCCCAATTAGCCCACTGGTCTGGTGCTTGTTCCAGGGATCATACCTAACACTTGTCTTACAAGGACTGCTCTGGATTCCAAATTGCTTCTGAGCGCAATTCAAGGTGCTCAGTCTGACCTACAAAGCCCCCCCCCCAAAAAACAGGTTGGGGCCAAGTTGTCTGAAAGGTCACCTCTTCCCATATGAGCCCGCGCAAACCTAAAATCCTTGGTGGAGATAGTGCTGCATGTCTCACCACCCTCTGAGGTTAAGCAGAGGGGTACACATGGCTTTTTCTGCAGTGGCACCCTGAGTGAGGAACTCTCCTCCAAGGGAAGACCGGCTGAATCCATCCTTTCTGAGCTTCTGGTGGGCATAGGACTGTGTTATTCCTCTTAGCCTTTGGTCCTTTAGAGATGGCTGGTCTGAGAGTTTTAAATGCCTATGATTTCAAAACTATTTTTAAAGAGGGATTTTAGTCTGTTTTAAAATGTTTTTATACGTATATTTAATGTTAAAACTTTTTTACCTTTGCATATTGCCTCAGTATCCATGGTGGATTGACGGGCAATAAATATCAACAAACAAACAAACAAACT
The DNA here is from genome assembly GCA_948472985.1 of Iguana delicatissima. Classification (NCBI taxonomy): domain Eukaryota; kingdom Metazoa; phylum Chordata; class Lepidosauria; order Squamata; family Iguanidae; genus Iguana; species Iguana delicatissima. The sequence goes on along the minus strand of CAOKZL010000019.1, from coordinate 2,142,979 downwards.
CAGGAGAATTTTTTTCAGTGTGTGGATCTGGAGATTTATTTACAATTTGTTAGTAAGGTCAGGAACTGCATCTTTTCTCACTCCTTATTTCCTTAAGTTCTTCAGATACCCCTCTTGAAAATAGCCCTTCCGGCACAGGCACCTATCTGTCCTATGTATGCGACAGTGAACACAGAGGTACAGAATTCCTTCTGCTGCTCTAAAATCTCCTTATCTTCCTTTAGTACTCCTTGAACTTGGCTGTCATTCAAAGGTTTAACCACCTCAGTATCGTGTCTCTGTCTCTGATATATTTAAATAACTGCAATTGTTGGTACTTCTGTTATCAGCAATACATCCCTCAAACTTTTTGCAACCCATACGGACCACAGTGTTTTGCTGAATCTTTTGCTGTTGTTCCAGGCAAACCCATCTCTGCTCACAAGCATCTCTGCTCTGTTAACTAGCCACTAACCACAATCTAAACCCATGGTTTGTTGTTGCTGTTTAAGAGGCAGCTTGCCGAAATGACTGCTTGTTGTAACATCCAAAACTGTAACTGAGGCTTGATTCCCTGGCTGCCCGCCAGGAGCTGACAAAAGAAGTCAAGAAGGACAAACCAAAAATGGGGAAGAAAAGCCGCATTCTGCATTTATTGTGCAATTGTTGGCACAACCAGCAAACTATGGTTATCCCAAACCATGGATTATCTTGAAATGATAATCCCCATTTTCTTTGTACAAGTTTTACTTTTTCTTGCACTTATTTAGGAAGGATTTCTATTTTCTCAAAACCATATTTCTTTTTTTCTTTCAGAGCTTCCTTGGCACAGGATAATCTGCTAACTTTCGTGACTTCTGAGATATACCTTCTAGCTCAAGTTTATTGCAGATTTGAGTAAGCTCCATATGTTAAAAATGCCTTTGCATGTTTTTCTCCTTTTGAAACTAGTGACATTGAATTACAGCATTGTGACTAACATTTTTTTTCCTCTGTTAATAATTATTTAAACCTATATCAAGAATCCCTTCACTTGATCTAAATTTAACAGATCAAAGGTTTTTGTATTTTCCCTTAAGGGAAGTCAGCACAGGTATTCAGAGAATATAGCCCTTTTATGTGACATTCAGATACCTTGTGTTATTTCTTTTGTAATGTTGTTTTATTATGTTTTCATAGGTGGTAATACAGGAGAGGAAAGAATCTTCCCTCCATGGGGGAAACACTTTTTTTTTTAATCAATTATTACTTTATCTTACCTAAATTAAGCGTGCCTCTTAAAGTGACATGGCACACTGTCAGAATGAGCCTTGTCACATCTTTACCTTCATCAAATACTCGCCAGCCCTGGTCAGCTTTCCCCAAAGGCAGGGAAGGGAAACATGTGACTCTTCTATCAAGTGCTATTAGATGCTATCAAACGGCAAATGACTATTCAGGTTAGGGCCAAAGGGAGTTGCAATCGAGCACCTGGCAAGGCACATGTTCTCCACTCCTGTGGCAGAGGTCAATTTAAAGGCTGATCTGCCACTTCTGGATGTTAATTGCAAGCAGCCTCATTCAAGAGGAACCCACTCCTTTTAAGATTTGCCAGGCCGACATAATGATCTCTACCACCTACTGAATTTACCACTCTACACCCTGTATCACCATCTTATCTACACATTGAGGTCCCTTGGTTTCACCTGAATACCTGCCCTGTGTGTGGTAGCTTTATAAAGGAAGCTACCTCAGAAATCTTGGCTTTCAATTTTGCTGTCAGAAACTTACAGGTATCTCTTGTAATGCTTCTAGTGCTGAAACACACCACTTATTGAGAAGAGGTGTAACATCCGAAACATTTGCTCCAAATGAAGGTACTGCTGGGTCTACACACCCCTCACAAACCCAACAGTATGACTGAACTGGTCATTACCAGGAGGCCTCCAACTCAAAACTTATCATCCATGCAATATTATACCTGTTTGTCCATGAAGGTGTGGGTCATTTCTAATAACCCCAGGCCGACATGGCACTGAAGCAGCCCCCATATTTAGTGTGGGGCATCATTCTCACATCCCCCGATACCTTCCCCATCAAATTCTCTGCCTCTCAGTTTCTTCAGATCTGCCTCTCAGGGCCAACGGTATAAATTTGCTCACTGAGACCCAGAAACTCAACATGTCAAGCACGCACCCACAATTCCTATCCCACCGGCAGAGAGCTGCACATGGGACACTCACTTAGTGCAACATAGTGAACAGCCCTCGTGGCCCTGCTGGCTTCCCAGATTTGTAGTGGGCTTTGTTTCTCCCCTTTTTTTCCTCTCCTTCTTCCTCTCCCTCACCCCTTGCACAGTTTTACCCTATACTATGAAAACCAGGGACCATCCTACATTCCTTTGCACTGAGTAAAGCATATGGAAGATGATGCCCTGAGGGGGAAAGGGGAATGAGCAGAAGCAGTTACAGTATATGCCAAAATTATCCATAGGACAGAGATGACTCAAAGACAGAGCAACTAATTAATGCGCCTACCAGTTGGACAAGCTACTACTGGACAAAACTGGAGAGCGCAGACGTAGCCAGCATCAGCATGTGAATGGAAACACACCCTAAACAAACATTACACGGCTGCAGACAACGTGTAAGAAAAGCCTCAGTACTTCTTTCCCACTTACACATACATGCAATGAGAGACCAACCCTCCCACCGCTAGAGGGGTGTCCTGAAATGAACAGGTAAGGACCAGAAATGTCCAAATTTTAGGTTTCAAAAAGAGAAGTTGTTTCTATCTCCAGTAACAGTGTATGCAACCTTGAAGAATGACAACGTAGCTACACAGGCTGCTACAATAAAACTGTGTTTCACTGAACACTAAATTTCAGTTTATTGTTAAGGGCAAGAGCCTCAGTCCTTCCACTTCCTTGTTACAGTCACAGCGCCTCTTTCATTTTCAATCAACCTCCACCTGTTGTTGATATTCATATATATATTTATGAATTTTAATGTTTTTAATGTTTAGTGTTTTCAACTTTATACATTGTTTAATGGTTTTTATTTTTTTATTGAAATTTAAATTGTTTAATGGTTTTGAAAGTAACTGTCATATTCATACTTTAACTGAAGGTTTTCTATAGTTTTAATCTGTATTTTTTAAAAGGTATGTTATTAGCTGCCTTAAGTCTCATTACTGAGAGAAAGGTGGCATATAAATGAATATGATAATGTTGTATTAGGCCCCAGACAAACTGTGGTTAGAGCTAACTATAATCTAACCAAACAACTGTAACTGGACTTAATTATCCTGACTCGTTTCAATAAGCTATAATAAACACTAACTACAGCTTGCCTCAGTTCAAGTAGCAGAAACTATGATTAGTGGAAAATGCAATTATTTCTGACCTCCTTCTTGTGGCCATACCTGAGCAAAGAAGAGTCCATAGATCATGTACATAATAATTAATCAAGATTTAGCATTACGAATGAGGGCACTGGGCCTACAGAACCAGTTCTAGACAATGAATGACACGTTTATTTAGGGGTGTCTCCTTCACAGCTCCAGTAGACATGTTCACCACCAGGTGCATAGCAATGGTTATTTCCTCTGGAACACAGATTTCGCAACAAAATAGGATAAAATACCTTCCTCTAGAAACCCTCATAACATGCAGCAGCAGAATAATTGCATACCGACATACTTAGCTACCAAAGTGATTTAGTTTGAGTTCTCTTTCATTTACTTGCTATATTTATCAATTGCTTTTCAGCTAATGGCCTAAATGACTCTCTGTTTACCATAGGGGTCCAAAACTAAGAGGGAGGGCAAAGTCTTTCACTGATCCACCAGTATAAATTATTTTCTTTTCCTGCTTTCCCTCTATGATGCTAAGTCCCTTCAAGTCCTCCCCTTTTAAAAATGTCAGCATGAAAGTAAACTCTACCTCTATTTTAAAGACAATTTTACTTATTTTTAAAATGCGTCCATTTTTGCTGCTGCAAGGCAGCCAAGCAACACACATCTATGGCCAAGTCAGCCAAAGATACGTTTAAAGACCAGTAACCCAGGTGAAAGCCGCAGAATCTATTTTGATAGTCCAGTCTCAAACAGGCCATAAAACAAAAACAGAATGGCTTCCCATTATGTTTTCACCTCAACTGTGAAGCAGTGGGTGGTGTAACTGGTCTTGGAAGGGTAGCATTAGTTTTGAAGGGCCAGACGCCTCCCAAACACGCATGGGATGAGAGGAGGGATTACTGCAGAACAGCGAGCTTTCAAAAGGCAGGTACTCAGAAGCCAGAAAGCTATGATCAACATACGGATAATGAAAACACTGCTTGCGCATTTACACAGTTGGCTGCAAACCCCCTAAGTTAACTCAAAGTTGCAACAGCTGTGCAAACTGTGTTTTCAGGGAAGCAGTCATACAGATGAGTCTTACTGCTCACTACTAGAAAGAACTTTCTAAACCCTTACATGGGGGTGGACAAAATAAGCCCCATAGGCAGCACTGCCATTTTGTGGGCTTCAGCTCACATTTTTTTCATTTTGTTGTTGTTGATCTAAAATGCCCCAAACTTATCTCCAAGGGGTATGGAGGAACTTCCACCATGTCTGGAGCTCTCCTGTAGCCTCCCCAGAATCAAAATGAACTTTGCAATTTTTTTTCCAAAATAAAAATATAAAAATATATGCCTCAGAATGTCCTCTAGGGGTCCCAAATCATTTCCCATGACTCCTGGATGGAATACAGGGGCAAAAATCATTATTTTTTTCCTAAGAGCAGATACGATGGAAGAGTCTAGTCCTCCAAGGTCTCCTGGTGGGCTAATATGGCCTCCAGCCCTCCAAGGTCGCTCACCAGTGCCCTAGAAACACACACTTAGGCATAGGCCAAGGGATGCGCTGTCTCTCTCTCTCTCTCCCACTTCTACACAAACCCTCACCTGCTGCAACAATCCAAAAGCATAGAAATAGCTTTCCACCTTCTGAGTGGCTTATAGTGATTTGTAGCTCAAAGCGATGCTCCTGTGACAACTATTCACTGAATTCTTTACAGTTAACCAAATCTTCTGCTTTTCCGGCAGCAAATTCTGCCTCTCCTCGGTAAAGATAAAGGCTAAACAGTCTTGACTTTTTGTTAGAAGTCATTAGCTGATATTACAAATTCAACATTTGGTCTCACTTCTGTGCACTGACTAACATTTTGTGGCCTTCTATTTTGCCACATTGCTACTGTAGATTGCTAAATCAACAGACTGCTTTGTCTCTAAAGATGAATTTTACTTAGCAATAATAGTAAGAAATTAAGAACAATAGATGCAATCAAGAACTTGGCTGACACATAATCAGTGGCAACATCAGAGCTACAAACCCAAGAATCTTCATGTCAAAAAGAAAAATGGCTACTGCTGTAAAGGGAGAAGGAACCAGAATGATGTCAAGGAAAACATTAATGAGTTTGTCAAGGCAAGGATCAGAGAGAAAACTGATTGTTATAAGCTTTGGAATATTATCTGAAGGAAAACAGCCTGAACTTCCTACTTATTGTAAAAGTTTAAAATACCAATGTTTTCCACCCTAATCATATCCTTTGTCTGATCCCTCTACATGAATTCCCAGATTACTGGGTTGGACTGGATGGCCCTTATGGTCTCTCCGAACTCTATGATTCTGCCTCATCAGGATGACTTCTCAGTTTGAGTAGTGATCTCACTCAAGGAGCCTCTGAGATTAAAAAAGAAGAAAAAATCTCTGATGGTCTCAGCTGCAAATCTTGAAGCCTTTACTCACCCCTTTGAGGCAAGTGACCACTTTCTCTTCCTTGAACTCCCGTCTCACCCCATGCTTTTGCACTCTTGTTCTCCATTTGTCTTCTTCCTACTTCTCCAATTGCTCTTTCAATGTGTCTGAGGAAGGAAGCCCTTCCTTCCCTCCTCGCCCCCAAATCTACTCAGTTTCCTTGAAGCTCCGTTCTTGGCCTTCTGCTATTCTCTTTCTACACATTCCACCCGGCACAGCTCTTCATATCTCATGGCCTTCAGTGCCACCAATAGTTTGATGACCCTCTCTGCTCACTTGCTCCTTACATCAGAAGTTTCTCCATCCATTCAACACTACTGATACGTCTGTTTGGATGCCATCTCCTCTACCTCTGCCTCAAGCTCTGCATATCCAAGACCAAGTTTCTGCATGTTTTTTCCTTCCAGGCCCTCTCTCCTGGTGACACCACCATGAACCCTGAAAAAGTGAAGAGATTCTTCCATTTCCATTTTTTGCTATCTCTCTTTTACTGCCTCTCCACTTTCTGTTCGTGCCACTTCATCACACTTTAAGACAGAGCCCTTTCTTTCAGTCTCTCCAGAAACAACAGTGGTTCACACCCAGGCACACTTTCACTTCTTTATTGAATTCTTCTCTTCCCGCTCTTCTACTGTCTCAACCGGGTTTCCAACACTGTACCCAACATCCTGCTACCAAATAATTTACTTCTCATCATTCTAGCCCGATAAAACCTGTCCTTAAACTCCCATTAGTGGTTCCCATTTAATCGGTGGTTCTGTATAATTTTCTCTTTGTTATCCACAACTCCCCCCGGACCCTGCCCCCCCATTTTATACTCCTCCTCTTCATATGCTCAGCTCCATCACCAACTTCAACTGTGTGAAGCTTTTCTTCTTCCTCAAATAATCCTGCCCTCTCTCCCTCTGACCACAATAAGCCCCAGAATGTAAAGTCATTTGTTCAAATTCCTCCCCAAAATCAACTTTGGGTGTAAAGGCTCTGACACCTCTACATGCACTGTTGCAATTCTCCATGCTTTAGTTAATTTCCCTCCCAGGGTTCAGTGGAGCTCTATGCACCACAAAACAGGTGGGGGTGCCTGGAGCCCATCCTGCTCTACAGAAGCCAACAGTGGAAATGTCACTGTCTTAATTTGTACAGCAGCAGGAAGAGGCAGAAATCTTGCAAACAACGACACGAAAGCTCATCCTAACGCTCTCCTCTACACTTCATAATTATCCCTGTTCTACCTATGCAGACACCCTAAACTGCACCTACACCTTTGCAGTCTACTTTTTGACTCTCCTCCCCATCATTTCCTCCACTTTTGCCTCTGTGGCCAGCTGGAAAGCCCATGGTAGCCACATTTGAGGGACTGACCTTGTCCCTTAGGAGCCAACTCATCCAGACAAATTTTTCTGAACTTGCCTTCCTTCCTTCCTTCCCTCCCTCCTTCTGCAACTAGCTTGATTGTCCTGAGTAGGATTCAGTCCTTCTGACAGCTGCAAACAACAAGTGTTCACAGAAGAACTGTACAGGGCTAGACCAGCCCTTTCCAAGCTTTCTAGCCCAGAAAGAGATGGACTCTCCTTAGCTGGAGACTTCTAAATGGAAGCTTTCAGGTATGCTTTAAGCTGTGAGTTTCCTGCACATCCCCCATTCAATACCGTGATGTTCTGGACTACAACTCCCATTAGCATACTGTATGACAAATGGCCAAACGTGAGGGAAGCTGAAGGCCAAAATATCTGGCAGAACTGAAGCTGAGGTGGGCAACATCAGCAACTAGACTAATTTTATGAAGCCCTCAGTCTTATTTTAAAAGCTCTCTGAAGCAATCAGCTCAGTCCTCTGGCAAAAGCCACCTGTCCCTAGCAGCCTCCTGGCCAGAAAGGAAAATGATAAAGCAGAAAAAAGAGAGAGAGAGACAGAGGATAAAACATTCAGTCACTTTTGGTTTTTGCCTTGTCTACCATTAGAGCTTAAGCCCCACCATCTGTCAAGATGTGGCCCCTGACCAGTTTGCTGCAAGGCAATGTGGACCTAAACAGAAAAGGAAAAGGAATTTTTCATGACAGATCCTGGACTTTCCTGGAAACTTATTAGGGATTCTTCAGAGATCAGTAACGGAAGAAAAGTGAAAAAAGTCTAATTTCAAACATACACAGATGGGGTCAAACTTTGCTTCAACTACCCAGAGAAGAGAGAGTTATAGCAGAAGTCTCATTCTCTGACAGTGTACTAGAGCGCTTTAAAGGGCAACTTTAATTTATAGAAGATTCAGTAATAATTGGTAAAAAAAAAATTTGTGTTTCCCCTATGAAGATCCTTTCCTCTCTTATATTATCCACTATGAAAACACAGTAAAAACAATGTTACAAAAGAAATAACACGAGGTATCTGAATGCCACGTGAAAGGGCTACATTATCAGAATATCCACGTTGTACTGTCTATCTTTCCTTAAAAGAAATTACTGAAGCCCTAACTTGTTAAGTTTAGGTCAAGTGAAGGCATTCTTGATATCAATTTAAATAATTACTAACAGAGAAAGAGAAAAAAAATTAGTCACAATGCTATAATTCAATGTCGCTTGTTTCAAAAGGGATAAAGCATGCAAATGACAAATGAAAATTCATTGGCCCCAATATGAAGTCCACTAGCTTAGGCAGCTTTTTTAGAAGGATGAGACAAATTCCTGGCAGATTATTATTGCTATATACAGAAATTCCCATGTTATGAAGCTGTAAATCTGAATATTGGTTCTAAAGACAACTAGCATGTTGGGACTATACTGTCCATTTCAGGCCCTGCTCCAAAGGCCCGAAGGTATCTGTACCTGGCCATGGAGACCAGATGCCAAATTAACTCCACCCTGACAGGATCCCACTAAATATCATTTTGTCATTATGAGCAACAGCTCCGAAACAGCCAAATAATATAGTTCGTTTCCTAAATATACCTCTACAAGAAAGATTTATAAAAGGAACTACTATGGAACCATTAACCTGGGGGAAAAGAAGTTTGTATAAGAACAAGTGTATAAGGAGAAGATGTGCTTTGAGATGCTCTGAACCTTTTTCAGCTATCAAGGAGTTAAACAGATCTCTGCACTTCAATACACTCAAACCTTAAGTTCAGTAGAAAGGGAGGGAAGGAAGAATAACCCACTAAGATCCAGCTTCTTTTCCAAATAATGTAGACTGCACGAGCTGATTCTGTGTTGTCATATTGTACAAGCATGCGTGAAGAGGTCTCTTTTGACAACATGTTTCATACACATCTCTCAACGTGCGGCAAAGTAGCACAAGCTTAATTCTCACTTAATACAAGTAAAGGTTGAGGTTGAACCATCTCAGAGGGCAGGCTGTAGCTTGTGACAGAATGCTCTTCTAAATAAAACCCACTCCACACAGAGACAACTGAGATGCTTCCTCCTCACACCATGGTCTTCTATGTGGAAACTACTTTGTTTTAACGAGGGAACATTCTGTGACCTGCCTCTACTACTCACCATTTAAAAGGTACAACCCAGCCACACAGTGGTTGTTATTTTTTAAAATCACAGTGAAAAAACAGTTCTTGTTATTATGAATAAACTTCTCGCACGCAAGACTTCTACATGTGATCTGTAAAAGCATGTATTTAAATCTGATCTTTACTAATAACGGTACTGATGACGATCGCATTACTGTGACTGATGAAGTACAGAGTTAAATACACACAAAGAGTCATCAATAAGGAGAAGTCTCACATTTACAAAACACCTTAATTCCCACAAAAAAGAGGCAAAAAAGTGAAGAATATCCAATTCTTTATCAGTCAGCCACCCTGTCATTTGTATAGCTTAAATTTGCTTAACTAACTGCCACCAAAATTAACCTAGATACACAGCCATCTCTAACCAACTCCCTTTACACCGGGATGCTTTTGATTTTCTGATCCCTCAAGTCTATAATCTTGTTACCGGACAACGCAGATGAAGAACAGGAGCTGGTTTTAAGAGCTGGCAGTTTCTAAGGGAGCAAAGGGACACCTTTCCTGTCAGAAAAGGAAGAAAAAAACACCTTTTTAGCACACTGGCTTCCTGCAGCAAGTCCAGTTGTAAAAAGCTGGCTGGTGGCTAAATGGCTGTGAGGTCCAGTGCATTTTTTTGGGGGGGCGGAGGTTTTCCCTCTTCTTCCTCCTCTCCCCAGGATGACTGCACAGGGCACTGCCCTGGTAACTATTTAAGAGCATTATACACAGCTAGGATTCAGCACACACTGCCAGCCCTTCCCCTCCTCACTAAAGGCCCGATGCCTTTTGCTGTAAATAACTCTGAGTACAAGGCAGAGTGCTGTGCCCCAATTAAAGATGGTGAGCATCTCTCTTGAAGCTGCCTGCCTGCCTGCCTGCAAGACGATGCAATGGGGACAGGAGGCTGGAGGCTTTAAAAACAAAACATTCAAAGAACTGCTGAGTGGTGGCTGGAGCCAGGGGTGAGGGGAGAGACAGCATTCCTGAGTAGCCATCCTCCCTCTGCAGCAAAGACTACCCACTGCAAGAGAAAACTCCCTTCAACATTTCCCCCCACTCTAAACACACTACTATTACAAATGCAGTGGGGGGAAATCATGTCCCCCCCATTCTCAGATTACCCTGAAAAGAAGTGATAGGTCCCAATTCCCACAAGTCTGCTCACACTCCAAGGCTTTCTGTTAAGGAGGTAAACTTGAGAGAGAGAGAGAGAGAGATTGAGACTAAACACAGTGCTATTCCAAGAGGTGCCTTGTGGACTGGTACTGGTCCTTCAGCCACTGGCTGCCAGTCACTTACCCCAAACAGAAAAGAAAGGCACAGTTCTAGCTTGTGGGGACAAATATGGTAACTGCCCAACACACTGGGGGAAAAAAATAATTTCCAGGCCCTAGATTAGACAGCCTGAAAAGCACTAAACAAGACTGGATCCTTTTGGGGGAGGGGGGAGTTCAACAGATACACAAACACTGCTTTTTCTCCCCTATGGAGATATATACATACCTCTCTCCTCTATTTACGAAGCATCTAGGACATCACCCCCCCTTCCAAGCCATACATGCCCAAAAGCCACTCACAAGAATCCAAGCAAACTCAGCCACTCACCCTGGAAAATAAGAGAAGTGTCACCGGCCCCCCTTCCCTCTCCTTCTTCTGAAAACTATTTTTTCCCCAAGTTCAGCTTCACTGCATAGAGGAAGAGTCAAACAAATGGGATGCTCCTCTTGGTGGGGGGACACAAGCTGCAGGTTTCCCAAAGGGTCCTTCAAACAAACAAGTAAACAAACAGACTGGAAGGATGTGACTGAACGCTAAATTCAATTTTGATTCCAACTCAAGCGGCCCATTGCAATCCATGGGGCTTAAGCATGTGGGGATTAACAAATTCCCAGTGCTTTCAATGGGTCTGCTGGAGCTGGAATTAAAATTGGATTTAGTTCTCCAGGATGAGGCCTTCTCTTGTTTGTTCAAACAAACAAAAAACACACATGATAGTGGGGGTTCCCCCCAAAGAGAGGGGGCGGAAATGATCTTCTAATCTAAGGCCCTACAGGAAAAGGGGGTGATGACGTGAAGATGCCAGCCACCTTAACCCATCTGGCCCAAGCAGGCAATAAGGCACCAAACCCAGTGCTGTGCTGTAAGCACTTGGGTTAGGCTTACAATTAAGGCGGGGGGGGGATGCCACTGAAGGAATTGCAGGGACTGGTTAGTGCAGAACTGGAGCAATTAAAGATCAGGGTGAGTGAGAGATTGGTATGCTGCAATGGCACAGCAGAGCTAAGTGTATAATGGAAACCTCTGAGAGTCAGAAAAGGAGCAGGGAAGTACAAAAATGAGGAGAGTTAGGAGGAAAGGGGAGTTCTTCATCCCATAAGGAAACCCCACTCGGTGACCTTGGGCAAGTCACAGTGACTCTGGCTAAAAGGAAGGCAATGGCAAAACCTCCTCGAAATAAATCTTGCCAAGAAAAACCTCCAAGAGGATGGCCATACGTCAAGAATCGAACTGCCACAAGACAGGGGGTGCGTGTGTGTGAGTGTCCAATCTCACTGAACATCTAATCAAATAGCAAGCCAGATAACACAAGTTTTGTTATTCACCTATACAGGCACATAAGGGGCAGAAGCGACTCCAGGGTTTGGGGCTTTGTGGAGAGGAATCGTAATAAAGCAGAGCTATGAAAGGATTACTCAGATGGGACACTGTCAGTTTGAAAGGATGGAAGGACACACAGAGAAGGGAGCAACTGCACAGTCAAAGAACAAGCGTTTAAATGAGATGGTAGCAGATGGGAGGAAGGACTGGACCTAAAATTATGAGCAAGGGAGGGGACCACAAGGTTGGAAAATCCAAAGCCTGAAGTAGGGCAAATGAGGACCGAAAAGGTGCAGGGCTGGCAAAGTTACCAGGTAAGCCCACGTGGTTGGGGGGAGGAGGAGGCTCAAGGAGAGAGGACCGCAGAGTGGGAGGGGGGCTGGGGAGGGTAGGAAAAGTATCAAGGGGATGGGCATAAGGAGGACGAGAGGCCGGGAATGCAGGTACTAAGGGGGATGCATCAGAAAGTGCAGCAGGACCCCCAAAATGCAGGAAATCTACAAAGTGGGCAAGGAGGTTGCAGGAGAGCTCAGGAATGCCTTGAATACCTACCACAATGAGTAAAAATCAGAGCAGAAGCAAAAGAAACAAAGTCTAGCTTCTGGGTTTGGGGAGGGGGAGATGTTGCAATAACCCACTGGGAGAGGGGGCTGCACACTGAAGCTGGAGGGAGAGGCGAAAGAGTTGGTGGCCTGGGCTACCTTGGGAAGAATGAAACTGCAGTCTCAGGAAGACAAGACTGGGAGGGGAGGGAAAGGGCCTGCAAGAAGAGCGTGGAAATTGAGGGGTGGTGGAGACAAACCTGGAAGAGAAGAAGATTCGGGGGTCTGGAAGGACAGAGAGGAGGGTAGTCAGAGGTGAAGTGAGTGGGTCTTGCAATACCAAACTGGTAAAAACTGGGGGGGACCCCAAAATAAGTGGAGAGGGGAAGCTGGGCTAAAGAGCTGTGGCCTACTGTGTGGATAAGAGGGAGGGGAAGGGACGACAGCAACCAATGACACCAAACCCAGGAGTGGGAGAAGGGTGGAAAGGCCTGGGGAAAACGATGGCGGGGAGCCAAAGGAGAGAGTGAAACTGGGGGTGCAAGGAGGGAAAGGGGGGCGGAGAGGGGAGAAGCCGTAGCAGTCAATGAGAGGCAGCCCAGGAACGGGTGGGAAGAGGAAGGGGAGGGCGGTATTGTGGTGGGGGGAGCGGAAAGGGGGGCTGAAATTCGGGGTGCAGGGAGGGAGGGGGCGAGAGAGAGGTTGGAAATATAGCAGTCAATTAAAGGAAACCCAAGAATCCGAGAGGGGAGGAAGGGGATGGAGATATGGGGGGGCGAAGGAGGGCTGAAATTCGGGATGGCGGAAGGGAGCGGGGGGTGGGATGGAAGAGTGGCAGCCGATTAACTCAAACCCAGGAACCCGAGAGAAAAGCAAAGGGGCTGAAATACGGGGGGCGTGAGATTCGGGGGGCGGGGCGGCGGCAGCCCACGAGAGGAAGCGCGGACCCGGGGAGCGCAACGGGGAACGCCAGCCCGGGGAGCGCCCGCCGACGGGGCGAGGGGGGCGACCGCGCAGCGACGCCTGGCCCCCGCCCCGCCGCCCCGCGAGGCAACGGGCCCCGCTCCCGGGCCCTCCTCACCTTCCATCTCCATGTCCTCGGGCTCGCTCAGCTGCTGCCCCGGGCTTCGGCGGCTGCGGCGGCGGCGGCTGGTGGTGATGGTGGTTCATGTCGGGCGGCGGCTGCGGGAGCCCGGGCTCCTCCGCCGGGGCCTTGGCTCGCGGGGCGGCGGGGAGGAGGAGCAGGGGCGGCGGCGGGGAGCGCCGGAGGTGCTGGGGCTGAGGAGGGGCGGCGGGCGGCGGGCGGCGGCCGCCGCGGCGGCGGGAAGGCAAGGACGCGGCCTGCTCGGGCGGCGGCGGCGGCGGCGCCGGAGTTTCGCGGGGCTCCTCCGGCTGAGCTCCGGCGGCGGGAGGCAAGGAGCGGGCGGCCGCCGGGGGAGGCGGCGGCAGCGAGACGCGCACGTATTTACTGGCTATTCGCCCAATGGCGGCGGGGGAGGGACGAGGGGGGCGGCGGGGGAGGGACGAGGGCGGCCGAGGGCCTCCTCACCGCGGCGGCCGGGGCCGGGCGTCAAGGCCTTGTCGTTGTCCGCCGCCGCCGCCGCCGCCGCCGCTCCTCCCGGCCTCCCGTGAGGAGGGCGGCCGGGCAGCGCGGCCGCCGGGGCGGGGATCCCGCGGGCCCCCGTGTGCGGGTCCGCGCGGGAGGGAGCGCGTTTGTCTCTCCTCAGCCGCCGCCGCCGCCGCCGCCTCCCCCGCCTCCTCCTCCTCCGCGCGGCCTGCTCCCGCTCCGCCTCCTCGCTCGCCTTCGCTCTCTCAAAATGGCGGCCGCCGAAGTGTCACATCCGCATGGAGGGGGACTGGGCGGACGCCTCGAGGAGAAGGGCGCGGGGAGGGAGACGCCAAGGCGGCGGCGGCGGCGGCGGCGGCTTCTCCTCCTGCGTCTTCCCCGTCGCCCTGTGCGGGGCCCGGCCTCCTCTGCGCCCGCGCGCTCCCCGCGGCTTCCCGGCCTCCTCCGCTCCTCGGCCTGCAACGGCCGGCCCAGAAGAGGAGGAGGAGGAGGAGGAGGAGGAAGAGAGGGAGGAAGCGACGCAGCGCCGCGGCCGCCCCTGGAACAGCAACCGCGGCCGCTGGGAAGGGGGCTGGCCGGGCCTCGGTGCCGCCGCCGCCGCCGCCGCCGCCGCCGCCACAGTGGAGGGGAGGAGCTTCCCGGCCGGAGGGAGCCCGGCCCGCCGGCCCTCCCACCGCCCCGCGGGAGCGCTCCGGCTCGGGGCAGGCCCTCCGGGGGCTCCCTGGCGGGGCAGCGAAGGCGCGCGCAGGGCCTTTTCGGGGGCGGGAGTGCGGCAGAGGGGGACTTCTGAGGGCCTTTAGGAACTTTTTAGGGCTTTTTGAGGGGCGTACTCCCGAGTTGGTGGGCGGGGGGGTGATGGAGGGAAGGCGGGGGGCAGTGAGGAGGATTAGGGCTTCGTTAGACCTTTCCGCACTACACTCTTATAGAACATTTCCGCACGACACTCTTATAGCGTGATGATTCCACCTTCAACCTCCTCTGGAATCCTGGGGTTTGCAGTTTCGGGAGGGGCCGGGGGGCCTCCAGAGGAGAATGAAGGTGGAATCATCACGCTATAAGAGGCTAGTGCGGAAATGGCCCTAGACTGTTACAGCGCTGTTATTCCACTTTCAACCTCTTATGGAATCCTCGGGTTTGCTGTTTTGCAAACCCCAGGGCCATTTCCGCACTACAGTGTTAAACTGCTGCTATTCCGCTTTCAACGCCCTGTGGAATTCTGGGGTTTGTAGTTTACTGAGACCAAAGAGCTCTTTGGCTGAGAATTCGAAGTGCCCTTCCCTAAACTACAAACCCCAGAATTCCATAGGAGGTTGCTAGTGGAATAGCAGCACTTTAACACTGTAGTGCGGAAATGGTCCAGGATTCCGTAGGAGGCTGAAAGGGGAATAATAGCGCTATAACAATCTAGTGCCGAAGGGGCCTTTGCTGAACTAGGCTCTTGGGAGGTCAAGGGAGCCGGGCAATGGAACCCCACTGGGTGGCCTGGCACAAGTCACATTCTCTCAGCCTCCAAGGAACGCCGCAGCCAACTATGTGCTGAACGAGGGAGAGAGAGGTAGCAAATAAAAATGTTTGCGTACAATCAGCCCTCCACGTTTCACTTTCATGGATATGATTCGTTGTCAGTTTCTCCAACCCCTGCCCCCCCAGCACTTCTTTTCTAGGGGAATCTTCCCCTTGGCAGCTCTGATGAGGCCATGCAGCCCTTTAAAAACCTCCCTTTGGTCCTCCATCTCTGCCAGCCACTGCCCAGCCAGCTAAAGACGGATCGCAGCCCGACTTCTCATCATCACAAACCCAATCCTGATGCTGCCCCATGCCCCAGGAAGGAGATGGAGAAAGGAAGAGTAGGGGCACTACGCTGCTCCGTTTCTTTTCCTTCTCCTATCCCTGACTTGGTTTGGATCTCATGCCTTGGCTGTCTTCCCACAGATACACACACTTTGATATTTGCGGTTTTTCCACTTTTGCGGGCCCCTGTGCCCCTAACCCTAGCAAATGTGGAAGGCCAACCATATGACTAAATGGATAGTTTTCAGACTTTGTACTTGCTGGGAACACTTTTGGTATCATTCAGTTCAGAGATGGGATCATAGGGCCGTTCAGATATTATTGGATTACAGATCCCAACATTCCCCACCCTTGGCTATGCTAAGGCTGCTGAAAGAGGCATGATCTACTAATATATTTTATATTTACAAAGCAAGAATGATGAATAGTACTAAGTGATCCTTGTGCTTAACCCCCCCCCCAAAAAATTGCCTTGTCTGTTAGGAGAGAAATTACGTTATTTCTACGTTGCTTCTCGTTTGCAGAAGTTCGAAAGTGGTTTACAACATTGCAATAAAGCAAGCCAAGAAAACACGAGTACAGCACACGAGAAAGTTCCTCATAGATTGCGGCCAAGGTTTAAAAAGACACACTGCCTTAAATATGCCAGCATTGAGGCCTGATTGATTGATTCCCCCGCTAAGGGCAAAGCCTTCCACGGGGTTGGCACCATCACAAAGAAGGACCCGTCCCTGTGTTGCTAAAGGAAATCCATAGTCCGCAATGCAGAAAACGGGGCATTCCCCTGAAGGGTGTAGTGACCCAGGAAGTTGGTAGATGGGAGACATTTCTTTAAGAACAAAGCGGATATGTTCCTGGGTATGCCTTCTTTAACAGAAAATTTGGTACCAGAGGCAGAAATCACATGGAAAGAATAAGAGTAAGTTCCTACACTACAAAGAAAGAGGAGGAATTCAACATGTTCCAGCAACCTTTGTATTCAGAATTAACAATATGCACATCTGACGTAAACTTCGGCTAAGTAAATAAAAACATTTTGAACCTCCTGGAGACCACTGGAAAGCTTCTTCCAAAGGGCTTTCAAAGAAGAATTTTTCCCCTTTCTTTCAAAAGTCTCTGCTTTCCCTATTATTTTCAGTTTGGTAGCCGAATGTATAGATCTGTGCTTTGTAACATGTTAAGAGGAGCTGGTGAGGCAGATTTATCTACCCCTCCTTTTTTATTCTCTTTTATGGTGGTCCTACATAGTAAGTGATTTTAGAGGCAACCACTGTTTACGGGTGCATATATAGTGGGATTAGATGGAGCAGAATCCACTTTCTTTCCTGGCTCGAGCCCTATTGCATGGATTGCTGGCGCAACCCAATGCAGAAAGCCTGTGTTTCTCTAGCCTTCTTTCACCATTTCCCAGTGCAAAACAAGACAAAACAACACTATCTAGACTAGAGAATGAAGCCGAAAAGGAGGACTGAGGCATCAAAAGAGTTTGTAAAAAAGAGCACCTTTCTTAACTGAGGTACACTTGTAACCTGGATCTTGGGTTCTAAAGCACCTGTATATTCATACCAGAACCTTCAATCTAACTTTATAGCAGACTGGCGGCCAATACGGACCCTCTAGCATGGGTTTGCAGCAGCCCCCTCGGCTGAGTCACTAACATGGCCGTCGTTTCTGTGCTATCTGCAGGATCGGCGCAGCTCATTATAACCTAACACGGTGTATGACAATAACCCAAGCCATTTCCACACTGGACTGTTATAGCGCGATGATTCCACTTGCCACATCCTATGGAATCCTGGGGTTTGCAGTTTCGGGAGGGGCCGGCTGGCCCCTCCCGAAACTGCAAACCCCAGGATTCCATAGGATGTGGCAAGTGGAATCATCGCGCTATAAGTCCAGTGCAGAAATGGCCCCAGTCAAGATTACCGGTGCATAGATCACAGTGGCTGGCGGGCCTCTGTCCAGCAGCAAACGTATATTTGGTGTAACAACCTCAGCTGGTATTTGGAACTCCAAGCCACAGTCGTTCGGAACCAATGTGGTTTGAATGGTAGGCAAGACTCTGGGAGAGCAGGGTTCAAATGCCTGCTCCAATCATGGAAACTCAACTGGTGACCTTGGGCAGGCCGTACTCTCTCAGCCTCAGAGGAGGGCCATGGCAAACCTCTTCCAAATAAATCCTACCAAGTAGACCCTATTTTATTTAGTTGTTGATTTCATTTGTCTCCTTTTCTCCAAAGGAGAAACCCAAGGTGGCTTCCACAAAGATAAAGAAGCATTCAAACATTTAAACAAAATCATTAAAAAACGTATAAAATTATAAACTTACAGTAAAATTTTAAAAACAGCTAATAAAGAAGTAAAACTGCTTTCCTGTTCAGCCATTAAAGGCCTGCTTGAAAAGAAATGTCTTCATTTGCCAATGAAAGTAAATCAGGGAGGGGGCCAGCCTCGCCTCCTGTGGAAGAGAGTTCCTCCGGGTGGGAGCAGCCACTGAGAATGCCCTGTCTCTTGTGTCCTCACCAGACAAGCCTGGGATGATGGGGGGACCCAGAGACCCTAGGAGAGTTGGAGCCAATGAGAAGTCACCCAGGACTGCTGGCCCTGGAGTCTCCCTTGGCTGCATTTGCTAACCTCTGGAGTTTCCTGGCCAAACCGTTTGCAGCTGGGCTGAACGAACCACGATAGCCAAGGAACAATGTCTAGAAATGTCTTTTCCATGTCCTTAAGTCACAGAATCGGACAGGAGGGTGTCTTAGACATCTCATTTGATCCTCCCTGGATACTGACAATGAGATCATTAGCTGCAAGGATCCCAGCTACTAACTGATGCAAGGTAGCCCCAGCCACAGGGGTGCATGCTGGTAGGTAAAACCTCTACCTCTCAAATCTTGATTTTGTCATTGGTGGGCAAGTTGCCTGTTTAGAGATGCTGAACCTGATCCTAAACGGCTGAGGAATTCCTGATGAGCTAAAGGAAACCCCCAGGGAGCCCCTGCTCCCAACCATAGCTTAGAAAACAAAGCTGGTTTCAACGAGGTGCTAAATGGCCACTTCCTCAGTTCCTTTCCCAAGGAGCATTATTATGTTCATGGGCTCCGCTTCCTGCCCTTTCATAAAAAAAGATTGTGAAAGTCCATGCCATTCACAGCAGCAGAAATGTTTGCAGCAAAAATAAAGTGAGAGCTGGATCATTTCTTTCCCTAGGACATGCTGCATTTCTCCATTCTAGGTCTGTGAAAATCCGCTGTTATTTACCAGGTCTGGGCTTGTTCCCGGCTCCAGAGACTGGCTACAAAAATCCAGAGTTTCATGGCCTATAAAGTGAAGTTTGCACCTGATCTCCCAATTATTCTGTGTTGACTCACGCCGTTTCTAATCAAAGTTCACAAACCGCCGGTCTGTCCTTTTATGGATAGTATTAATTAGGGCTATTGTTTTTATGGGCCCCCAAGTTGCCTTTGGGGTACAGCAACCCTCTCCTAGGGTTAGAATCATAGAATCAGAATCCTAGAGTTGGAAAAGACACCAAGGGACATCCAGTCCAACGCCGTTCTGCCATGCAGGAATGCACAAGCAAAGCACTCCCTTTGGCAAATGGTCACCCAACCTCTGCTTAAAAAGCTCCAAAAAAAGAAGAAAGGGTTTCTTGGCAAGATTTATTCAGAAGTTTCACCAGTGCCTCCCTCTGAGGCTGAGAGTGACTTGTCCAAGTTCACCCAGTGGGTTTCTGTGGTCAAGCCGGAATTAGAACCCAGGTCTCCCAGAATCCTAGGCCATTTCCGCACTAGACTGTTAATGGCGCTATGATTCCACTTTCAACATCCTATGGAATCCTGCGGTTTTCAGTTTAAGGAGGGGCCAGCCAGCCCCTCCCGAAACTGCAAACCCCAGGATTCCATAGGATGTTGAAAGTGGAATCATCGCGCTATAACAGGCTAGTGCGGAAATGGCTCTAGTCTGACAATCTACTACACCTTTGGTTCTTAATTTTTCTTTACCAGGGATCCCCTGCAAATACAATTTCTTACTGGGGACACCCTGGATTTGACTCAAGAGTTAAATGCTGAAATTTAGATTTAAATATTAAAATACTAATTTAAATTTCCAAACATTTTTATTTATTAAAGGCTTTTGGAAACTAGAATTCAAATCCCCATTCAGACACTGGGTGACCTTGGACAAGTCACACTCTCTCAGCCTCAGAAGAAGGCAAAGACAAAACCTCTCTGAACAAATCTCCCCCCCCAAAAAAAATCCTCCATCCTTCAATAGGTTCACCTTAGGGTTGCCAAAAGCTATCATGGGGGTTTTCCTGGCAAGATTTGTTATCTTTGTCTTGCTCTGAGGCTGAGAGAATGTGACTTGCTTGAGATGACCCAGTGGGTTTCTGTAGCCGAGTGGGGATGCAAACCCTGGTTTCCAGAGTCATAGATAGGGTGCATACCAAGGTGTAATATTGTTTCTTGAATGTTCTTGAATAAAGCTTTTGAAAGTTAGGTTTGGATAATTTTATATGTTTTTACTGTTTTTAATTGTTTTAAATGTTTTTAACTTATTTTTGTAAGGTGCCCTGGATCTCATTCTGGGAGAAAAAGTAGCATACAAATAAAATAAATTTTAAAAATAATAAACCTCAAAGATCAAGTGCTTGAACCTGGAGCTATCCTACACATCACAGACACCTTGAAAGCGCTAAGGGTTGGTTATGCCTCATCAGGGAATGCACTACTATGTGTGTAACACACTTGTGGAACTCCGATTACGGAACTGCAAACGGTACGGGTGCTACACATAGCTGAAAAATATAACCACATGTCTAAGGGAACTTACCAGTGTGTAGAACACCACCAAAATGCCAGCCAAAGATTTCCATATGCAAACTCTGGGTCCTTTCTCACCAAATTCAGGCCTTTTTACACAATTAGTTTACATGGCAAAGCTTCCAGATCTCCCTTAATTCTTTCCTCAAGAAGAACTCTGAATGCTAAGCAAATAGGCTTCCTGAAAATATTGCAGAGACAACTACGGGCACAGATGTTGCTCCCAGATCTGCGCTTTGCTGACCCCTGAGCTTAGCAGGAGGCAAATTTTGAAACTGCTTGCTTGCTTGTTGTTTCTTTTTCTGGGATATTTAGAGGCTCACACTTTATACAAAACGAGAACATCTGGGTTATTTGGTCTGCTTTTTACTCTTGTGAGAGTGGGAGCTGAAAGCGTTAGTCCAGGGCCATTTCCGCACTAGACTGTTATAGTGCTATTATTCCACTTTCAACATCCTATGGAATCCTGGGGTTTGCAGTTTAGGGAAGGGGCCTTTGAGGATGGCCTTTGAGGCCCCTCCCTAAACTGCAAACCCCAGGATTCCATAGGAGCTTGAAAGTGGAATCATAGTGCTATAACAGCCTAGTGTGGAAATGGCCACAGTCCCAATAAGTCCTCTGCCTTCTCACTTTTTCAATGGCTTTAAAAATGTCCCAGTTTCTCTCTCCTCCTCCCACTTTCCCCCTTTGTCCTTAGCATTCTCCAGTTGCTACAAACTGATTTCCAAGTTCAAAAGTAGTTTGCAGTCAACGCAGCAGTGGGAGAGGAGAGGAACGGGTGGAATCTTGCCCTTCCCAGCAGGCTCAGGCATGAGCAAACCGCTGCAGCCTCTCCTAACTTGCATTACTTTTCCTCAAGAGTAACTTTTGCCCTCTTGGCCACTCTCTGAGGTTGCTTTCGCCACGTGCGTCCCAGTTTTGCTCTGCATTGCGGGAGAGCATGTAGGTAATATCTAGATATGAGTTCTCCTGGATTAAAGAAACTTACTTGATAGTATACTTTTAATGTCCCAATCGTCTGCAGAGAGAGCCGTGTGGATTAACTTCCCAAACATGAGTACTGATCACCTTGTCATCCAGGAGAAAAAGATTTTCCTGAAAGGATAAATAAATACATAAATAAATGCAATGCAAAGCATGCATTGGGATTTGTATTTAAATGAAGTCTTCACCCCATTCACCACAATATAAACTCTTGTGACTATATTTATTAATTCTGTTTAACCAATATCTTCTCTTTCTCACAGCATGAGATGCTAAGAGCCATTTCCACACAATGCAGGGTAAAAATGGCCTTAGAGTTATAACTATTTGGTTATTATTGAGTTTTGGTCGAGCCTTTAGTGTTCCAATGTGTTTTGGGAATGGGAAGAGGAAGAAAAGAAAAAGAAGAATAAAGGGAAGAAGAGGAGAAGGAGCAGAAGGAGAAAAGCAGGTCCCTGCCCGTAAGAGCTTACAATGGTACAGTAGATTTGTGTTAAAACTTGAATTTTAAATATGTATTTACTCATTCAGTCTACATCTTTCCTTTCCTCTGGCACAGGATCCAAGGCATCTTCCGATATAAATGAAAAAAAAATACAGAAGGAGAAAAAACTAATTAAAATGTTTAAAAATCATGAAAAAAGAGTCATTTAGAAACAGCTGGTGCCTTATTGTTCTCTATCCATGAGACCAGACTGAATGGGCTTCCGCACTAGCCTGTTATAGCGCTATGATTCTCTTTCCCTGTGTATGTATCCATCTGCATCTCTGTGTGTACACATCCAAACAAGCATCCAATGCAATGCTATAACAAATCACTTTGCTTTTAATGTTCTACAAGACATTGTTGTTATTGGTTTGGTGCTGCTTTTTGATGCAATAGGCCAGCACAGTAATCTCTTTGGAAACAACAAAAAATAACAACACCTTGTTGCATTCTTTCCTCACCTCTCTGAAAATAATAATAAATAAGAATGCTCTTTTTGCATTCTTTATCTGTTTGCTTATTTAATGTAAGGTGTATCTGCACCTCACGATTATTATTTTTTCCAATTTGTTTTTATAAGAGAAACATTCCTCAGAAGGGTTATAAACGTTATATATCGATATACATTATTTAAGGAGAAAGGTGAAACAAAGGCCTGAAGGGAGAAAAGTAGCAGGAAGAAAAAGAAAGAACGTGCAAGATCAAAAGTCTGTAAAAAAAAATTAGAATATAATAATTTAAATGACAAAATAATAATAATTAACAAATAATAGAAATAAGGTAAAGACAGAAAGGTATATAAAAAATGACTCCCTCCCACGTGAGAGCTTCTTAATAAGTAACTTCTCCTGGAGTAGAGATAAGATTACCAATTTCTCTATAGTATAAAACTAAACTCTTTAGTCACACTTCACAATTATAGCACTTTGATGCCACATTGACAATCCTGGGATTTGTAGCTTGCTGAAGTTTCCTTTGCCAGGGAGCTCTAGTGCAGTAGTTTAGGAGAGTGCACGGGAGAAATCTAAGTACCTCAGTAAACTACAGATCCCAAGGTTCGAGAGGACAGAGGCATGGCCATAAAAGCGAAATCAAACTCCTACAACTGCACAGTATGGATACATTCATATTCATGCTTTCCCCTTGTAGCTTTCTAAGGAGTGCCTGAGACATCTGTTGAGTGCAAAGAACGACATTATCCTAAAAGTACCGGTCTAAAAACTACCCAGTGACACCTGAAATCCCAGCAAGAGGCAGAGGCAAATTCAGGCAGGAGATGGAAACAAATTAAAACAGGTTTAATACAGCAACAGCTGGGATTTAATCCCTGACTAATGACAAAGTTCTGGAAAGCCAGGAAGAAATAAGATGTCGGGAGTTCCCTGCTTGCCTAAGAGGAGTCCGAAGTCAGAATCTTTTGTGCCGTTCTCCCTCCACTTTCTAGGGACAATTGCAGAAGCTGCAAAGGAAGCAGGAAGGGAAAAAGCCCAGCTAATTTGAAATGTGGTGCCGAGGGAGAGCTTTGTGGATATTTCAGACTGACAAAAAGACTAACAAATTGGTTTAGAGGAATTCTCCCTAGGAGCCAAGATGACTAAGGCCATTTCCGCACTAGCCTGTTACTGTGCAATGATTCCACTTTGAACATCCTCTGGAATCCTGGGGTTTGCAGTTTTGGGAGGGGCCGGTGGCCCCTCCCGAAACTGCAAACCCCAGGATTCCAGAGGATGTTCAAAGTGGAATCATCGCACCATAACAAGCTAGTGCGGAAATGGCCAAAACTGAGGCTATCCTGTTTTGGACGTATCATGAGAAGATGTGACTCCTCAAATAAGGGGAAAATGCTTGGTGGAGGACAGTAGGAAAAGAAGGAGACAAGTGGACACACTCCGTCAAGGAGTCTGTCCAGAGTTTGTGAGACCTGAGATTCGGAATGGAGAAAATCAGCCTCTCTGAAATGAAGGAGGAGAGCTCGGTGGCCACTGTTGGCCACCAAAAAGACAAAGAGATCCGCCGGAGGGCAAATCGGCTTCAAAAGTCCAGAGGACTAAACAGAGGCTGTGGTGTTATCACGAGACAAGCGACTCACTGGAAGACAGAGTAATGCTTGGAGTCTGCAAGGCCTGAGGAGGGCAGTCAGTGAGCAGGGACTCTCGGGGGTCTCTCATTGATAGGATGGCCGTAAGCTGACGTCGGCTTGATGGCAAACGACCACAAAGGAGTTGATTCCACACTGGCTCCCTTTGCATTTCCAAATTAAAAGTGGACTCTGCTGCAACAAATGACTCCATGAACTTTCTTAAGACACGAATAGGTCAAGGCAGATTAATGTCAATAAAAGTGGGAATTGTCCTTTATTGATACCAGTTTGGATAGCCTGAAATCTCCGTGGGATAAGGCTGCTGCAAACCTAGGGCTTAGCACAGGGGTGGGAATAGTGCTGCCTGCTGGATGTTGTTGGATTGCAGCTCCTGTCATCTGAGCCAGTGGTGAGGAATGCTGGGAGCTGCAGTCCTGTAACATCTGGACTGCCTACCCTGCCTTTGAAGATCTGCATTAGCCTTCTGAGCTTCTCCTTTTAATTTCCGTTACTATTCTTTATCTTCCTCGTATTGTAAGATGACACAGGTGAATTCTGTCTTCAAAAGTGAGCTATACATGAATCCTCTTTGCCAGCCAGAACCAATTCAGTTCGGAGAAGGAGATGCATCTATTTTTTTTGGCGGGGGGAGCTGCCTGTGCTGGCCAAAACGGTCCCATGATTTTGACTTGTACAAAAATGCAGCGTGTAAAGTCAGGACTCACACCATCCATCAGTGTGGTGCAATGGTTAGAGTGCTGGACTGAGGCTTGGGAGATGTAGTTTCTTCTCCCCACTCCATCTTGAGCCTGGGACTCTTCTTCTCCACTCCCTGTCTGACCTACCTCACAGGGCTGTTGTGAAGTAGGAAAGTAGGACAAAAGAGATCCAAGTCCACCACCTTGAGGTCATTTGAGGAAATGCAGGGAATAAACAGAGAGCCAAAGTGGCATAGTAGTTTTGAGCGTTGGGCTAGGACCCTTGGAGACCAGGGTTAGAATCTCTGCTTGGCCACAGAAACCCACTGAGTGACCCTTGAGCAGTGGTTCTCAACCTGTGGGTCCCCAGATGTTCGTGGGCTTCAGCTCCCAGGAGCCTTGAGCATTGACCATAGTGGCTGGGGCTTCTGGGAGCTGAAGTCCACGAACATCTGGGGACCCACAGGTTGAGAACCACTGCCCTTGAGCAAGTCACAATCTCTCAGCCATGGGGGAGGGCAAAGGCAACCCCCCGCGGAACAAATCTTGCCAGGAAAACACCACAATTGGTTTGCCTTAGGATGTACTGTCTGATTGACACGCAAGCCATGCCATGGCGGTCTTCTGAAGAAAATTATCTATGAAGACTATTAAATCTCAGTGGTTAAACCCCAGAAAGCTTTGAAAGGCCGTCGGGTTCCTTCAGAACAAAGTTTTCGGAATCCACAAGTCCACCCACTAAATAGGGGTGGTGAACCTCAACTCTGTGGCTGAATCATTCCATGTGACCCTGCAATTTGGTGGCTTCTCGGTTTTTCCCTTCTCCAACCTGCTTTGCAAAGTCTAAATTGACTCTCCTGCAGCCACTGTGCTGTAAGGGTTTGAGTGCTGGGCTAGGATTCCACGAGGCCAGGGTCTGAACCCCCGCTCAGCCTTCAAAATCCGCTACGTGACTTTGGGCAAGCCCCACCCTCTCAGCCTCAGAGGAAGGCAGTGGTGGCAAAGCTCTGTAGAAATCTGCCCAAGAAAAGAGAGGGTTTCCAGAATTCTGAGGGGAATTAAAGATACGTAAGAACAAAGGAACAGACAGACAGCGTACTGTCCTAGGAACTGGGAGATCAAGGTTCGAATCTCTACTCAGCCACGGAAACCCACAAAATGACCTTGGGCCCATCACCCTCTCTCAGCCCAAAAGGAAGGACGTATCAAACCTCTTCTGAAGAAACCTTGCCAAGAAAAGCCCCAGGAGAATATTGCAATATTGCAATCAATATGGTCTGGTGTGTGGGGCGAAGACTCTAGGAGATCAGGAATCCCTACTTGGCCATGGAAACCCAGGGGCTGCTCTTGGGCAAGTCATACTCTCTCAGTCTCAGAGGAACGAAATTACAACACTCCTCTGAACAACAAATCCTGCCAAGAAAAGCCTAGGAGAGGGCTACCAGTCATCAAAATTGAATTGAAGGCACCTAAGAAGAGGGCCAGCATGGTTTTAGTGGTCTGAGCACTGGGTCAGCTATTTTGGGAAACTAGAGTTCGGATTCTCACTCAGCCATGGAAGCCTACTGGGTGACTTAAGGCAAGTCACCACCTCTCAGCCTCAGGGGAAGACAAGGACATGGTGGTTAGAGAGCAAACATGGTGTAGTAATATGACCGTTGGATTAAGGGTGCAGGAGACCAAGGTCTGAATCCCTCTTCACCCCTAGAAACCCAGTTGTCCAAGTTACCTTCTCAACTTCAGAGGAAGGCAATGGCGAATTATCTTGTGAATAAATCTTGGCAAGAAAACAGTAGGGTAAGGTTGCAATAAACTGGACTCAGCTTGAAGGCATGTAAGAACAAGCAACAAAGGTTAACCGCTGGCAGTAAGATTTTTAAGCTAAAACAGGCTCCTTTTGCCTTTGGTGCTGTGTACCATCAGAATTCAGCACCCAAGGTTTCAGCTGAACTTCTCCAAAACTGAATCCAGCCCTCAAGCTGAATCATAGAATCATAGAATGGTAGAGTTGGAAGAGACCCCAGGGGCCATCCAGTCCAGTCCCCTGCTATGCAGGAAGACACAGTCCAAGCCCTCCCTTTGACAGATGGCCATCCAGCCTCTGCTTAAAAACCTCCAAAGAAGGAGACGCCACCACACTCCGTAGAGGCAGAAGATCCCACTGCTGGACAGCCCTGACCGTCACAAAGTTCTTCCTGAGGTTCAGGTAGAATCTCCTTTCCTGCAGCTTGAATCCGTGGCTCCTTGTCCCGGTCTCTGGAGCAGCAGAAAACAAGCCCACTCCCTCCTCTACATGGCAACCCTTCAAATGTTTAATCATGGCTATCATGTCCCCTCTTAACCTTCTCTTCTGCAGACTAAACATCCCCAGCTAAAACAAGACTCTACATGAATACCTGGAGGAAACTCCACCGGGACAGTTTCTGGTATGGGTACCCCCTGTTCTTCACCACCGCAATCCTAGAGCAGGCTGAAACGAGTTGAAATGGATGCCTGGAGAATCGAGGCACCAATGTTCCGATGGAAGAATCTGCGAGGAGGTGGCGGAATTGGGTTCTGTGCCCCGATTGGCTGTGGCACAGCTCAGAAAGGGAAAGCCCTGGCGATGGAATGCGGAGGCCAGCAACCAGAAAGTCCAACAGAGCACGAGCAGGAAGAGGGGAGGTTGAGGCCAATTCCTCCCATCGGAATGGGAAGAAATGGCTTCCCAAACCATCCGCCTGAGCGTTATGGCCGGCCCTGCCATGAGACAGACAGAGGCAATGGCCTTGGGTGGAGGATGCCGAAGGACGGGGGACTGGGGGAAGTGTCAGAAGACATAGCTCTCTGTGCCCCATGGATTGTCATGGCCCCCCAAAGCTAGTCCTTCAGATGTAGTAACTGCCACTGCTCCGTTTCATCTATTAAGTCTGATTTAACCGCTAGCCATTGGTCACTGGTGGCTTCTGTCTCAGTGAGACTGGCAAATCTGCTCTGAGTTTTAGTCCAAAATTTACAAAACCCATCCAAATTGCTGAATCTATTTTGGGGTATCCCATCATCATCATCATCATCATCATCATCATCATCATCCACTCTGATTTTTCTTCAAAAAACAGGACTCAACGGTAGCGCACAAACTCAGGCCATTTCCACCCAACACCATTATAGTGCTTTTATTCCACTTTCAATTTCCTGTGGAATCTTGGGGTTTGTAGTTGACTGAGGACCAAGAGCTCCCTGGCTGAGAATTTTCAGTGCCCCTCCCTAAACCGCAAACCCCAGGATCCCAGAGGATCTTGAAAGTGGAATAATAGCACTATAACAGCGTAGTACAGAAATGGCCTCAAACAAATGCAACATAGCCCATTTCCGCACGAGTCTGTTATAGCGTGATGATTCCACTTTCAACCTCCTATGGAATCCTGGGGTTTGCTGTTTCGGGAGGGGCTGGGTGGCCCCTCCCGAAACAGCAAACCCCAGGATTCCATAGGAGGTTGAAAGTGGAATCATCACGCTACAACAGCTTGTGCGGAAATGGCCATAGTTTTAAAAATGCAATACAGCAACATTAAAACAGAATCAAACTACTCACAAAGCTAGGAAGAATTTGAAACACACAAATGGAATGTTTAAAAATAGCTTTTTTTTTTAAAGGACACCATTTATTTTTTTAAAGGACACCATTTAGATCTTGAAAGCCCTTTATTAAAAACCTTCAGTTTTCAACAGCCTATTGGAATAAAAAAAGTCTTTGCCTGGAAATGGAAGGATGGCAAGGGGGGGACCATTCTGCCAGCCTTAGGGATGGACTTTGAGAGCCTGGGGGCAGCCACTGAAAAGGCTCTGTCACACTTCCCCTCTAAATGATGCCTATGAATGTGGTGGAATTGAAAAAAGGGCCTCCCCTGAGGATGCCAGAACCAGGGAGGTTCAAACAAGGAATATGTTCAGTCAGGTTGCCTGAACTTAGGCCATTTCCGCACTACACTGTTATAGTGCTATTATTCCCCTTTCAACACCCTATGACACCCTGGGGTTTGCAGTTTAGGGAGAGGCATTTAAAATTCTCAGACAGAGAGCTCTTTGGCCTCGGTAAACTACAAACCCCAGAATTCCACAGGAGGTTGAAAGTGGAATAAAAGCACTCTGACGGTGCAGAAATGGCCTAAGCCAGCCCTCAAAGGCAGCCCCGTGTAGAGCGCTGTACAGTAGTCCAGACTTATCAACCCTTTGTCTGTGTTGTGCTTTTCAAGACACCTGTTGAATTATGGTGACTCCGTGAATTTCACAGACGGAGATTCCGCCACATTCCACTGAGGCAGCAGCGTATTCCACTGTCAGACTTCTCTTACCACCAGGTAATGTCTTAATGTCTAGATGGAGCCTCTTTTCCTGAAGTTTGAAGCCACTGCTCCTTGTCCTAGTCTCTGGAGCAGCAGAAAACAGGCTTGCTCCGTCCTCCATATGACATCCCTCCTGTGCTTGTGGACTCTTCTTTCCATGGGTGGAGGGGAGACCCGTTCCCCCCCGGGACACCTTGCTCCAGCCATCAGATTGCCACTCAAATCTTGAATAAAAAAGGTTCCACACTCAGAATTAAACCTGGATTATCAAGTTCCTGTTTCCACCTTTGGGACAGAAATGTCAAACTGCCGACAAGTGCTCTGTATTTGCCAACAGTTTCTTACAGCTTTGAACAAGGTAGCAGTCTTAATGAGTTGCAGAGAAAAGGGACATTGTCTTCTTTCATCTCCCAACGATTGTTTTATTCCTGTATTATGACTCAACTGTGCTTTTTTTTTTTAACACAAGCAAAATGAAGATTCAATAAATAAACGGAGGTAAGTGTTTACGCTCCCCTGGAAAACAAGGGCTCCTGGAGAGATCTAGGTGACTTGCCTCTGAGGAGCGATGTAATTCTTCGCTGATCTTCTTCTCAAAGGGAACAATGAGGAATTTTAGAAATTTTCTTCTTGCTGTGAGAAAGTCTTCCAAAATGGTTAAGTTTTCAATGGCCATTTCCAGTGTGAAGCTTATTTTGTGGGGGGGGGGAATAATCCAAGCGTTGGCTTTGTGCAGAAAGCGGCAGCCATACGTGGGGTTCACTAGTGATGCCAGCATCTCCTTAGAAATACTGGGAATTATAGCTCAAAGGAGACCTGCAAGAGGAAGAGAATGGCAGGATCTTTTGACCTGCATATTCCAGTACTAACTGCAGAGATGACTCCAGCTAAAAGAAAATCGGACATCCTGTGTAATCCCGGGACTTGCCGTTTAGAGAGGGACACTGAGAATTCCCAGCTGGGCAGCTCCTGGTCCTTAGTAAACTACAAACCCCGGCATTCTACAGGAGGTTGCCATGGCCGTTAAGGTGGAATAACGGCACCACGGCAGTGCGGCGCGATCGGGCTCTAAGGCGAAGTCAGCTTGGCGGCCCGTAACACCCCCACCAGCATAAACCCCACCGATGTCTTTTGCCAGTTTGCATCGCTAAGATGACAGCTAGTTTGTCCGGGAAAGGCCTAACGGTGATTAAACTCTCCAAGGCAGTCAAGCGTTAAAACAAAAATCGTAAACATTTTTAAAAGACAGAACATTTTAAGAAGATTTTTAAAGAGAGGGAGACCTTCTCATGAACAATAGCAAAGGCCGCAAACACAGAAGTGAAAAAGTGATATGATTAAGAAGCAAGAAATATAGATCATGGAGAAAATATTGCTAAAGATTGCTAAATATTGCTAAAGATCATGGAGGAAATATTTGCACTGGACGAAAATGTCAATTCCCCACCCTCTCTTCTTTTCCCATTTCAAAACCGAGTCGGCGCAAGGCATTTGCAGCTGCATATCGGCTGTTTTGTGCTGCACGGCCTTCCGGGATCCGCCCAGGGTCTGCGATTTTGGGTCGTCATCAGGGGCATCCGCGCTACGTAATTAGCGCGCTGTGATCCCACTGCTGTGGCCCCATCCTACGCAATCCTGGGGTTTGTCGTGTCCTGAGTTGTTCAGAACTCTCCGGCCATTTCCACACTACACTCTTAGAGCGCGATTATTCCACTTTCAGCCTCCTATGGAATCCTGGGGTTTGCAGTTTAGGGAGGGGTCTTTGAGGATGCCCCTCACGTGATCGGGAAGCGTCTGAGGCCTCTCCCTAAGTATTCCATAGGAGGTTGAAAGTGGAATAATAGCACTATAACACTCCAATGCGGAAATGGCCATGTTGGGAAGAAGGAGAAACATAGGGAGGCCAGATAACTAACTGCGCATGCGCCCGGGTACAACCCACTCATACAGACTGGCACACATACACTCACATCCTCCTTCCCTTCCATACCGCGCTTGCGCAGACCGTCCTTTTCCCCTCTGTCTCCCCCGGCCTCTTCCTCCTGGAAGCGTAACCAATCTTGATGAAAATGCTTTGAGAAGAGGGGAGGAATAAAAAAGGCGTCCGGTCTCCGCCCCCTTTGTGACATTGATGGGTGCGTCAGTCACCCAATGGACACGCGGGAGCTTCCAAAGGGCCGATCCTCACTGGCGTGTTACGGCAAAAATAGGCGGGCTTTGCGGCTTTTCTCCTTCCCTTCCCTTTTTTGGAGGAGCTTAGCAAACTAGGCTGAGGGCTTTTGGTGCGCTCGGGGCGGCGTCTCTGGCTCAGTGTGGTCGGAGGCGGCGGAGGGGCCGGGCGCTCCGGAGTGGTTGCGGCAGGGCCGCCGATTGTTGTTATGAGGCGGCTCATGGCGTCGTCGTCGTCCGGAGCCGGAGCGGGAGGCGCCGGGCGGAGGTAGCCGGGGAGCCGTCGAGGCGAGCGAAGGACCGACTGACTGACCCACCGAGCCCAGCCAGCCAGCCAGCCAGCCGGCCGCGCCTGGGGAGGAAGGAGGAGAGGGAAGCGGGGGCCGGGCCGGGCCGGAGGAGGAGGAGGAGGGGGAAAGGAGGAGACCGCAGGCGCCGCCGCCACCGCCGCCGCCATGGAGGACAAGGCGGCCAAGGAGGAAGGCGAGGCCGAGATCCAGGAGCTGCACGGGCCCGAGCACTGGTTCAGCAAGTGGGAGCGGCAGTGCCTGGCCGAGGCCGAGCAGGACGACGGCGTCCTCCCGCCCGAGCTGCAGGACGACGACGACGAGGCCGCCGCCGCCGCCGCTGCCGTGGCCGCCGCCCCGCAGCCCGAGCACAAGCAGCAGAAGCTCTGGCACCTCTTCCAGAACTCGGCCACCGCCGTGGCGCAGCTCTACAAGGGTGAGCCCGCGAGAGAGGGGGTCCCCCAAGATGGCTGGAGGGGGCGGGCTGGGGCCGGGGAGCCGCGGCGCCGGAAGGGGGGCGCGGAGGGGGCCCCTCCCCTCCCCGTCGGCCTGACTGGGCTTTTCCCATCCTACTCCTTTTAATTTCCCTCTTGGGCTTATTATGCATGTTTATGGGAGGAAGGAGATATTTCACGCGCACCAGCCTGGCCCTCCGGCCCCCTTCCCCACCGAGAAGACGGGGGGCGTGCGCCCGTTTCCGCGCCTGTTCCTCTCAGCCGCACACGTGTGCGCGCCTACATACGTGTCCACCCGGCGCGTGTGGATCCGGCAGACACGCGCGTCTCTCTCTGCGGGCGGGGAATTCCATTCGGGGTTTCGCCTCCGTTCCTCGACTTTGCCTCATAGCTATCCTTCTTATACGCTACCTGTACATCTGTATGCTTTTGTGTGCGCGCATATATACCCGTGGATGCATGTCTAGATGGGGATGTCCGTGCAGACACACACGCGTTCATATGCACCAATGCACACACGCACGTACGCCCACATATCTGTGCGGGTGCTGGGGGGCGGCCTCTTTCTCTGCCACCCCCCTTGCCCTCGAAGGCTGCTGAGAGGAGTGGGGGGGTCCCTTTAGGAGAGCCGGGGGGCCTGATTTTCCTCCCCGGCCCCCCTCTCCTCGTAAAATGCCTGCCTCGGGCGTGGGGATCGGGGTGGGGGCCGGACGGAGGACGCCGCGGCGGGGCAGGGGATGGGCGGAGGGCGGGGTGGGGCGGGGGCGGAGGCGGCGGCGGGGCGGGCGGGGGTGAGGGCGGGCGGGCGGGCGGGCGGCTGGCCGGCCTTGGCTCTGAGGCGGCTGAGGCCTCCTCCCGGGGCTCGGCCGGCGGTTTGTCCGTCCGTCCGTCCGTCCGTCCGTCCGTGGGTCCCTCCGGCCTCCCCGCTGACACGGCTGGGCGGGCGGGCGCGCACAAAATGGCGTGTGAGGCGCTGCCTCCGCCCCGCGCGGCCTCTGCGCCGCCGGGGCCCTGCCAGCCTTGCCAACGGCTGGGAACCGGAGGGACTGACTATTTTGGAAGCCGGGGGGGGGACAAAGAAGAGGATAGATTTAGGCCTCTTTATTCCCCATCCTTCATTCTCCCCTCCCCCATTCTCGAAAGGTGGGGTCGTCCGGGTACGTCCGGCCCCTCCCTTCCCCGTCGGCCCTTCCCACTCACCAAATGGCGAGGGAGGGGGCGAAGGGAAAGGGGAGGGGGCAGAGGCAGAGCGAGCTTATGTATTTTGAGGCTTTGCTAGACACAGTTCTGTCGGATGTGCATTAAATGGCGTCTCGTCTTTCTCCTCCCTCTCCCCCAGACAGTTCATTAGCCGCCTCCCCAGTACAGTTAGACACGTGGGCGCTTCCACCGGGCTGTCATTGCCCCCCTCCCGTAAAGATTTGGTTGGGTCCAGGGTGGCTTTGTAACCAGCCTGTTCCCCACCTCTTGCTTTTTTTTCCCGCCTCCTTTTCCCTGCTTTGCGAAGTCGTCTCCCATTTCCTCCCCCGGCCTCTTCCGTCCGGGCTGGCGGCTGAACAAAATGGCGAAGCCCAATATGGCTGAGCGAGCGAGGGAGGGACAGACAGAGACCAGACACTGGCTGAGTCAAGCCTGATAGGCAAGAGCTGGGAAGAAAGACGTGCTGGTTCTCATATTTTGTCCCCGCTTTTTCTTTATTTCCTTGTACTCTCCTCCCCCTTCTCCTTTAAATCTCCCTTTTTTTCCCCTTTGCACAGACCGTGTATGCCAGCAGCCAGGCCTCTCGCTCTGGGTTCCTTTTCAGAATGCTGCCACCGCTGTCACCAACCTCTACAAAGGTGAGAGGAGAAGGTGGGTGGGTGGGTGAAGTTTAAGGAGGAATGAAAGGTCAAAAGAAGGCTGCAAAGATGCGTCCAGGGGGTTGGGGAATGAGATTTCAAAGTCACCTTCTTCCTTCTCTTCCTGACTACAAATCTTGTTAAGGAGTAACTCAGAAATGGCTCGTGGGCCGTCAGAGGGGTCCCCTTGCATGTGGCTGTCTGTCTTGGGTGGTGTTATATTGAAAGGTGAGGGGTGTGTGTGTGTTTGCAAGTACACATTGCAGTAGCCTAGTTTTAGTCATGGTGTCTGTGTGGTCCATTTGTTTGATGACTTCAGCTACTAGGGTTCTCCTGGAAGCACACATTTCCAAGTGGTTCCTCGTGGTCAAAATGAGTTTGGCTAAACAACTCTTCCTTCCACTGCCCAGTTTGTGGGTGATGTTGCATTGTGAGGCTGTATGTCATGTTGAATAGAGAAACAAAGGGTGGTGGAACTTCAAGGAGGCAAACCTTCAAGTCGTCAGAGTTATGGTGACCCCATGAGTTTCCATGACTTTTTTTTTACAAGGCATTTAAGTTTGTCATTGCTTTCTTCAGAATAAAGTTTATAAATACAGGAGTGTGTGCAGGCTGTCTGATGTAGAGGACTGGGAATTATTTTTCTTCAGTCTGCCAGGGAGCACCTTATTTGTTTCTGTTGGTTAAAGGCATTTCTTTCTTCTGGAAACTCAACGAGGGCCAGTGGATCAGGGATCAGCACCTGTCTAGGGACCACCACTTGGAGTACCACAGATGTGCTGCGCCTTGTCTCCCCCATCCAAACTGATGCTCCTTAGCTTCCCGGATCAGATGTGATCCCGTGCCTTCAGGGTATTTGGGCAGTGTGTTGGTACTTGCAGATAGTTTAATGTGAGTAGGATATGA
This sequence comes from Iguana delicatissima, assembly GCA_948472985.1. Lineage (NCBI taxonomy): Eukaryota > Metazoa > Chordata > Lepidosauria > Squamata > Iguanidae > Iguana > Iguana delicatissima. The sequence continues at coordinate 2,108,170 of CAOKZL010000019.1, read as the reverse complement.
TGAAATGAAGGGCTAGCAGCAGTAGGGTGGTGCTTGTTTTCTATTCTAGAACAGTCTTTTTCAGTCTTTGGTCCTTCAGAACTTTGGGGCATCAGCTCTCCAAATCCCTCACAGTTGGTCAAGCTGATTGAGCCTATTGGGAAAGGAAGTCCAAAGACCTGAAGGACCAAAGCTTGAGAACACTGGCCTAGAACAGGGATGGTTTGCCCTTTGCAGGGGTGTGGGGCCTAACCTAGGGCATGTCAGCATGGTGGAAAGAAGGTGGGATGGATGGGTAGAGGAGAAATTAAGAATCTGTTGTGACAGTTGGTGTCCAGTGAAGTATCATTTCTAGAATGTTTCTGTGCTCTAGAGAAAGATATGTTGTGGAGGAGCAGAGAGCTTCTGTAACATGGTAGTATAACATTACTGAATATGGTGGTGGTCTTTATGCCAGTGTGTGCTCGCCATGAAATGTAGACCCAGTTCTCTTTGGCTTCTATTGCTTGATTATCTAGCAACACCACCCTAGCCTAAGCACAGTTCAGGACTGACCACTCTGAAATAATAGGGTCACTTGTTACAGAATGACTTGTCAGGTGGGTTTTGATGAAAAAAGCTTATGAGTTGTGAACAGATAGGAGGAAGAGTGGAGGAAATTGGTGGATTTTGGTCTTGCATGTTGGCTGAATATTTGTGGGTGAGGCAAGCAGGGAACTTGAGCAAATCTTTCCTTGGTGGGGATTTCAAGAGTAACAGTGTGTGGATTTGGGGTAGAAAGCAGCAATCTTGAAATCCACTGGTGATAAAATGCAGTAACCATGCACAGCCTTGTGTTCTCTTTGGCCTGAATCCTATTGGTTAATGTTAGAGTAAACCCACTGATTTAGTTGTTGAATGGTGAGTCAACACAGGTGAATCCCATTGATTCAGTGTGTGTTTACTCTAGGTAAGAGTGACAATAGGATTTAGAACTGTGTGTTGGACTGTATTACACTATCATCCCCACATATCATCCAGTAAATCTGAAAGGCACCTTGCCTGGAATGCTGGAATAGAAAGATATTTAGCAACCCCCAAATACTTCCTGTTTCCTTCCTGTATTCCTTCAAACCTCTTAATGGGACTGCTGATAGTTTTATAGGATATTGGGTACTCTCTGGACACTTATGCCTCCATCTTGCAGATCATTTTGCTCCTGTGTCTCCTGTTTCTACTTCTGGCGCTTATGTTTAATCCTCATATTGCTCATTTGAGTAAAATAAATTGGTGCTTTGTACACATTCCTGAATATTTTGAGGCTGATGAGTGTCTGCCTACTGAAGCAGTACCAAGACATTGCCTTTGTAGTTTATGGTCTTGGGACCTCCATTGTTACAGAAACCATAAAAACTGTTGGCCAGCGTCCTTGATAGTGGAATGTCCAGAGTCTTACAAGGAAGTACTCTAGCTGTGAATGCTTCTGCAATACATGCAGTAGAGGCAGGGCGCCTAAAATGAGGGGCATTGTCCTCCTGGAATGGTGTTGAGGTCAGCATCATAGTCTGGCTTCAAAAGGGAGCAGGTTACTTTGGTTTCCTAGAGAACAAAGTGGTCTTTGGGCCTTGCTGTGTGTGTAGGCTGCTGTTGGGCGCAAGGGTTAGTGTGGTGCTATTTATATTGACTTCTAAATAAAAGTTGATCTTTGTGACACCCAGTGATCTACAAACCAGTTGGTATCTAGAATGTAGATGACAAAGCATCTAGTTATTTCTAGCTGTAGGGCAGATAGAACATAACTGAGAAGGCCAGAGTAAATAAGGCCTATTAGAACTGGTGTTGGAGTGTAAGTGGAACTGCCAAACCTGAGTGGATTGGTTTGTGTTTGGCTTGTTCTGGACTAGAAGAAAAGTGGGCAGGAGTACTGTTAGGATTTTCTGTCAAAGGAGATAGCTGTATTAGTCTGTTTCATTATGGGTAGGAAGGAAGAAGAAATTGTCTGGCTCCATAAGACAATTTCAAGACAAGCCTTCATGGATTGCAGCCTCCTTCGTGCATCTGAGGAAGTGGCTGTAGCCTTATGCTGAAATAAATTTGTTAGCTTTGAAGGTGTCACAAGACAACTTTTTCCTTCCCCTTTTATGTCTGGAGGAAAGGGATCCTTTCTCACCATAATCTTGTAAATGATCTAGAATTTGTAAACCACTAAAATAGAACAGTAGTCCTGGCAAGACTGTAATGTCTCAGGAAATTCAGATTTTGTTCCACTTCTGGTAGAAAAAACTTGAAAGCAGAAGTGTGTGTTGGTGATGTTGTTTCCCCTAAGTCAAGGATATGGGGAGGGGCAGGGGCAAATTCCCCCTCTCAAATACTCCCATTGGCCATCCCACACAGCAAACTCAAATACCTCTCTGTAGTAAAGGCATCAGATACTGTCTGATCTTGGAAGCTAAGCAGGGTCAGCCCTTGTTAGTACTTGGGTGGGATCCACCAATGAATACCGGGTGCTGCAGGCCCTATTTCAGAGGAAGGAACTGGCATAACCACCTCTGAGGATTCCTTGCCTAAGAAACCCCTACAAAAAATTCATGGGGTCAGGAGGCAACTTGAAGGCCCATATACACACATTTCCTTTTAAAATAGTGACAGGGAGTGATGGGCATCACTTACTGTCACTATTTTGAGAGGAGGTCCAGAGTAAACTACCTGTAGGAGAACATCTGGATAGTGGGGGTTTGAGGCAGATCTGGAAAGCCACAGCTGCCCACTCCTGGGTTAGCGCTTTGCTACTTTGATGATAGACAAGTTTGGCTGAAGACATAGGGGAAGCAGTATTTTTGAGCTTAACCTTTCCTGCAGTCACTGGAGTAACTTTGTGTAGTGCACTAGGTGTAACTATGCGATAAGTGATTATTCTTGTTTCCAGTAGCTGGAATGGAATGCAGGACTGAAAACAGCAAGCCCTTAGTCATCAAGGGAGGTGTTTGCCACCTTAGCCAATAGTATTAGTCAGTGCTGTTTTCCTCATTAGTGCAGCTGCCATTTTGCTTGCGTATCACTGAGGAAGGGGAGCTTCTCTGGGGAAAGCCCTGACTGGCAGAAGCCATGTGCCTCTTGCTGAAACCGGCTTGCAGTTGAATGAATTGGAGCGGCCCCAGGGACCTTGCACTGGACTAGTTGTCCCGCGGCCTGTTGTGCAAGGTGAAAAGTGGGTGAGTGGTCTCTGCCAGTACGTAGTGTGACAAGTGTATTTTACAGTGCTGTGGATAAGAAGCTGGAATAGGGGTGGCAGGATGTGTAGCAAGGCAGCAAGCTGTGGTGTGGGAAGTCTTCTGTTTGTAAAGAAAAGGAAATGATTAATTGATTCATGGATTTAATGAGTGGATGCCAGGTCAGTATATTAGGCAAGTGTAATGGTTGACAAGCTATCTTGAGTCAGCAAAGTCATTCAAATTTTTTAAAGCAACAATTAAGTCATATCTTGGGTTAGGTGGGCTGAAGCTGTTTGAGATTACTGTTTTTCGGGTGATTACCCCCAGAAAGCATAAGTCTATTGTGTATGCTTTATTGATTTCTAAAAGGGGATCATAAATATGTGCAATAATGAAAACCAGGATTTCCTTGGCTCATTTACTACAGCCCTGAATGTAGGCTGGCGAGTGGAGATCCTTGTTTCACTGTTAACTGGCTAGAAATTGTTGTGCAGCTTTCTCTTCCCTAGTCCCTTGCCTGTAACTATGAAATTAACAACTGTCTTCTATTTACCTGTTTTTCTGAATATTAATAAAATACAGTGGACCCTCCCTATTCCTTCAATTTGGTTCCAGGCTCCTTCCCCTGTGAACAGCAAAAAAATACAAAAAAAATTGCATCCCATGTTATTAGATGGTGGTGTTGCATGTATGGGTGCATCAGCAAGTCCACGCTCATGTTGCTGCCACTCTGTGTGTAGGACATGATGCTCTGTGTTTGCTCTGAATTGCAGATCCTGAGGTCACAAATATGGAGGGTCCGCTATAATGTAAAGTATTACATGAAGTCTGATGTCCATCTTGCTCTTGCTGCAAGGGTATGAGAATAGTTTAACTATGACAGGTCATCCATGGAGCTTTCGGTGTGGACTTGAACACAGATCTCCACAGTCTATGTGTGACACGTTGCTGTACCACCCTGGGTCTCAATAGTGTGCGCTGTTAACTTGCTTATGATAGATGGCAACCCCCCCTTGCCTACAAAGGGCGATGTATCTCCTTAGAGAATTACTATCAGTAGCTTGATCTGTTTGCATTTGACTTTTTGTGCAGTTGATAACATTACAGTAGTACCACTTGAATGCTTAGAATCAGAATAATACATCTATTTTAACCACACTAACACTGTCAAGTAGGGGCCACAAGTATTTGGGAAAGCATTTCCCGCCAAGTCAGTTTTTTTTAGGTGCTCTTCCCCATCTCTTTTTTGGGTGGAAAAGATAATTTAACTAGGTAGGTAATTCATTCTTTGAGTACAGACCATGTATGTTCAGTATGTCGTCACGTAACTACAATTGGATAGAAATTGAGCCAATATGTATCACTCATAAAATCAGTGCTGTTTGTAAATTTTTCATAAAACAGACAGCAGTTCAAGAAGTGTCTGGAGCCTTTCAAGACTTGCTTTCTTAGACTGGCTTATGCCCTGCAAGCCCTGAAATGACTCCAGTAATGAGTTGTAATTGCTCAGTAGGAGGCTGGTCTGGTAACCCATATTGACATCATGAGCCACAGTGCTTGGTGTGGTTGTGGTGCCAGTTGAAGTAGCAAGGTGCGTTCCTGTAAGAGGTGGCATTCTAACACTATTAAGGCCTATTTCTCACTGACACCTGTGAACTCTCATGCGAATTTCAGATTTGCCAGGAAAGAAGTGATGTGTATGCATACCCAACCTCAGTAAAGATCAAAACTGTAGCTGGCTGAACTTTTAGATTCTTAAGCACTGTTAAAAAATGATGCTGAATAGGAAAGCTGTATGCGCGCTTCTGAGAAACAGGTCTTTGGTGTCAAAACATGTCAGTTTAGCTGCTTTACTAACGGTTGAAGTATGTTCAGTGGAAGAAAGGTTTTACCTTATTTCTTGGTAGTGGAGAGTGCTTGTGTATTGAGAAAAATAAAAACCCAACTGGGCTCTGAAAAACAAAGTGGAAGGCTTGTTTTCTGTTCCTTCAGCTTGAAATGACATGTGACTCTTTGGCTCTGGTGTAGAGAGCATAAGCTTTCCTTGTCATTAGGGCTCTGGAATGTGTTGTGTCACACAGCCCCTGAGCGCGCGTCTGCATTGGGAGCTTGCTTTTCCTCACATCAGATGCTGAGGTTGCAGTGTGGGTGGAACACATCAAATGCAGGCAGTTGTCAGTGCACAGCCATAAGAAGTATGAGTTGAACAATTTTAATTGAGCTAGATAGCTTTGGCAAATATTGCCCTGCCTGATCCTTGTGAGTTGCTTGTATTGCTGAAAAGGAGGTTGATTAATGTCCAGCAGAAATAACTGGAACCTAGAACTGGCAGCATTAGCCTATTGACAGAGAGATTAAACAGTTCTTTGCAGGCAATTGTTGGTTAATTGGAGAATCTTAAAATTGATATCAGCATACTGTTGATGTGAGATGACTTTATGTCTTGGTTGGAGAAGTCTTAGGGAGTTGTCTGCAAACTGGTTACCGTTTGCACTGATGCACGTCACTCATATTTCAGCTTCAGGGTCTTGGTTGAACTGGATGGGCAGGGTCCTTTATCTGCTTCAGATTGGAGTGATCATAATTAGATAGCTCCTGATGTGTTGGACTACAGTTCCCATCATCCTTGACAGGTTGCCATGCTCCTTGGGGCTTCTGGGAGTCATAGTTCCAAAAAACTGGGTTGAGGAGCTTCTTTTTCTTCTGCTTGTATGATGAAGCTTTCTCTGTCCTCTGCTTTCTGTCTGCTGAAGTCCATCCTTGCTCTGCACTTGATTCTCTTCTGTCCTTCATATACTTACCATTAAGTACCATCTATGCTCTTGACACCCAGCTCTCTCTTCTTCTGATATTTTGTCCCCTATCCAGTCCCACATCACCAGCTGCCTGTTATGAGATTTCTGCTTGGTTGCTCCCTCATTGTCCCAAGATCAACATGTTAAAGACCCGTCTTCTTAGCTTTCCTCTCAAACCCTGGCCGCCTGGTTGATTCACATTGCCAGCATCTCCAGCGCTCTAGACACAAACTGTTGGTGTCCTCTTTCTCCTACCCCTTCCTTCCACGTTCACTTCATTGCCTTAATCACACTGTTTCTTCCTTTGTGTTACAAAAGCCTGGGTTTTTTTGCAGTGAATTTTTCGTCTCCTTTTCATGTCCTAGCCAGTTTTCACTTTTGTAATCTTCCTCTGTGGTCATCTCCTCTTTGTTTTTTCCCACCTTCCAGCCCCCTCTCTGGCCACTCTGATTATGTGACTTGGCTCTGTAAATGATGCCATGGACTTTTGTCTTTTCATGGATCTTGCATATGCTTTTTCTTGCCAGTACTTTCAAGGCAGGGCTGCCTCACCACTTTCTTTTCTTCTTTTATGTGTGTGTTCACGTGGTGGTATCCCTGCACATCTTTTCTTGTGACTTTTGCTCAGCTAGCTCTGCCACATTTGGCAGTTCTCATCCCTGGTCTCCTGTCCCCCCCCCATCATTCTGCTGTTGTCACTTGTTAGAGATGTAAAATCTGTGGAACTATTGAAAGCATGGGTAGAAACCCAATTCCCCCATTTTCCAGGAAACAAATGGAAATTTTTGGAAAAATTTATAAAACAATGCTATTTAAGTACCTTTTGCAATTTAAACGTCACTGTGTTGTTTTAGGAGCTTAAAATGTATTGTGTCTGAGTTTGGAATAAAGTGGTAACATTAATAATATAACTCAATTATTAATGTTTGGAATATTAAAAGTACAGTTTAGTCAGACAGTGATTAAAAATAAAATTTATCTTTTAAACTTTTTTTTGTTATTGTTACAAATGGGGTTACAAATTCTCTTCTGTAAGGAAGATTTGAATTCCCTGGTTTTGCTAATTTAATGGGGAACAGAAAAAAAGCAATAAAAAAGTGAAGAGATCATCAGTATTAGTTAAACTAATTTATTTTGTCCCTTTTGGTCTTCCATAGTGAGCAGACATAAAACACTGGTTCACATAAGAATTACTGAGAAAAGGAAACCATGATCAGGAATTTCAATGATTCAGTGCTTACAGAAAAGCCTTCCTATTACATAGTTTTTAGAAGCAATTTTAAGGGAATAATATAGGTTTGCCTTAGAGGCACATCACAACAAATATAGGAACATCTTGTCTTAACATATTTATCATTCTGATTCATTTTTCCCTACATTTTGGGAAGGGGAATGGAAAAAACCTATTTTTTCTGAATTTTTCTGTCCCCCCCCCCGGGACCTTTAAATCTCTGTCCTTCATGCCTGCATCTCCCTCCTTTCCAGCTTGAATGCCTGCATAACCACAGAAACCCACTGTATTACCTTGGCCATCTAAGCCTTAAAGGGAGGCAATGACAAACTTCCTTAGGTAAAAAAAAAGTGCCAAGGAAACCCTGGGAGAGGGTCTCCAAAAGTCTGAGTCTGCTTACAGGTGCATAATAACACCAGCTAGTATCTTAACTGCAACTAAGCCATACTATGTATAACCAGAAATCTTCTGCTTATCTCTGCTTCTAGTTTTCCTTTCCCCTGTTCCCCTCTGTCTGCATTAAATTGGAAGCCTTTGGAGGGAGGGACCTGTTACACCTTTTCTTTGAAAAATACCATATGCAACATCAGTGTACACATAAAGAAGCATTCAGATGTCCTTTAGGAAGGGCCCTGGGCATTGGTCATAAAGATGTAAGTGTGTCTGCTGCTCACATTCAGCTCAGTGGCTGTCTTGGAAAGGATCTTGCAGGAATGCCTTTTAAAGTGGCATGTGATCAAAATCTTGTTCTGGCTTAAAGTTGAGAGGCACAGTGTGGTGTTTTGCTTGGGGCAGATAGCAGTAGTCTTTCTTCCTCCTGCCAGAGCACACAGGTGATTGGCAGATTACACCTGTTCACTGCTTACCAGCCCATTCATCCTTATTCATTCATCCCTGCTGCTGGTGCGACACCTCTAAAGCTGGGGCTTAACCTTGCCTGGTATCCGCCTACAGCTGGCTGTTCACTCAGCAGCTAATGTAAACTGCAAAGAGAGAAGTCTGCAAGGGCTTCTTTGATCATTGAGTTTGCTTTTTGAAATACCTATATTCCTCTCCTTAATGCTCAAGACAGCCAGCCACAGATGTGATAGGAAATAAATCTAAAGCATTTCTGTTTTGAGTATGCTGCTTGAAGAAAGATGAAATTTCATTGTGAGCAATTAGTGGATAAGGTGCACTTGTGCTGTTGTCTCACGGTTGAGATATCTCATTTTCAGATATCTGCTGGGGTGGGTGGGAATTACTGTAATTCTTGTAAATTACTGCTTGAACACACAGGAGTCACTTAACACCAGACAGCCACTGGGCTTGTGGAAACCCCAGTTAGGCCACATCTTGCAGTGATGGATTACTGCTGCTTTCTTACAACTCCTACAAGTCATTTTATATCTGTGATTGGACTATCTGCTCAAAATGACTGCAGGCAAGAAACCAAGCTAAACGTTCCCAAGTGGAAGAAACAGCAGTTTGTGGTGTTTTTTCTTTTCTTTTCTTTTCTTTCTAGCAGTCATGGAGATTATTGAGGCTTCCAAACCTCATCCCTCCCTCCCCCTTTGCCAAAAGAGGTGTTATCTGCTTGTGTTAAGTTGCAAGGTCAGCAGTAAAAATGGGTACAGCTAAGTACGGGACATCGTGTGTGCCATGTAAACATCCACACATGCACATCTGAGTAGCCTGTTAACATTGCCCTGGACCTCCTGAACTACTGGATCGAGCTGATACATCTAGAAGATACTTCAAAGTAGAATGGTGATATTTGTGTTCAGACCATGGGAAAAGCGCATTAGTGTTCTAGAGCACTGCTCCTCAGATGGTCAGTTTCGGGGAACCAGCAGCTGTTCTTTTCTAGTGAGCCAGGTATGCGCACTGAATTTGTGCCGTTTGGGTACAATTGTTTCCTTCTCTTCCTGGAAACTTGCCAGGGGCCAGCACTGGTCCAGGAATCACCACTTGTGAGTAGAGCTCTTCTAGAATTCTGTGAGAAGATGCAGGCATTTTGGCCAAGCTTCAGCACTGTACTGTCAGATCCAACGCTAGCGGAGTTGGGACTTTCTTCTGTGCCCTGTTGAATTCCTCTATTGGGCCAAAAACTTGATCCAGAGAATTTTCCAGCTCTCCAGAGTAGTTTGTTAGGGTGCACGAGGAAGGGAAGTCAGTGATTCTGGAGAAATCAGTGGGATCTGGTGGAAATGCATCATGGGATCCTGACCATGGTGTGAGGTTTAATTATTTAATGTGTGACAGTGAAACGGCTTCAGCACAATGTTAAATATTGCCTTGCCCAGTGCAAATATTCGATAGATATAAATGTGGAATTCAGAATTTGTTAAGACTTGTTAAAATAAGCACGTGTTGACACCACTGGCTATCTTCAGTGGCTTTATGTAGCTCGGCTTATCTAAGTTATTATAAACTGAAATAAGCAAATAATTGCTAACATTACTTTAAGGCCACATATGCCAAGGTTTGTTTGCAGTAGGTGTGCCTGGCCCACATTCACATCCAATGTACATCCCATTTTTTTCTTTGTATTTATACTTTGAACATCCAATACAGTTTTTTAAAAAATATTACAGAGTGATTGTAAAAACAAAAGTTGCAGTAGAACACTTGAGTGATTTGGGGGTGAATTGCCTTTTTCCAAAGATGTCATAGGTTTCATTCCTTCTTACAGTGAATGATCTGCTCTGAGTAATACCTTCTTCCTGTGTGAGTAACTTGCTGTGCGCCAGCGTAGGTGGTAGTTGTTTTTTTTTTGTAGCCTCATAAAAATATTGTACTTACCTCGTAAGCTTGTCTCAATGCTCCATCTGTGACATCAAGAGCCAGCTCAACCTTGGGGTATTTGCTTTCTGCATTCAGTGAGTGTTATCAATATCCACAGACTGTGCTTTTCCTCACTGTTCTACCTTGCCCTCCGTCTGGTGCATTGTGGAAATGAGCCCATTGTTTCATCCAAGAAGGCTCACATGCAGTCTTGTGTTAGTATGTAAACCTACTTTTCCCTTTCATTTGCCCCTACAGTCAAAGTACCTTGAGATAGGATTTCTTGTCAGTACCTGACTGTCAAGTTTTTTTTTAAAAAAAAGCCAAAATAATACAGTGCATTTGAAAAGATTTTAGGGGTATGAAGTTAGTAAGGAGGGGGAGGAGTGTTTCCATCAGCCATATGCATGAAAGAAAATAAGTTGCGGATTTACTTTCATGTTCCCCAGTTCGTGAAAGAAAATGTATTTGCTGTTCTTTTTCCTTTTCTTGACTAAACTTACCATCTCTCTTTTGCTCACCTTTGCACAATGATGCTTGTAACAGAGAGTCAAGAACATGATAGTGTGAATTTCTGGCTATAAAATGGCACATGTGAGTAAAAAGACTCTCTTCATGCAGGATAGTTTAAAAAGGCATAGCTCAAACGTCTACACCTCTTTGGAAAATGAAACCAGTTTACTATATGTTGAACACTGCTCTTGACACGTTATACAAAGCACAGGGAAGCTGAGATAAGAGTAGGAAATACAATTTTTTGGATGACTACCTACTGTATTTTAAAACACAGTAGGTAGCCCAGAGCTTCAGGAAGGGGGTAAGCTATTCCTTTTCAAGCTACCAAGACCTCTGAGGATGGCACATAGATTTTGTTTAAATGGGGAGAGGCGGCATGGGGGATGCAACTAGAGGTGCCATTACATTTATCTAATAAAGAAAAGATGAGGGGAGATGGTCTTTGGAGTTCCCATTCTTGTAAAACATGGTACAAGCACATCAAAGACTGCAGTTGTCTCTCGTATCTGTGCACACCATCAGTGAGCTTAAAATTGTGTGAAGTCATGAATGCTGAATCACCTTTCGACTCTAGGAACTAGTTGGTGAATGTGTGGCTGAGGAGTCTGTTTCTCTCCTTCCCCTTTAATGCTGTCCTCTCTCTCCTTCCAGAAAGCGTGGATGCTCATCAGAGGAGTTTCGATGTAGGAATACACATTGGCTATCAGCGTCGCAACAAGGACGTGTTGGCATGGGTTAAAAAGCGCAGAAGAACTATTCGCCGAGAAGACTTAATCAGCTTCCTGTGTGGGAAAGCTCCTCCGCCACGAAACTCTAGAGCTCCCCCAAGACTGACTGTAGTATCCCCTAACCGAGCTGCTTCAACAGAAACGAGTTCCTCGGTAGAGACGGACTTGCAGCCCTTCCGAGAAGCCATAGCTCTCCATGGTAACAGTCCTCCTTCTTTCACTGTTTTCACAGGGCTGGGTGTTGGAAAAATGCATGCCTTTGCACTCAAAGCGCCTTTCATAGCTGTGACATTTTAGGGCCACTAACAGAGTAACACAGGGGAAAAAGAAGGAAGGGAGAGGGAGGGGAAAATAAGGAATATGGCAGGACTTCTAAGATGAACTGGTTTTTATTTTAGCGCGAGTTTTCATGGATACAAACCCACTTCTTCAGATGCAATACTTAGCGGTATTAAGGCCTCAGGTTGAAAAGCTTATTTATACTGTTCTGGGAGTGGAGTGGGCTAGAATGTAATAGCATCTAGACAGATGCAAATTATGTCCCTTCCCCTAAATTTTCAAAGGGCTGGGTGAGACAGTACAGGTCTTTCAGATCTTTACAATGGTCAGTTAGCGTGGGTGTGTGAAAGCAATAAATCTGGTTATCCAGAGTCAGTTTCCTTGGGCTGAAAACCCTCTCTGAGAAGATTCCTTTAGATACACGTGCGGTAGTGATGCCTCTTGTCTCAATATATGTAGTGTGCCATGGAGCCCTTGTCTTTGGTCATACCTCTGCTAATGCAGAGTGAACCTGCAGAATAATATGGGGTTTCTGAACCATGGTTCCCTGAAGTCCTGGAGTTCATGAGAAATTGCTAGGGATTCTGTGTGAGAGAGTGATTTTTTTTGTTTGTTCTGTAGGTATAATAATTTTTATGCAGGTAGGTATAGGTATAATAATTGCAGGGGTTCTCTGAATTTTGAAAACTATTAATTCTTCCAGAGTGAAAAGACTAGAGTAATGGAGTTAAGAAATTTTCCATGTGGCATTTCATATGAAATGTGTAGTTCTCTCTGACTGCGCAGTTACATGCAGCTTCTTGTACATGTAACTAGTTACATCAAAGTGTACTTTCTGCACTGGATTTCTCAGTACTGTTAACTGAAAGGGTGTTATGAGTCCACGTTGATTTTCCTACCTCTGTGTTATACAAGCGCAATTCCAAAAACCTGCCTCTTTGTGATTAATGTAGTTGATCAAGGTACATTGGAGAGGAAAAGAAGTTGTTTTTTCCTTTCCCCACAAGACTTGAAATTTCCAGAAAGGGGAGGGGCTTTGTTCCCTGTTTTTTTTGGAGAAAATAGTAGTCGTTACAGCTTGAAACTCACAGTTACTTTAGGGACATAAAATGGATTATATGTAATTTGTTTTGGTGTAAAGTTTGACTAAAAAACAGTTTATTTGGAATATAATTACAAATTGAACTAAATTTGTAAAATTTTTATATTCTGTTCCAAATGGAGTTACAAGGTCCTGAACATAAGGAACACTGACCCAAATTAAAACAAAAGAAATCATCAACACCAGTAAAACAGAGAGATCACTCTTGTCTCCCGTTAGTTCTTCAGAATGTTAAACAGGCATAACACATGCATTCCCATAAAAACAATGGAGAAAAGGAAGCTAAAATTAGGAATTGGATATTGGATAGTGTACATAGTCTTACATAGGAAGTAATTCTTTTCTACAGTTTTAGAAGTGATCTTGGGGCAGTAAATATGTGAACATTTGGTCTTAAATATTTTATCCATAATTCTAAAAGAAAATACTCCACCATCGACTTCTAATGTTTTTTTTTTCTGTGAAAAAGGCTTTGGGAAAAAACACAGTTCTTCCGTGCTAGATTTTTTTGTCTCCCCTCCCCCCATTTTTCTTTCTTTTTGGGTCTTAAGGTCTCCACTCTTCAAGCCATCCCAGAAGAAAAAAGTGGAGTAGTGTCTGAAATCGGCATTCTTAGTGTGACAAGCTCACTTGGATGGGTTTAAGCTGGTTATCTTAGTCTTTCACAGTGTATTCCCACAATGATAATGTGGTTTATGGGATGTAGGCACATAGCTTCAGCTTCTTGGACATTTGGTTACAGTCACTGCTGATTTGTATAGCATCAAAATGAGGCTCTTATCCATGCTGTGTTTGCTGATGTAGTATCTGATTCTTTGTGGCTAAGCTTCCATGAATTTGGGATCTGCAGTTGGCTGGCAGTCAAATGAGTTTGTACTCATGCTTTGAAAGCCTCTTGGGAGATGGAAGAATTGAATTCCCGTGCCAACTTCTGGGGGGCATCTTGAATTTCATTATTTGACAAGGAAGCTGCTTCCCTCTAAGTGCTGTTCTTTGCTTGTTCCAAAATGCAGAACTGTTGTTGCTTGAGTGGCGCCTTGTGAAAAGATCTTGGTGCTGCTGACATGCTCATTTTGGAAGCTGGGGCCACTGAAATAGAACACCAGTAGGAATCCTTTGCATTTGTGGACTCGTGGGTGGAAATTTTGGTTATTTTCAGTCTGCCGTATAGAATGAGCTTCCTTTTATAAATTGTTATTAATAGATTAGATTGAGGGGCGTGTGGAGATCAGGTTTGTATTTAGAGTTAAGCAGTAATACACATTGTTGACATGTTTTGCAAACATTATTTTTTTCCCACTGAGCGGAGCTCCTCATGTAAGCACTTGCGTCTGTACCTCTTTGGCTTAACCAGCTGTGTAGGACAACTTTCCCCAGGTTGGACTATAACTCCTTTTGCCCTCATCCAGCATGGCCATATTGAGGAAGTGACTCAAGTGTTTAAGCATTGTAGCAGCTGTCTTCAATAAGACCTTGCACAATTGTGTTTGCCATGCCTGGCTGGGGCTGAATAAAGTTGTAGTTGAAGACATTTCAGGTGGGGGGGCCAGGTTGAGGGACACAGCTATAGGATTAGGTCCAAAGCATTCAGTGGAGCAGAGAACAGTTTTTCATACGACATGTTTCTTGAAACGCCTATATAGTATCTCCCGAGTTTGAACAAAGACAATAATGCAAGAGTTTATTTGATGCGGTTGGTGTAATGGTCAAAACATTCAAACCTTCTCTTTTCTGAGACTTAGGATCAGAGAGGCACTGTGAGATGGTTTTTATCTTGTGTGGCTTAGAATTGGCATAAGCTAGAACCTCAGTATAGCATGGCCAGTTAGATCCTCTTAAAGCAGAGTGGAAACAAGCTGGTGTGTGCATTTGCGCTAGAGCCTGTAACTTGTGTGTTGGTGGTTTCTTTCATGAGAGGCATTCTTGGTTTGAAATCCTATCTCATAGACCAAGAAATACTCAAGTGAGAAGATAGTAACTAGTATGAATCTCACTTTGGTAACTGTGGTCTCCTTTTATCTGATTTAAGCCTTTGGATCTGTGATACAAGTCTAATTGTTAGTGCCACTTAGAATAGCTCTGTTGAATCAGCGGAATGTAAGTGCTGACTTATAGTCCCATTGATTTGTTAGATCTACTCTTGTTGGGACTCACAGGTCTGACCGGGTGTGTGCTTGAAAACAAGCAACAAAATACCTGTCGCTTAGCTTTCTGTTATGTCTCCCCCACCCTCAGTCTCCTCTGGGTCCTCTCTGAATGGGAAGTGTTTCTGCTTACGGATTGCAAAGCCGAACCCTCTGTGGGTGACCAAAGTGGCACCTCGTGGCCCCACACCAGAAGAGGTTAGGGTTGTAAGAAGTATCCCTAATAATAAGCCTGGATGTTTGGATCCTTCACAAGCAAATCAAAGCTGTTGAGAAAATGCTGCCCTTTTCTTGGATATGTCTTGGTACATCTTTTTGAGAAGAAACCATGAGATTTCATTTTCCCCATCTCCAGTTAAGGACTTCTGAAGCAAGGCTTAGACTCTGCCAGTCAGCATGTGGTACTGGGCTCCTAGAGCTATAAACAGTGGTGTGACTCAGAACAGGGTAGTTAAAGCTTCAGGTTTT
This sequence comes from Iguana delicatissima, assembly GCA_948472985.1. Taxonomy (NCBI): domain Eukaryota; kingdom Metazoa; phylum Chordata; class Lepidosauria; order Squamata; family Iguanidae; genus Iguana; species Iguana delicatissima. The sequence goes on along the minus strand of CAOKZL010000019.1, from coordinate 2,092,971 downwards.
GCAGGTTTTGCTCATTAGTGATGTCATTGGGCTTTTCACAGGAGGTAAAACCTGCTGGGACAACTTGACCTGCGGATACAGAATTGGAATGAATGAATAGAGGGGCATTGCATCTCTGTTGTGAAAAGTCCCTCCAAGTTGGGGGAATAGTCCATGGAGACCCACATGAAGCTCCACACAAGGCACGTAGAGCTGGGTCCTCTTGGATTTGAGTTCTGGGGTGTGACCTGGTTCTTCATGACTCACTTCCTTTGTGGTGCAGTGCTTCCAGGAAAATGGGTACAATCCAGGGGCCATTTCAGGTGACTAGCAGGAGGTTTCTATGTCATAGGAGGTGCTGAACTGGGTGATGTCAGGCCTGCAAGAAAAAAAGGCAGGCATTTCTGACTGTCTCTGGTTTTATTGAGAGAGTTGTTTCGGACCACTGGGTCTATGGACTTGGTATGTCTGTGTGGACTTTGTAGCAAAATACTGCAGTGGTAAATAGTGATGTTGAAGCTGGCAGTTAGATAGCCTTGTTCCTTTCCGTTCTTTCTTCTCTCTGTTTTGTTTTTCTTCCAACAGAAGTCATCTTAAGGCAGTCAGTTTTCATTGGCCCCCATTCAGGCTTTTCCCCCGATGATACTTCTGTATTTCTGCAAATTTGATGCCCCAAACCTTCTAATACAGTTGGGTCTCCATCCACAGCTTGAAAATATTGAAATTATTTTTTAAAAAATTTCCAAAAATGTGGTGGCAAATTGACACTATATGATCTTTGCTAAAGCAGACCACTAAAAATAATGCCCGTCACAACAGTGGATGTTCAGCACACATGCTGTTTGCAAAGGAAATCTGTGGAATCTTGGAAAGTGCTGTGCAATTTTGATATTGTGCAATGTGAATGCAGGCTACATGAGCAATATTGTTCAGGAACTGCACAAGAAGGTCAGTGTTGCCAATTGTGTGTAGTCTCCATTCCTGTGGGTGCCACAGGTTCCATCTTGGGTATGATGAATCTGGTCCCCACTTTGCCTCACATGTGAATGTTTGATAGCCATTACCCTAATGTTTCAGTGAAAGACTGGCTAGATTTACAAAGCTGGTCCACATCCACAACTGGCATTTTACAACAGTATGAGAGGAATCGTGGTCAGTGTTAAGGAGAATGTCTTGATTGAGTTGTAGTGCAGTCCTCATGAATATGAGTGTCATCTGGTGAGGCAGAATTCAGCCTCAGTTTCTAGCATCTGGGTCAACCCAGCTTTTGATACAAGGCTAAGGGTGCAAAAGAATATAGTCTGCAGGTTTTCCCCCAAGCTTTCTAATGAACATGGGATTGAGCCAGTCAGTTTCCTTGAATTTGTACCCCCCCCCCCGTGGATTATATATGTTACATGAAAGAAGTGTTCCTCAAACTGGTACCCTCTGCCTGTTCCAACTGCTGTCTGTGTTCTCCAGGAAGGGAGTCCCAGAATATCTGGAGGACATCGGATTGGGGAGGCTGGCATGTGTCTTAGGGAAAAAACACCCAACTGGCAACTAAAGGGTGCTGCAAGAACCATCCCCAGGAACACAGATTTCAGGACCGTGGCTCTGAAAGGAGAAGAATATGGTGTCTCTGTCTGAAGAATTCTGATAACTATTCTATGCGCTAGAGGTGCCACTTGCCACCAGGAACCTCTTCCAGCCCTGGAGCAGACCACTCGGAACAGACTTTTAATACAGAAAGAAGGTTTGCTGCTCCAAGAGGAGGACAGAAATGCAGCAGGGCATGCCAAGCTCATTCGGAGTATGCCCAAAACAGTTCTTTAATGAAGTGTTTAGTATACTTTAATGAAGTGTTTACAGAAATACACACACATCCGCAGGCCTGTGTTACGTAGTATATTTGCATCTTTTAAAGGACTGTGCAAAATTCTTCAGAGATGCTGGCAGTGTTTTCAAGTAAGACCGAAGGCACAAGAGTAACCTGCCTGATGTAAATAACAACTAACTTAGCCGCCACCCACCCGCCAGTGTGGGACCTGTTGGATTTGTGAAGCTCTGTGAGAGGGTGTTGTGCTTACTGGTTGCTTGTATCTGTCTTGGAATCTTCTATTTGGCAGAACTTATTAATGGTTGTTGTATCAGTGAGATGTTTTTGTGTCTTGTTGGTGAGGTCCAGGACTGACATGGAGAAGCCGGTATTTCTTCCTTGTGGGCTTGGATCCTGGCTCAAAGAGCTCTCTTGCAGCAAAGGCCCCAGGTATCACTTGCCATATTTCCACAATTGGATATCAACCAGGATGTATTTTTCCCACACGTGACTGGCTCATTCTTAGGCAGAGAGATGAGGCTTCCTGAAATCGGCAGTCATGCTTTTCTTTTCAGGAGCAAAGGAAATCTTTGGTAAAACTGGTATATCGTTAACAAAAAACATGTAAGCTGTAAGGTAGTGTATAAAATTGTACTAGGCATTTGACATTCACAGTGCAGTGCTATATATGTTTATGTAGAAACAAGAACCACTCCCTTGTAAAGGAGCTTTCTCTCAGATAGAGGTGTAAGTGTCTGGCAATGTTAAAGCTGTGGGGAGAAAAATTCTGCTGCAGGGACATCAAAGGAGCACACGGTTCTGATGGGCCATGCTTTTCCTGACCAGTTTAGACAGGCAGATTTTATATAGTCACAAAATTAAGGACAAAACAGCACATTGGGCTTCAAGTAAAATATTGTGGAAATGTTGAACCTTGGATTGCTGTAGAATATTTATAGGAAGTAGTACACTCTTGTGCTGCAGGACTGGTTCATCATTTTTAATGCAGTGAGCTGGCTTCAGAATGACACATTTCGAATTAGTGAAATTTTAGCTTCCCACCATAATAATGTTTCAGGTGTTTCCCTCTACTTCCTCCTCAAACGTTCCTAGGCCTCTCTGCATTTCCAGTTGCAGAGAAGTGCCCTGTCCCCTTCATTGGAAATATAAATGTCTTGGGCATCTTTCTGAATTTAAAACAAACAAAAATAAAACTGGTCACAAGAGCTTCTGTGAGCAGCACTCTCCATCAGGTGCCTTTGGGTATGCATTTTTCCAGCCGGTCAGGTTTCTTTGTTCCATGATGTTCATTCTGCTGTGTTTTTGGATTCAGAACTGGCTCAGATCTGTTAAGTTTTTTGTTTCTGTCTCTACTTTGTTTCTTGATTGCTGGCTTGCAGGAATCTAGGAAACCATCTACTGTTGGCACACACTCAGTGTCACTGTGGCAGCCGTTAGACATAACAATTCAACTGTTTAATTAAGCAAGGATTGCACAGTCTTACAGTGCATGCTGACACAACATAATTTCATCCTAGTGTTTTGGGACCAGGAGTAATGTTGAATTTCTTCTGAGAGCTTTGCTGAACCCATGCTGTGCAGAAATAATTCCATGATTTTAGTACAGCTTTGGAGAACTGTAACACATCGGAAGTCAAAAATGTCCAGATAGGAATGGCCATCCAGATATTCTGAGCTGAAATCTCATATCAGCTTTGTTGACCAACCACTGGTAGGAGTTGGAGTCCCAGCATCAGCTGGAGGGCCACAAGGTACCCATCCTTTTCTTTCTGAGACACAATTGTGAAGCAGAGCAATGACAGCCAGTTAAGCAGTCAGACTTCAGGGTGGTTCAGGTGATGATGTACAAAACTTTCCTGTTTTGCTGACATTAAAATCAAAGGTAAACTGGTTCAGTGTGATGCTGTCACTTTTTTGGGGCGGTTGGGTAATCCAGTTAAACTAATCAGGAAGGACATGTGATGATTCCTTCAAAGTAGGCCAGCGAACTGACTCAAAAGTGAATCAAAGTGGCTGACATTTGGCACTGTTTTAGGGATGCATCTCTCTTAGGGCTTGCTAGTCCAGAAGGGAGTAAAATATCTGATGCCATGGTCTGTGCCATGCCAGTGTAATTCTTGAAATGGTGAGGGCTTATATTCCACAGGCATCTGCTGGACCAAGGTGATCTGATAGTATGCATACTAGGTTGACTTAATTCCATACCTGATAATTGATTGCCAAGCTGAATTCCTTGCGTATAAGGGCATGGCCTGTGGTCGCACACTGTTTGGCCACGCTGTTCACTGGGGAACTCAGCCTGATTCAGATAAAATTGCCAGAACACAATGGCAATTGTGCCCCATTCTCTCGCACTCAAATCACTTCTCTCACTTGCTAGTTATGTAAGCTGTTTGTGCCGGCTGCCTTAGAGGACAGCTCGTGTCAGTCATGTTGTTTCCTTTTGCTAAACTGGCACAAGCATTCCTTAAAGGGGTGGTGATGATCGCTTTCTTTGCATTGTGCTGGTCAGACAGTTTGTGTTGTTGGCTTTCCTTTGCCTGGTTATCTGGCATTCTTGTTGAAGATTTATGTCATGGTTTGAAGGAAGATTTAGGTTCTAAAAAGATACTGCTTTCTTTTTGTATTTTTGTTAATGGGGGGGCAGTAGCGGATAATGTTATTTCCCCTGAAAAGTTGCCCCTTTTATCTCTTGGGGGAATTCACTACAGTTCGTGTACACATAAACATCTGGGAGGGTGTTCTGACTTTGTGGATCATGAATGGGCATGCAATGGGTTTTTGAAATGGCTTGCTGACCTGTGGCCCAGAAGCTGAAGTCTAGAATAGTCTTGGTGTTGCGTTGGCTCTCCTAGACAACCCTCATGCAAAATAGCACAAAAAGTATGGTTAAGGGTGCCTCTCTCCCCTCCCCAGTTGTTATGGGTCCAATTTGTGTAAGCGGAACAATCCAGGTGGCTTAAGCAAGCGACCAAAATCGAGAGCTGGAGAAATATTTTAAATTCCCCAGCCCTTTGCATAACATTGTGGATCACCAAGGCAACCAAGAACCTGGCCCTTTTCCCTGTGTTTCCTGAATGAGGCTCTATAGTGGGAAAACAAAAAGGGATCTAGGAAGGATGCCATCCATCAGATGCTGGTGGAAGCAAAGTCCAGCTGGGGAAGTGGCCAGTTTGCATTAAAGGGTAGAGTGTTGGTTGTGGGCGCCTTTGAATTGGGCCTGGGCAAGCAGTACCTTGACCTTTCTACGTAGTAGGGGGCCATTCTTTTTCCCTGATGCTTTGTGTAAACGTCTCCGTTCTGGCATGTAAGTGAGTCTGAAACCCCCCCCCAGACTTACAAACATAATTACGTTGGCTCATGGTTGTTGTGTTCAGATTGTCTCTTGCACAGCTGCAGTTCTGAAAGTGATTGGAGCTTATGAATTTTCAGAATATCACTTAGATGTATGCAGAGATGTAGAGGCTGGGATCTCCCCTCCCAAAGTCTTCTGGCCCTAGGCAGCTTACTTCTCTTCTGAACACTCTTTCACATTTCAAAGTTAAAGTTCTTTGATTCCACCTCAGCTGTCATGGGTGCAACCTGTGGAATCTAGGGAGTTGTAGTTTGGTGAGACACTAGAGTTCTCTGGCTGAGGATTCTAAATGCTCTTCACAAAATTGCAAATCCTAGGATGGAATAGTGGCAGTTAAAAGTGGGATATGCTGCTGTAAATAGTTATGTAGTGTAGAAGGTCCCTGAGTAGTGGGAAGTGACTAGTTTCTGAGTGGGAGTTGATTTTTCAAAATGTTGCTGCCTCTCCCTCCTAACAGCTGTTTTTCTTCCCCGCTTTCTTCCAGGTCTTAGTGGTGCAATGGCTAGTATAAGCGTTCGCTCGAGTACCCCGGGCTCACCCACTCATGTGAGCAGTGGCTCCAACGGTAGCCGAAGGAGAAATGGACTCCATGACGTTGACTTGAACACTTTCATATCCGAAGAAATGGCACTCCACTTGGACAATGGTGGAACTAGAAAGCGTACCTCAGCCCAGTGCGGTGATGGCATTACGGACTCCCCAACCCATAAACGCAATCGTATGATCTAAATGGCAAAATCTTTTGATCTCCCCACCCCCTCCCCCCTCCCCCCGCCATGCTGCTTGAAAGCCACGTGATTCCTCAGCAGCCTGCTGGGAAAACAAACCTGAGGCTCTCTCTTCCCAAGTCATAAGAGAAAAAAAATCAATAATTGCCATAAAAGACAGCTTACATACTGACTGTAGATTCTTCTTGTAACTACAGCTTTCTTCAAATTAGATTCTTTAGCAGAGGACTTCCAATGTTGTGTAGTAGCTAGCAAGCTCATCGCAGGCAGAACATGCATCTGTTCCAAGGCTAAAGTGACCTTACTTGTACTCTTAAAGGGAAAAAAAAGGAAATATCAGACGTTTATTTGGTTATAGAAATGCTTTTTTGTCCTTTATTTCTTGCTGTGTTTGAATATTTGCTTCAACAGTATTGCCATTTTGACAACGGTGTCAAAAACATGACTTGGCATGTCAGAACCTGCAGGCTTCCTTTTGAATATATATACATACATATTTTCTCTTGAAAGCTCTACCGGGCACATGATTTTCTATATAGTAAGTGTGCAAGTTATTGGCCTGTACCCCTCTTCTGATTTTCAAAGCAATTGGCAGCAGCTGTGTGTAAAGAAGTTCGATGGTGGTGATGCAACAGATGCTAAATCGGTGCTGAAAGTTTCATCTCTCCCCTTCCTACCCGCAAGAATTTTTATTTGGAAGTTTTTCTTTTCAGTTGATAGTCAACCGTCATTTGAGTATTCTCTATTGTAAGTAAACACCAGAATTTTCCCACAAATTCCAGAGAGGCCTGTTTTGTAAGGATGGAACATTGGCTTAGATACGACAGGTACGTATTATACACTTCTAATGAAAAGCAAAAAATAAATAAATAAATTATTAGTGCAGAATGAGTGGAAGGTAAATGGGCGGGTAGAAGCAGTTTTTTTAAAATTTTAAAAAGAGAACATACTGTGTTTTTCATTGCAGTGGAGTATCATTTCTGAGGTGCTTAAAGAAACAGCCACACTGAGGCTTGTGTGGTGTGCTTTCTCTCATGATAAGGTTGAAATGTGAGGCATTTGAAGTCCCCTGAGTGAAACTGCCCATGCGTTCATGTCCAGTAGCTTCTGTGGAAGATGCCCCAGAGGCAGATTAATTCCTCCTCCTGCCCCCAAAGGCCGTGAGGCAAAGTGCATTCAGCCCTGGCTGGCTGCCTCTGGTGTGCTCTTGGTAAAAAAAGGTTTCTGAAGCTCCCTTTATTCTTCCAAAGTCAGAGGGCTGGCACCCCTATCAGCTTAAATAAGCCACAAAAATAATGCTTCCGGGAGGCTCAGAGGAGGCCAGGGCAGAAGGGCTAGTACACCTGCAGCAGGAGAGTCATGACAGTACCTGATTGCAGAAGGTCCCAGCCAAGTCTTCCCTTCATCTGATAGGAAGTAAAGAGTCTCCCAGTCCTTTTCCTGCTTCTTCAGATGGCTGAGGATTCTAGGTGGTTTTGCACGACCTGACCAGCAGGCCCTTCGGACTGAGCACTGCTTGGCTGGACTGGCTCAGCAATACTGGGATCTCAGTCCGGATCCTCTTTGGGCATCGTGACTCAGATTGCTCTCCCTCACCAACTGGCTTCCCCCTTTCACTTAATTGGGGCAGGGCAGTGGGGTAGCGGAGAGATGCATGTGTGCAGATTGCCTAAGCTGAAGTTGTACCATATTTGGGGTGGGGGAGAGTACAGAGGAGATCTGAGTGTTAGGAAGGCAAACTGTTGCTGGAGGAGGAGTTGGATGAGGGGTTCAAGCAGGTCCCCGTGTGGGTGGTGGTGTCCTGAGTTTGCTGCCCTGCAGCCTTGAAGTCTACAGCAAGCATAGAAATCCTTGTCATTGCCATTTGAGAAGTCTGACTTGAAGCGCAGGGATACTGATCTGCCTTGTGAGGCCACAACCATGCATTGCAAAAAGCAAGTTGCTCCCCCTGCCCCATTGGATTCATAGAGCTTTTTAAAGTTTTGCTAATAATAAGCTTTGGGGAATTTCTAAAAACAGCTCTTTGGTGCTGTGGCTAAACATTGAGCAGTTTGCGATAACTGTAAAACAAGCTCTACCTTGAGTTTCATCTTACATAGTCTCTGGCACATTTTCTAAAGATTTGACAGGGTAGGGCCAGGTAGATAACTACTAGTTAAAGTTCCATAAGGTATTGGTGTGACATTTGTAGTTCCTTTGCAGGCTTCCATCTCTCCAAAATTTGCACTTAAATCTGTTGTGTGCAGTACTGAGTAAGACCGTGGTGCACACATAAAGAGGTAAAAGGGGGCAGAAGGAACTTCAGGAGACCAGAAGGATGATGTCTTCATTGAGACCACCAAGTGGTGGGCAAAGCAGCTTGTATTTTCAGTAGCAATCAGCCTGGAATGAACAGAGTGTTGCACATTTTCTTCTTTTGCTGCTGTGTGCCCCAGCTCTTCACTGAAGTTAGTTCCTAGGTGTACAGAATGAGTAGGATATGATTTTCTTGGAACTTCACTAAAGACTCAGGAGGGGTTTTTTTGGATCTGTACTAGGTGGACTCCACTGTAGTTAAACGCGGCCTGGCCTGTAATGCTAGATGGAATGAGATAAGGTTACTTATGATCATTTTTGAAAGTAGCTCTTGATGTGTGGAGTTGTTCTCCCTCAGACCCTCCCAAATAGAATATAATAATTACTGTGTTCATTAATGGCTTTGAAGCTTTGCTTTCAGTCTGGCTTCCTCTGAACAATAAATTTGTCAAGCATTTTTATATTTTTGGTGCCATTTTTTTTTCTGTTTGTAAAGAGAAAATCAGGCTTTGATCTACACTCATAGCGTGTGTACGTGTGCTTGTAAGTCTTCAACAAATTTCATTTTACTGTTTTTTTTTATAAAAAAGAACAACAACCTGGTACATGCTGTCAAAAGTGATCAGCCTCCTGCCAAATCCATCTAGACCACATGACAGTGTCTTCTCGGAAATGGACACATAGCAGATTTCTGTAAAGCTCGGATGTGGAATATTTCCTTGGGTCACATGCTGGTTTTGACTTCTAGAAGAATAAACTCTACCTGTTGTAAAACCAGCGTGTTTAGTGCTTGGGTATGGTTTGGGGGTGAGTAGTACTCTGCAGTTTGGCTATGTTTTTTTGTTTTTTTAAAATCTGACTCAATTGAATGAAATGCCTTCTGTTGATCCTTGTCTCATCTCTTTCCCCCATGTAAACCAAACTTAACATGAATGTGGGGCAGATTTTTTACATAATAGTGTATCCTGCATTGAAGCTGAGCTTGGCTTGCATATTACTAAAATTCAATTTAAATATTAAAAACACTTGAGCTATAGTGAAGTAATGCAAAGCTGATTTCCCCCCCCCCTTCCTTTGTCTGAAACTGAACTCCTGCAATCCTCAAATGTGACTTACCCTGCTGGAGAAATAGATACCTTTTTAAATCCCCAATAAAATGAAATAAAACAAACCAGCCTCTTGCTTGCTTGTTTTAATTTTTTTTTCTCCCTACCTTGTCCTAGCTATCCTCCTGTCAGCAGAGAAGGGAGCAGGAAAGTGTGTGCAGATTCATACGAAAGCAAATGCCGTTCAATTAAAATCTCATGTTTGTAGATGATCCTGCTTCTAGGCCAACATTGAAGAAATAATTAGTGCCATGAAAATGTCTCAGCGTCGGGACATGATAGCACACTTGTATTCTAAGTAATGAGGCGTTGGCTTGTGTAGAATGGATGGCAAACGTGTGGGCCTGCTTGGACTCCTGTTCTCCCTCATCTTTGGCCAGAATGGCTAAAACTGATAGGAATTTGTAGAATCAGAGAGTGGGAAGAGGATCGTGGGGGCCATCTTGTCCAGCCCCCTTCTATGCAGGAATACACAACTAAAGAATGCCTGAAAGGTGGTCATCCGACCACTGTGACAGCCCATTCCACTGTTGGACAGTTCTTACCATCAGCGCGCACTTTGTAATGTTCAGGCGGAATCTCTCTTGTAATTTGAATCCCTTGGTTTGTGTCCTAGTCTCTGGAGCAACAGAAAAGAAGCTTGTGCCGTCTTGCCACGTGACATCCTTTAGCTATGTCACAGTGGCTATCATGTGGCTTCTTGGTCTTCTCTAGGCTGAACACTCTTAAGCCCAACAAGCCCACAAATTTTGTACCCACCTGGTTTAGAACATGAATATCCAAACTGTGTGTCGTTTTATTTGCAGCATTTTTACTCTGTTTCCCAATGGAAAAGGGCCCTTTTGAGAAACAGTCTCGGGATTACAATTTAAAAGACAACACAAAAGAGAAAATGATGGAGAAGGGAGCAAAGGCACTAGTTCTTTTTACCAGGTTCTTTCTGGTGGGGAAGATTTGGACGCAGCTTCTTGAAGGCAGCAGATTTTGTGTTGCCAGACCAAACTCCCTTTCTATGATTTCCCATTTCCGTAGGAGGTGGATGCTACTGCCACTTTTCAAAGCCATTGGTCCTTGGGGAGGTGGGTAGCCCTTTAGCTCCACACACACCAGCTGTTGCTTTGAACTGGGGCGGGGGCAATTGGATACCCTTTTCTTTAGCCAGTGTACGATGCCAGATTGGGCATCCCCATGCCACAAAACCCTTCCTGGGGGACCAGGGCTGGAATCCTTTCAGTGACTTAGGCAAGCACAAGTCTAAAATGTGCCTTTTCAGGAGTCACTGCAGGGATTAGTATTATTTTCCTCTCTGCAATGACTAAAGCTTCCCCTCTTCCCTGTTTCCCACTTCTACTGCAATGCCAAACGTGGTGGACAGGGCCAGCCCCTTGCAACATCCACGGAGAGCGTGTTCACACACCAACCCCACATACCTCCATTTTTCTCTGCAGTCACCCTCAAACTGGTGACAGGAAGTGACATGGTGTGGCTTCCTATCACCATTTTTGTGCGGGATCGCAGAAGGAAATGGTGGTCTTTGGGGGTAGTACAGAGTTGAGAAAGCCAGTGCAATGTGATAGTTTGAGTGTTGGGCTGCGAACCTGGAGAATGATGCCCTACTTGGCCACAGAAACCCACTGGGTGACCTTTGGACGTGTTCTCAGTCCCAGAAAATCCCATAGAATTGCCATAAATTGGAAACAACTTGAAGGCACACGGACCAGAGTTCAAGCGTGCCTGTGGGGATGGAGGGAAGGTATCTTGGGATGTTTTTATAAACTTGGGGAAGCTTACTGTATGGTTTTGGGTCAAAAATTGCCCGAAAATGGCACTGATTTTTTTTTTTTGAATGTTTGTGTGTGGGGGCTACGGAAAGTTGCTGGAAGGCTTCAGGGGATACAAAAGTGGTCCAAGAACTTTCCTGTGGTCTGTGGGTTGCACTATGCTCACCCTGTAATTGTATGTAACATGGAATCTTATGTCTGTATTGTTTTATCTCTCCCAAGAAGAGTTGTACTTCTGGATGTGCCGTCTTGTGGCAAAGCCATCAAAATGTACACACCGGTCAGAGTTGTCATAAAAGTCCCCCGTGCATGTTATTTCCTGAGCAAGGCACACTGACACCTTTCATAATGTTTGGAGTACCAGAGCCCCTGTTAGCTGTGCTGGCTGAGGCTAATAGGGAGTTGTAGTTCCAACTGTCTGGAAGGTGACATCTTTGCAATAAGGACTCTGCTTGGTTGGTTCACTGCAAAGTCTTGGTTCACTGGCCATGCGGGTAGTGTTTCAAATGGACCTGTGGTTTAAGCAGATGAAACATTTCTGCATTAAAATCAGAAATTAAGAGTTCGAAAACAACTTGGGAGACAAATCTTAAAAGATCACTGTTGTGTACTGGCTAGCTTCAAGTTCAGAGAACAAGCTTAGAGGATTCAAAAGCTTTATTCCGAAAAGCAAAGAACAGCACACCTTAGCAACTGCCAAGACTAAAGAATGATTGGTTTTGCAGTACTTTATAAGTTGTAACATTACAAATTAGTGTTCACAAGCATTCAGTTTGATAGCTCATCAAAACAGCTCTTTTCCCAGACTTTCATTCTGCCTGCCAGCTGCGTGATCTTACAGCTGTATCTGTTCATCATTATCAGGGGTAATTAAAATACTCTTCCCTCATTTCCCACCACACTGTTTTTCACTAGATCTCACAATTCCTTGACAATGCAATAAAGCTCATTTTCAAATATCAAAGCATTATGTGGTGTAACATAATGCAGGGAGAGCAAAGTTGATTTGACGATCTCAGATAAAGTTTGGCACACCATTTGGTCAACTTCCCCATATAGATCAGTGTCCACTTGTAAGGAAAGTGTTATTGATCAGTCCAATGGAGGGGAGGGGTGTTTATTGCAACAGTCATGATTGATATCTCCATTCAAAAATTCACTCATGCTAGACCTCTGGGAAGGCCCAACAACTTGAACTGGGATGAGAATTGGACCACTAAACTTGTTTCAGCACCAAGAAGAGGTGGGTTTAGGCAACTTTGCTGTCCAAATAATACATGGGGGTAGGGGGATTGTGTCTGCTAATCCCACTGCCCCATCACTCATATGCCAAGCTTCCACCATCTCCTTTTGAATACGAGAGGTCTGCATGTCTGCATCAGACTATAGTTACATCTAGTGTCTCTCATATTGACTCAACAGTGAATCCGCTCCAGGCTTCAGGCCCAAGCTCTAAAGAAGCATCTCTCCAAGGTGTTGAGTCTATTGTGAAGATATGGTCCCCGCACATGGACTAGCTCCTTTCAAATCTGTATGGAAACCTGGAGTGGATTCACAGCCCCACTGACCTGGGAGCCACCAGCTGCCAACATCTTGTGCCTCAAATGCACAGGTGGCAGGGCGGAGGGATACCCCATGCCGATGCAGAGCCAGAAATTGTCTCTGGTACAGTAAACTTGTTAAGGGGGTTGAGTGGGGATCAGTGATGTATTTACATCTTTTACTCCAAGTCTCAAGTCTGGAAGCCAACTTTATACCCCAGTCAAAATTCCAGAATTATTGGATGGAGTGAAATAAATTCAGTTTTAACAACTGGAGTAGAGTCGGCTCTCCCCGTTTGCAGTTTTGCTATCTGCAGCTTTGGAAGTGGGGAATAGGATTCTCTCTTACTCCCCATTACTGAAGATTTAAAAGCTTTAGAAGGAAGGGTCCTGCCTCCTCAAGCCCGTTGCCTAACACATTTGCTGTCCCCCTCTGAAAAATGCGCCCTGCACTCGGGGCGAGCCTTGTCTTTCGCTCTTGTAGAAGGCTCCTCCGATATGCAGCGGGGACAGGCTGCTGAGCAAACCTCAGGCCTGCCTCAAGCCCGTTGCCTAACCTGTTTGCTGTCCCCCTCTGAAAAATGTGCCCACACTTTGGGCTTGAGAGAGATTGCCATGCATGTGAGCAGTGGGCAAAAAAAAGTGGAGGCACTGTTCAAAGTTGTAAGGTTTCTGGATGAAGGCGTTATGTTAACCGGACCAAGGGCATCCAGTCAGTCATTAAAACTATACAAGTCTCGAGTTGAGTCGAGTCAGCGCATCGTTTGTGGCCGAGTTGGGTCTGAGTCAAGTTACTGAAGTGATTCAAGTGCAAGTGGAGTCCGAGTCTATCGACTCGAGTCTACGTAACCGGTGGGGATGCTCCAGTGATAAGACAACCCGCAAGATGCAAAGAATCCCCTTTCTGTTCCTAGGAGAGCAATTCGGCAGCCTGGTCAGGCCCTGGTCCCCACCGTCTCCCTGGGCAACGAGAGGGAGGCGGGTGTTAGCAATCCTCCTAGCGAACTTCCCACAGCTCATTGGCTCCAAGCATCGCTGCGGCAACAAGAGGACACTTGTGCTCGGCGACGGTTTCTATTGCCGTGTAGCCTCGGCCTGTGCTAGGGGACGTTGCCCATAGCAACGGGAGGACGCTGATCGGAGAGAGCAGCATCGTGTAGGCCTCGGGCTGAGCCGGAGGCTTTTCTGTCCAGAGGATCCCTTCCCAGGCAGCTTGTTGGGCGCCAGGGGGTGTGGCGCGGAGCCATGTCTCACCCGGCTGTGCTCCTGACCAAGGAGCCCGCTCCGCAGACCATCCCAGTCTCTGAGCTGCCAATGAAAGTTCATGAGCCGGCCCTCAATACCGGCCCCGATTCCTCCTCCGGCTTGGCCACGGCGGGTTTCCGCACGGCCAAATACTTGCCCGAGGAATGGCACCAGCACAACTACGTCCGGTACCACGAGGCCTTTGCCGACCGCGACCACTCCGAGCGGTGCCGCCACGAGTCCCAGAACTTGGCAGCCTACACGGCTGAGCTGGCGCAACGCACCCAGGAGGACTCCACGGCCAAGGTGTCCGAACGCCTGCAGGACATCCACTTCTGGAAATCCGAGCTCCAGCGGGAGATCAAAGACCTTACGGCCGAGACAGACCTGCTGGCGGCCCAAAAGCTCAGGCTGGAGCGGGCCCTGGATGCCACGGAGATCCCCTACAGCATTGCCACAGACAACCTGCAGTGTCGGGAACGGAGGCAGCCTCCCGATTTGGTGAGGGACCAGGTGGAGATCGAATTGCTCAAGGTGGGTGCATCTTGCTTGCTGTTCTTCTCACGTTCCTGAAGTCTCTTCATTCTTCTGTAAAACCCTTGCAATGTAGGTCAGCCTTGTATCCCTGCTGGGTAGGGGAGAGAGATGCTGGTGTTAGGCATTCAGAAGTGGGTTGAACAGAAAGTCCATGTGGGAAGGAGAGAAAGTTTCCTTAAGGAAAGCATGGATGGGGGTGAGGAGGGAAGAGATGGAGGTGTTCTGCCTGTGACAGATTCCCTCTTCTGGTTGGCCCCAGAAGTTCCAACCTTTGGGCTGCTTTTGCTCTCTACCTGTAATGCCCCTTTGTGGGCCCGGTTCCCAGATCTCAAGGTGAGACCTAGAACAGACAAATGGATGTGTTGATTATAGAGTTCAAGGTAGTCGTGTGAGACCTTATTAATTCTTAAATGAAGATCTCCGGATAGAGACCATTTCCGCACTAGACTGGCATAGTGAAATTATTCTACTTTCAACATCCTGTGGAATTCTGGGGTTTGCAGTTTCCTGTGGCCAACAAGCTGAGCATTCTAAAGGCCCCCCCCTAAGCTGCAACCCCTCGGATTCCATAGGATGTTGAATGTGGAATAATAGCACTATAACAGTCTAGTGTGGAAATGGCCAGAGATGCAGAAAACAAAAACAGCTAGAGATTTGTTCTTGTATAACAAATAAGCTGAATATTTAGCTTGATGCTAGCTCCGTGCACAGCGCACTGTAACACCTCACTTTAAAGCAAAGTAAGATTCCTCCCAGAGCTCTTTCCCTACTTTCTGCACCCATCAAATCCAGCTGCTCCCTCTCACTTACTGCCCATATCCTATTCCCAGCCCTATTCCCAATTGGCCTTGTCTCTAACTGTTCCTTTCAAGGCTGAATCCAGTCCTGTCTGCCCGTTCCCATCTCTATGTCCAACTGACTCGATCTAAATGCTTAACAGACAAGCCTTCATTTTTATTTTGTCGCCTTGTCCTGCCACCACCTTTCTGAAGGCTATGATCGGCTGGCGTCAGTCGGGGTTGCCATATTCCTCTCGTCACACCTCCTGTGACAGAAATGCTCAGCCCACAACCCACACGGGTCAGGATGATGGGTGTAATAATTCTTTGCTTGCGATGTCCATAAAGCTGTCTTGATTCTTCTCCATCAGTTATTCTAGACTGGCAGTCACGAGATGGGTGAGACAGATGCACAGGGCCTATGTGCAACCCCCTCTCTTTTGACCTGTGGACCTCTTCTTCCTTTCCCTCTTGCATACAATGCCCACTCATGCTTTCAAGGGTGTCTTGTCAGCCATGAGGACTAGAAACTTGCTTCTCTCCATTTTTTTAAAGCAAAAGAAGATTTTTATTATTATTTTAGGAAGCTGAATCTATATCAAAACTTGCATTTTTTGGGGACATGCACCCAGTCCTTATAAAGAGCATCCCACCATTCCAATGGGCAACCACTTCCTGCTACTAACATCTCTACCATTTTTGTCTAGGAAGCTGAGCTCATCAGAAATATCCAAGAGCTCCTGAAAAGAACTGTGAAGCAAGCTGTTAATCAGATTCAGTAAGATCCCTTTTCACCCTTCCTAAGCTGCCAGCACTTGGCACAACTCTGAACCTAATCCTGGCGTAAAACAGGACCAACTGATAGAAGCGAAAGGTGTCACTGCAGGAAGGCTCAAGGGACTGGATCTCTTGCAAATGGGATCGATATCAGCAGTCCTAGGGTGTTTTCTTGAGAGGGCAGGACGCAATCCCTTTGCTGAAGGCTAGAGAGGCTTGGCCCTGGTTCGGAGACCAACACGAAGACCTACTCCTAATCCAAATAGAAACAAAGTCAATTAAATAATGCAAAGGGTGCTTTGCACAGAAGCTGGCGGCAATGGGTATAAAAACAGTTATCATTGCTCCATATCCTAGTCTCTGGAGCAGCAGAAAACAGGCTTGCTCCACCCTCCATATGACATCCCTTAAAATATTTAAACACAGCTATCGTGTGACCCCTTAACCTTCTCTTCTCCAGGCTGATGCTACCCAGCTCCCTCAGCTGCTCCTCAGAGGGCTTCAGGGTTTCCAGCCCTTGGACCATTTTGGCCACCCTCTTGGGATGCCTTCTTCCAAGTCTGTGGTGCTATGAGGGGCCAGAAGGGCCGTTTCCAGAGCCAAGAGGTAGTAAAACTTGGTGGAGTGAAGATTATGGATGTGAGGTTATGGACAAAGAAAGAGGGGTGTCTTTCACGCCTCACAATTAGACCAGTGTGATTCCACTTTAGGTGCCATGGCTGCATTCTGAGAATCCCAGGAATTGACGTTCGGTGAGATGCTAGAGGAGCTCTCTCTAGCTGAGAATTCTAAGTGCCTGCCCCTAAACTGCAAATCCCAGCATTCCTTATGATGTTTCACTCAAACTCTGGGGGTGAGGTGGGCTGGGTGGGAGAAGAGGCAGCCTAGTTTAGGAGGGCACCTTTAAAAGGAGAAAAAAAGGCTTGTTTTTCTTTGCCACCAGGTGGTGGTATTGGCTAAGAAACTAGAAAACAGTCCAGAGCCACTCTGGAGAATCTTCATGGGGCAGGGAAGTCCTGCCTAAAATTATTATACCTACAGCTCAAAATGATTAATTTTTCCCCCGTCATAATATCTTGCAGAACCCATAGCAACCCCCTGTGGAACCCTAGGGTTCCGGAGAACCCTAGCTGAGAAACCCTGTAAGAGTGGATTTTACTCTTGGGAATTTGGTCTCCGCTCAGTGATAATATCAGAGATGCTCTTGGGTGTTATATTGTTCTTGTTGTGCACCTTCAAGTTGTTTGCAACTTAACGATACCCTGAGGTGACCATATCACAGGGTTTTCTTGGTAAGATTTGTTCAGAGAAGGTTTACCTTTGCCTTCCTCTGAGGCTGAGAGAGTGTGACTTGCACATGGATACCCAGTTGGTTTCCAGGGCTGAGCAGGGATTTGAACTCTGGTTTCCAGAGCTGTGGCTCAGTGTTCAAACCACGATACCGCACAGTGTGGCTCTCCGGTGTTACAATGCCCATGTTTAAAGGCTGACTTTCCTCTGTGCATCGCTTTAAATGCCCAGCAGGTGTCATGTGGAAACAGAAGGGAAAAAAATGCCCTCTTCCCTCCCAAGCTATTGCAAGACGCGAGGTTGGGGTCTCCTTGTCTGCTATCATGCAGCAAATCTCCCAGAAATGTGGAAAATGAAACGGCTTTGGTCAAAGGCTTAGAACCAGAAGTGATGTTGCATTATTTCTGGTTGGGCTAGGAATCCAGCTGTGGCCTCTGGGGAGGCGGGGGGGGGTTTCCATAGATCCCTCCCCACAAAGTTGTCTGCTATAAGTGCCTGAAGCTTTCTGGTTTTTTTCAGTGACTTCAAGCATTTTGAATTCTCTGGGAGAACTGGAATCCAAAGTCACAATCGTATTATAGAGATATTTGGCATTCTCCATGGAAAGTGACTCAGGGACTGGGTTTCAGGGACTGGCTTTTCAAAGTGCTGAACCTATTTTGCTCTTTCTACAACCAGTGCAGTGTAGAGGTTTGAATGTTCAGCTACAGATCTGGAGACTGAGGTTCGAATTCCCCACTCAGCCCTGGAAACCCATTGAGTGACCTTGGGCAAGGTGTACTCTCCAATACGATGGGGAGGAGACAGGACAGGGTCTTCTCGGCTGTGGCCCCCCACTTACGGAATGCCCTTCCTTGGGAGACTTGACCGGTGCCATCATTGAGGGTTTTTGTTTTTTTTTGGTGGTGCCAGGTCAAGACAGGGCTTTTTAAAAAGCTTTTGGGGCCGAATTTACTGTTAAGCATATACCTATTTTTAAAAACTCTTTCAGACTTTCAAAGCTGGTTTAATTTGTTTGAATAGTTCAGTATGTTTTTCTTAAAATCAAGTTCAAATCATTTATATTATTTGGAACTGTTTGCTTTGTTTTACTTGTTTGCCTCCCTGAGATCTCATCGTAAAAGGGCAGGATAAAAATATTTTCAATAAAGTAAACATTTTGATGGGTCAACAAATCCATCTAATTCTGAAGTGAAATGAAATATCTCTGAGAATCTAAACTAAAAAAAAAGTTGTTTTGGGGACGGCTGATTTAAAACCCTTTGGTCGGCCATCTCTTCCCTGTCAAATCCAAGCTCATGGCATGAATGGCTGTGCTTTGAAACAGGTCTTCTCTGAGTAAGATTTGTTGTGACTTTCACCTTCAGGTTGAATCGAGACCACAAGCAGATCTGCGAAATGGATTGGTCTGACAAAGTCGAGACGTACAACATTGACGAGAAATGCGGGAGGTACAATAACCAAAGCACCAACATCCAGTTCCACCCAAGCTCGTCCAAGTTTGAGGACAGGTGAGCGCTTCTGGATTACCTAGGCCTGCTGAAGGACGCCAGCAAAGGCGAGTGGGAATTTTCTTCTGAAACAGAGTGGGTGGAACAAGGTACCGTGTCCTCCATGTGCCTTCCCACGAATGCGAATGAAAGCATTAAAACACACTGACCGTTTTGTCCCTGACTTTGTTCCCTGCCTTGCGTGCCGCTTCTTGTGCTCCCGCTGCAGCGCTTCCACCCCGGAGACCTGGGCCAAGCACAGCCACGACAACATCTACCGGGCCGAACGGGAGAAACTGGCCTCCGTCAACCTCCGCGCCTTGATCGACAACATCCTCCATGACACGGCCGAGGACCTGCGCGTGCAGTGCGACGTGGTGAACGAGGCCTTCGCCAAGCGTTGCCAGGAGATGGATGACGCCAAGCACAAGCTGGAGCACCATTTGAAGAAGGTACGATGCTCGTTGGGTGCGACGCCCCATGCTGTGAAGTAGGAGCACCCTTGGGGTCTCCTCTTATGCTGAGAGTTAATGGCATCGGACTATGGCCATTTCCGCACGAGACTGTATAGCGCTTTGATTCCACTTTCAACATCCTCCGGAATCCTGGGGTTTGCAGTTCCGGGAGGGGCCGGCCGGCCCCTCCTGGAACTGCAAACCCCAGGATTCCAGAGGATGTTGAAAGTGGAATCAAAGCGCTATAGCAGTCTCGTGTGGAAATGGTGTATGATGGATGGATTGACTGGATTTATACCCTGCCTTTCTCCAAGGCAGCTTGCGGTGGTTCGAAAGAAGATCCCACCACTGAACACCTCTTATCATCAGGTTCTTCCTACTGTATATTTGGTCCTCCACATTTGTGAGTTTAACTTTTGCAAATTTGATTATTTGTGGATGTCTCTAACCCCTGCCCCCCTTATTTTTGGGGGGAATCTGC
This sequence comes from Iguana delicatissima, assembly GCA_948472985.1. Lineage (NCBI taxonomy): Eukaryota > Metazoa > Chordata > Lepidosauria > Squamata > Iguanidae > Iguana > Iguana delicatissima. The sequence continues at coordinate 2,073,313 of CAOKZL010000019.1, read as the reverse complement.
CCTCTCGATGCCTCTGATCAGGCTATGCAGCCCTTTAAAAACCTGCCTCTGGTCCTCCTCCTCCACCAGTTGCCACCTGGCCAGCCTAATTTCTCAGCACCACAAACCCCCTCACACCGGAGGAAGGAGGTGGGGAAGAGAGAGCAGAAGTGTAGGGCCACCATGCCAAACCACCCCCTTTCTCCTTCCTTTTCCTGACCTGATTTGGGCTCTTGGTGCCCACTCTCCCCTCCATGCTTCAGCCCTCTTCCTACAGTCGCACACTTTGATATTTGCGATTTTGGCACCTTTGTGAGGGTGCTGCACCCCTAATCCTAGCAAATGTGGAAGGCCAACCGTAGACGGAATCTCTTTGAGTTACTTTAAAAATAATCTAAATGCTAAAGTCTGCCAGCCTTTCATACCCAACTCACCTCAGAGCTCCCAAGAGAAGGTGGCAGCAGTAGAAGGCACGACGTGAGCCACCCCTTGAACTAACACAGTGGCAGCGAATGGCTTCCGGGTCGGTGGGGCAGTGAATCCGGTCTAAATTTTACAGTGGTAGGGGGATGGGGGGATAAGATTCAGGACCTTGGTAGCTCTGCGAGAGGCATTTTGCACTAGGCAATAATGCTTCCTTGAAGAAAGTAGTGAGAACTCCAGCTTGGACGTGTTGCTGGATGGTAGCTTTGCCCTGTTTGTGTGGGGGACAGTGAATCTGCGCTGAGTTTTAGTCCAAACGTTAAGAAGCTACCAAAGTGCTGAATCCTATCTCACCACAAAAGCTCCTGCATCTCCTTCGCAGTTTGAACCAAAACTCAGACCAGATTCACCTCCATTTGATGAGAGGTTCACCGAGCTGCCACTGTTTTGGAAAAATCACACCTCTTTATGCAAGGCGCGTTTCCAAGACTGATTCCAGGCTCAGACTGAAGGCTGCAGGATTAATTTAGACAAGATTAAACTGTTTCCAAACACGCTGAGTCGAGCCAAGAGTCTGCTAATGCTACTGCAATCAAGCATTTTTGTATTGTCTAAAGGTCCCAGTGGTGTTTTGCTGTCTGTTCCAGCCACAAAAGCAGAACAGAGTCTTGTTGCATCCTTGTTCATCTATTAATGTGTTCATTGATAAGAAATTATTTCTGTACTCCTCCTCTGCACAAAGGGCAGAGTGGGATGCTGAAGATCCTTGTGGTTCTGTCCAGTCTATGATGCCGTGATGACTGTTTCTTGAAAACAGTCTCACCATTTCATACCATGATCTTGCAAGTAGGGCCGTTTCCACACTAGACTGTTATAGCGCTATTATTCCACTTTCAACATCCTATGGAACCCTGGGGTTTGCAGTTTAGGGAGGGGCCTGAAAGGCCATCCTCAAAGGTCCCTCCCTAAACTACAGACCCCAGGGTTCCATAGGATGTTGAAAGTGGAATAATGGCACTGTAACAGTCTAGTGCAGAAACGGCCTCGAATGATTTGATGTACAAGAGATGATACAACCCTGTCCCTTTCTAAAAGAATTCTACGGTTTTTCTAATGCATTTCCCAACTCTTGATATGCTTCTTCAATAGACCCTGAAGGAGATCGGAGATCAGGAACACAACATTACTGCTCTCAAGCAAGCGATTAAAGACAAAGAGACGCCACTCAAAGTCGCCCAGACGAGACTTTACGACCGTTCTTTCAGGCCTAATGTTGATCTCTGCAGAGATGCGGCCCAGTTCAGGTAAACCTCATCAAAGCTGTTTCTGCACTGTCAGAGAAAGGAAAGGACCGTGCTCTTGGTCTTGGGGGGAGGATGGATCCAAATTGCAAACTAGGGGGTCAAATTGAGATCATCGAATCATAAAAATGTAGAATAGGAAGAAACCCCAGGGTCCATCCAGTCCAACCCCATTCTGCCATGCAGGAACACCCTCAAAGCACTTCCGACAGATGGCCATCCAGCCTCTGCTGAAAAACCTCCAAGGAAGGAGACTCCACTACACTCCGAGGCAGCGCATTCCACTGCCGGACAGCCCTGACCGTCAGGAAGTTCTTCCTGAGGCTCAGGTGGAATCTCCTTTCCTGCAGCTTGAATCTTTTGCTCCGTGACCTGGTCTCTGGAGCAGCAGAAAACAAGCCCGCTCCCTCCTCTACACGGCATCCCTTCAAATATTTAAACATGGCTATCATGTCTCCTCTCAACCTTCTCTTCTGCAGACTAAACATCCCCAGCTCTCTGAGTCTATCCTCACAGGGCATGTCTTCCAGGCCCCTCACCATTTTGGTCGCCCTCCTCTGGACTTGCTCCAGCTTGACCATGTCCTTCTTGAATTGGGGTGCCCAGAACTGGACACAGTATTCAAGATGAGGTCTAACCAAAGCTGAGTAGAGTGGTACCAGTACCTCCCTCGATCTAGACACCAGACTCCTGTTGATGCAGCTGAGAATTACATTGGCTTTCTTGGCTGCCGCATCACACTGCCGACTCATGTTCAGCTTGTGGTCTATGAAGACTCCTAGATCCCTTTCGCACGTACTGCTATCCAGCCACGTGTCCCCAGGGATCCTGTGCCACTGGTGAGATTTGATGAGATGCCTGAAGCCTTTGATAGTTGTCAATCACTGCTAGATGAAATAAAGTAATCAACACAAAAATTGGAATGTTGCTTATTGAAAGGAGCGACCTACATGTTGCATTACTCTAATCACCCAATAACTAATCAGATTTTTGTTCAGCCAGGCTTCCAACGTATGATTATAGGTGGCCTGTCTAATAGAACATGTTGTGTTCCTGATGAATATTTGAGTTTTGAATTATGTATTTTCTGATTTTTTTGCCTTGTAATGTATTTTATTTTAAATTTTGAACATACAGTATTACAACACATTGCATATTACAAGTTACAATTTTTTAATTATGTATTTTAACATTGTTTTAATTCCTTTGATAGTTTAAATATGCTTTAACTTTTGTATTCTATGAGTTTCAACTATTTTTTTTTAAATTGTAAGCTGCTTTGAGTCCCAACCTGGGAAAAAGCAGGATGATGATGATGATGGCCATTTCCGCACTAGGCTGTTATAGCGCTATTATTCCACTTTCAACATCCTATGGAATCCTGGGGTTTGCAGTTTAGGGAGGGGCCGGCTGGCCCCCTCCCTAAGCTGCAAACCCCAGGATTCCATAGGATGTTGAAAGTGGAATAACAGCACTATAAGAGTATAGTGTGGAAATGGCCTATGATGGTGACAACAACTGCTTTCGAATTTCAGTTAGCTTTTCTATTTGGCATGTCTCTGATGCGTGTGTGTATATGTTTGTGTGTCTGTGTGTGTGAGAGAGAATCTGTCTCTTTTTGTGCCCGGCAAATTGTGCCCGGCCAAGAAAAGCTCTAAGTGGTGTCTCAATTCCTCGTCTAAAAATTTCTTCAGTCTTGCCATTTAGTGGCCCCTCAGAAAAAGCTGCAGAGTGTCCATAAACGAAAAAGCAGTGGGCTTTTAACTCATAAAAACCATTTTCCAGCATTTTGAAATGTCTCTCACTTTTCTCTTGCGGAGTTTCTTGGACACCGCTCAGGTTTTATCTGATGCACAGCAGTCAAATGCAATCCAGTATCTAATTTACTTAGCAAATTATTATGCCAAAACGTACGGTGTAAGGTGAGAAGAACTAATTGGATTGGGGGTGTGATGAGAAGGAAGGGGGGAAGTCAACTTCCCAAATGGTTACTTTGCAAAGTTTTATATCTCCCGCTTTCTCTCTGTGGCTGGATATGTTTTTTTTTTAAGGATGTAGTATAGAAATGTGCAAAGTTTGGGTCCTTCTCCCCTTGATTGCTTCTAGAACTTAAAAATTATATTAGGAGTTGAAGGGGAAACTTGTCCACTTTTGGGTTCAAGGAAGGAGACAGAATGAATTGGAGGCTGCAATTTATTTAATGACACAACACCATCCAGATGTCGACATTCAGCTGAGCTGTTTGGCACTGAAGCAAACATATACTTAATATTTGCAGCAGTTTTGGAAAATCTACCTACCAACAGCATACAACAATGGCATGTAGGAAATTATAGGAGGATGCTGGAAGTATACTAGCCAATCATGAAACAGCAGTCATTAAACCATAATGGACAATTACCAAGGAAAAACTGTTCACGTTGAAACTTATGCTTAGATTCCAGACTGTTTTGGTTATTAGTAGAAAGTCCCGGTTAGCCAGTGGGAGGGCCAGAATGCTTTGCTAATGCTTGATCTGCTTTTCTGCAAGATTCCTAAGAACTTAGTAACTCTGCAGCTTCCAAATTTTTCTTTAATTCAGAATACTTTTCCTTTAGCATGGCTCTGCCTTACTTTGTCATTACAGGCAAGCGGTGCCCTTTCCTTCAAAGCTCCAGCCCCTGAAACATATTATTACCATGGAGTTTGACAGTCAAAAGTAGAGCCCCAAGGCTGTCCAGTGCCCAGCTTGTTGCTGATGCTCTGCTGATATCGGGGATGCCAGCAAGAAGCCAAGCAAGTTTTTGACCCTTTTCTGTGGAATTAATTGTGCATTCAGAGCAGTGTCAAAATGGAGCAGAGGCCTGGGAAAACTTGTGTGCTGTTCCAAAGTGTCGCACAACAGATGGCTTCAAAGTCACAACAGGCACCTAGAATGTATCTTTCCCCTGCCTCTAGTCAGTCCCCTGTTTCAAATGGATTTCTGCCATTACAACTGAAAGCTTATTAACTCTGGGTACCGCTGGTGCGGATGTAATGAGGCAGGCACTGATTGTTCTGCAAACATGCACGCGACGGGAAAACTGTCAGCGCCCAACACAAATTCCCTCACACGTTTGTACAAGCATATGAAAAGGAGAATCAAAACCTAGAAACTGCTAGATGCTTTCCCACTTCATTGTCTTCCGTGGCGTGCCATAAAATTAGAAATGTGAATGCAAGTAGATCTAAGAGGTACAAACCATTCCATGTTTTGGGCAATGGGCACAGGTAGGAATTCATTAGATACACCAGTGGTTCTCAACCTGTGGGTCCCCAGATGTTTTTGGACTTCAGCTCCCAGAAGCCCTGAGCATTGACCATAGTGGCTGGGGCTTCTGGGAGCTGAAGTCCACAAACATCTGGGGACCCACAGGTTGAGAACCACTGAGATACACCAATATGTCAGAATCTCTTTTGCCTCGTTTTACAGGAATTTCATTAGGTGAAATATTCCCAAAGAGAAACAGGCAAGTTCTATTCATAAAAGTCAAAGGAGAAAGATTTGGAGAAGGGGGAATACTTTAACCCAGCTCCCCGCAATTATCACAGCTTTTTGGTGACTGGACATGAAGAATTTAATCCACTATTTTAGTACGCAGAGTACACTTTTTGCCATTCGTCTTTCCAATACACAGGCTTCAGACCATCAAATTTTGCAGAACAAAAATATAGGCACAATATAGTGCCTAGCCTATAGGCCTACTAATAATTATAATAATAATGGAAATGTTACCTCTGAACCTCCAATGAACTGCATTCTCTCCCCTTCTTATCCAGACTGATCAGCGAAGTGGAGGAACTGACGGAATCCATTGAGGCTTTGAAGAAGAAACTCCTGGACTCGGAACAGGCCCTGAGGAACCTGGAAGACTCGCGGATGAATCTGGAAAAAGAGATTGCTGTCAAGGCTAACAGTATTTTCATCGATAGGCAGAAGTGCATGGCCCACCGTGCCCGATACCCAATGGTCCTTAAACTGGCCGGCTATCAGTAGGGACGTGACCTCGGCTGTAAGACTGCAGGCCGGTAACATTTAGTGTTAGAAACACTCCCCTTGTCTAGATTGGTGAAGAATGTGTTTATGTTGAAGGTAAGCTTCAGACTTTTCTCCCTTCCCTGTTTTTTCCTTCCTGTGAGTTGAAATAAAATGCAAAAAAAGTTGCCCAAAACTGTTTGATTTCATCTGTTGCTGGTTGTAACCTTTTATCTGGGAGAACTGAATTGTGCAAATCAGGGAGGGCAAAGTTTGGCCCATGGGACCCCTAAGTGTGTCCATCAACCCCCCCCCCCGATCACCAACCAAATGTAAAAATATTTTAGGGGCTGGTTTTCAGGCAATTTTTTGCACTCATAAATGCGGCGGTTCACTTGCAAGGTGCTAACCAGATGGGCCCTCGGTCTCATTCCAGACGGCTCTTCTGGGGCACTTCTTTGACCCCAGCCCACTGGTTGTTATGTTCAAGTGACATAGGTATATGTGGATTGTTGGTATGGTCACCTGTGGAATTTATGTCTGTTGCTTGGGGAGTAATTTTAGAAGAAGAATGAGACCTTAAAAAGTTGGAGATGTTATTATGAATGACCTTCATTCTAGGCAAAGCTGTCAACGTGAAAAGAGTGAGAACCAGAGAGAGATCAGAAACAGTGGAAACCAGTCGATATTGTCCCAGTCTCCCTCTTTCAACAACTGGCAAACTCTACTCCAAAACTTGTCCCATGCCCTGATGAGATGAAGTAGAATGGTAATGGAGCCTGGTGGTAAGCTATGGACACTTGGCTTGCCAATCTAAAATAGTTTATCAACATGGACTTCTAGCCCAAGAGGTTTCTGAACCTGTCATGTTCGCTGAAATCAACAAGAGGCTTCTGTTTGTGGTGAAGGAAAGGGCACACTTTGTGTGCTTCCATTCAGTGGAATGATGGGGCTCCCATATCAATGGGGCGGTTTCCTCCCAAGATTTGAAAGAGCCGTCCAAGGGGCTGGAAGTATTTTTGGGAACAGAGTTCAGCACCTGGGACAGCTCCTTTGGCTCATTTTGGACCGCAACAGATTCATGGCTAACCGTGTAGTGCGAGACACCCTGTTCCACTACATGGCTTCTCTGTTAGTGAGGGGATACGTCCGCTCCAGGTTTCAGTCGGAACTTTGGGGGAGCTGTCCAAGGTCCTGAACCCTGTCCTTCCCCCCCCCCCAGATAGGTTTGGCACCTTAGACAGGTCCTTTAAAGTTAAGAAAAAATCCTGAAGGTCGACGGACTTTTGAAGCATAAAATACATTAAGCAGAATATAAATATGATTATTACGGTATTACGTATTATATGTTTGTGTAAATAGAAATGGGGGGGTCCCTCAATTAGGAGGTGATATTTGAGAAACGTGAAGACATCACAGATTGGGAATTAGAGGAGGTTAAAGAAGTTTTGTTGTGGTATAGGGAGAATTTTAAAAGGAAGATCTTTTTTCTAATTAAGAAGTGTGGAATTGATGTATATTCTCTCGTATGTTTGGAAAACTTTATGTAATTTAAATTTTCTTAAATGGAAATGTTATGTCAAGACGGTATAAATTTCAAATAATGTTTTGGAGGGATGTAATTTTAAGGAATGGTGTTTTTTAAATAAAAAAAAATAAAAAAAATAAAGTTAAGAAAAAAATCCCTGAGCAGGTTATCACTGGTGTGATGGGAATCACAAATTGTGATTGCTTTCACCTTATTTGTTTATTGAATATATACCCCACCTTTCATCCAAAATGGAAATCAAGGCAGCTTACAATAAAGCTAAAACATTAATTTACAAAAGTTAAAAAAGAATTAAGTAACGATATTAGAGAGCCAGCATGAAGTTCTGGTTTGAGTCTTGGACTACAACCCCTGAGACCAGGGTTCAGTTCCCTGCTTGGGCGTGGAAACCCACTGGTGGACCTTGGGTGTGTCACACACTCTCAGCCCCAGAAAAAAGAACTGTGACAGGGTCATCTGAGGGTCACCATAAGTTGGAGAGGACAATGAAAGCAACATTATTTTAAAAAGATAAAAAACAGTTAAAAACAGGTAAAACATATTTTAAACATAGTTTCAATAAAAAGATGGGGAAAATTCAGCGTACCACTTTACAGGCCTTCAGATCGCCTGTTGGTCTTTGGCGACCCCATGCATTTCACAGGTGAGGGACGCTCAGAGATGATTTTTCCAGTTCTTTCCTCCTACACTAATGGCTCCGAGGTTAAAACTCAAAGGACTGCCTGAGCAAAAATGTCTTTACTTGCTTGGTAAATATTTGTAAGCAAGTCATTATTGAGAAATGGAATATACACTTGGCAAAGTGGAGATAAAAAGGGACACAAGCAGAGCAAAAGATCGTAAATAACAGATATGGGCAACGTGATTATTTTTTAATCAAAAGGCTAGACTCAGAAAGAACCGGACCGGACGTGGTGGCTCTTAATTCTTTTTTCAGCAGCCGCCCCGCCATGAGTTCATCACAAACTCTTTGCAACTCCCAGACATTTTCTTACTTGCTTGCAACCTGGGAACAAGGAAGCACAGCCCCTGTTTTATGTTCCCACATTTCGAGTGTGATCTGAAGGCAATTATGTCAATTAAATCCTGAAATTCCATTGAAGCCATTTTTCTGGTTTAATTGTCCCATAGCCTACAGGGAGATTAAAGTGCTCACGAACTCTTATGTTTTCCTTTCTTTTTTTAAAAAAATGCCAAGCAATTGCAGAGGAGATTCTTAGTTGTGTTGACCCTTGATAGATAAGATGGCATTCGAAAGGATCTGTCTGCGGAAACAGCATGAATCATCACTCCAAGAAATAAATGTAATTAGACCTGTTTTTAAAACGCCATGTAATTATAGGCTGGCTGCATAAAATTGCCTGATTGCTTGGCTCAGTAGTTGCAAGCTGGTGCCCTCCGGAGGTTTTGGGAGTCAGCTCCCATATCCACCTCCTCTTTCATCCTCCTCCTTCTAAATGTGAAAGACAGAAAGTGATACGCAGGGTGATCCCGTAGGTGCGTCCTTAGAGGTTCTTCCTGCTCGGTGGGGGTGGCTGGTGGACCCCATGTCAGTGGGGTAGCGAATCCACTCCAGGTTTTCTTTTTGTCTCAACTTCTTCCTGTCTCAAATTTGAAGGAGTTAAAGGAGTTCTTGGTTGTGCTGAACCATTATTGTTATTGTTGTTGTTGTTGTTATTTTCACAACAGTAATCAAAAATATCTTTTTATTTCTTTTTCCCATTCCTTCCCTGACTTCCTTTATACATATTTCACTTTAGGTTCACTGTATACAAATAATTTCATCTTTTCTCCTCTCCACGTAATTCGTTACTCCACTGCTTATTTCCAATTATTACCACATTTCTAAGAATAACAAGCTTAGAATCTTTTGTATCAGGAAAGGAAAATATTCAGAAGAGCCTAATATAAATTTACCACCCTATCTCCTTTTGCTAAATTCTATAATATTTCCCTTCCTCTTGCAACTTATGGGGTGATATGTCTCTTAGTAATGTTGCTAAGTTATTCCATTTCCATCATGTTGAAGATTTTTAGTAGCCCGTCTTCTATCATTGGGATATCTTTCTCTCTCCATTTTTCGGCATGCGTTGGTCTTATTGCCAAAATCATATATAAAATTAACTTAAATCTGTTCTCTTTTTCTCTTTCTTGTTCAATCACATTCAGTAGATACATCTCATATTTAATCTCCAAAATTTTGCATGTTGCATTGCGTAGAATGTATTTTGGAGCAGCTCTCCAAGGTGCTGAATGCCAGCCCCGGAATAGGTTCAGCACCCCGGAGAGCTTCTGTGAACTTGATGTGGATTCCCCATCCTGCTGACATGGGTGCCACCAGCTGCCTCTGGTCCTATTGAGTTCGGTGGGATTTCCTCTCAGATCAATGTGCAGGATTTTAGATCAAATGTTAAAAGGCCTCTCCACGGTTCTGAGCCTATTTTGGAGTTCACATTTGGCACCTTGGATAGCAAACCTCAAGCAAGTAGATAAACAGTGTTTTAAAATCCTGCTTTAAATGGAACAAAACCAGTTAGAACTGGGAAGGGACACAGCACTGTTGGGGGATGCTGCACAAAGCAGTGGTGCCGTCAGAAGTGCATTGTGCAAAGGGACACAGCCGGTCTAGGGCATGCTCATCACTTGGAATAGTGGCACAGAATGGCTCCGTTGTGTTGACATTCAAATATTATTCTTTCAAGCAGCACCCTCGGTCTTCGCCTAATAGATTTTACTGTTCTGAAAGCACAGGACAACTAGGAGCCAAAGGAACCCAACGATAATGTGCATTCTGCTAGTACCTGCTGGACTTCTGTGATCTGTGATCTACCCTACTGAATTAAGAGGGGTTCTCCTTTGGTGGGATGCCAGACACGGAGACTCTAGATTCATGCCCTATGAGGAGTAGCTTAGGGATCTGGGTATGTTTAGCCTGTAGAAGAGAAGGTTAAGAGGGGACATGATAGCCATGTTTAAATATTTGAAGAGATGTCATGTCAAGGAGGGAGCAAGCTTGTTTTCTTCTGCTCCAGAGATTAGGACATGGAGCAATGGATTCAAACTGCAGGAAAAGAGATTTGACCTGAACCTCAGGAAGAACTTCCTGATGGTAAGAGCCATTTGACTGTGGAATACATGGCCTGGGAGTGTGGTGGAGTCATCTTCTTTGGAGGCTGGATGGCCATTTGTTGAGGTTGCTTTGAGTGTGTGTTCCTGCATGGCAGAAGGGGGTGGGACTGAATGGCCATTGTGGTCCCTTCCCACTGTATGATTCTGTGATTCTAAATACCTCAAGGGCTGTCCTAGAGAGGAGGAAGCAGGCCTGTTCTCTGCTGCCCCAGAGGGTAGGACCATGTCTAATGGGTTTAAGCTGCAGGAGGGTAAATTTCAAATGAACATTGGAAAGAACTTGACAGTCAGAGTGGTTTGGCAGTGAAACCATTTGCCTTGAGAGGTGGTGGGGTCTCCTTCTTTGGCCACCCTCAAAATGAGGCTGGAAAGCTACCAGCTGGAGATCCTGCATTGTGCAGGGCATTGGACTGGATGGCCCATAGAGCTCCTTCCAACTCTATGGTTCTATGAGTCTAGGGACGGTGGGAACCACTGTCCAAAAAACCCCAGAGGCTCACAGTCCCGTGCACCTCCTCCTGAGAGCAGCAAGGGCAATACTTCCTGCCACCCTTCCAGAGCAATCAGACCCAAACCCAATCTGGGAGCGATTCTGGCAAAGATCTGGATGTTAAAAACACCCGTCGGATCTTGAGTCAGGGAGACCGGCCCTGCTGGCAAGGAAATAAAGCAAAGGCTGAACTCTCCAGCTCCTGATGAACAAGAAACCCATTTCCACACACTAATGAGCTTCACGCAGCCCTTGCTGAATCCAGGCAATCAGCTCCAGTGCCAGCCTGATGCGAAGAGAGCATGATTTCCACCATAAAACGGGTAAATTCTATTTGATCATTCCGCTGTTGATGTGTACTGCTGTTTCTATAGTAACCCATAAAAGCATCTCTCTAGCATCTCTGTTCGGCTCACTCATATTCTCTGTCTGATTTTGGTGAACTGTTCTATTTTTTTTTTTTTTTGTCACTTGATTTACCCCAAACCACCTGTTTTTAAAGCCCTTCCAATGTGGCGGTGAAACACTGGTGCTCATCACAAGGGTTCCCAAAGCTATTTCCCCAAGGAGAGTCCTGCAAATGCACACAGCTATGTGGATGATGCACAACCAACAACCCAGTTTTCATCTCTAGAAGAAGGTCTTTTGTAAACCCAATGGCTCTTGATTGCCCATTGCAGCTTGAGACACTACATGAGGCTTTTGCAATCTAGCTGATTCGAGGTGGCTTACAAAAGTTAAAACAGATACAGCTAAAATATGTACATCTTACCAAAGCTAACAATGCAATTAAACTAGCAGTAACGTTAAAAGCAGTTAAATGCATAAATATTTTACTTAATAAGTTTCTAGTCTGTTTAAATGATTTCTTATGATGATATAGCTATATATTCATATTTAAAATTGGTTAGATTGCTTTTCTTGCATGATCCCTGAGACTTTCTTTGCAGTTCCTGGCTGTGTTTGATCCTCTCTTTGGCCATTTTTAAAAATGCATTGATGTATTTGTTAGGTCATGAAGAGCCAGGTTATCTCTCGGTGGTACGGCACTGACACTATGCTCATGTAATTATTCGTCTGGTCTTCTTGGCACTGGTTGTGACAAATCGTTTGTCAGCAAATGGGGTGTGTGTGTGTGCATTTTGAGACAGCGATGTCTGCTGCAGGCACAGTTCGTGGCAGGGGGAGGAAGCGGCGCAGACGAAAATTGAAATAAATTGAAAGAAGGTCAGAGAAAAGGAATGATTTATACTGGTACCATAAACAGGGATTAACCCTGGTAAATAAGGTGGCTTGAATTGTGTGTCATAGCCTCAGTACACCAAGATGCTTAATGCATGCAGTTTGTGGCTTCGGCTGTTTTCTTTAATGTGACTTTCACATGATGGATTGTTCTTGGTCTGACATGGTCTGGCTTTGCCTTTTGTCCTTAATCCTTTCCCCCTTCGGTTCCTCTTAATTTTGCCATCTTCTTTCCTTTCTCTTTCTCTTTGTGGCCAGACTTTTGGGAATTGACCTTACCTCTCTAATTCCATGATTTCACTTTATTCCTCAAGGTCAAACTAGACTATTATCTATCTATCTATCTATCTATCTATCTATCTATCTATCTATCTATCTATCTATCTTTGCAAAAGAGTTGCTCCTAAATGTTGAAAGATGTCTCTTTGTGACAGCACATGCTTTGCATCTGTTCTGTATCTTGCTTTTCATGTACTCAGCTCTGGGTTTGGCCATTCAAAGGGAACCACAGGGTTAATTGGTAGGTCTGATAACTGAGGCAGATATCTCTGAGGAAATCTCATTATGGGAGGAAAAAAATAATGCTCTCATATTTCCCTGCCTTGTAACAATACCCTTGGGGTGTTAATTTACACTTGGAAAGCAACCTAATTACACCTTTGTTTGAAGGGAAAGGAATTAGTCACGAGCTATTATTAATTACCAGGGGCGAATTGCTTGCAATAAGTTATTTCTTACTTGTAACTAGTTCTTTTTAACTAGCTATGTCCGAGATCTATATAACGATGCCCTGTCCCTGGAAATGAGCTGGTCTTTAGGGAGTTATTCTCTTTATGGGTTTGTATTTAGACTCTTTTAAGAGCTATTTCGTTAATGGTATAATTAGCTCTCTAGCGATGGTTTGTGGATTTTGTTTGGTTGCTTTACAGACGCACCAGTTTGTTTTAAAGAAACAGGATGCACTCTCTAATTAATATCGCTGCTGGTGGGGTAATGAGATTTGTTGCAAAGAAGGGAAAATCATTCAGCGTTAATGGGACAGCATGCATAGTTAACGTTGATCAGAAAGCTGGAATTACCACAGATCAAACCACAGATATTCTGTAACCTCTTCAGGCAAATTGGGTTAAATTCACAAATGTGCTAATTACTGAAGTCATCACCGGATGTTGACTGAAAGTCATAAAAATCAGAACTAATTTTAAAAACCCATTGGCATGATTTGTAATATAAAACAGGGATGCACAACTGTCAGAGACTGGGGGGGCATTAGCACCCCAATATATTTTGTGGGGCTGCACCCCAATGCAAAAGATACCGTTTTTTGAACTTGAATTATTCCCTCCATATTCTCTATGCTTTGGCCCACAAACATTATACACCTCAAAGGTGATGTGGAATAGGAATAGGATAATAGGAAGTGATGTGGAAGTCACTTCCTGTTTACTTCATTTTTTTTTAAAGCCTGAAATGGTACGGGAATGTGGCAAAAATACCTCCTACGTTTTGAGGAGTGATAGTTCATGATGACTGAGGGGTTGGGTAAGTCACAAAAATGGCCCTAAGAAGCTACACTCCTCCCATCCATTCTATAAAACATTAAGATAGGACTGCTGGAGTTTTAATTCAATCGTACTTTGCATTGCATTGTTGTGTTGCTTTTCCTGCACAAGGCAGAAGGTAAGAATGGATAGGCCTTTTGGTCTTTTCCAGATCTCCAAATCCCCCCTTTGATTTTTAACACCCATGCATAAGGAATTAAATGTTCAGCTTGTCAGTCTCCTTCTGTGGTGCCCAGAACTGAATTCTATGATTGTAACCGGACACAGAATTCCAGGTGAGGTTTGACCACAGCCAAATAGAGTGGCATCATCACTTCCCTTGGTCTGGACAAAAATAACTTTTTGGCTACTTGGCCCCGTAACATTTGTGTGCTGTGTGCTGCTCTGCCTAGGCGGCGAAATGTCTCGGGCCAGCCCCGTGCAGGAGCAGCTCTCAACCGACACTTTCTGCAAAGAGTTTGAAAGACACACTTTCTTTGAGAAAGCAAAGCTGGAAAAGATTGTTGACAGACAAGGGAATGGATGTTCCTGCTGCTGCCCTGTAATTATCCGGTTGCAAAATAGAGACTCTGAAAGCGTCTTCTCAAGGAAATGGAAAACACAAACAGGAAACGCTCCTGGAGAACTTGCAAGAGAAGAGATCCTTGGCATTTGTCATCTGCAAAATGTGCCAGATTTTAATGGACCATGGAATGGAGATGGGCAGGGGTTGGGGGCTTGGTCTCCCCGGGACTTGGCTGTTAGGGCTGACTTTGCCCAAAACGATCTGGCAAAATTGGACCACCAAGACTCTTAGGTTGCTGAGCTTCTACTGCCATTGTCCATCAGAAATGCACTAAACAATCAAGAATGGGGAAAATGTCCTATGGATTAAAAAAATACATATATATGACATTTCCCTCCATGCTGAAGTATTTCCAGGGAACTCCCAGCACTTGCAAAGGATTGTTATTCCCGTTCATCAGATCAGTGTAAATTAAACCAGTATTTCCCAAAATGTACCTTCAGGACAGAAAAAACAAACAAACACAGGGACTTTTTGGTTTTTCCAGTCTGTCTGGATGGCCTAAGTCCACCAATCTACATGTCCAGAGTATGTCCAGAGGAGGGCAACCAAAATGGTGTAGGGTCTGGAAGCCATGAAGTCCTATGAGGAGCAGCTCAGGGAGCTGGGTGTGTTTAGTCTGCAGAAGAGAAGGTTAAGAGGGGACATGCTAGCCATGTTTAAATATTTGAAGGGGTGTCATGTTGAGGAGGGAGCGGGCTTGTTTTCTGCTGCTCTGGAGACTAGGACAAGGAGCAGTGGATTCAAACTACAGGAAAGGAGATTCCACCTGAACATCAGGAAGAACTTCTTGATGGTCAGAGCTGTTTGGCAGTGGAATCTGCTGCCTGGGATTGTGGTGGAGTCTCTTTCTTTGGAGGTTTTTAAACAGAGGCTGGGTGGCCATCTGTTGGGAGTGCTGATGGAAGTTCCTGAATGGCAAGGGGTTGGACTGGATGGCCCCTGGGGTCTCTTCCAACTCTATGATTCTATGATTCTGCATGGATCTAGAAAAGGTAAGAGATGAAAGTTACAGGGTTATCTGTCTGCCTGTTGCTCACTATTCTCCACTGGTTGCTGTAGGATGAGGACATGATAATTCTAGTGGGTTTTAATTTGGCATGGCCAGTTGAGCCACGTCCAAGAAAGACACAGATTGGCCGGGTTAGAATTCTAATAAAGCAATCCATTCGGAGGCATTAATTGCCCAATCTTAACGCAAAGCCCAAATGCCCTTCAGCTACATAACAGTTAAGCATCCTCCAAACTTGAGGAAGCAGAAACTCTACAGAATGTTGAGCTGGGCAGAGATTAGGGGAAGAACAGGCTGTGACAGACGGGGGAAAGGTTGGGCCGATACTACTGGGAGATTTCTGTTACTGGGAAATGGCTGTGCAGAGCGGAGACTTAAGAGCTAAGAGCAGAGGTGAGCAATCGTGCCTGTTCTCTTCCTTAAACAAGCTCAGCTCACAGTCTGAGTAAAATCAGCTTGCCAGGTCAGGATGAACTCAGATAAGGCTTTTAAGATGTCCATGTTCTGTTCTGCCTTGTTTTCCTCTTCCTTCTAAGCTGACACCATGTCTCAGGCATCCTTTCTGAAATGGAAGTCTTTGGAATCAGTGGCTGGCAACCCTTGTGTTGGTTGAGGTGGGACACCCGTTTGAACTTTAAAGGAGCTAACCAAATGCTGAATAGGGTTGGACAGCAGTCCCACCACCAATATACCCAGTATAGGCAGTGGTGACAAATCTAAGCTGTGCCTTTTAGTTCAGACTTTAAAGGAAATATCCAAGCAACTATTAAACCTCAGCACCTGGAGAGCTCCTTTCCAGCATAGTCTAACACCTGGAGTGGATTCATTGCCCACTGACATGAAAGCTACCGGTTGCCACTATCTGAAGCGAGGGTGGCTATCTGAAGCTAGGGTGGTCCATATTTGAGTTGGAGGTAGTCCTGTTGGCCCATTATGGGGAAAAAAATCCCAACGTCTGGGTAACAGCTGGGGATCAACAAAGCTTAGCTCCCCTTGATAGCCAACCAATATTTATTCTTGAAAGAATCTCTTAGTGGGGCAGGATGCTGAGCTGGAGGCCCAACAGAGTCATGGGTTGTGTGTGTGAATACTTAGCTTCCTCCATATTTAAGAAGAAGGATGGAAACTCATACCTGCTGCATTCAAATGCTCAAGTAGCAAGATATCATGTGGTTCTTCCAGGGAGTCCATTAACTATCTGAGCTCCATCCTGCATAATCCTGGGATTTGTAATTTGAGAAGGTCCTTGGAATTCTTTACAAGGGAGTTCCTGTCTCACAGTTCTCAGCCTTTGGTCTTCCTGATGTTTTGGAAAACAGTTCTCAGAACCCTAGCTATTGGCTGTGCTGGCTAGGAGTCCTGGAGACTGAAGACTAAAACATTTGGAGGACCAAAAATGGAGAACTGCTACTTTCCTTTACTTCCCTCCCACAAAGTCCAGCTCCCAATGTACCCAAAGAAGAAGACTCTTAGCCAACAACAACAACAACTTGAAGTGTGTGCATAAATCTGCATCCATAACTCTGTCTCTGAATTAAATAAGAACTTGGTGCACCAGAAAATACCCGTAGATATGCAACTCTTCCTTAGGTGAACTTACATCTGTGCAAAGACACTAACTGGATTCTGGCCTCTCTGATTCCATGAAATGTCCTCTTGTTATGGACATGGGTATGTGTTGCAGGAGTTGACAGGGGAATGCACACCAGAGCTCCAGGGAAGGGGCTGCATTTCCTGTGATAGTCGCATTGTGCTGACAGACCTTGGAAAGATTGACTCTTTCTGCTCTGAGTAAACAAGGCCTAATGATTTCTCTTGGACTGTAGCAACTGGCTTGGTTGGCAGGAGGGGCAAATCACCCATAAATGCAAACAGCGCCTTTCCAGTCCTGCAAGCTGGATCATCCTGAGTCCTGATGCTGCAGCATTTTTGCAAGTGGGACCTGCAGACGTTGGCAAGTGAATCACCGTCTGCTTTATTAATTGCCTCCCTTCAACGCTGTTCTTTTCTGATTGTTCTGCTTCGTCTCGACTCTTTCATGGAACATGGGATTTGATCCAATTAAGAGGTTGGCCTGGCAGTTGCCGAACAACAAAATGCACGGAGAGGGTGTGCAAAAGGTCAACGTGAATTGCAGCAATGAGATTAGGAAAAGAAAGTGGGGAAAAAGAGATGGAGAGGAAGAGAGGATAGCAGGAAGCAGGGATGGCTGGTTTCTGCTTAATTTAATGGAACCGTCTCTCCGGGGAAGACAGAGTCAACAAATGTAGCAGCCAGTGTTTAGTATTCAGCCTGGGCTCTGATAGATCCAGATAACCTTTTCCAACATATAAGCTGATTTAAATGTCGCCCTTGTCACTCGGGAGGTTTCTTGCATCTGAATTCCTGCACACACACATGCACTACACTGATTCATTTTTCAACCCTTTCCTCAACTTCCAACGGGGAGTGCCATGTCTGGATTGAGAAACCTTGTGTGGATTCACCGCACCATTTTGCACAGAGAAGATTGCATGTTCAAGCTTCAGCACCGACAGCTTTTGAAAGGAAAGGAAGTCACAAGTGCTGAGAAAGAGCTATTTCAGCCTGAGGTTCCAGCCCAGAGCATGGAAGCACTTATATTATATTACCAATGGGGAATTTTGAAAAAAGTCTTTAAGGTTCATGAATGGAGTCTGACAGTAGAGTGAACTCGGCAGTTTATTTATGGATGCAACCCTAGTGAAACGTGTGATGAAAGGAACATTTGTTTAAAATGGATGCCCCTCTTTTCTTAAATTCTACTTCTTGTGCTATTTAACCTTAATCCTCTGGGAATATGTGGTACCTTGCAATATTCTATCAATGTAATTGTGTGAAAGTCATACCTGATAAACTGTTTCCTAAAGGGGTTTTAAAGCCTCCCATGAATGGGAACAAGGAGAAGACTGCCTGTGGAATAAGGACTAATTTTATTGTAACCTTTAAAATATTTTCCCCAATTTCTCCCTTCCCCAAAGGTCAGAAAGGAATTGATCCAGAGATGGGAGTAGCAAATTTATGTGGAGAAACAGGTTGACTTAATTGTTAATTTGTCTGGATATCAACTGGAAGGTTTTAGGATAAGGTCTGTCCTTTATTCCTATTTCAGGATAAAATGGGCTGTAATGTCGCCCCAAAATGCGTCTAGCACTTTGGACAGTTCCTTGAAAGGGTAGATTCCTCACCCCATGAACCAGCTCTTATAAGCTGAAATAAGTTGTAAATGTCAAAGCAGGAGGGAATGGACTGCCATATAAAGTGACAACTGGATTAAAAGCAAATTAAAAATAAGATACAAACCGAGGGTGGAAAAGGGACAAGCGCAGCCTTGCAACTTGCAAGTCACTTTTTCAGCAGCTAGCGGGTGGCTGGAAATTTCCTTGAGCGGAAAGATCTTCACTTGGTTTGTTCTTTAAAGCCCAGGTTAGTTTTGCCATTTGGAATAGTTCGGCAACCTTAATAGTCCAATCTTCTGTCTCAGGGGCTGCAGTCCATTTCCAGGTTGGAGCAAATAATATTCTTGCCGTTCTTATCAAATAATGAAGAAGCACTTCATAACTTACTATCCAAATCCTTCTCCACAATACTGAGCAGAAATATTTCTGCTGTCATTCCAAGACCTGCCTTTAATTTTTTTTTGAATTAGCATATAAATCTTAGACCAGGTTTAAGGGTATTTTTTGTGACACTTGGAGCAACATTTTTCAAGGTTTGTGCCATTTTCCTATCAACCCTAAGATTTTTTTTTTAAAAAAAGTCATGTCATAACATAACACAACAACTTACTCAACATTTTTAGGGGGCAAATGAATGGCAACCAATTACTTTATGAGTAGCACAATGAATTGCCATCTTTTTTTTTACCTTTTTGAAACAAAACCCAGCTTTCCTAGTTCTGGACGTGGCTTTCTTTGAGCTGTTATGTAACCCTCCATTTTTTCAGGACTCTGTAAAAATTTGGGTGGAAGTTTACAGCTTCTGGCCAAATAGGTGACGCTGTTGCTGGTCCTTCCAAAACAGCTTGGCTGAGTCGGCCTTGAAAAATAAATACAGACACCACAACAGCTGGAGAAACTGAAATCCCTCTTTTTTCTGAGCTGCCAGTTGCTGCTCAGAGCTGCACCCTTGAAAAAGAAGAGCCCAGAAAGTTACTTTTAAAAGTAATAAGTTCTTGGGCCCCTAAAGGAACTTGATTGCCCTTATAGATCCATTGTTATTTTTCATTTAACTGTCTTTGAGCTGCACAGGGTTCCTCAGTTAATGAAATAGATGTGTTTAACAGAAATGTAGTGCCAACGGCAGAAATCATACAGAAAGATTCCTACACCGCAAAGATGAAAAGCAGCTTGAGCATCTTTCTGCAGACTTTCTGCAGACATTATGCACATGCAAAATGAGGCAAGCAGGCTAGGCAAACCCTGCTTGACTAGTAAAACCACATTGAACTTTCCAGAGACCAATGCTTCTTCCAAAATCCAGAGATGATTTTTCTTTCACCAATCTCCCCTTTTCTTATGATTTCCATTCTGGTGGCCAGACTTACAGATCCGTCCTTTTTTAAGGTGCTGGAGAAAGGTGGGATAACATCATCATCATCACCATCAGTTCTTTTGGGAGTGGTGTCTCTAAATGGTGAAGGAGGACGAATATCACATTGTTCCAGTGCTGGCTCATTCTCTGCTGTGGTTTGTAGTTATCCAGATTTTTTTTGAAAGTAATCACAGCCAACTTATTATTGTTGGGCAGTATTCTGTATCAGCTGCTGAGTTAACTAAACTGAATAATCTCTCCTGACTGGACCCTGCTAGTCTGATGGAAACATCATTCACCCATGCTTCAATTGCCAGCAGAATCAACCTCCTCCTCCCCATGCTTATGCCCAGTAAAGTAGGCTGGGGAAGGGAGTTATGATTGCGGCAATAATGTTACAGTTGTGAATAAGTGGCAGTCATGAATACAGATCAATTATTTTGGATTTTTGAGATATGGCAATACAAACAAGTACTTTTAAGACAAGCAAGCTAATTATTGTTGGGCACCTTGGCAATACGGTCAGTTCTCCACATTTGTGGGTTTGGCTTTCAAAGATATGATTATTTGCAAGTTTCTCCAACATCCAGTGCTTCTTTTCTGGGGGAACCTTCCCTCTTGGCGGCTCGGCTCAGGCCTCGGTGAAAGTCAGATGCACACACACATTTTGACGTTTAAAAGTTTCTCGTTTTTGCAAAGTTCCTGAGCCTCTGGTCCTAGCAAATGTGGAGGGCTGACTGTACAACTGTAATGAATTACATTAACTTTCCAAGCTGTGATTACAACGCATCTAGAACTTTAGTTCTGTCCCTTGACGGTAGAATGGAGGGAATGGGTTTTTATTCCTCTCCGTGTGCTAATCAGCTCCACGGTGCCAGGGAGCTGGAACAAGCATCAGCCTTGTTCTGTTAACAATCCCTGGAATGCGTATGCATACGTTTAGGCTCTTATGTAATTGCCACATTCTGTACTTTCTGGATTTCCTTTCACTCTGACCTCATGGATCATGACGCTCACCCCCCCACCAGAACTGGGAGATTATCAAACACGGAGCACATGTCCTGCGCTGACGGGGTAGGCTAGAGCCCATAAAAACTGAGTGGCAGCTTTTGGGTCCCATGTCAGTGGGGCCATGAATCTGCTCCGAGTTTTAGTCTGAACTTAAAAGGAGCACTTCAGTCCTGCGGAGAGCTCCTCTAAAGTTCAGATTAAAACATGGTGTGGCTTCACTGATCCACGTAGAAACCACCAGCTGCCACGATGAAAACCTCTCGGCAGTAATGAAGTTTTCAAGTGTCACAGAACTCTTTGTTACTATTTTGGCTCTTTCAGAGCCCCCTCTCGGAAGGGACCAACAAGAGCATCTTATGTACTCAGAGGGACACATCAGCTAACCGAGCAAAATGTCGCATGGTGTGACCCAGTCAGCCGACCTTGGAGGTATCACATAGGGAGGCTTTGGGTATCTACAGGGAGGACATAGTTCTGAGCAAGCTTGGAGGGGGGACTGCTTATGTCAGCCTTCCTTAACCTTGTGCCTTCCTGATATGCTGCTCCACAACTCCCATCATCCCCAGACAGTTTGCACATGCTTGATGGGGATGATGGGAGTTGCAGTTCAACTTATCTGAAGATTGGAAGGCTGGGGAAATAGCTAGTAAGGGGGCTGATGTATGGAACAGAGCTGAGAGGACGGTAATTTTTAGAATGTGACTCATCAGATCCTCTATAAATCTCCCAGGATGATGGGAGTTGTAGTCTCCCCCTGAAAAAGGACATCTTTCCCCAGCTCTGGTTTGGAGGCCCTTTGCTTCCAGCTACAGAGGAAGGAGGTGTGTGTAGCAAAGCAAGCTGATTTGTCAGGCGAGCTTGCCAGCTCTGTATGTATATATGCATTTCAGAATTTATTTTCTTTTTGGAAAGCAAACGAGTGATCTGTAAGAGAGAGAGAGAGAGAGACGGTATGTCCCAAGGCAGCGTCTCTGCCACCATGGCTTACTTGGAGTGTCTTCCAGCTACCAGGGTGAGAAGCCCAGCTTCATAAATAAGCTGGTCAGACGGCTACCTTTCCCTTCCTTGAATGCAGGGATTATTTAAAGATCCCAGGCTCCTCTCGCTGTGCAGCCAGAGCCCTGCCAGTGCTGTTTAATTTGGAAAGTGAAGGCCTGTTGACAGATACCCGTTGCTATGGCATGGCCCTCCCTCCATTTATCTTTAAAAAAAGGCAAAGAAGAGAAGGAAAGTGTGCTTACTAACCAGAGCTTGAAGCAGTGGAGCAGAGGAGCGGGGGACCTTTGGACTGCAACTCCTAGATCCCCAGTCAGGGTGGCTGGGGAATTCTGGAGCACACAACCTAAAAAGAGTAATGCTTCCAGGCTTTTCTAATAAAGTTGCCTCTGGTTTAGACCTTAAGTTATTAACCTTTCAGAACTGGGAGTCTGTCAACCTGTTCTTTACAAAATGTGCACATCGTGTTCCTTTTAAGCAATGGGAAAACAGAGTTCTTTAAACAGAATTATAACTGTTTCTGACTGTCGGGGCATCTTTCAACCATTTGTTGCTGTTAATTGCCCTCAAGCTGACTTTGATTTATGACGACACATTCCAAGAGCCCCAGAAACCCTGCCCAGGTCTTGCAAAGTCCCCATGGCTTCCTTGAGGGAGCCCATCCACCTGTGATGTGGTCTTCCTCTTCCTCTCTGTTGGGAATGCTTTGATGGGTGTTCCTGCATAGCAGGGGGTTGGAATCGATGGCCCCTGGGGTCTCCTCCAACTCTATAATTCTATAATTCCAACTGCCAAGCATTCCCATCTTTTCTGATGAGTCACCTTGCCTCATAAGACGTCCAAAAGTATGACAGCCTCAGTTTAGTCATCTTCGTTGGCTACCATTGTCCAATGGCTGCCCATACACTGTAATTTCTAGGTCAGTGCTTTCCAAACTTTGGTCCTACAGCTGTTTTGGACTTCAACTCCCAGGGGCCCCAGTCAGCTTGGCCAACCGTTAGGAATTCTGGGAGCTGAAGTCCAAAACGTCTGGAAGACCAAAGTTTGGGAAGCACTGCTGTGGTGAATATGGACATGGAGAAACTACTCAATTCCTGCACATGCAAGTCCATATGCAGAGATGGAACTCCTATGCTGAATTCCAGTTCCTCAAAAGGTAGCTGGCACTGTTGCTTTTTAGTTACTTAAAAAAAAAACCTGTCTTGAAAGCCGCTAACTGGTGGCACAAAAACATTTCTCCTTGTGTCTACCTTCTCATCACTTCAGCATCCAGCACAGATCATGATGCAGAGGGGTGAGCCAGCCCTTGGGCTATGTGATCGTGCTTCTCTACTATTCCATGAAGCCAGCTTTCTGCCACTCTGAACGGAATGGCAAAGTTACCACGAAAGGAGTAAAACTGCCCCTTGTTGAATTACAATTGTGATGTAGCTTAATTGTACCTTTGTTCCAGGGACTAATCACTAGTTACCAGTTACTTTCCAGATAGTTCTTCTGAGGTTGGGGGATTCTGAGAGTCGCCATTAAAAAAAGAAAGTAAATTTTCTGAGTTCTGGCTGACCCCACACTGACCTCTCTCTTGCTCTGCTGCCTGTCCGCCTTTGTTCCAAAGTTCACTTCAAACTTCTTGTGGAACATAGATCAATTTGCAGCATCCACGGCACAGTGGGAAGAAATGAATCACCGGAAAAAAAATAGAAAAGGCAAGAACTAAAGTGTGACTATTCTTTGCCGCTGAGTGCTGCAAATGCTTCCCAATTTCTCTTCTGGCAGATAGTGCCGCTTAAAAAAAGTGCAACAACAGACTGTAAGCTCTCTAAGTTCCTCACAAATAGCCATCCTGTTTTCTTTATTTGCCTCTGAAAGGCCTCTTCTTGGAACTATCGCTGCAGCCCTGATGGTTGTGTGATTCCCTGACGCTCTCTTCAAATGTGGCCTCCAGGCTCTGAAGATCTTGTAAATAGCACGTCTAGATTTCCAAAGTTGTGAAGGAGTCAACTCAGGTGAATCTGAGATCTTAGATGGGAAGCTTGGTGCAAGGAGAGCTTTTTATTGCTAACATCTGGTTTGTTTTAAAAACTTTTCATCAAATCGCCTCTCTTTTTGCAAATTGGCAGCAACATGCCTTCCTTGATGGCCTTGGGATGCTCAGCCTGTTCTAGCTTTACTCTGAACTTCAGAGAAGTTACTCAAGATGTTCACACTAATCTCCAAAATAGGTTCAGCACCTAGGAGAGCTCCTATAAAATTTAATTGAAATCTGGACTGGATTTCCTGCCCCACTGAAGTGGAAGCCACTAGTTGCCACCGATCCTTGTCGCACAACATTGCAACAACATTGCCTTCTTCTGAATGTAGCCTACAGTGCCTGGTGTTCCCTGGTGGTCTCCCTTCCAAGTACTAACCAGGCTGGCCCCTGCTTAGCCTCCACAATCTGACAAGGCCTGATGTCTGCAAAGTATATAGGGAAGAAATGTGCATATTTACATTAACATAAATTTAGCAATAATTGCTCAGGTATGAGTGAAGACATTTTATTTGGCAAAAAAGAGACAGAGAATTTTCAGGAATGTAATCTATTATCAATAAAAATGTTATAAAATATTTTTTACACAAATCTCTTCTAACATTTTTCCTGATATTGACGTCAGGCTGGCTGGTCTGTAGTTTTCTGGATCCTGCCATTCTCCTAGACTGAGACTCCATTCCATTCCATTGCACGGGGCCATGGCACTTCAAGTGGAATCAAACTGCTTTAATTGCGCGGTGTGGAGATGCTCCTAGAGCGAAGAGAGATTCAATGGCCAATCCACTCCTCAATTATATACGCAACGGGTGTGTGTGCCATCTTCCCCTTTGTCTCAGGCGGCCAAACATTTTGGGTCAGCCTTACCAGTTTCCCAAGAAACGGAACAGCACTGTACAGCTGGAAAGACTGCTGCCAAGCAAAAACCAAGGACATCTGCAGATCCCATTATTGAATTCTTTTGGAATCATTCACTCACAATGACATACTGTACCAGAGGAAAAAAATAATGGATTCTGCCTTCCAGTGATCTTCATTCTCCAACAGGGAAAAAATGAACTCCACGTGTTTCCCGTCATCCATCGGGTTGCACCAAGGAAGCCGGCCTGGTGAGGATCTGGAGGTTACTTTAAGCCGCCTGCTTCCAAGCCAAAAATGCCAGCAACAGAGCCTAAAAACCCCAGCTTGCCGTTTTGGATGTGAGCAAACAACCAAAGGGGAAAAAAAAATCCATGCCATGAGTAGCAGCCTAGTTTCATAAGAAGTTGGCTTGACATCTGGTGTTTCATTTGGATATTAGGAAGGGAGCTGCATCAGCAGGAAAAAAAAAAGAAGAAGAAGAAAAAGCAAAAGCAAACCACGTCTGGCTCTTGAATGAACAAGGGAGTGCTCAGATCCCGAAAGTCACCCAAGGACTTGCAGGGAAGCTGGGGAAAAAGGAGACTTTGAATCACAGGGTGAGTTTTCTCTGCCTCTGAAGTAGCGAGAGGAAAGCACGCCTTGCTTTGAGGATTGGGGGACTGTAGCTTGGCCTTTTAAGTCTGATCTAAAACCAGTGGAATAACTGCTATTCATTGTATTAAGCTGATGTTCTTTGGATTTATATGGATGGGTAAAGGGCATAAAGAGTGGGCAAAATATGGATGACTACTCCAAGAATTAGGGCTTGTTTTTTGTAATATTTTCTTTTCACTATGGAAGAACGAAGTACGCTTTCTTGGCAGCAGGTAAAAGCACAGATTTCTACTTCTATCTTAGTTTCACTATAATAATGGGGAAGAGAGTCTATTTCAGAGGGAATCAGTGGGAGAGATGCTTAACTTTGGGATGGGAAACGTTGATGGGTGGTAGGGCCAATTTTCTGACTCTGGGAGCTTCTGAAGGCTTCTGGGAGCTTCTGAAGGACTGCCAAAAATGCCAAACAACAGAATAATACCTCCCCCCAGAAAAGCTCCAGTAGTGGCTGGAAGGTCATTGTTGTTTTTGGAAAATAGGTATTTTTAGGAATTCTTCTTCCCAAGTCATATGAGAAGAGGAACTGGGAGTTAAATTTGGACACTGTAGTTCAGGGAAGTGCACTGGAACTCACTAGCAGACTGGGCACAGACTGGGCTCACTACCAAGCTACAAATCCCAGGAGTCTATAGGAGAGACCTGTGGCAGTTCAAATGGTATCAAACCACTACTCACCACAGGTGGGAATTTGCAGAGCTCTGCAGATGCTGTCGGACTGAAAGACCCAGCGGCAAGAGTCGCCAAGGGCAAAGAATGCTGGAAAATGTAGTCTGAAAAGTTAGGAAGACTCACATATTTCTCACCACTGCAAGGTGGTGGCTAGTTGTCCCTGCTCTCCTAGTAGAGCCATCGAGCCTTTTCTGTGGGTCCCTCCCCACTTCCGCTCTGGGCCGGGAATCCAGCCGGAGCCTCTGTGCTGCATTCACACAAATAGATCGTTCCCCTGTTGCTTGTGATCAGCAAGCTTCCTTCTCTCCAGGTGGCTCTATCGACCTGGAGGATCAATGCGATGCTAATGCAGTCGGATGGAAATAGCGGGGAAGGGGGAGAGGGGAGGTTATCTTGGCTGCCTTGAAGTGTGATCAGCAAGAACCCTCTGCTTCCCAAAACCCAGGAGTAGTGAACGGACTGTTGCCGATTCTGGAGCAGAAAGAAGAGCAAAGAGTTCTGAGGCTGTGGCACAGAGAGTCTTTGCTTTCTTTCCCTCTTTCTTAGAAGAAGAGGGGTCAGGAAACCAAGCTGCCTCTGGTCTAGATGGGCTAGGCTGCCATGCCAAAGGAAGTAATAGGGTGAAGTAATAAAAACAAATGACTTCTTGAGCATGATCAAAGTTGCTTTCCCTTCTTGTGGAGGGACTATCGAGCGGTCTAGAGATCTGGTGTGGTGAATGCTTGTCCAGAACTCTGGGAGTTCCCATTCAGCCATGGAAATTTGTTCAGCCTGAGAAGGTGGCAGTGGCACACTTCCTCTCGAGTAAATCTTGCCAAGAAAACCCTGTGGCAGGTTCACCTCAGAGTCTCTGTAGGTCAGAAACAACTTGAAGGCACGCAATAAAGTCTACACTGCTGTTACAGCCCAGAGCCAGTATCTGAAGGACTGTATTCTCGCATAGGATGCTGCCCTTGTCTTGAGATCTCCTGGGGGGTTTTTGTCTCCATCCCATCATCCACGCAGGTAATCTAGTGGGAATGAAGGATGGAGCCTTCCTGGTGCCTGCTCCCGGGTTTGGAATGCCCCTCCCAGAGAGCTTCGACTGGAACCCCTCCTTGCTTCCTCTTGTTAAAGTTTCCCCCGCTGCAGCAAGATTGGGTACCTTCAAATCCAGGTCACACAGCAAAATGCAACAACATCCAAAATCCACAAAAGACCAATATACCTTAATTGGCCAGCCCAAACGCAGAAAATACATCACGCAAACATTCAAAGCTCCACTGGCTACTTAGGCGAAAGATGTTTTGGCAGCGATGCCTGGTGGTTAATTCACCAATGGGGCCATTTCCGCCCTACACTGTTATAGTGCTATTATTCCGCTTTCAACCTCCTGGTGTTTGTAGTGTCCTGAGACCAAAGAGCTCTGTGGCTGAGAATTCTCAAGGCCCCTTCCTAAACTGCAAATCCTGGGATTTCATAGAATGTTGAAAGTGGAATGATAGCACTATAACAGTGTAGGGCGGAAATGGCCTTACTCTGAACTTGACAGGAGCTCTCCAAGCTGGGGGGCATTTGAGGGAGAGGGTTCATCCCTGTGCCCAGTTCCTTAAAGTCCAGACTAAACATGGTGTGGATTCACTGACATGGAAACCTCTGGCCACCGTGCCATTTTGGAATAAGTCCCCAGGCTGAAAAGTTAAAAGTGCAGGGGAGGGTTTTCTCTTGGCCCTGAGAGAACCTTCTCAGTAGCTGCTCCCACCCTCTGGAAGTCCTTTTGGTGGGAGGCTAGGCTGGCCCCCTCCCTGCTCTCCTTTTTGCTTGTAAGGAAAGACTTTTTCCTTTAAGCAGGCTTGTAATAGGTAATTGCTCACAGGGAGGCTCATTTAAAAACTTCTGTATGCTTTTAAAAGCACCTAGCAGCCAGAATGCTTTCGTATGCTTTTCTCTCCTCCTTTGGAAGTTTTTAGACAGAGGCAGAAGTGCTTTGATGGAGTCTTTCTGCATGGCAGAAATAGGGTTAGACTGGATGGTCCCTGTGGTCTCTTCCAACCCTAGGATTATGTGAAAATAATTTTATATTGCTTTCACGTAATGATTTTGTTTTTAAAAATCTTATTGTCGGGTTCTATTGATTCCCTTTGTGAACTGCCTAGGGGGGTCTCTCTATGACAATGTCAGCAAATGAATGAATGAATGAATGAATGAATCACTAAATTTCCAAAGTTAACTCAGCAAGGAGATAGACCTAGCCGAAGCTTTTCCCTGATGTGCTAGTTTTCTGTTTGCAGGGATTCTTTTTCTCTCTGTCCTCTTGTGTGAACAGCAGCCACACACACACACACCACACACGCACACACACACTGTGCAAACTGTATGTGTTGAAATCCTCTCTCCATCCGAACGGCTCAGGATCCAGTAACCCTGCTACCTTTCGCATTGACCAGGTCAGCTGCACCTTTTGCTGGGCAAATTATGTTTTACTGGTCTAAGAAGGCTGTTAGACGTCATTTGAATGGGAGCTAATGGAGGAGGAATTATTAATTTAACACACAGTTTCTCTGGATGAGCCACAGCTATTCAACAAAAGGTGAAGCTCTGCAGTGAGCTAAAATTAAACCTATCTCCATCCATCGCTAAGGCTGGGTCTCTGTGCTCACAGGTATACAGTTGTCATAATAATTTACCGGTGTGCAGAATGTTCTTTCATCTGGGGTCACTCAATGAAGCTGATTAGTGTTAAACTCAGGACAGAATTAACAAGAGCTTTAAATTTATTTTTCCGCTGAAAGACTGATCTCAAATTAGTGAGGCAAGAAACTTGCTCCTGGTTTTAGTCTGAACTTTAAGGGAGCTATCCAAGGTGTCAGAGTTCAGCACTTTATGCACGTCATTAAAGTTCAGATAAAAACCTGGAGTGGATTCACAGCCTCACTGACATAGAAACCAACAGATGCTGCTGCTCTAATTTCCAGAATTTTCATGCAGGGCACATCAGTTGTAGGATCGTGGAATATGTAGTCCGAAAAGTAACTTCTCTGGGCTCCATTAAAGTAGTATTTCTCTCTTCTGATGCAAGAACAAAATTTGTAGCCTTCCCATGGAGAATGTAATGACAGCACCAGCTTTCCAAAGGTGGAACCAGATAAATTAATGGAGGGATCTAGTGTATTTGTTTTAGGTACGACGATTAATACGGAACCTCCATATTCAATAGCATTCTACCTCTGATTTCCAGATGCATCTGGGAAGGAAAGATCATTGGCTTTTAAATCCTGCTCATGGGCTTCTTGGAGGCACCCAGTTTTGAGAGGAATAAGGGGCTCCACCCAGTTCCAGCTAGAACTTGGATTAGTTTTGACTTACCAAATTCCCATTGATTCTGTGGGTCTTTTCTAGTTGGGGTTAATAGTTGCATATAAGCCTGGCCTTAGAGCAGTGGTTCTCAACCTGTGGGTCCCCAGATGTTTCTAGACTTCAGCTCCCAGAAACCCTGAGCATTGACCATAGAGGCTGGGGCTTCTGGGAGCTGAAGTCCACAAACATCTGGGGACCCACAGGTTGAGAATCACTGCCTTAGAGGGACCTTTGGCAGAACGTGGAAAAGTTCCCTTTTGGGAGCTCCAGACCTGAATGCCATGATTGGTTCCAGCTCCTAAATACCCTAAGGCCCTAGATTCTTTCTGAAGTTGGAAGCTAAGCAGAGTCATCCCTGGTTAGTCCCTTGGATGGGAGACTGCCAATGAATACCAGGTACTGTAGGGTGTGTTTCGGAGGAAGGAGCTGGAAAACCATCTCTGTGGACTGCTCTCCAAAGAGAACCCTATGAAGTTCATGGGGTTGCTGTAAGTTGCCAGGTGATTTGAAAGCATATACACACATCCAAGAATAGCTACTGAATCAATACTTGTGCAAATCCCATTGATTTAATGAAACTATTCCATTTGGGCTAAGAATAAGATTCAAATTTGGAGCCCCCCCTTCTCTCCAGTCAGCATGGTTAGTGGACAGGCAGACTTGGAGTTTTTGAGAGTTGTAACCAAAAAGAGAGTTCCCCGAAGCTTGGATCTTTGGTCTGGTTCACTCTTGTTTCTTCTTACACTCAGATATTGTGTGTATGTGTGTGTTGGGGAAGGAGGTAGGTTGCTTTACTCTACTGCAGTAGAAAAGGCAGAAGTTGCCCCCTCTCTCTTCATTATGAAAACGCTGGGAGAAATCTCACCTTCTTTGCCCTCCGTGAAGGGCACAGAAGCCCTGTCCAACTTTGTTTCTGGTCTTTCTACTTAGCAAAAGAGAGAGAAAAAGATCAAAGGAAGAAATTCCATGTTGAATCAAAGCTTTCCTCTGCAAATGGCGTGCAAGGCAGAATTTTCTGTTGCCAGGAACTTCACTGCAATGGAAAGGCCTCTGGTTTAGGCTAGGGAGGAGCTGAAAAATATAAGACGTCCAGACTGTGATTCAGCTCCGCTCTTCAGCCTCCAGCGGCCCACTGGGGCTGCCACCTTGTCTTCTTGGCATGGATCTGGTGCTGTCAGCAACAGCACAACAGCCTGCAGTTAAACTGATAAAGCTTTCCCGCAGAAGCAAGGAGAGAGTATATTTCACCTGTAGAATGTCTGCCTGCGCACCAGTTGTTGGCAGTGCTGGAGTCCAACCAGCTGAAAACGATGGTCACCTTAAATTACACTTAATGGGTAGTTTGTTTCTTGACCGTTCATAGCAGAGTCTGGGGAAAAAATGTGCTTTTTTGACTATGACTTCATAGGTAAGCTATGTTGCTTCAGCAGGGATTAATATAATTAAGAGAACATTTAGCAAGGTAGCTTAATCTATGCGTCAACTTATATGTGCGCTGGTGCCCCTAAATCAACCCCTGCCCCACCATGAAAAATATAGCTGAGCTTGTCTGAATGCAGAAACTAAGCAGGGTCAGCTCAGGAGAGTATTTGGATGGGAGACGACCAGGACAGAAGCCCATGGCATCTCCAAGCAAAGGCAGGAAAACTCCTTCCTGAAACCCTGTAGAGCTGCAGCCCTTGGCGGGCATTGACAAGATGGGGCTAGAGGGAATGCCGAGGGTCAAACTCAGCGTACAACAGCTTCCTACCTTCACCCTGTTCCTCATCTGGTCAGATTTTGGGAGTTAAGCAGGATCCCCCCTGGTAAGTACTTAGGTGGAAGGCCAGAGGCAGAGAAAACAAAGAACCTCCAGTCTGGATTCAGCCTCTGCCATCCCAACTTTTCAGCCTCTTTTAAAATTTCTCAGTTTTTTCCTCCTCCTCTCATTTCTCCCTTTCATCCTCATTTTCCTTCAGTTGCCACAAACTGACCTCAATGTGCAAAAGTAGTTTACACTGAATTAATTCAGCAGCTGAGGGGGAGGAGAAGAGAGGGGAGGAATCCTGCCCTTTCCAGTTGGCTCAGGCAAAAGCAAACTGCTGCAGCCTCTCTTAGTTCGTGTGTTGTTCCTCATTAAAAACTCTTGCTTGATATTGCTTGGCCACATGTGTTGCAGTTGTCATCTGTGCAAAGCTGGAGGGTGTTTTATCATTTTATCATCACATTGATGCAGTGCATTTGGTTTATCCGGGTCTAGCAGCTGGATTTATTGCCTCTACGTTGCATCACACTGGATTGTCAGAATGGCCTGTAACCGTATAAGAAGTTGGCCGTCCCTGTATGAAAGGTACTTGAGTCATTCCTGTTTCTATCTCTGGTTTCCTTGTGTGCTAATAACTTTCAGGCAGACTGGTAATAAAATACAGAGCGATGAACCGACGGCTGTGGCTAATGGTACCAGCAGCCTTGAACTACATTCTGGTTTGGATGCAAAGGGGACAGAAGAGATCTTAAGAACATGGGATTTATCAGCAGAGTGTTCCAGAAAGAAAGAAATAGAAAGACAGAGTGCCCAAACAATCTTTTTGTTTTTTTTGCTGCTCTGCTTTTTTTTTGGGATCGATTCTCCCTTCCAACAATCTCTGCTCCATCTCTTTTCCCGGCTGTGAGAGCAACAGTCTCAGCATGTATTGGGGAAATAACATCCGTCTCTCTGCTGTGTGTCACAGCTGGTGAAGCAGCAAATCTTGCCCCGGGAGTACCAGCGGGAAAGGCTGGAGTCAAGAGAAAGGCTGGACTAAGTGAAAAACTCTCTGATCTGTTCAGGTAGGAGGGGGCAGCCCCAGATCTTCCATCACCCCACTAAATTTAAAGGAACGGAAGAATCTTGCAGATCTTCCTTCCAAGCCAGGTAATGCCAACACGTATGTTTCTTTCTTTAACCGACTGATTACTTCTGGGACGGCTCTACTATTAGGTAGCAAGAGGAAGGTGCCTCGGGCAGCAGATGTTGGGAGGCAGCAGTGGGGTGTTAGAAAAAAAACAAACCCTGTGCACCCTATGGATTGGACTCTGTGTCTCCTAAGCAAATCAGCATTGAGACATGGCTCTCCCTTGGCCAGTTTTTTAAAAAGGATTTATTTATTTATTTTATCACAGGCACAAACTGGCCAATTTAGTAGTTCTTATCCTTTTCTTTACTGGAGACCCCTGTAAATATAAGTTGTTGCCAGCGACCTCCAAGACTTAACTCAAGATTTGAATAGTTTAAATTTAGATTTAAATATTCAAATATTTATTTAAATATTCAAATATTTTATTGATGGATGGATGGATTGGGGGCTTCTGGAGACGAGAATTCCAATCACTGCTCAGACATTGGGTAACTTTGGGCAAGTCACATTCTCTCAGCCTCAGAGGAATGCAAAGGCCCCTCCGAACAAGCCTTGCAAAAAACCTCCAAACTGTGATGGGTTGATTTTAGAGGTGCCGTAACTCAGAACTTGCTTGAAGCCACACAACAGCAAAGTGTCACTGAAAGGGGGAGGTTCTTTCCAGCCATCACGTCTCTTCCTTTGAAAAGGGACTTTTGGTGACCCTAAGGCAAAGCTAGTATGGAGGTTTGTTGCCTTTGAGGCTGAGAGAATGTGACTTGCCTGAGACCACTCAACAGGTGTCCATGGCTGAGTGGGACTCAAACCCTCGTTTCCAGAGTCATAGTTTGGGTGCATGCGCATACCTGCTGCCACGTCCTTTTATCAGAGATGCTCCCTCTTTTTCCATTTCCGTGCATACAGCGCTCTCGCTGTCGTGATCACGCAGTGAAAGATTCTTCCCAGCTTCTTATCAGTCCATTCATTAGTCAGACCCAGCAAAAAACTTCTGATTTGAGTCCAGTCTTAACCTTTAAGATGTCTTCCATCAGTCTAAGGAACCTCACCCAGAACTTCTTGGCTTTCTTTGCAGGTCCAGCACATGTGGTAAAAAGTTCCTTCTTTTTGATCACATTTCTGGTGTGTGTGTGTGTGTGTGTGTTTTTTTTTTTTTTCCCATTTACAATGACAGAAGCTTTCTAAGTTTGAACCCAGAATTGCATATTTTTGTGTTTTGTTTTAGGATAAGCTTTTCTGGGTCAGTAACGGAGGCACTCCCAGGGACTGTTATTTCATTGTCGTCTTTTGAAGGGGAGAAATTCCTAGAAAAAATGCTCAGTTTATGAGGAATCATGTTCCACGAGCTCTTTCCAATTCTCCTGCCAAGCAGCTTTGTTGCTTCTTACTGGAGCAAGATGAGAATGAGCCAAGGGGATAAACTCCTTCGTGGCTTTTAAAGCTGGGGAGAATCTAAGATTGCAGAGTAAGGACCGTGCCCTCTGATATGTTGCAAATGAAAACTGATGTGATCAAGCAATATCAGGGTGTGGGCAAGATGGCAAAAATTATTCTTGAGGACAAACAGACAAACAAGCCAGGAGAGTCTGCAGCAGTTTGCTTTTGCCTAAGTCTGCAGGGAAGGGCCAGATTCTGCCCCTTGTTTTCCTTTTCTCTGATCCCTGTTGAATTAATTGACCATAAACCAGTTTTGCATTTTGAACCTAGTTAACTGAAGTAAGCTGAGGACAAAGGGATGAAGGAGGAGTGGGAAGAGAGAGAAGTTGGGGCATTTCTGTATTTCTGTAGCTCGCGGGCTCGACTCCTTACCTACAATCTGCCCCATGGATGCAGGTCCTCTGGGGGGACATTTATTTAAACTGACCGGGACTGGACTGGCAACAGTCACCCAGAGGATTTTTTTCTTTGGTCACCCCCAGACTGTGGAATGACCTGCCGGGAGAGATTTGAAAGCAAAATGAACTTCTGAATGTCAAAAAGGACTAAGGACCTGTCTCTTCTGGCACACCTATCCGGTCAATTTTAAACTATGAATTTTAAATTCGTGTATTTTTAATAGTTTAAGTGTTTTTAGGTGTCTTTTAATCTATGTTGTACTCTGCCTCAAGCCTTGGGGAGATGTGAGTAAGAAATTAAAAAAATATCATCATCATCATCATTAACTTTGACTTGAGCTATAACATTTATCCTGGACGGATTTTCCAAGCATTTAAAATGCACTTTATAACAGAGTTCTCTGAAGGAAATACAGCGGTGGGTCCTCCGATAATCCCACTCCCTCCATTTGTGTTTGTAATGATGGTGGCTTGTGTGGGCAAAAATTTTGGCATGAGAACTGGAATGCTTCGTACATGTCTCTGCTTTCATTTGTTGGGGGGATTGTGTGATATTTCTCTCCCTCAGTGGGGCAGCTGATAGCTTCCATGTCCACAAAGGTGAATAAAAAACATTAGTCTTCAGTAGGAGACCTAGTAGACTGCAAGCTGAACGTGAGGGAGCTGTGTGATGCAGCAGCTAAAAATGCCAATGCGATTCTAGGTTGCATCAATAGGAGTCTAGTGTCTAGGTTGAGGGAAGTAATAGTACCAGTCTGTTCTGCTTTGGTCAGACCCATCCTGGAGTCCTGCGTCCAGTTCTGGGCACCAAATTTCTGGAAGGACAAGCTGGAAGGTGTCCAGAGGAGGGTGAGCAAAATGATAGAAGGCCTGGAAACCATGAAGCCCTATGAGGAATGGCAGAGGAAACTTGGGTATGTTCAGCCGGGAGGAAAGAAGGTTAAGAGGTAACATGAGAGCCATATTCAAATATCTGAAGAGATCTCATATGGCAGTTGGAGCAAGCTTGTTTTCTGCTGCTTCAGAGACTAGGACATGGAACAATGGCTTCAGACTATTGGAAAAGCGATTCCATCTAAACATTAGGAAGAACTTCCTGAGGGTAAGAACAGTTCAGCAGGGGAATGCACTGCCTTAGAGTGTGGTAGAGTCTTCTTTTTTGGAAGTTTTTAAAGAGAGGCTGGATGGCCATGAATTGGGAATGTTTTGACTGTGTATGGCAGAGTGGGGGTCCAGGATTTTAGGATTTGGTGACAAATATTAATCTACCATTTAGAGGGGCTCTCCAAGGTGCTGTGTCTCAGCCCCCCAAACAGGTCTACACCACCTTGGATGTTGCTCCTTTAAGATCAGACCCAAATCATTTTTTAGAATGTTTAATCTCACTTTAATTTTTGTATCTTGTGGATTTTACGTTTTTTCAAATTTGCTGTAAGCTGTTTGGAATCCTGAACTGGTAGGATAGAAATAAATACAGCAATAATTAATCGTAACACAGCTTCACTGCTTCGAGGGCATGCATCACTTGAAAGCAAATGCCATTCTCTCCCACCTTGTCATTGTGAGCGAATGCTTCCAAAGGAATGCAATAATGGGATCTGCAGATCTCCTCGGTTTTTACTAGACAGTGACCTTTCCAGCTGTACAGTACTGTTCTTTTTCTTGGAAAACTGGCAGGGCTGACCCAAGATATTTGGCCACCTGAGGCAAAGAGCGAAATGGCACCCGTCTCCTTCCACATCCAGTAGTTGAACTGATGTTTACATTTTTTGTCAATGTAGGGTGTTTCCGTACTACACAGTTAAAGCCATATGATGCTACTTTAATGGTCCTTGCCCCATTCTGTGGAATTCTGGGATTTATAGTTTGGGATTCCTCCATGTTCCTTTGCAGTGATATGAGACTTCCTGCCATCATTTTGAGAGAGGATGCGGGGGAAAACAGAGGTATTGTGAGCTTGTTTGGTTGCATGCAGTCCATAGGGAAAATTGGCCCTGATCCTCACGCAGCTGCCCACCTCTGGCCTATGGGAAGGGATGATGGGAACTGCAGCCTGAGAACATTCAAATCCAAAGGGGTACAAATCCAAATGGGCTCAGGATTCGAAGAGATATATTCCCAGTTTCTGTGTATAGCTCCCTGTAAAAGTGGAAGGACAGTAAAGCTTTTGAAATATCTGTACCCTTGGTGGAAAAACACTCCCTTGAATGGGATTGGGGAAAGGACAGAGATAAGAAGAAGTAAATAAAACCACTTGGCACTTCATCGCCAAAGGATTCGTGTTTGTGTATAATGGGAATACTGAGAAGCGGAGTCAGCTGAGATGTTATCTGCACTGAGTAATGTTTATTCTGCTTGTGTGTGAACAGAGAAAGATGTCCTTGGGCGAAAAGAATTCTTGCACCGATGGAGTGCTTGCTTTTCAAGAAGCAAGGCGATACCAAGCCTCATTTAAAAATTACCATGACCTCAAAGCAAAACTTTCAGGCTTCAGAGTACAGGTGGAAGAAATACACATCTTCCGTTGGCCCTTGAGCTCATCTCTAGAGCAGAGGGATAAGAGATTGTAGAGTTTCGGTGCCCATGATTCTGGTTTTCTTGATCTGTTCTGTTCCGGCTGATGGGAATCCTGGAGTTTTTCCCCATGCAGGCACCCAAGGGGAGTGTATACCTGAAAAGTTCCTCTTAGCTATTGGCTAAGCTGGAATCTTGGAATGGTCAAGGGTATTCCAACCACTCAGTGGAAAATGTGCAAGTGCAGAATATTTAAATTTTTTTCAGGGCAAGAGAAGAAAAGTCAGGTTGGCTATGGAAAACATCAGGCAGCACCAAAGATTAGGAAGGACTCAGTGGTCAAGAAGGGAAACTGTGCCAGGAAAGTTGCCCAGAGGCTTCTCGAGATGGGGTACACGTCTCAGGAGGTTTCAATGTTCGTTACTGTATTGCTTTTATGTATATGAGACTGCCAAAGGATTCATGTTTGCATCTAATGGGAACACTGAGAAGTGTATAATGGGAATACAGAGAAGTGGAATCTGTCTGTCTGTCCGTCCATCCATCCATCCATCCATCCATCGATCAATCCAAACAGTGCTTCTTTTGTCCTGGACTGTTATCTGGCAATTCCCAAAACCAGCTGCAACGTTTCATTTTTATTCTTGAGTGGATTTGTTTTTAAGAGATGTACCTGAACAAATTTTTCACTTCTTCTCCTGTCTTTTCATCTTTTTTCCTCCTCAGAGTTGTAGTATGCCAGTGGGATGGCATTTTTGTACTGAGAGTGCTACAACTCTAAATAAGCAAGGAAACAAGGAGGAGATTTCCCCCACCTTCAAACAATAAGATCAGCTCAGCCCTCTGTGCCTGTGGTTTTTTTTTTTAAAGAAAACAGAGCCGAGAGCCGAGAAATTGATACAAACAGTTTCCCGAAATAATGAAATGAGTGAACACAGAGGAGACAACAATTGCAAAGCCCAATGGATTGTGTAGTGAGAACTCACAGTTCTTCATGCTAGTTTGGAAGAGGTTGGCAGGGTTATATGCTTCAGCAGTGGCTCGTGAAAACTGCCATGATGTGGCAGGGCAGGGATGCCATGTCCAGAGCCCTGCTGGGACTTTACCCTTGCGCTAGACTGGCATGGCATTGCTCCGTACCAGCTCTCACAGCATTTTGTCCTTGCAGTCCCACCAAAATGTCCACGATAGAACCCAGACCTTCAGTGCCCACTTACCTTTTTTTGCTATGTGCACACACGAAAGGAAAAGAGAGAGAGGAAACACATCTTCCAAAAATGATGGCTACAGAAGGCACAGGTGCATAAATAAAACAGGCATGTGATAATTTGTATTGAGTTTGGGAGGTCACTTTTCAGACGCAGGGCAGGCTCAGAGATCTGCTAACCTTACAACTTTATCCTTGGCTCTGTGTCGTTTTGGCTCTGTTTCATTTGCTTGAACCACAGAAATTTCACTTTGCACTAGCAGGGGGTACCTTTATTTTCCTCAATAAATTCAAGATATGTCTGTCAGACCAGGGGAGGCCTTGCTTCACTCACTTTCTTTACCCTGCACAAGGAGGGCAAACAGGGATCCGAAGAGCTTTTGCTGTTCTTACACCCTGGGAGGCTCTAACCATACATCATGTTGCGTGCTGGTGGTCACAGCAGATAAATATCAGGCAGGTGGGATGAATGTTTCTCCAGCAAAGGAGTTCATAATAAATTTGACACATTTCCTGTGGCCCTGCTGAGCACCAGATCATTTTGAGCTGCATTGCCAGCAAAAGTGATGGAAGGCGTTCGTGAAGCTGAACCTTCAGCAAAAATGAAACTGTGGCATGTTACTGAGAAAATGAATGAAGAAATATGGTTTAGATTAGAACATTCTGTATGTCCACGTAACACCCGTTCTGTCCAATTCATCTGCATATACCCACTGCTGTCTTACAGAGTGGACTTTATTGTCTTTCTGTGACAAGGACATCACTACCTCTGTTTTATCCAGAATTCTGTGCATGTTTCACTCATGTGCAAGTTTCCTTGCAGAAGCACTTGGACATTAAATTCCATTGAATGCTGCAGAAGCAGAGCTAAGTCTGTGGTATAGTTGTGCACACAGATGTTTGCCATGTGGCATGTTGGCTTGTGCAACCTTGTCATTCCACATAAGGGTTGCATAATACAATCAACACAATTCCATATGCTCAGACTGAAGCCAGAATTCTGGGGTGACATGCAAAAGTGAACAGAATCATAGAATCGTAGAGTCCTGGGAGAGATTACAAGGGCCATCTAGTCCAAACTCCTGAACAAATCTGGGCTGAAGCCCCCTGTGATAGGTTCACCTTCAGGTTGCCATAAGTCAGAAGTGACTTGAAGGCACACGACAACGAAGTGCTGCTGAGAGGGGGAGGTCTTTTTCCCTTTGAAAAGTGACTTGTGGCATCTCTAAGGCAAACCTCTCATGGGGGTTTTCTGGACAAGATTTGTTGCCTGTGCCTTTCTCTGAGGCTGAGAGAATGTGGAAGCCAGTGGGCTTCTCTGAAGTCACCCAGTGGGTTTTCATGACCAAGTGGGGATTCCAGCCCTGATCTCCAGAGTCATAGTTTGGGCATGTGCGCATGCCTGTCACCATGTCCCTTTCATCAGGGACATGTACCAGGGTGGTGTGGGTACTGAAACTGCTCCCTTGCTGAAATTGCCCCCTTGGCATCCATACCCCCCTGCTTTATTGCTGTTCCAAAAGGCAGCCCCAGTATTTATAGTGCTCAGTGGATCTGTGAGGAGACACGCACAGAAGAAGACATTTTCACCAAAAAGAAATAAAGGTCAGTTTGGGAGTGAAATGAAGAATGAACAACCCCTTTCTTGTTCTTGAACAAAAGGACCTCCTGCGTTCTTACTAGGGGCTGGGATGGAGAGAATTTATTTCAGTGGTTGTTAGTAGAGAAAGAAAGAAGGGAGAGAGGAAGGAAGGAAGGAAGGAAGGAAGGAAGGAAGGAAGGAAGAAAGAAAGAAAGAAAGAAAGAAAGAAAGAAAGAAAGAAAGAAAGAAAGAAAGAGTTCCAGCTAATGACTTGCTTTGTAACATGTTAACTCCAAGACTAGCTAAGTGAGAATGTTTCCTCTGCATTTTCCTCCTTTAAAATTCTGTTTTTTTCCCCTTTGGTTAGTCACAGATGTGTGCCATCTTTCTGCTGCTCTTGGCATCTTCCCTTCCGGCCAGTAGCCCAAATGGCCAAGAAGCTTTCCCCAAGAGAGAGGGCCGGAGGGTTGCATCCTGCATGCGGTGTTGTGGCCCTGCAGAGCAGCCGGCATCCATCACCGCCTCCCGGTACGCTCGGATGAGCAGCGACTCCATTTATTCCATGCCCAGGGTCCGACCCACCATCGACATCACCATCTTGAAAGGTAAGTGTCCGTCTTCTGTTTCCCTTCCTCCATCAAAGGGTCAGCATGCACGCACACACTATTAGCTCTTCGCTTGACGTGAAGACCTCCATTGCTCCGGAGAGCTGATTGGGTTTTATTGTCATTTGCTACTCTTTTAATCTCAAGAAACACTCAGAGTTCATCAAAAGTTTGTTTAAAAATTTGAAAGAATATCACATCAAAGAGAGAACAGGCTTGTTTTCTGCTGCTCCAGAGACTAGGACAAGGAGCAATGGATTTAAGCTACAGCAAAAGAGATTCTACCTGAATCTCAGGAAGAACTTCCTGACAGAGCTGTCCGGCAGTGGAATCTGCTGCTGCCTCCATGGGGTATGATGGGGTCTCCTCCTTCTTTGGAGGTTTTTAAGCAGAGGCTGGATGGCC
Source organism: Iguana delicatissima (assembly GCA_948472985.1). NCBI lineage: Eukaryota > Metazoa > Chordata > Lepidosauria > Squamata > Iguanidae > Iguana > Iguana delicatissima. The sequence continues at coordinate 2,032,942 of CAOKZL010000019.1, read as the reverse complement.
ATCTGTCCAAGGGAGGGCTTTGATGTGTCTTCCTGCATGGCAGACGGGGATTGGACTGGATGGCCCTGGGGGTCTCTTCCAACTCCATGATTCTATGCAAAGTGTTTAATGAGGTATATGAGCATAGCATTATAATAGTTGCTAAAGCTAACGTTCTACAATACACACACAGTTAGATAGTGATATACAACTTTACACATGCACACTTTCTTTTGGTGGATTCTCAGGGGTTTTCCCCTTTCTTAAACTCCCAGTAGTTCCCAGGGAAACTGCTTATTTGTTCCCATACCTTGATCTTGCCTGACTCAAACTTTCCCAGGTCTCCACCAGTTATTTACTAATGCATTTCCAGTGTAGCTCTATCTCAGTCTGTTAGGTTTCTCTCCAAACACTGACCAGATGCCTTGGGATGTGCATCTCTCAGACTACCTTATTTGATTCTCCTCCACCAGAATGAGACACAGTGACTCTTTCCTTTGATATGCAATATATTGTTACACAGTTTTAACCTAGGCTAGGTAGCCATTACAAAAGTCATTTCTGCACGAGACTTTTATAGCGCTATGATTCCACTTGAAACATCCTATGGAATCCTGGGGTTTGCGGTTTCGGGAGGGGCCGGCCGGCCCCTCCCGAAACTGCAAACCCCAGGATTCCATAGGATGTTTCAAGTGGAATCACAGTGCTATAAAAGCCTCGTGCGGAAATGGCCAAAGTGCCACAAAGCTAATGCATAGTAAATCACCTGGCAACTGCAAACAGAGCTGTACCTTCGTGGCAGGGCTGAGTCCCTGACATTTACGGTGCCTTTCCAGGGCTGGATGGTGAGTTAATGCAAAGATGCAACATCATGGCCATGTGTTTAATAGAGGATCTCAGCCGTCTTTTTTTAAAACAGCCTCTCCTTGTGCCCGTAGGTGAAAAAGGTGAAATGGGCGACAGAGGAATTTCTGGTCCTGAAGGCAAAGTGGGGGAACCAGGCCCGCGGGGCCATCATGGCCGGAAAGGTCAGAAGGGTCAGGCCGGCCCACCAGGCAATTCCTCCAAGCAACATTATGTCGCCTTTTCCGTCGGCCGGAAAACCCCTCCACAGTTCCGACTACTACCAGCACGTCACTTTCGACACCGAGTTTGTCAACCTCTACCAGCACTTCAACATGTTCACGGGCAAGTTTTTCTGCTACGTGCCGGGGATCTACTTCTTCAACCTCAACGTCCACACCTGGAACTACAAGGAGACCTACCTCCACATCATGAAGAATGACGATGAAGTGGCCATCCTCTATTCTCAGCCCAGCGAGCGGAGCATCATGCAGAGTCAAAGCCTCATGCTGGACCTCCTCGAAGGGGATGAGGTTTGGGTGCGGATGTTCAAGCGGGAACGGGAGAACGCCATCTACAGCGAAGAATCGGACATTTACATCACCTTCAATGGGCATCTAATTAAGCCAGCCGTAGAATGAACCAGACTAGGATGAGCAGCGGTGGCCCCATCAGATGTTGTTATGTTTGTGTGCTGCAGTGACGGAGCTGCTTGCCCAAGGTACTGTCCAAGAGGAAATGGGTAGGATTACTCATGTGTATATGTTCTTTAGCTTGCAGCTTCCACTGGTATCATGATAAGCCTACCTGAGAGAAGATCATTTGTGCTTACAGCAATACATAAATAGATGCCTGTTAAACCTCCCTAGAACTGTCTGTGACAATTTTGGAAACGCGTCTTGCCCCTGGCATGGGGATTCTCTACTTCCTCACTTCTAAGAAATCCTCAGTGAGGGAATGAAAGGTATTTTGGTATTCTTGCCTTACGTCGCGCTCTCCCGTGCTTGCTCTTCCATCAAAATCCCCCTCATGTAAGGTCTCACTTGTGTGAGAGCAGTTGCTTAATAATAAATGGATTTCAGAATTTTGTGTGCATTCTGATGAAGTCAGGCAGGAGGTGTACTGTTGGGAAATTCAGAAGGATGATCTGGAAGAGGCTGGTTTCTTCAGATGTCTTCCTTTGTGGAGTTTCTTCTTCTGTTTACCCAAAGATGGTTATGCATTAGAAGATATACTGCAAAGGTGGTGGAATCTGAGGACCTCCATATCTTTTAGACAAAAACATCATCATCCCTGGCCAATGGCAGGCCTTGATGGGAGTTGCAGTCCAACAGTTTAAGGAGGCCCCAGGTACTCTACTCTTATATGCATACAATAAAAGTGAGAGTCAAAATTGTACATCCTTCCTGATGTTGTTGGACTGAAAACTTCCAGCATTCTTCACTACTAGCTATTCTAGCTTGGGCCACCCTAACCTGTAGTCCAAGAGCCTCTAAAAAGCTGCACAGTTCCCATCTATTATATGACATACTCCTGAACCTGGTGCTCCAAGACATGTTGGTTTGCAGCTCCCATCATCTCCAGCAGATTGGCCAGTGATATACCCCTTCCCATCAGTTGGAGATGACCTCATCAAAGACATCCATCACAGTCTTCCCCTCATACCAATATGAGTGATCTTAGTTCCCCAAACTAACAAGTCGGTGAAATTATTTGCCAAGGGGCAGAAGGGTCTGAACTTTGGTTTCCCTGCCTGCTATCTCTTGCAGCCCCAGGATTTGGTCATCAGTATTATGGGATCTTCTTGCCTGAGATGTAACATGTAAGATATATTTTTAAAAGACAGCAGCATAATTACAAAATAGATTGGAACATATATTTAGGTAAGGTCATATGGAATCTGTATGGTCTTAGGTAAGGATGTATAGAATATTTCTTGTCCTATAGGTAAAAGGGTGTCTCAGCATCTCTTGAGATACTGGGAGAGTTTCGGTCCATTATTTTAATGTTTTCTCCCCCTTGTTGCTAGTTCTTCAGCCTCTTTCTAGGTCTGTGCAAACAAAAGTCCTGCAGCTGTTGTCATATAACGAAGGAGTCTATATTTCCAATCCAGATCCTCATCCATGACTCGCAGTGGGCACAGAGGAGATTCCCAAGAGATGCCCATCTCCCTCCCTCTCATCCCTTATCAGCAGTGCCTCTGAGCTCGGCATCCCCCGTGGGGAGAGGTTTTGCACAGTGCACAAGGGGCAAGAGCCCTGAGGTCCCTGGAAGCCTAGGGTTCCACAAGAGGTCACTAGGGCTTTTGCAGGAGAATGTGGTTGGGGGAAAAAAAAAGATAAGTCTTTTTTTGAGCTGTAGAGGTAATAATTTTTATCCAGGGGTTCCCTGAGACCTGAGAATCATTTCAAGGGTTCTTCCAGGGTAAAAAGCTTGAGAAAAGCTGGGCTAGAGAAGAGCTCCTTGCGCCCTGTTTGAAACAATGTGTGCACACGCAAAGCACAGGTCTTGTTTGGAACAGGTCCTGTGGTCTCTTCCAACTCTACATTTCTATGATTCTATGATTCTTCCACAACTTTTCCCCTTCTTATCCTCTTCTCTTATGACTTGGGTTGCCAGACCTCATGGCAGCTGCTGTAGTCTCGAGGAACTTCTGCTAACAAGACACAGCCTATGCAATTGCCCACCCTTGACTTAAACAACCCTACGGGCACAAAACCAAACTTCCACTGCTGCTTGTCTCCTTGCCTGGAGACTTTGTGAAAGAGATTTGTTTTGTGAGACTTCGGCTGGTGCCCTGAGCCCTGGTAGCCCTTGTAATATGGAAGAGGAGAAGGAGTTTCCAGGTGAGAAGAAGCAGGAGCCGAGAGAGAAAGAGAGCAAAGGGCATCCGCCAAAACCAGGGGATGGCTTTGGAGACTTGGCACTTGCTCTCTCTTTCAGCGACCGCTGGAGCCCATTCATACTACACAATTAGAGCATTGTTATTTCACTTTAACCTTAACCAACATGGCAATATCCTACGTAGTCATGGGATTTGCAGTTCAGGGACAGGTATTTAGCATTCTCAGAGTGTTCCTCCAGTGCCTCCCCAAACTACAAACCCCACCATTCCACAGGATGGAACCATGGCAGTTAAAGTGGAATCCTAGTGCTATAAATGGGTAATGTGAATGGACCCCTGGTTTTTAAAGATATGCTTTCCTCATTCCCTCCCATTACTCTGTCATAACCTTTTCGATTGGAGGCAGTTTTGTTTAGTGTCAGTTGCAGGATCATTTCAAAGCAACTCGTGGAAAGGTTTGCCAGTGCTGACTCATTGCAAATGGGTTTCTTTATCTGGTTGCATCCAGAAAGCCATGTAAATTGATACTGTCCACAGATACAGTTGGGAGAAGCTCTGGTTGCTTGTTTGCTCTGGGCCAAAGTTAAATATTGCATGTAAGTGGGTGCAAAGCTGACATTGCCTGCAAATGCACTGAGGTCTGCTGGGCCAAAAGATTTTGCTGCCTGAGGCGAGAGAGCAAAGAGTGCTCCACACCTCAGATCAACGTATATATAGTACCCAAAGTTGTTCAAGCTATTTTCGCACAGTCTGCAAGTTCCTCCCTCTTCCCACTGTGGTGGCAAAAATGCAATGAGAATAGCAATGAAAAATGTGCTGCTTTTGTATGATGTGCCAAGCCTCTCCATCCTGTGGCCGCTATCTCACTTTGCCAAATGGTAGGGCCGTCCCTGAATCTTCCACATGTTCAGCAGCATACAACGGACATCAAAATACAGAGGAAATTGAACTAGAGCCATCTAATTCAGTGTGTCCAGGCTTTCATTGAATTTGTCTATGCTCTCAGCCTCACTCCCAGTCTAGACATTTTAGGGTCAAACTAGATGTTAAAGCATATTGCCAAAGATTAACCCATTTTTGATTAACCCATTTTCCTTCTAACAGTGGAATTCCTCAGAGGTACATTGCTTGGTAATCAGACTTGCAGATAAAGCCCATGTTTACCTTTCAATGACCACTCACAAAACAAAGCATGTTCAATGCAAGATGCGTAGGTGAGGAGAATGCTGTGCTTTGAGAAATAGATATCTTTTTTTTACTACTTGAGGGAACAACTTTTGGAGGAAATGTGATAAATGCATCCTCGAATTTTGTGCAAGAGCAAGCAGACGGTAAACAGGAATCTTCTGTTCTGCAGATCTGTATCTCAACTTTTCTATTAAAGTAGCACTAGTAGGAGCTGGGCGTTTGTAATGATCAGCCAAACAACAGCACAGAATACAAAATCACAGCCTCAATAAAACTGGTAAGAAAGAAAGAAAGAAAGAAAGAAAGAGCTAGGGATTGTTGCAGGTCTATGAGATAGACTTTTTTTTTAAAGAAAAGCATGGGAAGTTATTATTTTTTTAAAATTGTCTTGGTACATAGGAATGGTTTTATTCAATCAGTCAACCAATGACCCAGACTTAATTTAGAGACCCTGGAAGCCTTTTCCCACTAACTCTCGCACTTGGTGCCATCTGATTATTTTGTTTTGTTATCTTGGGGAGCTTAGCTCATGTGTCTAGTTCCATCTGTTAACGCACAACAGAATTTTGCAGAGATTATGGGTGAGAAGAAAGTGGCTTACGAAAGATGAGTTACAGTGCAATTTATGCACATCTGATGGGCCTGTAGGATTAGTTTGCTACCCTATACATGGGGCCATTTCTAAACTGGCCCCTCTCTAAACTGCAAACCCCAAGATCCCATAGGATGTTGAAAGTGGAATAATAGCGCTATAACAGTCCAGTGCAGAAAGGGTATGGGTGCTCAGACACAAAACAACCCACTGAGTTCAGTGAGCCTTATTACGGTATATAGCAGGCACACACACACACACACACACACACACACACGACTACAACTTCCAGAATTCCCCAGCCAGCATGGCCACTGACCAGTGGAGCTTGATACTTTTGATGTTAGTGGTGGTGAATCCATTCTGAATTTTAGCCTAAATGTTAATAGAGCTATCCAGGGTGTTGGTTTTCCTTTGCAGATTAGGTTTGGTATGTTGGAAATCTGCTTCAGTGTTTGGATGAAAACCTGGAGTGGATTCGCTGCCCCGTGGACATGGGAGTCAAACAATTGCCACGTCTCGGATTATCCTGACCTGAGATCCCAGATAAAATGTCTTGGGCCCGTGCCACCATATTAACAGTTGTTTGTTACTTGCCGTCGACTCAGCTTTGATTTGTGGCAATGGTACAAATGATGGACCTCCATGGATCCAATTATCAGCTGCCCTACTCGTGTCTTGCAAACCCTGGGCAACCACTGCTTCTTTGATTCAGCCAACTCACTGGTACTGTGGCCTTCCTCTTTGTTTAGCGCCTTCCACTTTTACTCGCACAGTTTTTTCCAGTGAGTCATCTCGTCTCATGATTTGCCCAAGCACAATAGCTTCAGTTTAGCCTCTTTGGCTTCTAGGTAGAGCGTAGGCTTGATTTACTCTTAGACCCGTTTGTTTGTCTGCTTTGGCAATCCCGGCTGTCTGTAAAACTCTCCTCCAGGGCCGTATTTCAAAAGAGCTGATTTTCTTCTTGTGAATATTCTTCACTGTCCAACTTTCACAGCCATACACAGAAATCAAAAAATATCATGACATAGAAGATCCTGACTTTTTACTTGAGTGTTTTGTCTAGTTCCTTCATGGTTGCCATTCCAAGTCATAGTGAGATATGACATGGAAAGTAACTATTTTGGTGCCTTCACCGTCCACTTTAAAGTTCTTTAAGTCACCTGTGGTCATAAATATTATGAGAACTTCCTGACGGGAAGAGCTATTCAACAGTGGACTCTACTGCCTCGGAGTGTGGGGAAGGCTTTGAAAGAGATGCTTGGTTGGCCACCTGCTTTGCTTGTGTCTTCTTGCAAGGTAGAATGGGGTTGGACCGGATGTCCCGAAGTCCTTGACGGAGCTCCCTGGCCATCCCCTACCTATTTCCCTGCATCTCATAAACAAAAATACAGCACTCGGCACACAGGGGATGGATTTGTACCCCTTTCTTTTGTCCTTGTCTCCGATGAAAAGTGTGGCATTCAGGAAGCTTCCTGGAATGGACAGTCCATCAATGTTTAACTTCTATTGAAGGAATTGGACCTATTTGTCAGGTCCAGACGGGCCTCAGAGCAACGTCAAAAGGAGGCTTTGCCTTGGCTTCGTTTGACTGTGTGATTTATTGATTTGTTTCCCCACAGGAAGTTAATCTTGCAAAGTGTTCTCAGATGGCTGAGAAACACCACGAGTTGCGTAGGCTGTTTGTACTCCACCTCCGCCTGCCCTGTTCTGACAGTTTCATCCATATCCGCTGAAATGTGTCTCGTATCTAGGGCTTGTTCCCAGCCCATGGGTGTACCAAGATCATTGCGATCGCTATGAATGTGAATCCTGGAATCCTCGAGCTGGAAGAGACCCCAAGGGCAGGACTCGGTACTGCCGAGTATGGTAACTTAAAAGGGCCAATATTCTACAGCAGGGATGGATATGCTAAGGAACTTCATTGTCTACACACCACCATTCTGGGCTTCTCCAGAATGCCGAGAGACCACAGCTCCTTTTCGTGGTCACCATATTTTACAAACTGAAAGTGATGATTCAAAAGAATAGTTGACTCTGGTAGACCTGAGTTTCAGACAGGCCTTTAAAAGAATCCCCAAAGTGCTGAGCCTCTTTTAGGGACAGGGTTCAGCACTTTGGACCACCCCTTTAAAGTTCAGAGTAAAACCCAGAGTAGATTCACTATCCCCACCCTCGCTGATATGGAATCCACCATTGTCAATTACATTGGGAAGACAGCGGGCTGAAAATCACCAGAACAGGACTGAGTAATCAAGCAGTTAATTAAATTGAACATTAACTAATGTAATTAATTATGAAATTAATTAATGACCAAATCAATCAGTCAATCAATCAATTATATTGAATAATTATTTAGAAAAACCAGAATTTCCTGATCAGTTTCTAACATGTTTTCTTCAAATCACATCTACCAACTTACCAACTTTCAAAGTATGCCTTTTCTCATTTTATTTTGCAGGAGTTTCTCCTCCGTCCACACCATTCACTCGTCTTTCTCTTTTTCCAAGGACTGCAAATGCTCTTCTCGCAGTTAGAAGAACCAGATAAAAAATGACGGCATTAAAGGCAAGCCGAGCAACCTGTACCATTAATGGAGAGGGCTTGGTCAAACTGAATGAAGGGTTTGTCTCCATTCACTGGGAGTGATTTAAGGTGCATTGAGGTGACAGAATAGCAGGGCAAAAATGAAGCCATTTACGAGTCACGTGGCGTTTAAGAGTTTAAGAATCTCTCAGATGATCTTTCAATGATCTCTCAAATGATTTCAATGATGTCTCAAAAGATGAGTTCCACAGCATGACAGTGGGCTTCGTACAAAGAAAGGAAATCCATTTGCAATTCTTCTACTGCAGGAGAGATGGGTGGAGAAAGTATTTAGGGCATGACTCTAATTTTTTTCATTCCTCAGCGGAAAGCATTGGTGACTCCACCTTTTGCAAGCCAACAAGCACACAGTTCTCAAGGCAGGGTCTTACTTAACCTTGTGGCCACCATGTTTATTCTCCTGGTCCATGCCTGCAGTGAGAAAGCACTTGGGCTTGCCTAGTGACTCCTGGGTGAGACAGTCACCAGCCATTTCCACATCTGTCAGGAAACAACCAGGGAGCACAATCATGGTTTCTAGGAAACCACAAGATGGTTCCTTCTTTTAGGCCATTTCCGCCCTACACTTTTCTAGTGCTTTTATTCCACTTTCAACCTCCTGTGGAATTCTGGGGTTTGTAGTTTCCTGAGGCCCAAGAGCTCTCTGGCTGAGAATTCTAAAGGCCCCTCCTTCAACTGCAAAGCCCAGGATTCCATAGGAGGTTGGAAGTGGAATAAAAGCACTATAACAGTGTAGGGCAGAAATGGCCTTAGGCTGAGCATTAAATAAGCTCATGGTGTGAAACAAGAAACTGGGTGAATGTGGTTAGAGCCAGCCAGCCTTTGGAATGCTGTAAAGGGGGACCTATGGGGAATCCTGGCCCTGAGATCTGCAAACCCCAGGATTCCATAGGATGCTGGAAGTGGAATAATAGCGCTATCACAGCGTAGTGCAGAAATGGTCTTAAGAAGGAGCAAAAGGGGTGATGGGCCAGAACCAAAATGCAGCTACATGTGACATGGTTACACTTGCGGAACTCCACTTCCACAACTCTGAGCAAAATTCCTTCATTGCACAACATCCAAACAACTACAACTGCACATGTAAGGGAACTTACATGTGTGTATAGCACCAGCAGGAAGGCTAATACTGCAGTAAAAGCAGTTTAACGGTGGGATATACCGCTTGGGGGCGTGGTGGAATCTCCCTCTTTGGAAGGTTTTAAACAGAGGCTGGGTGGCCATCTGTCGGAAATGCTTTGGTGGTTTATTCCTGCGTGGCAGAAGGGGGTTGGACTCGATGGCCCCTGGGGTCTCTTCTGACTCTACAATACTATGACGCTATGTGCAAATTGGAGGGACTGTAGAAATAAATGAGCAGTTAGGAAGAAGGCATAAAACTGTGTGAATTTCTGTGCAGGAGGTTAACATAAAGGGTGTGCAGCATAAATCCCATTTATGATATTGTAGCACGCTTTTTTTGATGTTGTTGTGGAGACTGGATTTTTTTTCCTGATGGTGTAAGAGAGCCAGCATGGTTTGAGCTTCGGACTACAACCCTGGAGACCAAGTTCCCATGGTCACTCGCCCGTGGAACCCCACTGGGTGAGCTTGGGTGCATCCTCATTTTGGAAGGACTGCAGAGGACAACAGGGATATATGGAACCCCTACAGGGGTGTGGGGTGTGATCTGAGGTGGGATTGGGGAGGGAATTGTCCTCTAGGCTCCATGTAGGTGACCACCCCTGAAGTAAATGCAGGCCTGTGCAGAGCTTTGCCTTCTGTGTTTCATGATACATTTCCTCTTTTTTGCCAGTGTATCAGTGGCCTCCCATTGCATTGAGGATTTGGGTTCTAATTCTGACTCCTTGGCTGGATTTGGAGCTTCTCCATATCCCTGTTGCCTTCAGAGGGAAATGCATTTGCAAAATGTGACATCAATCTGCACAAGCCCCAGTCAAATGAAGGCACACGTATTAATATTTTCTCTTGCGATGCCTTCTGCTAATAGCGCAGGGCAAGAGGTGTCAGAAAAGAGCTGCTCTCCTCATGCCTGGAGAGAATGGCATCTCCCCGGGGGTTCATTTGTGGCAATCTGTTTATGATAACATCGAAGATTAAGTGTGCCTTTTTACTTATCTCATGTTTCCCATGCTACTGGTTCATTAGTAGCCCGGCATTATGCCACCTCCACAGGAAAAATTTCCATGCATATGCTGGCAGGCAGGGGATGAAAACAAAAGCCAACGGCTTCAGCAGCGTCCAAGGAAATGAAGAGAATTTGTGCACAGTAAGGGGTTGGAACCTGGAGGCACAGAGGCTGGTGATGTTGACATTTCCAGATAAGCAATGCGCTCACTGTTTTGGTAAAAGAGAGGCCTGGCATATAAATAATATTTTGTTATCTTCAATGACAATAATACAAACCTTACCATTCAGACCAGTCCATGCCAGAAGACAGGTATTTTCAAAGAGAGACTCTCAAATGCAAAGCAGGGAATTCAGGAGGGCTGCCAACTTTTTCAGTAGCCTGGCTCCTCTGCTTTTAGCACACCTCAGAACCCTGTATTGTTGCCGAGTAGTCCTTCTGTGGACCTTCTCAAAATGGTGACTTCCAAAAAGTCACCATTTTGAGAAGGACTGCAGAGGAAATGGAATTATTGGACTTATTGTGAGGGGTATGACCCACAGGAAGAAGGGTCTATTGTACTGCATATTGCAGTTGTGGATTTGAAATCTAGAGTGATGGATTTGCACCTGCTTTGTGTTCACTACCACTGCCTAGTAACACTGAGATCCGAAAGCCCCTGCAAAACCTACTTTACCAGGTCACAGCCATGCCAACGGATGGCAGTCTCTTCAGCGAACTACTGGAGCTCAAGGAAGGCTATGGATATTTCCACCCTACCCTGTTATAGTGCTATTATTCCACTTTCAACATCCTATGGAATCCTGGGAGCTGCACTTTAGGGAAGGGCATTGAAAACAGTGGCAGAGCTTGGAATGTGTGTGGGGGGGCGGGAGAGGGCGTGGCTACTGTGTGTGGGGGTGTGGTTGCAGTGCGTGGGGGCGTGGCCAAGGCGTGCGGGGGAGTGGCTATGGGTTTGGCTGCCCGAAAAAACATTGCCGCTCAGGGCAAATCGCCCCATCACCCCCACCGTCCCTACGCGACTGATCGAGAATCCTCAGCCAGAGAGATCTTTGGCCTCAGGAAACTACAAACCCCAGAATTCCACAGGATGATGAAAGTGGAATAATAGCACTATAACAGTGTAGTGCAGAAATGGTCCAGCATTCCCACCCACCTCCCACCAGGGAATGAGGCTGCAGCAATCAGAGCCAGAACCCGAATTGCAAGTCCTTGTTGCAGTCTTGCTCCCTGGTATCTGTGTGGTGATGGTGGTGGAGATATTCTCTTGCACCCGATTGCCAGATCTGCAGACCCAGCCTCTCAATGTGGCTTGCTATCTGGTGAAGTAGGTGGAGGAGGTCAGGCCAGGAGATGTTCCCTAGTTATTTATATAAAACTGAGCAGGCAATGTAGAAGAGGGATCATCATTTCCTGAAACCCCCATCAGAAACTCCAAGACCCTTTGGGTAGGTTTTTGGGGTCATGTTCAGTAGTTCACAGCTGTAGACCATTTCCGCACTGGACTGTTATAGCACTATGATTCCACTTGCAACATCCTATGGAATCCTGGGGTTTGCAGCTTCGGGAGGGGCCGGCCGGCCATAGTGCTATAACAGTCCAGTGTAGAAATGGTTGTAAACATAAACTCCCAGCAATTGCAACCTCATAAATCCAATTTACAATCTCATAACCACTGAAGGTGCCAGCAGACGGTTATACCTTTCTGTTTGCAGCGGGGATGATGAATATACAGCTGCTGTGTCTGACACGGAAAGGTAGAAGAAAAAGGTAATTTTCAGTGTTCAGCTTTTACAAGCAGAAAGAAAAGCAAGACATTCTTTGCACTAAATGAAAACTATCATCCAGTAAAGCAAAGTCTGCCTTTGATGGCAAGTGGAGATAAAGTCTATAGCCTTTATCAGTGGATGAAGATTGGTTGGTTAAGAAACCACTTCAGAGTATGTGTAAATAAAATCCTTTGCGCTTGGGGAAATGCTAAGACTGAAGGTTCCCTAACTGCTTCAGATGATCTTGGCAGTGGGGAGGGTGGTTTTCAGTAATTGTTCACTCATTTCTCCAGCAAAGGGTGACAAACATAAATTGCTATTATGAGTACATCTCACTGAGCTTGTCTCTCTTTTAGGCATGGTAATAAAACCAAAAATTATTAACCAGCTGAAGACTGAGCTGGCTACAATTCTCAATGTGTCCTACAGCCACAGGATTTGTAAAGAGCTTCAAGAGAGTAAGTGGTGGACTCCAGTGACTCTCAACTTTTGGTCCTCCAGATGGTTTGGACTTCCACCCCTAGAAGCCCCAGCCAACTTGGCCTGTGGTCAGGAATTCTGGGAGCTGGAGTCCAAAACACAGGTGTATATGACTTCTGAGCTTTGGAAAGAAAATAATACCATCCTGGAGAAGGGCTCATCCTGCATAGAATGGGACAAACCAGGGTCAGAATATTTTGGATCCAGAGAGTTTCATTGCTCAGAGAATTGCTTCTACAAAAGCAATATTGCTAAGCCTGGGAAAAGCAGGTTGGAATGTGTCCAGACCAAAATAGTGGAAGGCCTGGGAACCAGAAAGCCCTATGAAAAGCAGCTTAGGGAGCTGGAGAAGAGAAGGTTAAGTGAAGGTGACGTGATAGCTATGTTTAACTATTTGAAGGGATGTCATATGGCTGTTTTTGGTGCTCCAAAGACTAGGACTTGGAACAATAGCTTCAGACTTCTGGAAGAGAGAGTCCACCTAAAGAACTTCCTGAGGATAAGAGCAATTTGGCAGTGGAATCTGCCAAAGTTTGATGGCAGTCTCCTTTGGAGGTTTTTAAAGAGAGGTTGGATGGCCATCTGTCAAAGGGAGTGCTTGGATTGTGTCATTTTGCATGGCAGAACGGGGTTGGACTTGATGTCACCTGTGGTCTCTTCCAGCTCTACAACTCTATGACTTTATGAGCACAAGGTAGCTCAACGAGGGCATAACTCTGGATTCAGGGGTTTACTCTACGTAGCCATGGCCATTTCTGCACTACACTGTTATAGTGCTATTATTCCACTTTCAGCCTCCTGTGGGAATTCTGGGGTTTGTAGTTTCCTGAGGCCCAAGAGCTCTCTGGCTGAGAATTCTAAAGGCTCCTCCCTAAACTGTAAACCCCAGGAGTCCACAGGATGCCGAAACTGGAATCATAGCACACTATAAGAGTATAGGGCGGAAATGGCCCATGATGAGGGATTTCATCAGATGTGATTCCTCCTGTCAGTCCTGAACTCTCAGTGGTTTCAAGTGGTGGAAGAGAACTCCGCTCTGACATCTCTGTGGCAACCTTCAGATATTTGAAGGTGCTTATTATGTCAGCTCTTAATTACCCCGTGTCCACACGGAATGCACCCAGCTCCTTTTAACCTTGATTTCTCACCACTTTCTTCCCAGCCGCCCCTGCGCTTGTCACTGAACGCCTGCTGTGACTCCCCTGAAAAGCAGCACATCGGAGGAGCGAGGAGACATAAGATGAAATACCAAGCCCTGGCATTTGATCTCAATCAACCATATTATACTGAAATTTATCTCTTAATAAAGAGGAACATGAGCCGTGAAGTGCACTTATATCCACTGATATAGCTTCACTTGGCAACAAAAAAGGCACAGTTCCAAGAAACTTTTATAATCTCCTGGGAAATGTATTAATTAGTGCTGGAATTAATCTTGCTCCCAGTTATCAGATTGCCTTCACAGAAGACATAAAGCGTGGTCACTAGCAGAAATGAGCAAACATTCATAGGTAGGGAAAGGGAAGGGTTCTCCATTGCTGGCTCTTTTGGGAACTATTTGTATATTTCCCAATTGGCTTGTTGAATTGCAAGGGTTATTTTGTCTCCAATTAAATAGGAAATACAAGGAATCTTTGGGATTTATTACTGTGACTTTCTGACCTCACTATTACTTGAGGCTGAATCCAATTTCTTAGTTGCAGCCAGAGGTGACCTATTAAGTCCATTGCTGAATGATAAGCCAACACTTACACAACTCACATTAAATCAGTGGGACTACTTGAGCTGAGATGAGCAATGAGGGTTATTATGGGCCAGAATGTGTCCAGAGGGGAGCAACCAAAATGGTTAAAGCCATTGATACTGAGCCCCGTGAAGAGTGGCTCAGGGACCTGGGTATGTTTAGCCTAGAGGAGAGAAGGTTAAGAGGTTATATGATAGCCATGTTTAAATATTCAAAGGGATGTCATACGGAGGATGGAGCAAACCTGTTTTCTGCTGCTCCAGAGACTAGGACGTGGAGCAATGGCTTCAAACTCCAGGAAAAGAGATTCTACCCCAACATTAAGAAGAACTTTTTGTCAGTGAGAGCAGTTGGGCAGTGGATCAGCTGCTGCCTCAGTGGAGTGTGGTGGAGTCTCCTCCTTCTCTGGAGGTTTTTAAGCAGAGGCTGGATGGCCATCGGTTGGGAGAGCATTGATTACGTATTTCTGCACGGCAGGATGGGGTTGGACTGGATGGCCCTGGGGGTCTGTTCCAACCCTAGGTTATCTATGCGTGTAGTGTTGTTGGGGAAAGCTTATCCAAAATTTCAGTTCCAGAACTGGGCTGGTATTTTACATTAGCTACTGTGTTAAGTATATTTAACTAAGGGCCGTTCTGCCCTACACTGTCATGGTGCTATTATTCCACTCCCAACCTCCTGTGGAATTCTGGGGTTTGTATTTTAATGAGGCCCAAGAGCTCGCTGGCTGAGAATCCTAAAGGCCCCTCCCTAAACTGCAAACCCCAGGATTCCACAGGAGATTGAAAGTGGAATAATAGCACTATAACAGCGTAGGGTGGAAAGGCCTAAGTAACCTTTCCTGTCTTGTCCCTTTTCCTGCATGGCAGAAGGGGGTTGGGCTAGATGGTCCTTGTGATATCTTCCAACTTTAGGATTCTAGGATTCTAGTTACTTCTTTGTCAGTGGGAATCAGAACTGGGCAGTTCCTTATTCTCCATATCTACTCAAAGGCTCCTGTTACATTGCTACATAGCAAAGCCAACGTGTTGCACAGCATGACTGATGCACAACGGGATGCCATAGCTGATAAGCGACTTGAAGACACACACACACACACACACACACACACACACACACACGGTCACCAGATCCCTTCTGATCTTGGAAGCTAAGCAGGGTCAGTCTTGGTTAGGACCTGGATGGGGGACTGGCAATGAAGACCAGGCACTGTAGGCTCTGTTTCAGAGGAAGGAACTGAGAAAACCACTGATACCAGGAAGTGGGTGTCACCACCTCTGAGGATTCCTTGAATAAGAAAACCCAAGGAAATTCAAAGTATGCGCACACGCACACACACACCTTAGATAGATCCTTCAAATTTTAAGCTAGCATCCCAAGTAGATTCAGGTCCCTAGCGACATAAGGGCCGCCAACCTCCACGGAAGGGGTTTACTTTCGAGTAGATGTGTAGAGGTCCACACCACTGACTTTGGCACGGACTGTGGAGGCCAGTCCTGCTCAGAGCAAGGAAAGGACGAGCAAATGATATTGTTTGCCATGATATTGTTTGCATTGTTGATTTGGGATGGGTAGCACAGGAGAACTCTTTGCCAGCCAGCCAGCCACAGCTTCGAGGGTGGAAATTACTTTCACAGGAATTCTGTAGACTGAAATGACCAGGCGAGAGCGGAGTCGATTTTCACGCTGCAAGCCCTTTGCTTATCTCTCTCGACAGGTGGATGCAAAGTGAAATGAAGGAAAAAGGTGACTGGAAAGAAAATTACTCTCTTCTCTACCACACCTTTACGGCCACATTATGAGGTGTTTGATTCAGAATACAATCCTGACTAGCCAAGGGCCAGCTGGGCTGACAGAGGACCCGCTGAAGTGAGGCTGAATCCAAAATTCTCAATGCCAGGATGCTGGAAATTACCTAAAGCCAGAGGTGCTGGCAAAATTTGCCATGGAGTGGTCATGCCCTGGATAACTTACAATCCAGAGACTTCATTCATAGGTAGTCAGCATTGTTTATTTGTAGCAAAGCTAGCAATACGGTATACTTTGTCCAAATTTGCTGAGACTGAAGCACACGTGGCATTCACAGGTTTTATACCTTTCCATACAAATTCAGGTGTGCAAAACTGTGATTGGGGAGGATCATCAATTAAACATCAGGGGAGTAGCTTCTGGAGTAGCCCCACATTAAAAGACAAATTAAAGGCAAAGAAATTAAAAGCCAAGCAGAGAAAAATATTATTTTATTGATAGATTTATTGAATTTATGCCCTACCTTTTCCCTGGGATGACTGCGGACTGTCTGTATGTTTATTGCCTCATTGACTCCAGATGCTTGCCGTAGTTCCCATGTTAGAATTTTTCCAACATTTCTTTGGGTGGAAAAACTGATTATAGACTTTTAAGCTTGTTCGAGTCCATTTGCATGTGGGCTACAGCGCTGAATTGCTAACTGTCAATTTAAGCCTAGGTGGACTGCACTGCAGCATAAATCTTCCGGTTAATTTGATTAACTCCAAGCCCTGATCTGTGTCCCATTTGCAGCTGGCAGTAGCCCTTAGGTTTTGATGCCAAAGAAAGGCATACCCCTTCCCCACCCCACTTGTGGAGGAAACAGAAAGCCCTGCTTGGGAAGGGTGGGGAGGGCAGACAGATGGACAGAAAGCTCACCCGTCACTCTGGTTTTGTGATGTCGGAGGCAGCCGTATGGAATGAGTCACAGGTTTTCATTTTGATGCCCCACGCACAATGCTTGGTGGTATTTCTGGCTGTGCGTGGGAAGGTGGCTGGTGGAAGAAGCATTACATGCAGAGAGGCATGGAGGAACCAGCCCAGGGTAGCAGGAAGAAGGGGGAAAACCTACCTTTTAGCCTCTGCGCATGGCTTTGGCCATTTCCGCACTAGACTGTTATAGCGCTATTATTCCACTTGCAACATCCTATGGAATCCTGGGGTTTGCAGTTTCGGGAGTTCCACAAGTGTAACCATTTCACAAGTAGCTGCATGTTGGTTCTGGCCCATCACCCCTTTTGCCCCTTCTTAAGGCCATTTCTGCACTACGCTGTGATAGCGCTATGATTCCACTTGCAACATTCTATGGAATCCTGGCCCCTCCCGAAACTGCAAACCTCAGGATTCCATAGGATGTTGCAAGTGGAATAATAGCGCTATAACAGCCTAGTGCGGAAATGGCCTTAGATTAGGGGTCCTTACATACTCTGCAGTTATAGTGCTATCGACCCATTTTAACTGCCATGGCAACACTCTACAGAATGCTGGGATTTGCAGTTTAGGGAGGGGCATTTAGGACTCTCAGCCAGAGAGCTCTAGTGCGTCACCGCAGTACAATCCCCAGGATCCCATGGGATGCAGTAGTGTCTCTTGGCCTGACCTAAACGACAAACCTCAGAATTCCACGGGGTGGAACCATGGTAATTAATATCAAAATGTGGCAATTGTGTAGTGTGAAAGAAAGCTATTTTTATGACTTCATGCACTAAGGCAGTGGTTATCACGTTTTCCCATACTGCATATTTTTACAGAGATGCACAAAAAAGCACTCATCAAAATGCACTCATTTTCTCCAAAATAGAGAGACCAATTTCTCTTCCCCCTTTTTTAAAAAATGCTGTCTCATGGCGTTATTTGTCAGACACAAAGAAAAGGGCTCCCAAAAAGGAAGAAGAGGCTTTTGGGATTTTTAATGGTTAAGGGGTTTTAATGGTTTAGGGATTCATCCTAAAAAGGTGTCCTCACTTAAAAAAAACAAACAAGTAAAAATAAAGCAGGTAGTGAAGAATTTTGTTCAGAGTAAATGGACATATCTGCACTGTAATTCTATAGAACTTTGATACCACCTCAAAAGTCCTGGCTCCCTCCTAGGAGAATCCTGGGCTTTGTTGCTTGGAAAATTCTCTCCTGAGAAACAGCGTGGTGGTTTGGGTTTTGAACTAGGCTCTGCAGACCGGGGTTTGAATCTTCACTTAGATTCAAGTTGCACTCTCTCAGCCTCAGAGGAAGGCAAAGGTCAAGCCCCTTGGAACAAATCTTGCTAAGAAAAACCCATCATAGGGTCACCATAAGTCAGAAAGGACTTGAAGACACACAACAGCAAGAACACATTTATCTCTTAAGAAATCTCTCATTTGCTCTCCTGATCTGTAGCACGGAAGAGTTCAGAGCTTTTTACCAAACTACAGATCCTAGGATTTCATAGGAGAAAGTCGTGAGCGTTCAAGTGGCCTTACACTGCTATGATCGTGGGCTGTGCATACACCTTCATGACCAACTAAAGTGGTTTTCTTTGCTTGGTTTGCACCTACAGATCTTCTTGTCCCAAATCATCTCCCCTGCCAGGCTGCTGCTTAGGCACACAGATTAACCAAACACAGAATTTGGTTGGAACGGTGCTTCAGTTTTGCAAAAGACTGTAGAATGCAACCTGGCAAAATCAGAATGACAAACAGCAGGCAGCGTTTAGAGGGAGAAAGCACAGCTACGACCCAGCCAAAAGGGTCTCTTAGCTGAAACGCTTTGGAGAGTGTATGTCTGTATATAAAATCTTTCCAAAAAAAAGAGAATTTCACCCCCTAAGGAACCTAAAAGGAAAAATGCTGAGTTTATGGAGGGTAGGCGGGAGAGAACCAGATACAAAATGAGAGAGGTAAGGAAGGGGTAGATGGCTTGAGGCTGCACCCATCTCATAGCAACAGGGCTGGTTTTTGATGCAAACATTCATAGGATACAGTACACAGATGTCAGGACACAAAGCACTAAAGGGAAAACAGATTAATATGCAGATCTCTGTTCAAGACTCTTGAGGTAACTGAGCCTGTCTCCTCTTGCTCCGGCACCGGTCATAGCATTGCCTGCCAGCACCAACTTCCATCAAACTGAGAACCGTTACAAAAAAACCTTCTGGGTCCTGTTAAACATTACAGAACTAAAGCACTATGGTTTGCTTTTACTGCCATGGTTGCGACCTGTGGAGTCATGAGGTTTTCTAGTTTGCAGCACTGGCTGAGAATTCCCTAATACCCTTCCCTCATCGGCCGGTCCTGGGATTCCATAGGGCAGAACGAAGGCAGTTAAAGTGAAATTGTAGCACTTTCCTTCTGTGGTGTGAATCTCTGCACATGCAAGAGAATTAGGGTTTCAAGATCTCATGGCCGGGATTCCCCCGTAGATCCCCATTTTACAGTATTCCAAAGGCTGGCTGGCTCTAATCAGGTTCACCCAGCTCCTCGCTTCACACCATGAACTTATTTAACGCTCAGCCTAGGGCCATTTCTGCCTTACACCCTTACGATGCTGTGATTCCACTTTCCACACCCTATGAAATCCTGGGGCTTGCAGTTTAAGGAAGCGCATCTGGAATCTTCAGCCAGAGAGCTCTTTGGCCCCGGGAAACTACAAACCCCAGAATTCCACAGGAGGTTGAAAGTGGTACAATAGCACTATAACAGCGTAGTGCGGAAATGGCCTAAGAGTAGATTTGCCACAACACCGGCCATTTCCGCACTAGACTGTTATAGCGCTATGATTCCACTTGCAACATCCTTTGGAATCCTGGGGTTTGCAGTTTTGGGAGGGGCCATCCGGCCATCCGGCCCCTCCCAAAACTGCAAACCCCAGGATTCCAAAGGATGTTGCAAGTGGAATCATAGCGCTATAACAGTCTAGTGCGGAAATGGCCACTGACATGGAAGCCACCAAAGGAATTCTTAGAATGGTCTCTTTCTCCCAAGATCAACCTGGCAGCATCATTATTTTCTAGATGGATTTTGTTCCTTTTAGACCATCCTGCTATGCATCTCAAAATAAAACCAACTTAGAATTCACCTCTCACTCCTTCTGAGCAGACCAACATGAATTGGGTATTCTTTTTCATCACCAGATAAAATCCTACATTCTGCCCATATTCTGAGTAGAAGGTAATATCTGACTTATGTACTGGAAAAAAAACCCTCCTTCTGCTTGAAGATCTGAGCAACCTGAAATTAAGATTCCTGTGTTTCTCGGCTGAAGGATAAGAAGCTCGTAGAGAGACACGAAGTTCTTGAGAGCAAATGGACTGGGTTCTTGGATTTAATCAAACACAAAATTACCGATGTTATGAAAAAAGAAAGGAAGATGAAAATGTAACCAAGTTTAATAAAAATGTATGCTAGTGCGTTGGAATATTTCCTTGTATTTTAAAACAATGAGTAGCCTGAGTCCATATTGGCCAAGGACAAAAGGTCTATAACCCCACAGCCTCCTCTGAAAATTGAACTCACCTTCACACCCATTTCAGTTTCTGGGGAAAACATTGGCCTGTAGACTTCTGTGTATGTACTGAGTTTCCAAAGTTTATCTGGGAGCAAAAGGAATAATTTTTTGTTGTGGTGTAAGTTCATCAAAAGAAAAAAACAATGTCTGAATCCATTACTTCTGCCTGGTTTCTAGCTTGCTGTTCTCAAATGAGCGGGAAGTCGTGTTCCTAATACCGGTACTGAATCCAGTTTCCATTCCAATCTATTTCCGTACATCGAGGGCGGCCATCGCAGTACAACTGTGGGCAACCTTTCAGGCTGTCCAAGTGCTTAAGAACCGCACAATTTTTGTCTGTCTTTTTTTTTTGTTTTTTTTTTGCGGGGGGAAAGAGGTGATGTTGAAGTTATTTTTAATTGGAAACACAAAAATTATATATCTATATACACTCGGCCCTCCACATTTGCGGGCTTCACTTTTGCGGATTTGATTTTTCATGGATTATTTGCTGCCACCTCTGCTGCTTCCCTGTGCCGTTTTCAACAGGGGCTGTGAGCCTTGTGAGGCTGAGAAACTGAGAACGAGGCTTGTAAATCCTTATTAAAAATGGGGCAGCAGGGGAGGTGGCAATAAGCCCCCCAAGCCCCCCATTTCTGCCTTTTGAAGGACCCCTGATGCCTCAAAGGAATCCATGGTGGGTGGAACATGGTGATCATACGTTTTGTGTGTTAAATATGGTTTGGGAGGGCATAGAGTTATTCATGGTTTTTCCACTTTCGCAGGGGTCCTGTGCCCCTAACCCTAGTGAATATGGAGGGATGACTGTATATCATTAATATGCAAATGAGATTAAAGATTGTTGTTGTTTTGTGCCTTCAATTCAAGTCTGGCTTCCGGCAATTCTCTCATGGGGTTTTCTTGGCAAGATTTATTCAGAGGAAGTTTGTCAAAGTCTTCCCCTAAGGATTTTTTTTTTTTTAGCCAAGCTTCCCCAGAGGAGCTTTGCCATTGCCTTCTTCTGTGGCTGAGAGAGTGTGCCACCCCAGGCCACCCCCACAGGGCTTCCATAAATGATAGTGTGCAGGATCTCGTCCAATGTTACTGTTATTTGTAGTCCTAAATAAATGAATGAATGAATGAATAAATGGCAGGGCCATCCCGGGCTGTCTGTGGAATTACACATTACGTGAGACCGCAGCAAGGATGTCTGGGCCTTGTGTTGCTTGAACGGAAACCCCTATCTCATCACCGCTCCCATATTGCATAGCAAGCTTTTTACACAACCGTGGGCCCATCTGCAAGCCCAAAAGCTTGGGCTTGAACCTTGGTGACTGCAGTTGGGTAGGGATGTGGGGGTGGGAGGGTGTGATTCACCCCTGGGTGGCAATGTTTCTGAGGTGTCCTGACCCATACCCACGCCCCCACATGCCCTGGCCACATCCCCATGCACAATGGCCACCCCTCCCCTCCCCTCCCCACACTCCAAGCTCCGCCACTGGGTGACTGAAAGACGAAAAAGTAAGGAGGAAAACTCCAAACTGGAACTGGCCTCCATAGCTCAGGGAAAAAAAGATAACCTTTTTTCAGGTCAGATTGAGACATGGAGATTCCTTCCCTTCTCTACATAATACACATTCTGCTGTTCATCTCTCCAACTCTGTAATCCCTCTCTCTCTCTATATATATATCTCTTCATATCAGACAGTTACCATTCTGTCTTTGTCTTTGTCGGTAATTGATGCATTAAAAGCTTTCCCAAAATTGCTAATTAAATTTGATGTATTACAATAATCACCACGGCAATGTGAGCATGCAAGCTTGGAGAGCCAAAAGAGACCTGTTGCAAGATATGATGAAAGCTGTGATTTAACCACACAGACCAACGTGGGGTGGTGGGGGTGGAACAAAACACTGGGGTGCCCTGGTGTTTGGGGGAATGATTTGCTTGCTGCATCTCCCAAGGGCTCTGGATACACTGGGGAGAAAGCAATAGCTTTATATAAAGTATGCACATTTTTTTACAGTGCTATCCATTTGTTGGCTTCTTATGGATGCATCCCCACATAGGCAGTCCCCTCCCAGGCATTAATTAATGACCTCTTTTGCAAAATGGACCTTTCCAAGTGGTCTCCCACCAGGAGAACAACAGAAGGATGAGGTAATGTGGGAAGTGCCAGCCAAAGATGCTGTTATCCTGTTGCAATTGTGATTCAGAGAGCCAGTGGCCTATGATGCTTGAGACCAGGATTCAATTCCCCACTCAGCCATGGAAACCCACTGCGTAAACTTGGGTGCATCACACACTCTCGGCTCAAGAAAAACCCTGTGATGGGTCCACCTTAGGACCGGAATGACTTGAAGGCGCACAACATCAACAACTGCAAGTTACCTGCCTCTTGTGATAAAGCCCTGTGACTCTGGAGACCAGCATTTGAATCCTTACTCAGCCATGGAAATGCACTGGGTGTCCCTGGGCAAGTCACACTCTCTCAGCCTCAGAGAAAGACAAATGCAACCCCCTTGAACAAATCTTGCCAAGAAAAACCCATGGTAGGGTTGCTGTAAGTTGAAAATGACTTCAAGGCACACAACAGAAACAGGAGTGGTCCTCAGATGATGAAATTGGACTGCTAAAGCTGTCCACCCTTGTGGAAGAAGCTGGGAGAAGGCATGTTATAGATGGAGAAATTTTTGTTAGAAGGAGAATGCAAGGGGCCTATTTTTTTTCCCTTCTGAAAGAGAACATATTCTCAAACGTCTCCAAGACAGAAGCATCCTAGCTTGGGCACGGTCAGGATAATAGTACATTCTGTTCCTGTACCTAGCAGCTCCAGATATATTTGGAATTGACTCTTCTCCAGCCAGAATACATGATAATCCCCTTTTCTCTCTCAGTTTCATGTCCCTGGCTCCCAGTCCACCGAGGCTTTGAAGGTAAATATTAGCACTTTGAATTTGGTGCAGAAACAAGCCAGCAGCCGGTGCAGCTGCTTTAATTTCTGAGAAATACAAACTGCAGAGCTTGGAAGTAACTAGTCTGGAGAGGTAACTGGTTATTTGTAAATCATTCTTTGCAATTAGTCTCTTTTACCAAGAAATAAGTTACAGCAACATTGTATTACAGATGTAATGGCTTGTTTCTGCCGTGTCAGAAACAAGCCAGCAAGCAAGGCAGCTGTTTCCAAAACCACACAATGAGACCTGCAGAGTTTGGGAACAATGAGTTACAAATAACTTGTTACTTGCAATTAGTTCCTTCTCCCAATGAAGTTGCAACTATGTTACTTTACAATTAAAATTAATTATAATTCAGGAAGGTTAACTTCAGCTCTTTGTGTTGTAACTTAATGTTAGGGACTGGATCAACGACATCACATCCATCAGGTGTTAACTAATTCACTGACACCTCTGGGGTTCCTCTGGAGATTTCTGCAGATGTGGTTGGGGTTCTGTATTTGGCTATGGGCACATAGCCAGCCATTTCTCTGATGCCTCGACCTCCCTACCAGCCACATGACGGCCATGGAGGGGGGCCGCGGCAGCTAAAAGATGAGTCTGAATTTCTACTGGACTTTCACCATCCAATAATGTTAACTAATTACTCTGTGGACTTGGATCCACAACTGGAACTGTGTTTTTTTTTTAAAATAGTAACTATCTGGGATCTACCGATCTATTGGCTGGAATTCTAATCACTGTATTTAGGACTAATTGAATTCTGTATTTCTCACTGTTCTTTTTGGGTCACTCAGATTCTCAAGCTAGCCCACCATCGTTCCACACCCTTGTTTTCTTTAAAAGAGGCACGGCCAAAGTGTGGCTTGGGGCCACATGTGGCCCCCAGTCGTGTAGGGACATGGGGGCAGGGGAGGATTTGCCCTGGGCGGCAATGTTTTTGGGGTGTCCTGGCGGGTAGCCACACCGCCGCACCCCCAGCCACACTCCCGCACACAGCGGCCCTGCTCCTCACACCATGGCCCCGCCTCTCCTGCCCCCCACTCCAAGTCCCACCACTGGTGGTCCCCAAAATGGTCTTTGTGGCTCTCAACCTTTCCAAACACCCAGGACTGCTCTTTTTCAGCTTCCCAAAATTTGAACGGCCTCTCCTGGAAACATCTAGCAACGACGTTTCTTCATTTTAATAGATTCCACTTCCTCCTGCAATATTTAACTTTCAAAACATGATTTCCAATACCAGAAGTGGATTATTAGTCATGGCTGGGTTATTATGGGTGGATATTATGGGCTTTTTTGGCAATCAGTGTGACCTCCCTCCGAGGATCAGAAAATTGGCCCATGGAGCTGCTTCAGTTGACTACCCTTTGTTTCTATGAGTAACTAAAAATACATCTTCAGCCACAGCAGGCAAAGAGTCAAGAAGGACCACTGAGTGTTTCAGCTGAAGGAAGCAGCTCACTTCACAGGGGCTCCTTAGCCAACATGATGGGCAAATTAATGTTGACTTGCTGGCCACTGCTGCCTGAGCTGAAATGGGCTGGCAAGCTTCCACTGCAGAGATAAAGGGAGAAATCTGATGCTCCCAGAGAGCCATTATCATGTCCAATACGTACGTGGAACATGATGCTCCGGGGATCACGAGGGACTTTTGCCTCAGCCGAAAGGCAGAAATGGAAAAAAGGACCATAAAAGTTCTCTTGCAGAGCCAATTAGCATCGGAAGAAGGTATGTTGCTGTCAGTGAGCAATTAACAGCTAATCTGCACAAACATTTCAGCCCATAAGTAAGTACACTGTGCACAAAAGTCAGGAGGGCCAGTTGCCTGGGGCAGGAGTTTATGGCTCTTTAAAGACTTTTAAACAAACACCAGGAGGAGGGGAATCATATCGTAATCATAGGGTCAATGCCCATTGATGATTCTTCCATCAGCTGGAGACATTATTCTGATGTCTCTGTGTATTTAGCGCTCACTGGTGGGTGGCTGGCTTCTGTGTCAGTGGGGCAGGGAATCCATGCTGGATTTTAGCTTCAGAGGAGCTCGGAGCTAAGGTTGTAGAGCTCTCCAAGGTGCGGAAGATTCACTCTCCCAGGAAGACAGAAGTCACCAGCCACCAATGTTTGTGCCTACCCAATTGCACAAGAACAGAATATAGAACTAACTTCCTTCCTTCCTTCCTTCCTTCCTTCCTTCCTTCCTTCCTTCCTTCCTTCCTTCCTTCCAGTTCTGGAATGATCAACAACTTTCATAGAACTATAGAACTGTAGAGTTGGAAAAGACTCCAAGGGCCACCCAGTCCAACCCCATTCTGCCAAAGCAATCCCCTTGACAGATGGCCATCCAACCTCTGTTGAAAAACTTCCAAGGAAGGAGACTTCACCACACTCCCAGGCAGCAGTGGATTCCACTATCAAACTGCTCTTACCCTCAGGAAGTTCTTCCTAATGTTTAAATGGAATCTCTGAATTCCTGAAGTTTGAAGTCATTGCTCCATGTCTTAGTCTCTGAAGCTGCAGAAAACAAGCTTGCTCCATTACCCATATGACATCCTTTCAAATATTAAAACATAGCTAACATATCACCTGTCAACCTTCTTTACTCCTGGCTAAAGCATAGCCAGCTCCCTGAGCCTCTCCTCACAGGGCTTCAAGGTCTCCAGGTCTTTTACCATTTTGGCCGCCCTCCACTAGACATGTTCCAACTTGTCAACATCCTTCTTGAATCATGGTGCCAAGTACCGGACATGATATTCTGGGTGAGGTCTCGTCAAAGCAGAATAGAGAGGTACAGAAACGTTCTTCTTCGGAAATCCATATTGTAGTAATTATCTTTACCAGGGCAACAAAAAAGGCACAAAAATCTGTGTACCGTCAGAACTCTTCATCTGAGCCAGTTGTAACTTGTGTTGGTGGTGCAGCAAACCCACTCTGAGTTCTAGTCAGAGCTGTAATGGAGAAAGCCAAGGTGGTGAAGTTTATCCCTGAAACATGTTTAGCACCTTTGATAGCCGCTTTCAAGTTTGGATTAAAAACTGGAGAAGGTAAAGTTAAAGCAGTTGAAAGACTACAACACAGGTGGATTGGCTCAGTCAGAGAAGCCATGAATTTGCAAGCAAAATGGTTGACAGCAGAATGTCTTTATTTAGAACAGTGGTTCTCAACCTGTGGGTCCCCAGATGTTCGTGGACTTCAGCTCCCAGAAGCCCTAGCCACTATGGTCAATGCTCAGGGCTTCTGGGAGATGAAGTCCAAAAACATCTGGGGACCCACAGGTTGAGAACCACTGATTTAGAAGATCACAATAAGTTGAAGGGATTTGATGACGTTCATCAACAAGAGATTCCCAGCCTCATGACAGGGAAGCCACCAGCTGCCAATGATTCCAGCACTTCAAGGCAAATGGATGCCCTGAAGTTTATTAGATCGTTTTACAGTGAAAACTGATGCATGTTTTCTCATAAAGTGAAATCCAGCTTATTCAGTGTGTACCTCACTTTTCCTCCCATAAATTCAAGACAGTCTTGTAATGGCGTTCTTTCTTCCCCTCTCACTTGGCACTATCCAAGGTTCCGAAAGCTATTCTTAAATAGGTTCAGCATTTTGGATAGGTCCTTTCTTGTTCTGGCTAGAGTTGCCCATGGCCGTGGGAGGCATGAGCTGTTGCTGGTTATGCTTTTGTTCCATTTAGATGACTTCTCTCCCTTACCTGGAATCTAGGGCTTTGGAGGCCCAACCTCTGTCTCTGGTGCCATGGCTGAATTGCAAATGTGTTCTCTTTCCCCTGGGTGACCTTGCTTGCAAGCTTCCCCCATGGTTTCATTCATGAGATGGTGTTCCTATCAACTTTTCCAGTCTCTGCATTTCACCTGTTTTTTCCCAAGTCAGAATAAATTTTAAGTAGAACAACTTTCAAAAACTTTGGATGGTGGACATCAAAGTAGGTTGGAAGCAATACCCTCTGGAAATATACATATGGTCTCTCTCTGTGTATTTCTTCTCCCCAGCTAGAAATTACGAGAAGATGGATAGCCTGATGTCTTGCAACAGTTGCATTAAAAGTCCTTCTCTGTGTTATTTATTTGCCAATTGTTAGCAGTCTGCAGCCAATAAAATCATGGAAACGATAATCTTAAAAGCATTATCAGAGCTGATAACACTGTCCTGGATGGATCTCAAGGCATTGATTCAGTACAGGAAAGGCGCCTGGCTTTATCATCTTTTCTGATTTAGGAAGTGAAGCAAGGTTGGGGCTGGGAGAGGCCCATGAATGAATTCCATGCCGAATCAGGAAAGAATCGTGCCTGAAGCTTTGGAGAGCAATGGCTGCCAGTCTGACAATACTGTCCAAGCTAGATCCCAAGGGCCTGATTCAGTATGGGGCAGATTCCTGCGTTTCAGCGAACAACAATGGGAACTCTCGCTGAATGCCTCTTGATGCTTCTGCCCTCTTCTTTGATATGTCTGCAGTGCAATGTAGAAACATGAGCTCATCCCATGATGATCTTTTATGGGGCAATTAATTATTAGCATTGCTCCTCGCGTGCTTATTTGTTAACATAAATCCCATTTTTTATTTAAACTGCTGCGGGGAGGGATGCCTGTTTCTCAAATAACACCATTTGGTTGGTAGCAAGCCTGTTGGCTAATGGCTGAGCTTGCATGTTGGAACCCTGAGGAGGCTGTGAGCTGATTCTGAGCATCGTTCCCCTGTGAATAAATCATCTGCTTACTGTCAAGAGCTGTTTTGGAGGTTTAGACCTGAGGCTGGATGCTGGAGATCACAGACACTGGAGTAGATAGCTACTCCAACAAAGATGATTGTCAGGTTCTTGTAGTTTGGGGAATGATCACTGGACTTCAGCACCTGGAGTTTGATGGGAGAGTCCAATGAGGCATTATGAGCAAGGCTTTGTTAGTGTGAAGGACCCTCCAAGGTCAAAGACTCATAGAATCCAAGAGTTGGAGAAGACTCCAAGGGTCATCTCGTCCAACCCAATTCTGCTGCGCATTAAGACTACCATCAAAGGACTCCCAACAGATGGCCATCCAGCCTCTCTTTAAAAATGTCCAAAGAAAGAGATTCCACCACACTCCCAGGCAGCAGTAACAACATTCCTACATTCCCAACACCCTGTTTTCTTATTTAATTCTGATCCCTGCTTCTGCCCATTGCAACAGAAATTGCTCATGGAAAGGGGTTAAAGTATCAGTTAACTGCTTCCCAATCAGCAGAGGAACAGATCCCTGTCCCGTGCTGTGGTTGCAGCCCAGTAACTGAGGATTGGGTGGGCTGGGCCAGAAAACGTTATCTGTCTGTTCGTCTGTCTGTCTGTCTGTCTGTCTGTCTGTCTGTCTGTCTGTCTGTCATCTATCTATCTATCTATCTATCTATCTATCTATCTATCTATCTATCTATCTATCTATCTATCTATCCATCCATCCATCCATCCATCCATCCATCCATCCATCCATCCATCCATCCATCCATCCATCCATCATATTTGCATGCTGCCTTTCTCCCAGAATGGGACACAAGGCGGCTTCCAACAATAATATGTAACTGGAATGGTTATGTAGTTAAGTAGTAGATAGAGAATTCCAGTTGATATTTTGTAAAAAAAAAAGAAAAAAAAGGGGAAATCAGAGAATTAAAGTATCAGTTACTGCAACTTCCTGACACTTTTGTCCCATCTGGAGAAGATCAATGTCAGTTGCTGCAACTTATATACGTGTAAGGCGTGAAGAGGATTTCGCCTTGCTATGCTTCCTTCCACCACCATTGGGGAAAAAGGTATCTCACACTACATGCTTGGTTTTAATTTCCTATATATCTGGGGCATCATGTCTTCTTTTAAGCACATACGCAATATTATAATGTGGTGCGGCAATCTGCCAGAGTTCTGGAGTGGGATAAAGTGATGGGGGTTTGCTTGGCTCTAAAACGGCGATGTTTTGCCAGGCGCCTACTTATATTTTGTCACCAAGTCAAGGTGGCCAACTTGTTTGTGCTCCGAGCAAATACTTTGCTGGTATACCATTTTCTGACATTGAAAAAATGGTTGTGAGTTGTCTGTCTTTGTAGGGAGGTCAATACAGGAAAACAAAGGCTATGATTGTTCCATATTCTTTTAAAGAAAGGAGAGGCTTGGAAGATATCCTTCCTTGATCTTCTCTCTGTGTTGCAGCCTTCTACATATTGCACAATGAAAGAGAAATATTGTCCAGAGAAGAGGAAGAAAGATGGTAGAAGGTCAGAAAACCAAGCACTGCTAGGAAGAGTTGAGGGAGATGGGTATGTTTAGCTTGGAGAAACCTTAGGACCTTTCCGCACTGCACTGTTACAGTACTATTATTCCACTTTCAATATTCTATGGAATCCTGGGGTTTGCAGTTTAGGGAGGGGCCTCAAAGGATTCCATAGGATGTTGAAAGTGGAATAATAGCACTGTAACAGTGCAGTGCGGAAATAGCCTGAGAGGTGGTATGATGGTCAGATTGAAATATGGGAATGGCAGCCACATGAAAGATGGAGCAAGCTCATTTTCTGCTCCTCCAGGGACTGTGACAAGAACCAATTGATTCAAGTTACAAGACCCTAAATGTTAGGAAGAACTTCCTGATGGTAGGCTTCATCTGGAATCTGGTATGCAAGTCTGGGCATGACAGTTTAGGATACTGAGAAGCTGGAACATTTCCCAGGGGGACAACCAAGATGGTAAAAGGCCTGAACACCAAACCATATGAGGAAGGACTGAAGCAGTTGGGTATGTTATATTAACTGCAATGCTAGAAACCTGAGGACAAAAGCAACTTTCACTGAAGGGACTGACTTATGGGAGTGATGCCTTCAATATTTCTGCATCCCCAGGAGTGCTTATATCAAGTAGGTGATAGGTGTCCACTTTCCTTGGAAGACCAGGAAAAGAAGATCCAAAGTGTAACCTCTACAGTAGGGAAAACACATATATCAGATCACCACCAACATTTTTTTTTTAAAAAACCCACATGTTATTACATTATTTTATCTTATCCATCTCTACTCCTCTTTGTGTCTTCTTCATTCTGACACGTGGGATGCAGAACATCCATGCAACTGTCTCTTTCTAAACATTTGTTAGCGAGGATTGATGCAACCCTTACCTGAGTTTTCCATCTGTTAAGTCCTTATTCAACAACTAAATGTCATGGTGATATTTGCACAAACGCACCACTCAAACATAATTGAAGGCCATCTCTGGTAATAATTTGGCTCTGTCTTACAACTGAGAGAGAGAAAATGGAGTGGGAAGACCTGGTTCAAATTTGTCCCTTTGCAATAAAAGCCACTGGGCAGCTTACCTACCAGGATTATAATGGTGCAATTGGAAAACATCTTTGGCTGACGAATTTGCACTGAAAAATGAATTAGTTCCATGTCCTGCCGTGCCTCACTGCTGATCTGTCGGATTACTCCAAGCTCTACTCTCCTTATAGAACTGGGTGGGCATTTTTGTCCACAGTGGAACCTTAGGTTCCAGAAATGAAGTTGCCCTGGGTTCCCTAGACTCTTCTCCAGCCACTATACGACCCAAGAAGAGTCTCAGGCCATTTCTGCACTGGACTGTTATAGCGCGATGATTCCACTTTCGACATCCTATGGAATCCTGGGGGTCTGCAAACCCCAGGATTCCATAGGATGTCGAAAGTGGAATCATCGTGCTGTAACAGTCCAGTGCAGAAATAGCCTCAGAGTCATTTGCCCTTTGAAGCACTGTACAATCATATCAGTTTTAAAATGATCTAGCGCACTCCTCTGATCTACAGCATTGGAGTTCACATGTAGGCAGTTCTAAGTATCACATGAAACTACAAGTCCCAGAATTCCTTAGGATGGCGTCGTGGTGGTTCAAGTGATATCAAACAGCTATACTTTTGTAATGTGGTTCTAGCTCAGATTTAGTGCAATACGCTGTCTTAAAAGGAAGATTCAGCTGTCAGTCTGCTTGGCTGGGGTGCGGTTGGGAACAGTAGCCATTTTGTGCTCGGTCTTTTTGATTAGTTTTATTCAAAAACACTGGCTCAACATATCCCCTTAGATGTTTGACATATGCATTCCAATTGCTTGTGAATGTCGAAAAAAAAGATTGATTTAAACCAAAGAGATTTTAGCATGTACTAAAAACACAGCTTGAGAAAGTGCCTTAAGCAAAAAAAGACAAAGAACTTCCAGAATCTCTGCCTAATTTAATGGTTTCAAACCCCCCCCCCATTCACTTTTACTGCACCACAAACCTCAGAATCTTTGACCGTTGGACCTGCTGGCTGGGGAATGCTGGGAGTTAGAGTCCAAAAATCATACCTTTCTCAAGGCTTGTGAAATTGCTGCACTTTAGATGGGGCGAACAATCCTGCTGATTTTGGGGTGTGAATGCATGGGTATGTTAACCTTTTGCAACAAAAACAAACAAATTAAAAACAGAGTTTTTGCACCTTAAGGGCCACCACGGCTTCTTTGGCATAAGCCTTCCTGGAATGCAGTCCGCTTGCATCTGATAAACTGAGCTGCACTCCACATAAAACTTGCTAAGGTCTTTTTGCTGTTTTGTGTTTCCTGTCTGTTCTCATTTCTCTTAAGTTTGGCTCATCCTGAATTTTCAAACATTTGCAAATTCTATTGGGGATCCATCAGTGGCACACAGAAATATTCAGTGCTGCTGGATCATACCTGCTGGGAAGTCTCCACTAATCAAGGAACAGGCAGAAACTGTCACATACAGTATTCCCTCTGCATCTTGTATAGTCAGGTTAACTGGTATTTGCAACCTCCCCTGATAATCACCGGGCTGCAGATGCCAAAACAGGCTGTCGTAATTAAGTTGCTCAACTCCCCAAATCTCAGACCCAACTCTCTTGATCTGATTTGGCTTCAACAAGTTAAATTTATGCTCCCTAGTTTAAATGGATGAGAGTCAGCATAGTGTTGTGGTTTGAGTGCTGGAGTACAACTTTGGGGACCACAATTCGAGTCTCTGCTCAGTCATGGAAACCTGCTGGGTGACCTGAGGCTCATCACATTCTCTCAGCCTCGGAGAGTGGAAAAGGCAAACTCCCTTTGAACAAACCTTGGAAGTGGCTTGAAGGTACAGAACCCTGACAACAAATTTAAATGAATGGACAGCAGTACAGATCCCAGACCATAGGGAAAATGAAGCTTAGAGTACCAAGTGATGCCTAAGAGAAGATTTGGTACCCTTCCTGTTATAGCTGACATGGGTTGTGCCATTGAGAATCACCTCCACATCTGAGGCCTGGGGAACAGCAGGCTACCAGAAACAGGAAAATGAGGCTAGGAAGGCTTTCTGTTATTCAAGCAAACAAAAACATCTAGATCAGTGGTTCATAATCTTCTCTTTACTAGGGACACCCTTTAAATATCTCTGGTTGCTGTGGACCCCCAAGGCTTAACTCATGATTTAAAACCCTAAAATGCATCGAACACAGTGGGTCCTCTCTATTCATTAGGGTCTGGATCCAGGCCCCTCATGGATATGAAAATTTGTGGATGCTCAAGTCCCATTATGTACAGTGGTGTACTAAAATGGCCTCCCTTATATAAAATGGCAAAAGAAAACTTTGCTTTTTGGATTTTTTAAAAAACATTTTCAAGCTGTGGTTGGTTGAATCTGTGGCTACAGAGTCCATGGAGATGGAGAGGCAACTGTGTTTATTTAAAATTGGTCATCAAGAGCCTTCAAATTGGGAGAAAAGGGGGAAATAAGTAAATGCCCACTTCATGAAAGGCACTAGAGGAGGAGAGAACAGTTTTCTCCAATTTCTTCCCACTAGTTTCAGGCTGGAATGGACTGAACAACAATGCACTGGCCCAGCCAGGCAGCCAGCCAGCCTTCGCCCTTCACAATCTCTCCCTCCCTTCTCTTCCAGCCCCACGTGGCCCTCCGAGGCTTTTTTTTTTTTTTTGGTCCCCAGGATTCCTCATGATCACCCTTTAAAACAATAAAATTGGGCAGGGATTATTTCTGACCCCAACTAGCCTCAAAGGCCAGGAGACTAGCCAGATGCCACTTTTGGACATTGTTTTGGGGACTTATGTTCTTTGACTTGAGCGAATGGGGAAGGGGTTGCCATTGGCTTCTCTGTCCCTGAAAGCCACTCTTTTTGGCTGAGCCTGACCATGAGGGAAGCAACTCTGTGAAGCAAGCATGAAGCAAAGCTGGGGAGGTTTATGGTGCTTTCTAATAGGGCCCCATCTACATTACCAAAGGTCATTTCCTGGGAGACTAGTTGTAGATCTCTGGACATAGAGCTTGAGGAATCAAACTGGGCTCAGATACAACACCAGTGCCAAAGCATCATCTCAGTGCTCCAGGAGATGATGACTTCTTCTCCCTCCCCATGCATAGAAAGGCAAGTGGAAGCTCCTGGATGCATCTCTCTCTCTACCCCATCCTGCCCCAGACATTGACTGGTTGCAAGAAGTTTCCCCCGGAGCCATCCAGTGACCATTCCATATGGGGAAGGAGACGCAGCCATTGTCCAGTCTCGTTCCATGCTCATATTTGTAGAACTGAACGCTTGGGATGAGTTTAAACAATGAAAGAAGCAACAATGTTTGTGCAACATTTTTTTTCCACACTGGTTAATCTTTCTGAAGCTTTTCACATCATCAAGAGTGATTGAATTACAACTTCTTTAACCAGGAAGGGAAAAGAAAGCCAGTTTTTGTACATGGAGTCTGTGGATTGGCAGACACTCTTCTTATCACAGGTCCATTGGCAGGGTCTGTTATTATCATGTCTTTCCACCAAGAAACAGTTCTCTTGAAGACCATGGGTGCTGTCTACACCTTACTAGTCTGCATGTGCCCGTTGGATTCGACGCTTCTCTGTGGAAGCATGGCGTCCTGCAAGCGGCTGCTCTTCTCCTGCCGTTGTTCGGTTGGGTCTCCGTCTTCGATGCCATTGCCTGAATGGAGGCACAAGACCTTCTGAAAGCTCTGCTTGAAATTTTCAGAAAGAAAAGCATAGAGTATGGGGTTGGCACAGCTGTTGGCATAAGAAAGAACCACCACGAAGGAGAAAACCCCTACCAAGACTGGCTCTTCTGGCAAGATGAATATCAAGTTGACAATGTTCACAATGTAGAAGGGAAGCCAGCAGAAGACAAACACGACAACAATGATGACCACCATCCGGGTCACTTTCCTCTCAGACCGCCGACGCCTCGTGGACCCCACTCGGATCCCCGACGACTTGACTTTGATGACGATGAGCAAGTAGCAGAGACAGATCACCAGCAGAGGTCCAAAGAAACCCAAAACGGAGGTGTAGATGATGAACACTGCAGACCATATCTCAACCGGGTCGGGCCAACTCATGTTGCAGGTAAGAAAGGCCTCCTGGACGTCAGCAAAGATGATCATAGGGAGGACCACCAAGAAGGAGAAAGTCCAGACTGCCAGGCTGATCAATTTGGCCACCCGTGGCCGACGCCATTTGGTCGACTTGATGGGGTGGACCACAGCGAGATAACGGTCCAGACTCATGACAGTTAAGCAGAAGATACTGGTGAACTGGTTGATGCCATCGAAGGCTGTAACTAACCTGCACATGAAGGTCCCAAAGGGCCAGTAGGAGATGGCATTCTGAGTAGCCAGGAAAGGTAAGCCAAGCATGAAGAGTACGTCAGCGATGGCCAAGTTCAAAATGTAAATATTGGTCACTGTCTTCATTTTGGCGTAACGCAGAACCACGTAAATGACCAAGGTGTTCCCGCTGAGTCCGATGGCACAAACCAGGAGATATATGATGGGAATGAAGATGGAACGAAGGTCCGAAGAAACAGGGAAACCAGGGAGGGTTTCATTATCTGTTGCGTTGGTCAAAATGGAGACGTTGACACCCTCTGGAGAGACAGTGGAAAAATACAATGGATCCATGGTTTTTGTCCCAGTCTGGCTTCAAGAAAGGGAGAAGCAAATATTCCCAAACATCTTCCTACTGCAGAAGGGAGAGAAAGAAACAGCCATGAATTAAGGCATAACTTACATATTTATCAAATGATGTAGACGAGATCCAGAAACCTTTTTTTAATGTGCTAAGCAGCTGCTTCATTCGCTGCGCTGTGATGCATCAAGATAATTAGCAACTCTGATTATTTATGTATTAAGCAGATGTTTTCTTTTAGTCCAGCAATTTTCTTCTACAAATATTTTTTTTAAAAAAGGGGAAAATGGAAAGCATAAACATAAAGGAGATCTTCTCAAAAGGCACAGAATTTTTGGGATCTAGAGAGAACCTAGGGACAGGAACAGTCAGATCAATTGCTTGTTTTCATCTCATGTCAATATAATGTATATTCATTCATAAGACCGCTCTTTTTTTTGTTTTGTTAAATCTACAAGTGATAATTTTGCATTTTTTCTAAAACACAATATTATCGTATGCCTTTTTCCCCAAAAGAGGGAACCAAAAGAGGGAACATACCCTCCAAAATTTCATAGATGAATATCAGGACGTGTTGACCAAGCAATATCAGAATGTGGGCAAGCTGGCAAAAATTGTTAAGGAGGAGGAACAAATTGGGCCTGATCTAACCCCAGGTCTCCTGTAGAGAAGCTGTACCTGCAGTTGGCTTCTCTGTAAGGAGCTATCCAAAGTGGGGATCCTATCGGAAGGGCTGAAGTTCCCAAGCTGGCTTACGTCCTTCAAAGCAAGGATGGGCTGCTATGGAAGCTCAGGGGGCTGCATTAGTCTCCTAGGAGACCATGGTGGGCTGCATCCTCCCAGTGAACCCACTTCCATAAAAATTCCTCTTTTTATTTGCATATGACCCCAAACACCTTCTAGGCAACATGGAGGACACTTTTCCCCATGTTTTGGGGCTTCCCATTTTAGGCCCAAGAGAGGTCTTTTTTTTTTTCAGCAACAGGAAGTGAGTGGAAATTGTTTCCAGTTTCAAAAAAGGTCTCCTCTGGCCTCAAATTGGCACGGGGTCCCCCAAAATGTGTTGGAAATGTACTGTGCACTCCTTAAATGGCATTTGGGGGCAATTTTGGGACCCCCTAAGAGGCCCTGGGTGCCACATGCATAGAATACATTTTGCCCATCCATGCTTTAAAGTTTGGACTAGATCTCAGAGTGGAGTCACAACACATATATATGCACACGTGCACGCACGCACGTACGCACGCACACACACCACTGACAATGGGGGTAAGGTAGGCACCAGCTGCCGTCGCTTGAAAGGCATCTGGAGTTCACATGCAAAGACTGAGAGAACACATGAACTTTTCAATATGGATTTCCAAATGAAGTCCTCTGCTGACCTTCCTTAGCCACATGGAACGGAATGTAATTTCTCTGTTAATGAAGAAACATGCTGTCTGGATGCTCTGTGTTCAAGGCAGGGGACAAACCTACGTCAAGGCAGACCCAGACCCCTCCTCGCTGAACTCTCCCTGTTCTTGACGGTTAGCCCATGTCTCCAAATTGACTCCAACATAAAGCACCCCTACCTGAGGCTCTTCTTGGCAGGATCTATTCAAGGAGGTTTGCTGTTGCCTTCCTCTGAGGCTGAGAGAGTGTGATTTCCTCAAGATCACTCAGTGCCAGCACTGAAACCACACTGGCTCTGTCTCGTTTGCCGTTGTTCTCCTCTGAAGCGGAGAGAGTGTGACTAGCCTGAGGTCATCCAGTGGGCTTCCATGGATGAGCGGAGATATGACCCCTGGTCTCCCACATCCCTAGTCCCAACACTCAAAGCACTACACCACAAAGCTTTCCTCTTCATGTCAACCGCAACCTATGGCAGCCTGGTCATTCATAGGTTTGTCTCGGTGAGATTTATCCAGACGGGAATCGCCTTTGCCTTCCTCTGAAGCTGAGAGAGTGGGACTCGCCCAAGGTTAGGCAGTGGATCTCCACGGCTGAAGAGGGAAACAAGCACTGGTCTCCCAGAATCCTAGTGCGACACTCAAACAGCTACACGATGGCAGCAATCTTTCTACACATCAGAAAGACAAAAATCTGCTCTCCACCTTGCAAGACGTTTGCACAGCCTGATCTATTAAAACAACAACAGCAATAGCAGGAGGGGGAGGGAATAGCTTCTGCTTCAAATGATATCCAACCCTGTCCCAAGAACAGTCAGATCCTGAAACTTTTGTGCAAATCAGGAGAAAACACTGCAATTGTTCACTGTGGAGGCCAACTGGCAATTTTTTAATATTCCATGTAAAGTATTCTCGCTTCCCTAACTGGGCGAAGGACGATTGAGCTCATAAACAGAACTCTGGCACTCTGACAACTGCAGTTCCACTCGTCTATTTTTTCCCCTAGTATTTTTATTAGAAAAAAATTAGTAAAAATTAGTAGATTATTTAAAAAGATATTAAGGGACATACTACATTCACAAAAGAACGTTTATAAAAAGGAAAACCTGGTATCACAACACAAAACATCTCTATAACAATAAAGCATTAATAGCTTAATTCTTTTTCCTATTCATTATTGTTTTATAAATACTATTTTACCACAAACGTACTCCTTATTTCTAGTATTACTAATCCCTTCAATCCACCCATGGTCTTCTGATTTTTTTCAATTTTCCCTAACCAACTTTCTTCTCTAAAAGTATGGGTGCAGATCTATATCTCCATCGTCCTTCAGATTTAATTAAAATTACATGTCTATTAAATTTTTCTGTAGTGCTTCTTTCATTTATTTTCTTAATATACTTTTAACTGAATACATGTTCTTAATATTTGTAAGTGTTTAACTCTTCAAGCTTTTCATTTATTCGTGCTGGTTTAATCATAATCCTTCTGACATTGTTTGTCAATTAAAAGTTTAGTCCAAGTTTAGCATCGTTCTTCTGACCACTTCCAGTTTGTTTTTTTAATTTGGGGCAGTCTATATGGTCTCTGGGGAATCCCTTGGACACTGAAACCAGTCGTAGCTGGTGGCTTTCATGCCAGAAGGCAGTAAAACCACCCAAGTTTTAGTCCAATCTAAAGATATCCAGTGTGCTGAATCTATCCAAGGATTATGTTCAGAACCTCCAGCAGCTCCTTGGGTTACATTCAGGATCCTGAACAGTTCAAGGCAAGACCAGAGCCCACCTTGACCTTCTGTGCTGTCCTCCTACCTACCTCTCTGATATTTATTTTAGCTCATAGTATTGAAGAAATGTATGTATTTTCTTTGCCAATACCAGTGAACTCCCAGGCTCCCTCTTTAAAGAAAAACTTGGTCAATTAGATGCTCTTCAAGGTAATGCAAAAGCAGTTTGAAAGGGGAGGAACCCAACATTCAGACACATGCGATCAAGAGCTCTGAACTCCCTTTTAGCAGCTTTTGACAATCTTCAGCTTTCCTGTTGTACAGAAAAACAATCTCTGATGAAGAAAGAGGAGTGAGCTTCCTCACAGTGGCTCCCATATTGCTGGGAGAATACATCTACTCTGGCTTTTAGTCTGAACTTGAAAGGAGTTATCTGAGAGACTCAAACTAATCACTGAAACAATTTCCGCACCTTGGATAGTTCCTCCAACCCTACCGACAGGACAGCCATTGCTGGGGCAACCCCGGTGATGTGAGACGCAACACCAATCAAAGCAACTCCTTTCTCACATCTGGCTGTCAGGCCCAAAAGCCCACTTGGCAAACACTAGCCCCATAGGTACGAATCGATCCGCTGCCCCTTTTTACCCAGAGCCATTTCTGTATGAGAAAAACAACACTATTCAGAGGTGGTGCCTATGTGCAACGACACATTGCAAGTACATGTTGGGCCAAGATGAAATGACTCGGGAGGGCGACCTTTGTCAGCTGCAATAATGAGCACAAGTTGTCCAATGGGACAGATCAGTGATAGCACGGGGGGGGGGCTTCCACCTCACCAGGTTTTAGTCTGAACTTTAAAGGAGATTTCCAAGGTGCTGACACTATTTCCTGGTTAGCGTCCAACCCCTCAGATTGTGCCTTTGGAGTCTGGACTACCAGAGAGGTTGCACCACTCCATGGAGTTGAAGATCCCAGTCCCCAAAGGGACAGACGCATGGTCATTTTTGTGACAGGTTATCAACCTTTGCAGTCATCAAGCAACCTTGCTGATCAAATTTGCAGATGACACCACATTGGGAGGGGTTGCTAATACCCTAGAGGACAGGATCAGATTTCAAAATGAGCTTGACAGATTGGAGAGCTGGGCCAAAGCTAACAAAATGAATTTCAACAGAGAGAAATGTAAAGTCCTACACTTAGGCAGAAAAAATGGAATGCACAAATATAGCATGGGGGACGTGTGGCTGGATAGCAGTACATGCGAAAGGGATCTAGGAGTCTTGGTAGATCACAAGCTGAACATGAGTCAGCAGTGTAATGAGGCAGCCAAGAAAGCCAACGTGATTCTTGGTTGCATCAATAGGAGTATGGTGTCTAGACTGAGGGAGGTAATGATACTACTCTATTCTGCATTGGTTAGGCCTCATTTGGAATATTGTGTCTAGTTCTGGGCACCTCAGTTCAAGAAGGATATTGACAAGCTAGAACATGTCCAGAGGAGGGCAACCAAAATGGTGAAGGGTCTGGAAGCCATGAAACCCTCTGAGGAACAGCTCCCTAAGAAGAGAAGGTTAAGAGGAGACATGCTAGCCATGTTTAAATATTTGAAGGGATGTCATGTCAAGGAGAGAGAGGGCTTGTTTTCTGCTGCTCCAGAGACTACGACAAGGAGCAATGGATTCAAGCTGCAGGAAAGGAGATTCTACCTGAACCTTAGGAAGAACTTCCTGACTGCCAGAGCTGTCTGGCAGTGGAATCTGTTTCCTCCATGGAGTGTGATGGAGTCTCCTTCTTTGGAGGCTTTTAAGCAGAGTCTGGATGGCCATCTGTTGGGAATGCTTTGATGGGTGTTCCTGCATAGCAGGGGGTTGGACTCGATGGCCCCAAGAGTCTCTTCCAACTCTATGATTCTATGATTCTAACTGTTCCGAAAGGTCCACATGGTTCCTGATGGGACTCTCTTCTCCAGTTCCAGAGCAGCATTGCTCTTTCTCTGTTACACCAGGACTAATTAAAGTGGTGATCAATAGAAGAGTGTTGCTCCCTGAGCCATTGGCTGATGGCCTCCGGTGAGTCTCCAGGAAAGAATGCAACCAAGGTTGCCAATGGGGACAAATATGGCGCTGGTCCCTGGAATGTTGGCAAAAAAGAACTGCTGGTCCCCCTGCATCACATAGCTTGAGAAGCACTGTCCTACACACCCCGAACAACCAACAATCTGTGTGTGGGTGTAGTGAGGCTAAGCCATTCTTCAAGGCTAAGCCATTCAAGGCTTTCATCTCTCCAAGCTTGTCCCACATTTTTACCTTAAGGAAAACCCAAAGACTGGAAAACAAAAGGAACACGCACGCACGTACGGAACCCTGGCTCTGGATCTTAACAGCCAACAAAACAAAGAAAGTCAGGAAAGCCAGAACAGGAAATGATATATGTTTATCAGTAAAGAATACATAAGACCTAAATACCCTCAAGGCACCAGATCTTGTCTGATCTTGGAAGCTAAGCAGGGTCAGGTCTGGTTGGTACTTGGATGGGAGACTGCCAGTTAATACCAGGGGCTGTAGGCTAAATTGCAGAGGAAGGAACTGGCAAAATCACCTCTGAGGATTCCTTGCCTAAGAAAACACTCTTAAATTTGTGGGATCACTGTAAATTGATGGGCGACTTGGAGGCACATGCACACATGTGCACAAAGAATACATGCAATGGTAAATAAATCAGAATCGGTCTTGGACTGATCCGTGAATTAGAAATGTTTGCTATGTCTCCTGTGGTAATAGGACTCAGACAAACTTTGGATGCAGGGGTCTCTAGTATATATAAATACTCCAAAGTTGTCTGTCTGTCTGTCTGTCTGTCTGTCTGTCTGTCTATCCATCCATCCATCCATCCATCCATCCATCCATCCATCCGTCTATCTATCATCTACCTACTTATGTATCTAGAGAGACTGTGTTTGTGTAGAAAGAGAGCAGGGGGGAGAGTATATACATCACATTCTCTCAGCCTCAGAGGAAGGCAAAGGCAAAGCTTCTTTGAATAAATCCAGTCAAACTATATAGATATTTATGGTCTTTATCTATATGTATGTATATATGACCCAATTCACATTTATCTGTCATAATCATCCAGGCTGTTATAGTTCTATATAATATGATTGTGAAGGCTGGACAGTGAAGAAAGCTCATATGAGGAGAAACAGCTCATCTGAAGTGCGGTACTGGGGGAGAGTTTTATGGATCGCACAGACAGTTAACGAAACAGAGGAACAGGTCCAAGCACAAATTAAGCCTCAACAAGCCCCTAGAAGCCAAAACGATTAAACTGAGCTGTTGTGCTTTGGATGGATCATGAAACAGCAGGGCTTGGCGGAAAAGGTGATGACGCTGGGCAGACTGGGAAGCAGTAGGAAAAGAGGAAGACCCCACTGTGGGTGGATGGGGTCTGTCGAGGAAGCCCTGAGTTTGCAAGACCTGAGCAGCAGGGTGGACAACCAGGGCTCCTGGAGATCTCTCATTCGGAAGGTCGCCCTAGGTCAAAGATGACTTGATGGCAAACAACAAACCACGTCCAGGTATTTTCACTCTTCATGGATAAAGTCATATTATTTTACATATTGCTCTCCTGACATCCTTCACTGTGTAGGTTTTAAGCAATGACAAATTCCTTTCATTACACTGAGATTTTTTTTATCCTTCTTCCTTATAACTGAAAAAAAGTAACTTTGCTTACCTGTCCTGGAGAGCTGGCTCTGATTTTCCCCTCTTTTTCTTCTTCCAGAAGCAGCAAAAAGTCCAGCCCCATCTCCTTCTCAAGTTTTTGGGGGAATTCTCCCTGTTCCAAACTCACCTCCCAGCCAACCCCACAAGCAAGGTCAAAGCATCTTCATGCAAATCTCTTCTTCTCCCTCCGGCTGCAGGTTGTCTCCTTGCTGGCTGACCCCTGACTATCTGTTCCTCTCCCTACCTGGGTGAATAAATACCTGAGGATGGTGACAAGCCGTAAGAACTAGTACTAGAGAGGTGGGAGAGGGAAGAAGGTGGGGATGAGCTTGCTGGTTGCACTACCACCTACGGCTCACCATCCTTCTGGTGACACAGAGACACATGCTCTGAAACTTGCTGCTTTGTTGGCAGCCGCGACGAAACCATGGAAGCAAAAGAAAAGCAGTAGGCATGCTGTGTAAACAAATCAAGGAACTGTACCGCTTGATGGGTCCCCAAGGGTTATCTAGTTCAACCTCCCCCTGCTGGTATTGGCAAATCCACCGCTTAAGCTTAAATCCCCTGACAGGGCTAAAGCAACAACCAGCAAACTACAGATCTGAAGACAGAACAAGGCATCCTTATCCTTAATATTTAAATCATTGTTCTTTTTATTGGCTGCATGGTCAGGGTACAGAGACTCCTAACGCCAAGATTAGGCGAGCATCGGTCTGCCCCGAGGAAGTTCCAAAATCTCAGTGGTTTTGGCCAAGCTCGGATCTCGAGTTCAGGATGTCAGCTTCCAGGTAACACCGGTCTCTTCCAATGCGCGCCTTCGGGGAAAAGAAAGGCGCACAGGGACTGGAGAGGTTGTGAAGTCAACAGCGGGCATCATTTCTGTTTCTGACCTCCCCTCCCTCCCTTCATCTCCTAAATTTTAAAAGGGAAAAGCAAGCCCTGGCAGAAGGAAGAATATCCCCTCGCCTATCGGACGACGAGAAGGTCCAAAGTGGTGGCCGAAGACCGGCAAGAGGGGGCGGCGGAGCACAACCGATCCCCTCTCCAACGCTCCATTCTGTGCCAGCGAATTTATTTTTTGGAGGGGGGCGCATTTTTTAAAGGCGTCCCGGGTGCAATTCGCAGCAAGCCTTGAAATCACTTTACCTGGTGGATGCGCCAAGCCTCTCCAAGGGGATTTTCTGGCTTGCTCTTCCTCCCGGCGGCTTCTCCGCAATCTTATGCCGGAGTGGCTGAGAACCTAGGAAAGGAATCGAGGGGGGGGGGGGGGTTGTGCGGTGGGAGGGGCTTATGGGAGGGGCGGGGCTTGCAGG
Organism: Iguana delicatissima; assembly: GCA_948472985.1. Taxonomy (NCBI): domain Eukaryota; kingdom Metazoa; phylum Chordata; class Lepidosauria; order Squamata; family Iguanidae; genus Iguana; species Iguana delicatissima. The sequence goes on along the minus strand of CAOKZL010000019.1, from coordinate 1,989,466 downwards.
AAAAGGGGGTGGGGCTTGAGAGAGAGCGCTCCCCGGCGCGCGCGAAAAGGGGCGCTGTCCGAGCGCGCTTCCTCCCGAGACACTTTTGCAGGGCTGCGCCCGAAGCATCGAGGTTATTCGTGGGATTTAAATGCTAGGCTCTGAGATAGGGAGGTGGGGTGCGTGGAATTTCCACAGCCTCCTCCCCGCTGGAGCCCCTCAGCCGCGAAATATTTTCCCCTAGGTTATTGTTGCAAGTGGCGAACGGATCCTCGTTTGCAGGCGCAGTGAAAAAAGGTGCCTTTTCCAGGCGCAGTGGGATTCATGACAGCACAAGCCTGCCTGGGAGTCACACGGGTCTCTTCGTCGGAACTAAAGGACCTTTTAAAAAGGGGTGAATGCTATCTTCAAAACAGATGCGGCACTTTGCCCCTCCCCAAAATTAAAATTTAAATGCCCTCATTGTGCTTCTTACCAGTTTCAGCCCCAGCTCATGTAAAGGCTGATCACTTCAGTAATTCGGCAGGTAGAGAGAAGACGGCTTGTGAAGAGATCTGTGTGACCCTGAAGCACGCACTCATGTGCTTGAAAGCCATGACTCTGATAAGGGGACATTCCTGTTATCCCACAGAGATGGATCTTTTGTGATTTAATTGGCAACGAGAGGAGATGACAGCCTCCTCCTCCTTCCTATCTATCTTTATCTCTCTCTCTCTTTTTCACAGGCTCTCTTCCAGAGCTTGATAGGTTGTACTTTGTCTTCAGCGGTTCTTTTGGAATGGTCCCTGTAACCTCTAAGCTTGCAGAGGATGGTAGAAACCTACTTTACCCCTGAACTGGGCTTCACAGTAGTTCTTTCCCCTTCCGTCTCTAGCCACAGCTAGCAATTTGCTGGGGTGTTAACACTCCTCTGGCTGAGAATCCTTAAATATCCCTCCCTCAGCTGCAAATCTCCGAGTTCCACGAGATGCAACCGTGGCAGTTAAAGTAGAATCATAGTGCTCTAACTTGGTCGTGTGAAAAGGCCCTATTGAGTCTATGGCTCTGCATTCACCATCCTCCATGCTCAAGTCTTAGGCGCCACAAGTGGGGAGTTTGGGCACATCTCTGCATGGATGCCTATTTGTCATGGGCACACTTTTGGGCAGCTCACAATTATTGGTGCAGTTGCAGATTGGTAGACCAAGCCTGGCTTGAGATGCTGTCAGGCTCTCTGTCCAGCATACACTCAGTTGCTCTCACCTAGTTCTGTCTCCCAGCTCCCACCACTTTCAAAACACATCAATCAAAGAATATCCAGCACCCGCCCAGGTTAAAATCTCCCTCTTCAGCCCAGGCTGCACTTGAGTCCAAAGGTCTTTGGCAGCTGGCATCTCGGAATCCAGAGTCCAGGCCTGCCCACGTTGCCTCTTTACCACTCGAGGCCCTGATTAGAAGCAAGGGAACTCTTGGTCAGCCCTACAAAAACAAGGAAAGAAATTATGTGTGCACTGGGTGTGTCATGGCTTGTTAGGAACCAGGGGCTGCTATGCAACTGAGAAGAGGGAACTCTGTCCGCTTTGCTTTCTCTCTCTCTAAAGCTAGAGCTCTTTCCATTCCACATAAGGAGTGCATTTGTAGATTTTGGAAAGCACTTATCAAAAGGGAAGAGGAAGAGGAGGAGAGAGGAGGAGGAGGAAGAAGAAAAGGAGAAGTGGGGGAATGAAGATGAAGAAGGAGAGGAGAGATTAAAAAGGAGGAGGAGTGAAGAGGAGGAAGAGGAGGCAGTGGGGGGAGAGACAGAAGAGGTGTCACCCTGATTGTGGAAAGCCCTCCCCTTGGAGGCCTAATGCTGGTTTCATTCCAGTCCCAAGTTAAAAGCTGGCTTATCTGTGAAAGCTATTGGGACCTGTTCAGCCTCCTGAGATACACAAACCAAAAAGGAGGATCTCCATCCTGAGTCCTCGTCACAGTCTTGCTCGCCCACTGACAGGAGAGGGGTGGAAGTCACATCCTCCTTGGGCCCCGATTGGAACCTGAACAGACTCCCTTCACCCAATCCAGCTACTGGCTCTTAAGGTGGGCTGGGAGGCCGTCGATCAAGGAGGTGTTACATAGGTACACAGACATAACTAAGCAGCTGATCTAGGATTCCCAGCATCCAACTGTAAGCAAAACTCATTAGCAGCAGTAAGAGTCCATGTTCTATTGCTGGCAAGCCTACAACAGTCTGTATTAGGAAACAGATCTCCTCCAATGCCAGTTCGTTCCACAGGCCTCTCCCAATGTTTGTCCAGTAATTTCTTGCTGCGCATGAATACCACCATGCTGTGAGACTCAAATGTGTCACTGTCCTGGGGATACATCCATGGCTCCATTTCCATTTGGGGAGACAGAAAGAATACATATTTATACTTCTGTTTTATATCATGTTCTCTTTTCTCTGCACTCTTTCTTTGCTTAATCAGGATGCGCCATGCGTCATACTTCCCATATGAAGTTAATTTACTGTCACGGTTTTGCAATTAAAGCTGCCAGTCTGGGTCAGTGTGTGCATGTGTGTTTTTGCCTGAAACATTGCAAGAGATACCTTCAGATGCGTCGGCTCTGAACTGGTTGTTGTCTAATTCAATTTTGGAGAGTAAATTCAGCTCATGTTTTGCATGGCCTTGGCTGATGGAAGCGAGGACCAAGTAAAACAGAGTCTGCAAGTAAGCAGGGGACAGAGGCTTTGGCTGCCATCTTCAAATGTATGTCAACCAGAGGCGTGATATCACCCAGGCTGTGTTTAAATCACTGTTGCACACGTGTGTGGAAAAGACATCAAAGGTGTCGTGAAGTGCAGGACGATTTCTACAAGAATTTCAGCTTGCTTTTTTTAAAATGCAAATTTCTAGTCTTTAAGGTTGTAATCCCCTATTTTACAGAATATGAACCAATAAAAGCTGAAATGGAAGGCGTGAAGGGAGGAGCTGAGCAAGCCTGGCTGAAGGCAGCCAATCACAGCTCAGGGAAGGCTATGAAGGGCGGGGCCTGCGGGGAGGACATGTTACTAAAATGGAGGTCATTTCCGCACTGCGTTGTTACAGTGCTATTATTCCACTTTCAACCTCCTGTGGAATTCTGGAGTTTGTAGTTTCCTGAGGGCTCTGGCTGCGAATTCAAAGGTCCCTCCCTAGGACTGCAAACCCTAGGATTTCATAGGAGGCTGAAAGTGGAATAATAGCACTATAACTGTGTAGTGCGGAAATGGCCGGAGGTTTGTCTCTGATAGGGAAAGCTGACAGGATAGGGAACTGATTTCAGAGAACCAATGGATTCTGGCCATGAAAGCCTTCGACTCCACGTGATTTCAGAGAGATAACAACAGTTGGGGTGGAGACAGGAGAGTCAGGCAGAGGGAAGGGCTGACTCTGGTTTTGGAGAGCTGTGAATGATTTAGTAATTCAGTAATTAGTAAATCAGTAATTAGTAATTTGGGAATTCAACTTCCCCTTGTTTGTTTTGCCACTGTGTCATACGAAGGTTGCAACAGCAAACTCACCAAAAGAAAATAGCCACTGGTCCACAAAAGGGGGTCACCTTGAGGCCCGAGTACCCAACCCAGAAAGGGGTTAAGTGAGGAGGGGGCAAGGGCAAGGTGAGTGACCGGGACCCAGGCTGGAACTGTGGGGCCAGCCTGGCAGGGAGATCCGAGGGCTTGTTCAGCGCTGAGCATTTTTTACGCCTCTTGAGAGCTGGCAAAACAGCAAAAACTAAACCTTACAGAGTGAATTAGGCAGCATAAAAGTGCAGCAATTTGCTTGGTGGGTATCGTTTACTTGGAGAAAAGATACACTTACTTTTCTTGTGGCAGAAATAGATTAAACAGGCCCAGAAGTGAAGTTGTTTTAGGACATATTGCCCTTTGCTCTTACTGAGCTTTTGCAACAGCATTTCCAATATACTTTCATGTTTTTTTTGCAGCACGGCCATTTTAGGGGCATTTTGACACGGTGTCTTCCAGGTTTATGGTATGGCGCTTATAGCAGTCAATTTTGGCTCCATGGCTTTTCAATGGGCAACAGATCACCCAAAATAGAGTTGGCCAGATGTCAACCTGATTTTTACAAACGGGAATCTTTCTTTCTTTCTTTCTTTCTTTCTTTCTTTCTTTCTTTCTTTCTTTCTTTCTTTCTTTCTTGTTAAGATTTATTAATTTTTAGCAAAGGATACAAACCAATCCATAACCACAGGGGATAAAAAAGAAGAAGGAAGAGAAAAGAGACAAACTACGTGCAAACAATATATATAGAACTAAAGCTAAACCAGACTGAACTAAACTAAAACTAAAACCTAGCAACGCAATTCAGTATTAAAAGACTCATTTCTTATACTAAACACATTCTAATTATACTACCCAACATAGAAAGGAACTCTTGAGCATCCTATACCAACTGTAATGAAAATGGACACAGCACACAGAGTTCAAAGAAGTAGGTTTATATCCATGAAAGCTCATTAGAAAATCAAAACCAGTTAAACTTATAGATGCAGATTTGTTGTTTATTGTTTAGCTTACTTATGGCTTAGATAGTTTAATTTAGATAGTTCAGTTTTGTATGTCTTTTTTGTTGCTGGATTGTCAATATTTTTTGATACTTGTTTGTATTGGTTATTGCATATTGTTTTCCTTTCTCTCTCTCTCTCTTTTGTCTTCAGTATTCTGTCTATCTATATCTATCTATCTATCTATCTATCTATCTATCTATCTATCTATCTATCTATCTATCTATCTATCTATCTATCCATCCATCCATCCATCCATCCATCCATCCATCCATCCATCCATCCATCCATCCATCCATCCATCTACCTATCTATCTGGTGCTCCCACATTTCCTTTCCTTTCCTTTTCTTTTCTCCCCTCCCCTTCCCTCCTCCTTTGTTACACTGAAAAAGTAACTTTGCTTTCAGTATGTCCCCCTTTCCAGAGTTGCTAAGGATTCCAAGGAGGAAGAAAATGCAAGCTGCTCAACTTGGGAGGGAGAGAGATTTGGACGGAGAGATAAATCTCCTGAGCCACCAGGTACCTTTGGCATTACTTCTTGAAAACAGAGAATTAGTGTCACTGCATGAGTGATGAGCTGCACTCTTTCGCCACGCGGCCTCTGATGGATGCTCCTTATGACAGGGGTGGCGCTTAGCGTGAAATATGGACGCACGGGGCAGCCACGGCGGTAGGAAGAGGTTGCGGAGAGGGAAACAGTTAAGCACGGCTCCTGGCCAGGAAGTCTTTTCATGCTGGAGAAAACCGACCTGTCAAATAGCAGTGCGCAAGCGAGGCGCCCGTTTCCTGGCCCGTTTCAGGAAGGCGCCTTGTGGGAAACCTTGCACAGAGAGCCCTTTCGGCTGAATCAGAGGGAGAAGCGACAATCTGGCAAACTGAAGTGAAGAATACTTTTGAATCCTGAGGGTTTTTCATCAGATGAGACTTAGTTTGTTGGCCTGTTTGCTTAGAAGTACGATCAAGGCCATGGATTGATTATTTACTTATTTATGTTGCCGGGCATAGTGGATTTCACCCGGCACACAGTGGAAGCTGGTGGCTTCCAAGTCAGTGAAGCTGTGAATCCACTCTGGGTCATTTCCAACTTATGGCAACCCTATAGCAAACCTATCACATGGTTTTCTGGAGGCTGAGATTATGTGATGCACCCGAGGTCACCCAGGGGGTTTCCATGGCCAAGTGAGGGATCGAACTCTGGTCTCCAGGGTTATAGTCCAATGCTCAAACCACTATAACACCCTGGCCTGCCTCTGAAGATTTAGGATGGCTTGCAATGAAATCGATGTAGAACAATACATGACATTAGAAGACTGAAAATATATTACATCACTGATGGCTGAAAACCAGACAGTGTTAAGGCAGTTAAACCAATTTAAAATAATTCTGACCATTGCATCAATGCAAATTGGATAAAACCAATTTGACCTTGAATCATAGAATCATTGAATCATAGAGCTGAAAGAGACCAGAAGGGCCATCAAGTCCAACCCCATTCTGCCATACAGGAATACACCATCAAAGGAGATTCCACCAGTCTCCCAGGTAGCAGTGCATCCCACTGTCAGACTGGTCTTACCATCAGGAAATTCTTCCTCACATTTAGATGGAATCTCTTTACTTGAAGTTTGAAGCCATTGCTCCATGTCCCAGTCTCTGGAGCAGCAGAAAACAGGCTTGCTCCATCCTCCATATGATGTTCCTTAAATAAAAAGGCAGCGTGACACCAGTGCTGTTGCCAACTGGGTCTGTAAGTGGAGCTTCTTCTATAAATGGGGTACCACAGAAGAGAAGGCCATGTCCCATGTCCTCCCACAATGTACTGCTTCTCCCACCATTGGGATACAGAGGAGGGCTCCACCAATAGACCTCAATTTTTGGGGAGGTATGTAGAGGGAGAGGTGCTTCCTCAAACATTGAGGTCGTAGACTCATAGAGTCATAGAATCAGAGAGCTGGAAGAGACCCCAAGGGCCATCCAGTCCAACCCCCTGCCATGCAGGAACACCCATCAAAGCATTCCCAACAGATGGCCATCCAGCCCCTACTTAAAAACCTCCACAGACGGAGACTCTACCACACTCCCAGGCAGGACATTCCACTGCTGGACAGCTCTGACCACCAGAAAGTTCTTCCTGAGGTTCGGGTGAAATCTCCTTGCCTGCAGCTTGAATCTATTGCTCCTTGTCCTAGTGTCTGGAGCAGCAGAAAACAAGCCCGCTCCTTCCTCGACATGACATCTCCTCAGATCTTTAAACATGGCTATCCTGTCCCCTCTTAACCTTCTCTTCTGCAGACTAAACATCCCCAGCTTCCTAAGCCACTCCTCATAGGGCCTCATGGCTTCCAGACCCTCCACCATTTTGATTGCCCTCCTCTGGACATGCTCCAGCTTGTCCATATCCTTTTTGAAATAAGGTGCTCAGAGCTGGACACAGGACTCTAGATGAGGTCTAACCAAAGCAGAATAGAGTGGTAGGTCCCATACTTTTTAATGCCATTCTCATGTAATTCTCTGATGGGGTTCCAGAGTCTGCGCTTGCTTCTCGTAAGGTCTGTGGTGTGTGGGTCAAATTCAGCCCCTGAACGGATGCCTGGAATTTGCCCACAGCTGTCCTGCTCAGTGGAGGAAATTCACTGGGTGACCTTGGATAAATCCCACTCCCTCGGCCTTAACAGGAAGGCAACAGCAAACCCCGCTGAACAAAGCTTGCCAGGAAAACTCCGTGATAGGTTTGCCTTAGAGTCACCACACGTTGGGAATGACTTGAAAGCACACAAGAACCAGAGGTCCTGTAATGCAAAATGTGTATTTATATACATGCCAAAATACCTACCTGCGTTACTTGTCGCTGGCACTTGAAGTATGTGCCACGGTGCCCATTCATCCTTCATGCCACTCTCCAATCATCAAGGGAGCAAATTAAGAAGACGTTGAGGGTAGGGACGGATGATGGTGATTGATTTGTTTACGTATTCTTCTCTAAGGATGAGCTCCTCTGTCATGAGGCAGCCACATTTTTCTTTCCATAGGGTGGCAATCTATGGAAAGATTGTCATGTCTTTGGGGAAATAATGCTGCCAATTGAGGGGACAAAATTAACTCCAGCCACTTTTGGGTGTTGATCACCTTCCCCAAATGCTGTCATTCCTTTTCGACGGCACAAAAGCCGGAGACTCTGAAGTCAGTGGGGAAGTGAATCCACCCTGAGTTTCAGTGAGAACTTTAAAGGATAAAAAAGGAAAATGAACCAATGTGATCTATAAGGAACCATGCCTTTGGATGAGCATGAAGACTGTCAAATTTCTTGTGTCTGTTTCTTGTGTGAGCCAGTTGCCAGGATCCTGGCCGACATTTAAGAATGCCAGCTTATTTCATACGCAGTTGTATTTCCTAAAAGGGAACTAAACTCCGGAACACAGCGACCTGTGTGGGGCCATGAAGGGGAATGCTCGGCCGTATGGGAGGGAGTACTAACCAGTAGTGCATTAGCCTCTACTGAATCGCATGTTAGTGTGGTGGTCAATCCTCTTTAGGTTTAAACCTGAACTTTAAAGGAGATACCAAAGGTATCAAAATAGCTTCATTACCAGGAATAGCTCCTTAAAGTTCAGACTAAGGCCGTTTCCGCACGACACTGTTATAGTGCTATTATTCCAGTTTCAACATCCTGTGGAACTGCGGGGTTTGTAGTTTCCTGAGGCCAAAGAGCTCTCTGGCTGAGAATTCTAAATGCCCCTCCCTCAACTGCAAACCCCAGGATTCCATAGGAGGTTGAAAGTGGAATCGTAGTACTGTAACAGTGTAGTGTGGAAATGTCATAAGCCCCTAGCAGATGTATTGCCCTGTTCACATGGAGGTCCATGATCTGCCACAGAGAACTTCAGTTCATGTTTGCATCATTCAAATCAAATCCACATGGATAAAAAGCTTGGAGTGAACAGACCTCTGGATCATTCCTAATGCGCTTAGCAGGAGGGTGTTTGAGTGCAATGAGTTCATGAGCTTAGCAGATGGTTAGTCTGCTCCATAATCCCACATGTACACCATGTAAAGCAGCGGGCCCAAAGTTGGAAGCTGGTTTCATATCTGAAATGAACCAGGTCAGTCTTTGCTGTGAGATAACCTATGACCCTAGCCCAAGAATCTACGCCACAGGGTTGTGGAACATAAATTGCATGTGAAATTAGACAAGGAGATGCATCCTGTTAGTGAGTTATGATAGTATAAGTCCAACATGCCCTCATAACTCACTTTTGGTTCATTGTGCAGGTCCAAATTCTGTACTGCCCACATAACCCACCCAATACCCCCTTTCCCCATACTTTAGACCCCCTCTCAACACGGCAGTTTCTTGGGACAGTCGGGGGCAGAATGCCCAGCTCTGTTCCTAGAGCTCAGCAACAGGTATCCCCCAGGAGGTCCCAGGTTCGTCTGGAGGTCCCTGGAGACGATGCCATTGATGCACGTCCCGCAATAGAAACAGAGCTGTGACTCCAATAAGATTACAGAAGATAACCAAATCTGGGACTGGGAAGTGTTGGGAATGTGATGAAAAGATTGGATCTTTTTTCCATATGTGGTGGACTTGTAGAAGGGCAAGGAAATTTTGGAAGGGGGTACACGATGAAATTCAAAGAATTTGTAATTTGAATTTTGAAATGTTACCGGAGTTTTATTTGTTAAATATGTTAGGACAACACAGACAGCTAAGAAGTCATCAGAAGATATTGTTATATTTGATAACAGCAGCGAGGCTGTTGCACGCACAATATTGGAAAGAAAACAGAGATATAAATTTAGAAGAGTGGAAGTTGAAAGTTTTACAGATGGTAGAAACAGAAAAATTAGCATTTTTCTTGAAAAATAAAACTATACAGAACTTTGAAAGGGAGTGGAAAGGAGTATTGGACTGGGTAAAGATATAAATTTATAAGATGTAAAAGAAGTGGAAACAAGATACAAAGGTAATTGCTTTTTCACTGTCAATAGAAATGTAATTGCTCTTCTTTTGTGTAAATAGAAACAAAGTAGTTTCAACTGCAGAATATATGCGGAAGTGGGTGTGTGGGTGGGATACATTTAATGATGATGTAACCCACTTGTTTTTCTTTTTTCTTTTGCAATTAAATTTTAATAAAAATATTTAAAAAAGAAAGAAAAAAAAAAGAAACAGAGCTGGATGCTTCTCCATTGCTCCCCTGACTTGCCACTGGCCAGGAAATGGCTACAGCAGAGAAAATGTGGTTCTGGGTTTTGGTTGTGACATATATCTTAGGGCCTTTCTGCACTACACTGTTATAGTGCTATTATTCCACTTTCAACATCTTGTGGAATCCTGGGATTTGCGGTTTAGGGAGGGTGGGAGAGGCCTTTAGAATTCTCAGCCAGGGAGCTCTTTGGCCTCAGTAAACTATAAACCTCAGAATTCCATAGGATGTTGAAAGTGGAATAATAACACTACAACAGTGTAGTGCAGAAAGCCCCTTAGTTATGCGTGCACGACACATCTTCTAATCCAGGATCTTGGCCAGGAATTCTGCTAGGCAACTCTTTCACTGAATGGCCAAGTCTGGCAACACTATGCGCACCCAAATGTGCACCTCCTTAAGCAGTTGTGTCTGCCTGCAGGCCAGAACCACGTGCCCAGCTCTGGTTCTGTAACCCTGAACGGACTATGGCCATTTCTGCCCTGCTATTATTCCACTTTCAACCTCCTTGGGGGAATTCTGGGGTTTGTAGTTTCCTGAGGCCCAAGAGCTCTCTGGCTGAGAATCCTAAAGGCCCCTCCCTAAACTGCAAACCCCAGGATGCCATAGGAGGTTGAAAGCGGAATCGTGGCACTATAACAGTGTAGGGTGGAAAGGCCTTATAAGTCTCACATCCAACCAGTTTTGAAGGGACAGTTATGCATCCGCAAGACACCAACAGGATTCCAGTCCTTGTACATGTGTGCCCCAGAAGGGGGCAATTGCATGGGGGGCCAGTTTTCCCCCTGTCTCCTCTGCTCTGGCTGTACCCCCACAGCAAGCCCAAATACCCCAATTTTCTCCTACAGCCCCTCTCAAAATGGTGGCAGAAAGTGACTTTGCATCAGCTGTTGTCCCCATTTTGAAAGAAGAGACGCAGAGAAAAAAGGAGACATTTGGAATAGGATGGGGTTCTTGGATTCTTTTGTGGTGGGGTGGGGGCATTTTTGAGTGCTTTCATGTGTTTGGAGGGTTTCTGAGTTGTTTGGGAGTTAAAAGTGCCCCACAATTGTGCCGAATTAAAAAAAAAATGTTGAGGGGGTGGGAGAGCTTTGGGGAACTGGTGGAGCTTCAGGGCCCACAAAAGAGGATCTACAGCCTACATTATGCCCACCCCTGTTGTGTATACACACACACGCACACAGAACAAGCTGATGAAACACCACAATTGCCATTCAAGAACAAGAAAGATCATTTGCCGACTCCTGCCAAATCCCCGTAGCTGAAATTCCAATCTGTAACAATTGCAATTAAAACAGGCGGGCGAATAACTGAGCTTGCAAAATTTCCAATTTCAATAAGCTCCATAGAAGAGAGAGCTTCTCATTTCCCCCACCCTTCTCTCCCCTTTTTGTATTTTATATTGAAAATCAGCAGAGGCAGAAGATTACACCCAGATAGAGGTTCAGAATGCTCTCTACCAACCACCACTGTTTGCTGGGCGAGGAACTGTTCGGTATTATTTTGCTCCATGTCGACTGGGGAGGCTGTAATAACAATTCAAACAAACCTGTTGTGAGGACTTTAGGAGAATGACACACACCAAAAAGCTGGGTAATTGGTATGAAGTGAGTGCTTTTAGCATCTGTCGGCTAAGCTTAGACGGCTTGAAGGCAGAACAGCAGGCAGAAGAAAAGGAAGGAATATGCTGGATTATTTCAGAGCCAAAACTGCAATCCAATGGCCAGGGGATTGAAGGCTCTTTGTAAACTTCCCATTGTAAAGTGCATTTACTGTGTTGTTGCAAAATGGAAAGAAGGACATCTGAGGAAGGAGGAAGTCTTTACTCGGAGAATTTGTTACCTGGATGCAATTTTGTGAAGGGTGGAGTGACATGTTTCAATAAATATTCTGGTAAAAATACTCCATCACAGTTGCATCCTGTAAACCCACACTTACATCATCTTCATTTTTATTTCTTACCCACCTCTCCCTATGGATCAAGACAGGGGCAACAATAGATTAACATGTAACAATTAAAAACAGAATATCAATTAAAATAGTAGTTAAAATGTGTATCATCTTAAAAGAAAAAAAATACATAGTTCAACGTTGGCTGTGCTACATCAGCCTTCTGCTGAATACTGACACTGGCTGGCATTCTTTTTGTGGCATGCTCGTGTGTAAGTCATGCTAGCAATGTGGAGCAAATTATTTGCCATAGTGCCACAGACGCATTCTGCTGGCAAAGCCAGAAGCAGAATTGTGCACACAGCAACTTTGTGTATTGTGTTCATACTCCGGCATTGAACGTTGCAATTGTGCATTCCACATTTTGACTGCATGCTCCACATTGCATTGCATGTTGCAGGTGTACATTGTGCATTCCATGTTGCACAAACAGCACCCACTCATTGACATGTGTCGCTATTCTGTATAGGATTGTGCAGATACAGAATGACTCCACACACAGATACTTACACCACACTGAGAAAATGTTGGATTTCAGTCACTGTGTATCCTTTTGTGTATCTTGTAATCTGCCAGAATATTGTTCATTGTGCATCGAAGACACCAGTTAATTATTGTGCCCCATTCAAGAAAGTGCAGCTACATGGATGAGATCTTGTTGGTTAGTCCCAACTAGAGGAGACCCACTGAATCTTTGAGATCTGCTCAGAAGTAGGTCTAATTCTAAAAAAATCTGATAGGATTTAGGTCCACATGGAATAGTATACATTTGTGCAACTCTACTTACAGAGCTATTTACAGAATATCTTGGTTGTGGCCACCTACGTAAGGGACGTTACAGGCTTAGAGCCAAAGGCTTCAGAATTTCAGGGAGAAAGATCGTCTATATGCAAGGACCTGAATTCAGGCAATGCTTCACCCAGCAATAAAACTGTGCAACAATAACAACAAACTCAGAACAACCCAGAAGCATACAAATGTCTACTCTTTAAAAGGATCAGGAAAATAGGTAACACAGTTGGAAAACTTAGGAGAAAAAGTTTAACAACTGGCCAATTATCACTGAGTTTCATTTAGGCAGAAATATTTGCTCTCTAATTAAACCATCAAATCCTTCCTGAACAGCTTCCATGTCAACAGGGGTGGTGAAGCTACAGTGGGCTTCAGGCTGAACTTTACAGGAACTCTCTAAGGTGCTGAGCCCCCTCAAAAAAAATCCAGCACCTTGTATAGCTTCTTTATAGTTCATACTAAAACGTGGAGTGGAAACACTGTTCCACCGACATAGAAGCCACCGTCTGCCGTCGCAGAATTCAAAGAGGTATACATGCTACTATTGCTCATTGGTAACTCACCAAGAGGTTTCATTTGCATGTTAAGAAAAGGAGCTGGTTAATTTTCTGCAGGAGTGCTTGACTCCATTCTATCAGGGTATCTGCAGAACAGAAGTCTTTGGGCATTTCTCCAAGTTTTCCAAGCAAAGAGATTTTTGAATCAGAGATGCAGATAAAAATAATAGCTATGTTCTGTTCTTCCTGTTGAACAATTTCAGATGATTTTTCCCCCCTGTCAAAACTTTCCAAGAGGTGAAGGAAAAACAGCTGAAGCTGCTTCTTGAACATCGCAGTGCACTCAAGAGAACAGAGTACTTGTAAAATCTCTCCAGCGAAATGAGACAGAGGCACACTCTATTAAATCTACTCCTGTGCTCCTATTGAAGGTAACAGGAATCCTTCTTTTGAATGAGCTCTTGAAAACCAACCTGCACTTTGAACAAACTTCTTCAACCACTTTGTGGCTCCTGAAGCTGAAAACTTGCAGAAATTGTGTGGTGGAAATCAATTGTGAAGGTCTCCACCTTCTGACGGAAAGCTTTCCAACCCTCAAATAGGTCATCTCCCTTACAGTAAGGCACATCTGGCTACTCAACAAAGGACAAACTTTCTGGACCTCGAATAAGGGACATCTCTTACCAGAAGGGATACCTGGCCACTCTCTTGGGGTCTTGGACATGCATGAGCTCCCCTGTGGATGTGTTTGGACATTTTTGTCTGATGCAGAGTAGCTGAATTCAGCTGAAGGTCTCCAAGGCCAAGTTGTGCTTGTGGTGACGTTGTGCAAGAACCAACGCATTGCACGTGAGTGATGCCTTGCGCGTAAGTGCACGTGCCCATGAATGTGTTTGGGCGTTAATTGGAGCCTTTGTTCTCCTGGTTCAGTTGTGCCATATTGCCACTCAACACAAGGGTTGCATTGCCCAATTCACGCACAACTCTGCATGCAGAGATTCTCGCCATGCAAAGTTGACGTAGGCTGTTGACCTCAGTACCTTCTGGAATCGTTCACGTACATCCCAGCTTCCGTGTTCCTGCCTGGCTTCTACCAAATCCTCTGTGAAAGCGCTTCCAAATGAATTGTGAATACGTCTCCCTCCCAGTACATTTAATTTTCAGTTCAGAGCATGATCGAGCCACAAAACAAATGGTTTATCACCAGAGGCAACCAATTATGCCTGGCCCATTATTGTTGGGTACGGGTGAGACGTGCATATTTATGAAGCCCATGCTGGCATAAATATAGAAAAGCATTTATGGCGGTGCGTTTCACAGAAATTTGCTCTGACCATAAAACGAGAGCTTTATCAATGAGTTATGATAGCCATATAATCAATAAGAAGGCATTGCTTTTTATAACCCAAGAGTGACGAGAACTTTAGAATGAAGTGTGTTCCTTGTTTCCTTGTCCTTGAGGGAACATACGGCTTTTCCTTGTCCCATCCAAATCCATCGGCTTTGACATATTCCACAGCCTTCCCCAGTGCTGGCTGGTGGCTTGCATGGTGGGAGGCAGGGAATCCACTCTGGGTTTTAGTCTGAACTTTGAAGGATATATCCAAGGTATGGAAACCTCTCCCTCAAATAACAGCATCATTGTTCCTATGAACTAAGCATGTTCAACTGGAAATGTTTAGAGTTGCTGTCGCGGTGAACTCAGTGACTGCTGTTGGCTTCCATGACAACGGTTTAGAGAATCCGCTCTGGGTTTTGGTCTGAACTTTAAAGTCATTATCAGCATGACCACAGGTCAGCCACTAGAAAAGCAATTTCCACTTGGCTCGACAACATCTCTCTTCTTTCGACTCTCTATAACTAAAATCAGTGTGGCGCACGCAAAGATTCCACACTACAGTGGCCCCATATGAAATTAAACATCTTGATGCCAAGTGCTCCTGCTCAGGATTAAACAGAGAAGCCTTCCCAGGACGTTCAAGAGCGTGCCACAAATGGCACTTTAAGAGTTTCCGGCCAGGGAGTAAAATACAATCCAGGTTGCCTGAGAGTGGGCATTCAGAAGGAGCTAACAGCACAATCTTTCCCTCCTAATGGCTGTTTTTGCTGCCGTTGTTTTGAAGCACCAAAGATAAAAGTCAAGTGGGTCTAAGAAGGATGGGAAATATTTTTCATCCTCTGACGGGAAATTGAAAGGAAACTGATCCACAAACAAAAGCCAACTGAAAGTGCTTTGTCCAAAAAGGAGCTCTCATTGTTTTGCTTGGTCCGTTTCTGTTTTGATGCAAACTCTCTTAACTGGAAGGCAGCCCAAGACTTAATGCAAGTATTTTTGTTATTTTACACTGGCATATATTAGTAACAAGATGCCAGCCTGTAGCCCAAAGCAGACATTAATTAGTCCCAGCTAAAATGGATGATTCAGCCAATTGGACTTACCATTCAGCCTTCTTGATGGTTGCTTCCAGACTGTGGAACTCCCTGCCACAAGAAACTTGATTGATCCCTTCTTTGCTCTCTTTCCGCCAGAAGGCAAAGACCTTTCTCTTCACCCAGGCCTTCAATTATTGCAGAAGTTCTGTTCACTGGGCTGTGTCATAGCTGTATTTGTACTTGTTATCATTATCATCATATTTTATTTAGTTCTGTTATTTTATATTGATTACGTGTATATCATCCTCATCCTCACATTTTATGCTTTTAAATCTTTTTATTCCAAAAGGGAAAAAAGAAAACCAAGCTCAAATTACAAGACCTGTAAACAATATTCATAACAAGAATATTACAAAACACTAGTAACAGTACTATATCAGAAAAGGGAAATAAAGTAGTTTGGCTAGTACTACTCATCATAATATTTTAAATGCTTTTTGAAAATCATTTTAAGTTAATGTTTTCACTGTGTTTTAACTCAGCTTGTGACCTGTCTTAGTTCCCATCGTGGGAAAAAGTCAGGATATAAATTAAATCTCTGTCTGTCTGTCTGTCTGTCTGTCTGTCTGTCTGTCTGTCTATCTATCTATCTATCTATCTATCTATCTATCTATCTATCTATCTATCTATCTATCTATCTACCATCTACCTACTTACCAACCTATCTCCCACAATATTCTAGCATACCTTTATGTTGTTATGTGCCTTCAAGTTGACTCTGACTTACGGTGACTCTTGTTTTGGGTTTTCTTGGCAAGACTTCTTGCCAGGACGGTCAAGCCTGATGGTCAGAGCTGTCCGGCAGTGGAATCTGCTTCCTCCATGGAGTGTGGTGGAGTCTCCTCCTTCTTTGGAGGTTTTTAAGCAGAGGCTGGATGGCCATCTGTTGGGAATGCTTTGATGGGTGTTCCTGCATGGCAGAAGGGGGTTGGACTAGATGGCCCCTGGGGTCTCTTCCAATTCTAGGATTCTAGGCTTCTTCAGAGAAGGCGTCCCATTGCCTTCCTCTGAGGCTGAGAGAGTGAGACTTGCCCAAGGTCTCCCAGTGCATTTCCATGGGTGAGCGGAGATTCAGGCTTGGCTGGCCAAGGGTCCTAGTCCAAAATCCAGACCCCTGCACTACACTGGCACTGACATACCTATGGTTCTGGAATACATCTCTTTTTGTAAGGTTTGTGAACCTAAAGAGAACTTAAGCCTTGTGAAGAGACCAGTGAAGGTGAACATATGGCAACAAATGCATACTTTTTGAGATGACAAACCCAGGTGCTTATTTTCCTCTCCGTACAACAAGGATTTCCCTCTCTCATTCTTGCTTTTATTTCTTTTAAAATGTCTTCCGTACAGGACTGGCTCCTACCTAGATTTCTGTAGATGTTATTAACATGAGAGTTATTATGGAGCAGTGGTTTGAATGTTGAGCAAGGATTGTTGGAGAACAGGGTTGGAATCCTTGCTGGAAACCCACCGGGTGACCTTGGGCACACTCTCTCAGCCTCAGAGGAAGGCAAAAGCAAGCCCCTCTTCAACACATCTTGTCAAGAAAACCCTGTCACCATAAGTTGGAAATGATTTAAATGATTTGAAGGAGCACAACAAGAAGAAGAAAAACAATAATATATCTGGCCAAGACTGGAACGCAATGCATTGCTACCTGGATTAGTTAGTTTGAGAATTCAAGCTAACTAACATTCTGGAAACAGATTTAGGTTTGTAAAAGTTTGAGGTATTAGACATGCAAACGCTTTGATCTCCCCTCTTTCTCTTTCTCTTTTATTTTATTTTTCTTTTGGAACAGTCATGACAGGGGATGGTAGATCAAAGCTAGTCCCACGGATGCATGGAATACAAAGTTTTTTTTGAAAAAAGGAAAATCAGTTTGCTGATCTCTTAGAAAACGGAATCGTTAAAAAGCAATAGTCACATAGCATCTCTGTCAGGACTAAGAAGAATTTCCTGAAGTTGAGGAAAACACATTTATGTTGCTGGGAGTTATTTCTCAGGCTAGATGTTAGGGGGAAAGCAATGGTGTCACTTTTTCTCTCTCGACACACACATTGGCATCAATGGGGTTCAGGCCAATAGGCGCCTGTTCCCCCCTACAGTTACCTGAACAAAGTATTTTGCAGACCCTCAATGCTGGTTTACTTCTGTTTTGCATCTCAGCTTGTCCTAATGAAAGTTTCTCCTAAGACCCTACATCAGGGTTGTGTAGTGAGCGTCCACTTCTACATGTTGAGCTAAACATTAACTTCCAGTCCTTTTGTTGAATAACAATGTTGTGCTACTGAAGCCATTTCTGCACTAGACTGTTATAGCGCTATCATTCTACTTTCAACATCCTATGGAATCCTGGGGTTTGCAGTTTCGGGAGGGGTCGGCTAGCCCTTCTCGAAACTGCAAACCCCAGGATTCCATAGGATGTAGCAAGTGGAATCATAGTGCTATAACAGTCTAGTGTGGAAATGGCTTGGATCAAGACCAGAAATGTGCCATCAAATGCACAACTCTATGTGCATTGAAATCCATGGGAAATGCACACTGGATATGCATGCGCAGTGCTCATCCATGCACTGTGGCCCCACAGGTAACCTTCCACTGCTGTGAGCTTGAAATGAATGCTGACCTCCTGCACTGGGCAAAAAAAGTTCGGCTACTCCCACTAACAACAACAACAACAATACATTGTGCTTCGTTTATTTCTACCTTACTTTTTCCTCATGACTCATCTGAAAGGGTATGTTTTTCTGTCTCATCTGAATGGATATGTATATGACTCACTGGAATGGATATGTTTCTCAAATGCTTTTAATTCTACTGATATTGCAACCGTACCTTAGACTTTGGGAAGTTTTTAGCGGTTCTACTTGCTTCTCTTTTATTTCCTCTAGCTGCCTTGGGACCCAAAAGGGCTGATAACTGAGAGACGGGCAGACAGACAAATGGAAGGAGCGACTTCAGCCATTCAACAACATGGAAGGAAGTGCTATTTTATGTAGTGTCATTATTCCACTTTCAACCTCTTGTGGAGTTCTGGGGTTTGTAGCTTCCTGAGGCCCAAGAGCTCTCTGGCTGAGAATTCTAAAGGCTCTTCCCTAAACTGCAAACCTCAGGATCCCATAGGATGTGTAAAGTGGAATAATAGCACTAGAACAATGGAGTGCGGAAAGGCACTAGGAGAAGTCGAGTGTGCATATTTGTCCTTGTGATCCAGCAGAGCTTGTCTTCTCAGGAGCAGCGCATCTTCAAATGAGAAAGGCTATGACACGGATGACCCCCTCAACATTGAAGGGAAGGTTGTTCCAAAAATTCTGACCCAGTTCCATAGGCCCATTCTCCAGCCCTGAAAAGAAAGAGGCTTTGCCAGTAAGGTTCTCCCAAGCTCTGGGCAAAAGTGCAAGGATGGCTGCCAGACACCTCAGTCGGGATTGATTTCCACCTAAGTCGCAGGTTGTTCTCAAGAAAGCATTTTTATGATGACTGCTTACAGCTTCTTCCTCTATTTTTTTAAAGAAAAAGGAGAGAAGAAAAATGCCACATCCTCTTTGTAGAATGAAGAGCCATTCAATACCTTGTGTAAGTTATTTTCCAATTTAACAAGAAGAGGCGAGTCAGGAGGAAGTAACTTATGGCCAAAATGTTCTGCTGGAATTTGAACCGTTCCCAAGTCATTTCGACAATGTCTTCTGGGCAATTTATTTCTTGCCTCGGCTGAGTTGGGCAGCCTCAAAGCTTCAACCATGCCAGCAAATTCCATTTTTAGGTTGCGTTTCTGCAAGAAAGCTAACCAGGTGGAAATCCATTAAGAACATAACACTTTCTATCCTTTCTAACTGGGAAGTATGGAAGGTGTGTCATGGGGACGGGGAATTCATCAGCCCCTCCCAGGGGCAGCTTGTGCTTTCCATGTGTGTCAAGTGGAGAACTAGCTCTAGGTTTTGGTCCGAACTTTAAAGAAGCAGTTTTGGCCTGAACATTCAAGGTGCTGTCCAAAGTGCTGAACCTGTTGGAACGACAGGGCTTCACATCTTAGAGCAGTGGTTCTCAACCTGTGGGTCCCCAGATGTTTGTGGACTTCAGCTCCCAGAAGCCCTGAGCATTGACCATAGTGGCTGGGGCTTCTGGGAGCTGAAGTCCACAAACATCTGGGGACCCACAGGTTGAGAACCACTGCCTTAGAGAGATCTGTTACAGCTTGGGTGAATCCTCAGAGTGGATGTGGAGGCCTCTGGTGGCTTGGTTGAACACCCAGGGTTGTCACCTTCCCCAAAAAAGCAAACAAGGAGGAGAGGGAGAAAAACTGGTCATAAGATGATTTTCTTGTGATTGCCTCCGAGCGAGTAATTAGGCACCTCTTGGCATAGATAAGGTGGCACGGGAGTCGGAATGCCTCTTGGAATCTCTGGGCCAAGCACGACTCACAGAAGGGAGCCTTCTGAGCACCCTTCACTCAGCACGGAATCATCAACGGATTCCTCTTCCCTTAGCAACAGATCATCAGAGTGGCCCTGATGAAGGGAAACCGCCCCCGTGCCAAGCCTCATCTGCAGCCCTTTGCCGACTTGCCAAATGTGTCACTTGGAGTGTGTGTGTCTGTGTGTTCTTACCCACACATTTTAAATCTGGCTAGTCATGCCCACCAGTAGCATCTGCGATGCTGAACAGGGTACTAGGACACAGTGACACAGGGGGAGAGGGAGCTAAGCGTGCCATGGAAAATTAAGCCACTGCATTGAGAACAACGTCCACCTTGTGACCATCAAGGGAGGGAGGCCACAAAGAACTTGGATCCTTCTCTACCCCCACCCCCATTTGCCAATATGTGGACTAGTGGTGTCCAGTGGCTTCCGTATCACTGTGGCAGTGGATCAGTTCAGAGTTATAGCCCATGTTTTAACAGAGAACTCTGAGGTGCTTAACTCATTCCCATCAAGGGATTCAGCACGCTGGAGAGCTCTTTTAATGTAGAGTGGATTTGCCATCTCGCTACCAGGAAAGCCACAGCTACCACTGGTGTTGGCTCTGTTCCCACACCCCACCGGCTGACCTCGCCAGTAATCTCAGGATGATCACCCAGCAGCACCTTGTCCTCATCAGGATTCTTTCATAGCCCAGCAGTTGCTTATATTGCCATTTGGTGGCCTCCCACCCAAAGACTAACCAGAGACTAGCCTAACCTTGCTTAGCTTCTGAAATCAGAAAAGGTCAGGGATATCTGAACATAGCAAACTATAATTCTACTGAATCAGACCCTTCTGTCCATTGAGGTCAGTATTCTCAGCTCTGACGAGCAGCCACAGCTCTTCTTCAGAATTTTAGGCAGGTTTCCTTCCTGTAGAGCCCTGGTGATCCCTCCTAGTGGTCTCCAGACCAAGGGAGAAGTGGCCCTGACCCTGTGTAGCATCCAAAATCAGAAAAGATGGAAGGAATTCAGGGAAGTATAGTGGTAAGATTTGTCAGAGCATTCTTAGCATATCTACAGTCAATAATTGCTCATTTGCATGTCTTTCAAACTGTTCAGGCATAGCATGTATTCATATCATTGAATGGTTGTTGGCCTTTGCCACTCCCTCTCTTCCCACATCAGCTGGTCCGCAGTTACTCTGAGTTTTGTTCATCCTCCATTTTGGAGTTTGCAATTCTCTCCCGTCTCCATGTTTGAAAAGCACATTACAGAATCTCCCATCATGACATGTCATGAAACCTTTATTATTTGTAGGTGAGCAACTCCATATCTTTTTAGCAAAGAAAACTAAGCATCCTTTATTTCTCTGCCAGACTGCGTGTGTAGGGATGGGTGGGAATGGTTATTGCTCACTTTCTGCTTGCCAATACTGGTGACTTTGCTTGTGAGATACACAACTATCCCTCACCTTCCCCATCATTATGTTTTGTGGCTTTTGGTTCTAGATTTGTACGCAGTACTAGGACATGTAATGACTGAATTGCATACAGAAAATATGGAATTCCTGAAACCAGCTTGATTGTTAACAATTCCAGTTAATCATGCCCATTCCCTCCCTGGAATGATGTAAAAGCAGTAGCTATAGAATCTACTTGGACTATTGTTTTTCCTTAAATGGCAGATAAGGCTTAGATTATTATCTTTTGTTTCTGCTCCATAATAAAATAATCACATCCATATGCTAAAAATAAAATCAGCTTCCAATTATATCACGAGTGTCAGACTTTTTTGTTGTTATTTGCCATTTCTCTCCATTTCAGTGATATGAAATATGTATATTCTGGTCTCACTTCCTCCTCTTCACACCTGTCCACATTCTGATGAGCACAAACCAAGGGATCATAAGCTTTTCCTTCCTCCACTTTGAAAGAGCAGGACCGTTTGGAACGAGGTGTACGAGAATACCAAACGACACTTCTTGGTTCAGATGATGATGACATATTAAGAGGGAAGGTTTGATGTATCACTCCGCTAAGCAAGTTCATCAGCCGCCGTTTCAGCTTTGCAATGCACATCTATTCTCTCTTGATTTTTTAAAAGCACAAACTCGAATCAGTACCTCCTTATGCTAATGAGCAAATCAGTCACGAAATTGCCTCCAACTGACAGTGATGAAATTGTGTTTACATGCTAGGCTTGTATGCCGGCGCTGGGCTCTGAGTTTCATTTGCATGCTAACAAACTCTAGCTCTGCTCTACTGATATGTTTAGATGATTCCTGTTGGGGGGGGTTGTTGTGTAATCCTGCTACAAGGCTGTCTCTTTTTCCCAGTGTGGGGAGGGGGCAGGAAGGAAGGGTCCCATGTCAGGGATACAGTGAATAATAATAATAATCATCATAATCATAATCATAATCATAATAATAATAATAATAATAATAATAATAATAATAATAATAATATTTATTTATATCCCGCCTCTCCCAACGGATCGAATCCATTGTGGGGTTTATTCCAGGTGCTAAGGGAGCTATCCAAGGTGCTAAATCCTTTCTCCAGCCTTTCTCAGGTCTTGCAGACTTGGGGTAGCTGTTGTTACCAGGCTGTACACCTCTACTCCATAATATGGTTTAATTGGCAGAACATTCAATTGGCACAAAATATAAATTATATCCTGCTATGACTGGGAGCTTGCTGGCAAAGAGGAACTGACTGGACAACTGCATTGCAAAACTAGGTCAGAATGGGACCTCAGGGCATGGCTAGGTCATAGTCAGGGAAATTCCAGATATAATGGACTGGGAAATGTCCCTCAACGACTTGACCTTTAGGAACAATAGTGCCTGAAACTGCTTCCATAGAACAACTGATTGTCTTTGACCTTCTCCCTTTGTCCATCAAAACTCTCCTATTGTCCTGTCACCTGTTTCACCATTAAGGAGCTATCACGATTCCCACCAGTACTTTGTCAGCTAATGCCAAAGCCATTAGCTCATTCTGGACCTCACTGTCCACTCTCTAGACCCCATTGCCTGCTTTTCCAGAGAGTCATTAGCACCTTCTCCCTCAGGGCAGAAAAACAGCATTTAAACACCAGCTCTGAGCCAACCAACTGGTAGTAAAATAGTACTTCTGCCTGCTGGCTGCCACTCTCCCTTGTACTACCCTTGGACTCCCAGTCTAAGCCACATCACTTCATTCCTTCTCTGCTGGCTGGGTAACTATTGCCCACTTCACCTGAAACTCTCACTATCCAAACCTTTCCTCCCTTTTCCCTCAGCTAGCCTTGTGTGATTGCGAGACTGCTTGGATTTTGCATGTGTGTGATTGTTACTTCCCCCAATAAAACAAGGAAGCTTACTTTTGGAATCTCTGGCTGGTTTTCCCCTGCACTAGTACCAGTATACACGGGTGTAAAAGATCCTGCTAGGTTACCCCCATCTCGCAAGCTTCCTCTTTGAGCTACTATTCCCCACTGTTTCATGGAGACACTGGGATTATGGGTGGGCCCCTAAGTCACCCCCGTTTTGGGGTAACACTGTGGCTTCCTTGACCAAGTCTATCCACCTGTCATGGGGTCTCCTCTTTTCTTACTGCTTCTCCAGCATTATCATCTTTTCCAGTGAGTCACATCATCTTGCTACGCGCTCAAAGTATGACAGCGTTTTTGTTGTTGCTGTGTGCCTTCACATCAACATAGACACAGAAGCCACCAGCTGTTTATGGCCATTCAGAATTAATTACCCCCTTCCCCACTGATTACATAGGACAAGCAAGCAGTATTTTGGGGGGAAAGTAAACCAGAAACAAGGAACGTGGAGAGAGGCAGTGGAGCAGCAAGGTACACTGAGTCAACACTCAAGCTTTTTTTGTTGTTGCCAAATGTTTAAACAGATCTTTTCAGTGGGAGACTATGACTTCAACTGTACACAAAACAGAAATTTAGCATAGCCCAGCTTGTTCTGCAAGAGAATCACTGAAACATTAAAGCACTTTTGACGATAATAGCCTTACTTGGCATTAACACTGCTCTCTGCAGGAGAAGAAAGAGGGAAATGAATGACTTGCCATTCCACTGTCCTTTATTTTGTTTTTCTCTAAATTACTATAATTAAGAAATAAAAAGGCTCTCCTGAAGAGCCTGGCTTTCATTCCCCAGTCTTGTGTAAGTCACATTAGGCAGGCAGGATGAATATTTTTGCTGTGACACCACAGACGTATTCTGCTAATGGAGTCATGCATACAGCAATGTTGCGCTCTGCAACACTGCACATTATGCCTTGTGATTGCATATCCAGCGTTGCGAAACAGCACCCCGTCATTGACATGTGTTGTGCAATGCTGCTATTCTGCATGGAGGTGTTGCAGTGATGATGTGGTGTGTCTCAGCACATGGATAGTTACAGTACACTGAGAAGATGGCGGACTGCAACTACAGGAGATAATGCATTCACAAAGACACATGAGGGAAATGTCCGTGGAACTCAGGACAAATAAGCCAAGCTCCTACCTCAAGCAGGGGTAACACAGCACACTCTACTTGCACAGTTCCATGTCCCTCTTCCCAACCTTGTTAGTTTTGAAGCTCTGGAACAGATTTCTGCAACTGCTGCTTACTGGTGTGGAGGAGACGGGAGGAAGGGGAGGCAATTCAGAGGGGGAAGATTCACCTGCCCCAGACTGGCGGGGAGGGGGCAATGAGGGCGAACTATCTTTTTCCTTCCCCTCTGAGCCAAGAACAGCAGCTTCTTCCTCCTCTGAATTGCTTCCCCCTCCTAGTAAGGAGATGCAGTGGAGAATCACAGAATCATAGAGTTGGAAGAGACTACAATGGCCATCAAGTCTAACCCCCTGCCATACAGGAACACACACACAAAGCACCCCCAGCAAATGACCATCCAGCCTCGGTTTAGAAACCCCCAAAGAAGGCGGCTCCACCACACTCTGAGGCAGCATATTCCACTCTTGAATGGCAGCCCCTGCCAGGGCTCGAAAGCTCTGGCAGGGAAAGTTTTGATTGGGGTTCGAAGGGCTAGGAAGAGCCCCAGGGCCCTGTCCAAATAGCAATGAACATGTGAATAAGCTACACTTAAGCTGCCCATGAGCCACAACCAAGATCTTGCCCATTCTTTGGGCACTGGGCAGCACACTGAGTCAGCCGAGAGAGGCAGATGACTTTCTCTGCCTCTTGCACATGAGGTGAGATTTTTTTACAGAGAGAGCTATCTCAGTTCCACTGGCCTGGAATATTTGGTTAGTGTTATTTCCTTATGACGCTTTCACACTAACCAAAGATAGCACTATGATTCCACTTTAACCGTCTTGGCTGCATCCTATGAAACCCTGGAGTTTGGAGTTTGGGTGAGGCACAAACTTTCACCATTTTGTCATGATTATTTTTTTAAAGCAGAAGCTGGATGGCCATCTGTTGGGAATGCTTTGATGGGTGTTCCAGCATAGCAAGGGGTTGGACTGGATGGCCCCTGGAGTCTCTTACAACTCTAGGATTCTATGATGGTTTTCTTGGCCACTGTGGCATGAGCTCTTGGGTCCTGGGACCGAATGTACAAACACAGACAGGATCCCCCAACAACAGCCAAAACTCAGACGCATGATCAGGACAATACTTACTGCAGCCCAATATAGCCGAGGAAGGGAGAGCCCAGGAGGCTCAGAGCACTAATACCAGGAGGATGTACTAATTAGGCAAACAGCTAGGGAGGGTTGCTGGTCAATAAATACAAGAGATGGGGTGGAAAGAACTCTGTTGCAGATAACTGTCATTTTTGGCAGAAGCAATGCAGTCTTCTTTTGATCCTTGGCTTGTGTTCCTGACCTTGACCCTTGACCCTTGACTCTTGACCCTTCCTTTGTATGCTGACTATGCTGCTGGATACTCCCTTGAACTGTCACATTTATTGCTGACCTGGACTCCTGAAACAAGAATGATAATCGATTGATAAGTTTCTATAAATCTTGACTGTGGCTGCTACAAGGACTGCGAACCGTGGCTGGTTCTCCAAACAGGACACTTTGCCGATTTATGATCTAGCGCCATCTCCCAACCCGATCCTTTCTAGATTTTCTGGACTACACCTCCTGCCATGCACCACTGGTCGGAGACAAGATGGATTGCAGCCCAAAGCACCCATCTGCAGAGGTGAAGGTGGTGCATTGCACTTGGGCTGGATGAGAAGAGCCTAGCTTGAGGTCCTACTCTTGTCATGAACCCACCAGATGGCATTGAACAAGTCATGCTCTGTTGTCTTCTCTTGGCAGGGCATCTCTGGCATGAGGTGCCCTTTGGTGCCAACGCCGTGCGGCGCCTCTTTCATTTGAATGGGCCCTAATCAAAGATTGTGTGCAATTTATCTGAACTCTGTAGATTGGAGTGTTCTCGACATGAAGCCAGACAATATCTTGATTGACGCTGGAACACGCTGCTCTCCATTTCAGTTTTAATTCTCAGACCCCATGGTTTCTTTGTCAGTCGGAGTATTTTGCCATCACCTTCGTTGTCTGTCTCTTTTTCTTGTTAATGATTTATTACTCATCTGTCTAAAACCTAGGCTACATGCAGAGAAAGCTACAGGGGTTCCATGCTGATCGGATTCTTTTGACTGAGTCCAGGGAGGACCAGTCCATCAGCAGAAGCTCATTTCTACAGATGAATGACCTGAACTGCACATGAAAGAGGCAGGAAGTCGATGAAGAGATCCTTGAATCTAGCAGGAGGCCGGCCTTTCACCTGGGGCCCATTCACACTACACAATTATAGTGGTTTGATTCCACATTAACTTCCATGGTTCAATCTCATGGAATCCTGGGATTTTCAGTTTAGGCAGGAGTACTTAGGATTCTCAACCAGAGAGCTCTAGTGCCTCGCCAGACTATAACGCTCAGGATTCCATAGATACTTAAAGGGGAATAATAGAGCTATAATTGTGTTAGTGTGGATGGCTTCCTGGTCTAGAGACCATTGGATGACCTTATTTCATACTCCAACTGCAATAGCCATCGATGAAGTTCCAAGTCTCAGACTAGAATCCTCTTGACGGGGAAAGTGGGGCTCATCGGCTTCAACGTGGAGCCCCTGGGTCTCATCTTTGTGGTGTCCGAAATCTCCTGCAAAACATTGGCAAAATCAGTGTGATATTTGAATGATTTTAGATCAATAACCACATGAAAAGCCCCCTCCCCATGCATGAAGACACTCTCATCCATACCCAGGACCTCAACCTCCCCCACCCTACTAATTCCAAATTTCTCTGTTTTCATTGGATTCCTTCTCAAAGAGATAGCAGTAAGTGATATAACATCATTTCTGGTACACATTTTTTGGAGACACTCTGAAAAAAATTGGAAGTATTTTTGTGCACTGGGGGAAGTTGGACTGTGGGGGTTTCTGGTGATGAAAATTAGCCCTTGGCCGTAGGAAAACTGGAGATTACACCAAAACTACTCAATTTTTTTCTAATGCAGTGTGAGGAGGTATTCAGTATTCACTTACACAACAGTTTTACCAGGTATGGATCCATTTCCTCCTTTGTACCAAACTTCCCGCTCACTTTAGTGTTTGTTGTTCTTGGGTGCCTTCAAGTTGTTTCTGATTTATGGCAACCCTGAGGTGAACCGATCACGGAGTTTTCTTGCCAAGATTTGTTCAAGGAGTATTGGTTTTGCTTCCCTCTGAGGCTGAGAGGGTGTGACTTGCCTAAGGTCATCCAGTGGGTTTCCATGGCCAAGGAGGGATTCGAACCCTGTTCTCCAGAGCTGTAGTCCAACACTCAAACCACATGTATTACTCTGAATTTTTATTTATGATGCAGCTTCTCAAATCAAAAGGTGCATACCAAGGACGTACGTGCCGTAATAGGGAACGTTTCCTGCAAAAACGTGCATACTGGCGAAAACTGCATTTCTTAGGTGGAATTGCCTACAGAAATAAATGCAAATGATGATAGTGCCTTTGAAAATTAATAATCACAGGCTGGTAGGGAAACCTGGAACAAAGGTACAACATATGAAACAGTTATGGACCAAAAAGACACTGATTTATCCACTTCTGAGTTTAACAATTTTTTTTTTCACAAGTGACCCTTAAATTTGCCTCTTTCTCATTTTGGGTACTTTCCATGCCTGCAGTTGTAACGAACAGCCTTTAAGAGCTCCAAGTAAGTCACTTTGTTCTTAAAACATTTCTCCCGTTTTCTCCCCACAGTAATGCCAGTCAAGTGCAAATGGTCCCAAAACCAAAATCCCCAATCGATAGCAGCGGTCGGTTTACACAATACGGCCAAGAATCTACATTGGAGAATAGCTCCTTTCTGCACCAGTTAGGGGCATCAGCAGGGGTATTTCCTGGGGCTTGACAGCTGCTGCGGAGTGAGATGTTTCTGGCCAGAAAACCCAAGGCAACTAAATAGTCCTCTCTGCTCTGTCCCAGATATAAATTTGGTAACTCACTAACAGGATGCCAGGCTGCGTCCGTTATCTTTTACATGACTCTCAGCCATATCAAAATGGTCCTTGTGGATTATCTCTCAACTGAACCTTTCAGAATATATTTGTAGCCTTTGCTGTTGCCATGGGAGATGCCTTACTTGTTTGGCAATTACAGAGACGGCCTTAGTTGTCTTCAATTATGGCATTACCAGGACTGGACCTCCACAAGCAACATGATATCCAGAGGGCTAGAGAGGTGGAGGGTTTCAGGTGGCAACTTTGCTGCGAGGACTGAGAAAATGTGGTGTCCAGAAAATAAACAAAGCTAAACAAAACGGCATCTGGGCACATCAAAAGAATATAGAACTGAATTTCAGGATTTGACCAAAAATCCCCCTAGTCCAGTAGTGGGAGTCTTGCGACTCTCTCTATATCAGACATACAACTGCCCTCAGCCACGACTATTGGACATTTCAGGCTGGGGATGATGGAAGTTGGAGTCTAACAACTCTACAGATTTTCCCCCCACCCCTGGTCTTGTTCAACCTGCATTGCATTGGCAGAGGGCAAAACTCCACCAGTCTTAATTGAGTCCTTTCTGTCTTCCTTCTGCCCTTACTTTGCCCCGATGGCCATCCCGTGTCCAGGGAATGATGGGAAATGAGGACCTGGAAGTAGCTGGCTTTGCTCCACCACCACTCCATAGAGGAGTCCTGGAGCATCCAGGAGGTTCCATGATGAAATGCAACCAACACAGAAAGCCCCATCATCCCCTGGCCACTGAATAGCTATTGGGGAAGTAGCTCAGGAGAGAGGAGAAATGCAAAGGCTCTCTCTTAAATGGAGTGCACTCCATCATTCCTTCTCCCAGGAGCCTAGAGCAGCAGTAAGATAAAGGTACTAGACATCAAGAACAATGGCAGGACTGACTTCTGCCATTTGCACTGAGCACAAAAATAGGTACACAGGCATAAACTGGGTTTACACTGGCACATGTCACCAACAGGATGCTGGCTGTTGGCTGTAAAGTTCCAGCAATGTAGTTACAAGGAGGTCTGAGAGGAATATATATATATATATATACACATTGCTGGAACTTTTCAGCCAACAGCCAGCATCTTGTTGGTGATATAGGCCAATGTAAACCACACACACACACACACACACACACACACACACACACACACACACACAGAGTAAGCTTCAGGAAGAGTTGTTGGCTGTTTTGCAAGAAGCAGTCGGGGAGACCCTTGATTCAGGACCACCAGGTAAATGGTGATTGGTGGGAGAAGGAAGAGTAAGGGAGGAACTAATTCTGAATGGTGAATTAGGAAGATGAAAGTAGACCGTTCAGTTGGGGGAAGGATGAGCTGTACTTTATGTGTCATCCAATTGCAATTGTCTAATCTGGGGGAAATCATTGCTCAAGGAGGTACTGAATACCTACTTGAGCAACATTGAACAAAGTTGTTATGATAGCTTCCAAGAGGATTCTAGACATACATTCAGAGAAGTTTACAGCAGGCAGGGCATGGAAACGATGACCTTATGCCTCCCTACATCCAGAGGTTGGCTGTCTTTAGGCAAAATTCTCCAGGAAAACGCCCACTGATAGTTGGACATTCATCTATCCTTCTATTGAAAATATCCACCAAGTACAGAAGCCATCCAACAGTGAAACCCATACATCTCTACTGAGAAGGGAGACTCTATAGGACTGCAGCTAAAGTTGCATTTTTGCTGGCTGTTGGTAAGAACTGGACTACTAGTCTGAACGCCTGGGAGTGGGAGAAGGAGGACAGAGAAAAACTGGAAATTTTATTTTCTCCTAGGTTCATTAAAAAACAAACAAACATTATTTCCTTCCTTTATGAACTGGGAGAAATTCACAAATGTTGGTAAATTCTTTAAAATAAACTGAAATGGCCCCATGCCCACTGCTAAATTCAATAAATACAGATATTGTTAACAGGGAGACTGTGTTGTATATGCCTGGCATATAGCTGTGCAAGAATGAAACTCTACCCCCACCCCAAGAAAAAAAAAATAGGTGGCAGCTAATTCAGACAGACAGCACAGGATAGTGGTTTGAGCATTGGACTAAAATGCTGGAGACCAGGGTTTGATTCTCTGCTCAGCCATGGAAACCAGCTGGGTGACTTTGGGGAGTCACACACTCTCAGCCCCAGAAAAGACATGATAGGTTTGCTTTAGGGTTGCCATAAGCTGCCAACAACCTGAAGGCACATGGCAACAACAAGGCTCTAATTCAACACTAATATGAAGGGCTATGCAGGGATTCAAAGCCAAACTAGTAAGTGCTCAGAGCCCTGGACTTGAAGGGACAGATGAATATGTCAGTTTCACCTTCTGCCGTAAGCAGTTTTTTAGAAATAGTTTCAGCACATTGGATGCCTTGTAAAAAGTTCAGACTAAAACCCGGAGCAGAATTCATCATATGGAGTGACAGGGACACCACTCGCTGCTGCTTTTTATGGCTTCCTGCTCGAACAGCCCAAAGCAGAGAACCTCACTGCCGGTGTCTCCCTGGGGCCATCTAGTGGAGTAGAATACAGCTATACCTACCCGGGCATTCCTTCTTTAATAGAAACTTTGGTTCTAGAGACAGAAGTTAAGACGGAAAGAATCAGGCAGCTGGAAGAGACCAGAAAGGCCATCGAGTCCAACCCCATTCTTCCAGAGCTGGGAGAGGTTCTTGCATCACGGAAAAGAAAAGCAGTTCGTGTTTCAGCAATTTTTTGAATTCACCGATACGCACATGTGAAATGAAGCAACCAGGTCAGAGGAGCTTTGCATCAGTAAAGAAAAACATTTCGAACCTTCTAGAGACCACAGAATCATAGAACCATAGAATTGGTTCTTGCTCTTACCCTCAGGAAGTTCTATTTTCTAAAAAGTTTTTATTGAACACATCACACACATGAGCAATATAAAACAGTCACATTGACAATAATTAGAAAATACAAAACAGTATGAAACACACGAAACAACAAACCCTATATTACTAAGCTATATATATAAATCTAATTAAGCTATAATGAACAAAAATTACCAATATTCAAAAATTGGTTCCTGCTCTTGTTGCAAACAGCTCCTGTTAAATAATTATTCTTAACACTTAAGTCATTACACACAATCTAAGATAATTGTGTTGCTAATAGTATTTGTAAGGGAGTTCTGAGTGTTTAGATGGAATCTCTTTTCCTGAAGTTTGTATCCATTGCTTGTCAACATCCTTCTTGAACTAACCCCTTGTAGGTTTTTTTCCAAACTGCACTTGAGATGCCTTTTTTCTTCACCAGCTTTCACTTTTATTATGAGTTCTATTTACGGGGCAAAACTTTTATATCTACGCTCTAATATTCTTGGGAGAACCCTTTTTCTCGCTTTTGTAGCACAAACAGGTGCAGTAAGGGATTATGGGGACAGCTGCACACACAACTGCATTATTGCATTGTTTGTTGCAGACATATTTTTGCAACCTGACTCCAAAAGTCAGAGTTTCTCCAGCTTTCTTTTGCCTTCTTTCCAGTGTGCTAACACTGCTTGAAAAAAACTAGCTAAACAGAGGATGAGGAGGAAAAGTGGGGGGTAGGAGCATAAAAAGCATTTGTAAAAAAAGAGTTTCACTGCCAGAGGTTTTGTTAACAGAGCTATGCCTATAAGTCACCATGTGCTGACATTAACACATCCAAACAACTCTGGTGCAAAATAATATTTGAAATTTAGTGTTCATATGGTATTGGGAGCAATTCATACGGTTGAACATCGTCTTGACATTTATTTACAGCTTATTGAATGCTTACACTCTCATCACTTAGAGTTGCGTTTAGCATTTTTAGCAGAAAAACTTGGCAGCTGCCGGAGTTGTGGAAGATATGTTACACTGTGCCACAAGAGGTCACTGTTGGAATGATATATTTCTAAAAAATTAGAGAAAGGGAAAACACACACTGAATTTATCTGTAAGATCTCTCCTTCCTTGTTAAGGGAAGACAGGGGTCAAGAACTGAAGATTTACTTCACCCCTTCTGTCGCCTCCAAAATCTTCACTGTTTTAGACTCAGGTCTAAATTTAATATAAAGTCCCAGCTAGAGTAGACTCACTGAGCCAAAGAGATGGATGTTAAGTATTGATTCAGTGGATCAAATCTATGTTGGACTCGAAGACACACAACAACAGAAATAGTCCCACTGATAAAGTCATAGGCCATTTCTGCACTAGCCTGTTATAGTGCTATTATTCTGCTTTCAACCTCCTATGGAATCCTGGGGTTTGCAGTTTAGGGAGGGGCTTTGAAGGCCTCAAAGGCCCCTCCCTAAACTGCAAACCCCAGGATTCCATAGGAGGTTGAAAGCAGAATAATAGCACTATCAGAGACTAGTGCAGAAACGGCCATAGAATCATAGAAACTTAGAAGGCAGAGTTGAATGCCAATGGTCATCTGTTCCAGTCCCCACCAGTGCAAGAAACTGGGAGCTACTCCAGAGTCAGTACAATTTTTTGGACCTTGCAGAAAGAGGTGTTCAGCGAGGCTTCCCATCCAACAATATCTATGGGTTTAATGAGGACTCTGAGAACTGAAGTCTCACTCCACTATATATATATATATATTGTGTGTGTGTGTGTGTGTGTGTGTGTGTGTATTCACACACACACAGATTGACTATCCGTAATCCAAATGTCTGAAATGCTCCAAAACCCAAAATTTTTGAAAAGTGGAATCCAGTTTTCTTCTTGTTTTAAGGAATTATGGAGGTTTG
The DNA here is from genome assembly GCA_948472985.1 of Iguana delicatissima. NCBI lineage: Eukaryota > Metazoa > Chordata > Lepidosauria > Squamata > Iguanidae > Iguana > Iguana delicatissima. The sequence goes on along the minus strand of CAOKZL010000019.1, from coordinate 1,956,446 downwards.
GTTATTCCCTCCCTAATGCCCTCATTAGGCAAGAGGAGAAGAAGCGATTATGCACACAACAGTATATAATCTCATTATGCATATGAAAATATTCAAAAATGAAAATAACCCTGAAATCCCAAACACCCCTGGCCCCAAGCGTTTCAGACCAGAGATATGCAACCTGTAAGTAACTTCACCAAACTCTGGTCCAGCTGGCCCATCCTGTCCATAACACACACTCATGTTCCTTGGGCATTTTGCACACCTCCATGGGGCTTGTCTGCTCCCCTAAGTCATGGAGATGGATCTGTGGAACATTTTTAAAATGATAAGGCAAGACCTATTTATCTGGCAGTTCTCCCTGCCTTTGCAACGGAGGCTTTGGAGAAGCAAAGAGGCTGAGTCACCTTGCATGAGATCACTGCCGCCTGAGCAGGGCTCTTGGAGGGCAGGGGTTAAACGCAGATGATGTCATTGCGACGGTGGAGAACATGGCCTCTCTCCAAGGGAGACTTCCAGACTTGTTGGACGGTTGATTTTTACAGTAACCGTTCCCCAAAGCCTTAGGGGGTTGGGGAAAGAGGGAAGAGTCAGACCGTTAATCAGCCAAGAGCTGACGCTCTATCTCTGTTTGCTTTTTAATCAGAGCAACGGGAAAAAGCTGCCGAGATCTGGGGTGGCAGGAAATGGAGGCTGTGAGCCTGATGATCCACCACTTCGGCGTTGCACTTTTGCTGAGGTTGAGCAGTGATGGTGAGGGAAAGCAAGGAAAGCCAAGATTCTACGTCACGCTTGCGTAGTGTAACTCTCCTCTCACTGAGGCCATTTCCGCACTAGACTGTTATAGTGCTGTTATTCCACTTTCAACCTCCTATGGAGTCCTGGAGTTTGCAATTTAGGGAGGGGTATCAAAGGTTCAGAAAGCTCAAAGGGCTTAGAAAACCCTCAAAGGCCCCTTCCTAAACTGCAAACCTCAGGATTCCATAGGAGGTTGAAAGTGGAATAATAGCACTATGACAGGTAAGTGCGGAAATGGCCAGGAAGTGAATAGGGAGTGACTTCCATTCACTTCCTCTGGTTAGAGAGGGTCCTAAAATGTCTCAGGAAGCCTCAGAACATGGTGAATATGCTTCCTTTGCTTCCTGGAGTGGGTCTGTTGTTGGTTTTTTTGGACAGAGATGGGTGCAGCGGGGTGTGTGTGTGTGTGCATGTGGGTATATTTAGCCCTCCCAAATTCTTTTGGGGCACCAATGTGATCCCCTTAGCTTTCCACAGTTCTCCAACCTTGCCCTAGATGATGAGGGCATTTGGGGGGCATAAATATAGTTTTACATTTTCATGTGGGCAATGCAGTGGGGAGATTTGGCCATCCCACATTTCCTGGCAGCAAATGCACCCCCAGCCTCCCTCCGTTGCCCACCCCTGCCATACAGCTTCTGTACAAATGCCCTTTTTCCTTCCGCCTCCATTGCCTGCTGACATAGTCGGCAATGTATTCTGACCAGAGCTTCCAGCCCAACTTCTTCAATTTTCAGACCAAGGGTGTTCAGTCCAAGCTCTTTCTCCCACCTTGCTCTCCACCCGAAAAGGAAGTACCATTTTTTCCCTTTTTTTGCACCAAATGGTGCTGCCACCAACACACTCTTGCTCTGAGTGCTACGTGTGCAGTTCGTGTCCCGCTCGCCTCCAGCCTGGTTGCCAGGCCTACTCTCCATGGCATTCTCCCACAAAAGCAATGTTCCTGGTGCATTTTTTTTAAGTGAAATTATTGTCAGCTCCACATCCCCCCCCTTTCTGCCATCAGATGGTTTAACTCCCCCACAAAACAAAAATCAACCCCAACTACACTCCCTCTTCTCCCCACGGCTCCTTGGCCAAATTCTTTGGGAGTAGGCAGCAACCATCTGAAGAAAAATTCTTTTCTATTTTTGCTCGGAGCCTTTAGAACTCATTGGTTTCACAGACAAAGCAGACTTTTTGGTTCAGCAGCAACAATGAAATCTCTTCCTCATCCCCCACCTAGCCTTGGATCTGTGACCAAAATCCTAGTTGCTAGTGTAACTACGCCAGCAGCGAAAAGGAGGCAAAGAAAGAGGAGGAAGAAGTGGAGTGGCAGCAAAAGCCGTTCCCACCCAGAGATAAAATGGCACGACCAGCTCCTGAGCTGTTGTCAGGTCGGATTTGCTTTCCCTGCCACACTTTCTAATACCATGCAGTGTCTTGATGTCTGATGCCACATAATTTGCCATGTGATTTGCCATGCTGCACTTTGCTGGTCCAGAGGTCACTTCCTGTTCACTTCCCCTTTTAAGAAAGGACCTCTCCTGGACCTACAACATCCCGGGGCCCCTCAAAATGGGCTCTGCACCCTCTAGAGCACATCTGGGGACAACAAATTGGGAACTTTAGTGCCTCAAAATTACCCTGGAAGCTGCACACAACTCATGGATTACACAGTCTAGATGGCTTTGGGGTCCCTCCCAACTCCATGCTTCCATGATCCTGGTCAAGCTTGTAGATCAGGAGGGCATAGTACAAATCTTTGCCTGCAGAATTTGGCGTGATTGTGTATTGTGCTGAATGGTGGCATTTCACAACTGAAAGACAGCAATGAAATGTACAATGTGATGTGCAACCCAATGCTTATGAATATCCATGGTCGAGGGGTAGTGTGTATCTATGAGCAATGGCATTGCCTCCACCATCCTGTTTTCACAACTTACAAGCTAGAACTTAACCAGAGGCTTAAGTAAAGGTTTGGATGGATATCAGGAATGGTTTGATGGTGCAGTCCTGCATGGCAGAAGGCGGTTGGGCTTGTTGGCCCCTTGGGGTCTCTTCCAACTCTAGGATTCTATCATTCTAAGGACACTCTACGCTAGACAGAAATGTCCAATGGCTTCCACAGAGGAACTTATGCACGCATAAGACACCAAAATTACCAGCACCACTGCCATGATGCTAACTCTTTTTCTTCTTGGAATTCTCCCCATCACTGACCCCTCGCCCCCTCAAAGTATAGCTGCAACCCTGCTTCCAGCCTGAGATGGAAGGCACTTTCTTGTAACCCATATCTTCAGAAGTGAGGTCACTGGAGCAAGCAGATCACCTCCCTCCTTTTGGAGATCTCCCAGCTGCCAGTTCTGGATGGAAGGGGCATCGCCTGGAGAGAGAGAGAGAGAGAAAGACAGCTGCAGGAAAAGGGAGTCAACTTTCTCCCCCGCACACCCCTTTTGTCTACTTTTGCAGTTGTCGTTGGGCCTAGAGCCAGATTTTTCACATTGCAAGGACTGAGGTGAGGAGAGCGAAGGGTACACTTGGGTGAGATCCATGGTAAGTCAGCATGAATTGGCAAAACGAAGGCTGGTGTCTTGTTGGTTGCCATAGGCCAGTGTATGTTCCCCACATGCATACATAAAGAAATTAGATTCCACCTAAATATTGGGAAGACCTTCTCGAGGGAGGAGGTGTTCAACAGAGGAATAGACTGCTTTGGAGGGTAGGCTTATAAATGGAAGGCCATCTCTCAGAAGGGTTTTAGTTGTATATTCTTCCTTGGCAGGGGGTTGGACCAGGTGGCCTTTAGGTTCTCTTATAAAGCTAGGATTCTATGGGGGGAAAGGAGTTCAGCATAGAGAAAATAGGACAAAAATATGCACAAAAACCTGTACAAGGGGAGGAGGAGGGGGAAGAGGGAGGAAGAAGAAAAGAAGTCTTTTTCAGAAACTGATGAAGAACTGGGACGAGAGTGTGATTCTGAGAAATACAGTGAAAATGGGATGGACAGGTTTGTCCATCCTCACGGAGGATATTTATGGATTCCAGTTGAGAGTGGACCACTGTGAAAGTGACGCACTATCGTCTTGCCCTGTTCCTGGTGATTCTAGAAGCATCCTGTCAGCCACATCTTGGTCTGAATGGACCCACCTTGATCTACCCCAATAAAGCTTTCTTTGTCGTTCTGAACATCTGGGCTTGAACCCTCTTGATTCGTTTCAATAGAGTGGACCCCTTTGAGCAATTGTCGAGTGGGGAGTCAATAGGTAGATAAATTCCATTGAGTCAATGAGATCTAGTTGGAACTAGGAACAGGATCCAGATATTCTGGTCTTCAGTTTGCAATATGTTTTTAACTTGTACAGTTCAATTACATAATCCCAGTCAATGAGTACCTTTAACTTATAACTTGATCCTGTCTGATGTTCCCCAGCTTTTAATAGGACACAAGCCAAGACAAACCCAAAATGTGAATAAACCTTCCCAGATGTTAATTTGATCCGCTTCCGAATCATTCCACTGATACGTTTCTCCTTATAGTTTTAGCTTCCGAAGGAGATCCTTCATGTATTTTTGTCCCCCGCTAAAACATTCAATACTTTCTGGATTTTCAAGTCCAGGTTCAGGTTCTGTTCCAATCCAGGGGAAATTTTGAAGAACCGTGGTTATCGTCTTTAATTCAGCTTCAATCTGACTGCACAAGGTACCCCTCCCAGGCAAACAAGGGGAGAAACTTTGACTCCTGTTCTGTAAAACCGTGTATGTTCCTTTTAAAAAGTAATAATTTCACCATGAAAATTGAAGTCGCATTGGACCTCATTGGCATTTCACCACTAAAGTTTTTTTCCAAACCCTCTTCCTTTATTAAAAGCCACTCTGGACCCAATTTTAATACTACATGAAAGCAAAGATTTTATTAAGTCCCGGTAACGAAAGAACCATATGTTGCATTTCTCACACCACAATAGATGTTTCTGCTTTGGGGCCGTATTGTTTCCAGACTGAAGCTCGCCCTCGTTCAAGTCTCCACTTAATAAATCCACAAAAGTATATAGTCAACATGCTTGTCTTAATGAGCTCCCCTTGACACCTCCCACCTAGGCCCGGATTTCAGGAGTCCTTGTATTGCTGAGCTGTACCAGTACGGAAGTCTCCGCACTGCAGCCCCAATGCAGGAGAGAAACTCCTTTCCTTGGACTGAGAGAAATGGGCCACCAACAGGAGTCAATGAGCAGAAGGTACCGCCAACATACTTGCATTTAGGTCCTACAGTGCTCTGGTGAGGGTGCAAAGGAGGCCATTTTGGTGTGAGGGCATTTTTCTGGTGTGCCCCCATGAACCCCCGTGGCCAATGACTGGCTGTTTGGATTTGGAATGGAGTTGCACCCAGCACTGTTTGAGCATTCCCGCACAATCAGGCAAAACTGTTACACAAGGAGGTACTGGATATCTCCTTCTGCAATGTCTGAAGAAGTACTTCTGTTGGTGCAGTCCCTGGTTTCATTAGTGTAAATCACCAAGAGGATTCCAGCCAAAATCCTCTGAGCCATCATACCATTCCTGGGAGCCACAGGCCACTGAGGGGCTAAGCTAGGGTGGCCATTTAAGCAGTTCCAAAAAGGAAATAAGAGAGAAAGAAGGTATCACCACAAAAGAAGATAGAGAAGGACGCCAGTCATGATGTATATGGATGGATGCAAATTTGGAAATAATTGCTATAATTCCAATAGATATTCCATACATCTCATCACAGAAGTTTTGTGTGACCAGGTAACCCAGATTCTGCTCAGTCCATTGTTTGGATGTCAACTTTTGATAGGAAGCATCAAGAACCTTGGCCTGTTTTCCCAAACTGATGGTTCTTTACCTTTATACTGGACTGAGGCTGGACAGCCCTTTGAATAAAAGCATGTCCTCCATGTAGTCTTGCAATAGAGGATTGTCTTCTGTAAAGTGGCCCTTGCATCCCCTTTCTGCTCTAAGAGTCTGTGATTCTTAGGGTCTTTCCTCACTACACAGTCTTTCTTGTAAGATGAGGTGGGTAAATTAAGTTCATGGGCCATATGTGGTCACCAGGGTCAGTTTGGTGACCACCTGTGACTTTTAAAAAAATTGAAGAAAATCTGCCCCCTACTTTTTGCACCCAATGCCCCCTGGAAGGCCTGGGACAATTTTTTGCCATGTTCCCCCTCTTGAAGTGGTTCGAGGTCCTGCAGAGACATTTTTCTAAAACAGGAAGTGACTTCAAGTCACTTCCTTTTGTTAAAAATGTCCTCTCTCGGGCACAAAATAGCTGAAGGTAGTGATAGAAACATGGTAAACAAGCCCCCACAGCCCTAGCAATGGAGGATTTTTTTTTCGTAGACTGTGCATCTCCGGCAGCTGTCCCAATCTGAATGGGACAGTCCCAGTTAATCCTCTGTCATTCCACTTTCTCAGCTGCTTTTAAAATGTCTCAGCTTCTCTCTCCTCCTCCCGCTTTCCCCTTTGTCCTCAGCTTGCTCCATTTGCTGCAAAGAGTTTGAAGAGCATTCAATGAGCTCAGCAGAGGGAAAGAGAGGAGACTGTAGCGTCTTGCCCTGCCTGCTGGGCTCAGGCAAAATCACACCACTGCGCCCTCTCCTAGCTTGTCTCCTCTTCTTCGTTAATAACTTCTGCCATCTTGACCATGTCCTGATGTTTCTTGTCCACATGTGTCCGAATATTCATCTCTGAAACATTAGAGGATAGGGGGGCATGGACCTCCGAGATCTGCTGGGGATCTCCTCCCCTCCTTAGCTTCTCACGGTTGCCCACCTCAGTTTTAACATTTCCTGGACTTTCTAGGACTAATTCCTGCTCTCCTCACCTCGTATCAAGCCCAGTGAGCTTCATCCATTCCTTTTGGCAGCCAGATCTGAGCGAGGGATGGCGTTTCAATGTCAGTCATCCGTTTCCAATAAATGTTTTTCATACCCATCCACAAATGGATGCAGTTTTTAAATGATGATTTATTTAGCCCTCTGCAAGTTCTCAGGAGCAATGAGCGCCTTATTATTTTACATCAGTTGGCCGCATCCAGTCCCCTAACCTGCTTTTCTACTTATTCCATGAGCATCTTTCATTTAAGGAGAGACTGAAATAGTCTGTGTTTATTTTATTTATATCTCTGTCTTCTGTACCACACCCCATGGAAGAGTTTAATCTTTTAGCAGCCAGTCTGGGGGGGGGGGAATACTCACCTTCATATAGAGTTGTTGGGATTTGGGGTAGAGAAAGGGGGGTTAGCCACCTTCTCCCACGTGACCTCCCCCAATTTGGTTTCACCCTGGAATCTAACTTGCATTCTCGGTTTTGCTATTTTGATCCTCATTCTGCTATAAATGGCTTTAACATTCCTTTGTCTCTCCACCCAGGGAGCTTGCCATGGCTACGTTGGGCTGTAAGGTAACCTGCTTCCTACCCGTTTCCAAGAAGGCTTTGGAGACTCTGCAACCGCCCTGCTTCCCCTTGAACAACCCAATAAAGAGTCTCAGGTGACTTCTCGGCTGCCAAAAAAAAAAAAAAAAAAAGGCTCGTCAACAAAACAAAACACAAAAATAGACCAAAAACGAGAGAAGAGGATAGAAGGAGTCCAGAATCCCATTCGTGTCTTATGCACATGGAAGTTTTCCTGCAGAAGTGGTTGGCCCTTTTTATTTTATTTGTATCCCAAGGCATTCCCAACAAATTAAAACAAAGTACAGCTGGAAATCTATCAATACAAAAGTTAGCAAATAATGATTGATCAGACAACTCCATTAAAAACCCAAAGTTAAGAAACTCCCACCTAGAGAACTCTTAGGCCTCAGTAAACTACAAATCCCAGGATTCCACAGGATGTTGAAAGTGGAATAATAGCACTATGACACTGTAGCGCGGATATGACCTCAGACAACGGGATGCAGATGCATTTCTGCACTGGCTTGGTATAGTGCTATTATTCCACTTTCAACCACCTTTGGAATCCTGAGGCTTGCAGTTTAGGGAGGGGTCCCAAAGGCCCCTCAAAGGCCCCTCCCTAAACTGCAAACCCCAGGATTCCATAGGAGGTTGAAAGTGGAATAATAGCACTTTAAAGGTCTAGTGCAGAAATGGCCTTAATCTGTCAGATAACCTCCGCCTTGGCAATGCTGGCTGGGGCTTTGGGGCCTTGAAAATCAAACCATGTGGAGAGACGAGTGTTCACAACCACTGTTCTAAAGTAAGAGCTTGCTGCTGTGATCTGCACTGGGTCCTGTGCCGGAGGGTGGAGAAGTCTTAAACCTCCTCCATCTGGTTTTCATCTAAACATCTTGTTTCTCCATGCAAGGCTTAAAAAGCAGGGGACTCCTTTGGCACCCGTGTATTTCTTTTGCTTTTTCTCTTAACCTCTGCACAAAGAGGTGAATTTTTGGATTTTAAAACTGGGCGGTGGGGGATATTTAGACCACAACATGCACACGCACGCACACACTGGAAGGAGCTATGGATGCTTTCTTGAGGGCAAACTAAAAAGGATTATCTAGCTGTTCTCTACTTGTTTAATGTAGAGGATCAGCCAACATACAATTTGATCCTAATTCAAGAAGAAGGGAAATAGGAGTGTCCTAGGAGTAAAGTGGCCCAAAGAAGGAGGATCCAGGAGAGTAGATCTGCTGCAATCTCCAGTTTGGATAGATAGATAGATAGATAGATAGATAGATAGATAGATAGATAGATAGACAGACAGACAGACAGACAGACAGACAGGGATTTAAGATAGATGGATGGATGGATGGATGGATGGATGGATGGACGGACGGACGGATGGACAGATATATAGACAGACAGACAGACAGATGGAGATTTAAGATAGATGGATGGATGGATGGATGGATGGATGGATGGATGGATGGATGGACGGACGGACAGAAAGACAGACAGACAGACAGACAGACAGACAGACAGACAGACAGACAGATAGGCAGGGATTTAAGATAGATGGATGGATAGCTAGCTAGCTACATAGATAGATAGATAGATAGATAGATAGATAGATAGATAGGCAGGCAGGCAGGCAGGCAGGCAGGCAGGCAGGCAGGCAGGCAGGCAGGCAGGCAGGCAGGCAGGCAGGCAGGCAGGCAGGCAGGCAGGCAGGCAGGCAGATGGGGATTTAAGATGGATGGATGGATAGATAGATAGATATATTTAGATAGATAGATAGATAGATAGATAGATAGATAGATAGATAGATAGATGATTGCTAGAAAGATACATAGATAAAGAGAAACAGATAAGAAATAAATGTTGTTTTTGTTGTTGGTTGGCATTCAGTATTGCAGTTATAGGTTCATATCCTAAAGTTACGGATCCATGACTGCTCTGTATTGCAGTAAGATTACATAGTCTTACTGTAAATGCCACCCCAGCCCACCTTAAAAGCCAGCTGCCAGATTGAGCAAAGGAGGCCCATTTGGCTTCCAATCTGGTTGCAAGGAGGACTTGAGATGGGACTTCCGCTTCTCAATGCCTGATTTAGCTGCTGGCTCTTATGGTGGGTTGGAGGGGATTGGACAAAGAGATGCTACTGATTGATGTAAACATAACCGAATAGCAAATGCAGAATATCAGTGTATATTGTTATGATTTTATTTCTCTCTCTCTCTCTCTCTCTATATATATATATTTTAAAAAGAAAAAGTCTGGAAGCACACAAAGATGTAGTGTTGGGGGGAAAGCATTTCATTTTCATGCAAGAGTTCCCCAAGCGTAGCTTGCAGACATATTAATCTTGCAGAGATTAAAAACGAAACACACCACCAGCTAGTCTACCAATATGAAATCAGAGGATTTTAAGATTTTAGTTTCTCCCTGGAATGTAGAAGGAAGGTTTAAGTTGGAAACAGGACTCTGGATCTTTTACCGAAGACTGTTATTTTAACAATGCACACACACATCCATCCCAGCTCCAGTTTTTTCCTTACACTGTTCTACATGATATTTTCAAGATTTTTATAACTCTATAACATCAGTTGCTCTCAGCCTATGGTGAAAACCTCTCCACCTCTACTGTGGTGGATTTGGAAAGACATTTCCTTTCCTATAACAATCACCATCTAGTGCTCCTTGCACTTGCTAAACATAAGCTAATAATCCTCTAGACAACCGGGTAAGGTAGCTAATTTTTTCCCCCTTATTATTACTGAGTGGCAGGAATGAAGATGGAGGAAGTCAGTGAAGGAAATCTAAGACCCAAAAAAATAAATAAAACACAGTCTTGGCCAAGGCCACACAAGAAGCCAATGGTGGAGGTCTTATTAATCCTCTAGAGCTCTTGGCTTTGAGTAATCTGTGTTCCATCAGGCTATCTCTTAGGAAGGTAGATGGAGTACGGTCCATTCCAAGTCAAGCCATACTCTCTGGCCATCCTGAATACAGAAAACCAGTTGGATACTTCTCTACTTGTGCTGGTTTAGAAAATCATAATGGGGGCCTTCAATGTGTTCCACCACACAGGTCATAGAATCATAGAGTTGGGAGAGACCTCAGGGGCCATTGAGTCCAACCCCCTGCTATGCAGGAACACCCATCAAAGCATTCCCAACAGTTGGCCATCCAGCCTCTGCTTAAAAACCTCCAAAGAAGGAGACTCCATTACACTCCAAGGCAGGCCATTCCGCTGCCGGACAGCTCTGACCGTCAGGAAGTTCTTCCTGAGGTTCAGGTGGAATCTCCTTTCCTGCAGCTTCCTGCAGAGAACAAGCCTGCTCCCTCCTCAACGTGACATCCCTTCAAATCTTTAAACATGGCTATCATGTCCTCTCTTAACCTTCTCTTCTGCAGACTAAACATTCCCAGCTCCCCAAGGCGTTCTTCATAGGGCATGGCTTCCAGACCCTTCACCATTTTGGTCGCCCTCCTCTGGACATGTTCCAGCTTGTCCGCAACCTTCTTGAATTGAGGTGCCCAGAATTGAATTGAGGTGTCCAGAATTGAGGTATGAGATAGTGTTTCCTTGCCCCATCCTGGTATCTGTATACGTCTGACCTCTTGGTTCTTCTTCTCCAAATTTTGAACACACTGAGATCAGTGGCAGGAAGGGGTGTGTATAGTAGGTTATCACTGATGTAGTTACCCTATAGCAGGTGTGGCCGGTATTCTCCTGAGGGGCTGGGCTGTGTGGAGAGGCATTGCTCTTGTGGAGAAATTGACTTTTTGAATACAAGTGGCTAGAGGTGGAACCCCCAAAAACACATTTGGCCAGGATTCATTGAGTTACAAATGTGTAACCACCATAATTCCATCACTATGTAGTGACTCCCTCCCTGACCTCACCCAATCTCTGTTTACTTGGCAGCAGCTGCTAAGAGCAATGAGGGTCTGTTCCCCCGTCAAACATGAAGCAACTGACTGATGTTCCCACCATGCCTCATATGAGGAGAAATTGTGACAGGGATCCTGCATCTGCCTGTTGTAATGGAGATTGCTTACGGGATAGGGTGGAAACATCAGCTACAATTCTGCAGAGCTCAGTGTAGCATAGTACTTGTGCATGTGGAACTATGTTATGCTGAGAGGTTAACCAGCTGCAAGTCCCACCACAGAGCTCTGGAACTTCCCTCACCACATAGCCATTCTGTGCCTAGTGGAGAAAAAGGGAGATTAGAAGCATCTGGTTATGTTGTCATAGTCAGAAATGAAGTGATTGCATGTTCTGCTGAGGTTCACTGTGGTTCTCCAGAGGTCTCAGCAGATGATGTAATCGTTTCATGTCTGGCTATGAGGACATAAGCAGATGCTCCTACAATTCCTCCATTCTCCACCAGGCATGCAATGGGCATGGTTTCTCTGGTAGGTCCAGGAGGGGAGTTTGGTCACTGAAGAAGGAGGAAGGGAATACCAACCTCTGCAGTGACCAAGAAGAGGCATATGCAAAAGTAAGGTGTCAGGTCAGCTGAGCTTTCCTGCTATGTTTTAGGTAGATGACTTTTGTTTCAGTGCATGTGTGCTTTGCTATGTAAGTCAGGATGATGGGATCTGTTGATGGCTGGGTGAGCTGGGATCATGGAAATGTTATTATAATGACCTTTGATAAGAGATTAAGCAGACATGGCTGCAAGGTTGGACTGTTGGGAAGCGAGTGGGAAAATGGGAGGCAGACAGAAAGTGTGGGAAATGTGTTGTTTGGGTAACTCATCAAATGAGATGTTAGCACTTGCTAATTTTTAAATACAGTGGCTTATATAGCACTGCAAATCCAATATTTTAGTCTTGGCAATGCCAACGTGTGCTGTTGTTTCTTCAATGTTCCTGAATAAGGCTTTTGAGACCTCCAAGCTGAATTCCTTGATCTCAAATGTATCCTGCACATCATGTAAGGTTAGCTTACAGACAGATACGAGGCCAACATAAGGCTCCAAATGACAAACAATTAAACTGTAATATGCCAGACATAACTGTGGTTGAGAAACAGAAATGTTGGAGTATAGGTGTGACAGTCCCAGGCAATGGAAGAATGAAGGGGAAGGATTATGAAATACTGAGACCTACAAATTGAGATTCTACACCATTGGGAAAAGAAAACATATTTGGAGTGATAGATGTTCTGGGAGCAATTCCAAACAGATCGACAAAATATGTCAAGTAATTTGCTATACAAAGAACCACAGTAGCATAGTTACAAAAGGTGACACTACCTGGAACACTCCACATTATTCAGGGATCTATCACGGATTCCTAGATTCTTGGATAGGATCTAAATCACGGATGGTCCCAAACTCCAGTCAGTAACACCTGGTAGACTGTGAAGCTGAGAAGAAGGAGGATTCCAAGTTAGTCATATGATCTGAATGAAGACGAAGAAAGGCAAGCAGACTTGCAGAGGCGTGGGACACTGTTGTTTTAAGATGTCATTTCTGTATCACACCAGAACTTCCTGTGTCTGGCCAGTGTGGGGATGCTGGAATGTCTGTGCGAAAGACAAGCGAAAGAAAGCCGTGAGCTTAATATGTCATCAGCCGTGTTCCCAGCCATTGAATCATATGCTGTGCGCAAAGGTATCGTGAATCTTTAAAATAATGTTGTGTTTGAGATACTCCGTGGTCTTTCCTCATTTCAGCAAGTGGGCTCATAAAAATTAACCTCCATGCCGTTCGAGTCTCGGCACCGGAGAGAGAAACCCTTGGAGATTATTTCATTTCATTTTACTTCTTTTTATTTCAACGGGCAGCATATCCAGGGTACGTTTCTGGTCCCTTTCTCTCTTGACTCACTCATTTGGCTTCCTCTGCTACATGTGTGTTTGGAGAAACTTTGCTTTCCAGCAAGGCAACATGGAGGGAAATTCACTTTTCATGCCTCATTACGTTTGTCTCCAGCTCCAGGGATATAGACAGACTGCATTGCCAGACCATGGAATGCAAGAGTTAGCCTTTAAAATAATCCATCTAGACTTCTTTTTTTCTAGGGGAGGGTGGGAGGGAATTTGCAATGGCTTATGGAGAACTGAGCCTGTCTACTGGAGAAGAAGTGCTACTGCGTCTTATAGGCCTTACATTGATGTAGAAATGTGCAAGATTGCAACTTGATCTGATGCCTTAGATCCATAGATCTAATGATTTTTAATTTTTTTTTAAAAAAAGAATGGAAACATGGGATGCTGTGGAAGGAGAGCAGATCAGGACTGCCATAGGGAGGAAGGATTAATTCAGACCAGGGTTATGCAAACAGTGGCCCCGGGTCACACGTCGTCCGGAAAGACTGTTTTTATGGTCCTTGGCCCTTCCAGATTCACCAGATTGATTGTTTTCTGGCCCAAATAAATGAGCCTTCAGGAAAGGCAATTCACCTTTTGAATCAGTTGCAAGGTTCCCTATACTATTTAACTTAAACAGCAGCAGCTCCAAAGCCCATGCAATTCTGGGTTTGATCTACAGATGCATAGTATCCTGATCAATGGAAGTATTATTGCTACTCCATTCTGCTTTGATCAAACCTTTCCTGGAATCCTGTATCCAGTTCTGGGCGCCTCAGTTCAAAAAGGATATTGACAAACTGTTCAGAGGATGCTGACCGACATGATCAAAGGTCTGGAAACCAAGCCTTATGAGGAGCCTTGTTCCAGCTTGTCAATATTCTTCTTGAACTGTAGTGCTCCCAGTTGGACACAATCTTCCAGGGGAGGTCTGACCAAATCAGAACAGAGTGGTACTGTTACTTCCCTTGACCAAGACACTATACTTCTATCGATGCAGCCTAGAATCACATTGGTTTTTTTAGCTGCTGCATCACAATGCTGACTCATGTCTCACTATTTCGGTCAGACCCTGCCTGCGATACTGTGTCCAGTTCTATTCAGCACAGTTCAGGAAGGATATTGAGAAGCTGGAACGTGTCCAGAGGAGGGTGACCAAAATGGTAGAAGGCCTGGAAACCATGAAGCCCTGTGAGGAGCAGCTTATGTTGCTGGGTATGTTTAGACTGGGAGAAGAGGATGTTAAGAGATGACATGATAGCCATGTTTAAATATTTCAAGGGATGGCATATCAAGGACGGAGTACGACTGTTTTGTGCTGCTTCAGAGACTAGGGCATGGAGCAATGGCTTCAAATTGCAGGAAAAAAGATTCTACCTAAACATTAGGAAGAACTTCTAAATGGTGAGAGCAGTTTGACAATGGAATACACTGCCTAGGAGTTTGGTAGAGTCTTCTTTGGAGGTTTTTAAACAGAAACTGGGTGGCCATCTGATGGGAGTGTTTTGATGGTGTCTTCCTGTGTGGCAGAAGGGGGCTGGACTGGATAGCCCTTGGGGTCTCTTCCAGCTCTATGACTCCATGTTCAGCTTGTGGTCTACTAAGACTCCTAGATCTCCTTCGTTTGTGCTGTGGTCGATCTGTAATGTATGCATCTGTAAACAGCACAATGCACATGCAGTGAATTATTCAGCCTACCGCAATGGATGTATTCTGCTGACAGCAGCGGAAATTGAGTGGCACCTTATTGCAAGATTGCCCATTGCAGCTGTACAAGCCACATTGCATTATGGCACCCAGTCTTTGGTCTGTGTTGCACAATATTGCTATTCAGCCTGGGGTTTGCACAGGGCTGGCATAGCAGAACTCCACACTCAGACACCTACGCTACACTAAGGGGGTGTTAGATTGCAGCCCTGGTGTGATACACTTTTTGGAGCAGTGTATAAGAAGAGGTTGAGGGAGGAAACCATTTAGATTTATGGTTACATATTTATAACCAGAGAAAGCTGCCCTGGTAGCATCTGAGAGAAATATCTTTGGGTCTCGTCTTTCCCATCATCACAATATATGTGGTCCTTTTACCCGGGCTGCTGTGCTTACGCAGGCCAAAGGGATCACAGCATCTCTCTGCTACTTTGTCTTCATCCAGGCTCTTCTGGCTTTCGTCTGCATGCCAGGTTTTCCCTGACTGATCACCGCCCTTGGCCTTCTCCAAATCCAAATATCTGGGGCAGAACATTTTTTGGTGCATAAATAGGTTTGCACAAACCTTTAGCTGCCCAGCGTCTGCTGGAAACCAGACGACTCGTTCAAAGGACCTGGGCAAATGATCTTCCAGCTCCAGGATCTGGAAGCATTTCATCTGAACACATCGAACGTCTTAAGCGTGAATAGCTGAGTGGAGGAAGCATCAGTTTCATTCCCCCGGCCAATATCAATTTATCTTAAAGAATGGCATTTTGAGAAATCGCAGTTCACTTGTAGGAGGAAGCTATTTAACAAAGGGTTTATCTCAGGGTGAAGCAATTAAAAACAGAGCAGGTATCAAGGGACAGCTCAGTGCTTCTGATTCTAATAATCCTTTGGCATTAGCAGCTTTGCTGACACCTTAAGATAACTAAGGAATATCTTCTGGTAGATATTACAACAACCCTTGGTGTTATTTTGAAAAAGGAACTGTTCTATCATCTGTTTAGCTTTCCAAGGAGGTAACAGGGTCATGGGCTAGCTACCCAAGAGGAGGGGCAAAGAGAAGGACTATCTTTAGGCCTTATTCTCCAAAGGTTAACACCATTCCAAAATCCTTAGCTCATTGGCCTTGAATTCCCATCTCCATGTTTTTTGTTGACTGTCGTTGATTTGGTAACTAACTGTAATGTGTCGTATTCCTCCCTATTATTACTATGTATTTCATTCTTGCTGGCAAGAGGAGATAATTTGAACAAATTTCTTCACACTGCCTGGAATATAGGGATAGCTGCCACAAGCCTCAGACCTGTCCTGCCTCCATTTTAAATTTTAAAACACTCCTTATTCCTAACTTCTTCTCTTACTCAGGTTAACGGCAGTGTGTGCTCCTAACAACTGACTTCTTTTCTCTCCTCCAGTTGGATCTCTTCAGAGATACGTGATTCAGCAATCAGACTTCCAAATGAAACTCATGCTGGCTTTCTCCAATCAGAAAACAAAGCAGGCTCAACGCAACATGTGTAAGTGAGCAAAAGCCCATGATGTGACAAACAGACAAGTTTCACCATGTGAAGAACTATATCTCTGCCAAAAAGAAAAGGTGCTGAATGTATCGGCTAGCTTGAACCCCAGTATCTTTGACTCTTTTTTCTGTAAGAAAGAATGCCTAAGAGGCAGGCACCAATGAAAGAACAACTTAAAGTTGGAAGACACACAGAAAAGACAGCAAAAGAGGAATTAGCCTTGAAACTTTTTTTTTAAGCTACAAAACTCCAACCTTTCTTCTGATAGTTTCCAAACCTTGAGCTGTCAGACTCCTCTCCTGGGCAATCCTCGATGGTTTCTGAGCTTAATTTGGTGAGTCATATATCAGCAGTTTTTTGCCACGGTTGTGTTAGTCTCACACCACTTCCATCTATATGAAGAAAGCTTTAATCACAATGAATGTTCTTAAAGTATACAGGTTTTCTTTTTCATTTCCCTTTCCACAATCTAGCCATGAATCAATCTCTCCAAAACCAGGTCACTGAGCTTTGCTTAACCTTCCCTGTTCTCACTGAAACCTCTTCTCTTCTCCCCACACGTGGAAAGAAGTCATTTAACAGCATGATCCTGTAAAGCTAAATAGTGGGAGGAACTTGGTAACAGTAGAAACTGGTCGACAATGGAACAATCTGCCTCAAGAGAGGGGGCTGGTGAGCTCTCCGTCAGGGGAGCTATTTGAGCAGAAACTGACAAGCCATCTGTCAGGAACGCTGCCTGGTAGATCCTGCAATTAGCAGAGCTTGAGACTAAGGCCATTTCCACACTACACTATTATAGTGCTATCATTCCACTTTCAGCATCCTACGGAATCCTGGGGTTTGCAGTTTTGGGAGGGGCATTTAGGATTCTCAGCCAGAGAGCTCTTTGGCCTCAATAAATTACAAGCCCCAGAATTCCACAGGCTTGGGTAGCTAGCCCATCCGGCCCCTCCCGAAACTGCAAACCCCAGGATTCCATAGGATGCTGAAAGTGGAATCATAGCGCGATAACAGCCTCGTGCAGAAATGGCTCCTGTAGTGCAGAAAGGCCCTTTATCATCATTGCTGTGGTGGTGGTTGTGTGCCTTCAAGTCATTTCTGACTTACAGTGACCCTAAGGCAAACTATCACGAGGTTTTCTTGACCGAATTTGTTGTGAGGGGGTTTGCCTTTGCCTTCCTCTGAGGCTGAGAGAGTGTGACTTGCCCTAGGTGGGATTCCAAGGCCGAGCGGAAATTTGAACCCTGGTCTCCAGAGTCACAGCCCAACACTCAAACCACTATGTTGCTCTGGCTCTCCACATTCCATAATCTCTCTCTCTCAATTTTTAAAATAATTTGAGCAAAAAATAACTTGGGGCCCCTGCCCCAAGGAGCTTACAGTTAGCTGTAACAATCTCAATGAGCTACAACAGTTACCATTAGAGAATGAGTGGGCTGCAGGGCAGGAGTGGGAATGGTGCATCTCTCCAGATGTTCAGCTTCAGTTCCCAACATTCCCAACTGTTGGCTGTGCTCCCAGGGGCTGCTGGGACTCGCAGTCTAACCACATCTGGAGTTGGCCCCTCAAGCCTCACTCCGGTGGAGGGAACGACCGTGCACAATGCAGTTACGCGTGCAAAGAGTCAGCGTCCCTTTAGGGGTCAAGGGCCCTTTTAGAAACGTGTCTCGAGGAGGGGTAGCCCGAGCTTTGCCGACACGAGTTTTGGAGGGGCCCCGAATTACCCCAACGGGCAAGCTCAGCCTGACCAGAGCGCCCCACTGAAGTCCCTGCCCCTTAATCCATCCAGGATCAGGTGACTTATTTTCTAATTTCCTCACACATGTGGCAGAGAACAGCTGTGGAACATGAGCCGAGTCTGCAAAGGAAGTCCTGAGATTTGCTCGGGCCCCAACGGATTATGAAAATCTGGAAACCGGACAGATAACACTCAAGTAGCAGACTGGAAACACGCTGAGGGGAGGGGGAGAGAGAGAGAGAGAGGAGGAACCCCCCTCCCCACAAAATAGATTAAACCCGGCTGTTCTCTCTGATACATGGAAGGGTGTGTTTTTTTGCAAGACTTTGAACTACTGTGCTTAAAAGTGGCTTGGTAGCTGTTCTTACGAACGTGAAAGTTTCTTTTTCTGAAACAAATTATTTTCCAGGAGTCCACCCTCACATGCGCATGGACACGAATGGTTTTTGTAAAAGAGGTAATAAAACAGTTCTTTAAAAAGCCCTGACCTGTTATATTCGCTCTTTGGAAGTTCATTTGACACCTAGGCTGCTTAAAGAAGAAGGAGGAAGCAACCCAAGAACGGGATTGCACAAGTCAAGGAGCGGGCAGGAACTTAAGTGTGCAGAAGTTCCTTTTGAATGTGGAATCACACAGCTTTATAAAATGCAACTCTTCACCTCACAGGGAGCATTTTTCGTGTAAATATCTCCTTCCCTGTACAATTACGGCCAGAATGCTGTTAATGGCATACAACTAGGGAAAGTAAGGCCATTTCTGCATTAGACTGTTATAGTGCTATGATTCCATTTTCAACATCCTATGTTGAAACTGCAAACCCCAGGATTCTGTAGGATGTTGAAAGTGGAATCATAGCGCTATAACAGTCTAGTGAGGAAATGGCTTAAGTCTTGATTACTGTGTCTGTGTTTGCTAGGTTTTTCCTCCACGGTATTCCTCTCCCACCCTCATATCAAATGTCCAAAAATGTTCCGGAGGAATTATTCTGCTAAGAAATGGACATGGGTCTTTTACGTGCAAATAAATAAATAAATAAACAAACAAATAAATACCCCAACAGCACATATTTTCAGTGAAGGAAACAATACTTTCTGTACAGAAAACATGGGGCCGGGTTTGTGAAAAAAAACAAAAAAAGCAGATATTTTTCCCACACACACACACACACACACACAAAATTCTTCTGTTAACAGTTCAAGACATTTAAATATCAGGGAAAACAGTGCAGAGACTTTCTTACCTCTGTTATTCTTCTTGATGGGAAATCTTAGGAAATCCATTTCTCAAACTGGAAATGATGATGGTGATGATATTAATATCCGCAGTCTGGGACTCAAGGAGGTTTAAAATACTTAAAAGAAGCATAGCTAAAAAAAATAATGTTGCGTGCCTTCAAGTTGTTTCCGACTTATGGTGACCCTAAGGAAAACCTATCATGTGGTTTTCCGAGGCTGAGAGTATGTGACACGGTCAAAGTCACTCAGTGGGTTTCAATGTCCGAGGAGGGAATCAAATCCTGGTCTCCAGGATTGTAGTATCAAGACTTAAGAATCATTGAGTTTGCAATACTATATAAGCCATTGAATTTCAAAATTAGTGTGCACTGCTACTCCATTTGCTGGTATCTCAAAGCAACAGTTTTCTGGGCTCACTGACCACTCCTCCCATGTTCCTGCTCAGTCACCAACAGTGTGACCTTGCAGCTTCTCTACTGATTCTAATCACTGATCGTTACCCAAACACTCCAGGTTCCTGATTTTCCATCCATCACCTTATCCCATTCTTCTCCCCTACACAGCAAAGCACCGAAGCACTAAAGTATGACTATGAACATGGCAGGGAGAGTGCAGATTTTCTGACAGCTAGCCACCAGCTGCACCAAGAGATGGAAGCCCCATTCAGCTTCCAATCTGAGTGCAAAGGAGGATAACGTTTCCACCCCCTCTCCCACCAGTGAGTGAGACTGTGGCCCTTTCCGCACCTTACCTTTTTCCAGAGCTGGGGTGTGGGGATCGCATGAGCAGCCTCCGGCGAGAGGCTCTTGCATCCCTGCTGCTTCAGCTCCGCACAAGCTGCCTGCTTGCGTGAGAACCCCACCTCTTCCTTATGCAGTGCAGCCTGGGACTTTCCCAGGCTGCACTCGGGCAGGAAGCGTGACCAGTGCGGCTCTGGAGGTGCCACACGCCAGGTAAGTGCATGCGAGGCCCAGGAGCAATGCATTTTTGGCTTCGAGCCAAAAATGAAAAGGTGCACGATCGGCACCTGCTGGCCCCTGGAGTGTCATGCGATTGTGAGTGCATCGTGCAGATCACTCCTCACATTTGTGCGACACTCCAGGCGCCCTTTCACATGGAAAATGCCGTGCGGAAAGGGCCTGTGACAATTGGAAGCAGGACCCCTGTTGCAACTTCTTGTCCCCACTTCGCTTTCTGGCAGCTGGAAAGGTCATGTTCCTGCAGCACAATTATCAGCTGAACAAACCTCCATCTCTCAGTATGCTTGCCACTTGGTAAAGCAGATTTAGAAGGGCATTTACAGTCATAAACTATTTCTGCCCTACACTATTATAGTGCTATTATTCAACTTTCAACCTCCTGTAGAATTCTGGGGCTTGTAGTTTGCTGAGGCCAAAGAGCTCTTTGGCTGAGAATTCTAAATGTCCCTCCCTAAACTGCAAAGCCCAGAATTGCATAGGAGGTTGAAAGTGGAATAACAGCACTATAACAGTGTAGTGCAGAAATGGCCATAGTGCCACAACAGTGTTAGTGAATACAGAGTAGTTATAGATCCATAACTCTAGGTTGCAAAGCTGTAACTGCAACATAAAATGGCTGCCAATGTCCTTAGATAAATACCCATCCCTGTAACCTTGTGCCCTAGGAAATTCTTCCCCATCCTTAACGTGGGGTCCCATTGTGAATGATTGTAGATATATTTGTCTTTGAGAAACTGATGTGCCATAATTAAAAGGTGGATCCTGGACCTGGTTGTCCACTATCAGCGGTGGTAGGAGTAGCAACGTTGTAGAAATAGTATAGTGTGTCTTACCTAATGGGTGTGCCTTGGTGTTCATCATGCTTTGAGATTTGCATTTTATACATTGAGATGCTGCTAACAGAAACATAAATGGATGGACAGAGAGAGAGAGAGAGAGAGAGAGAGAGAGAGAGAGAGAGAGACAGACAGACAGACATACAAAGGCAAAGAGAAAATTATGCTTGCAAGTTCCAGAGAGTTTATTCCGTGGAGTTTCAAATGCTGGAAATCCAGATTTTCATGTCCCCCGTGAAGTGAGGAATGGGAAGGGTGAAACCACACCACCAAGAGAGAACGAAAGATGCTTTCCCAGGCCACAATCCTAGAGATACCAGACGAATTTATGAAGTGGTAGTTAAGCTAATGCGCTTGGAGTCCAAGATATACCATGGAATGAGCTTAATGCGCAAATGAGCTATGTTTTGGGTAGGAAATTATGCCCCATTTGGTCTAGCCTGGTTTCCAACATTTCCCAAATCATATCTCGATCAGTCTTCCCCTCTCCCTCCCTTCCCTCTCCCTCTCTCCTTCCCTCCCTCCCTTTTTTCTTCATTTCGTGGTTTCAGAACAAAACCCGTATTTGGACTTTTGCCGCAAAGCATCATAGAAAATATGGAGAAGGCCCATCAGCTGCTACACATATAAACTTGCAGATTCGGGATCTGCTGGAGACGGGAGAATAATCCCGAGTGGAAAAACAGATTCGATACTTAATTATTCAAAATCCTGCGCACATCTGTTCTCAGAGAACAACAAGCAGCTGAAAGCAATATGCCAGCAAGGGGAAGAAACTGATAATTTGTGTTTCTTAAATGGCATTTTCTGTTCCGAACACAGGGTTATCCAAAGGTATCCTCAGTAAGAGTGGGGAAAGATTGTCCTGCATTCAATTTTTTAAAACTTCGGTATGAAGAAATGTGTATGAGGAACGGCTCAGCGAGCTGGGTGTGTTTAGCTCAGAGGAGAGAAAGACTGAAAGGTGACTTGGTAGACATATTTAAGTATTTGAAGGCATGTGGTGTAGAAGATGGAGTGAGCTTGCTTTCTGCTGCTCCAGAGATGAAAAAAACAAACAAACCAATATATTCAACGGCTTCAAACTTCAGGAAAAGAGATGTCACCTAAGGATGGAGCAAGCTTGTTTTCTGCAGCTCCAGAGACTAGGACATGGAGCAGTGGCTGCAGACTTCAGAAAAAGAGAATCCTTTTAACCATAAGGAAGAACTTGCTGATGGTGAAAGCAGTTCAGCCTTGGAATACACTGCTGCTTCAGAGTGTGGCGGAATCTCCTTCTTTGGAGGTTTGGATGGCCATCTGTTGGAAATGTGATGCTAAGGGAGAATTTTACAGATACTATGGACTGTTAAAAGACAAATGAATGGACTTAGAGCAAAACAAGTCTTAACTCTCTCTAGAAGCTAAGATGATTAAACTGCCGTTGTCCTACTTCAGAAGTCATTTTTTCCCCATGAATAAAAGAAACACTTTTCAAATGGTCTCCCACGGGGAGAACAACAGAAAAGAAATGAGGTCATGTGATAAGTCCCAGCCAAAGATGCTATTATCCTGCTGCAATTGTGGTTCACCTGCCTTGCATGATAGCGCTCTGGGAATGAAGTTTGTACAGGCTTACAGTCTTGGAATAAGAGTCGTGTCCCTTTATTTTCAGCTGCTTCTTGCAAACCGATAGCATAACACACACACACACACACACACACACAGAGAACCTCTTCTGGAAGTATCTCCCACCGTGCTGAGTTATTTTTCCTCCTTAATGGTGTGGCCGAACATATGCGTGGCGGGTAGTTAGTGTGTCAAGAGCTTTGGCCTCCACCACCCCGCGGTTAGGTAAGGACAAATCCAAAAAGGCATCTCGAATTACTGACGGGCGGCCAACATAAGTAGTGCAAGAAACCTTACATCACAGGACCAAGGTTAATCTATTTCACAACAGCTTACAAAAATCTTTTAACAGATTGTTCTGTTTTATTTTACAGGGGAGTTGTGGTGTGAGGTGTGGGGAGGGAGAGATTCGGGACTTCAGAGGGGCTGACCGTGTGTGTTTTTCTTTTTAAAAGTTGTCGGGCAGGGGGAACCATGTTAACTGCTGTTTTAAAGTTTACATCTACATTTGATCAGGATGTACATTTTTTGTTGTTAAAGGTCCCCCTTAGGTGAATATATACGGCACAACGCTGTCTCTTACAACGGCCTTGGCAGGTTTTCGGAACGCTCCCTTTTCCAGAACCACTTGCTCGTCGAAACAAAAGGTTTGAATTAATGATATTTTAATGTACAGGATATGTCAGAAATGAAATGCAGGAACAGTTGGCCGACACGCTGGGTTCTGAGTCAAAATAAGACTTGGCAACGAGCCGATGAGGTCTCTCTGGAAAACACAAGGGGGTGTGAACATTAACTCATACATCAGTGGCCCCAGCGATCGCAAAACTCCTATAACACAATCAGTGCTGTTGAGAGAGACATGTTTAGGCAACACAGCCTAGGAAGCCCCCCAGGGAGCAAAGAATCTCGTTGGTTTCCATTCAGCGATAGATAATGTTTTTCTGAATGGCATAGGATCAATGGCCATAGATACGACACTTCTAATGCCACATCTTTATGGTTCATTTAAGCACCAGTGTGACGCAGTGGTTTGAGAAATAGAATTCTGGGAAACTGGAGTTCAAATCCTCCCTTGGCTGTGTAAACCCACTGGAGTACCTTTTGCAAGTCACACACTCTCAGCCTCGGAGGAAAGCAATGGCAAATCCCCTCTGAAAAAAAAACCTTTCAACGAAACATAGGCAGTGTGAACTAGGTTGAACTAGGACTCTGGGAGACCCGCCTTCAGATCCACACTCAGCAATGGCAACCCATTGAAGGACCCTGGGCAAATCACACTCTCTCAGCCTCAGAAGAAGGCAATGGCAAACCTTCTCTGAAAAAAAAATCTTGCCAAGAAGGCCTTGTGACTGGGACTCCAGAAGGCAGATCAGACTAGAAGGCAGATCAGACTTGAAGGCATGTGACGACGACAACGATGTGTTTTTAAAATGTTTTATCTTTGCATTGTTTCAGTCTTTTTTTATCCATTCATCCGTTCTATTGGGAATGCTTTGATCATGTCTTCCTGCATGGCAAAATGGGGTTGGACTTAATGGCTCTTGGGATCTCTTCCAACTCTCTTTTTATCCCTATTCCCACCCCCACTGCAATATTTGAGACAGAAGGAAGAAAGAGGGAAGAGAGTAGGGATGGAAAGAATGTTTGAAAAAGATTGTGAAAAAATCGCTTTTCAACTGTTGGGAAGTCCTGATGGTGGATAACTTAGACAGATAAGAATCTTTGAAGCTTGAGATTTATTCTGTTCAAAATTTACACATGGCTTTTTCATGCAGAAAAGGGCATTTTCGGCACAGAAAATAATATTTTTTGTACAGAAATAATCACTTGCATGCAGAAAATGCTGGAGAAAATGCTTCTTTTCCGTGCAAAGCGACCATTTGCAAATTTTGTGCAGAAGAAGTCCTGACTTGTGAAAAGTCTTCGAACACCATGCAGTTTTCTGATAGCTGGAAGAAAATTGTTAAAATTCTTTGTTCTTTCATTCAAGTACCAAATTAGTCAGGAGTTACATCCCTGAAAATAAGACCAAGATATAGAATCATAGAATCATAGAATTGGAAGAGACCACAGTGGCCACTGAGTCCAGCCTCCTGCCATGGAGGAACACATACCCCCAGCAAATGGCCACCCAACCTCTGTTTATAAACCTCCAGAGAAGGTGACTCCAACAGACTCCAAGGCAGTGCATTCCACAGTCAAATAGCTCTTACCATCAGGAAGTTCTACCTGATGTTTAGGTGAAATCTCTTCTGTAGTTTGAATCCGTTGTTCTGTGTCTTTGTCTCTGGAGAAGCAGAAAACGAACATGTGTGGTAGACTTAGGTTGTGTATACCTATGTCACCAACAGGATTCCAGTCACGAAGGGTCTTCTCAGTGGATCATCCCGAGTTGTGAGCTCCCTGTCAAGGAGGATTGGGTTGGCCTCCATCATTTCCACCTTCACGGCCTTGGGGACGGGGAGTCATCACCTTTTTCTCTGGGGTTTGATTTCCACCAGTTCTCTCACTATTGCTGTTAAGGAACCTCCCAACTCTGACACCATCCCCACTGGTGGGAACATTGGGAAGAGGCTGCTTGATTTCAGAGAAAACTTTCACCCTGCAGGTCTGCTGTGAAACCAGTCGAGTTTTCAACAAGTCAGTGTGAACCAAGTCCCTGTTGGCGTGCTGAACAAAGACACCTTCCTTGGAAAGAGGCTAAAGTATATATGTACATTTGGAGTGAGGCAGAAAGCATTTCAGGCTGTGCCGGTTTGGAGTCCAAACACAACTCGTCGAGCCCTGGACTCTTCAAATCGCATGCCAAAGTCTCTTAGCGAGTTGGATGGGACTCGGTTTCCTATTGCGCTCCATGTAAAAACAAGCTCTCAGAAATAAATCTGTGAATTTGCCCCTCGAGGCAAGAAAGAACGAAGGAACGACGAGAAGAGAGAAAGAAAAGCGCAGATGGGGAAATGATTAGCCGGATGTTGTCCTTATATCTGTCAAACCATCTGCTGGAATATTGAAAAAAACCCCGAGCAGAGAATACAGAGCTGTTGACCTAATCAGTCAGACTTCTTATTGCTGAAGATTGCAATCCCACGGGGATATCAATATGAGATTTTTACATGTCTCTTTGATCGTCAGTGAGGTTTTTCATCTCCAGCAGAGGTTCGGTGGTGGGATTCAGTCTCTTGTTACCTAACTTTGTCTCATTCCTCCAGTTTTTCAGACTGTGGGACAGCGTGGTTACTGTCTTGGCAGATCATCGATTTTAAAAAATCAGATGTCCGTTCCTCTAAATTAATTTCTGTTGTGGCTTTTAAACAACAAGTGACTCGCAGCAGCCAACTTCTGTCAGGTGACGCTGGCTGAAGAGGCCAGGTCCTGGTGGGAAGAGGGATTTGGTAGGATAAGAGTTTGAAAATGATACTTCTGGGTATTACAACTCCAAGAATCTCCCAGAGAGGGCTTTTCCAAACTCTGTATGTTTGGGAGGGTAAGACCTAGTTAAAGACTGTCCCAAGAATGGCCACCAAAGGTATGTGGATAATGGACAGGACTTGGGAAAGTGGTTGTTGTTGTCGTCATCATCATCTTTGTTATCATCACCAGCACCATCATGTATTTATATAGAGCCATCAGTGAATATGGTGCTTCACAGATAAAAGAACGACAAAACACTTCCCTGCCCCCAAGCTCATCTGATTTCCACACGAGTCTGTTATAGCGCGATGATTCCACTTTCAACCTCCTATGGAATCCTGGGGTTTGCAGTTTTGGGAGGGGCGGGCTGGCCCCTCCCGAAACTGCAAACCCCGGGATTCCATAGGAGGTTAAAAGTGGAATCATCGCGCTAAAACAGACTTGTGCGGAAATGGCCTAAGACATGATAGCCATGTTTAAATATTTGAAGGGATGTCATGTCGAGGAGGGAGTGGGCTTGTTTTCTCCTGCTCTTGAGACCAGGACAAGGAGCAATGGATACAAGCTGCAGGAGGGGAGATTCCGCCTGAACCTCAGGAGGAATTTCCTGACGGTCAGGTCTGTCCGGCAGTGGAATGTGCTGCCACGGAGTGTGGTGGAGTCTCCTTCGTTGGAGGTTTTTAAGCGGAGGCTGGATGGCCACTTGTCAGGAGGGCTTTGAGGGTTTTCCTGCATGGCAGGGGGTTGGACTGGATGGCCCTTGTGGTCTCTTCCAACTCTACAAATTCCTATGATTCTATGATTCTATGATTCTATGTCACAAATGCGAAAGGAAATGGCAGTCTGGGAGGGGATCAAATCCAGCAGATATTGCTTCTTCTTCTGTCCCTCCAAGGCCAGGGCAGAGGCAGTTAGGATGGAAGGAAGGCCTTCATTCGCTTCTGGGCCTGAGCATGATAGACCTGTGCCTGCCTCTTCGTCTCTTCCTCCAAGACCCAGGAAGGAGCAGTTGGAATGGAGGGAAGTTCTTTGTTAAACTACCAGAATTCCCCATCGTGGCCATGCTGGCTGGGGATCTGGCAGCTATGGTCCAAAACTCTGTAGCTTTTCCAAGTGCTCAGAGGAGCTTCATGGAGGTGCCAACATTTCCACACAGAGCCTGCAAGGTAGACCTGCCAGATCTCAGGGCCTTTTCTCCATTCCTCGGGGAGAAAGGGAGGTATCTCAGAAAAGGCATATGTGTGTGTGTGCGTGTGTGTAATTGTTAGAGCTGGTATTTTTGAGCTGAAGAGCATACTCCATACAGGTAGCATGCTTACTGACTAGGGCCCTAATGCCCCATTCAGTTTCTTCTTGAAGGAAGCAATTTTAATTTTAAGATTTTTCCTTCCAAATCCTTCCAGAACCATCCCCTTTCTGAAACCCATTCGCAATTCGGAAATCATTCTGTGAAAAATGTGTATGTGGTGGGTTTGCACAGAAAACAGCATTTTTCTGTGCAGGACATTTTTTTCCCACACAGATAATAACATTTCTGTACAGAAATACTGCACAGGTGCTGTTTCTGCACAAAACAAACACATGGCAATTTTGCTCAGAATGAATCCTGAACTGCGAGATTTCTCATCAGTTTTTTTTTCTGATTCGACTCTCAATAACTTGAAAAACATGCTTTGGACCATTTCCCCAATATTTTCAAACCTTCTTTCCATCCCTGTTAATGACTTCATTGGGATCTGTTGTAACATCGCCAAAGTCTTTCCCTGTTATCGCAGATTTAGGCCCTAAAATCTCACTGCCTGCAATTGTCCTGCCTTGGCAACCTTAGTTTCAGTCTTTGCGTTCCCAGTATGTGGGCTCTCCAGGAGCAGAGGCCTGAAGCTTTGAAAAGCCGTGACAGGCATCTAAGGAACAGAATTCCACAGACATGTCATCACAGACTTCAGAACTGTGGGCGTGCAAGTTGCCAGAAATGGGGGGAATGGTGGAAGGAAGAGTTAACGTGCCAGGGGTCTGGTCCCAGATCCATGGCAAAATTTTGGAGTGATTTCCCCCCTTCCTCCCAATAAACCTACACCCAAATCTCCCTTGCACCATCCATCTGGAGAGCTTGTTACGCTCTGATGGTGCATCCCTGCACGGCAGGGGGTTGGACTCAACGGCTCTTGTGGTGTCTTCCAGCTCTATGATTCTAGGCTAACTTGCAGCTTAAAAAACCCCAACTGGGCTGTCCCTTTCTCCTTCCCACACTTTGCCTTAGAAAAATCTGTACTTCCGTCACCATAGTAACCATTTGGGAGCTGGCCCTGTTGACTTGCACACTGTGGAAACCAGCAGGGTTTCATTTTGTTGTGGCACCGAAAAAGGAAAAAAAGCCCCAAATACCCCTTGTTTGAACTGCAAGGGCTGCAGCTTTTCCGCAGTTTTTGGCAACGTGTGATTTCTGCATTTGCTGATCTCCCATTCAGTGTCGGTCCTCAACAAACGAGCCAGATTCAGGGGGGCAAAATGAAGGCATTGATTCCCCCAGCAAAATTTTCCTTCAGTCTCCACATTTGTAGCAGAAAGTGAGACACTCGAAATTGTTAACAGTTAGAACTCCTCTACTTGCGGTGTTTCCCTCTCTTTGGTCACTTTGCCCTGTTTCTCTTCTTTGGGTGACTAAACTTATTTCTAAATGCTCAGTTGACTCTTTAAGTTACCACTCTGCTAGAAAATTGAGTGACTGAAGAAAATTCTTATTTTTATTTTTATTATCTTAAATAATCTTATTTAAAGGACAATGCCCTCATTCCAAACCCTCATATCATAGCTGCACTCCGTGAACTGTTCTGGAACTGGTAAAAGAAGGAAATATACGCTCCTAGCTACATGTAGGGATGGGGAGGCAAGGGGGGTGGTGTGCTCTGAGCGGCATTTTTTGGGGGGGCTCAGCCGCTCTTTGCCTGCCTCCCCATGCACTGTAGCTGCACCCCATGCATCGTGGCTCCTCCTCTGTGCACTGTAGCCACGCCCCCACATGCCATAGCTCCTCCCCTGCACCCCATAGCCATGGCTATGCATGCGGTAGCCCCGCCCCATGCCTCTGCCCCCCGCCCCACCCCACTCACACCAAGCTACGCCAGTGCCCCTAACTATTCCCCTGTAAAATCATAAAATAAAAATAGCAGTAACTTTCCAGTTAGTTCTGGTTTCACCAAGAGGGCCTAGTCCAATCCGCATTAAGTCCAGGAGTGTGAGAAATGACCCCCAGAACTCTGAAGCTGCGCACCAATGCTCTAGACTCACACATGTAAATCCTCTATGAAAAAGTGGAACAGAAAACTTTGGAATTGGGGTCCCCCCTCCATGTTTTCCCTTTACTCTTTTGGAGCCGGAGGTTTGATTCTGGCTAAAGAACCAGGGAATGAATCAACTGAGTCACACTTCCCCAATGTATCCAGATAACATATCTGCAAGTGGCTAAGCAGAAGCCCTTTTGATTCCCTCCTTTTAAAGAAGACTTAGGTCTAATCAGACATCTGCCACTTTTACTATCTGTGACCATCCATCACTCTGGAATGGGAGGAAGAACGTTTGGCACTTGGCCAACGCTGAGTCTGACTCCTCACTTGGACATCCAAAGAGCAGTGGAATAGGGCAGGATGGAAAATTTCAAACTTTAAGGAGAATAGAATTCATGAAGGCCACATACCCTCCAAGTGTCTGGATTTGGCAGGGATAGTTCCAGTTGCTGTAATCCTCTCCTGTCTTGCCTTTGGACTCGGGGAAAAGCAAATGGCTGCGGCCTCTCTGGCTTGTGTGTTCTTCTCATTCATAACTTTTGCCGTCTTGACTACAACTGATATTGCTTGGCCACAGATGTCCCAGGCCATTTCTGCACTAGACTGTTATAGTGCTATTATTCCACTTTCAGCATCCTATGGAATCCTGGGGTTTGCAGTTTAGGAAGGGGCCTCTGAGGCCTTTGAGACCCCTCCCTAAACTGCAAACCCCAAGATTCCATCGGATGCTGAAAGTACAATAATAGCACTATAACTGTCTAGTGCGGAAATGGCTCCAGTTTCATCTGTGAAATATTGGAGAGTACGATCTCACAGAATCTGCGCATGGATATACAAAGCAATGTTTGCTTCAGAGGGTACTCAGTGGGGACTGGGGAAAGCATTCAAGCTACACATATCTGGCCATGATGGTTAAATGGAATCACCATTTACAGTAGCAGAGGACAAAGCTAGCTATACAGTATTGCCTCCTTCCCAGCCAAAGAGGAAGAAGACTTGGAAAAGAAACTTCACATCAATAACTTCCATTCCTGTGGTCAAAGCCAGAGGGTCACGAGGGTCCTTAAGACTGATTTGTTGACCAATATGCTACAACAAAGGCTAGAATGAGGAGGGTATTGCCATGGACAGAGACACAAGCAAACCTGGGTTCAGATTCCTGGTCAGCCAAGGAAGCTTGTTGGGTTGCCCTTGGGATTTTGCTGTTCTGCTTTGGTTTGGAGACATGGTGGAAGTGGAAGTGGTCATGTAGACATTCCTTTGGGTAGAACAAGCCAGGCAAAGTCCAGTCAAGGCAAAGAACTTTAAGAGGGAGCCAGAATGTATGATTTTGTTTGGATGAATTCTCACTAAGGAATGCAAATCGTGGCTGTCTTCTGAGAGTCCTCAGTGGGGACTGGGAAAAATATTCAAGATGTGGAAATCTTGGCTAAATGGAACCTCCATTCAGAGTAGCTGCATAGCTCTGATCCCTGGAACCTGGAGTCAACCAAAATGGGAAAGCAATCCCTTACCTTTGTGCCTGACTTCGGGGCTCCCGTATTGACCTGGTGATACTGGCTTGTGCCCCCAGGGGAAGAGGAAGCAGCCCGAGATGTTCCTTGGCAAGTTGAGTCAAACAAAGACAAATCAAGTCCAGAGGAAGAACTTGTCTTGAAATAGGACTTTGGGCAGCTCCCAATATTGTTGACTTAGCAGCAAGCTTGTGGCCTTCTCCTTTTCACACGTACTGCTTTCAAGCCAAGTGTCACCCATCCTATATTTCATGGGACTTCAAAGGGATACCACCAGAGCAGATCTCCTGGTAGAGCTAGCAGGGAAAAACCGTTCCTGAAATCCCAGAGAACTTTTGAGCCTGAGGACCAGCCATTGCTGCCACACAGACCTAACAGTAGTGAGCTACATGGACCCTAAGCCTCCAGCTCTGCATGATAAGGAAGATTTCTGTGTTCCAAGACTTCTGATGTCTTTGGAGGAGGAGTTTCTCTTGATCTCATCATCTTCACGGGGACTTTTGGTGGGAACACAGGAAAAAACCTTCTTAGTGACTGCCCCCAGACTCTAGAATTCCTTTCCTACGGAGGCCAGGCTGGCTCCTTCCTTGCTGTCTTTTCATTGTCCGGTGAAAACCTTTCTATTCCAGCAGGCATTTGGGAAACCGGTTGCCTCATACAGTGGATTTCCTGTTTTATTGCTGTACTGGTTTCCAGTCAATGCTTTTAAATTAATGGTTGGTCTGGTTTTAATTCTATACGTAGTTTAATATGATTTCAATATTAACTTTTTTGTATGATGCTTTAAAAGCTATTTTACTTGAATTTCATTTATTCTCTAAGCTACTCTGAGCCCCGTTCTTGGTGAAAAGGCAGGAGATAAACAAAATGATTGATTGATCAAGATGATGAAAGGTCTGGAAATCAAGCCCTGTGAAGAACAACTTAGGGAATTCTGGGTTTGTTTAGCTTGGAAAAGAGAAGACTGAGAGGTGATGTGATGGCCATCTTTAAATATTTGAAGAGATGCCATGTAGAAGAGGAAGCATGCTTCGTTTCTGTTGCTGCAGACTAGAACATGAACCAATGGATTCAAATGGGCATCTTTCGGGATGCTTTAGTTATGGATTCCTGCATGTCAGGAGGTTTGAGTAGATGTTCCTTCTGGCTCCTTCCAACTCTAAGATTTTATGATTCTATAACTAATTCACAGTCTCATCTGATTTCGAAAGCTAAATAGGGTCAGGCATGGTTTGCCTTTGGATGGAAGACCACCAGGGAATGCTACTAAGTTTTTCTAGGTACAGCGAGAGAAATCTGCCTGAAACTATGGAGAGATGAAGCTGCCAAAAATGGTTAGATGGACCGAGGTCCTGATTCAGTAGAAGGCGGCTTCCCATGTTCGTATGTTGCCTTGCCAACACCCAGGGCGACATGGGACTGAACTGCTCATTGCTCATAACGTAAATGAAGTGGTTAAGCTGGGGGTTTTTCGCAGGAAATGTCTGCCTCTTGGCATCAGCTCACTCACCACCAAGCCCTTTCTTGCTCTCACAGCTGCCGGGGCAACCCCTGCCCCCTGACTCCATTCTCATTCCCCCACTGCCTGTCCTCTGGGAACCGAAACATCCACCCTCACCGGCCTCAGACAAGCCCTCGGCTTCCCATCCGGAGCCCGGGGGACTGAGGGAAATTGGCCGCACAAGCTCCTTGCTGGAGCCTGAGGTTAGGAAGGGAGGGGGTAGCTCCTTTAATAATCAGTGTGCAAAATGGGAAGATTACATGCTGGAAAAAGTTGGCAAATGGACACGGAGCCTGAAATAAATTATGGTTCAGCGGGGGGACTCCCTGCTCGGTCAGGATAGTTCCTTGATTTTCCACCCCCTCCTTCCCTTCCTTCCTTCCTTCCTTCCTTC
The DNA here is from genome assembly GCA_948472985.1 of Iguana delicatissima. Classification (NCBI taxonomy): domain Eukaryota; kingdom Metazoa; phylum Chordata; class Lepidosauria; order Squamata; family Iguanidae; genus Iguana; species Iguana delicatissima. The sequence goes on along the minus strand of CAOKZL010000019.1, from coordinate 1,923,736 downwards.
CTTCCTTCCTTCCTTCCTTCCTTCCTTCTCTCTCCTCAGTTTCATTTCCTTCATCACCCCTCCCTCACCATTTCCTCCTTTTCTCCCTCCCTCTTTCCTTCTCACCATTCCCTTTCTTTCTTTCTTTCTTTCTTTCTTTCTTTCTTTCTTTCTTTCTTTCTTTCTTTCTTTCTTCCTTTCTTCCTTTCTTTCTTTCTTTTGTCCCTCCTTCCCTTCTTCCTAAAGTTTTACAAGCTTCAATGCCAAGCCCAGCCCAAGTTTGGAAACCTTATCTTTTGTGCCAAATTCTATATCATGTAACAATACTTCTCAGCAGATGGTGATGGGTATGACTGGCACAGGTTCTCCCCCTCCCACTTTGCACACAAGCACATGCACGTGCACACACACACACACACACACAGACTTCCAGCAAGTTCATGGCTGCCCTCCCCCCAGAACAATCGACAGTGCAAGTACCCGAACAGCTTGATCCATCAGATGGGGAGGGCGAGCCACGCAAGGAGTTCTGCCTCTTTTCTTTGTGCCAAATTATTTTGTTGTCATGAGAGTAAATGAGGTAGCAAGTTCGGAAACAATGGGGTGGTGACAGAAAGCTGGAACGGCAGAGCGGGGGGCCTCGGCGGAGTTGACGAGGCCATGTTTCTCGGGAGCCTTGCTGGGATGGCGCGGGCCAAATCCTTCTCCAGTGGAGGATGTAGAAGTCTTCAGCCCATCTGCCTAGCCAGGCTGTCAAGGAGTTAAGCAGTGAGCTTTCATGCTCTCTGAAGACAGTGGGACAGATTTGGAGAGGTGGTTGGATAGACCGAGAGAAAGAATACAGAGAATGAGAGAGACAGCCATCTCATCAGCGATGAGATCCAACTTCTTTCAGAAATGTAGGCCAAAATCCAACGGTTTGCTTTGGTAGCCAACGCGGATAGAGTTGGGTGCTCTTCCCTAACCCCCTCCTGCTTCCACCATCTGTCATGCCAAAACATTGCTCTGGAGAGTTGCCCAGCTTTCCAGAGGAGGTTTCTGACAGGCTTACGGTGTGGCCTCCTGTCCTTCCAGATTTTAAATAGGGGTTTATGAGGAGGAGTTTCCTGTCAATTTGGGTGAATTCTTCAACATGTAGATTGGTGAGGAATCTCACATGCCTAGAAGTTAGCAAAGTCAGTGGTAGGCCTAAGGAACAGAACTAGTGCCATCCCAGAATCTAATTCAGGGTTGGCAGTTGTCGGGGGCTGGGGACCCATAAGCTTCCCAGGAGACCTTGGAAGGCAACACCCCCACCATAGCCTCCCCCCAAAAAAAGTTGCTCCCAAATTTTTTTTGGGGGGTCTGGAGGCATTTTCACCACATTTTTGGCCAACCTTGGGTCATTTTAGTCCCAGGAGAAGCCTTTTAGTGCAAAAGGAAATGAGCAGGGGTCACTTTTTGGTTTACTTCATTTAAAAAGGTGTCTCTCGACTTAGAATGGCCCAGCAGGGAGGCAGAATGTGATAAAAATGGCCCATTCCCCCTAAGGGCTATTTAGGAGTACTAGGGACAAAAGCTTACTGTCTTAGGGAAACTGAGGGGCACAAAATGGCCCCAACAGCCAACATAACACATGGCCTATAGGCTACACTTTTACCCCCCACAACTAATCCAGTTTGAACTACTTTCCAGGCAGCTTTCTAAAAGCCACTTGGTGCATTCACTTTAAATACTTACTCTGTTTCACTGGTGGTGAATAGATCCCCAAGTCACTGGTGTGGTGAATCCATTCTGGGTTTTAGCCTGAACTTCAACAGAGGTGTCCAAAGTGTTGAAGTATTTTGCAGGGAGGGTTAAGCACTTTGGTTACTTTTTACAGTTCTGACTAAACCCCAGACCAATCCACCCCAGCTAAGATGAGAGCACCAGTCTTCACTAGTTGGTTTATTTATTTGTTTTTAAAAAGGGGGTGTCCAACATTGCAATGGCTGAGGGGGACGACATTGGACCCTTTCCCTGGCAGTTCCTGGCACTGCCAACAAGGTTCCTTCTCTCACAGCATTTGTCCTACTGCTGCTGAAATGAACCCTTATCCCTCACCATGAACACTGGACACTGAGAACCAAGTCTTGGCACCTGGCAACCCTAATTCGTTTGGCATCTGGATTCACAGGCCAAGGTTTTGAGACCCTACCTCAGAACAGGTCATGGCCACCATGCAAAGCTGGTAGCCTAGCTTTTGTCTGAAGCGGTAGTAAGAGAAGAGAGGAAAAAATAAAGGAGAGATTGGCTTGGGTTGGCCTTTCCGTCCCTCCGTTCTCATCCCGTTCCATGTTCCCCGAAGCAGCTGGCATGCGGCAGTTTTGACAGACGGGTTATTCAGGGCATGCTTGCAGCTGTACCTAACCGACACGCTGGGCTGGATTTCAGATTTGCTGGATTGGCAAATTCCCTGGGAAGGCTGGGGGCAACCAGCAGGTGGTCCGTTCACAGTTCCCGCACCAAGAGTTTGCCTGTATGCAGCGGCACTAATTGGAAGAAAATGGCCACGGCCTCTGGTTGGACAAGGAGGCATCTCCTGTCCTCCTCAATGGTTTACAGTGACCCCTGTATCTGTGGGGAAGGGGAGGGTTGGCTGCCTTCTGCCGCTGGATGTGGCCCCAAGAGAGAGAATTTTGGCTGTAGGATACAGTGCAAGACACAGGTGGTGGCCCAGCTGCTGGTTTCTGGTTTCCTGCAACAGCAGCTCTCAGTCCTTTGAGGTGAGGAAAGAAGGCAGTTGGTGTCTTTGGAAAGGGCTGTTGCCAAGCATTCAGCACTCTTGCTTCCCCTCCCGTGCTCCTCAGAGCATCAGGTTTCCAGTTGCCAAAGGAAGATCTCAGCTGGGGCTCTGTGCCTTTAAGGGAGGCACAAAAGGAGGAGGAGCTAGAACAGGTGGCATGCACCCTGCTCCTTAAAGGGACAGGATCCCAATTTTGAAACATAACAGTCCTGCTCTGGTTGGTTCTCAGGTGGAAAAGCTACTGTACAGACATCTCTCCAATAAACAGGAAGATCCAAAGCAAGGTGGAAGTCATGGTTGCGTGTGAAGGGAACTAATACAGCAGTTTTGCTAAAGCAAAGTGACAAATCTTGTGTGAAGTTTAGGATTGTATCAGAATACCTTGAGATTGTAATGCAGAACCTATTTGGGGGAAGCGATCGGTATCTTGGATTCAACTCCTTTAAGGTTCATATGAAAATCTAGGCTTAGGCACTAACCTTCAGACCTAAATGGCCTGGCATTCTGAGGACCTTTCCACCCTACACTGTTACAGTGCTATTATTCCACTTCCAACCTCCTGTGGAATTCTGGGGTTTGTAGTTTACTGAGGCCAAAGAGCTCTCTGGCTGAGAATTCTAAATGCTCCTCCCTAAACTGCAAACCCCAGGATTCCATAGGAGGTTGAAAGTGGAATAATGGCACTATAACAGTGGAGTGCAGAAAGACCCTGAAAGAGATATGGCTGCACAGGGGCCTTTTGCTGAAATAAATAACCACTGCAGACGTATTCCATTCTTCCAGACAAGTTGTCTCCATTTTCTCTTAGGTGGATTAAAGCAAGCCAGCCAGCACAAAGCCATGTGATACACTTCCTAAAATCTGAACCCACCTTCTCATAGGCCCCTCCTGTCTTGCTGATCCTTGCAAAAAGATTGAGAGAAAAAGAGAGAGAGAGAGAGAGAGAGAGAGAAAGAAATAGAGAGCCATCCCGCCACCAATTATTTCCAATGAGCTTAAATACTGAGGTTGTTACATTTTTGTTAAATTTTAAATTAAGTGGTTAAATTTTGATATTGAAGACCTTTATATGGAATTTTTCTTTTTGAATGTTACTTATACGTTTTTATTAACTTCTTGTTGATACTTTAATTATAAATTATAAGGAATATATATGTAATTTAGCTAGTGTTCAAGATATCCATTGTGTGTAGAAACTTATCATGACAACCCTGAGATTTTTCTCTTTTTTGGTATGAATTTTATTTTTTCAATAAAAATAAAATAAAAATTAAAAAAAAAGTTGAGATTACTTCTAGTGTTAATCAGGTCATCTATGGAGTTCCAGCATGTTAGGGGAAACGGACAATCTAATAATTCCTTGAGCTGATTAGCCAATTCCGCCACCCCCCATGCTACAGATTTGTTACTGGTGGACCAATTGCCTGACTATCTTGGTTAGCAAAGTGAATCTGAGTTCCAATGAGCTATTGGGAGTATTTGTTTTCAGACTATTCTGCTTAGTTTTGCAAATCATCTTTTGCGGGGAGGGAGATCCTCTAGGGATCTTTCGAATGATGTATTTGATCTGACAATTTGTCCATGAAGGCTAGATTCCAAATTATGAGTCCAATACTGTGCAATGTTTATTTCTTGTTTTTTCTTTCCAAGGCATTGTAATCTGCTGTTACTAATAGCTGATTAAAGCACATACGCCATCCTCCCTGCAAAAAACTTGAAAAATGCAACCTGATGATATCATGGGGCCATCCAGTCTGTGAAATGCATAAGTGGTTTATGCTGGAAACTCGTTTTTTCCCCAAATTGTTTCGGTATTTTTAATTGGTGGTTGTGTTTTTAACTGTGTTATGTTTAACTGTGTTATATTTATTGCTACATTTCAATCTGTTGTTCCCCACATTGATTCATAGAGTGAGCTGGATGAGATGATGATATTATTATTATTATTATTATTATTATTATTATTATTATTATTATTATTAATTTGGATTTGGTTTGGATTAAAAATTTATTCCACTTATAGAACAAACATCATCCAAACAGGTCAAAGAAACTAATTTAGGAGATGTTGGGGATGCTGGATTGCAGCCTAAATGCAGTCACGTAGGGACGGGGGTAATGGGGATGGTTCACCCCAGGCGGCAATACTTTGGGGGCATCTCAGCCCATAGCCATGCCTCTGTATGCCCTGGCCAAGCTGCCTTTGAGGCCCCTCTCTAAACTGCAAACCCCAGGATTCCATAGGATGTTGAAAGTGGAACAATAGCACTATAACAGTCTAGTGCAGAAATAGGCTCAGTTTTTCTATAGGGTGGTAATAATGCATGTGAAGGCGAGAAAAAGAGGGAGGGAAAGATGACAAAGGAGGGGAGGGAGGGGAAGTCAGAGAGAGAGCGGGGGCCATAGCCGCCCTGGATTTAAATCTGATCTCCTGGGGGAAGCCAAGCACACTGCTAAGTGGAGATCCTGCCCCCCCCCATCTTTTTACATTGCAAGGTTTAATCTTGCGCAGTCAGCACTTTTGAACATATTCCAGGAAAGCTTTTAAGCTTGATAAAGCTAGACGCCTTAGCATTTTTTTTCGAGTGATATTCTAGCCACGAATGATACGCACCAGTTGCACTGTCACTGGCCTTTAAAGGAGAGGTAATTAAATCTTTCCAGTTTCAGTGTGGAGGTGGAGGGAAGAAGAAATGCATTTGAAAAGCAGGTGAACTTTGAAATATCTGCACACAGCCAGCCTATTTTTTTTTTTTTTTACAAAACAAATGGGGGAAAGGAGGGGAAAAGAGTGAAAAAGAGAATTGGCAGGTTCCTTTGCATAATGAGTCCAGCCACCAGAGGTCTGGCAGCATCACCAGCCAGTAAGTTCTCTATCTTTTGATTTCTGGAATTCAAGCAGCTCTACATGCATGCTTTTGTGTACTCACGTGTGCGTTTAATATAAAGGACCTCAAAGCAGAGTACCTCTGATCATACACAGAGCACCTTTCTTCGTAAAGGAAACTATGTTTTGTCTCTATTCCTACAAAGCAAAGGTCTTCTTGAGCATGTGTGGAGTACTCCTCTTCAGAATAGGAAGAACATTCTTTTTACAGGTTCTAACAGCAAAGGGCTTCTGAGCATGGATTCAATCCTGTTTTAGTCCCAAATGGAGTAGGCCCATTGAACATCAGTGAGACTTAAATTAGCATTGACTGGCAATCCCCATTCATTTCAGTTAGGACTAGAATTAGATTGAGTCCCATGTGCCCAGAATGTCTTTCTTTGACAGCTGAACCAAGACAGCAAATGCACCAACTAAGACACAAGTAAATGTAAATGCACATCCATGTTCAATGTACATCCATGTGCCCTGTGCATACATGCTCAAAGGCACCAAACAGAAAGTTCCAACCACTTCCATTAAGGAATGTAAGCATGCATGAACCACCAAGGAGATCCATCCATTAATATATTTTTGAATCACCGACCCACCCACCCACTCACACTCTTAAATGTATGAGGCGATTTACAACAAAAACCATAAAAGACAAAATGCACCAAGCGCAAAGCTTTAAACAAGGCAATTAAATGGACACATTCCAGTAAAACAAGGGATTCCAGACTGCCAATATTCTGCCCCCAGGACACTCTGGGAGATGCACGTAGACTGCCAAGATTCCCCCACAAAAACCCTGGAAGTGTACAGGATTTAACGCTTGGTTTTGAAATACAGCTTTTTCAAAAATGGGGAGAGTCATAATCTATTCGAGAATGTTATCTACAAGGGTGCAGATAACCAAAAAGAGACACTGCTTGCCCAAGTAAGAATTCTGTTTCCCCCATGAAATTTTCCTTCAGTCCTGAAATTTCTGGTGTTGTGCTAACTTGAAACTTCAGTAGAGGATTTAGAAATACAGTTTAGGTATCCCAAGAAAAAGAGAGAAGCCAAGTGATCCAGAAAAACCAGTGTAGCATAGGGGTTTGAGCATCGGTCTATGACTCAGGACGCTAGGGTTCGAATCCTTGCTCAGCCATGGCAACCCACTGGGGTGACCTTAGGCAAGTCCCACTCTCTCAGCCTCAGAGGAAGGCAATGGAAAACCCCTGTGAACAAATCTTGCTGAGAAAACCCCATGATACAGTCACCTTAGGGTGGCTATAAGTCAGAAACAACTGGAAGGCACAAACAAAATGGCCCAGGGAATATGCACACAACAAACAGAAGAGGTGTTCTAGGTTTTCATTGTTTCACTTTCTGCAGAAATTTGAGGACAGAAGGAAAATTTTACTTTTGGGGGGAGAGTTGTTATGGGATGACATTGTCCTCATTTTGCTCTTTCCCCGCAAAAACGACATCCCTGAACCTATGGGGAAGATAAATTTCCAGTCCTGTACACTTCCAGGAGAGACAACCATGGCCCCTTTTTTTGCCAGAATTAGGAAGGATCTCAGAAATAGACTTGGGGCCAGTTGGGACTCCAGGGGCATACTCTGTCCACTTTTGCTCTAAAATCAAATCAAAGAGGCACAGTTGTTTATTAAAGATTTTGGGACTTCACTGATTTACTCCAAAACGTCTATGTACCAGATGCAAAATTGTTTCAACATTTTAAGTCTGCTTTTAACTGTTGTAATGAGATCTCCTAATATAAGGCAGGGTAGAAAAATGGATAGACGGATAGATAGATAGATAGATAGATAGATAGATAGATAGATAGATAGACAGACAGACAGACAGACAGACAGACAGACAGACAGACAGACAGACAGATGGATAGAAATGGACAGATGGATGGATGGATGGATAGATAGATAGATAGATAGATAGATAGATAGATAGATAGATAACAGATATGCAGATTGTGGCATCCCTTTACATTGTTACAGTGTTGTACATTAAACTTACAACCTTAAAATTGTTTCCTATTCACATTTATGATTGTGGCAATACTGCCATATCTGCAAATGCCCCAAAGCCCACCTGCATCATGTAAAGGAGTTCTATGGCAGGGCAGTGAAAGACGATGCACCCAACTCCATCCTGCTATTTATCCGTGGCCTGATGAGGAGTTGCAACAGGATCCTAAAGGGGGATCTGCTGTTGCTTATTGCCCCACAGCTCATGACAGAAGGGAGCTGGATGTGGGATCCTTCGGCACACTCTTTACCAGTGTGTGGTAGAACTCCTTTGCTCAGTATGGCTGCCTGGCTTTTAAGGTGGGATTGACAGAAGCAGACTGTGAGAAAGGGAGCATAGCTAGGAATCATAACTGTATGCATGAAGGATCTCAACCCGTAGTTTTAATTAGCAAGCAATGGCAATATTAATAATATTGCTAACATCGCTAGTAAGCAATCTTAGGAATTAATTAATTCATTGCCATTTTGCATCCTATTTGTAAAGAAGGAAGGAAATCTATTGTTTCTTTGATACTCTGTAATGCCCACTTTTTCGCTAGGTGCTTCCTGTAGCCACCCATTGGAAAAGATCCAGCTCAGGATCAGAATTTCTAAACACAAAATTTAACAAATCCAAGTGATGTTTTTGTCCCCCCCTCCAGCACCACCACCGCTGAAAAATTAATGAGCAAGATTTGGGAGGGGATAGTTCTTCATCTGCTGTATTTGAGCAAAACTACGCCAGGAAACCTTGGCTTGGAAGCTTCTAAAGTTTTTGCAGGAGCCCTCTTGTAGAGGGAGGCGAAGTGCTTCCAAAAAAGCTGAATGTAACAGCCTTGCATTTTTTTAAAAAAGGAAGGAAACACTCCCTCCTCTGCCCTGTTTCATTTATACACCCCCACTTCTCTGTCTCCCATTGCTGTGGGAGAGCTCATCTTTTGTGGTGCTGTTGGGTTTCCATAGGGACTAGCCATTCTTTTCGCTTAAGAAAGGCTGCATGATGAATGGATGGTTTTTTTTTTCAGGAATATCACAAGACTTAGTCTGCATGGCTAGCCTTTCATTACTGCTTTCACCTCTGATGCCAATTATTTTACCTATCGGGTCCTACCCTTATACCCAGGCAGGAAAATGAAGGGGGACCAGAGAAAAACAAAGAGAGAAGAAAGTAAGGAAGGAAAGAAGGAAGCAAAAAAAAAAAAAAAAAGAGGAAGGAAGGAAGGAACGAAGGAAGGAAAGAAGGGAACGAGTAACAGATGGAAAGAACATTCAAAAACATTCTTAAAATTGTTGAAACCCCTTTTTTTTTAAAAAAGTTGAGAACTCCCAAACAGAATATTTCTGGACTGACAAGGCTCTTTGCAGTGTGGGACTCACTTCATGAAAAAATGCTTTTATTTTGCATTTTGTGTGCAGGTAGTAGCATCGTCTTCAAAGAACATAATATTTCTGTGCAAGTATATGATTTTCTGCATAGAAAAATGCTGTTCTCAGCTCAGAAAAAAATCTCTAAGTTGGGACACTGCAGAAAATATGTGCATGGTTGTTTGCACAGGAAACAGCAGTTTCTGCACAGAAAGTAATATTGCTGTGGAGAAATATTATTGTCTGCACCAAAAATGCAGCTTTCTGTGCTAATCCACTATGTGTGAATTTTGTGCAGAACACATTCGAAATTGCGAATGGGCTTTAAAAACTGAGCAGTTTCCAAAGACTTTCTTTCAGTGGGAAGGAAATTGCTAAAATTACTCATTGCTCTATACAAGAAGAAAATTAGTGAAGAATTACAGTTGGCCCTCCATATTCACTAGGGTTAGGAGCGCAGGTCCCTCGCAAAAGTGGAAAAATCACAAATATCAAAATGTGTATGGGAAGGGGGCTGAGACATGGTGGGGAAAAGGGGCACCCAGGATCCAAGCCAGGTCGGGTAAAGGAGAAGGAGAAGGGATGAGTCAGCATGATGGCCCTCCCTCTCACCCACCTCCTTCCTTTGGTGTGCGTGGGAGGCACTGGGAGAAGGTTTGTGGTGCTGAGAAATTGGGCTATGAGCCATCCTTAGCTGGCCTGGCAGTGGCTGGTGGAGGAGGAGGACTAGAGGCAGGTTTTTAAAGGGCTGCATGGCCTGATCGAAGTCCCAGAGAGGGAAGGTTTTCCCAGAAAAGAAGCACCTGAGGTGAAAGGAAGAGGTTGGAGGAACTTGCAAAATAATCAAATCTGTGAAACTCAAACCCACGAATGTGGAGGGGTTTTGCCTTGATGCTGGCATGACTCCACTGTTGGTGTCAATTGGACCTCCAAGGGGAGGGTATTCCATAACTGGAATCCTCCAGAAGCAACAGGTAGTACCATTGCTGGTGGCAGGAGGCAATAATTCTGTCGTGAGCTAGAATCCTGTTGGTGTCTTACACCCGTGTCAGTTCCCCTATAGAAGTGGTTGGGAATTTGCATCCCTTGCAGGACATCCACAGTCAGTTCAGTGCCTTCTTTTTGCCCCTCGTTTCCCATAGCTACACCCCCGGTTGGCTCCCATCTGCAAGTGAGGATGTACAATTTTGCCTCTCAGCTCACATCCACCAGTCGCCCAGTGTATTGCTTGGAATATCTGCTGCTTCAGTTTGTCTCCTGGCGTTGCCTGACCTTCCAAGCTTCACTTTGGTGACTGCTGTGGCTGCTGCTACGAATACTGGACAGACATCATGGGTGTGTTCCCACTTGAGATGCCAAGGCACTTCTCTTGGACTTGGCAGTGCAAACATAAAAGTTACTCTGCCCAGAAAGTTCCTTTCCCTTTCAAACGCCTCTCTCTGGCTCTCTCTTCTGTGCTATTCTCTTTATAATTACCAATGTCTTCCAATTTTCCGTCCAAACAAATACGATGCAGCTAAAACCAGAGGTGAGCAAAGTGTGCTCCTCGAATGACCACGCAGTGAATGTGGTACAGCCTTCACGATGCTTCCTTCTGCACTCTGTGTAATCCTGCAATAAGCAGAGCTGTTATAAAAGCCTGTAAAGTCTCCACTCCTGTACTGTCTTGCAACAAAGCAGGTTAACCCTTGCACTGCAGGAGTGGGGAATTTGAAGGGAACATGAAACAGTATTACACAAGAAAAAGGCCAGGCCCTTCCAAATGCTGGAATGGTGCATGGAACAAAAAAATGGGCAGAGGAAGGAATGTTTCAAATATTGCATTTTAAAAATCCTCCGAGCAGAATTATCTCAAAGTTCCTTCAGTCATGGTGCTTCTTTGGAATTGCAGGAAACTGGTGCTGATGATGGCGGAGGGCCAACAGGGAAGAAAAGCAAACAATAAAGACTTCCTTTGTATTTTACACACACACGGATAATTTCAGGTAATTCCATTTTGTAGTCTCAAAAGAAAGCTTGGCATTATATTTCACTGTTTACCCTTCACCTAATAAGGGGAAACCCAGGTAAGTCAAGGCCCACGTGGAGTGAATGCATGCCAAGTGATTTCCAAATGCATTTAAAGCACACACAAAACAGGAAGTGGATCCAAACATATCGCCAGTCCCGTCAAGCCATTTATGTTCTACGGATGGAAAGCATATTCAAAAACATTGTTTCTTGAGTGTTGGAAAAAACCTGATGAAGAATCCTGGACTCACCAGAATCAGTTCAGGACTCATTTGAAAGACCATGTTCATAGAATCATAGAATCATAGAGCTGGAAGAGACCCCAGGGGCCATCCAGTCCAACCCCCTGTTACACAGGAAGACACCATCAAAGCATTCTTAACAGATGGCCATCGAGCGTCTGCTTAAAAAACCTCCAAAGGAGAAGACTCCACCACGCTCCAAGGCAGCAATGTATTCCACTGTCAAACTGCTCTTACCATCAGGAAGTTCTTCTTGAGGTTCAGGTAGAATCTCCTTTCTCGCGGCTTGAATCCATTGCTCCTTTTCCTAGTCTCTGAAGCAGTGGAAAACAAGCCTGCTCGCTCCTTGACATGATATCCCTTCAAATATTTAAACATGGCTATCACGTCCCCTCTTAACCTTCTCTTCTGCAGGCTAAACATACCCGGTTCCCTAAGCCGCTCCTCACAGGGCTTCATGGCTTCCAGACCCTCCACTATTTTGGTCACCCTCCTCTGGACACGTTCCAGCTTGTCGATATCCTTCTTGAATTGAGGTTTCCAGAACTGAACACAGTATTCCAGATGAGGTCTGACCAAAGTAGAATAGAGTGGTACTATGACTTTCCTCAATCTGGACACCATACTCCCATTGATGCAACCAAGAATCACGTTGGCTTTCTTAGCTGCCGCATCACACTGCTGCCTCATGTTCAGGTTGTGGTCCACTAAGACTCCTAGATCCCTTTCACACATACTGTTATCCAGCCACGTTTCCCCCATCCTATATTTGTGCATTCCATTTTTTCTGCATAAGTGCAGGACCTTACATTTCTCTCTGTTGAAATTCATTTGTTTAGCTTTGGACCATTCCCTTCTATGAACCTGACCAAGTTCTGAGATCTTCCTTAGGTTGGCTAGATCAGTGATCTCTTTCACTCTCACCAGCGAACACCAGCTGGATCCCATTACAAAATAAGAGGGGAAAGTGGGACACTCAAAAGGACCATGTTTCCCATCTGGCCGATGAAGTAACGGTAGAGCCCTAAATCCAGTGCTCGTCCACCTCTTCCTCCTGAACTATGGCTGGAGAGATATGCAAACTGCTCGGCTGGGAGGGTGCAAGGGAGGAAGAGGTCAAGGGTCAAGCTCATTAGGACGCAAATAATAAGAGATGAATCAGACAGGAAGTGCCGACGTCACAACCCCACTTCCCAGTTCTCATTCTCCGGGGCCAAACGTACTACCCCGGGTGGACCAAATGTACTACCCCACACGGCTGAACAGGGAGTCAAACACTAGTGTCCAGAGTCATAGTCAAATGCTCAGATCACTACATCATGCTGGCTCTCCTCTTTTCACAAACATAAAGCTGGGTTATGCCTAATAGGATTTTAGTCCTAGAATCTGGCTGGGGAATTTGGTGAAACGGAGTCCCAATAAGCCAATTATTCCAACCCCTGGCTCCTATTTCCTTTCCCAGTTTCAAGCGCTGCCTGCTCTTTCCTCCACAAATTTGACCAAAAAAAAAAAAAAAGCTCAGCACTGAAAATGGAGCGATATTTATTCTGACAATTCTCCTCCATGGTGTTGATTCAGAGGTTTACCAGCTATGGCAATTTTTTCTTTGCAAGTATGGCTAAACCCGACACACACGAAATGCAGGGAAGTTCGCTCTGGAAGCGATCCCTATAATGGGAGCTGACATTCAGCCATGCATTCCATTATAACAAGGTTTTGTGCCTTTATTTGTATGAATCCTTAGGTAACACACACACACACACAGGCACACAAACCCAAAGCCGCAGCTGCTGCTGCTACTTTCCAGACTTGGAGTCCTGCAGCATAAAATTGAATTCAGCATGGAATGTGTGTCTGTCCTGCTGCTCTTGAGTTTCAGGAGGAAACTGAAAGAAAGCTTCCATTTTTTTCTCGTCATGTGCTGGGTTATCTCAACTGGGTCATTTAATCTGAGCAATTACAGACGATCCACCCTGTTGCTTTTCATAGCCTGGATTGAGGGACAGAGAGCGTGAAGCGTGGATGAGACTGGGAGCTAAACCAGGAAATGGCATGACATCACTTCCTGCTCCTTCCATCACCTGTCTCTGAGACCTCGACACAGACTTAGGGCCTTTCCATACTACACTGTTGTGATGCTATTATTCCACTTTCAACATCCTGTGGAATTCTGGGGTTTGTAGTTTACGGAGGCCAAAGAGCTCTCTGGCTGGGAATTCTAAATGCGCCTCCCTAAACTGCAAACCCCAGGATACTATAGGAGGCTGAAAGTGGAATAATAGCACTATAGCAGTGTAGTGCGGCAAGGCCCACAGATGCACTTATTATGACAGGAGCAACCCAAGCAACCCAGTTCACGAACCCCTCCACCTTCTCAACAAATTTCTCGAGGCATTCTCCTCTTGTTCCTTCTTGCCTCCCTCTTCCCCAAGAATAAAGTTACTTTCAAGAACTCTCCTGCCTCTCAGATTTGGACGCTAAGCTCTCTGCTCTAATTGCCCTCCTTCTCTCTACCGATCCCCAAGGCCTTTTCTTTCCCTTCCAGCCGCTCTGCCAGCCTTCAGCACGCACGACTGCACAGGTGGGCGGAAACATAAAGGGATCTCTGTTTGGAGCAGCCGGCCGGGGAAGGGGGATCGTCTTTTGATCTCCCAAGCCCTGCGATGTGATGTAATAACCTGCAGAACTGCACAGTAACAAATAGAAATAATCCCACTCGCTACGGAAGATCAAGAAAAGGATGCAGATGGCCACCCCAGTGGAGGAGAACTATGGTTTTGGCAGTGCTGAGAAGTGCCTCTTGTAGCAGAATTTCCACCCCTCCTTCTCCCTCTCCTTTTTTAAAACAAAATTGACCAACTAAGTAGGGTTTCCATGTTGTTCTTGTTTGCCAGCAACTTGGCTTCAACTTAACATATCCAGAGGAAGGCAACCAAAATGGTGAAGGTTTTGGAAGCCATGCCCTATGAGGAGCAGCTTAGGGCACTAGGTATGTTCAGCTTGATAAAAAAAAAGTTAAAAAGTGACATGATAGCCATGCTTAAATATTTGAAAGGATGTCGCGTCGAGAAGGGAGCGGGTTTGTTTTCTGCTGCTCCAGAGACTAGGACAAGAAGCAACGAATTCAAGCTACAGGAAAGAAGATTCCACCTGAATGTCAGGAAGAACTTCTGGTGGTCAGAGCTGTCTGGCAGTGGAATCTGCTGCCTCAAGAGTGTGGTGGAGTCTTCTCCTTCTTTGGAGGTCTTTAAGCAGAGGCTGGATGGCCATCCGTTGGGAATGCTTTGAGGGATGTTCCTGCATGGCAGAAGGAGGTTGGACTGGGTGGCCCCGGGGTGTCTTCCAACTCTATGATTCTATGATTATGTTGACCCCATGAATGACAGACATCCAAGCTGTCTTTAAACATCTGATAGGAGTTGTAGAAGATGAAAGGAGCCTATTTTTTTAATAACATGAAGCAGGGGTTTAAATGACAAGAAAAGAGATTCCATTTAAACATTAGGAAGAATTCTTTTACTGTGGGAGCTGCTCAACAGTGGAAGAGAATCTCCATCTTTGAAGGTCTTTAAATGGAAGTTGGATGCACATCTTCCAGGAGTGTTTTGGCTGTGTTATTTCTGCTTGGTAGGGGGTTGGACTAGATAGCCTTTGTGGTCCCTTTGTTTGTCTATGATTCTGCCCACGGTTATTTTCTGTCCTGTTCATGTCTTGAAACTTGGGGCCATTATAGCTTCCTTGCTGGCTCAATCCACCTGAAGCAAAGTTTCCCTCTTTCCCCCTTACCTTCCATTTTACCAAGCATGATTGTCTTTTCCAACGACTCTCATCATCTCGCGGTATTTCCAAAGCACAGCAACCTCTGTTTAGTTCTCTTTCCCCTCTAGTGAGAGTTCAGGCTTGACTTGTTCTAGGACCTATCATATTTCCCTGTTTAGCAGTCTGCGGTATCTGTAGAATTCTTCTTCCACACCTTATTTCAAATGCATTGATTCTCCTCCTGTTAAATTTCTTCGCCGTCTAACTTTTGCAATCATATTCAAAATGTCCTGTGTACGCTGGCAAAAAGTCCTGTTGCTAGCAATGTACATATTCGTACACTCCCCCTGATGGAAGCAGTCGGATATTTTTGTCTGGATCACAATGTTTTCATTCAGTGCTACTCCACTCACAGTGCTAAATACAACTTCATTGCCTGTCTTGTCTGTCTTTTATATCTGGAATATGCACTTTCTTGGAGGGTGGGATAAAGCAGTATCCTGCTCTGATTAGCAAAATACCCTTTGTCTCTGATATAAATGCTTGTATAAACCTTGGGACACTAACCCGGACACTGCCCAAGCATGCCTCTTAGCAGTGGGTGAGGAGTTGCATAAGTTGTTGCACAACAGAAGACTAAGCTAAGCTACTGCTTGTTACACAATTGGGTGGGCAACAACTCTATTCAGTAATAGAGCACAGCTACAGTGGTGTCATTTTTACACTAGCATCTCAGCCCCAGATCCCACCCCCAACGGCCGGCACGGTCAACAGATTCTGGCATTTGTCGTCTGAAAAAGTAACATTTCCCAAGCTCCATGAGTCCCTGGCAGGCTGGATGTGGCGTACGGGATCTGAACTTCAAGAACTAGTGATGGAGATGAGATCTGAACCCAAGACTTCCTGAACCACAGGCCTGTCTTTCAACAACCCTATTTCTTTCTCTCTTTCGCACACACACAAATGCGCTCCAGCACCCACAAATCTGCGTTTTCAGAGCTGGGGATCCACCCCACCCCTGAGACGTTCCCCCGGCAGCTTCCCTTTTTTGCCAGCTCAGGGAGAAGGGCCACCCTTGACCCCTTTCCAAAGGCCTTTGTGAATTTGGTTTGCCCTTGGCTCTCTTCCATCCCTAATCCTATTTTCGCTCATTCCTATCCAATTTAATACAGCTTCTGTAAGTCAAAATTAATTACGGCGGGCATTCTGTCGGTCACGAGGGAGGGAAAACAGAGGAGTTCTCGCTTGCCATGAACAAGAAAAAAACAAAAAGAACAAGAAAATAAAGTAAAATCAGGATTGATCTCACACAGGAAGGAGTTAAAGAGGGAAGAATGCGGCCAGAGATTAATCTCATGGCTCAGCCTTTCCCCTTCCAATTAAGAATGCTTTCAATCTCCTTCTCTTTCCCTCTCTCCCTCCCTACCCGGTCACTCTCTGTACATCATGGCCAACGTCCTGCTAGAGGCACACACAGGCATCAATTGTCCTACACAGAGAGAACCCAGTGAGTGCTCACCAATTGCTCTTCATCCTCAGGAGAAGTGACGAGCTCTCCTGTGTTCTTCGACATCATTACAAATGATTTAGATGATGATGGAAGAAGAAGGCATGCCTATCAATCTGCAGATGACGCCAAATGGTGTGTGTGTGTGTGTGTGTGTGTGTGTGTGTGGAGATTTAGCTAATACTCCAGGGGACAGGAACAGGATTCAAACTGACCTTAACCAACTGGAGAGCTGGGCCAAAACTAACAAAATGAATCTCAGCAGAGATAAATGAAAAGCATTACATCTAAGCAGAGGGGGTGGGTGGGGATGAAATGTAGAAATACAGGAGAAGGTGACACCTGGCTTGAAAGCAATACTTGTGAAAAGGATCTAGGGGTCTCAGCTGACCACAAGCTGAACATGAGTCAACAGTTAAAACATCTTGACTGTAAGAGCTATTTGCCAGCATAACGGACTGTTTTGGACTATTTGTCTTTAGAGATCTTTAAAGAGAAGTTGGATGGTCCTTTTTCAGGGGTGCTTCAGTGGTGTATTCCTGCATGGCAGAATGAGGTAGGATTAGATGGCTCTGATGGTCCCTTCCAACTCTAAGCTTCTATGATTCTATGTGGAGGGATTTGTTTTGCACAATGCACAAGGGCCTTACACAGCTGATGGTGGTGAAAGCTGACTGGTGCATGTGGGACCACTTTGCATGCAGCAGCACATCCAAGCACTCAGAGTAGCATGTGTATGCACATTGTCTCTATGCATTGCCTTGGTGCATTGCAGTTGCACCATGGGTTGTCAGCCATGTGCATTAACCACTGATGCACATACATTGCACTACGCTGATATTCACTTGTAAGGGTTGAATAATGCAACTCTGATGGCAGATAGTTGTGCTACACTGAACCATCATAGGATCTTCACCAGTATCTATTGAGTAGCTTCTAACTGGCAAGGTGTATGTATATGCCTCCAGGTTGCCTGTTGTTGACTTATGATGACCCCCTGAGTCTCATAGAGTTTTCTTAGGCAATGAACACTCAGAGGTAGTTTTTGCCAGTTCCTTCCTCTGAAACATAGCCTACAGCACCTGGTATTCATTGGTGATTTCCCATACAAATACTAACCAGTGGCCACCCTGCTTAACTTCCGAAATCAGTCGAGATCTGGTATCTTTAGGGTATCTAGAAAATGCTACTGGAGAATTTTTCATTGCAAAGCAATGGCCAACACAGCACTTCAGACCTCATTTACCTTCTTTTTCTCTTTTCCTCTGGAGAAATCCCTACACACAGAGACACACACAGACAAAGAGACACAGACATATACAAGCACGCATGTTTCGTTTCCACTGTGTGCTGATGGTAAAACCCAATGTGGGGATGCTGACTTCTCTGCCAGTGGAGGGCAAATTCACTCCGGGCTTTAGTCCCAGCTGTAAAGGAGCTGTCCAAGGTGTTCAACCCACTTTGAGAACAGGATTCAGCAGGCTGAATAGATCCTTTTAAGCTGGGGCTAAAACCTGGGTGCATTCACCACCCCACTGGCATGGGACCCATCAGCCACTGCTGGGGGTAAAAACTTCTTCTGGACTACCTCACTTTGAACTATGGGACAGGGAGGGATTCTGTCTCATCAACTATGGGAAGTGGGGGAAACCTCTGCTGCCTCTGTCCTTCCCTCATGTATCACTCCAAATGGCACCCATCTTGGCTGTATTTCCCCAGGGCTGGACTCAACTGATGCTGTCAGACGTATGGTGGATCCTGTACTGTCAACGATGTTGATATAAGGTTCAATTGTTAGCACAGTGAGCTTCCATGTATGGAATAGAGAAGGACCATGTTGTCCTTCACCTTGTCTTAGCCCTGTTGGCAGCAAAGAAGTATCAATGAGTGAGGAGGCTAACCTTTGTTTTCACTTCTCTGTATCTTTGGTCTATGTACTCAAGCTTTGAGCTTCCCCTTTACCTGCAGAGGTCACTTCCCCCTTTTCAAGAAATTAGTGGGTCTCTTTGTTCTCCTTTTCTGGGAAGAAACACCCATGGGGATCAACCCCAGTAAGCTCACACCCACACTGGTAAGTTTACACTCACACCTGAGATCCATCTCTTACAGGCTCTTCAAGTATAGGTCAGCTTCTGCTTCTATGTCCTTTCTTAAGACAGATCTCCTGACAAAATAATCAGGGGTTTTTTTTTAACCTTACAAGAGCATCCATAGTAATAGACCTGTTTCTACCACTAGCTCATATTCCACAAGTCTTGCTTGCACGCTGCTTAATATTGATACCAAATATTCCTACAAGGCCTGGCCTGGCCTTATAGCATAGCCACAAAGGCACGTGGAGACCATAAATCAGAACCTGCTTTCCACTCCAGTGCATCATGTTAGGGTTGGGAAACATGAGCCGCCATCCCAAGCCATTGGCTTTCAAATCTCTACAGTATCTCGACCAATGGTGAAGAATTCTGTGAGCGGCAGTTCAAAAAAGTCTGGATCCCCATCCTCTGACTTAGGCCTAGGTCCACAGTTTGGTTCCAGCAAGAGCAGAGCCTTTAAACCAATGGAATCACCATGAATGCTGACTTACAAAGCTCCTACTGACTCAATGAGTCCACTCAGTTCAGGACTCACAGGTAGTTTGGGTAAAGGGAAATGCCAAATTTGGAAAGTGCAGAGGGGGAAGGCTTGGGTCATTTTAGGACCAAAGGAGTTGTTTTTTTTAATGGGGGGAGCAAACAGGAAGTGGCTGCTGGGGTACTTCCTATGCAAGATAGAGAAAGAGAAAGAGAAGCTTCATGGGAAAAACATGGGCCATTTCTGTACTACACTGTGATAGTGCTATTATTCCACTATCAACATCCTGTGGAATGCTGGGGTTTGTAGTTTACTAAGGCCCAAGGGCTCTCTGGCTGAGAATTCTAAATGCCCCCCCCAAACTGCAAATCCCCGGATTCCATAGGAAGTTGAAAGTGGAATAACAGCGCTATAACAGTCCAGTGCAGAAATGGCCATGGTAAAAATGCTCCCACACTCCAAGAGAGCACTGGGGGGCAAAAAACCTTTTTTATTTTTTTTTTTGGAGGGGGTGCGTGTCCTAGTGCATTCTCCCCCAGGTTCTCCTGGTGGGCCAATGCAGCTCCAACCCTTCTAGCACTTTTGTGCACCCCCCTCTAGAAACCTTAGAGGCATCCATTTTGGCTTGGCTTTCTTGAGACCCTGTGAATAATTCACTCCAGACAATAAAAAATTAAAAATGAGCAGATGTTTGTGGACCGGGGTGGGAGTGAGGGGAGATAGCTGTAAATGTGACAAATAAGTTTAGGATGTTTGTTTAGCAGTTTGTAATGGGAGGGGCGGGAGTGTGTTCCAACCCACAATAAATTCAACCCGGCAAGGTTATGTTTGGCAGCATTAAGTCAATGAAAAATGGAGGCTCCTAGCATAGTATTCCCAGAGGGGAAAGCCCTGTCATGAAGAAAAAGGCAATTGGGATGGTTTGAAATATTGCAGTATTGAAACATTGAAGAGGAAAACTCCAAAAGCCACACTCTCTCTCCTCCCCTCCCCACTAAGGAATGGAAATATAAGATTTCTGGGTGAAGCAAAGATCCCAAAACTTCAGACCCTCCAACATTTCATAGATGAAAACTGGGACGCGTGTGGCCAAGCGATATCAGATTGCAGTCAAGACGGCAAAAATTACGAATGAGGAAGAACATGCAAGCAAGGAGGGGTTGCAGCTGTTTGCTTTTGCTTGAGCAAACTGGGAAGGGCAAGACTCCATCTCTCCTCTCCTCTCTGCTGAGTTAACGGAGCGCGACGTATTTTTGCACTTTGCTTTGCAGCAATTGAGGTAGGCTGACGAAAAAGGGAGAATGTGGGAGGATGAGAGGGGAAATGGCGCACGTTAAAAGCAGCTGAAAAAGTGGGAGGACAGAGGATTAATCAAGACTCTTTCTAGCAAATTGGAAAAGTGGAGGGTATAAAACCTGGGAGGATGGTGAAGGAGGGATGGAGAATCACCTTCATTGTCAGGATGCAACAGTGAGGCTGCAGTAAATGATGCAAGAAAGAAAGCCTGAGCTGGGAAATCATGAGATTTTGCAGTTAATTCCACTGTAGCTTTGTGTGTTTCCCTACAAGAGGCGAAGAGAACAGCAGCTGCCTCCAGAATCCCTTACTGTGATTATGAGGTCTCCTTAAATCTGACCAAAAAGTAAACAACAAAACCAGCAGACTACTCCGGCACATGATTGTTGTGGCCAGAATAGTCTATGCAAGGCACTGGCAATCCAATAATACCCCTACAGAACAGGAATGGATAGAAAAACTGGTTGAAATAGCCAAGGTGGATAAACTTATTCACATTCTAGATGGTAAAACCAACAGCAGATTCTGTAAAGATTGGGAACTGTTGCAAGAATATCTACAAGCACGAATGAACGGAAGTGTTAATGTATTTTCTACTCAAGTGTTTTCTACTTCTTAATAAGGTACCAGTTGTTCAAGCTGTGGCATAGGTTAATGTTTCTCCTTTCTCCTTCTTTAATGTATATTGTATATCCCATATTGTAAAATTTGCTTATGTTATGTACTATGCTATGTTATATTTGAAAAAGTGTTTATGTAAATATTTTAAGAATCGACTTTTAATAAAAATGATTACAAAAAAATAAATCAGAATCCCTTACTGTGCATGCATGAGCAGCAAAACAGAAAGAAACGGGGAGTACAGATAAACCTGCCTCTCCAGCGGCTGATATAGGAACTTCTCCCTAGTCTTTCCATGTTATTTCTGCCTCTGACATCAAATTTCTTGTTAAAGAAGTAATGCCCGGGAACACATTTATTTCATTAATTGAGGGATATCTCTGCTCTACTGCATTGCCATCTGCATATCACCTTTCCTACCCAATCTTACTGACAGCAAGACTCCTCTGAGCAAATCCAGAGAACACTTGGCCTCTCTGCTAGAGGCCATTTCCGCACTAGACTGTTATAGTGCTATTATTCCACTTTCAACATCCTATGGAATCCTGGGGCATGTGAGGCCCCTCCCTAAGCTGCAAACCCCAGGATTTCATAGGATGTTGAATGTGGAACAATAGCACTATAACAGTCTAGTGTGGAAATGGCCACAATCTTGGTGGGAAAGAGTAATTCCAGCAGCGTTCAGCTGGAACCTGGTCCCTTTAAGTTACACCATCCATCTGTTTAAAGCAAGGAATATCCTGTGCTCTTTTATTCTGTTCTTCTTCATCGTCTTCTTCTTCTTCTTTTGGCCTTCTGTTTTCACCAGCCGAGACACCAAGCCGTAGACACTATGCAAGCCCTGAAAAATTCCACCCGAGTACCTCTTCCGAAGAGAAACACAATCCTTCAGAGGACCTGAGGGACCCAACACGTCATCCGTCCGCTCTGTGGACAAAGCAGACACCATCGACTGGAGACGCCTCTTCAGCCAAGTCCTGGTTTATGCTCATAAAAAAAAAAGAGTTCTGGATTTCAGAACAAAAAGGAACCCAAGCCGGAGTGTTAAAGCTGGCCTTCCTTCTTTGCCTTGCCTCAAAGAAATTCAGGAGGTGAAGGTTTTCTAGCCCTTCACTGCCAGGACAGGAAAAGCCTCACCTCACCCATTTCCTTAAATCACGTTGCATAGAGCTGTGAATCAAGGACTCAGTAGGGCGATTTCCGCACTAGACTGTTATAGTGCTCTTATTCCTCCTATGGAATCCTGGGATTTGCAGTCCAGGGAGGGGCATCTAGGATTCTCAGCCAGAGAGCTCTTTGGCCTCAGGAAACTACAAACCCCAGAATTCCACTGGATGTGGAAAGTGAAACAATAGCACTATAACAGTCTAGTGTGGAAATGGCCTAGGTCTTTGTCTAGTGCCCAGGAGAGGGACGGCACACAGCACATGGGGTCCCCTGGACTGGTTTTGTGGCCCCCAGATTCCTCCTCCCTTTTTGGTCCTGTAAAAGTGAGTTGCCTTTCATGGAAGCTTCCTGTAATAATATTTCACCTCATTTAAATCGATATAGCTTCAACCCTGTTCATACTATGGAGGAGGGAGGAACCCTTCCAAAACCAGCATTGGGTCTTGCATCACTTCCAGGTGCCATTTGGAAGGAGAAACAGAGGAAAAAACAATTGACTGGGATGGGCATTTCGTGGTGTGCCACGCTGTTTTGTGGTTTGTGTATCGTCAGAGTGATACCGTGGTTTGGATATTGGGCTAAGATCCTGGAAACTAGAATTTGAATCACTGCTTGGCCATAGAAACCCACTTGAGCAAATCACACTCTCACAGCCTCAGAGGAAGGCAAGGGCAAACCCCCTTTGAACAAATCTTGCCAAGAAAACTCCATGATAGGTTTGTCTAAGACCCTTTCCACACGACACTCTTATAGAGCGATTATTCCACTTTCAACCTCCTAGGGAATCCTGGGGTTTGCAAACCCCAGGATTCCCTAGGAGGTTGAAAGTGGAATAAGTGGCTATAAGAGTGTCGTGTGGAAAGGACCTTAGAGTCACCATAAGTCAGAAGCAAGAGCAACATGGTCTTTTCACAAATGTTAATGGTGTTCAGTTTATAAATTGTTTGTCTTTTAAGTAACGCTTATATTTAAGATGTTAGGTATAGGGGACACGGAAAAACTCACGCCATTAATTCAAAAGACGACTTTGCAAGAATTTGAAAAGCGTAGGATCCAACTACAGACTTCTGAAATCAAGAGGTGAAAAGGAATACGACTATACTGTTTGTGTATAGTAATTATGCCGTTTGTATCTTGTTTTTCCTTTTAAGAGAAGAACTATAATCTTTTAGAAGAAATGGTAGGTTTGAGAGAATTATTATTAAAATGAAGAGGTACTGGAATGGAATATAAACGTACATTCAAGGATGAAAATACTTGAATGGAAGACAAGGAGGCGTAAGAAGAGGGGGAATGTTTTGTAAATTCAGTGTATGCTTAAATGAGGAGTAGATCAATGTTTATAAGATTTTAAAATAAAAAAAGTTAACTGTTATATTTATATTTTGCAGTTGATGTTTTTGTATAGTTTTAATCTGTATTTTTTTAAACAGGCTGTAAGCTGCCTTGAAGCCCAGAATTGGGGAAAAGGCTGATTGGAAAGGAAGGAAGGAAGGAAGGAAGGAAGGAAGGAAGGGAGAAAGAAAGAAAGAAAGAAAGAAAGAAAGAAAGAAGGAAGGAAGGAAGGAAGGAAGGAAGGAAGGAAGGAAGGAAGGAAGGTATTTGAAAGGAAGATTCTCAGGGTTTTGGTTGAGAGAGAGGACAGTAGTGAGGTTTCAGCAGGTTTGTATGCATTTGAAAGGACTTTTGGCATTTTTCTTTTTTCAGGCAATTTTCATACGAAAATTTTGCCAATTTTTTAAAAAATAATTTGGAGTTCAGAAGCCACAAATATAGTACCTGGGGACCCCACGTAGCCTACAGCTACACTTTCCTGACTCCTTCCTGTGTAGATACAGGATTATCAGTGCGGGTAAAAATCACCCGTGGACCTGGAGGCTTTAAGCATTTGCTATTTTCTGTTTGCTTGTCAACAGCTCTGAGGTACCCCCTCTCTGCCTTGCTTGTTCACCTCGGTCTCCCACACAGCCAAAGCAGCCTTTCTCTCCCAGAGGAGAATTCCTCCTTTGGAACTGGCGCCAGTATTCCAAAACGCCAGTGACCTCTGCAACCACATAAGATTTAGTGGTTACTTCAGCGCAGCTCTAATGAGGCTTTGCAGAAACCACGGGAGAAGCCAAGTGGTCGATTCATCCTTAACCCTTAGAGTATCTCGATGAAAGGAAAAGAACACCAGCCCAAGTTCTTGGGAACACTGGCTTTATCTTGGAGATTAGCCTGGAGAAGAGAAGACTGAGAGGTCAGATGACAGCTCTCTTTAAATGTATGAAGGAATGGCACGTAGAAGTTGGATGGAGTGAGCTTGTTGCCTGCTGCTCCAGAGACTAATGCCATTTCCGTACTAGCCTGTTATAGTACTATTATTCCACATTCAACATCCTATGGAATCCTGGGATTTGCAGTTTAGGGAGGGGCCTTGAGGCCCCTGACTAAACTGCAAACCGCAGGATTCCATAGGATGCTGAAAGTGGAACAATAGCACTATAACAGGCTAGTGTGGAAATGGTCCAGGACACCAACCAGTGGATATAAATCACAAGAAAAGTGGTTCCACCTAAGTTTTAGGAAGACCTTCTTGGCTGTAAGAACTTTGAAAGTGGATTAGACTGCTGGTAAACTCTCCTCCTTGAGAGGCCTTTAAACAGAGGTCGGCTGGCCATTTTTCAGGCACGCTTAAAGTTGAGTATTCTTGCATGGCAGGAGTTTGGACAAGATGGCCCTTGTGGCCCTTTCCTATTCGAAGATTCTATGATTTTTGTGAAGTAAGATTTGGAAAAGATATACACCATCTCCGCCCTACACTGTTATAGTGCGATTATTCCACTTTCACGGTTCTGTAGAATCCCGGGGTTTGTAGTTTCCTGAGGCCCAAGAGCTCTCTGGCTGAGATTTCTAAAGGCCCCTCCCGAAACTGCAAACCCCAGAATTCCATAGGAGGTTGAAAGTGGAATAATCGCGCTATAAGAGTGTAGTGTGGAAATGGCCTGAGTCTACCCATATCACTGCAGTCTTCCGCTTTTCCTATTGATTTTTGCTTTACCAAGCATTATTGTCCTTTCTAGTGAGTCCTGTCTTCTCATGATATTTCCAAAGTACAACAGGCTTCTAGGCTTCTAGGGAGAGTCCAGGCTTGATTTGCTCTACAATCCCTTCATCTGTCCTTTTAGCAGTCCAGAATATCTGTAGAACTCTTCACCAGCAACACATTTCAAATGAGTGGATTTTCTTCCTGTCGGCTTTCTTTGCTGCTCAGCTTTTACAACCATACGTAAGAAATTGGAAATACGATACATAGGCAATGACTGCCTTCAGCACCTTGGATAGATCCTATAAAGCTAGGCAAAACCTGGCATGGATTCACTGTCCCTCTGACAGGTGAGCCACCCTGGAGTATTCCAGAGAACACAAAACTGTCCCCCAGAGACACCATGGTCTGTGGTTGTTGGGGGCCTTCAAGTCATTTCTGAGGTACGGTAACCCTAAGGTGACCTGTCACGGGGTTTTCTGAGGCTGAGAGGGTGTGATGCACCCAAGCT
This sequence comes from Iguana delicatissima, assembly GCA_948472985.1. Classification (NCBI taxonomy): domain Eukaryota; kingdom Metazoa; phylum Chordata; class Lepidosauria; order Squamata; family Iguanidae; genus Iguana; species Iguana delicatissima. The sequence goes on along the minus strand of CAOKZL010000019.1, from coordinate 1,898,035 downwards.
CACCCTGTGGGTTTCCATGGTTGAGCAAGGAATCGAATCCTGGTTTCCAGGATTGTAGTCTGATGCTCAAGTCACCACACCAAGCTGACTTTCACGCACCCCAGTTACTCGCCTCATATATAAGTTTTCCCCTGTTGAATGTATTTTAATTTTACTTGGTTTGTGCATCTCCCAGTTTAATGTCTTGTTTTTATGTCCAGGAATGTTCTGCAGTGGTATAGCCCAATGATGAATCTAAATCATGTGGCCTGCCATCTACGAGAATCGGCTCAGGTTGGATAATAAATGGATTTAGGAGTAGCACGAAAATGTCAGATTTTCCCAGCCAGTTGGGTTTTAGCAACCAGTGAGTTGGCACCAGACAGGGCCAAAGAGGTCATCTCGGAGAGAAATTTAGTCTACCGTCAATCCACCCTTGGAGCAAACAGAAGCTCCCAGCTTCCAAAGCTGCCAAACTGTAAAGTTAATGAGGCAGAAGTGTGAGACTTTTGAGAGAGCAGGCTGGATTTTGGAGGAAATTCTTGCTCTTTCATTTCCTCCGGCCAGATGTGAATGAGGTAACAAAAAAGTAAATGAGGTAACAAAACGTTCTGGCCAGATGAAGCCATATTGGATCACTCAGCTGACTGATAAACCCCACATGTTCCAGGGAACCGGAAATGTCGAGAAGCTTAAGAACGGTTACAGTAAACCTGATCTTATGCAAACACTTTGAATGGAAATCCTTCCATTTCTATGGCCATCTCCGCACTAGACTGTTATAGCACCATTATTCCACTTTCAATCTCCTATGGAATCCTGGGGTTTGCAGTTTAGGAAGGGGCCTAAGGCCAGGATTCCACAGAAGGTTGAAAGTGGAATAATAGTGCTATAATGGTCTAGTGTGGAAATGGCCTCTGTAGGCTCCATGAAGCATGCCTGGACTTCATTGGCCAGGTGGCAATGAAGTGCTTCTTCCTAATTGGCTGTGCTGGCGTGATGGCATAAAATATTCAGCTATTTAAGGATCGACGCAGGGTGCAGTCCACACTATAGAAGAGAAAGGGAAGCTATCTGTTTCGCTCGGACTGGAACCCCATATAAGAGTGGGCCAAGCCTCGATATTTATAACATAAATATTAAGATCGTAACATTTAAACCAGTTAGCACCAATAGTCCACAACAGTAACTAGAATAATGATTAATTCTTAGAAATTTTGATATTAATGTTTAGAATTAATCAAATTTAAAATAATAGAATAATGGTAATAATTGGGTATCACTAATAATAATTATGGCTTATTAACTAGGTAAATCACTTTTTAGTATATGGATTAAGATTATAACTACTAAGTACTATTAGTACCAAAGTTAGCTTAGATTTTAAGTAATGACTTAATAGTTAAGTTATTAAATCTTTATTTATTTAGTTATTTAGTTATAACTAAAGTTTAGTTATTTACTAGGAACAGTTTGCAGCTAGAGTGGGAACCAATTTTTAGTTATTTGTAATTTGCCTGTTGTTTTGTAGTTTGGTTTAATATTTGTAATTTTGTTTTCTCTTTTGATAATGTATTGTTGTGTAGTTTGTGTGTGTGTGTACGTGTGTATTGTTTTTGTAGTGCTTTAGTGTTGTTGTACTCTTTATTGTTTTTTTTTTATCAAATAAGAAAAAAGAGCCAAGGACAGGAAAAAATTTCTAGGATGTAAGGAGGGTTCAGGAGTGGAGAATCCAGGGGTAAAGAAGCTGAGGAGGTTGAAGAATGAGACGAGAAATGGGAAGCAAAGTTGAATAAAGCTCAAGGGAAAAGAAGAGAGAGGACGCAAACAGAGCACTTCAGACAAGAGCTTCATAGAGTTGTAGATTTGCAAGGGGACCCCAAAGATCAATTAGTCCAACCTCTTTGCTAATCAGGAAACCCACGGCTAAGCCACTCAACCTCTGTTTAAAAGACCAAAAAACCAAAAAATCTGAAGTACTCCATTGAGTGGTGTCTAGTGTTTTCATGGTGTCTGGTGAATCCCTTCCAGGTTTTGGCTAGCTTTAAAAGAGCAGTCTAAGGTGCTGGAACAATCTGGGTTCACCACCTTGGGTAATTCCTGTAAAGCTTGGGTTAAGATGCCAAATGGATTCACCGCTCCATTGATATGAGAAGCTGCCACTGCTTCTGCTCTCTTACCAAACAGCCACAACCGTTGGGAAGTTCTTTCTAATCTTTAGACAGTATTTCCTTCCTTGTAATTTAAATCCCTTGGTTCAGTTTCTGGATCACCAGAAGCTCACTCCATTTGCTACACGACAACCCTTCAGATACGTGAAGGTGCTAAAGCTCCCTAGTCAGGCAGTGTAGCGTAGTGCTTTCAGCATCAGACTACGACCCTAGAGACAAGAATTCAATTCCATGCTCGGCCGTGGAAACTCACTGGGTGACCTTGGATGTGTCACACGTTCTCAGCCCCCCAAAACCCCATGGTGGGTTCAGCTTAGAGTCACCGTAAGTCAGAAATGACTTGACACACAATAAGGACAACACCAGAGTTGTGGTCCAATGCTCAAACTGCCACTCCATGTTGGCTTTTCTATGGCTGCTTCTACAGGAATCATCCCTGGGCTTCGGTGGAAGACCTATTCCCACCTTGCTTCAAAGATGCTTTACAAAAGGACTAGTGTGCTGTCACGGATGCAAATTCCCTCCCAGGTCAGCCGCTGCGCTGACCCCGTGAAGTGGGCCAACCGTTGCTCTCTGCCATCTGAGCACTTTGAGCCGCAACGTCCCGACGACAGCCAAGCAGCTGTTTCGATTGCCACCCACACCCGGGCCCGGATCATGTTCCAGAAGCAACCGCGCTCAGTGGACAGACCCAAAGGGTAGGCTCTTTCCCTCTCCCCCAATGACATGCGCAACCAGCAATGGGGCAGATTGCAAACAGCAATTTTACACCTAATTTAACATGAGCTAGCATGCCTAGGCGTGTTTCCGAATAGAATCCCGTTCCACCATCCCGGCTCCTCTCCTCAACAGCCGTTCTCTTTTGTTGCCTGTGAATGCTTTCCAAGGCCTTCAGCGCCCTGGGCTGGGTTTGTGATTTTTAACTCCTCCATTGCTGGAAGAGAGCAGGCCATCCTGCTGCATATTGGCCTGCCGTTCTTTCTGACAGCAAAACGCATTGCTTCTTTGCCATCTGGGCTCCAGGCACAGATATGTTGGATGATTCCGGGAGCAACGTTGATATCTTGCAATTGTGTTGTCAGCTGTGGCTGATGGATCCCATATCACTTGGGGGTGTGTGTGGATGAATCCACTCAGAGTTTTAGCCCATGTCAACTTTCCATCCACCTACATCGGGGGTGTACAACTGCACACGGGGGCCACACACCTCAGCCCCCACACCATTGCATTTCAGTGCAGGAGCATATCATTCCGGCTGCCGTTTTGACTGATTTTCAGCCTATTGTGGGTTGGACATAGGGGGAGGGTGAAGTCAACCACCATACTTGCAAAGTAAATAAATACAGTCAGTCAGTCAGTCCTGTTGTTCATCGCTCGTTATTTAAAGAGCGACGCATTATCTAATGGCCCACTGGCTGAAATCCGACGGGTATCTTACCTCTCCTTATGGAAGCAGTTCAACATTTTTGTCTGATGTGGATCAACTGCAGTCACTTCAAGGTTGCAGAAGCAGAAATGTGCACGAAGGCACATTGAACGTGGACACTCAGCGGTGGACATTAAACACGGCATATGGCCATGCCTGCACATTTGATTAGGCATTCAGTTGCACATTTACTATCTTAATACGGTTGCGCTATGTTGCCATTCAACACAAGGGGTGTTGAACACAATTACCATGGAACTCTTTTTGCAACCTTAGTGTAGGATCTCAAGGTTGCATAAAGCTCTTTCAAAAAAACAAAAACAAAACCCTATTAAAACAATTTTTATAAAAACCATGAATGACACCCCCCAACACACAATGTTTTAGGAGTGACCAGTGAATGTTTGTCAATATAGTTGTTGTTGTCGTTGTTGTTCTGTTTTCAAGTCATTTCCGACTTATAACGATCCTAAGGCAACCCTATCCTGGGGTTTTCTGGGGCTGAGAGAGTGTGACATGCCCAAGGTTTCCCCAAGGCTGAGCAGAGAATTGAACCTGGTCTCCAGGGCTGTAGTCCAAAGATCAAACCACTATAATATGCCAGCTCTTTCACTACAACAATATCAGTCATTATGCTATTTTTGAATAATAGTTTTAATATCCATGTTATCCTCAAAAGTAACATTGCAATAGCCAGCTTGTTATTTTTAATATGTTCATTCCATGCTTTCCCCACCCTGATAAACATTTGCCACCCTTATCAAAATAAAACAAAATAAAACAATTTTGCTAAACTGAATTGTTTTTGCTTTCCTCAAAACCCGTAAGAGAGATGGATCTGAGGAAATAAAACAAAAATTGCTTTGAGTTCCACTTTGGACAAAACTTCGGTGATAACCCTCAATTCCACCCCCAACCCACACACTTTTTTGTTTGTTTGTGGGAAGAGTTTGGAAAAGAGGGATGGGGTGACAAGGGATGTGCTCGGCCCCCCGATCACCATCTGGATCCTGAGATTACACTCCAGATGTTGCTTGCTAAAACCGCGTAAGTGTTCTTCAAACACAGCAGCGCAGCTGGCCACCCCATTAATATGAACAATATTTGATGGAGGGCATTTTAATTGAAACCAGGGCAGTCGAACATTTGAGGCAGAACCTTTCTGCTGTGTGTTTCTGGAAGGGTCGTTGGGGGTTATGTGTTGTTTTTTTTAAAGATACAAATGCAATCTTGTTTCACCTTGCTTTCTCTTCCTGCTCACCTTATACTCGTACAACGGTTATTGCTCCGTGCCATCTGGTTTCAGAGTTGTACAGACGTGGGCGGATTTCCACCACGCCGCACGTTGCTTGTTGACAAGGTAGAATTTTTTAATATGGGAGTTACTATCATCCAGACTTCCTCCGCCTCCTCATTTGTGTGATGGATACCTCTAAATAGTCCCCACGGCCCTCCATCTTCAATCCGCCGGCCCAGTTTTATTAGCTTCCATACAAGACACCTACATGTCTGGATTCTCGTTTCCCACTCCTTCTTGAGGAAATCCAAGACCTTAATGTAAGCAGGGCCATGATGATGGGCTGTTTGTTGTGGTGGATTTCTCCCCTCTCTTTCTCTTACACTCCCCTCCCTCCTTCCCAGATGCCTTTTGTAGCTAGAAGCCCAGTAGCTTAGAGTTCAAGATCTCTAAAGACAAAACTAGAGGCACAGAATCGTAGAGTTGCAAAGGACCCCAAAGGCCATCTAGTCCAACCCTCTGTCATGCATGAATACACAACTAAAGCACTCCCAAGAAATGTCTACCCAGCCTCTCTTTAAAGACCTTCAATAAAGGAGAGCGCATCCTTCCTGTGGTCATCCATTCTGCTGTCACAGAACCATAGAGTTGGAAAAGACTCCAGGGGCCATCCAGTCCAACCCCTGCTATGCAGGAACACACATTAAGATACTCTCAACATATGGCCATCCAACCTCTGCTTAAAAACCTCCAAAGAGAGAGACTCCACCACACACTGAGGCAGCATATTGCACTGCCAGACAGCTCTGACTGTCAGGAAGTTCGTCCTAGTTTAAGAGGAATCTCTTTTCCAGCAGTTTGAATCCATTGCAGTGTGTCCTAGTCTCTGGAGCAGCAGAAAACAAGCTTGCTCCCTCCTTGACGTGACATCCCTTCAAATATTTAAGCATGGCTATCATGTCTCCTCTTAACCTTCTTTTTGTCAAGCTACATATACCCAGCTTCCTAAGCCGCTCCTCATAGGGCTTTATGGCTTCCAGACCCTCCACCATTTTGGTTGCCCTCCTCTGGACACCCTCCAGCTTGTCAATATCCTTCTTGAATCACCGAGAACTGGACACAGGATTCCAGATGAGGTCTAACCAATGCAGAATAGAGTGGTACCATCACCTCCTTTGATCTAGACACCAGGCTCCCAGTGATGCAACCAAGAATCGTGTTGGCTTCTAGATCCACAGGAGGGACGGACTTCGAGGGCCATCTAATTTCAGCCCTCTGACATTCAGAAATACATTCCCGAAAGAAAAAGAATTATCATCATCATCATCATCATTATTATTTTCTTACCCACCTCTCCCCAATGCTTGAGGCTCAGTACAACATAAGTTAAAATACAACTAAAAGCACATCATAGATTGAAATACACCGAAAACCCATAAAACCATTTAAAATGCATCCATTTAAAGCTCATAGTTAAAAGATGACCGGGTAGGCCTGCCAGAAGAGATAAGTCAGACCTCGTGTTTAGCTGTCCAGTCTCATCCGGCAGGCCACTCCACAGTCTGGACAGCCAAAGAAAATGTCCTCTGGGTGACCGTTGCCAGTCTAGCCCTGGCTGGTTTAAGTAAATGGTCCCCAGAGGACCTGAGTGTATGGAGCAGATTGTATGGAAGGAGGCAATCCTGCAGGTAAGTTGGACCCAAATCATGTAGAGTTTTAAAGGTGATAACCAACACTTTGTACTTTGCCCAGAAACTAACTGGTAGCCAGTGGAGGGGTGGAGATTATTCCACTTTCAACCTCCTCTGGAATTCTGGGGTTTGTAGTTTAGGGAGGCCCAAGAGCTCTCTGGCTGGGAATTCTAAAGTCCACTCCCTAAACTGCAAACCTCAGGATTCTACAGGAGGTTGAAAGTGGAATCATATCACTATAACAACATAATGCGGAAATGGCCGTGGCCACATGATGCTACAGTGCAGTCAAGATGGCAGAAGTCACTGAAGCGGAAGAATAGCCAAGCTAGGGGAGTAGCTGCCACAGAATGTATCATATTGGGAAGGGGAAGATTCCACCTCTTCTCTTCGCTGCTGAGTTAACTGCATGCAAACAACCCCTCTTCCCTGAATACTGAATTGGCAGCAATGGAAATAATCTGAAGGCAAAGGGGAGAAATGGGAAGACGAGAGAGAAACCAGGCTTTTTAAAAGCAGCTGGCCAAGTGGGATGACAGAAGATCAATCAGAACCAGTTCTTTGTTAAGGGTGGTCGGAAGACTGAGAAATTCCATCCACCAGAAATGCTGCACGGAGGCATTTTCTTCATCTAGGCTAAATGCTATAGCTCCAGACTCAAAGGAGGAGGATCGGGGAAGAAAAGAAATAGAAAATAAAATTAGCAGCTTGTTTTAAAGGGGTTATTTTCTTTATGTTCTCAAATTTACTGGCCCTTGGGAAAGAAGATTTTTTTTTTGCAATCAACTTTTTGCAAGGGGGCTTCGTTTTCAACTAGTTTTATATAGGCATTTTTTAAAAAATGCAATATAAAACATGTTGTGAAGCTGTTTGTCCCTCCTTCCTTTTTTACTTAAGGGAGTTCTTTCTCCGTGAAATATATCTGCCACTAACTGAGGTTGTGTTGCAAAGCTGAAATGAACGCAGTAAATTCTATGGAGGAATTTGTTTAACCTTTAACCTTCAAGTAATAAGCAGAGTGCTAAATGTTTTGGCACACTCTGATATATTTTTATAACACTTGGCAGGGTTGCTGGAGGACTACAAGGGTGTGGGGAGACGCAGGAGGGGTGGAACGGAGGCTGGAGAAATTGGATTTCTTGCCATCGCTGCTTCCAAAATGTATTACAAAGACCCACAGAAACAAACCCAGCTGATGACAGGTTATGATGAGTCTGTGGAGATAATAATGGCGGGGGGGGGGATGTTTTGCATATTGCAAATTCAATAGGAGAAACAGAGAGAGAGAGAGAGAGAGAGAGACGGGAGGGGAACTAAACTGGTAGAAACTTCCAAGACAGAGAAGAGAGTGAAAGTCTCAACATAGTGCTTAATTAACTACCAATGATACCACCAGTTTTGGGGTCAGAGAAATGGAGACTCTATCAACCATGGCCAAATTCAGGCAAGTTCCAGAGAAGTGATGTGGCAGTCAAGAAAGCCAATGCAATTCTTGGTTGCACCCATAGGAGTATGGTGCCCAGATCAAGGGAGGTAATGATGCCACTCTATTCTGCTTTGGTCAGACCTCGTCTGGAATACCGTGTCCAGTTCGGGGCACCTCATTTCAAGAAGGATATCGACAAGCTGGAACGTGTCCAGAGGAGGGCCACCAAAATGGTAGAAGGCTTGGAAGCCATGAAGCTCTCTGAGGGAGCATCTTAGGAAGCCGGATATGTTTAGTCTGCAGAAGAGACGGTTAAGAGGGGACACGATAGCCATGTTTAAATATTTGAAGGAATGTCATGCCAAAGAGGGAACAGGTTTGTTTTCTGCTGCTCCAGAGAACTAGGGCAAGGAGCGATGGATTCAAACTGCAGGAAAAGAGATTGCACCTAAACCCCAGGGAGAACTTCCTGATAGTCAGAGCTGTTTAGTGGTGGAATAGGCTACCTCCATGGACTGTGGTGGAGTCTCCTTCTTTGGAGGTTTTTAAGCAGAGGCTGGATGGCCATCTGTCTGAGTACTTTGATGGTGTGTTCCTCCACAGCAGAAAGGGGTTGGACTGGATGGCCCCTGGGAGTCTCTTCCAACTCTATGATTCTATAGATTCCTAAGTTCAGTATACTTTAGTCACCTCTTTTACTCAGACGGTGTAAGGTTTTGGGTCTCTGACTAAGGCTTTGCAACATCCTGCCCGCAAGGGGCTTGGCCTGGATGACAGTCCTTGCAGGATCCTACCTGCAGGGGCTCAGTTTTGATGATAGTTCTTGCAGAATCCTGCCCAGCTGGCTGCTCTGATGCAGGTTAGCTGGAGCAGCCAGGAGCCAGTTATATAAGGGCTAGGCTATCTCTGCAGCCTTTGCCACAGCAAGTGGTCTCCAGGGCTGCCTGTAGCCCTTCTTAACTCTCCAGTGGTCCTCAACATGCTGACCCCTGGACTTGGACCTTGGTCTGTCTTCTGGACCCGCCTCTGGCCTTGTGGACTCTTGTTACTCTGTAGGCTTCTACTGCCTTGAACCCTTGCTGTGCCCTGACCTCCTGTGTGTCTCTTGGACCTGCCTCCTGTGCTGTGTCTGCCTGTTGCCTGGAGGGATCTTGGACTTTCATGTGCTCTGACCTCCAGCCTGTCTCCTGGACCCTCTTCTTGCCTCTGGCCCCCTGGACTCTTGCTACCTGGAAGACTGCTGCCTTGGACTCTTGCTGTGTCCTCACCCTTGGCTTCCTGACCTACTGCCTGTCCCTAGGCCCATCCCCAGTTCCTGTATTGGATGGCCCTTGCCACCCATGTCTTGGACCCTGACAGAAGGAGAGGACTGTTGTGTTCTGTGAGCTTCTGAGGACTGTCCAGAAGAACTATTCACAAAAAAGTAAATAATGAATATCTGCTTGGCCATTTGGTCTAGCAGAGTTTTTCACCTTCTCTGCCGCTCTTTTCCTGCCCGTCCCATTGTAGTGAGTTGGTCTTCTGGGAGCTGAATCTTCTGCTCCATCTTATCAGATGCTGTTTTCTTGGCTGAGTCACATGTGTGCAAATTTAAGAACTCTATGTGCTCCCACTTTGCATATGATGTTCCAAATGCAAACTTTTGGAAAGGAATAAAAAAAGGATTATATAGCTTTCACTATTTTGATCCTCTCCTTGCAGTCCAAAACCTGTCTTACATAAGGCACTGTAGCATTACTAGAAGCATAGTTGCTCTGCATGAATGAGATCCCACCTTCTGTTTAAAGCATGTCCAAGTAAGGCTAGGAAAGATATCTCTGAAACTTTGGAGAGTCTGTGTAGACAGTAATGAACTAAATGGACTATTGGTCTATCTCAATATAGCAGCCTCTTCCATTTGCTATCAACTGTTTCCAATCCGGGAGTCTGCAACTGTTTTGGACTTCAGCTCCCATCAGCCTCTGCTAACATGGCTAATGATGAGGGACTGTGGGAGCTGAAGTCCCAAATGGCCAGGGAAGCCCAAAGAACAGAGAGTCTAGTTCATTTATAACATCTGAACTTTGCACCTCAAATGTCCTGGGTTCAGAAAAAAGGTGAGAACCTGCTTGGAGCACTGGAACGTCTCTATGAGTAGGAATGCAAATCTTTTCCAAGGAAGTAATGAGTAATTTGCAGTTTTCTTCTCATTGCATGAGAGACTTTAAAAACTGTGTAGTTTTCAAGAACTGTTACAGTTCTAGATTTCTTATGTGAAAAACAAAACAAAGCACAATTGTTTGGTGCAGTAGACAGCATTTTCTGCATAAAAATGTTATTGTGCAGAAAAAAATGATTTTCTGCACAACTCCAGTAGGTACTCCCACCCACTGGTGCCAGGTGCAAAGAAATGTAAGTGAGATTCCCTGGTAGGATGGAACTCTCCCACCATACTATCCTCAGTATATCCAGTCCTGTATGACATACTCTCTGGCATTTCAAAATGCCAATTAGTGTTGGCCGCCCAAGACCAAACTGGACTCCCTGGGGTCTAGTCCACTATAAGATAGCTTCATGGATTCCCCTTCAAACAGATGTAACAAGAACTGGTGTGGGATCCATAGCATCCCACTAGAAGCACTTCCATCAGTTCCTAACTTTCTGGTACCTTAACTGGTGGTATAGGAAATTAAGGAGCACTTACGGTAATTTAGGAAGGATATAGACAAGTTGGAGCAGTTTCAGGGAAGGGCAACAAAAATGATGGAGAAGGAAACAGATGAGGAAAGAGTGAGGGAGCTGCGTATTTTCAGCCTGGTGAAGAGAAGACTGAGGGGTGACATGACTGTCCTCTTTAAATACCTCAAGGGCACAAAGAGGAGGGGGCAGGCCTGTTCTCTGCTGCACCAGAGAGGAGGGCAAGGTCTAATGGTTTTAAGACAGAGCAGAGTAGATTTCGACTGAACATTAGACAGAACTTCTTGACAGGGGAAGCAGTTGCCTAAAGAGATGTTGGGGTGTCTTTCTCTGGACATCTTCAAAGAGAAGCTGAGCAGCTACTTGCTGGGGATGCTCTAGTTGGAGATCTTTCCGGGGGGGGGGTTGGACTCAGTGGCCTATGAGGGCCTTTCCAACTCTGATTCTAATTTTGCACATTCTGTGCCACAAACATTGCATGATGTGCTTGGCGCCCTTCCAAGCCAGGCTTTTCTGGAGCAGGCATAATATGTCTCGGAGTGCCCCGCGCCAGCTCGCTCCATTTGTGGTGACTGATTTCTGTTCGTTCTGCAGGATTTCTTCTTTGGAAAAGGCAGGGGGATGGCTTCTCCCAGCACATTTTGTCCTCTTTGTTTGGCCGAGAGTTTTGCCTCTTTGCGTTCTTGCTGCTAATTAAAAACCCTTTCTGGAATGTTTACAGCCACCAAGGCGGCCATGGAGCCAACCGTGGCGTTGGCTCTTTCCCCATGAGTAATACCAAGCTTGGGGGTTTTTCATTTCCTGGGACAAAATGAAACCTTATTGAGTCAGGAGCTCTCTGATCTGTCAAACATCCTTGCTCCCAGTGGCCAGTATGCCAGAAGGGAGAGAAACAAGGAGGCCAAAAAATGCTATTGGCGTGGCTTCGAATGCAGCAGAAGTCTCTCTCTCTCTCTATGTGTGTGTGTTAAAATGACTTTACAACTACAAAAGCATTGCATCCTAAACTCAAAGAGACCGTTATAGTACATGCTCCAACTGTCAAAATTTGGTTGGGATACTCACAATTAATCCTTGGTCATCCCACTTTCTCCATTCCTTTTAAAATGTCTCAGTTTCTTACATTTTGGATAGTAAGCCAAAGAGCAAATTGTGTAGAGATTGGGCACTCCTCAAAGATTTCTTATAGATAAAAACTGGGATTGATAATACATCTGGATTTCATTGCTAATTTCTCCATGCTTAAATTATTTTGTGATTCTCCATTAGGCGGAATCCCAAGAGGTTTGATGTCTTGGAGATGATTTTTACTGAAAGTAGTCCATAGCAAATGGAGATCATTTGCAGAGCTTACACATGAAAACTTGCGACGTTCTATTTTGTTTCTTTGTTTCTAGAAAGGTGTGAAGATATATAATTCTCATGTGTTCATATCTTTTAAGCCCAAATGGGGTAGTTAGAATTAAAGGGAATGAGCTGAGAATCATTGGATCACATTTATACTACATTTATATTTACATGATATTACATTTATATTAAGTTTTCTTCCTTTTTGAATTTAGAAGAGGTATGAATTCAGAGGTTTTTTTGGTGTCAGCCATACTTTCATCAGGTGGGGAAGCCTTATTTTTTTATATAAATTCTTATCCATATACAAATATATATATGTGTATGCAGTGATGTCTTCTGTGAATTTGTACTTGTGTTTGTTTGTTTTTGTATGCTTTGAATCGTATAATTGTTTACTTTTCTTTTGTAATCTGTCTTTTTTCTTTCTGCTCTATCATATATGTGTGTGTGTGCATGTGTGTTTGTATGTGTATATACATATATATATATATGTGCGTGTGTGTGTGTGTATGTACATTTCAGTTACTTTCTCTTCTTTCCACATCTACCTTTGTCCTCAGCTTACTTTAATTGCTGCAAACTGAGTTCAAAGGGCAGAAGTAGTTTTGCGTGCAGAAATAGTTTGCATCCACTTAACTCAGCAGACGGGAGAAAGAGGAGAAAAGACATACTCTTGTCTTTCCCAGTAGGTTCAGACAAAAAGAAACAACTGCACCTTTGCCTAGCTTGTGTTTTCTTCCTCACTGATACCTTTGCCATCTTGACCACATTCTGATCACTTAGAGCAGTGGTTCTCAACCTGCGGGTCCCCAGATGTTTGTGGACTTCAGCTCCCAGAAGCCCCAGCCACTATGGTCAATGCTCAGGGCTTCTGGGAGCTGAAGTCCACAAACATCTGGGGACCCGCAGGTTGAGAACCACTGACTTAGAGGGTATGCTATACTCAGCATTTCACAGATGAAAAGTGGGACACACGTGGCTGATGTACCTTGGGCATGTCACATATTCTCAGATCTGTCCTAGTTGGAATGCCAGATCCTAACAGCTAACAATATTATTCAGGCCATAGACGAATGAACTGTAAAATATACTCGGGTCTCCATGCCTTTTTTTAGATGCCAAATAGAGTTGCTATTGGTGTATATATAAAATATTATTTTCTGCAAGCAACAAGACAGATTTTCTAGGCTGTCTGATTCTTGCATAACAGACACTGGGCTTTTCGCTCCTAGCCTGGTGAAAAAGGGAGATGGGATTTTGCCACCGTGCTGATATTTCTGGAGGTTGGCTGGGAACATGTTACTTATTTGCAAAAGAAATAGTATGCAAATGACCCGCCCTATTCTTACAGCTGATAAAGCTCACTTGCATCTGTTCAGAGTTTCAAACTCTTGCCATTTCTGCACTAGTCAGTTATAGCGCGATGATTCCACTTGCAACATCCTATGGAATCCTGGGGTTTGCAGTTTCGGGAGGGGCTGGTGAGCCCCTCCCAAAACTGCAAACCCCAGGATTCCACAGGATGCTGCAAGTGGAATCATCGCGCTATAACGGTCCAGTGCGGAAATGGCCTCTGTATTGCATTTTGCCTGGGAATGCTAACTTACTCCACAACTTGATTAGCCAACTAACCTATTATTTAAGAAACCAATTTTTTTTTTTTTAAAAAATGGTGGTCACAGGTCTGCACACAAGTTACACATTTACTTATCTGCATATATGCCAATCCAAAATGAAATGTCCCTTTAGTTCCCAAATTTCAAGCATCAAAAACATTATTCACACCTAAAACTCAGGACACTTTTTAAAAAATTAAAATTTTTCATACTTACAAAAGAAAAAAAAATCTATTCTCAAAGTTATTACGTTACACTACTAATCTTATAATAATGAAATTATTCTTTCAACCATTGGATTTATTCTACCAAACAGGGCGTTTTTAAACACGGTTGTGACTTGGGCCATATCTGCACTAGACTGTTATAGTGCTATTATTCCACTTCCAACCTCCTATGGAATCCTGGGGTTTGCGGTTTAGGGAGGGGCCTCAAACCTGAGGATTCCATAGGAGGTTGGAAGTGGAATAATAGCACTGTAACAGTCTAGTGAGGAATTGGTGTCCATTCTTCCTGAAAGCCAGCATGCTGCCGTGGTTTAAGTCTTCGACTAAGTCTGAATGCCTGCTTGGCCATGGAAACCCACTGGGAGACCTTGGGCAAGTCACACTCTCTCAGCCTCACGTGAAGGCAAGGGCAAAACCCTCCCCTTGGGGGCCCAATTGGCTGCCCCCATTTGGGTGCTATGAGTAAAGACAAGGCTGTCTATGAAAGTCTTTCGGGCTTCAGAGAATCACCCTAAAATGTTTAGGCATGCAATTTTCATCTCCGCAGCCTGTCTGAACCTGTTAAATACATTTGATATGTTTTAGCCTATTGAAAAAGAGTCTATGTTTGAATTATTTTTATCATTCCATATTGTCTTGCTTTATGGTTTCATGGAGTTTGGGGTCCCCCCCTTGTTTCAAATGGTTTTAATCTGTTTAGATTGATTTAAATTGTATGGCACCCTGTAGTCTTGTGATGTAGGGCATGCTGGAAATATTTCCATGATAAATTATTTTATCCATTTAAATGCTTTCAGCCTGTCCCATATCATAGTTAACTAACCCCTTTCTGGCATTTTAATTAACCCTGTTTTGGCATATTTAGGGCTCGATTTTCTGCTCCAGTTTCTCATGGACTATTCTAACTGGCAAAAATTGGGATGGGGGCAAGTTTAGGGAGGAGGGAGGGAACAAAATCAGAAGTAATCAGAAATTCACTTCCGGGTTCCCCCCTCCCAAGGTTTCCTTAGGCAAGGAATTCTCGGAGGTGGTTTTGCCAGTTCCTTCCTCTGAAATATTACCTACAGCACCTGATATTCCTTGGTGGTCTCCCATCCAAGGACTAACCAAGGCTGACCCAGCTTAGCTTCCACGATCAGACAGGACCTGGTACCTTACCTGTTTTATGTGCTTTTGCAGTTTGCTGCTAAACATTGGCAGTGTGCCTTTGACAAATTTGGGTTTTTTTGCATGTGTGCATTGCAGCCCTTGTGCCAATGGGGTCAGAAATTGCCCCTGGACCTTCTGAAATGGCCCCGCTCTGGTTTGCACCAGCTTCTCCTCAGAACTGGGGACAGATGATCTGCTTATGCAGCTATGTTGTACTTCGTGCACCTGGATGAGACGGTATCGATAATCCACCTGCCAACTTTTTTGGAAAGCTAAATAAAGTCGTTCACATTCCTGCCACCCTCATCCTAGCGATACGGTTGCCAATCTCTGAGCTGCCCAGACTGTGCCAAGCCTGGTCGACCGAGCCAAGAAGTGAAGCAAGAACGAGGCACCTTTTTGCCTTTCTTTGGGCCCCTTCTGGGCAGCTGCAGATTCCAAGGTGGTTCATGGGGCCAGGAATTCACCTCTCCGCTTCAGGAATGGGAAATCACAGGAGAAGCATTGTCTTGGAGGCCTAAAATCTCCCTCTTGTTCTTCCGTAACTCTACTCCCACTCCGAGGAACACAGAAAAGGAACTTCTGCATTTTTGCCAACGGTAAACTTCTCTTTTCAATGGTAACTTCTCTTTTTTTGCATGAGATTATGGAGGGTTAATTTGCATGAGATTATGGAGGGTCTTCAAAACTGCACAGTTATAGTGTTATGATTCCACTTTAACTGCCATAGCTGCATCCTATGCAATCCTGGGATATGTAGTTTGTTGAAGCATACCACCCCACTGGCCTTAGGACCACCAGCTTCCTCTCTCTGTGGGCGTGATCCAATATCAGGGAGGCATAACAAAACTCTTCAAATGTAGAATTATGCATCAATGGTGTTACACAAACTGCGTGTTGAATGTGCACGCTGGAGACCTTTCACACTACATAGTTATAGTTCTACTTTAACTGCCATAGCTGTATCCTTTGGCATCTTGGAATTTGTAGTTTGGTGAGGTGCTAGCTCTCTCTGGTTGAGAATTCTAAGTACCTTCCTTAAATTGGCCATCCTTGGCTTCCACAGCATACAACATGGCAACTCAAGTGGACTATAATTGTGTAGTGTGGGAGAATCTCAGATACATATATTATTATATTATTTTGTCCTGGTTTGATTTCTGGCAAGGTTCTTATTCTTTCCAAGAGCTACATCCTACTTCCTTCTTCAGACAATGAGGCAGGAATGAGCAAAGTACGGACCTCCAAATGTTGCCAGACTCCAGTTCCCAACCTTCTTATCCAGTGCAGCCAGTGGTGAGGAATGCTGGGAGCTGGAGTCCAAAAACATCTAGAGGGCCCAGTGATTTCCATCTCATCCTAAGTCTAATTTTCATTCCCAGATAGGGTAGACCTATGCCATGGTCGCATCCTATGGATTTGTAGGTTGCTGAGGTATTCAGACATCTCCGCCAGTGAGTGCTGTAGTGCCTTCCCAGACTTGAAATCCCAGTAACGTGTAGGATGCAGCCATAGCAGTTAAAATGGTTCAAAGCGTTGTAATTTTGTAGTGTAAAAGAAACCTTAATCAGGTCAGTATTATGGATTGGTTGGTCAACACATGTATAACCTCCAACTGTCCCATGCTCGTTTCTCTTCCTTCCCAATTTCTCGTCTGGTTTTAAAATGTCCCGGTTTCCCCTCCACCTCCTTGCTCAGCTTGCTTCCTAGAATTATAGAATCATAGAGTTGGAGGAGACCCAGAGGGCCACAGAGTCCAACCCCATTCTGCCATGCAGGACAACCCTCAAAGCCCTCCCTTTGACAGATGGCCATCCAGCCTCTGTTTAAAAACTTCCAAAGAGACTCCACCACAATCCAAGGCAGCAGCATATTTCACTGTCAAATTGCTCTTACAGTCCGGAAGTTCTTCCTAATGCGTAAATGGAATCTCTTTTTCTGAAGTCTGAAGCCATTGCTCCATGTCCTAGTTCCTGGAGCTGCAGAAAACAGGCTTGCTCCATCCTCCATAGGACATACCTTAAAATATTTAAATACGGTTATCACGTCAGCTCTTAACTTTCTCTTCTCCAGACTAAACATACCCAGCACCCTCATAGGGCCTCACGGTTTCCAGGCCTTTTGTCATTTTGATAGCCCTTCTCTGGACTTGTTCCGGCTTGTCAATATCCTTCCTGAACTGTAGTGCCCAGAACTGGACACAGTAGTCCAGGTTAGGTCTGACCACAGCAAAAACTGAGTTGCATGCCGCTCTGCAAACTGAGTTGTATTCCATTAACTCATCAGCGAGCCGCCTGTATTCCAGGGCGAAGGAGGAAGCTTCTTAGGTTTCCCAAGATTGTTGGAAGAAAACCATTCATTTCGGAGCTTTGGTCCCGAAAGCCCGTGCTGTGCGATCCTGTTTTCCTTCTTGGGGTAAGCAAAAGAAATAAACACACTTTTTTAAAAAGCAGGGGAAGTGGTGCTTTCCTTGAGGAGATCCCCTTTGCTAATCCTGGTTTATTGTTAATCATGCTTAATGTATTTACACACACAGAGTATTATTTCTATTGATGGTGTTGCAGGCATTCCTATGTAAATTGCAAGATTTTTTTTCTGCTTATAATAGTAGCTCTGTGTGTGTGTGTGTGCGTGCGTGCGCGCGTGCGTGTTCTTCCTCATTTGTAACTTTTGCCCTCTTGCTGCCTGGACTTTTGCCCCTACTCTGAATTTGTTTGGCTACACACCTCCTAGTTTCCATCCCTGAAATGTTGGAACCGGAGAGGTATAATGGTCCAAGCATCAGATTACGACTCTGGAGACCAGGATTCAAATCCTTGCTCAGTCTTGGAAACCCACTGGGTGACCTTGGGCAAGTCACATTCTCTCAGCCTCAGAGGAAGGCAAAGGCAAATCCCTCTCTAAAGAAACGACTTGAAGGCACACAACAAGGAATGCTTTTCTTGTTGGTCCAATGGATCTGCTCTAGAATTGGGACTAGCCGCTGGTTTCAGGCTGGCAAGCCCTCCTCCTCCTCCTTGGGTTTCCAAACTGTTTGCCATGGCAGCATTCCAGGAAACCGAGGATGATTCCAGAAGCCTCGGCAAAAAGTAGACCGTTTGGAATTCCACCTCCCACATGGCAGTGGGAGGCGGCATTCAGAACGCCTTAATTAGTTGTCAGTTCGGTAGCCTGCCATTTTTCTGTCCAATTAATTCTTTTGTCATGGACCGGATAAAAGGAGACAAAGGCCCGCGAGAGCAGTAATGAATCATTAACATTCAACAGTTCCTTCTCCCTCTCATTCCCGCTCTCTCTCGGCTTCTCACCAGAGAGTGGTCATTTCTTGCAATAGTCCACTGTCTGTGTGTGTGTTGTTTCAACTCCACTCTACCTCAAACAACACACTTTTTTCTTTCCAAAAAAGGAAGATGGAAAAGGACAAGACTTTACCTTTTTCCCACAGAGAACAATCCACTGTCTTTGGATGATTGAAGAAGACTCTCTGGACCTTGGGACAAGTCAGAGGCAGTAGGCCTTGTCTCCAACATGGCCTCCATCCCACGATGAGTCCACCGGCGGCTTTGGGGCTTTTGTAACAGCTCCACATCCTTCTCAGCCTAGAGAAGAAACTACTGAGCAAACTCACATTGGAGAACGGAGTCATAGGCTAATTTATAGGTTAATAAATAGGACAAAAACAATGAATCACAGAAGAGACCACAACGGCCGTTGAGTCCAAAACCCTTCTGCCGTGCACAAAGCTCCCCCAGCAAATGGACATCCAGTCTCTGTTTAAAAACCTCCAAAGAAGGTGCTTCCACCAAGCTTCAAGGCAGCACGTCGCACTGTTTAATGGCTTTTACCATAGCAATATAGCAATAGCAGTTATTTCTATACCGCCTATCAACTAGTGTTATCTAAGCGGTTTACAATGTATTTTTAGCTAATTGCCCCCAACAAGCTGGGTACTCATTTTACCGACCTGCGGAAGGATGGAAGGCTGAGTCAAACCTTGGAGCCTGGCAGGATCGAATTCACAACCTTGTGTTTTGCAGTACGGGCATTTAACCACTGCGCCACCAGGGCTCTTCCATCAGGAAGTTCCTCCTGATGCTTAGGTGAAATCTCTTTTCTTGTAGTTTGAATCCATTGTTCCATGTCCTAGTCTCTGGAGCAGCAGAAAACAAGCTTGCTTCGTCTTCAACATGACATCCCTTCAAATATTTGAACATGGCTCTCATGTCACCTCTTACCCAACTTTTTATCAGGCTAAACATTCCTAGCTCCCTAAGCCTCTCCTCATAGGTCATGGTTTCCAGACCCTTTCCCGTTTTGGTCACCTTCCTAGGGACACAGTCCAGCTTGTCAACATCCTTCCTGAACTGTGGTGCCCAGAACTGGATACAGTATTCCACGTGAGGTCTAACCAAAGCAGAATAGAGTGGTATTATTACTTCCCTTGATCTTGACTGAATTCCTATTTAAGCATCCTAGAATTGCATTGGCTCTTTTAGCTGCCGCATCACACTGCTGACTCATGTTCAGCTTGTGGTCGACTAAGACTCCTAGATACCTTTCACACGTATTGTTTTCAAGCCAGGTATCTCCCATCCTATATCTGTGCATTTCATTCTTTCTTCCTAAGCGTAGTACTCTACATTTCTCCCTGTTAAAATTCATTTTGTTAGCTTTGGCCAAGCTCTCTAATCTGTCAAGGTCATTTCAAACTCTGATTCTGTCCTCTGGGATATTAGCTATCCCTCCTAATTTGGTGTCATCTGCAAATTTAATGAGCATGCCCTCTATTCCCTCATCCCAATCATGCGCAGACAGCCGGACTGGACTTAATTGGTAGAGGGCCTACCAACGATAGCCAAAGGGCCAGCTATGGTCTATGTATCTGATGCTAACCAGTGACTCCATTGATTAGTATCAAATCCCTAAAAAAATCTCTCCGCAAATTAATAAATGTTGTTAATTGCTGTCCAGACATTTGTGCAAACTACACCAGGCAACTTGAACAGAGAGGAAATAAAATGATTAGAGGTCAGTTAATGTAGGATAACCTGCCATCCTTTTATTTCACAATTTAGTTACTTTTCAACATGACATATTCTCACACACTTCCAGAAAACCCCAAAGAAACTAGACTTATCAGCTGATTCCTCTTTCCTGTGTATTTTGCTTAATACTTAGGAATCCAATGACACAGAAGTCTTTTATTCTAAATTCTCCATTTCTTCTACTGGAAGATGAAATCCTGATAGGAAAGGCGGGGAGGCATTAATGAAAAGCACGGTATTTATACTGGACGGGGCTTTTTCTATATCAGTAAAAATCTGAAGATCATAGATAGAACAAATTTCCCCTTTCTCACTCCATGATATAGGTGTGTGGCTAGAGCAAATAATCTCCCTCTTAATAAAAGAGGAACACTCTCGTTCTTTGCTGAAATTTAACTCAAGTTTTATTATTTGAAGGTTGAGATCAAGAGCTCAAGAGATTTGCTAATACAGAAACAGGATTAATATCAGAGTTGAAAGAGAAGTTTTAAAAGATCCCCACCCTTTGATAGCTCGGAAATATTTTCAGCCGCAAATGTGTAAATTCCAAAAGAATAACTGAAGACAGAGGGAGAAGGAATCTCATTAAACCAACAGAATAGCTTCACACTTGTTGCATTTTGAGACACAACTCTGTTTAGCGCTAAAAAATAAAAAGCAACCAGTTACAGGTAGTTGGACCTCATTGCTTCAGATCTCATGGGCCTTCTGTACACTTCTTGGATTTCCTGAAGCCAGCAGGAATTCCAATTATTATGTTATGCATCTTTAAAAGCCGACTGACTTATGGCAATCCTATCCTAAGGCTTTCCTGCCTGGGTTTCTTCTATGGTGGTTTGCCATGGCTCTCCTGTGAGGCTGAGAGAGTGTGACTTGTCCATGGTCATTCGGGGGGATTTCCAGGGCTAAGTGAAGATTCAAACCTTCACCTCCCAGCATCTTAATCCAGCACCCAAACTACTCTGTCAGGCCTGGTGTCTATTGTTAGCCGCCTTTAAGTCAACTCCGGCCATTTCCACACTAGACTGTTATAGTGCCATTATTCCACTTTCAACACCCTATGGAATCCTGGGGTTTGCAGTTTAGGGAGGGGCCTCAAAGGCCATCTTCAAAGCCCCCCCCAAACTGCAAACCTCAGGATTCCATAGGATGTTGAAAGTGGGATCATGGCACTGTAACAGTCTAGTGCGGAAATGGCCTCTAACTCATGATGCCCCTTTTCTGGGGTCTTTTCGGTAGGATTTATCCAGAACTATGCAACAATAAGGTAAGCAAGCTGTCTTGAATCCCCTCAGCTCTTGGAAATAGGCAGGATACGGAATGAATGAAATTATCATCAGAAACAATTAAATTATCATCAAAAACAACAACTCCCAGAACGCACTGCTGGTTAGATTTTGAGAATCGTGGTCCAACAAAGCAACTTTTCCAGATTCTGCTGTCACCAGGGAACCACCCTACTTCTAATCTAGATATCATCACTGGAAAGGATTTGTGACCTGCGGAGGAGAAGCATTTTTAATTCTCTGTTCTAACAGGACGTTCTCCCATCTAGGGCCACTTCCGCACTAGACTGTTATAGTGCTATTATTTACACTTGCGACATCCTTTGAGCCCCTCCCTCAGTTGCAAACCTCAGGATTCCATAGGATGTTGAAAGTGGAATAATAGCACTGTGATAGTCTAGTGCAGAAATGGCCCAAGTTTTCCAGCTTGCTTGTTCCCCCTCTCCCAAGAGAATTGAATAAATATATCTGCAATGGGTGAATAAAAGGCATTTTTTTTTTAATTTTATCAAATGGATCTGTACAAAAGTTAGCATTACTTAGTCGGAAGCTAGTGAACAGAACAGATAAAACAGCTGACCAAACTTTATACAGAAAAATAGATTGCATAAAAAGGAATTTCCGTTCTCAACCCGGCTCCCCAACCCCAAATTCCCAAAAGGCATCAAGAAAAAAACAAAACAAAACCCACCATGTCAGGAAAACAAAACAAAAAACCAAGAATACGAAACATAGAAAAAAAGATAAGATAGATAACCTCTGAAAGTTTAAAGATTTATAAAGTTTTTTTTTTCTTAAAGGCACAACATTACCATTAAAGTAGGTGGTTATTATATGCTCAGCATACAATGGAACAAATTATCAATGAAATATTAGTCTAGACTCTAAAAAACTAACCAAAATATAGTGGAGAACATTTATTTTCACAGCTTTGATTGATGACATCTGGTCCCTAAATAGGCAACATTAAAGTGAAACTTAATCCGTAACTTCCGCTGAAAATGTCATTTCTTGAGACTAGCTGTGCTCCCAGTCCTGTCCAAGAATTCAGCTATGGCTTCAAATTTAACAGGTTGAAACTAGTTGGCACGGGGATGGGGAATCCACTGGCGTTTTCCTTCCACATTTACGCTCAAGTAGCCTCAGGGAAGAGAGGGAGTCTCTAAAATTCACATTTTGCGTTAATTCCTCTATATGACAACATCACATAATGCACAATAGCTGGAATGGGTTACTGGAATCGTGGATTATGTTTTTCCCTTGGAATGATCTATGGACATGATCTGGCAGAAAGCTAGAACACATCCTGAAAAATATAAATCATCTTGATTTGGGGGGGGGGGCTGATTCCACCATATGAAGTTTCAGGGACTTAGAAGGCTCATGTGAAGGCACTCGACTTAGAATGGCCAGCAATGGCCCAGGCTCAGCATATAAGCTTAAAAACAAAATGAGCTTGTTCCAAGAGTTTTCAAGGGTCTTGTTTTGTAACCTCGTAAGACAACCTGGTTCAACTCAACTGCCAATCCATGGTGGAGAACTTTGAAGTTCAGGTACTTGTTGTGGTTGTCCCCAAAGACACCTCAACTGGAGTCCGCCCAAATCCATACAGCTGCATGGAAGCACATGCTGGCAGAACAGTTGCAACTGTTCCCATTGCCACCAGGAGCATGTCTTTTGTAAATCTAATGGATCTTAACAAGCCGGTGTGGAGTAATGGTTTGACTGATGGATGAAGACTCTGGGAAACAAAAGGTCAACTTCTTGCTCAGCCATGGAAGTTGACCACCTCAGGCAAATCCGACCTTCTCAGGCTCAGAGGAAGCTAGCCCCAAAATAATCTGCACTGTGATAGGGATGGCTCATACCACAACTACTCTGTGACTGGGGGGGGGGGGAGTCCATTTCCCCTTCAGCTCCTGTGAGGACTGCAGCTAAGTTCACCAGGAATGGAAGAGTTCAAGGGTTGTGTGTGTGGCAAATGATGCCATCATTCCACCCAAGCAAAAAGTTCCAGAGTTTAGACCCTTGGAGTCCTGGGTCCACTATACCACTGCTGTCAAAGATGGGGAAAGGAAATGTCAAAACATATCAGGGGGCTAGTGCAAACAGGAGAGCTTCACCTGACTGTCCCTCCAAAAATCTCAGACTCAAGCCACCTTGAGATCCATTTTGGGAGAAAGACTATAATTCAAATTTTTCAAAAATCCTGCAGTGGCAAGCTTCATTAAAAAACAAACCAACCCTGTTATATCAACCAGGGGCCACCCCCTTGAATCCAGTTGGCAGTTAAGTGCTGGACCAAGGCTGGAGGAATCTGTGGGTATCCCAGCCATTGATGATGAATTACAATTCCCCTCATCCCTCACCAATGGTTAGGCTGGCAAGAACTGGTGGAAATGAGCCCAACCGCATCTGGAGAGACAGCTTTGACTTCATTCAATACCCACAGCCAAACTTTTAAGAGTTGCTGCTTTGTGAGATGAAAAAGCGTTTGGAAAAAAAGGACTGAACAAACCCAACACCTACGAGCCCTGACGGAACTTCCATGGACAGTCACAGTGAACCTCTGAGTTTCAGCCGCTGGGGACAATCCATTTTGGGTCCACCATGTCAACTCTTATCTCCTGGTCATGAGCCCCCAAAAGATCGGCTGATTTTCTTAACTGGAACACTGAGTTAGATAAAGGCTGGGGAAACTGGGCTTCCCAGAAGTTGCCCTGCCACAACTCCCATCATCCTCACTGTGATGAGAACTAGGGTTAAAGAACATTTGTGGGAGGCACATGTTCTCCTTGTCTGGAATTTGATGGACGACCTGCTTATCCAACATGGCATGGCTTGGCATATGCTCCGTGCAAAGACTGATGTTAACTTCTCCCTTCAAAATCAATCCAATGGTTCATCATTTCTCCCCTTCTTCCTTCACGTTCTTTACACTGAAATTATTTTTTTTTTAGAAGCATTTCAAATTCTGCCTTTGCAACTGCATCCAAATGGTGCAATATACTTATATTTTTAAAGTGGGGTGGGGAAAATGATCACCTTGTCTCCACTAATTTATCCTTTTACACCCCTTAAAAATCTTTCTTTTCTTAAAAAAAAAATCTACTTCTTGCACAGAATTACTTCATTAATCAAAAAGACAAAATGACACAGAACATAAATACATATTTAACAGATTTACCCCAAAACAGTGACCCAAAAACAAAATCAAAACACTTTTTCTTTTTGTGAGCTTAACACACTTATTGTTTGTTTGTAAGCTTCCAAACAAAATGTTAATTACAGCCAAACCTTGCTTAGAAGAAATTGCAACTAAAACGAAGAAAAGCTGGCATTAGTTGGTTGGTCCCAGTAGATTCTTGAATGGTCCCTCAGTATTGTTAATTAAATGGTTAGGATTTTCTTTTTTTAAAAAAAAATCTACGTGGGTTCTTTGTGCCCATCTTCAAATTGCAATAGACCCTTGAACACCATTTTCTCCTTCAAAATTTTGCACTGTCTTCCGTTCAAATCGCGTGCCGTTCTTCCAGTCCTCACAGAGGAGTTGGAATATCCCATCCTTCATTTAATCAGAAAGCAAAATATGGTCCAAGAACTATTATCTTTTTCCTCCATTACTCATTATTAATTATTATTATTAATAATAAAGAAAATAGAACTCTTGTCTTTGAAAATTTAAAGATTTTGGAAAGGGGATGTCCAGTCATTTGGAGAAGAAAAAGAAACAGGAGGCACTTGAGACAGCGAACTGATGCTCTGTGATAGATTTTTGCCTTCATCATTCCACGTTTTGTTTGTGTAGTGCATACGTTTTGGGTGGAAGAGGATAAGCCAGAATCACAGTTCCCCTCCTTCTGTCCCCTCTCAAGGCCTTGTCAGGGTCGTGTAGACGGGCTGGTCCCAGTTCGCGGTGGGGCTGTGCGAAGGAGGGATGGATAAGCTGTTAAGGATCGGGGTTGCGTACGGCCGGCGGGAGGAATGGAAGTAGGGGTACTGGTAGATGCTGGAAGCGTATCCTGGGTACGGGTTGTAGTAGTTGGAACTCTGGAGGTCTGTGTAGTCACACTGGGAGCTGGAGAAAGAGGCCGTGGCCGAGGCGGAGGACACGGTTGTCGCGCACGCTTGGGCGCTGTAAGATCCGTAATCGGAGTGGGTCGGAGAGCTGTGAGACTGGTCGCTGTAATGGCTGGGGCTCAGTTGTTCCGTTTTGATGTGAGGCCTCTGCTGCCCACCTTCGGTGGAGGATGGAGAGGCAGAGCTAGGGCTTTTGTGAGTCCAAACCTGAGCCGCCGCTCCACCACCGCCTCCACTACTGCCGGCGTTGGCTGGATGAGAGTAGGAGGCCCCGTAAGACCCCGCTGTAGAGTTCTGCCCATGGTCTGCCGGCATGCCAGAATGACCATTGAGAGGTAAATACTGGTCAAACTCGTGGACGTCAAAGGTCTCCATGTTGTTGATCACCTCGCTACTCAGCTCCGAGATGTCCACGTTGCTGAAGTCGATGTTCTGTCGGCCACTCTCCACTTGGCGGCGCCCTTCGTGCTTCAACTCCTGCTTGCTCCCGTGGTGAAGGTCTGTCTTAGGGGTGGTCGGAGGGGTAGGGGGTCCGTGGGTCTGACCTAGGGACGAAACACATTTCAAAGGTTGTTACTTCTTTGAGATACGAATGACTGAGTGATCTTTTAGGGGCTCCTAGCCTTGAATGCTGCCCTCCGTAATAGCCAAGTGATGCAACAACACATAAGAACATTTTGCATAGACTAAAGCACTCACTGACACCCCAGTGAAGAAAAAGCAACTTGGCCAGATGGATAACAAACTGAAACACATATGGGGCCACCTTATACTGAGGCCATTTCCACACTAGCCTGTTATAGTGCTATTATTCCACTTTCAACATCCTATGGAATCCTGGGCTTTGCAGTTTGCAAACCCTAGGATTCCATAGGACGTTTAAACTGGAATAACAGCACTGTAATAGGCCAGTGTGGAAATGGCCTGAGTCAGGCCACTGTGGGCAGTCTAGCATTGTCTGCAAAACTGACTTGTGGAATCCATTAAAAATATAGAGCCATTTGCAGTCAGAGACACAATGCTGTTTCCGAAGCGAGGGTAGAACTTCAGCACTGAGCACACAATATATTACTTTCAACAGCCCCTTTGTAGCTACTGCAATCTACCAGTATACCTCAATCTAAACAGCTGACAGAAATTTCCAGACAGAAAACTGAAAATCCCTTTAACAGAAAATTTGGTACCAGAGGCAGAAACAACATGAAAATAATAGCAGAAGTTCTTTCATCACCAAAAAAGAAGAGTTCAATACATTTCAGCAAACATTTAATTCAAAACTCACAATATGCCCAGTGAAATGAAACAACCAGCACCTTTCCAAAGCCTTCAAGGATGTATTTTTTTTCCTTCTCTTTCAGAAGCCTCCATTTTTCTTAAAATTTTCATTTTGGGGGCAAGACTTATAGATCTATGCTCCCAGATGTTGGTGTAGGACTTCCATTAGCCGTATTCAGCACAGCCAACAGTGATGGATGATGAGATTCGCAGTCCATCAATACCTGGATGGCCATATAGTCCCCATCTGTTCCTTAAAGGCTAACACACAAATCCTACCGCTCATTCTGCTTCCCCTTCTTCTCCTCCTTTGTACGGCACAACTCTAATGGAGCAGCATACACCGATCCCCTATCACAATCTCTCCAATCGACAGGAGAGATTACAGGGATGTGAGTGTTGGCCGATTTTCTTCGTCAATGAAGGAACGAGTAAACTTAGCAATTCTCTTATTCGCACTTCAGGACTTAATCTGCACAAAATTCACATACATCTGTTTTGTGCACACAGCAGCACTTCCTGCACAGAAAGTAGCACTTCCACGTAAAAATATTTTCTGCACAGAAAGATGCTGTTTTCTGTACAAAACAACAGTGTGTGAATTTTGCACAGAATAAGTCCCAAACTGCGAAAATTGTCAGTCCAGCATTCTTCTTGTTGGGGTTGGAAATATATTTGTCAACCATTCCTCAAATATATTTGAATATTCCTCCCATCACTAGAGGGATGTGGGGAGAGAAGGAGGCAATAGCATGGCTGCTGTTGTGCAGGGGTGTAAAGAATCGCTGGGGACAGTTGGCGGAGCCTGCGAAGAGTAAGAGACATCGAGAAGGCTTGGAACGGGGAAAAGAGGAGGAGTTACATTCACAGCCAGGGTTCAGCCATGGCATTAGGGTGAAAACAAGCTGGGGTGCCATATTGTGGAGAAGAACAGTTGGCTGGCTCTCCACGTTTTCAGTCCTGCATCAGGATCTTTTTTTTTTTTTTTTGAAGTCAGGAAGTCAATTTCTGGATTACTTCCTGTTGAAAAAAGGACCTCTCTTGAACCAAAAATGCCTGGTGTGGGGCTGAACATGTGGCAAATTTTCTCCCCATATGTGCTAGGGAAGGATGGACGGATATTTTCCTGCATCATAAAAATGGAAATGGGGCATGGACAGAGAGTCGAATTTTTTTTAACCTTTTTACCTACAAGTCACAATATTCATGTGTGAAACAAAACAACCATTTCAGGTAAGCCTTCCATAAGCAGACAAAAACATTCTGAATCTTCCAGAGACCACACCTTCCAAAATGAATCCAGAGGTGACCCTTTCTTTCACCAGCTGTTACTTTTCTTAAGATTTTGGTGGCCAAACTTATAGATATACAGGGTTTTTTTTTTTTAAAAAAAACATGCTATGGAGAGCTGGTAAGGCAGGCTCATCAGCTTCCCCCTTTCCTCTTTGTTTTGATGTTCACAGAGCTTCTTGACACAGCTGTTATTTACCTTGCCTGTTGCGGGCAGGCACAAACAGCTACAGTAGACGCCACTAGCTTAGATGCTGATTCTTCCCTGGCTCAGGCTGTATTGCATTGTTTATTGCAACCTGACACTGAAAGTCTTGTGTTTCTCCTGCCCTCCTTCACTATCCTCCCAGTGCCAATGCTGCTAAAAAACATCCAGCCAGGCAGAGGACAAGGGGACCAGGAACCATAAAAACACTTTTTCAAAGGGAGCTTCTTTATCAGAGGCGTTGTTGACTGTACTTATATGACTGGGGGCTTGCCCATTACCAGTCTCCTGATCCTTTAGTTGGAGATGCACAGAACTCAACCTGGGACTCCGGCTGTACCAAGATGCGCTCTGAAGCTGAGATTTGGTGCCTCCCTTCCCCTTACCTGCGTGGTCACTATGGTGATGGGTTTCACTCATGGACCCCAGCCCGGTGTCTGTTTTGTAGATCTGGTTCCCGCCGTGATGGCTCAGTTCAGCTCCAGAATCCGAATCGCTCTGGCCCGCCTTGACGCTTTTCCTCCGGCGGGGCTGGTATTTATAATCGGGGTGATCTTTCTTGTGCTGAACTCTCAGCCGCTCTGCTTCCTCCACAAAGGGGCGCTTCTCGCTTTCACTCAGCAAACTTTTTGAGAAAGAAGGAGAGGGGGAAGAGAAAAGATGTGTAGTCTTAGAATATAGATTATTAAATTCCAGTTTCCTTAGACACAGAGGAAAGTGCAACCCTACTTTTACAGGCTGGATTTAACAGTTAGCAGATAATATTTTTAAAAGCTTGTGGTCGAGAAGCAACATCATGGCCTGAATTTTGTAGCTGGATGAATCGGTAGCTATGCTGCAGAAGTGCAACTGAGCCCGGTTGGTGAACCGTGAAGATGCACATCTGGGAAGAGTATCGCACTGCACACTGGCATCAGGTACATGAGAGGTGTACTTGGCACCCCTGTTGCGCTCCAGCACTTCCTTGCCAGTGTGCAGACGTGTCTAGGAGTGCCCTAGAGCATGGTGGGACCATGGTGCATCACTTATTCCACTGGTTACCACTGTACAAGAAAGGCCCGTATGCTGTAACCTCACGGCAGCCCCAAGGTGAATACGGCACTGCAAAGCTGTGGGCCTATCTGCCTGTCCATTTATGGCGACCTCATGAATTTCAGAGTTTTCTTAGGCAAGGAACACAGTTGGCCCTCCACACTCTCTAGGGCTAGGGGTGCAGGACCCTCACAAAAGTGGAAAAAGCTCAAATATCATAATGTCTCTGTGTGTGTCTGTGGGAAGGAGGGCAGGGCATGGTGGGAAGAGAGGCAGCCAGGGTCCAGTCCGGGTCAGGGAAAGGAGGGGGAAGGAAGGGCCCCCAGTATTTCCTCTCTCTTGCACATTTCCTTCCTTGGTTGGGGGGGCATCAGGAAAGGGTTTGTGGTGCTGAGAAATCGGGCTGTGGCCAGGCAGTGGGTGGTGGTGGTGGAGGAGGACCAGAGGCAGATTTTTAAAGCACTGCACAGACTGATTGGAGCTGCCAAAAGGAAAGGTTCCCCTTAAAAGGAAGCGCCTGAGGTGGGAGGAGGAAAGGGTTGAAGAAACTCGCAAATAATCAAATCAGTGAAAGTCAAACCTGCAAATGTGAAGGGCTGACGGTACTTGGAGCTGGTTTTGCCGGTTCCTTCCTCTGAAATATAGCCTACAGCAGTGGTTCTCAACCTGTGGGTCCCCAGATGTTTGTGGACTTCAGCTCCCAGAAGCCCTGAGCATTGACCATAGTAGCTGGGGCTTCTGGGAGCTGAAGTCCACGAACATCTGGGGACCCACAGGTTGAGAACCACTGGCCTACAGCATGTGGTATGCCTTGGTGGTCTCCCATCCAGGCTAACCAGAGCCGACCCTGCTTAGCCTCCAAGGTGAACCAGGGTCTGATGCCCTTGGGGTACTTAGGCCCCATTGCAAAACTTCTCAATTCTATTTCCCACACACTGTGTTCCAAGTTTCAAAATGCCAAATGTGGTTTGACATAAATGCTTCAAAGACATTTCAAAGTCAGTGTTTAGATGCTGCACTGAACAGGTTTCAATACATATTAACAATCATACACACAGTCTGTAAATGTTGCATTTCATTCTCCCACGGCACACAGTGCCAACTCAGGGTAATACTTCATGCGTCTGATGCCTGATCCTAATTCACAGAAGCTTATTGCGCCATAATAAAGGCAGCTAAGTCTTGCAAGTCCCACGAAATCCTTCGTCCCTTTTGCAGCAACGAACTAGCCCTCTGCAAACAAAGAATGTTTCAGAAAGTCCAGGAAGCTAAGTCAGCCCAGGAATAAAGTCTAGTGGAGATATTTGAGCAAGCAGTGCACCACCATCCCCCCACAAAATCAGCAGAGCTTCATACTTCACTTCGGCTAGCCCCTTCTCCCATTAATAGCCAATATGCTGGGGAAGGTGGAACAGGGGTCTACTTGTGGCATTACATCTCCAGGAGACCAGTGTTCAAATCCCCGCTCAGCTGCAGAAACCCACCGGGTGCTGCTGAAGAAATCACACTCTCCTAGGCAACGACAAACTCCTCCGGCCAAGAAAACTTTATTTTTAGTGGCAGCATGGTTTGAGTGTTTGTCTAGCAAAATCCTAGACCGACATTCAAATCCTTGATCAGCCACAGAAACTGGTCGGATGACCTGGGGAAAATCACACTCTCTCAGCCTCAAAGGGGAGGCATGAGCAAACCTCCTCTGGAAAAAATCTTGCCAAGAAAACCCCATTAAGTTGCAGTCGACTTGAAAGCACATAACAAGAAGAACAACAAAGGAACGGTGTCACTTTCTGACTCCAGTTTGCCGTAACGAAGTATTTGCTAACAATAATCCTTTCTCCTGATTGTACGTCATGGATCAGCTTTGCCGTTCACATGACCTGCAAAACTAAACTAAACATTTTTACAGATGATCATTTTGCATACTTCCAAACTATCGGGATGAAGTTTCAAACATCTGTTACAAGATTCCGTATTATTCTTTCCCCTTCCCCTTAAAGAATAACAACGAACACAAAATCCCCCTTCTTTGGGGAAACTATGGTTCTTCCCTTTCTTAATTTTTCTCTCTTTTAATAAGACGTGATTTTCCTCCCCCACAAACAAATGTCCAAATTGTCCAGCGAGCAGGTGGCGGCACACACAGAATAATTAAAACCTTACATTTCCTTACATTCAGTGCGGCTTACTTCTGAGTAGACATGAATAGGCCAGCACGGTAAGGCTAGAACCTTTTGCCCACTTCTTTGGAAGTAGTGCTGTAAACAAAGTGGGATTCAAGTCTAAGTAAAGGCAGGACAGCCTGATAGAGGATATTTTCTTTTTTGGAAGATTTCAGTTTGCAAACGCAAATTATGGCCTCATCAAAAATGTTTTAATAACTGAAAGAAGATCCAAAGCAACAATTAACAGCAACAAGGCTGCTAAATTAATTTTATTTGTCATAATTCTTGACAAACAGAATCTCCATTTTTTTTTTTTTTGGGCTTGCATTTCTGGGTGATGAATAGGTTTTTACGTTCTTGCAGCAGCCTCTGGAAAGCACAAGATCGCATTTGGAAAGGAAAACCACAAGGAACTCTTTGCATCCACCTCTCAACTGCCCTTGCAGGCCACACCGGCTTGAACTATTGGCATTAAATGACATATTGATCAGACAATTCGGGTGTGAATTTTTGAACAAAATCTGCAGGCAGCTGGCATATTTAAGAACGTGCAAATCAAGGATGGGAGAACCTCAGAGACCAGAGAACAGCCAAAGTTTATAAAAGAGCAGTTTGGCTTCCTTTCCTTTCCTATGCAAAATGCAGATTTAAGAACAGATAGATGGGGCAAAGAGGTGGACAAAACACAGAGCATTTTTCAGGCACTGTGGAAGACAAGAACAATAGAGTTAATGCACCGATTTCTCATTCAGCTCTAAAAATGGACAGATTTAGGACACACAGTTTTAAACAGCCACAAACCACTCTCTGCCGGGCTCGTTCTATTCCTTGCATATTTATTTACAGTTTTACTCTCCCGTTCGCTACTTTTTAGAGCTTTTTCTGTTTGGAGAAGGAAAACATCAGCAACAGTTACCTGCTACATTCATTTCCAAAGGGCTTACAGTCCAAATAATGGGCAACTTGAGTCAATTCAAAAAAAATCCTTTCTATATCTGCATGTTCTTTCTACATCATGCTCCCCTTCACACCAAACACATCTTTCCCACATGGAACTTTCTTATTCAGTGGTTAGTGAACGGAACTTGAAAAATAACCGCAACCTTCCAGTGTGACCCTACACACGTCTACTCAGAAGTAAGCTCCATTGAACTCAACAAGACTTACACCAAAAAAAAAAAAAAAAAAAAGAATTTCACTATCAGCTTTTAAACCCTGGGAAATTCTTCATTTCTATATATCTACCCAGGAGTAAATTCCACTGTGTTCCACTGGGTTTAGTTCCAAGAAAGCAGGTGGCAAAATGCAGTTGTAAAAAAGCCCAACCCGTTAAAGATTTTGTTTTTATTATTAGTTTGTAAAAGGGGTTTAGGGAACCTTTCTGGGAAACTTAGTACCTGTACAAGGCAAACAAAAAGCAAAGGGAAAAATATGTCTACATATGCCATTTCCAGAGACTTGGACTGGATAGTTCAGTTTGTTTCTGTGTGTCTTCAAGTTATTTCCCATTACGGAAAACCCCAAGGCAAATCGATCACAAGATTTTCTTGCTAAGATTTGTTTAGAGGGGATTTGCCTTTGCCTTTACGACCTGCCTAGGGTCACCTGCTAGATTTCCATGGCCCAGCAGGGATTCAGACCCTGGCCCCCAGAGTCATAGGCCATTTCCGCCCTACACTGTTATAGTGCTATTATTCCACTTTCAATCTCATGGGGAATGCTGGGGTTTGTAGTTTCCTGAGGCCAAAGAGCTCTCTGGCTGATAATTCTAAAGGCCCTCCCTCCACTGCAAACCCCAGAATTCCAGAAGATGTTGAAAGTGTAATCTATAACAGGAGAGTATGGAAATGGCCTGTGAGATACAACCACCTTTCTCTGAGCTGCAGCAAAAGCAACAAGATGGAGTGGTATTCTTCAACTGCATGCCCTGTTTCTTCCCAAAGAGTTGGAGATTTAGTTTCTGCACAGGAACTTTTACAGCAGTGGTTCTCAACCTGTGGGTCCCCAGATGTTTGTGGACTTCAGCTCCCAGAAGCCCCAGCCACTATGGTCAATGCTCAGGGCTTCTGGGAGCTGAAGTCCAAAAACATCTGGGGACCCACAGGTTGAGAACCACTGTTTTACAGGCTCCGTGCAAAGTCAGGATGCCTTAGGTTGGCAGTCTTTTTGTGTCCTGGGCAAACTTGCTTTTTAGAAGGACTTTTCTTAGTTGTGGGTTCAGCTGGATGACAGCGTCCTCGTATAACTCCCAACGGCCACCATGAATTGCCTACTCAGGGACACTAGAAATTGCACATTCTCCAGCTTTGTGAACAAACAAGGAAGGGAAGCAAAAGCAACCCCAACGTTTCTGAAGATTTGGCCCACAGATCACAAAGGCTTGTTGACATCCCTTGCAGCACAATTTTGTACAAAGAACAAAAAAAACAAAGCACAAAATGCCCATGCTCAGGAAAAGCTTCCTGATAGGGATCCAACACCAGCAGTGGAAAATTTCAGTATTCTAAATCTTTAAATGTCAAGATGGCTCTCCCTGTTTTCTATTCAGCCTATCACTTTTGGCTTCAGCCTTCGGCTTCACAAGTTTGCATGGCGCCTGTAAAAGTTACTTTTGGGAAAACTAAGTCTCCCAGAACCCCCAGACAATAGGTCCGCACACTGTTCCAAGCTCTGACTTCACATCTGAGATCAGATGATGGTCAAACACAGACTCAGTTCATGGAGGGGGTGTCATAAACCAGTCTCAGTGAATGAAAGCAAAGGATAAGTTGTTATTCAACCCTGCTTCTAAATTAGACTGAGTACTGATATTTTTAATTAGTCATAACCTAGAAAAGTTGGGGGGGGTGTTGGACTACAAATCCCCCAGCCAGCGTTAGCTCTCAGTGTATTTCCATGGAACTTAACCGGAACACAACTCTACCACTATTGTCACAGTGGGAATCAGAAATTTTGGTGCCAAAGGTATAAGATATCCACTGCCTCTGAACTGCACACCCAAAGGAAATTAAATCAAGAGGAGCTGTGCTCAGAACAACAGTGGTCAAAGGCACCAAATTTTATTGCTGGATATACTTGAGATTAAACTGCAAAGAGAAAGAAAATAAGAGTTGAGTTTTAACAGCACACCTCAGTTTCATTTTACAACTTAGAAGGACTAAATAAATAACTGCTCCTAAGGAATAATCCTAGATGGTTGAAAAGAGGCTGGATCTGTCTCGCACACATCCAAAATTCACCTGGCCTCAGTACTCTAGACCTGCCTTCATTCTGGAGCAAAGTCACCAGCAGCAAATGCCAGTTCTCTTTATGGCGTACTTCACTTTCCACTCCATTTAACTGCTCCTGTTTTACACTTTTTTTTCAAAAAGGCACTGCATTTTTTTTTTTAACTCCGAGCAAGATTTAAGTTCACAGTCATGATGTCCCAGAATCTTAAAAGCCACAGTACATTCCCACTTGGAAGTTTCCTTCCCCTGTCCATTACTATAATGACAAGGGCTGCTTCCAAAAGAACCTGTATTCATGCCTTAAAAATGTCCAAGCTGTTCTTCCAGTTTCTTAGACAAGAAAATGCCCAGCCGAGCTACCAAAAATTGCCCAGAACTTGTATCATTTTCCCCCTTGCTGTCCGTAAATCAGTTTTCTGTTTCACAAGACCGAGGCTCCAAGCCTAGCCTTATTTTTTTGGGCACAAGACCCACTCAATTCAATGGGGCTTGCTTCTGATACGGTATGTATAAAATTTGTACATGAGAAGTCAGGTCTGGGAGGGAAAGAGGTTACATCCAAGCATTTTTTATTCTGCTTTGTCTTGAAATCATTTTAAACCATGACTCCCACCTTGGTATAAAGGAACACATATGTGCAACTGACTCATTCCTCAACCACTGATCATGTAGGTACTATACCTATTTCTAACCCTTTATTCTTCCACAAAATACCTTGGGTACCTTCCACCAAATACATAGCTCTCTTTCACTTTTTCTCCACTCTTCCCTCTCTGTACTGAGAGCACAACCTGCTAGCAAACATTCAGAAAGTCAAGTCAAATTTTATTTACATCATGCCAATGGTCAATTTAATTTAAACACCACACACACACACACACACACACTATCCTCTGCTACTAAAACCCAGAAAGGTTGGCATGCCTATAAATGACAGAATTCATTTAAAAATGAAATTTAAAACTCACGACTTGACTACACCCCATTTTTTAAAATAGCAGCACACGACAACACAACCCATAAGATAGCAAAACACGGGCCACAATTTCAGTGCTTCTATCTCCAAAAAACACATGCTCAGAAAGTCAGGGTAGTGCCAACGCAAGAACCCAAGCCACGACAAAACACTTGTTTCCTTGCAAGCATGGTGCGAGCGTGAGGATTTATGCACATATACATTGATGTTCTGAGCATCCAGCGCCCCTATTTTGCTGTGGCCACTTTCACCTGGGTTTCTCAGAGGAAGGGCACATCTGGTATGCAAACACACCCTAGGCTTTGGCGTGCCTATTTCTCCATGAAATAGATAGCTGCTATATGGGAAGAGTGGGGCCAGTGGGGCTTTCTCTGAGCAAAGCAAAGCAGCCTCTGTGTCGCACATACACATTCCTACAGATTTGGTTGTTACCTGCCTTCAAGAAGAAAGGTGATTAAGGGAGTCTGGAGGAATCAAGGGCCAGAACAACAGCTCTGAGGGCCACACTTTGCCCAAGTCAGCTTTAAGGACAGAATACACTTTAAGTTTGCCGGGGAGGAAAGGACAGCTATTTCCTTCTCTCCATCAGACAGCCAACAGTGTTAGGCCAGCCACTGAAAGGTGGGGTGAGAAAGCTTCCGGTGATTGCTGGTGGGTTTTTTTTTTTGGAAAACCACTAATGTGACTTAAGTGTATTATTCAAAGGCCATTTCCGCACTAGACTGTTACAGTGCTATTATTACCTTTTGAACATCCTATGGAATCCTGGGGTTTCCAGTTTAGGGAGGGGCCTCCTAAATGGCAAACTCCAGGATTCCATAGGATGTTGAAAGTGGAATAATAGCACTGTAACAGTCTGGTGTGGAAATGGCCAAAAGCTGACCTAACAGCTTACCTGTCTCCTCTAGGTTCTAGCACCAAGGTGTGGAGAGGTGTGTTCCAAGGTATGCTAGCCGCCTTATTTTAGTAGTTAAGAGATGAGACTTGTAGAAACTACATAACATTATTAAAATGTTGAGGATACAATATAAGAGTAACAACATGCTACTTGGATGAAATGTAATTTTTTAAAAGGAAGGTTAAGCATAATCAGTATTTGAAGAGCTGTTTGCAATAAGTGTGGGAATTGATTCTTAACAATGTGTAATTTTTGTGTTGTTTTTGGGTTTGATTAATGATAGATTAGCATTGGGTAGTATTAACATGTATTGTTGTGCTTGGTATTAGGTGTCGATGTGTATTTTTCTATTTGATCTTTTCCGTTGATTCATAATTGTGTTAATTTGTAATATTACTTTACTTTAAAAAAAGGGGGGGAGGTATGCTAACCACCAAGACTTATGCGGTGGGGGGACAACTCATAAATGCTGAGAAAATGCAGCTGATTGAGTGAAACAGCTGCCCTGGAAACCATCTGTGGTCTGAGCTGAAACCAAAAATGCTACCACGGGTTTAGAACTTGGTTGACGCATTCACACATGCAGGTCACCATCTGAGTGACTTGCTCCGGAGGTGTGAGAAATAACCTCCCATCCTCAAGGAGGCACCAACCTCCTTGAAAGAAAGGAAGAGAGATTCCCTCTGACAAGCTCTACAGATAAAGAACAGCTGCCCCTCTGAAAAGGATGGGGGGACAGGACCCATGCTATGCCCTACCAGTTTGCAGGTCGCTCATAGACAAGCCAGTGAAATCTTAGTTGTGCGCCCAGGTCTCTGCAACACTATTGAGCTAACGTTCCTCAGCGCTCTTGGATAACGCTTTTGGACTACCTGTTTGGGCTGTTGTGACGGCTTCTGTGACAATCCATACAAGATACTGGCCATTTCCGCACTACACCCTTACAGTGCTAATGTTCCACTTTCAACCTCCTGTGGAACTGCGGGGTTTGTAGTTTCCTGAGGCCAAAGAGCTCTCTGGCTGGGAATTCTAAATGCCCCTCCCTAAACTGCAAACCCCAGGAGTCCATAGGAGGCTGAAAGTGGAATAATGGCACTAGAACAGTGTAGTGCAGAAATGGCGACTGGGTAGGACCTGCAAAGTGCCAGCGGTTGGAGTACTGGACTATGACTCTGCAAGACCTGGGTTCAAATCCCTGCTCAGCCGTGGAAACCCGGTAGGTACCTCTGGGCAGGTCACATTCTCTCAATCTCAGAGGAAGGCAACGTCAAACTAAAAAGGCCAAACTGTGGTTTGAGTGACTCTGGGAGACCAGAGTGTGAATCCTACTCAAGCCATAAGAATGCGCTAGGTCACCTTGATCAAGTCACATTCTCTCAGCCTCCAAGGAAGGCAAACCAGAGAAAGCCAGTGTGGGTAGAGATCTGAGTGTTAGACTAGGACTCTGGGAGACCGGCGTTCAAATTCCTGCTCAGCCATGGGAACACCCAGGGTGACCTTAGGCAAGTCACGCTCTCTCAGCCTCCATGGCAGGCCATGACAAAGCTCCTCTGAATAAATTTTGCTGAGAAAACCCTAAGAAATATTGCCAAACTACAGCAGGTGCCACAAGCAGCAGGTATGAGTTCTATACCTGGGGACACAGGTAGGATGCATAACTACAATTCACACCACACACATCTACGGTGAATATTTGAAATTGTTACTGAAACCTCTCGAGGGGGCCTAACCAAAGAAATGTTTGGCCTACTGCTTCCCAGCTTGGTTGTTTTCCGCCTTCAAGTCGCTTCCAACTTATGGTGACCCTAAAGAAAACCTAAAATGGAGTTTCCAACTTAGGGCAACCCTAAAAGGAGCCTATCACACAGTTTTCTTGGCAAAATTTGTTCTAAGGGGGTTTATTGAGGCTGAGAGAGAGTGCAACCTGCCCAAGGTCAGTCAGTGGGTTTCCATGGTGAAGCAGGGATTCGAACTTTGGTCTCCAGACACGCAGTCCAATACTCAAACCACTAAGACACGCTATTTTCTCTTCCTAGCTTTACCCTACACCCAACTCTTAGTTTGAAACAGAGTAGACCTATCTGGATCAATGGGATCGTGGTAATTCAAATGTTTTTGAAGATTCCACTTATTCAGTCTGCCTGTACTGGTTTTGGGAGGAAGAATCGAATTTGATCCATTGATTTTTAGCTGTAATTTGATCCATTGATTTTTAGCATAATGGTGTTTCCACAGCTAAAAATCAATGGATCAAATTCGGTTCTCCCTCCCAAAACCAGTAAACAGGCAGACTGAATAAGTGGAATCTTCAATAGCATTTGAATTACCACGATCCCATTGATCCAAATAGGTCTACTCTGGCCGGCCCCTCCCAAAACTGCAAACCCCAGGATTCCAGGGGATGTTGAAAGTGGCATCATCATGCTATAACAGCCCAGTGCAGAAATGCCCCAAGACTCCAAGTACAAAAAGGAGTTCGGCTTCTGAAGGCAAAGGTAACTGTGACTACTTGGACGCCCTTCAAACTCACAACTGCAGCCTTCTGAACAAGAGAAATATAAGAGAAAGGAAGATTAAGAGGCAACATGACAGCTATACTTAAATATTTGAAGAGATGTCATACAGCGGATAGAGCAAGCCCGTTTTCTGCTGCTCCAGAGACTAGGACACGGAGCAATCACTTCAAACTTCAGGAAAAGAGATTCCATCTAAACACTAGGGGAAAAAATTCTGATGGTAAGAGCAGTTGAACAGTGGAATCTGCTGCTGCCTCAGTGGAGTGTGGTGGAGTCTCCTTCTTTGGAGGTTTTTTCAACAGAGGCAGGATGGAGTGTTTTGATAGTGACTTCCACCTCTGGAATTTCTTCCAACTCTACAATCCTATTCCATGATTCTATGCTCTTAGCACCGCGCCCTAAAAAAACTTGTCTGATCGTAGCACTTATTTCACGCCACCCTTCAGATGTTGTTGGGGTGCACGTCCCAGGATCCTGACCCTTTTCTATGCTGGCTGATGGGACGTGCAGTGCAACAACATCTAAGGGTCACATGATTCCCACCCTGTTCTAACTCAGGGGTGACCCTAGTAATTCAGCTGGCCTGAAGAGCAAAAATAGAAAGTCATACCCGCAGACCGATTCACGGGGAAGGAGGTTTAGTCTACGAAAAACTTCACCCATGATAGATGTGGGTCTTTAAGACGCCCACAAGAGCCTCTCGTTTTACACTAGAATTGACACTTTTCTGGGCCCGTCTTCAGAAGCAGCCACAAGTCAAGTGACAAATACTTGTGAACGGGAAACCTGCTTAAGCCAGAAGGCAAATCTCTTTCACACAATAATTCAAACATTACTGACACTCAGGAAACCCTGCTTAGTATTTTGACTTAGTATTTTGCTCTGAGCTTCATTAATAACCATTACACCAATAAGCATAATTATCAGTAGCAATTATATTATTACTGCTATTAGGATTATTACTCAAGTTTTCTCTACTTTCGGCACATAATTGATATTATTGTAACTATTGTGTGGATGATGGGAGAATATTTGAGAATTGGAATCTGTAAAAATCCCACTCATGTGTCACTTCAAATTCACCTTTAGATTTCTTTTTGTTTTAAAGAACACTTGAAACCAACAACCATTTTGTTGGAATATAATGCATCTAACTTCAGGAGAATGATAAAAAAAGATAATTCATTATTGGATTAAGCAATTAATTTGTGTAATTAAGTAATTCACAAAATTACTTCAGGTTTTATGCTATCCTCTTTCCAATCTAAGGTTTGGGGACTTTTTTTTTCAAATAACCAGAAAAAAAAAGAGGGAGGACCGTGATAGTTCGTGATACCATTAAGTTGGGACTCCGACACTCAAATACAACAGCAAGATGTGAAGTCCTCCTCGAACACTCAAACCACTGCATCACACTCCCTCTAATAAGGCAACCCCCTCCCCTAGCGTTTCCTTGGTCAGATCTATCCAGAAAAAGTTTGCCACTGCCTTCCCCTGAGGCTGAGAGAGTGTGATGTGCCCAAGTTCACCCCGTGGGTTTCTATGTTTGAGCAGAGATTTAAACCCTGGCCTCATAGCAATCCCAGTGCAACATTCGAATGCCATGCTAGATCTCTCTGGCTGTCCTCTGAGGCTGAGAGAGTGTGACTTCCCCCAAGGTCAACCTGTGCACTTGTGTGGCCAAGCAGAGATTTCAGCCCTGGTCTCCAGGAGTCCTGGTTCAGCAATCCACTTTACCCCCCTGGTTCTTGCAAGGCTGCCATGGCCTCTCAAGGTCCAACTCAAAGTGGTGGTCCGTGGACCAGTCCTGACCCCTGGAGAATTTCTGGGAAAAGAAGGAAATGGGGGCAGCCACTGGGCACAGATATAGTGCCAGTCCCTGGCACACACGGGGAGGGCACCAGATAGCTTAAGAAGTGTTGGACCAGGTTGTGCCACGAGTACCCATGGGCCATGTCTTCCAACCTCCCATGTGCTCTGACCCACTTCTTGTCCCCCCCATCCTAAATCCCCACCCCACAGCCTCTTATAAAATGACTATCTCCCTATATGAACCTGCCAGAGTGTTAAGATGTGAAGAAGAAGTCTTTCCTTCAGTCCTGCCACCAGCCCGGGTGAGAACACGGGAGACGGGGCCTTCTCAGTGGCTGCTCCCACCCTCTGGAACGCCCCTCCACAGATGGCCAGGTTGGCCTTCTCCCTGCCTTCCTTTTACCAGAGGGCAAAGACCTTTTTATTTAAGCAAGCTTTTAATGTATGAGCAAGGAAGCTTTTACTAGAATACTTTATCTTTTTAAACTTGTGTCAGGCTTTTAAAACAATTTTACATTGTTTTAACTGGGGATTTCATTTTTTTTTAATTTGGTTTTTTTTTTTTTTTAGACTCTTTCTGGAAACTGCCTTGGGTCCCACTCTGGGAGGACGGTAGCATACAAATGAAATGGATTTTAAAAAAAAATTAAAATGACACACACTGCAACCAGGAATTTTATTTGGGCTCAATTCAGCCAGCTAGATTCTCCTTGCCCTGTAATTTTAATGTGAAAGGAACGTAAGTGTATTGCGTGTGAAAGTCACCAAAATCAACAGAAACTCATTTGATTTTGACAGGCCTCCTTCTCTTTCCTTTCTTTAATTAAAGAAAGTTCTCAGATATGATAGAAAGAGAACACGGTCCTCTATGCTGAAACCAGATAAGCTTCATTTTCCCTATTATGTTCACATTAAAACAGCCATCCACCGTTGAATAAGAAAGCTAATAATAATACAAATGAAACTTACTCCAAAGTCCCTGTCTGGTTTGTTTTTTTCCCCCAAGCTTCGGAGATTCAGAAATGCCAAGTGTGGGAAACTGACACTCAAAATCGACAATAACACGATCCCCAATTCAGTTTACAGGCTTCCGAACTTCTTCCAAACCTTCCTTCTTCTGACTAGCTGTTGTCCTGTTCTAGCATTATTAGCTCATTCTCCCTTGTTCCTGATTTTGATGAAAAGCAACCTTAAAACAACAAAGCTTCCAGCTCAGGTAAGAAAGGGAACAAGGTGGTAAAAAAATCAAATCTTCAGCTAACTATTCCAAAGAGTATCTAGAATATTAAGATGGTTTGAGGTTTGCAGAAACAACAAGCAACCAGATCTCAAAGCAAAGGCCTGGTGTTTTAAACAGCCAACAGTTGGTGCGAACAAACAAACTAAAATAAATAAATGAAGTACTTTTCAGAATAACACTAAGCATATTTACTTGAAATAAAGCCCTCTTCCTCTCTGGCTTAACCAGAATTAATCTCTACAGTCTGAAAAGGCAAGCTTTTTTTTTTTTGGACTACAACTCCCAGAACCCCGTAGGCAGCACATAATACAAAAATTGTAAGCTTTTTTTGTGGTTGTAATCAAGGGGTTTTATTACCAATCTGATTTTTTTCCCTCGTGGACAACACATCTGGATTGGGTTTTATATAGAGGATGGTTGGAAAATTCTGGGAGCTGCAGTACAAAAGATAAGAATTTTTTCTTTCTCATCCCACCGAGATCTGGAAATTTTCAAGAAAGAGTCATGCTTATGGCTGGAGTCAGGAGCCCTGCATTCCTAGGGAATCTTCCACTCATAGCCAGCCACTGCAGTCTGGTGCTGGGCCGTGGAAACTCACTGGGTCACCTCGGGCAAGTCACGCTCTCTCAGCCAAAGACAGCAAGGACAATTCCACTCTGAACAAATTTTGCCGAGAAAACTCTAACTAGGGAAGGGGAAGTGTTGACAAATATGTTTTTCAAATATTGGAAAAATCTTGACAAAGAGAATCTCAAACTGACAAAAAATCTTCATGGCTTGGGACTTAATTCCTTGCAAAATTCACATTTTTTTACATTTTCTGCATCAGAAAGAGCATTTTTGTACATGGGAAACAGCATTCTCTAGGCAGGAAGTAATGTTTCTGGTGCAAAAATAAAAAACCCACATGCAAAGTTTGTGCACAATAATATTTTGAAATGTGAGCAGTCTTCAAAAACTCAGCCTTAGGGTTGCCACAGGTCAGAAATGAAAGCACACAACAACAATTTGGGCCACAGAGAATCTCCTCAGTTTATTACATGTAAGAAAAATATCTAATCTCTCTGCCTGCTCCATTACGCCAGCAGCACTGTTGTTGTGGTCCTTCAAGTGATTTCAGACTCAAGGCAAATCTATCACAGGAGTTTTCTTCCCAAGATTTGTTCAGAGGCAGCTGCCTCCTTCTGAGGCTGAGAGAGTGTGACTCACCCAAAGTCACCCAGTGGGTTTCGTGGCAGAGCGGGGATTCGAACCTTAGACTCCAGAGTCCCAGTTTAATGCTCAAACCACTACACCATGCATTAGTTCCGATTACAAGACAGCAATTAAACCAATGACAACTTGGTAAATTAATACTTATGTAAATTCCACCAATTTAATGGGTTTGCTCTAGCTGAAACTAACATGTAGATTTAGACTGCAACCAGAATTCCCCCTGGCATTGGGCACATATTACGACAATAAGCAAACCACCCCAATGGAACAGAACCCAGGACGACCCAACTGGATATTCTGTTCCCAGCAGCAACTCACCAACTGCCTGCGGGAAGTCCCCAAAGAAGGTAAAAGTGCAAATCCCACTACAGGAAGGGTATGAGTGTAACAGACCTTCTCTTTTTCCCCTATAAAATTTGCTATTTGGTGGTAAACTGCCTCTGAATATGGAGGCTCCACACAGACAATGGAAGAGTTACTTCTTTTCCAGGGTAGGGAACTTATTGTGGGCCTTAAAGTCATTTCTGATTTCTGGTGACCCTATCACAGGTTCGTTTGGTTTTTTTGGCAAGATTTGTTCTGGGGGGAGGTTTGCCACCATTGCCTTCCCCTGAAGCTGAGAGAGTGTGACTTGTCCAAGGCCACCCAGTGGATTTCCACAGCTGAGCAGGGATACAAACCCTGGTTTCCAGAGTTGTTGTCCAGCCCTCACATCACGCTAGCTCTCTATAGCTCAATGAACTGCAGCTTACAAAATACATAGCTCTGTCATACAGTGCCATGCCTGGCAAATACTGAAGTTAATTTAAAAAAACCCACCCTGACTAGGAGCCTTCAGTGAACCTAAGTGTACCCCAGTCTACTTTGAAACTCATGCAAGGAGTACAGTACTCCCAAATGGGGCAGATCCACCGAACAATCAGCGGAACTGAATCAACCCTTAAGAAAACTCCAAAGGGACTATTTTAGCTAGGCAGAATCGTCATAGCAATCAGTGCACGGCTCGCACTATTACACCCGGTGGCTGGGAGCTCCACTGTTCCAACTACACCCAGGCACGGAAGGGATGAAGCCAGCGTCACACCTGGCGGCCAAGGAATTCCCACTGTCCTGGCAAGGAGAAGAGAAGGAGTCCCGCACCACGTGCCCCAACAGTCCCACCGTTCTGACTACACCCCAGCACGCAGGGTGGGAAGGAAGCCGGAGCTGCATCGCGT
Source organism: Iguana delicatissima (assembly GCA_948472985.1). NCBI lineage: Eukaryota > Metazoa > Chordata > Lepidosauria > Squamata > Iguanidae > Iguana > Iguana delicatissima. The sequence continues at coordinate 1,853,608 of CAOKZL010000019.1, read as the reverse complement.
AGCGGAGAGTTCCGCCCTTTGCACGGAGTCAAGCCAAGGCGCGGACCCAATCCATTTGCCCACTGAGAGGAGGGCAGGAAAAAAATCCGGTTGGCCACGCATCGTCAGTGCCTCTGTTTGCCCGCCTCGTCCAACACCCCTGCACCCACCCCCTCACCCACCCACCCGGGCCTCGCGGGGCCGCCACTCACCGCCACAGCTTGCCCAACGTCTTGCTCAGCTCAGCGTTGTGCAGGTGCGGGTACTGGTCGGCCAGCTTCCGACGGGCGGCCTGCGCCCAGACCATGAAGGCGTTCATGGGCCGCTTGACGTGGGGCTTGGCCTTCAGCGCCCCGTTGCCCCGCACCGGCATGGGCACCAGGCTCCAGTCGTAGCCCTTCAGCACCTGCGAGACCGCGTCCCGGATGCAGGCCGGGAACCGCTCGTCCACGTCGCCGCCGGCCTCGCTCTTCCCCCGCTGCGACGCCGCCGAGACGGACGAGACCGACAAGGCTGGCCCGGCCGAGGCCGCCCCCGTCGAGCCGGGCGCTCCCTCCGAGCCGGCGGGCGAGGAGGGCGCGTCGGAGTCCGAGTCCCCGGCGGGCGAGAGGGAGCTGGCAGTGCCCGCGGGGCTGCCCGGCGGCGGCGCCTCCAGGGCTTTGGCGTGCTCCTCGCTCATGTTGAGCATTGGCGACGGGGCGGCGGCGAGCGGGGCCCCCCAAAAGACAGAGGTGGTGGCAGGAGAAGAAGAGGAGGAGAAGCGGGCTGGGGGGTCCCAGAGTCGTTCAGCCCGGGCGCGCCGTCAGGGGAGAGGCGAAGGCGCCGAGCCAAAGCGGAGGAGCGCCCCCGTCGTCACCAAAAGATCTTCCCAAAAGTCCACTCCTCTTCTGGGATGGAGAGTGTTGCCCGTCGAAGTTTTAAAAATTCTATCGAGGCACAAAGGAACCTCCAACCCAAAGCGCGTCCCCGTTCCTGGAGGGCAGGAGCGCACGACGCGCCCTCTCCGTGCGTAAAAGCGCACCAAGGGCGCTCCGGATACCCTCCGTCCGCTCGCTCCGCGCAGAAAGCCTCGACGCCAGACCCAGGCAACAAGTTTCTTTCGGGGGGACGGGGCGAGGCGGCTCCGCCCCTTTGGCCACTTCTCATTGGCCGCCAGCCCCCGCCTCGTTTGCATACAAGGCGGGGCTCTGGACCTCGCCGGCTTCTTAAAGCAGTAACGGGAGTTTTTCTCTTTTTTAAATTTTTTAAAATAAATATATTGGATACCCAAAAAACAGCCCCACTGTGCTCCTCTTTCGGCCAGCTTCTCTCCTTCGGAATACCGGAGCCCGCGGTCTTACTGGCGCTGCCCCTTTGAAGAGGGTAGCACTCGACCTGAGGAATTCAAATTTCAGGAAATTCCGATTTCAAAGTTAGGAAGAATTTCCTGGTGGCGAAGGATGGCCGGCACTGGAAACTGGTCTCTCCTCTCTTGGAGGTTTTAAAACCAACCTTAGATGCCCGTCCCTCAGGCATACTTTAGCTATGGGTAGCCTACATCCCTAAAGGGTGCGAGTCGATGACCCCTGGGTTCCCTTGCAAGTCCCTTGTGATTCTTGCCCTGAGCTCTGGAAAAGACCAGCTTTTGGTTTCTATCTCCTTTCCCTTGCTCTGCGTTTGTGTGCAATCCAGATTTCCCTGCCCAATGTCTCTTAGGCAGAGAGTGAGAAGAAATCATGTAAGGTATTATTGGAAGTGGGGGTAAAATGGGTAGCACTCTTTGAAAGTTTGCATTGTCCTCTTCTTCTTCATGGTCACTTTTTTGAGGGGGCAGGCAAAGGCAAAACTGGAGCAGTTTCATTTGTCCATGAATTATGCAGGTTTTTTTCACACTTGATACAAAAGAACTTTTCTTCTTAGGTTCTTAGGAGCAGTTGAGACTTACCTGTGACCTTCATTGTTTTTTGGTTGGTATTCAACATTTGTCCTGGTTATGTAGGGCTTTGCAAGCCTGCATGGCATAATGGTTTTGGGACACCAGGGTCTGAATATTTTCTTGGCCATGAAAACCCACTGGGTGACCTTGGGTGAGTCCCACTCTCTCAGCCTCAGAGGAAGGCAAGGGCAAACCTCCTCTGAAGAAATGACAACCTGTGCAGCTGAGGACTCCCAGAAATGATCCATCAAAAGTACATTGTCAAAGGCTCAGGTGCAAAGAAGATGGAAACTGATATTGCCATTAAGCCTTCTAGAAGAAATCCTCCTCTCCCACAACAGCCTTTATGGAACAAACCATCTCAAAAGTTGACTTTTTAAATAGAGCTTGGATGGCCCCCAGTTAGGACTGGTTCAGCTGTAGATTTCCATCATTGGCATCAGAGTGTTGGACTAGATGATCTCTGAAGTCTCTTCCAACTCTTTCCAACTGGATTGGAGGAAATTTATGTCAAAGGTAACAGGCTGCCCCAAAAGTACCAACAACTGAGAGGGCAACAATGTATTAGTATCTGGCAGTGGGTAGACTGGAAACCAAACAAACCAGAACATGGTTCAAGAATGATTTGCAACGGAACAAGATAACGCAGTACAACCCTGCAGCAGGAAATAACTTGGATCAGCCCCAGCTTGGCCTGTTTCAGGATGCCAATCCTCACTTTTACAGAATGATTGCCACGACAGGAGTCTGTCATGAATCCTTGCATGCCCATGGGATGCGGAGTTTAGTTTTACAGAGGATAGGAGATAAAAATTCCTCTTTTAATATTTCCTTGCAGCTGTTCCGTCTGAGCCAGAGAAATCCCCTCCTCTAATATTTTTGCAAAAAATATACACTGTCCACAGAGCCAGATGCCTAGACGGACGTTTGGCTGCCCGCCTGGGGTTGGAGACCCACCCAGGATCTCCATTTAAACTGCATTTAGCCCGGCGGCTTAAGTTTAAGGCTAAGCCCAGCTTAATGGAGGTTCTTATTTTGAAGACTAACGTACCAATGCTGCAGCTGTCAGAAACTGTTTAATATCTTCCAGATCTTAGTTTCAGACCTAGCTCTGGGGAACCTGAAGCAAAAAAAAGCCAGTGCTTCTGAGCATGTTCAGAGTGCTTTGCTCAGCATCAATCCCCCCCTCAAACCTGTGTCTTGCCATCAAGTATTGCAGGCAGTTGTAGATTTGGGAAAGGTTCAGAGGCGTAGTTACCCGTGCGGGGGGTATTGCCCTCCAGATAAGAATTATGCCCCCCCCCCGGGATATTTCCTTTCCATTCCTAAATTTCTAGCATCATTTCTATCTTCAACTCTTCTATTTAGAATGTTCACATTTTCTCGGTCACTTTGTCTACCTCTTTTCTTTCACTGCCAGAACTGCATTTCTAAATGCTCAAGGGAAAATGATGAGTTACTATAATGCTAGAAATTTGGGGAGTGAAAGAAAATTTCATTTTGGGGCAGCAGAATTCTTATTCTGGAGGGAGAAGTCCTCATTTTGCCCCATCCCCCATAGCAAAACCCCTAAATGTTTCACAGATTTACAACGGACTCCAAGGGTTGTGTGTCACCTTCCCTGGCCAAAATTATTTCTATTCAGGTGCTGAGATGTCCTAGACTGAAATGGAGGGCAATTTTCTGCTGTCGAGAGTGGAATAATAGCACTATAACAGGGTAGTGCAGAACTGACACAGGACTCTTGGAAACCAGGGTTCAAGTCTCCACTCAGCCACAAAAACTCACTGGGTGACCTTGGGAAAGCCCCACTCTCCAGCATAAGAGGAATTCAGTGGCAGCTCCCCTCAGACAAAGCTTGCCAAGAAAACACTGCAAAAAGTTCATCTTTGGGTTGCCGTAAGTGAGAAATGACCTGAAGGCACACATCATCGGGTAGTGCAGGGCACACATACATCATGCCAGCAGGTCCTGATTCAGCTGCCAACATTTTCCTGGCCAAATCTGTAGGGCATTTAGAACTGAAAGTCTTAGTCAATGTACTTTTATTTGTCATGTATCATTCTTCTAAACCCCTGATTATTTTCTTGCATTGATTGAAATGACACCAGCCAGCAAGTTTGCAAACAGGGACAAACTGAGCATGAATCAGCTTCTTGAAGGATGCCCATAGCAGCAAGGTTGACCAGCACCCAAGTATCTGATTCAATGTTCCCCCGGCCACCATATGCAAAGAACTCTCTCCCTGCTTGTCCTTTAAATGGAATGTCCTTGAAGGTCAGAGCGCCAGGCAAAGACTTTTTTTGTTCTCCCAGACAGAGATTTAAAAGCTCTGGCCAAGATCCAGTGCCACTCTTCGGTATCTAATTCCTCCTGATATTTGGCTGTAGCTATTCATTTGCCTTTTTTAGTGGTTTACGGTTTCTGCAGAACTCTCCACCAGCATCACATTTCAGATGAGCTGATTCTCTTCCTCGCGATCCAGCTTTCATGATTGTACACAGAAATCAGAAACACTGTTTGAAAAGACAACACTGCTCGGTAAAGTGGAAGGTAGAAGGAAAAGTGGAAGACCATGTTACAGATGGATTGCCTCTATCAAGGAAGCCACAGCTCTGAGTTTGGAAGACCTGAGCAGTGGATTTTGATTGATAGCTGGGGATCTTGGAGTCACCACTTCAGTGGCATGGAAGACAACAGCTACTGCCAGTGATGTAGACTTGAGTCGATAGACTTGGACTCAAGTCAGACTTAAGTTGCTTCAGTGACTTGACTTGGTCATAAATGATGCACTGACTCAACTCGGGACTTGTATATTTTTAATGACTGACTTGACGCCTTTGGTTCAGTAACAGAACACATTCATCCAGAAACCTTATGATTTTGAATCATAGAATCATAGAATCATAGAAATGTAGAGTTGGAAGAGACCACAAGGGCCATCCAGTCCAACCCCCTGCCATGCAGGAAAACCCTCAAAGCACTCCCGACAAGTGGCCATCCAGCCTCCGCTTAAAAACCTCCAACGAAGGAGACTCCACCACACTCTGTGGCAGCACATTCCACTGCCGGACAGCCCTGACTGTCAGGAAATTCCTCCTGAGGTTCAGGTGGAATCTCCCCTCCTGCAGCTTGCATCCATTGCTCCTTGTCCTGGTCTCAAGAGCAGGAGAAAACAAGCCCACTCCCTCCTCGACATGACATCCCTTCAAATATTTAAACATGGCTATCATGTCCCCTCTCAACCTTCTCTTCTGCAGACTAAACATACCCAGCTCTCTAAGTCTGTCCTCGTAGGGCATGGCTTCCAGACCCCTCACCATCTTGGTTGCCCTCCTCTGGACCTGCTCCAGCTTATCCATATCCTTCTTGAATTGGGGTGCCCAGAACTGGACACAGTATTCAAGATGAGGTCTAACCAATGCAGAATAGAGTGGTACCAATACCTCCCTCGATCTAGACACCATACTCCTATTGATGCAACCAAGAATTGCGTTGGCCTTCTTGGCTGCCGCATCACACTGCTGACTCATTTTCAGCTTGTGGTCTATGAAGACTCCTAGATCCCTTTCACACGTACTGTTAGCCAGTACAACGCCTCCATCTCTTTTTGCCTACTGGTTGCATGACAATCTGTCCCAAGCTCAAAGTGTGCGTGCATTTTTAAAAGGGGAACAGCAAACAGGTTAGCGGAGGGGCTTGAGGTGGGCTTGAGGTCTGCTCAGCAGCCTGTCCCCACTACATACTGGAGGAGCCTTCTAAAACATTTCCTAAGAGCAAAAGACAAGACTCGCCCCCCAGAGCGCAGGGTGCATTTCTCAGAGGGGGACAGCAAATGTGTTAGGCAACGGGCTTGAGGAGGAAGGATCCTTCCTTCTAAAGCTTTTGAATCCCCAGTAATGGGGAGTAAGATAGGATCCTACTTCCCATTACCGCAGTTGCAGATGGCAAAATTGCAAATGTAGAGAGCTGACTCCACTTAAATTGTTAAAACTGAATTTATTTCGCTCTATCCAATAATTCTGGAATTTTGGCTGGGGTACAAAGTTAGCTTCCAGACTTGAGACTTGACTTGGAAGTATCTTCAAGGACTTGAGACTTGGAATAAAAGACTTAAATACAACACTGGCTACTACTTCCCAAGACAGAATCAACCCTAATTTGAACATACTCATCTGTCTTTGTGCATCACAGAGGAAAAAGAATGGGTCACAGCCCATGATGATTTGGTTGCCAACTTCGATGCCTAGAAATATAAAGTATGAGAATATACACAAACAACATAACATATAGAGTATAAGCTTTGTGTGTAAGGGACTTGGTGAATTAGATTCTTATGAAAATGCAACATCTTACTTGCCTCATACTGGAATGTAACAAATGTATGATGCTTTATATTGCCATGTTTAAGCAATGTGCCCAGACATTACTATGTCTTTGTTTTTCTCTAAGGGAAATGCCTATCTACTAATATATAAAAGTCAAAGTTTGTTTGTGTCAGTCGAGGAGACCTCATATGATTGGCTGCCTAAGAAGATTCTATGGAATCCTGGGGTTGGCAGTTTGGGGGGGGGCTTTAGAATTCTCAGCCAGAGAGCTCTGAATAGGTCGGTTACTATGGAGATGAGGCCTAGCAGCAAGGAGGAAGACAGTGCATTCCCTCAGGAAATCAACCTCCGTATGTTAATAATTCTGAATACAGATTGGATTGGGGAATATGGGGAAAAGTGACAGGTACTGGACAAGACAGTTTGGGGAATTAGAGACACAGGATCTCAAATCTTTCTAAACAAGTATTACCTATGAGAAAATAAAATGCCAGGCAACACTGGGTATATAGGCTAGTGTTTATATAGCTATGATTGCATATAATAGCCTAAAAGATACAAATAACCTGAGATTCCAGCACTTATGAGTGCTTAAGCAGAGTGCTAGTGTTAGCTCTCCCTGTCTGTTTTTTACCACCATCACAATTTGGACACCCAGATAGCCAGAAGGTGATAAAGGACTCCCAGATAAAATCCAGATTAGTTGACAAATGGCAAAAGACCCTCAGTATAAAGAGAAAGGGATGAGGCGCCATGCCTGTTGCAGATAGATGAGTACAATTTCTAGCATTTTTGACTTTCTCATGGTGGAATCTCAGAAAAACTTCTGAAAAAGGACTTTGCCTTCTTCTGAGGATGGAAATGCTTAGCTTCAATCTCAGTGGCTTCCTTTAACTGCATCATCTCCACTGTTAAAACCAAGTTCTTTTTCTTTTGCAGATGTTGAGGTGTGATGTGGAACTTGCTGGGATTGCACCACAAAGTGTTGTACGGTGGGAATCCTTTGCAAAAGTTGGCAGGAAATTTACTTTGCTCAAGCCTCCTAGGTTCACTGGAAAGTGAGAGTGTGGAGTCAAAGAGTTGGGGAAAGTTCCTCTTTTTGACTGCAACTCCAGAAAATTCTGGGAATTGTAGTCCAATTTTTTTTTTTTTTGGTGGGGGGTACTTTCCCAAGCTCAAGATTGGAATGACCCCCAGTTATCGCTGGGCCTGTAAAACAAAAGAACCATTTTTCTTGATTTAATACAAATCAATTTTCTGTTCTCCCGCTTTGTCCTGATTTTTCCTTTCTAGTCTGAACAAAAGTGGTAGCAGGGGTGGGAAAATGTTAAAACAAAGGGGTCATTGAGGAGAAATGGCTCCTTAGCCCTAGAGACCTGAATAATGTGACACTTAGCACCAGATAGGTTCCCTGAGGTTATCGATCTGTGGAGAACAAAGCTGTTTTTGCTCACAGGGCTGCCTGAAAATTCACTTTTTAAACAGCTAAGAGCTCAGTCTTCCCCGTGTGTGTGTGTGTGTGACACAGAGGGAGCGGCATATTTTAATACAGGTATCGGACTGTTGATGTTGTGCTTTCAAGGTGCAGTTGACTTATGATGGCCCTCCGATGAACCCATCACCTGGTTTCCTTGGCAAAGTGTATAGCAGGTTTGCCACGGCTGACCTCTAACGGCTGCGAGAGTGTGCCTTCCACAAGGTCACCCCGTGAGTTTCCAGGATTTGGTCTCCTGGAGTTCCAGTCCAACATTTAAACCTTTATAACATCCTGGGTGTCCAGCATGGCACGGTCTAAGTGTATAACCTTTTCTCACCACACCACAATTCCCATTACTCTCAGCTTCCCTAAAAGCACCACATCCCATCTGATCTTGGAAGCTAAGCAGGGCCAATCCTGTTTAGAACTTGGGTGGGAGACCATCAACGAATACCTGGTGCTGTAGGCTATATTTTGGAGGAAGGAAGTGGCAAACCATGTGTGAATATTCCTCACCTGAGACAAACATATGAAATTCAGGGGTTGATATGACAGGTGACTTGAATGCACAAATACACAGACATCCATTTTTGCATCCATAGAATCACAGAGTCAGAAGGGACCTCAAGAGCCATTGAGTTCAACCCCTTTCTGCCATGCAGGAGTACACCATCAAAACATCCCCAGCAAATGGCCACCCAGCCTCTGTTTAAAAACCTCCAAAGAAGGAGACTCTGCCACACCCCTGGGCAGCACATCCCACCGTTGAACAGCTCCATTTTGTATTTATTTTTGCTGTATCTTAAAATTCAAATGACAAAGGGACTTTTAGTTAGAGTGGAAAGACTGGGGAAGGCATTATTCGTCCCTCCTGTGAATTAGCCCTTTTCTAACATAGTTTCCCTCCCCCTCGACTTGGTGCCCCATCACTGCTTCCAAAGAAGTGGAATTTAATCCACTCTAAAATAAATTAGGCCATTTCTGCCCTATACTGTTATACTGCTATTATTCCACTTTCAGCCTCTGGTGGAATTCTGGGGCTTGTAGTTTCCTGAGGCCCAAGAACTCCCTGGCTGAGAAGTCAAAAGGCCCCTCCCTAAACTGCAAACCCCCAGGATTCCATAGGAGGTTGAAAGTGGAACGATGGCACTATAACAGCATAGTGCGGAAATGGCCTTCGTTAGTCCTAAAGGTGCTACAATGCAGGGGAGATTTATAGCAAGAATGGAACAGAGAAGTGGGATATTTATTTCTGGCTAATCGAAGGCCATCTGTTTTAACATCTGTAACTAGTATGGCTATAGATCTCTGACCATGGCTATTTCTGCACTGGACTGTTACAGCGCTATTATTCCACTTTCAACATCCCACGGAATCCTGGGGTTTGCAGTTGGGGGGGCTCCATCTTACAAATGCAAAGAGAAAGAATAAGGCCAGCCCCTTAGACCAGCCGGGCGACCTTTTTGTTTCTTCCCTTAAATTTTTGTACCGTTTTGCCTGTAGAACTGGAAAGGTAACAATACGCTTTACAGGCCTCCTCCTTTTGCAACACTTTAGCGCTCCTCCCAAAAGGCATTGCCTATTTCCAGTTTTTGTTTTGACTTACAGAAAACACAAAGCGGAGCTGTTTAAGCAAGTAGTCCAATTGACAAAACAACCGAACACAACCTAGTAACACAATAACAGGCCAGTTGCAAAAACTAAATAAAAAAAAAAAGCATGTGAACGCTGAGCTTTAGAAACGGGTTTGTAAATCTTTAAAGACATGAAACGCAGGCAAGCTGGATCTGCAACAGAGACGCTGCAGTATATCTGAAGCCATTTCCGCACTAGACTTTTATAGCGCTATGATTCCACTTGAAACATCCTCTGGAACCCTGGGATTTGCAGTTTCGGGAGGGGCTAGCTGGGTCATTGTGGGAATTGTAGCCTCCCAAGAAGGAACTTTGCCAAACTCGGTGACAGCCCAGAAGGGATTCAAAGAGGTCAAACCATTCCTGTGCAACCTCAGTCCCCTTTCCCAGTTTTACTGGGGGACACGAAGGAGCATCTCGTCTCTAGCGGGCCTGCTCGCTTCTCCCGCAGTCTGAAAGAAGCCAAAATTAAATAAACGTGTCTCTGATCCCTGCCAATTATGTTGCACCCCCCCGTGCACCCTAAGTTTGCAATGGGGCGCCCCAAGTTTCCAATCCCGTCTCTAGTGGTTCTGCTCGCTTCTCCCGGAGTCTGAAAGAAACCAAAATTAAATAAATGTGTCTCTGCTCACTGCAAATTATCTTGCACCCTCCTGGTACACTCTAAGTTTGCACAGCCCTTGCAAACTGAGCTTCATTCGTTTGCAACGTCCCGGAGTCTGTGCCCGGTGGGCGCCAAGGCGAGGGTCGACCCTCCCGGCCTCCTGCCCCCGCCGGGGCGTGGGAGCGCGCCTGCGCCTCCCGCTCGCCAATGGCTGCGCGCTCCGTGGCCTCGCCAAATTGGAAGGCGCGCAGGCGCAGCGCCTCAGCCGGCCACCGGCTCCTCCTTTCTGCCCCCTCCAGCTCAGGCAGGCATGGCCGCACGCGGAGAAGAGCTGAGGAGGCGGAGAGGGGCTGCAGGGGGGACCGGAGGGGGAGACGCGCGCGTCCCGGCCGCGCAAAAGCCGCGCAGCGCCCCTGCGCCTCGCCTGCGCCCGGGCACCTTCTGGCTCACCCGCCTGGTGCTCCTGCGCGCCACCGCCTTCATCTACTGTGAGTCCCGGGCATGGAGGGGGGGAGGAGGAGGAGGAGGAGGAAGAAGGGAGTGGGCGGGGCCAGGGGATAGGCCCCGCCCCCTGGTGATTCCCCCCCCCGGACCCTCGGGTGCCCCACTGCCGGCCCTCTCCTTGCAGCAGCGATAAAAGTTTTAAGGGGGAAAGACTGGAGAGGCAATTTTTCCACTTTGGTAGTGATTTTTTTGGGGGGGCTGCAACTTCCAGAATGCCCCACCAACATGGCTCTTTGGATTGCAGCTCCCATAATCCCCCAGCCTCATGGTCCTCCAGTTGCTAGAAGGTGGGTGCCAGCACGGCCCTGGCATCCCCAGCTGAGGTGACCCCTTGGACTAATGTTCTCAGAATATGTAGCCCGCTTGATCCTTTGGACTGCAACTCCAGCAGTACCCTCACCAGTACAGGCTGTTGAACTGTCTCTCCCAGAATCCTCTAGCCAGCATGGCTCTTTGGACTACAGCTCTCTCAGTATGGTACAAAAAAGCAGGTCAGGGATTCTGGGCCGGCTGGCCTCAATACCCTAAAGGCCGTTTCTGCACTACGCTGTTACAGCGCGTCGATTCCACTTTCAACCTCCTCTGGAATCCTGGGGTTTGCACTTTAGGGAGGGGCGTTTAGGATTCTCAGCCAAAGAACTCTTTGGCCTCAGGAAACTCCGAGCCCCAGAATTCCACAGGAAGTTGAATGTGGGATAACAACTGTGCAGTGCGGGAATGGCCTATGACTCCCGGATGCTCTGATTCTGTGAACCAGTTGGATTTACATGCAGTCAGCCCTCCATATCTGTGGATTCTGTATCCATGGATTTGTCCAACCACGTGGACCAAGTGGAATCATACTGCTATAATTCTGTAGTGTGACTGGGTCTTATTTCTCCAGTTGTTTTTTCTTTTCTTCTTCTTTTAGGAAGGAGACCTCTTCCTTGCCTGGCATCACTAGCCTGAAAACATTTCTTTTAGGACAATATGCATGTTAAATAGAGTGTACATCTCTCTTTCTCTCTCTCCCCACTCCCACTTGCATGGCATATTTTTTTCCCCTCCTAATTAACTCTTCCTTTGTTTATCCTTGCATTTGAGCCAGGGGTCTAATTTGACCTCTTCAGAGCTGATGAGCAGCAATTTTGAGGGAGGCTTTGATTAGCCCTGAAGAAAACCTCCTTGGCAAATTACAGCATTAATCAAGGTAAATGCAGTTGCAGAAGTGTGGGGGGTGTCCATGCCTCTCCCCCTTGCCCTCCCCCAGGTAGAATTTTATTTTTAAACAAAGTGAGACTGTTACATGAGGTTGTCTGAAGAAACCTCTGAGTTTTTTAGTTGGATTTCATAATCCACCTGATTTTCTTTTTCATTCAGAAAGGGAGAAAGTTAGGCCAGACTTTCAAGTGGCTCCTTTCCAGGTTGCCTGTGAAAGGTTAGCCTTTCCGCAAGGGATGTGTTTACACAGTTCTACCATCCTGTGGCCTCCTGGGATTTGTAGTTCGAAGAGGGGCTTGGCCTTCTGTTAGTGCTGCAGTTCAGGAGAATGGAATTAACGCCTCTCTGGCAGAGATTTGAACTACAAATCCCAGGATTCTGGAGCCATGGTATCAAACCACTGCAAATTGTGTAGAGTGGATATACCACCGATGACCACTTTGAGAAACCTAACACAAAGAGAATGTGTGTGTCTGCCTATTTGTCTTCTTTTTCTGGGGCAAGTAGATGTGGGCAATCATTGGGGGCTTTGAAATCATCTTAACTTGACTGAAGTTCTTAGCAATATGCTTCCCCTTTTTAGGTGACCCCTATGAATGTTGCAGTAGTAACAACTGGTGACTCCCAAAGCCAGTGGAACAGCTGTCTGTTCTCAGTTTTTGGTGCAAATTTTAACGGAGCAGTCTAAGGTGTTGAATTTGGCATGTGGGTAGCTTTCAGCACCTTGGGATTGAGACTGATTTTCCTGCCCCGCTGATCTTGGACCCGGAGCTGGGCTGTTGTGAGGACAAGTAATTCTTCTTCGTACAACCTCTGCTCGTTCCTGCTTTGTTGAGTTTGCACAAATCTTTTGTTGTTTATTACAATGTTTGTGTTGTGCCCGGTGTCCAAGGATCTCCGGTGAAACTGGGAATTAGAAATGTTTTAGGTTTCAGAATTAGGGAAACATCGCACAACACCATCATGGGTTCCTAGGAAGAAGGGTGGGCCAAAATGGAATTAAAAAAAGGTGCCAAATATACAGGAATATTTATTTAAAGGTGACAGCATAGTGTAATGGTCTGAGTGTGTGACAAAGACCCTGGGAAGCCAAGGTTCAAATCCCTGCTTGGCCCAGGAAATCCAGCAGGTGATTTTGGGCAAGTCATGCTCTCTCAGCCCAGAATGACAAAATCTTGAGAGGCGAAATAGTGTAGTGGTTGTAGTATTAGACCAGGACTCCAGGAGACCAGGGTTAAATCTCACCCATGGGTGACCTTCGGGAAGTCCCACTCTCTCAGCCTCAAAGGGAGGCCAAGGCAGATCTTTTCTGAACAAATTGTGCTGAAAAAACCCTGTGATAGCTTTGCCTTAGGGTTACCATAAGTTTGAAATGACTTAAAGGTGCATAGCATCCACAGTGTATTTTTATGGGATAAAAATGTGATGGAAGCATTAAAGGGTTCCAGATATATATGTATATGTCTTCATGCATTTATATTCCTTCCTGAAAAGTGTAGTTTTATATCGCTGCAAAACATACCCTCCCTCCTTCCATGGTTAGTCTCACACCTTGAAAAGTACTTTACTCCCACACTTAATCTGCTTTCTCCACACTTGCCTGCTTGTTTCTTGGGTGGATCTACCTGAAATAACCGTTCTTCTCGCTCCCTGTGTTATTTCCCTTGCAGTCGTAGCATTCTTGGTCGCCTATCATCAAAACAAGGCGCTCATTGGGGAGCGAGGGCTTCTTCCTTGCAAGCTGTACTTGGAGAACATCAAGCGCTACTTCAAGGGGAAGATCAATTTGGACGCCCTGAGTTATGCCCCGACGCTTATCTGGTTCTTGGACTGGTCAAGCATGGACAACGTCCTGGATGGCTTTGCTCTGACTGGCTTGACCATTTCGGCCTTTGTGCTGCTCACCGGTTGCGCGAACATGGTACTCATGGCTGCTCTTTGGATGCTCTACCTCTCACTCATCAACGTGGGGCAGGTCTGGTAAGTTGTTGAGTTTCTCTTTGTTGAAAAAAGAAAATTATAAACGCTTTGTTCCTTGTGGAGTTGAGGAGTAGTCTTCTGCCCCTGATGTGGCTGCACTCCATACGGCTAAGGGTTCAGAAGAAGTCCTCAGAAGCAGAGGAAGACGTGAGACAGAGAAGTGGGGCAGTGGTGATTATGGTGGTTTCAGGTGGTGGCTTCTGTGTCAGTGGGTCACTGCATCCTCTTCGAGTTTGAGCCCAAACTCTTAAAGAACTGTCTAAGATGACATGTCATAGTTCACCTTCTGGAATCTGGGGAATCCAAGGCAGGGGATTTGGACTACAAGGAGTGGCTGGCTCCAGACGACGGCTGCCTCCCTGAATCTGTAGAAGTAGTTGAGGGGCTCCTTATAAGAACTTCACAGAGGCTGAAGAGAGTCTCCTGCTCTTAGAAGACCAGCAAAGAGAGAAGGAGAAGCTCCGTAGGAATCCACATCAATTAAGCAGAAGATGCTAACTCATGAAGCAAGTGGCATCCAGAGATAGCCACCTCTACATCTTCTACCAGTTACAGAGGTGCTTGTTGTTCATAACTGTTCAGCCTCTTCACCTGGTTGTGTTTTTAGCATACCTGTGTTTCTTGAGATTCTTGACCTGGCTATGTTTACTGACTCCTTGACTTATCTCTTTTTGGCTTGAGGATCTGGAATATTGGCTCTGTAATACATCCAGACTGGCTGAGACCTTGACTCTGTGCCTTCCTTCTTCTTTTGAGATTACCTCTGTGGACCAGATGGACTTCTCTCTGGCCAGTTCCCTTAGGAGAATCTCTCTGTAGCCACTTGTTGTTGTCCTGTTTCAGGCAGCCAGCCAAGACTTCCAGCTGTCTAATTACTCTTTTATCAGGAGCTGGCAAGCAAAGTATGCGTTAGCTGTTTTGCAGTCCAAGTTCACAGTAGACTTAGAGAGACAGAGTCCAAGTTTACTGTAAGTCTAGAGAAAGAAAGAGAGTCCAATGGCAAAAATCCATAGACACAGTGGTCAAGGGTTCTAGGACCACAAGCTAGGAATTTGGAAGTAAGCTGGGTTGTTACTACCAATAGGACCAGGTAGTTTCCTCCCGTTCTGGCCTCCTGTTATATAGGCTTAGAGTCTTACCCAGCTGTGGGCCTGATTGATGAGTCCTTCTTATATAACCACTGCCAGAGGGCTGGGCTCTCCTTTTTCCACCTACCCTGGCTGCTGTAAGTACTCTCTCTCTCTCATATCTCTAAGGTGTGGCTGTTGGGGAGGGCTGTGTTCAGGGACAGGGCCATGACATCTGCCCACAAACAGAGGAACCTATCTGAGTGAGAGATATAATTCATCACCATTGAAGTTTGGACTAAAACTGATTGGGTTCACTATCTCAGTGACAGGCCATTTCCAC
The DNA here is from genome assembly GCA_948472985.1 of Iguana delicatissima. Taxonomy (NCBI): domain Eukaryota; kingdom Metazoa; phylum Chordata; class Lepidosauria; order Squamata; family Iguanidae; genus Iguana; species Iguana delicatissima. The sequence goes on along the minus strand of CAOKZL010000019.1, from coordinate 1,838,577 downwards.
ACTAGACCGTTGTAGTGCTGTTATTCCACTTTCAACATCTTATGGAATCTGGGGTTTGTAGTTTAGGGAGGGATCTCAAAAGGCTATCCTCAAAGGCCCCTCCCTACACTGCAAACCCTAGGATTCCATAGGATGTTGAAAGTGGAATAACAGCACTACAACAGTCTAGTGTGGAAATGGCCACAGAGGAGCAACTGGTTGCCACTGGTGTCAGAGTCTTTGGCCATACAGGTGAAGGTATTCTTGGCTTCAAGTCAGAGGTGGGAAGTAATGGGTTAAAGCAGAGCCATTACCTAAATCAAATTCCTTTTTCATCATTACCTGGGTCAGGTTCCTTTGGTGGATGTAACGGGATTGTAATTGAGTGACTTTTTTTTTTCAGAATTGGTATAATAAGATTTGAGCTATAGGGGCGATCCTCGCTATGCATGGGTTCTGCATTCGCGTGTACAACCCACCATGGCTTGAAAATATTTGGGGGGAAATATTCCAAAAGCAAACATTGCTTTTGCCACATGCCAAGCACTGTACTGATGTGTAGGCACACCCTGCTGTAGCCTCCCGGCATTTTATTGATCTTCAGGCTCTTATCAGCACTAGAGTTGTTTGCCATTTTATAAAAGGGATGCCATTTTACTATGCCATTGTAAATAATGGGACTTGAGCTTCCACGGATTTTGCTATCCATGGAGGGTCCTGGAACCAAACCCAGCAGATACTGAGTGCTTACTGTACTTTCAAAAAATTTATTGTAAGTCAGTTGGATCCGTGTACTGGGAGACAGGCAGGATATAAATTAATTATTCAAATAAATAGGCCCAATGTTTTCTTCCCACTCATTTCTCACATTTGCAAGACTACAGGGCTGAATCCTTCTGTTACTCCTGCCAAGAGTAGACTCATTGATTTAAAGGGATTTGCATAGGTGTTGACTCAGCGTTCAACAATTTATTTGAGAAAACTGCTGTAATACTGTGGTTGATCCAGGTGTTTTCAACAGGATTCAGAGCTTGGTATTTTCTTTCCCCCACTAAAATTCATGCAATTTTAAAATTGCATTTTCCTAATGTGTATATAATTGTTGGAACTCCCCCCAGCTTTTCAGCATGAGGCTGTTTCTTTTTGTTTCCGTAACTTTTGTGCCACAACAAAAATATTTTGCAAGATATTTGCAGTGTTGAATATCTTGTGCCCTTACATCTGTTTCAGTTACAGACTGTAAGAAAGTAAAATGTGGAGAGGTCAAAGCAGGGACTGAATACTTCTGCAAAGCTGTTTAGTCCGGTTTTTGGCTTCTGGCTCATTGCCATGGATGAGTATTTTAATGGGGAGTATATGCTCTACTATTATACGCTTGGCAAATGAGCAGATGCTCAAGGTGAGGTGAGCATTTTCTCATGACAGGTTTTGGGAGGTGAAAATTGTATTTCTGTTGAAGACCGTTGAGTCCAGTGAAATTTCTTTTCATGCCTGCAATTTCTGCACTACACTCTTATAGCGCAATTATTCCACTTTCAGCCTCCTATGGAATCCTGGGGTTTGCAGTTTAGGGAGGGACTGGCTGGCCCCTCGCTAAACTGCAAACCCCAAGATTCCATAGGATGTTGAAAGTGGAATAATAGCGCTGTAAAAGTGTAGTGTGGAAATGGCTAGGACTTGAAGGATCTCAAAGCATTTCTTGCAGAGTTTTGTTGTTTCTCATGCTTTGTTCCATTACGTTCTCCTGTGGGATTACAAGAAATTCCCTGTGGCATTTAAGCATGGATTGCTGGGGTTTCCCTTGTTGTTCTTCCTGGTTGCACGTGTGTGCATAGCATGTACGGAGTGAGGTTAGCTCTTTGGATGGGGGATTTATGGCGAGTGGTCACCTTCTCAGAGTCATGCAGCAATTTGGTCGAGGAGGATGGAGTGAGGCAGTGGCATTTGGCAAGTTGTTGTTTTGTGTCTTCAAGTCAACTGCAACTTATGGTGACCCTGCCGTGAGGTTTTCTCGGCAAGGTTACTTGGAAGCGGTTTGCCCTTGACTTCCACTGAGGCTGAGACAGTGTAACTTGCCCAAGATTAGCCGGGGATCCATGGCTGAGCAGGGATTTAAACGCTGGTTTTCCACTGTCCTAGTCACACTCAAACCATGACACAACCTTGGCTTTTGGTTGTTGCGTGGCTTCAAGCAGATTCTGACTCATGGGGACCCTTTCCTAGGGTTTTCTTGCCTCTGAGGCTGAGAGAATATGACTTGCCTAATGTCATCCACTAGCTTTCCATGGCTGAGTGAGAGTTCGAACTCTGGTCTCCATCAGTCTCACCTTCAAGTTATTGCTCCACGCTGGTGCTGGTTGTAATCTACCCATGTGAGATCCGTGTAGATATTAAGTAGAATTTACCACTCTAAGTGTAACTTTTAAAAGGATTTTCTCAGCAAGATTTGTTCGGAGGGGCTTTGCTTTTGCCTTCCTCTGAGGCTGAGAGAGTATGACTTACCCAAGGTCAACCACCTGGTGGGTTGCAGGGATTTGAACTCTGGGCTCCCAGTGTTCTGGTCCCAGACTCAAACCCTTGCATTGCTTTGGAGGTGTTATACTTGTAGGTTTCTGTGGTTGAACTTGGTGAGTTATAGGTCTCACTCCAGAACATAGAAAAGTTCCTTCTTGGGGGCTATATGTATTTCAAAACCCTTCAGCCAATGTGGGTGTTGGCTGGGGATGCTGGAGCTGTAGTCCAAAAAATAAAAAAAGGGAATAGGTCTGACTATGCACACAATTCAGGTCTCACTCCCGTCACACCCAACGGAAAGCCCGAGGAAGCATTCGCACAGAAGGATCTGTGAAGGTTTTCCTTGGCACGCCAAGGGCTGCACCTGGGCACCCCCGGGTCCCTTGCCTTCTGGCATCTGGGGCCGGTTGTTGTCAGAGGCAAAATCTTGGGTTACGCAGGGAGACGGTGTGGGGTTGCTGATGAGAAGCCGGTTCAAAGGTAGATAAGCACCAGGGTTCCCCCCCCCCCAACCTGGAGAGTAATGTCGCTTTCCTCCTCCTCTTTGTCCGCCAGTGAGAGCCAATTTATTCTTTTTAAGTCCCTTCTTATTTTAATTTTAGAAGCATTTTATCTATTTGTTTTGGGCCGGAGGCTCCGGATACCAGGCGCTGTTGACTGGAGAGGGACTCTTTTCAACTCGGGTCCAGCTGGCTGGAAAATCTCGGAGGGAAGGAAGTTTTAGCAGAGGGACTGTCCCTCTCTAAATTTTGTTCTTTTGCAGGCCAAAGCAAGTAATGGCTTTTTGGGATTGTGATGTAGCAGTTTGAGCATTAAACTGCAACCCTGGAGACCAGGATTCAGTTCCCTGCTTGGCCGTGGAGACCTGTTCGGTGATCTTGGGCGTGTCACACACTCTCAGCCTTGGGCACACACTCTCAGAATCTACGCAGTGATAGATTCGCTTTCGGATTGCCATATGTCAGAAATGACTTGGAGGCACACGACAACAACAATCTTTGCATTTATGTTGTTCATAGAGATGTAAAATTTCCAGAAATTTTGAAGCCATGGAAAAAACATTTTTTTTCAGTCTTTTTTTGGGAAAAAAAATGGAAATTTTCAGCAAAATTGAAAAAAATGCAACATTAGAATTTCTTCCAGATTGAAACTCACTCTGTTACTTTAGGAACATAAAATATGACTATGTACAATTTGATTTGGCATAAAATTATCACAACTGGTATATTAAAATACAGTGTATTCAAACAATTATTACAAACGGAATTTACTTTTATTATTTTTTAAAAATTTTATTTTTAGCAAATGGAGCAACAGTCTCCTGAACTGCGTGGAACCTCTTTGGATTTGCTAGTTTATGTGGAGCAGGAAAAAAAATAAAATTAAAAACAAAACAATACAGAATAAGCCATCAATATTAGTAAGAAAGAAAATTATTTATATTTCATCTCCACAGTGTCAAATAGACATAAAGCACCCATTCCCATTAAAAGATTTGAGGGGAAAAGGTGTGTGGAAGGGAGTAGGGAGAGATTAAGATTCAATGGATAGGCATAAAATTTAATCAGACTTGTTTTCTGAGCTGTAGTTATCAGTATCAGCTTCAGTCTTATCATGCTAAAATAAAACATTCCAGTTTTTTTCCTTCTTTCAATTTTTCCAGTTTTTTGGGGGAAAAAATGGGAAAAAAACTTTTTTTTCTGAATTTTTCTGTTTTTTTTTCCTGGGCCTTCACATCTCCAGTTGTTCATCGATTCCTTGGAGAGCAAGCAATCAGCGACCATGGTGTTGAGGCCATTTTGCCTTCAGGGAACTGTCTGCATCTTGGCTTCGCCGCAGAAAGAATTCACCTTCCCTGATGGTGAATGACTGTGACCGTTTCCGCACTGCACTGTTATAATGCTGTTATTCCACTTTCAGCATCCTGTGGAATCCTAGGGTTTGCCATTTAGAGAAGAGCCAAAGACCAGAGTCCCCTTCTTAAACTGCAAACCTCAGGATTCCATAGGATGTTGAAAGTGGAATAATAGCACTATAACAGTCTAGTGCGGAAATGGCCTCAATCTTAAAACAACATTTTCTTTTATTTTGGCACTCAGTGGTACAGCGTACCTTGTGCCACTCGGACATATCCGTGTGCCATTGTGTTGCAGATGGGTTGCTTCTTCCACCTCTTTTCTCCCCATCTTCTTCCTTCAAATGGAAAAAGAATTATTTCTGGAAACCTAAACCTCAAATTAAAGGATCTCAGGGAGGGGGTCATCCTTCCTGCAGAGGAAGCAAATTTTGGCACCTCTAACTGATACTGTGATGGGAAGCAGGGTTGGAAGTCAAGGGAGGACAGCAGAGCGGATCACTTTCAAAGAATGCAGCGTGCGGCTGATAGGACATATTAATGAAGCAAAGATTAATACCATGTGACATGGTTGTAGCTTGGCCGTACAAGCTGGGGCTAACGATGCTAATTGGAAACATACCTTTGGGTTCCTGAAATGTGAACTTAGTGACAGATTTTGTCAGAAAGGAACAATTTTCATCTTCTTTTGTGCTTCCTTTGCAAAGATTGTCCAACTCGGCCCTAATCCTGTATGGATCAAAGTCATGTCTTTGGCTGAAGAAATTGTGTGAAATCTCTTACTGGAGGAGCAAAGTGGCAGAATGAGAAAGGAAGAAGTCAGTTAGAATAGAAAACAGCATTTCATCATTTCAGTGATTTGCAATATTAGAGTTAATTGTAATATTTTGAGCTTCTCAGGATTCAAAGCCATCATCATCTTGGAATCCTATGAAAAATCTTGTAGGGAAGACCCATGTTATCCTCATTTTTTGTTGTTGCTGTGTGCCTTCAAGTCACTTCTGACTTATGATGACGCTGTCATTGAGTTTTCTTGGTGAGATTTGTTCGAAGGGGGTTTTGCCATTGCCTTCCTCTGAGGCTGAGAGAATGTGACTTGCCCAAGGTCACCGAATGGTTTTCCATGTCTGGGTGAGAATTTGCACTCTGATTGCCAGCGCCATAGTCCAACTCTTGAACCACTTCACTTATCTGGCTCTCTCATCCATTTTTACAGGTGTGCAAGAGATGGTTTCTTACCTCTCCACATCCAGTCAAAGAATTTCCTCGTGCATTACTGGGTTTCTTTGCCAGTCATTGCGTTACTGCAGTTTACTGAAGCTAAATACCTCAGTCAGCTATTTGAGCTGACGGATTAATTTAAAAATTAACAAGAGGTATATTTCAGGATGTGGTTGAGGCTCTTGTAGTGGGTGGGAGCCTTCGTAATGGGGTAGTTAATCACCTGAAAAGGAAGAAGGCATTCACCTGCACAGGTTATAGGAAGGTCTTGCTCTGTTAGACAGGAGGAACCCCATTCTTCAAAGCCAGAAATGGGCTTCCACCTGCTGGGCTTTGCTGTTGGCTGTTTCCTGCTTTTGGTCCTTTTTGGCAGTCCAGGGATGACCGGACTCCTCTCCAGGCTGGCCCTGCAGTTCCAAAACTTGGGCTGTTGTCACTCGCCTTGCTATCCTTAAGGTCTCTCCTTCTCTGGATTTGGTGCTGGGGCCTCAGGGTGACCTCCACGGGTCTTTCTGCACTACACTGTTATAGTAGTAGTATTCCACTTTTAACCTCCTGTGGAATTCTGGACTTTGTAGTTTCCTGTGGCCAGAGAGCTCCCTGGCTGAAAATTCTAAAGGCCCCTCCCTAAAGTCCAAACACCAGCATTCCACAGGATGTTGAAAGTGGAATAATAGCACTAGAACGGTGTCATCTGGAAAGGCACGAAGTTGCACAAGTGGCGGTGTTGATCAGAAGACTCAGTGTGGTAAAGCGTGACCAGTATTTCCTTTCAGTTTTTAAATGTAAATAGACACAGTTGTAGAAAATAAAAACAGTTAAGATTTATTATATAACAAATAAGTCAAACATGAACTCCCCAAACTCTTTCTGTATTCCTGGCTTTCAAAACTCTATTCAGATCTCATCAATTCCGGTCTTCTTAACGGGCCCTCACTCTATTTCCGACTGCCCTAACCTAACCATTTTACAGATAAACCTCTAGGTTACAGCTCTCACCTTTATAGTATGCCGAAGGCCATGATCGGCCGGCTTCAACCAGGCACTTCCAACTTCTGCCTTCACGCCATGTTCCCCCAGACCTGTGGTTCTCAACCTTTGTTCTTACAGCTTCTTTGGACTTCAGTTCCAAGAAACACTAGCCAACATGGCCAGTGGTAAGGACCTTCTGGGAACTGAAGTACAAGACATTTGGGGAACCAGACATTGAGAACTCCTGACCCAGAGGGTTCTGGGGACAGAAAATCCATGCCAGGTTTGAGTTCGGTTCAGCACTTTGGATAGTTCCTTTCAAGCTATCTGGGGAATATGGTTTAGCAGATAGTTCTTTGAAAGTTTGGGCTGAAGCCTGGGGTGGAATCACTGCCCCCCTGACAGCAAGAGATTTTGTACAAGAGAAAGGAAATAGGGATGGAGCTACAGGGTAAGAAAAGGAGGGCATTGCCCTCCCAGTAAGAATTCTACACTCCAATGAAATTGTCCAATGGAATTTCGCATTTTATTGAATTCATTTTGTTGCTGAGATCACTTAAGGCCCTTGAAAGTAAAAGTATTTAACAGTGAACACAAGCAGACATTTCTTCTTGTGTTGCAAGCTGTTTTGCAAGAAATCGTGGAAGCTGAGGAGAAATTTCTTTCCGTCTGTCTCCTTCGTTTTCCTTTTGCACTGCTAAAGTGTTTACTTAAAATTAGCAAGGGGGTTTAGGCCAGGCTTGATTCTGGAATTGTTGCAAGGCTGCTGAACATGAGTCCATTTCTGTTTCTTGTCTGTGCTCCTTGATGTGTATGGTTCAGAGGCTGAACTGTGATGTAGTCTTGGTGATACTGGACAAGGAGGTATTGGTGACCTCTTGGTCAATGTCCCTCAATATTACATGTGCTGATGCAAACCACTAAGACGAATGTGGCTGGAGTGTCCTTTTTAATGGGGAGTGAACTCTTTTGCAGTCTTTCTATAAGTGCTTTAGAATCATGAACATCAGTGAACTGGAGTAAAGCAGGACTTCTCTTAAAAAATGCTGTAAATGGTTCAGAAATATCATTTTTAAATAAAACAAGACATGCATTTTAACTTTTGGCCCCTTCCATTTCTTTTGCAGGTATTCCTTTGGTAAGTGAACATAGCTCAGAAAATGCACCACTGTTTGTTTTTTTCGGGCACTTGTTGGGTAGGTAATACATTTTTTTCCCCCAATTTCTCTCTTCCTGCTTTTCCTTCCTAGAGAGAGGTACTTATGGTCTTAAGAGTATAAGCTTCTAGAGATATGGGTGAGTTTCTGACCCAAGCAATTTGTGGTTTGTGGGTGAAACAGATTTGGAGCCGCTCCCGCTGTGCATCTCACAGCTGTTGCAGGAATTTAAGTCTAAAATGGGTCTAAAATAACTCCTCAGCTTGAAGGTTAAAGGAGAATACAAGCGTACCTTGGTACAGAAGGCCTTTGATGTAGAATCCAAAATGACTGAAGTGAGGCTGTTGTACCTTGGACATGTCATGAAATGAGAATACTGACTAGAAAAGTGGATGCTGTTTGCTAAGGCGAAAAGAAGCAAGAAAACAGGAAGACTGCTTTACAAATGGATTGATTTAATCATGGAAGTCACAGCTGCCCAAAGTTTCTGAGACTTAGAGCGGTGCTTTTAAGAGCAGGGAGTTTTCGAGGTCTCTCATTCAAAGGGTCTAGCGTAAGTTGAAGCTGATGGCGATTAATAACAAGTAAATACATAGAGACAAAGTGTTTATGCAAAATCGCGTATGGCTGTATATGTGTACATGTACAGGTTATCTTTTTATTATGACCCCTCTAAGGCGCTGTTTACAAAAAGGTTTATGGTTTGAAATAAGAACTGGTCGAAGGATTTGTGTGTGTGTTTTAATAAAAGCAAAACTCATACTTCCTGCAATGGGACAGGAAGCACGCAGCATGTAGGAAAAAAAAAATCTCTGCAGGAACTGTTAAGCCTGTTCTTTGAAGTAGATGCTACCAAATGCTAAAATGGGATTTTTTTTTCAAAACTCAGCAATATTTAAATGCCTTTTGACCGACAACAACAAACAGAGAACAACAAAATGTCACTGTTCCACAATTATAATATAACAAAAATATTGTGGGTTTCCTGCATTCCTTGCAAAAAGAAAAAGGAGGAGAAATTTGACAAAGCAGAGGAAGGTGGCTCATTGGCATTTTCATTTTATGAATCCTAGCTCAGAGAAAGTCTCTCATCGAAAAAGCAGAGGAAGAGAAAAGGAAGTCCCACTGTGTACAAAGGGGTTCAGGAGACTTGATCCCATCCTGGAGGTGGCCTAGATCCATCTGCTTTCTAGATGGGAGGCACTTTTCTGATGCTATAATTTTTTTTTAAAATGCCTGTAATGAAATACAGATCATTCATTAGCAGTTGGCTTATTGACCTTGCATACTGTCTGTATGTTTGTTGTTAACTCTTCAGATGATTAATTTGGTATTTTCTACAATTATCAATAAAATAAAGCGTGTGTGTGTGTGTAAGTGTGTGTGTCTGTGTGTATATATTTATATATTGGAGGGAGACTGTGGAAGGTGTTGGAGCTGCTCACCCCCATTTGGACGCCCCCCCAAGAAATATGGGACCCCCTCAAGTTCTAGTTCAGAACTCAAACTACTGTTACTACACTATTACTATTTTCTTGTTTATTCTGTATTGTTAATGTACAAATCCCTATATACCACCTAGGTCCAAGAACTTCAAGGTGATTTACATCAGTAAGACATAGAAGTGAACCCAAATATGGAAACATACTGTTTACAGGGCCCAAGCAAAGCATGTTGGCTTTGACTCAACAGGGAAGGCTTGGTCAAATGAGTTGACAACCTGCAGCAAAAGTTAAGAACAGAACAGATTAGACAGCATCTAAGTTTGGCGTCAAGGCCTCCTCCTAGGGAAGGTCCTGTGAGTGAGTCAGGGTGGTCCTAGGGCAGTGGTTCTCAACCTGTGGGTCCCCAGATGTTTGTGGACTTCAGCTCTCAGAAGCCCCAGCCACTACAGTCAATGCTCAGGGCTTCTGGGAGCTGAAGTCCACGAACATCTGGGGACCCACAGGTTGAGAACTACTGTCCTAGGGGATCTTCTCTCTAACGGTGGGAGATGGCTATTACCCTCCTTGTTGGATTTTTCCAGCGGCATTGGTTGGTCCCTTTGGGAAGCTGTCAGCCAGACTAGGCATGGTATTGGTTCAGTCCATGAGGAACCCCTGATATTCTGATCAGGAGTGTTTGGTGTTTCTGGATCAGTGGGGATGTGAATCCATTCCAGAAATTAGACTGATCTTCAAAGGTGCACTCTCCAGGATGTGCTACCTGTTTGGAGTCAGCACCTTGGAGAGCTTCTTTGCATACATAAATACATAATTTTATTACACTTACAGAGTGGCCTCTTGTTGTTAGTTGCTGTCTGGTTGGCAGCAGCTTACTCTGATCTCATGAATGGGAGATCCCCAAGAGCTATACTTATCCATAGCCCTGCTGAGGTCTTGCAAATGCAGGGTAACCGTGACTTGCTTTATTGACCCAATCCCCGAGGAATGTGGCCTCTCTTTTCTACTTCCTTCCGTTTTCCCTGGCATTATCATCTTCTCAGTGAGTTATGAGATCTCCTTACAAAAAATAAATAGGTTCAAATGATAAGCCTGGAAGAGTTTCAAGAGAGGCATAACTGTCCCCCGCAATATAACCATTGGCTCCTTTAAAGTTTGGACTAAACCCGGAGAGGATTCTCTACGTCACTGAATGGAAGCTGCCAATTGATGCTGGTTCTGATGCAAGACAGCGTGCCCTTATTTATTTATGAGCTTTAAAACAAACAATCAAATTCACAGGGAGAATCAGAATTACAAGAAAAAAAATATATTCAAGGAAAAATAAAATAAAATGATACTAACACACTAAAATATCAAACAGTAACGAACTGAACCACTAAACCCTAGCCTACTAAAACACAAAAGAGCCCTGACCCACCAAACTGTAATGAATGAAATAAGAATACATTATTATGCCATTAGAAATCCAACTAAACAATCTTGCTAGAGTTACTAGTAACTATAGCCACAAATTATTGCATGGTTAGATTTCTTATTGCTCAAAAAGTCCATGAACATTTTCTAGTCTTTTGGAAATGCACGCCCTTTCTTTTAAGCGAGGTCTTTTCTCTGAAAGGTCCACCTTCTTCTTGGCTGAGTTCTCAAGGGGCTTTGCTTAACCTTGTAGGGCATCTTCAGACCAGAGGTAGTAGCTTTTAGAACGGAGTAGAGGATGCAGCATTGTCACTCAAGGACCAATGAGGCCGGTTGCCCACCGGCCTGGAATTTCTTAGTGGCGGTGTGAACACCACCAAGCTAAAAGCATCCGTTACGCTTCCCTTGACTGTCTCTGGTGGCCCGGCTTCCTTTTTCCTTGGAGAGGAAGAGAGACCCTCTTCTAGCCCAGAGGTGGAACGTAACAAGGAGCACCTGTTTTGGTGTTTTGGAAAGGTTCTTTGGCAGCTGTTTCCAGCCTCCGACTATTTCCTGCCTGGTTGTGTGTGTGTGTCTCTGTGTGTGTCATGAGAATGTTTTTACCCCCCTAGGGAACTGTTGCTTGGCAGATTTTTGTTCTCTTTCCATCTTCCCCACCTAGCCTGGACCTGTGGTTTTTCTTCTCAGGAGAGACGTCCATACAGGTTGCCTCAGCTGCAGATTGGGGAGCACTGGGGAGATCTCTCTGTTGTGGAAATTTGATTTATTTTCATTTATTAAAACACTTCTGCCCCATCCTTTATCACCGGATCAGAGACCAGCATACAATATAAACAGTTCGAAGGTTCTCTGGACTAAAAGCACCAATAATTTGATTAAGATAAAATCATTACTGCTTTAAAAGCAACAGTTAAAACCTCTTTAAAAACTAGAACAATTTTAAGGTACTCACATGTGTATTTGAAATATAGTTGTTCCTCAAGGCTTCAATAAAAAACCGTGTTTGTGAACATGGAGGTCTGCCATTCATTTTGCATTTCATTTCATGCATTTTGGGGCCATTTCCTCACTAGACTGTTATAGTGCTATCATTCCACTTTCAACATCCTATGGAATCCTGGGGATTGCAGTTGAGGGAGGGGCCTCAAAGGGCTTAGAATACCCTCAAAGGCCCCTCTCTAAACTGCAAGCCCCAGGATTCTATTGGTTCTCAACCTGTGGGTCCCCAGATGTTTTTGGACTTCAGCTCCCAGAAGCCCTGAGCATTGACCATAGTGGCTGGGGCTTCTGGGAGTTGAAGTCCACAAGCATCTGGGGACCCACAGGTTGAGAACCACTGCTAGGATGTTGAAAGTGGAATAATAGCTCTATAGTGCGGAAATGACCTTGGACTACTGAAGGGTAATTATACAGAAACTGTCCTTTGAGGGTCCCATCCTTCAAAATTTATCGGCACACGTGTGAGTGGTGCAAATAGGAGATGGAAGAGAAGAGTCTCAATTAGGGCAGTGGCACAGAAGGAGAAGGTCGACCTTCTCTTTAGCTCATCAATATGGCCCCAATCCAATAGGTATCCCCTTCCCAGGGGCTCCTTTTAGAAGAAATCTAGATGGACAGGTGATCCAATCTCAGACGTTTGGCATCATCCAGTATCTAGCTGGCATCTTCATCTGAAGGCCGATCTTTGGCTCTGTCCTAGTGAAGTTCTTTTCAAATTGGGGTGAGTATCCATGGCACGTGAGGGGACAGTTCTTCCCACATAGGGGACTTGCGCTATGCTATCTTGGACTATTTATCAACCAAAAATGAAAACCAGTTCCAGTTTTGACTTCCAGTTTTTTTCTTTTACTGGGGCTTGAGGAACTGCGTTAAGTTCTAGAAATGTGTCCTTGGGGTGCTTTTTTTGTTGCCCAAATATGATTTTTTTTTTCAGGACAGGGTCTTTTTGGGAGGATTCAAGAAAATTTAGGGATGGCGTGAAAACCTCTGGAAGCTCCATGTGGCCATACAGTTCCCACCCTTTTTTCCCTTTGTGTATTGCCGCCCTTTCTGTGTCTCTCTCTGTAACCCTTAGTTTGTGTGCGTGTGATATTTTATTTGTCGTAAGCAGGACAAATGGGCTGTTGATTATTCCCTTGCTTGCGTATGGCTGGGAACCGTTTTCTTTTCCCCTGCCTCCTGCCTTATTAAATCTATTTTTCAAGCTGTCACTTAGCTGGCCCTTAGTGATGGAGTCGGATGTTCACGTGGCCCCGGATGGAGGGATGGATGCTGGGATTTGTGTTCCCAACAGCAGCGAGCACCTCGGGCCAGCCGTTGTGAATTAACTACTCCTCGCGACCCTTTGCCCTCTTGGCTCTTAAATTCATGCTTTAAAAACAGCTTAATGAGGGGTTTACTGGCCCAATTGAAAGTTTTTATTAAAACCTATTAGTGTGCTGGAGTAGCCCGCATGAAGGAAACAATTAGCCTGGAGTGACTCTGCTCGGCTCCTTTGGCAGCTCTCGGCCCTGCCAGGCTCCCACTAAACCGTTTCCAGATCAGCCTAAACCCTAAAACATTGCCTTTTGCATGGGATTCATATCCTCTGGCTTAATTTATAGTTCTGTCTCATGCGCTCTTCCCAAACTCAGTTCCCAAAAACCTTTGGGGTTTTAACTGAATTTGGAGAGGTGGCAAGAGGCTGGTCCTCATTATCTCAGGCTTGCTTGTGACTGTTACCTTGATGATTAGTTCCCTTTATTTACTTGTTTGTTGTCTCTGAAGCATTTTTTCCCCCTCAGCTTAAAATGTCTCCAAGAATGGAAACTCAGAATCGATTTGTTGGTGTTGTGTGGCTTTGGGTCATTTCCAGCTTACGGTGACCCCAAAGTGGCCCTGGCCATTTTTGCACAAGACTGTTATAGCACTATGATTCCACTTGCAACATCCTATGGAATCCTGGGGTTTGCAGTTTGGGGAGGGGCCTCAAAGGCCATCCTCAGAGGCCCCTCCCTAAACTGCAAAGCCCAGGGTTCCATAGGATGTTGAAAGTGGAATAATAGCACTATAGTGCGGAAAAGACCCTAGTGTGGTTTGTCCATGGGATTGAATTCCAGGAGAGCAGGGTTCAAGTACCTGCTCGGCTTGAAAATCCACTGGATGACCTTGGGCAGGTCGCACTCTCAAGAGAAGGTTAAGAGGGGACATGATAGCCATGTTTAAATATTTAAAGGGATGTCATGTTGAGGAGGGAGCAGGCTTGTTCTCTACCACTCCAGAGACTAGGATGAGGAGCAATGGATTCAAGCTGCAGGAAAGGAGATTCCCCCTGAACCTCAGGAAGAACTTCCTGACGGTCAGAGCTGTCCGGCAGTGGAATGTGGTGGAGTCTCCTCCTTCTTTGGAGGTTTTTAAGCAGAGGCTGGATGGCCATCTGTTGGGAATGCTTTGATGGGTGTTCCTGCATAGCAGGGAGTTGAACTCGATGGCCCCTGGGGTCTCTTCCAACTCTATGATCGTATGAGTCTAACCCCAGAGGCAACCTTCTTCTGAAGAAATCTTGCCAAGAAAACCCTGTGGCAGGTTTGCCTTAGGATTGCTATAAGTCAGAAACAACTTGTTGAACATACAGCAAATTCTCCTAAGCTGTGAAGGCTCTTTTAATGTTCTGAGTATATCTGCAAGCTAGCTAGCTGTATATAATTGCGTGTTTTGGAAATGGCAGCATGTGGATTAACTTCAGTCGTGCAGACAGGACCCTGCAGAAGATGAATGAAATTTTAAAAAACTTTTCAGCAGAAGCAAATCCTACTCTGCTTTCGACCTTCCTCTGACTCAGTGCATATTGCAAAAAATTATTTAGTGGGAAAGAATGCAGAGGGTTTTGAATATGTTCCTTTGCGTGCCCCTGGAGACTGTCTAAATGCGTAGCCAGAGGTGATAACTGTCCTGGAACGAATGATTGTGAAAGGTAAAGTGAGAGAGGGACAGAATTGTCTCTAAAGCAGATCTGAAAGATGGAATGAACTGGTTGAGGGGATCTTTCCAATCAGACAGATCTACAGTTTGCACCCTCTAGGGCTGTGAGTTAACAGGAAAGCGCGGTTTAAAATTCCGGAACTGGATGCTCCATTGCTATGGGTCACTTCTCTCCAGTCCTGTGCTTGCTGGGAGCAAACTGAAGCAAGGCTAAAATATTTTCTCCCATTTTAACCATTGTCTTCTCCTGCCTTCCTTTGCAACTTCTCCCCCCTTTCCATGCTGTGCTTTGCCCTCTTTCGATTATTAGCATAATTGCTGCAATCAGATCCGCTACTTCTGCAGTAATAGTTTTAATGGTAGGTTTCATTCTCAATATGTGTGTGTGTTTTTTTTTTAAAAGTCTTTTAAACACACGGTTGGCACCTATCTAGCAAAATTAAGCAGCCTCACTGCCTCTCACAAGACTTGAGAATATTCTACCAATACTGGATGCTGTGCAATGGGTTTCTTGGCGTTCCCAGACAAGAATCATAAGCCGTTTCTGCACCAGACTGTTACAGCGCTGTGATTCCACTTTCAACATCCTATGGAATCCTGGGGTTTGCAGCACAGAGAAGGATTTTTAGAATTCTCTACCAGAGAGCTTCAGTGCCTCCCCAAACTACAAATCGCAGGGGCCATGTCAGTTAAAGTGGAATCGTAGCACCATAATTGCTGTGGAACTCCCTTTGAGTGAAGGTGTAGTTCATCCCCTTGCTACGTTTTTGTTTAAGCTGGCGTTTGGTGCTCAAATGATGAGGCAGAAGGATGTGCTGAACGTGTACTTTTGTCTTGTAAGTTTTCCATTATGTTCTAGACCTATGTTTTTAACTATGTGTTTTTAAAATCAAATTGTTTAATTTTTTAAAAAGTTTTTGTAAGTAAGATAGTAGCTGGACATGGTTTTAAATTGTTTGAGTACCTTGCTGGAAGAAAGGCGGGGTGTGAAATAAATAAATTAATAATATAGGGCCATTTCCACACTACACTGTTAGTAGTGTTTTTATTCCACTTTCAGTGTCCAGTGGAATCCTAGGGTTTGCAGTTTAGGGAGGGGCGTTTAGAGTTCCCAGCCAAATTGCTCTTTGGCCTCAGAAAACTGCAAACCCCAGAATTCCACAGGAGGTAGAAAGTGGAATAATAGCACTAGAACAGTGTAGTGCAGAAATGGCCTTAGTGTGATGGGCCCCTAGTATTGAGAAAAAGAGGGATGATGATGATGATGATGATTTTATTTATTTATTTATTGCATAAAATTTAAAAAGAATCAAAATCATCACAAAAAAAAGTTATCACATTGCATGTGTAAGTTTCAAAAGATCCAATAAAAGATTCCAATAAGACGCTCCCCTGCTAACGCAATAAAAGCCTGCTGAAAAAGAAATGTCTCTTCTGGCTGACCGGCCAGAGGAAAGCAGGGAGGGGGCTAGCCTAGCCTTCCGCAGAAGGGAGTTTGAGAGGGTGGGAGCGGCCACTGCGAAGACCCTATTTCCCGTGTCTTCCCCAGTCAAGCTTGGGATGGTAGCGGGACCAGAGAAACCCTTCCCTTGCAGATCTTAAAGATGTAGCTGGTTTGTACGGGGAAATTTGTTCTTTTCCATTAGTCTTTCTGTCTTTTATTCAGTGAGCTCAAGGCAAGACATACGGTTCTCCTTCCCTTCCACACATTATCCCCACAAAAACAGTCCTATGGGTCAAGTGAGGCTGAGTTGGGTGTGTGGGGAGAGGCTGGGCCTGTGTGTTATACAACAATCCTGCAAGGTGGGTCAAGCTGAGATTGGGAGGGACTGGTCCACAGTCACCTGCTAAGTTGCATGGCCGACTGAGACCATTTCCACACTACGCTATTGTAGTACTCTCGTCCCACTTTCAACCTCTTATGGAATCCTGGGGCTTGCAATTTAGGGAGGGGCATTTAGGATTCCCAGTCAGAGAACTCTTTGGCCTCAGGAAACTACAAACCCCAGAATTCCATAGGAGGTTGAGAATGGAATAACACCACTAGAACAGTGCAGTGCGGAAATGGCCTTAGGGCTTGAAAGCTGGGTCTCCAAAGTCCCAGTCCAGCTCTCTAATCGCTACAACACAGTGTCTCACTATGGACCAATGGCTTCTTAAATTGCTAAGATTATTTGGGGGTTGAGGGGGTAGACATGCTCCCCACGTTTTTAAAAACCTAGTTTTTTTTAAAGGGAAATAACCCGGAGGGGCCGGCATGGTGTGCCTGTCTGTGTACCCCTCGGCATATGTAAGCCTAGAAATGATAATTTATTGTCCCGTTCACTCCTCCATATGTTAAATATTTGGAGTTTATATTGATGCTCGGGAGCTTCGGTTGCTAGGTCCAATTTCCGCCAAAGGGAAGCAGGGCCGTATTTGTTTAAAACCAGTAAAGCCATTCAAGGTCATTATTGGGGGTTGTTTTCCCCCTCCGGAGGGACGGACCGGGGACACCTGTATGGTTTTAAGCAATGGGAGCCATCTGTGGGGAGGAAGTGGGGGTTGCCGTGGCGACCGAGGCCTAACACCGCACCGTGACAAAAGCCGAATGAACTCGGGGGTCACGGGAGTGGGTGTGAAGGTCAGACCTCTTCATTCCCACCATCCTGCGAGGAGAAGTTTCTCTCCCCCACTATATTTTTTTGGATAAAATTATACTGGCTGTCTACGTAGGTCTTTCTTTGTTCCTCCTTTGCATTCTCTCCCCAGGCATCCTCCCTTTTTCTTGAGAATAAAATGTACCAAGTAAATAAACATCAGCTGTACGGTGGGATGTAAACTCTCCTTATTTTATCCTGGAATGGAAGATTATGGGCATTTCCACACTAGACTGTTATAGTGCTATTATTCCACTTTCAGCATCTTATGGAATCCTGGGGTTTGCATGGAAATGGTCTGTTTCTTTCTATCTGTACATGCACATCTATATACATATATACGCACCTTATTGGAAAAAGGAAAAGATTTCACCTTGTTGGGTGAAATTTTGAAAGCTTTCTGTTTTTTTTAAAAAAACAATTTTGTACATTTGGGGAGGTTTTTTGCGAAAATTTCACATAAGATTTCCTTTTGTTATTGTGGCTGTTGTTATTACTACTATTATATGCATTTATATCCTACTTTTTCAGGACTTAAGGCAGCTTACAACAGATTAAGAGAAAGCCATAATTAAAAATTCACATAATGCAAAAGTTTGAAAAAAGGTTAAGCAACCCTGAAAATTAAAACAATATGCTGAATTTTCTATTACTTATTTTTGGTGTGCTTTTTATGGTTTTAAAAGCACAAGAGCATTACAAAAATAACCTAATAGGAGATTCAGCACGTTGTGCACGGCCCATCCTGCCTAGACTGAGGCAGGTGGAAACCTCTCCTTTCCTCCAAATATATTCTACCTTTCAGTTTCTTCTCCAAAGAAGGGGTTGCATTAGCTACATTGGTGACTCTTTCAGCTAGAGAGAGAGACAGAGAAAGAGGAGATTTAACATACAGCCCTTGCTCCTTATTTTCCCTCCCTGTTTCTTTGCATTGGTTGGCTGTGCGCTCAAAGTTACTTTTTTTTTTCTAAGCCAGTGTGCCTGCCGTCGACTACCCCAGCATAGGCAATGTCTCTGTCCCAGATCCTCAAATTTGCCAGTTTGATCGCTGCTGAGTGGGCATCATTTCTGTAAAAACAGGATGTGTTTTGAAAGTGCTTTAGCTTTGCTTTTTCTTGTGTTTGCCTCCCCCACCCCTCAATCTTTGCTTGGTTTTCTGGCCTCCAGGCCTCTTTATTCCGGGAGGTTAAAGCTGTAGGCGTTGAGGTCCCATTCGTCATTGCAATCCCAGAACCTTCAGAACAAAGCTACACCAAGAGGAAACGCCATCCTGGTTTGTAGAAAGGCAAAGCCCAACGTTGATCTTGTAAGTCAGAGAGATGGATTTGGATCATAGCTCTGGTATTGAAATTAGGGGCTTTCCTTATTCCTTGAGAAGGAGAGGACGAGAATGCACAAAAACTGGCTTCTGTTGAGATCTTGTCCAGTGCAAGTGGAATGGAATGCCCTGTGGGCAAAGCAATGAAGAGGCCATTTCCGCTCTACACTGTTATAGTGCTATTATTCCACTTTCAACCTCCTGTGGAATTCTGGGGGTTTGTTGTTTACTGAGACCCAAGAGCTCTCTGGCTTAGAATTCTTAATGCCCCTCCTAAATTGCAAACCCCAGGATTCCACAGAAGGTTGAAAGTGGAATAATAGCACTATAACGGTGTAGTGCAGAAATGGTCAGAATTGTGCCAGAGGAGAAAGAGGCAGTGGTGAGAGGGGGCTGTGACTCTCCCAGATGTGGGTAAAGGAGAAGGTGGTTCTTGTTGTTGTGAATTGCAGAGGTGGCAGCAGCGACAACAAAACAAAGACGTTGTACAGTGGCAGTGATAGGAAGGGGGGATGCAGCTCCATGTCACCCTCTAGAGGCCACCCGTGCACTGGCTGTGTTTAGAAAGACTGGCTTTTGGGAGGGGGGTCCTCATACCCAAGACACTGTGGGAGGGGTGGCCTGTAAAATCACCTGTTTCGTGGAAGGATGTTATTCAAATGTGTTTCATCGTGCAATTCATAAATCCGTTTCTCTTCTCTGATTTTATCTTCCTTTTTTTGCTTCAAATCACCCTACTGGGAAAAAAAAGTAGCTTTTGTTTTCCCCTGTTGAGAGAAGATTTATACTTTCCTCCTCTCCTCCTGACAAAGGAAAAAGAAAGAAAAAAAGGAAGCTTCACATTTGGTATATAGTTTTCCTTCTTGGTCTTTGTTTCCTCACCAGGACTTACCCTCCAGCGGCTTTTGCAGGAAGCAATTGATTTTCTGTGCCATAGCGGTGGCGTATAATTACCAGTTACCACTTTATCCCATTTAACTTTGCCCAGATGCAATTTGGGTTCTCTGCCACAAAATGCCAGGGCGTCTTAGGTCTTTCTGGCCCCTCTCTCCCAAGTTTGGCACAATCAATCGATTGTGTTTGTTATCCCATCTGCGTTAGTGTTTCATACGATCAGAGTGCACTTCCCGATATATGAAATTTACCAGAAAACGTTGTTATCTGGTACTGGGTTACATAATTGACTTCAAAGAGATCGGCGTGGGCAAGATAATTGGAAAGTAGAGCTCTTTCATGGTGTAATTATTCATCCCCCATAACCCTGCATGGCTTTAAGATTTGCTAATAATGAGTGTTCACTTCCTGCATCCCTTTTCCGCCCCCAGGGCTTTGCGGTTTCTCTCCATAGCCAACTCGGCGTTGAGTTCCTTTTTTCCTCCTCCAGCTCCTTAGCGTGTTCGGTGTGTACGCATGTGTCCGGAGTCCTTTATGTAGGATAGAAACTGGGATTTGGAGGGAACCAAACGATTGCTTGTTTCTATGACAGCCTTTGTCAGAAAAGCAGCTCTGCACTCCTGCAGCTGTAGAATAAATTAGTATAGATCGATGCAAATTGTCAGATGGAAAGGTGTAATAATATACTGAAAGTCAACATGTTTCCATCCAGGATATATGTATAGGAGCTGAAGGTTGCACTGTTGGGTGGCAATGAGATCTGCGTTGCTTAGCAGGCGTCAGCGTTCCAAAGGCAGGGCTGATACGATCTGTCTCCCTCACAGGGTTGTTGTGAGGGTGGCTGCAAAACAGGTATGACCAAAAAGCTTTTCAGGGCTGTGTAATATAAGTCAGACCTGCAATGAGATAGAGTGCAGTTGGCCCTCCACCTCTGCAGGTTTGATTTTGGCTGTTTCCGCACTACACTCTTATAGTGCTATTATTCCACTTTCGGCCTTCTGTGAAATTCTGGGGTTTGGATTTTACTACTAAGGCCAAAGAACTCTCTGGCTGAGAATCCTAAATGCCTTTCCCTAAACTGCAAACTCCAGTTTTCCATAGGAGGTTGAAAGTGGGATAATAGCACTATAATAGTCTAGTGCGGAAATGGCCATAGAGCCGGAAGAGCAACCTTGTAAGTCAGCCTCTGCAGATCTAGTCTCTCTGTCTCATTTGTGGTCCAGCCTCTGGTGAGATGCCACAAGTGAAAGAGAGACGAGTTCCTCACCAAGGCAGCCTGTTCCACCAGCAAACACTGTTACTACTGTTTCTTTCAATGTTTTGCTCTTTCCCTGCAATTTCTGCCTGTGGGTTCTTGTCTGAAAGGTTGACTTATTTTGAACTGCAGGTCCCAGAGTCCCCCAGCCAGCATGGCCACTGGCCATGCTGATTGGGGAGGGAGAATATGGGAGTAACTTTTCCAATCTCTGGAAATGAAAAGCTTGCAGTTGCAGGAATCTCCCACCCAGTATGGCAAGAGCTGGCTGGTGGGTGTTGGGAACGGTAGTCAAAAAGTAACTTTTCCAAGCTCTGGAGATGAAAAAGCCTGCTTTTCAACTACAGCTGCAAGACTCTCCCACCCAGAATGGCTACAGCTGGCAGGTGGATGTTGGGAACTATAGTCAAAAAGTGACTTTTTCAAGCTCTGCTAGTTTTGTAGGCAGGAATATTTTCGTCCATCTGTTTTGAACCCTCCTGCTGGTAAGCTTCACCGAATGACCCTGAATTCTAGTATTATAAAAGGGGGGAGAAAAGTTACTCTGCATCCTCTCTCTTCTTTCTTTCTCTCTGTGCTGTTTGTAATTTATGGCATTTTAATTATAAGTGATGCAGCTGTTCAAGCAAACTTGCTCGGACTTGGAAACCTCCTTTGCAGCTGTGCCTGTGTGGGCTCGAGTGGTCTCGGAGAAAAGCGCATGCTTTCTGCTCGCGCTCAGAGGCTTATACCGTGCGTCCAAGCTGACGTGGGCATTCAGAATGGATCTGAAACTGAAATTCTTCGTTTTCGACCTCGTTCCCGCACTCTTTCAACAATTTTGGAGGAAAAGCAGCCGTTTGCTGTGATAACTGTCAGGGACCTATATCTAATTGTTTATCTCAAACTGAGTAGACCTATTCAATCTATTTGAACTTAGTAAGTCAGTGCTTATCTAAATTTAATTCATTCAATGGGTCTGCTGCAAGTTTATTTTATTAAATTGAGTGCTGTGCTTTTATTCTCAGTGCCATGTTTTAAATGTTTTTCAACCATTTTACATTGATTAAATTTTTCAATAGGATAGCTTATTTTTTTTATGAAAAGCTGTGTTTTGTTTTAATCTGCCTTGGGTCTTCTATGGGAAGAAGGCAGGATATGAATTAGTTAAATAAATAACCATGTATAAATAAATATATATGTATGTGTGTGTGTGTGTGTGTGTGTGTGTATATATATATATATATGTGCACACCCTTTTTATTGTTGTGGGCCTCCATGTTAACTCTCACTTGTGGCAACCCTATCCTTGAATTTTCTTGGCAAGATTTCTTTGGGAGGGAGGTTGCCATCGGCTTCCTCTGAGGCTGAGAAACTATGCTCTGCTGAAACTCACTTGATGGGTTCCAAGGCTGAGCAGGGATTTGAACTCGGACCTTCCTGTGTCTTTATCTTATACTCAAACCATTTCACCATTCTGGCTCTTACACTTACTCTGCTTGTGACTCATAATTTGATTTAGGTCAATTTTAGAGGAAGATTCACAGATGCCAAATTCAAGCGTAACGTTTCCACTATGGGAAATTATATTTTTCAGCTGCATTAGGAAATGGATGGGATAAAAATTAAGTGGTTGATTGAGCTTCTGAGACCACTTTTTGGACAGCCAAATCATAGTTTCATGTGATGTTTGAACTGGTAAACTTTCATTTAAAGTTGTGCCAGAAACCAGGATTGCTGACCAAAGTTTGAACCTGGCTTATAGTGAGCAATCAAACCACAATTTCCCAATTAGGGTGCCACAAGAATACGAGGAGACCTGCAGATGGATAGGCACAGAAACAAAGCAATGTGCAAACTTCATGTCAAGAATCCACTCAGGTAGCGCTGTGATTTACCTGGACCCCAGGTGCATATTCTCCAAGCTGCGGCATCTTCCCCCTGCCACCAACCAGTGGCAGAAATTCCAGGAAGTTTGGGAGAGATCTGGGGAATGTAGTAAGCTGTGCCTCTGCCACTAGGCTGATGGGTTTTAGAGTCCTTGTTAGCATTGTGGCCAAACATTAAGAACTATCAGGTGGTGTGAAAGAATTAACTTATATTAGCGACCTTGTTGGATGCCTTTCTCATTCCCTTTGCATTTTGAAACTGGGAAAAGATGGGAAGGCTGAGACCTAGGCCGTTTCCGCACTAACCTGTTATAGCGCTATGATTCCACTTGCAACATCCTATGGAATTCTGGGGTTTGCAGTTTTGGGAGGGGCCACGTGGGCCCTCCCAAAACTGCAAAGCTCGGGATTCCATAGGATGTTGCAAGTGGAATAATGGCGCTATAACAGTGTAGTGTGGAAATGGCCCTAGCTGGGGAATGATTTTTTAACCTGCTCGTACAGTTCTCATAGTTATCAGGGAAGATGGTTCATGCTTGCAGACTTTTCTTTTCTTGGTGTCTGCACCATAGAACTTTTCAGGGCCCATCTTTCTTTGGGCTCACCGTGTGTGTGTTTTCACCCTAGCTAAGGCCTGTTACCCCAAAACCATGGGACCCTGTGAGGTCCTATATCAGAATCAGCAATTAACATGTAAAAATGGAGAATTAATTAATTCAAATTAAAATACAGTCAGCCCTCCACATTTGCAGGTCTCATTTTTGCAGATTTGATTATTCACGGATTATTTGCTGTCACCTTTGCTGCCTCCCTATGCCATTTTTAATAGGGACTGCAAGCCTCACGAGACTGAGAAACTGCAAACAAGGCTAGTAAGTCCCTATTAAAAATGGTGTGGGGCAGCCATGGAGGTGGCAGTAAACCCCCCCAGACCCCCATTTCTGCTTTGGGAAGGAACCCCCGATGCCTCAAAGGAATCCACAGTGGGTCGAATATGGTGATCATACTATTTTTGTGGGTGTTAAATATGGTTTGGGAGGGCCTAGAGTTATTCGTGGTTTTTCCATTTTCACGGGGGTCCTATGCCCCTAACCCTAGTGAATGAGGAGGTATGACAGTATTGCAAGAGGAGGGGGTAACTTCAGGACTTTTCCACCTTTGTTTACCAGGTCACTGCAAATGAGACCAGTCAGAAAACTTATAGTGCTATTTAAATGTGTTTTATTGGGGGGAAAAGATGCGCATGCACACACACACACACACACACACACACACACACACACACACACATATTTTGGATCACCAAGAGATAAGCCTGGATAGATTTTGTTTGGTGCCTAATTCTACCACTGGCTGCAAGGAGATAACTGGAACTTATCAGCGAAAGGATTGGATGGAATGCTTCTCCTTCATCCTTTACTACCAATAAAACTTCGACTCCAGCAGTAACATATGCCTGTGTCCGTCGCAAAACTGCCCTTGGAGAGACCTGGAACCACACTGAATTACAGGATGGAACCTGAATTCGGTGTGCTCACAACCTGCTGAGCCTTGGGGGGTTTAACTTGCAGCTTGCTGCCGTCCTGCCTTGCACCAGGCCGTCAGAAAACGGATTATTCTCCACCCTATAGATCGAAACTCCCCCAGCTACTTGAGATGGAAGTAATTAAACATAATATAGAGTGATCTCTTAGAATGACAGCCACCTACGGAACGGGAAACAGGACATCCATTAACTTTAAACACTCCCAAAAAGAAAGAGATTAAAATCTTCCCAACTGATTTTTCTGTCACTTGCCGCTTTGCACCAAAAACGAGGAGGGAGGAGAAAGTGGGGGGGGCACGACAGGTTGAGGAAGGTTGGGGAGAAAGCGGGAGGGGAGAGCTAATTTATTGCTGCATTAACTTAGATATCGCTTTCCTGTCACCTAAGTAGTTTCTAATGACTACCCTGGAGAGTAATTGGGAGCTTTTAAAAGTTTTGTGCTAAATTCTTTCTCTTTCCCCTTGTGCCATGTATACTTTTTAAGACCCTGAAGTTACTGATGATTTTTTTTTTAAATGCTGGATGCTTCTGAGAAAGAGAGCTGGTGCCTTTCTCTCCTTTGGTTACCGGAGGCTGCCTTGGATGAGGCCTTCTGCGGTATCTTTTTAGCAACCTGATGTCTCCCTGTCCACAAGGAGGTGGGTGGTCTACCATTTTTGCTTGTCTCAAGAGACTTTTCCTAACTCTGGGCTAAAACTGGGCTTGGCGCCTCCAAGAGACCTGGCCGAGGAAGAGTTTCTGTCCCACATCTGCACCCATTGTTAAGCTGTGGAACTCACTGCCCCATGAAGTAACGATGGCTGCCTACTTGTGTGTCTTGGGAAAGGGGATTGGCTAAGTTAATGGAGGAAGGAGGTATCGACAGATGGCTGTATATCACCTCCCGTATCGGAGTCAGTGTGTCTTTGTTTATCAGCTGGAACTGGTTGGAACTATATATATGAAACAGCTAGGACCAGCTTTCCCCAGCAGTGCATTCTGAGTCCCTCCTCAAACTACAGGTCTCAGGATACCACAGAATGGAGCCGTAGCAGTTAAAGTGGTATCAAACTGCTCTAACTCTATAGCATAGATGCCTGTACAGCCTCTAGAACTTTGCATGGTGGGGACAGGTTTACATCTTCTCGAGTATTTGGTTGGGATAAATAGGACTTTTATTTAAAGATATTCTTTTATCTTTGTAAGTAAAAAAGGGCTAGATCGCCCCCATTATACATGAATGAAACAAATTTGGGTGGGCTCTAGAATCTTCCCCGGCAGCTGAGCCATTGGGAACTCCAAAAACCCAGACATGGGGCTGACACCATAACCTGAAAGTGTTAACATTCCCCCCCCAAGCCTCGGGGCATGTGAGAAAACATATTTGGTGATGGTTGATGGACATCTGAACAAAGTGATGAGTGATGGTACTTTTAAAAAAATCCCTCCCCTGTCAACCTGGTAATGTGGAAGAGGAGAGGTTGGTTTTGGGGGTGAGGGGTGCGTGGGGAGATCCTATTCCAGAAGATTTGGAGGTGGGCTATTGGGAGAACGGCCATGCTTTCGGGGTGGCGAGAGGACCTTCTGAAGGCCGTGGTGCCGACGGTGGGGTTGGGGGGCGGAAACGGTGAATTTGGAGCTTAGATCCAGGCTCGTAACCACTTTCCCCGTTGGGAAATCTCTCTTGAGGTGTTATGCTGAAACGTTTCCCCGGCCACCTTCAACTCTTCAGCTATTTCCTTGTCAAGGGGATGTGATGGATGGGCCTTTGATTCTCAAGTTTTCTTCTTTCATAAAGGAGTTGCACCATAAAACGGAATGACCTTAGGTCCTATTACAATTTGCAGCTCCCATCAGAATTTTGTCTCTCTCTCCCCACCAACCCTTTTATGAAGCATTTTGTTTCTTGCATTTTGTTTCCTGTCGCCTTTACCACCCCCTCCCTATTCTTTTCTTTTCTTTGCTGTAGTCATGCTTTACTCTCTGGAGTAGCAATGACCCTGAAATCGAATTGAACTTCTCTGTTGCAAGACAAGAGCAAAGAGCTGGTTTAAATGCAGACATAGCTAACAAAACCCCATGGTACCGTGAAAGAGTGTCATGGTGAGACTTCTGCTAAAGAAATGAAAGGGTGTGAAGAGGCAAAAGAAGGGCTGAGAAGGGAAAAATTAAATAAAATCACAGACAGTATGATTGTTCTGCATTGTACATCCGCAGGAAGATACCACTGTATTCTGCTTTCGTGAGACATACCTGGAACGCTGCGTCCAATTCTGGGTACCACAGTTCAGGAAGGATATGGACAAGCTGGAATGTGTCCAGAGGAAAATGACCAAAATGGTAGAATGCCTGGAAACCATGAAACCCCATGAGGAGAGGCTTAGGGACCTGGGTATGTTTAGCCTGGAGAACAGAAGGTTAAGAGGTGACATCATAGCTATGTTTAACTGTTTGGAAGAATGTCATACGGGGGATGGAGCAAGCCTGTTTTCTGCTGCTCCAGAAACTAGGACGTGGAGCAATGGCTTCAAACTTCAGGAAGAGAGATTCCACCTAAATATTAGGAAGAACTTCCTGAGGGTAGAGCAGTTCAACAGTTGAATATATTGCCTGGGAGTGTCGTGGAGTCTCCTCCTTTGAAGGTTTTTAAACAGAGGTTGGATGGCCATCAGCTGGGAATGCTTTGATTGTGTATTCCTTCATAACAGAATGGAGTTGGACTGGATAGCCCTGGGAGTCTCTTCCAGCTCTACGATTCTACAGTTGTATGCTTCTAAGACGAGTTTACCTAAGACTATAAATGCTAATCTGAAGATTGAATCAATAACATGATTGGGGTATGTCTGTGCCTGAGAAAGAATTTTAGTATTTTTTTCCCTTGGTTTTTGTTCCTTAAACTCTGTCACGGCCTTTAAAATAAAGCCCTCCTCCAATTTCTTGAAATCTACACCAGCTCTTTGCCTCTTGCTAATATTTGGTGTATTTATTATACTTGGAACAACTAGTGTACTTCTTCCAGAAGGCTGCTGTTTTGGTGCCTCTGCTGAGGAAGGAATGAAAATAAGCAATTAATTTTATTTTTAGGAAGGTGAACGATTGTGGGATGTTGGCTTCTTCAAACATGTCTTCCAAGGCTGCGTTTTAATTGATTTGTTCTAATCCTTCCTCTCGTACAGAACCGTCCTGCTGTTTCTCTAGCGTTTTGATTTTAACCGTGCAGCCCTCTCCAGCTTTTCTCAGTAGCAGCTTTGAAAGTAGGAGCTGCGCTAGTCTCTGGCAGCATGCAGAGAACGGGGAGAAGGAAAAAAGGAGTGAACCCCGTTGTGCTCAGTGGTGAGTGTGCTTTGGATCGCAGCCTAAAGTTGTTGTGTGCCTGTTCTGGACAACAACCACAACACCATTGGCATCTTCATGGGGTTGTAAACTGTGTGAGGACATGGGGTGGAACCTTCTCTCCTCTCTTACTATGACCTTAGAGGCTTGGTTGGCCCCGTTCCACCTCCAAGGCAAACCGTCGATTTCCAGTAAGGCCTCTGGAGCCTACCTTACTTACCCCCAAAATGTCTGTGTATGTGGTTTTAAACCATTTTAACCTTTTGCATCTGTTTCTAGCTTGTTAAATCCTATCACCTGCTTCTAGTCTGCTTTAAATTACTTGCATTGTTTCTCGTTCTGTGCGGTGTTACATGATTCAGACTGGAGTATTTTAGTGGTGGATTCTTGCACGGCATGGGGTTGGACTAGATGGCTGTGGGGGGTCCCATCCAACTCTCCGGTTTTGTTTTTTTCCCCTTTTTGAAGCCAACGATATAGGACATGGAAATTTCATGAACTGCTTAGGGATCTGGATATCTTCAGCTTGGACAAGAGAAGATGGAGAGGTGTGTGCGTATGTGTTTGTGTCTGTGTGTGTGTACCTACGAGTTGACTGTTGACTTGCGTTATCCCATGGCTTTCATGGGGTTTTCTTAGGCAAGGAATATTCAGAGGTGGTTTTGGTTCCTTCCACCTACAGAACATGGTGTGGCCATATTTAAATATCTGAAGGTATGTCATGTAGAATCGTAGAGCTGGAAGATACCACAACAGCTATTGAGTGCAACCTCCTTCTTTCATGCAGGGACACACCCTCAAAGCACCCCCAGCAAATGGCCACCCAGCCTCTGTTTAAAGACCTCCAAAGAAAGTGACTCCACCACACTCTATTGAAGTTGCATATTCCACTGTCAAATGACTCTTACCATCAGGAAGTTCTTCCTGATGTTTAGGTGAAATCTCTTCTCTTGTCGTTTGAATCCATTGCTCCATGTCCTGGTCTCTGGAGCAGCAGAAAACAAGCTCGCTCCCTCTTCAATATGACATCAACATGCAGGAACACGCATCAAAGCATTCCCAACAGATGGATGACCATATGTTGGGAATGCTTTGATGGGTGTTCCTGCATAGCAGGGGGTTGGACTTGATGGCCCCTGGGGTCTCTTCCAACTCTAGGATTCTATGATTCTATCTCTTCAAATATTGAAACATGGCTGTCATGTCACCTCTCAACCTTCTCTTCGTCAGGCTAAATATTCCCAGTTCCATACGCTGCTCCTCATAGAGCTTCATGGTTTCCAGACTCGTCACTGTTTTTGTCACCCTCCTCTGGACATGTTCCAGCTTGTCAGTGTCCTTCCTGAGATGAAGATGGAGTGTTTTTTGCTGAAGATAAAGATGGGAGTGAGCTTGTGTTCTGCTGCTCCAGAGACCAGCTCATGAACCAGTGCATTCAAATGACAAGAAAAGAGGTTCCACCTAAACTTCTTGAGTGTAAGAACCGTTGGATGGTGGAATGAACTGCCTTGTGGGGACTTTGGATGGGAGGTTGGATGGGCATCTTTCAGGAGTGTCCTGGTTGTGTATTGCTGGATGGGAAGGGATTGATTGGACTTGATGGTCCTTGTGGCCCCTTCCAGCTCATGGGTTTTATGATTTTGTCATTGTCGTTGTTGTCATCAGCATCAGCATCAAGTTGCCTGTTGACTTATGGCGACTGTTAATTTCATAGGGTTTTCTTAGGGCAGGGAGTACTCGGAGGTGGTTTTGCCAGTTTCTGGCCCTGAAATATAACCTGCAGCACCTGATATTTGTTGATGGTCTCCCATCCAAATACTAACCAGGGCTGACCCTGCTTAGCTTCCAGGACAGGATCTGCTGCATTTAGGATATTTACACCCCTGAGAAACACATAGTGGGGGGGGGAATGAAAGATACGTTTCAGTGAAAATTGGGTTTACAAGGGTGCATTTTTCTTTTTAAGTGCACAAAGATTATATTCAAGATGTGCAATTGTAAACAAAACCAGAATGCATTAAAGAGCATTTTGTGGTACTCTGCAGGATTTCCTAAGAAAACTGCCCTTTGAGGGCGTAAATAAGATCAAATTAAGAAGAAAAGGGGGGGGGAGTTATGGAAGGGAGAGAGATACGAATTGGCTTATTTTTCTGCACCCAGTTAGAGGCACGTCCCGAACATTCAGAACACGTGTGAGGCGAGTGCAGCCGTTGAAATCTGTGCCATTTTTAATTTTATTCCCTCTTAAGTTGCATCCATGCTCCCACTCCCACCCCGGTCGCTGAGATAACAGTAGCGCTCATTGTCCTTGCAGCTGCTGAAATTTGACGAGATCCAAGCGAAGAGAAGGAGAGCAGGTGGGTCAACGGGGTGACCCTTTCGTTCCCAGAAGTATCAGTATGCAGCAGTGGGTTGAAGGAGCAACCATTGGTGAGGAAGGAGGGGCGAGTGCGAGGGGAGGCAGCGAGGCCAGGGGCACATGGTCACCATTCTAAGTAGAGTCGGGATCCATAGAATCATAGAACCACAGAATCGTGGAGTTGGAAGAGACCCCAGAGGCCATCCAGTCCAACCCCTTTCTGCCATGCAGGAATGCACAATCAAAGCACTCCCACAATATGGCTATCCAGCATATGTTTAAAAACCTCCAAAGAAGGAGACCCTAACACGCTCCCAGGCATCAGCATATTCCACTGTCAAACTGTTGAGGAAGTTCTTCCTAATATCTAGGTTGACGTTTTTTTCCTGTGGTTTGAATCTGTTGCTCCATGTCCTAGTCTCTGGAGCAGCAGGAAACAGGCTTGCTCCATCTTCCATAGGTCATCCCTTCAAGTATTTAACCATGGCTCTCGTGTCATCTATAACCTTCTCCAGGCTGAACGTGCCTACTTCCCTCAGTCGCCCCTCGTTGGGCCTGGTTTCCAGACCTTTTGCCATTTTGGTTGGCCTACTCAGGATGTGTTGAAA
Source organism: Iguana delicatissima (assembly GCA_948472985.1). Taxonomy (NCBI): domain Eukaryota; kingdom Metazoa; phylum Chordata; class Lepidosauria; order Squamata; family Iguanidae; genus Iguana; species Iguana delicatissima. The sequence continues at coordinate 1,808,262 of CAOKZL010000019.1, read as the reverse complement.
CTTGTCAAGATCCTTCTTGAACTCTAGTGCCCAGAACTGGACACAGTATTCCAGGTGAGGCCTGACCAAAGCAGACTGTGGTTTGGGAGAGTGGCCCAGAGCTCTACAGCAGAGACTTTAAACCAGTTCACTAAATATATACACACTATAGAGTGACATTGGTTTGATGCCGCTTTAATTGCCAGGGCACCAGCCAATGGAATCCTGAGATTTGTAGTTTGCAAAGAGACTTAGGATAGTCTACCAGGGAACTATAGTCCAGGTCCTCTCAAGCTCTGTTCCTTCCGATGTTTTGGACTTCACTGTCCATAATTTTCTGACCATTTGACAAGCTGGGAATGGAAGCCCCAAACAGCTGGAGGAACTGAGTTTGGGAACTGCTGGTCAAATACAGCTTCCCTGAACTATATCTCCTCACACCACGAATCCCAAGATCCCATTGGAAGGAACCCTGGTAATTAAAGGGGGATTGAACTTCTTTAACTTGCTAGGCTAGAGACACTCTCAGCTGTTGCTGGCATCGGGGGTAACTTAGTACCCAAGCTTTTATAAACAGCTGGGAGTACTCTGTTGACTTCTCCCTGGCACATCAGTAGGGTTTTTTTTCCCCTCTACCCCAAGCCGGTCTGTCTTTCCAGCTGCGCTATGGAACGATCTCTGCCCCCCCCATTAATAAATCGTGGTCTGTTTTGAAACGAGACTGGGCTGTTGGAGGCCCGTGCCAGGAATTCAGCTTTGGATCAAGCCGGGCAGGTGCGGAGGGGACCAGTCTGGCCACGAACAGCAGAGAAAGAGCCGCATTGCCAAGGCTGTCCCAGGCCAAGGAGGCATCCGGGCATGCTGGGTGAACTGGGAAAAACTCTGGTGCAGACTGGGTACCACTGTTGGTGCCTCTCTCTGTCCCCTTACCAGCCTACTGCTCCCTCCTCCTCCTTGCCTGCTTCTTTATATCCACCTTTTCTCCAGTGAGGGGCTCAAGGCAGCTTGCAAATGATTAAACCAAATACTAATTAGAAATGTACAGAAACATGTGATTAAAAAAGCAAACCAAGAGCACAAAGTTAGTCCTGGATACAATTAGTCTCTATATATTTGTGTGTGTGTGTGTGTGTGTGGAGTGATTAATCAACAAAATGATGGGTAGATGGAGAGAGAGAGAGAGATCAAAATGTTTTGGAACCCTCATTCCCCCCCCAAAAAAAAAAACCCTGAAAAGTTTTGTTCGTGTTATATTTTCCAGATCTATTTATTACCCCCCCCACATATTTATTTGTTATTTATTTTTATTTACTTATTATATTTGTAGGCCACCTTTCTCTCAGAATGGGACCCATGGTGGCTTCCAACAATAAACACATTAAAATATTTAGAACAGTTAAAAACATTAAAAGGATGTAAAATCATAAAAAACCTAAAACATATATTAGTGATTAGTTGCATCCTTTTGGGGTCCAGGACAAACTTGGGAGAAGTGCTGTGGGTTTACTTTTTAATCACCTGTTTGTCTATCTCATATCTCAGTTAAACAATCTGTAGAGTTAAAACTATATGCAATTCATTCAAATACAGAATATTTTTTTTAAAAAAATCAACAAAAAAGGACACTGTCATAATGCCGTCACGGTGAGTTCCTAAAGAGCCTGATGGATTAGAAAAGTTTTCACTTGCTGGCAGAAGTAGAGCTGTTGGTGCCTCCCTCGGGAGCGAGTTCCAGAGTCTGGGAGCAGCCACGGAGAAGGCCCTGTTGCCCTTGTTCCGACCGAGCAAGCTTGGGAAGACAGTTGCAGTGGTGGAGCAGGAATGGAAGGACCTCTCCCAAAGATCTTAGTTCTCACATATGCTCATATAGGAAGATTTGGCCCTTCAGGTAGCCGGGACCTGAGTTGTATTAAGCAAAATATTACTAAGGATGATATGATGTTTGTATTTGTTCTGTTTGGATTGAAGAAGTGTGTGAGGCTGGCTTCATCGGGTATCCGGAAAGGCTAGCAGGGACGATGCAAAAGCTCAATGGAAGGAAAAGCTACACCCTGTGTGGTCTTGTGGTTTTGGATGTTTTCGTGAGATCATCACACTCTTTCTCTCTGGACTTTGTCTCCATGGACAGACAATGCAAGGTTGCACTTCTTTGGACAGGAAACCCTTTGCTGCTAATCTCTAGCAAAACAAAAGTAGGTGGGAGGTTGTTTGTGGGTGCTCACTGGGCTGGTGATGGCACTCTGTACGTGAGTGTGGAAGCAGCGTTTCTGTTTTTCCTCCCCGGGCTGCTCTTCCTTTGCCCATTGAGACTACTGGGGTGGATTTTGCCAAGCCTCTTCTGAGAGGCAGGCAGTTGTGGTTATTCTTTGGCAGGTGATCCTAAGGTGAACGGCTGTTGGTAGATGTTATTGGATTGCAACTCCCAGCCGGTTTGGCCAGCATAGACCATAGGGTGGAGTGGTTGGGATTGCAGTTTAAAAACACCTGGAGGGTTGTGTGATGCCTGCCTGAAGTAGGATTCCAAGAAACCTTAGTTTCTTGCCCTGGAAACCTGTTAGGTGACCTTAGACAAGTCACACTCTCTGAGCCTCAGAGGAAAGGCAGTGACAAACTAGAGAGACTGGACTGGGATTCTGTGAGACCAAGGTTCTAATCGCTGCTTCAACATGGAAACATGGAAAACTGTGGGGGTGACCTTGGGCAAGTCACACTCTCTCAGCCTCAGAGCAAGGCAAGGGGAAACCTCCCCTGAATAAATCTTGCCAATCAAACACTAGGATAGGTTTTCTGGATGGTCTGGTTGACCTGAAGAAGATAATAATTGAGAATCAGCATGGCACATGAATGTGTGAATGCCGGATTTGGATTCGAGGAGCCCGGGGTTTGAATCCCTGCTCAGCCATGGAAACCACTAGGTGACCCTTGGGTGAGTCACACTCTCTCAGCCTCAGAGGAAGGCAGTGGTGGAAAACCTCCTGTGACTAAACCTTGCCAAGAAAATCCTGGGTCAAGAGTCTCCAAACATTTGAGCCAAACAACTCTCATAACAGCAAGAATTCCTGTGTGATGGAGGTTTGGACTAGATGGCCCTTGTTGGCTCTTCCAACTCTCAGATCCTATTTCTGGGTTGCCCAGGGACCTCTAATAATAAAGGGTGGGATATAAAAGTTTTAGTCAACCAGTGAATCAATCAGGAAACAAGTATTGCCGGGCCAAGGGTGGTGGGAGAAGCGGGAGGAGAAGGGATTTTTTGAGGTGGGGGAACTGATGCGCCCCGTGGGACCCCCGTTGCGGAATGAAGGCTAAAACCCTTGCGGCGGCTGATCCGGCATGTACACTTGCGTTGCTGGAAGAGGGTTGCGGTCATTAGCATGTGAAAGGGCCCGATAACACTGGGATTTTTGTCCAGGCTGAATGGCGTGAGATATACTGCCTTTCGGCTGCCAGTTCAGGGCCCTGGCTGCTATTTCTCGGTAACAATTAACCTTTCAAAGTCTGCCGTCTCCTTCGTTTTTTATTTTTTTCTATCTGATGCAGCTGCGTGTGCAACTGCGGATGGTGTCCCCCCCCACGCACACCAAAAATGTGCTGGCTTTTGGCAGTGAATGTTATCTCCTAGAAACCACAGGATGTGTTCAGATAAAATGAGAATTCTCACTCTTTCTCTGTCTCTCCCTCTCCCTTTTATAATCAGAGCTCAATCACGAAGGGGAAAACAGCAATTATGTTTTAATTGATGGGAATTGTTGGGTCTCCCGTTATCAGAAGAAAAGAAAAAGGGGAGGGGGGTGTTCCTCATTCATTATTATTTTTTTCCCCTCTCTTCAAATGCTTCACTGAGAAATGTTCTTCCTCGTGAATGTGAAAGTTGTGCAGCTGTCCTTTAATTTCCTAATTCCCAAACTGCATCCCACAGAGCAGGCTGGGGAGAGAGAACTGCCGGTGCTTCCAGAACCCAGGCAGTCCAGAACAGTAAAGCATTCAGAGCTGCAGTGGGAAGACTCCTGTGGAACGATGAGGCTCACTGAAGCTTTTATTAATATCTAAGATGGTTTCCGCACTAGACTGTTATAGTGCTATTATTCCGCTTTCAACATCCTGTGGAATCTTGGGGTTTGCAGTTTCCTGAGGCCAAATTGTTCTGTGGCTGAGAATTCTCAAGGCCCCTCCCTAAACTTGAAACCCCAAGATTCCATAGGATGTTGAAAGTGGAATAATAGCACTATAACAGTCTAGTGCGGAAATGGCTTAAGGCTTCACTCTGGGTTTTAGTTTGAACCTTAAAAGAGCTCTCCAAGGTGCTGAATCTTTCCTCCAAAATAGTCCCAGCAACTTAGATAGGTCCTTTAAAAGCCATTTCCACACTGCTGTGCTATAGTGCTATTATTCCACTTTCGACATCCTGTGGAACTGCGGGGTTTGTAGTTTCCTGAGGCCAAAGAGCTCTTTGGCTGAGGATTCTAAATGTCCCTCCCTCAACTGCAAACCCCAGGATCCCATAGGAGGTTGAAAGTGGGATAGTAGTAGTATTACAACAGTGTAGTGTAGAAATGGCCAAAGTCTGTACTAAAACCTAGAATGGATTCACTGTGCCACACACATGGAGGCCACTGACCAGCATTGGTCAAGGGTTATGGATTCCTGAGAAAGCGGCATGTAGATAAATGTGCTCTCACTAATATAAGGCATAGGCTTCTCCAGACCTGTTTGGTATTGAGCTACAGTGGTCCCTCTCTGTATGCAGGGGTGTCATTCCAGGAACCCTCACATAAAAGAAAGAGCGTGAATGCTCATGTCCCACAATGCCTAATGGAAGTGGTGTGCACATGGATGTTTCATGCTGCATGCGTGTCACCTCCATTTTAAGTATAGGACACGATGTGGTCCCAGTGGCTTAAAATTGCATATCCCCAGGTAAGGGGCCCCAGTGTCCTACTGGAAGACTTAATAGGATTTTCTTTATTTTTTAAACTTCTCCATGAGACAAATTCTGAGACTCGGAAGGAAATTGTCGTCCTGATATTCCCCACAGGGCTTTATCTTCAATGTGTGTTGGAAGGAAATAATTGCATTATAAGAAGAGAATCCATGTTGTGACAAGGAAAAACCATATCTGAGTTGTGGCTAGTTGGATCTCTCAGTTTACTTAAGGTGTCTACTCCAGACAATGACTGAGGGTTTAGAATAAGAATGAAATCTTGCTTTAGTCTGTCAACCACCCCACCTGTTCACCCCTTTTCTGACTAATCATTTGCCTATGTTTTTTTTAACATGGCATGTAAATTTTTTGCCGTTTGCATGAAGTTTGAAGGAATGGCACCTCCCTGCAGTTTCAAGATAACTGGAATGGCTTGGTGTGGCTGGAATGTTGGTTTGGACCAGTTAATTTGGAGATGGTGTGTATGTGTGCTTCTATATTTATTAAAAAGTGTCCGTATTTGTCCTTACACCACTGTATACATAACTTCATCTTGGAAAGATGGCTGTGAAGAAACTTGCTAAGTCTGTAAAGCGTTTACTGACTGTCTGAACACGTCATCAAACTACACATTTCAGAGTTCTATAGAATGCAGCCCTGACTATTAAAGTAGTACCATAGTACTATAAAGTTATGGTTCAGACATACCCTTCTTTGAGTTTGCTATTACAGGCTAATGCATCTACTTCTTTGCAAGACATTTAACACGGAGATTATTTTCCCCATTGTTCCTGTGTTCCACTTTTATCTTTCAGCTCTACAAAGATGTTTCTCTTAGCTTTCAAAATGCACGTTGCTGTCGAAAGTTTCCCTGAGTTTGCAGCCAGCTAATCCATGCTCTGTCCTTTTTCCCTCTAGGGTGGGAATCTCAGCTTCTGGAAACAGGTTTTCTGGGAATATTCCTCTGCCCCTTATGGACGCTTTCCCGGTTGCCGAAAAACACGCCTCCTTCCTGCATAGTCATCTGGGGTTACCGATGGCTTATTTTCAGAATTATGCTTGGAGCGGTAAGTTGCCTTTTATATTTAATTGGTGTAATTTTGTGCTTCTTTGCTGCAGGTGTAGATCAGATTTGCGAGCAGCCCATTTCCTGGTTGCCTGGGGTGAGTAAGGATTTCCTCCAGGTGACTTGTTGTATTCATGTACCTTCAAGTCCTTTCTGACTTACGGTGATTCCAAGTTGAGAACCTCTCGTGGGGTTTTTTTGGCAAGATTTGTTCAGGGTAGGGGGTTTGCCTTTGCCTTCCTCTGAGGCTGAGAGAGTGTGACTTTCCCATGGTCAGCCAGAGGGTCTCCACAGCTGAGTGAGAATTTGAACCCTGAAGTGGTTTGAATTCGAACCCTGAGGTCAAACCACTGCACCAAACTGGCTCTCCTGAGGTGAATAAAATTCTGTTAACATTCTGTGTGTGTGTTTTTTGGTAGAGATTCTTTTTTTTTAAAAAGCCGTGGATAACTTTTTGAAAGTGGAGATTATTCATAGACCTTGGCCTCATCTTCATGAGTGCATTGAAGCATGTTGCAGCAAGACACATGTTTCAGCCTACTAGCCTATGAAAGAGTTAAGGATTTTCCATCCAGCACTTTCTTGTATGAATGAAAATGGGGAATGTCAAGGTCTCTTAGGAGCTCATTCAATTTCCATGGCTCCCCCTTGGGTTCCGTATCCAAAAACCCTGGCTGAAATTTCCTCCCTTCCTCATCAGCATCCATCTCTCAATTTTCCTTACTTGCAATTCAGATTTTTGGGAACCTTTTCCTTTTACCTGGTAAAGTCTCCTCCGTGCCTTTGAGATGACACACCATCCCAAAAGTCCTTGCAACAAGGTTCTCTGGTCTGCTAAACCGGTCACGACTCTTGCTTTGCTTTATGTCCCAGCCTTGCAACTTAACCCGCAATGTATAGCTAAGATTTATTCCTCTCAAATTATTTTTGAAAGCTGGAGGAAGACAGGTTGGAAGTACCTGTCTTTTGGATAGTTACTCTCCAGACAACGAGTGAAAAATCCACTTTGAGATCTCGTGGGAGCCCGGATCTCTTGCAAGAGGATCTCCTCTTATGAGACTTGAGACAGGCCTCTTGTTTGAAAGGCTGTATCTTCCCTATATGAACCTGCCCTAAGATCTGCAGGGGAAGACTTTTTTTTGATCACGCTACCATCTCGAGCTTTCCTGATGAGGACATGGGAAAGACAGGGTCTTCTCAGTGGCTGCTCCCACCCTGTGGAACTCTCTTCCGCAGGAGACTAGGCTGTCCCCCCTCCGCTTTCCTTTTCTAGACAAAGACATATCCTTTTAAGCAGGCCTTTAATAGGTGAGCAGGAGAGCAATTTTACTTATTTATTAGCTGTTCTTAAAAATTTATTGTAAGTTTATAATTCTATGTGTTTTTTTAATGTTTTTAATTGGTTAAATGTTTTTTAACTTTGTGGAAGCCGCCTTGGGTCCCACTTTTGGAGAAAAGGCAGCATGTAAAAAAACCCCCAAAGAAACAAACAAATATTAGGTCTTCCATGAGTGCTTCCATCAGTTAACAGCAGAGCAGAGAGCAAGAAGAGTGGGCACGAGAGCAAGAAGAGTGGGCACTTGCCCCTTTGCCCAGACTTGGAAACAGACTGAAGTGCCAGCCACAGAAGAACGGATTGTGGATCTTGCCCAGGTTCCAAAATAGACATGGATTTTAAAAAACGGAAGGTTGTTGTTGTTTTTTTTGAAAGAGTAGAAGCCATTTATGGATTTGTTGAGCAATAAGAAATTTAATAATGTACTAATTTGTGGTCATGATTACAATGGGCCCTCAATATCCACTGGGGTTTGGTTCTGGGATCTTCCCATGGATGCCAAAATCCGTGGATGCTCAAGTCCCGTTATCAAGTACAATGGTATAGCAAAATGGCGTCCCTTGTATAAAACGGTGAACATGGTTTTGGTTTTTTTAAAAAAATATTTTCGAGCCATAGTTAGTTGAAACCATAGATACAGAATCCGTGGATATGGAGGACTGACTGTATTAGTAATTCTAGTAAGCTCAATATTTCTAGATCTGTCATGGTCGAATCAGATAAAGGATATTAATTGACTTTTTCTTTTTATTAACTTGAGTGGATGTCAGAGTCCTTTGATGTTTTAGTTATTTAGTGTAGGAAGAATGTGTTTAGTTTTTAGTTTAGCCTAATTCTAGTATTAGTTATACGTGTGTACGGTTATTGCATAGATTGTTTCTTTTTCTTTTATTCCTTTTTCTCCCTCTACGGTTGTGGATTTGTTTGTTTGCATCTCTGAACTAAAATGAGTAAATATTAAGCCATGAAAAGAAAAGAATGGGCACCAACCACAACTGCAGCAGATGGGCCTAATCCGAGGCCACTGTCCTGCGCACTGGTCGATCTGCTGGGAGTGCGGCTGGTCTTTGATTTTCTTTTCTTCCAAAAGTGGAGGCAAGCCGCAATCACAGCAGATCAACCTTGGGGGGGCGGGTGGGATTTGGTAGGCAGCAAAAAAAGGGTCTCAGGCAAGGATCCATCTGTTGCAAGTATGTCTCTTCCCACTCTCAACCTACTCGTGGCCGAGAGAGCAGCACGTACGAGGCACGATTTGGGGCTGCTCTGCCTTGCCGGCGGGGTGGGTGGGAGGGTTGCGGGAGGAAAAAGAGCAGCGCCACGCCTGTCGTGATCCCAGCAGGCAGATCTCCAGCTTTTGGTATGTTAGGTCATTTTTCTGCACACTGAATGCTCGGAGGTTGATCTTTTGGGAACACAGCTGGCTCCTGTTGTCAACAAATCAGGAAATCGAGGATTTGGGGTGTCCCATATGGCCCCAGTACAGGCTTCCAGCCCCCAAATAGGGGATGTCCTGTAGAAAACCGGACACCTGGGAGCCGTAGTAGTTACTCCGGTCAATGAGTTGATGGATTTTTGCTCGGGATCCTACCTTGTGCCTGCTTAGTGTAAATTACACTCCTGTAGTTACACACTGGTCTGAACATGAGCACTGAGCGTATCTGCCAGTGCGCCTTCTTGTGCAATGGGGAGCAAGGTACTGTGGGTCTTTCTGCAGTCCCAGTGAGTCAAGGAGTGCACTGAAGGCACTGCTGAATGGTGGTGCACCATCCCGAAATGTAGGGCTGGAATCCGTGGTTTTTAGTTCCAGCTGAAGGAGACCTATTGAATTGATGGTTGAACACATAAGTAGGTGAAGTGGATACAGTGGTTCTCGTTATTTGGGACAGAGGGCATTTCCGTACTACACTGTTACAGTGCTACTATTCCGCTTTCAACCTCCTATGGAATCCTGGGGTTTGCAGTTTAGGGAGGGCCCTTTAGAAATCTCAGCCAGAGGGCTCATTGGCCTCAGGAAACTACAAATCCCAGAATTCCACAGGATGTTGGAAGTGGAATAATAGCACTATAACCGTGTGGTGCAGAAATGGATTGAGGCCTCTGTGAAACAGTTATGCTTGTGGAACTCTGTTTATACAGCCAACATATCCATTGACTCTCTCCCTGCTCCAAAGTAAAACTGCATGCATAAGGCAGCTTACACAGGGGTAGGATACTGGGAAGAATTCTTGCCATTGTCTTAATTTCCTTGTCTGGAGGGTGGAACTTGCAAAGATGTGAAGAAGAGGCGGAGGAATCCGTTCTGCACGATTCTTCAGGGCCGTGTCATTAAAATTAGTGACTCTTGACGGGAAGGAAGGTCTGAGACGCTTTCAGATCTTCCTCCCTTCGGCTTCTTTGCTTTTGTCAATCGCGCAGCCGTTGCACCCGAGGGAGGCAGGCTTGAAGCACGTTTGCTGGGAGGGAGCGTGGTGGTGGTGGTGGTGTGGAGAAGAGGAATTGAAAGCAAGCAATGGTGGAGATTCGCATCAGGACACCCAGGCCTGGCAGTTTACCGCAATTTCTGTTGACCGCTGCTGGCGTTGGAGGCATCTGTCCTGTGAATCCGACTGGAGCACAAAGCCTCTCCTTATTCCTTCTGCTGCTAAATCAAACCCCTGGGAGTTTGTCAGAAGTCCAGTTTGCCTCCAAGCAAAGGAGGGATTCTTCCTTGGTATTTCTGGATCTCTGTCCCTGTGTGGTTTGGACCAACGTACGAAAAGGTGTGGTGGTGGAAAAGCCCACTGTAACCCCTCCATCCCCGTATGAACCACAGGGCAGCATCTGGCCTGACTGTTTGTTTAGTTTATTCTTCTTTATTCAATTTATATCCCTCCTTTCTCCTTCTGGGGAACCCGATGCCCTGAAATTTCCTTCCAGTTCCCAAATTCCTAGCATTATAGTGACTATAGAGTTCAGCACCCAAAGAAAAGGGACAGGTAGAATTACCCAGAGGATTGTGTATAGAGAAAATATAAAAGTTCTAGGTGTGGACAGTTTTCAACTTCTCCCTCTCTGCAGTGCTGGAAGTCTGGGAAGTGAAGGAGAATTTTGTTTGGGGGGAGAACAGAATTCTTACTTGGGGGCAATACCAACATTTAATCCTCCCCATAACCCTCCCAAGATGACTTCAGATGAAGTTGGCTGCTCTGATCTAATCCTGTTAGATATCCTCCCATAAACCACAAGGGAGTTGTATTCTTTTTTTCTTTTTAAGGAGACCCAATGGGCTGCAACTTCAGTGGGCAGCCAGGTTGTCCTCCTTTTGCTGTTACTCCTTTGAAACAGAGAGTAATTATCCCAATTGGTTTTATTGCATTAACGTGGGCCGGGGTTGGAACATAAAGGCCGCTTTCTTCTTCCTCCTCCTCCTCCTCCTCCTCTTCTTTTCTTTCCTCTCTTACACAGCCCCTCCTCCCCTGTGCTTTGTTGGTATTTGTACATGAGAAATCAGAAGGGACCGATTTCTGCAGCGAAGCTTCCTGGGAATTTTTGGGAAGCCAATGTTTGCAATGTTCCGACCTCTGACCTTCCAGCTGCAGGCTGCCTCTGCTCTGTAGGGATCCCAGACTTGACTTCTGAGCCAAGTCCTTTGTGCTTCTTTCTCATCTCGCTTCATTTGTCCAAGGAAGCCCTTTGGGCAAGAGGGTTCCTTTCTCCCTCCACCCTCCCCATCCCTGACATCAGCGCATTGCTCACGCACTGAGTTTCTTTCAGATGTCTCACTGACTTACCCCTTCAATTAAAGCTTCAGTGTCGGTCAGTCTCTGGACCCCATCTTGTTCCTTCTCTCTCTGTCTTCTAGAAAAGGATATTTTCTCAATATCCTTCTCAGGTTGGGGTGAAAAGACAAAAAAAGAAAAAATAAACAGCAGGGGAGACAACTCAGCCACAGTTGTCCATGAACTGCTGATTTCTTGCTTAGACTACTGTAATGCACTGTGTTTGGGGCTACCCTTGATGGCTTGGAAACTGTGGCTGGCACAAAATGCAGCAATGAGATTATCGACTGCAGCACTGTGCAGAGAATATGTAACACTGGTCTCAAGGAGCTATGCTGGCTCTTCTTTCATTTCCAGTCTGAATTTAAGGTGTAGGCAATGACATTCAAAGCTCTAAATGGCTTCAGACCTTGGTAATTGAAGAAGTATATGCACCTGCTGGAGACCTTCCTCTGTGTACCACTGGAGGGGGATGGACAAACAAGAGTGTCTCCTTGGCCGTGGCACCCCACTTGGGGCTCCATCTGCCACGGGGCCTCGCCTGGGGAAGTTGCACCCCAGCTCAGGGCCCTGTGAAGCAGTCAGAAGAAATTGTCACGTCAGCCACAAAATTGTCTGGACTGGTGCCAGTCAGACGTTACTTTTCAAGGCATTCGTGGGCCATTTTTGAGAGCACTTTGACCAGCAATCTTATGCCGCGATGGTTCCTAATTGTTCAAAGTGGCATAAAGTACAGCAGAACCATGTTTGACACAAGTTTGTTTTATATGGTTTCAATTGTGTGCTGACGTCCAATGCTGTTTGCAGTATCTGGTGAACATTTGCAGTATCGGTGAACATTTCTGCACGGCATTCTTATAGCACGATGATTCCACTTTCAACCTCCTATGGAATCCTGGGGTTTGCAGTTCCGGGAGGGGCCGGCTGGCCCCTCCCGGAACTGCAAACCCCAGGATTCCATAGGAGGTTGAAAGTGGAATCATCGTGCTATAAGAGTGTCGTGCAGAAATGGCCAGTATCTGGTGCTCCTGGGTGCCATTGCTTTGTGTTGCTTGTGCAGCATTGCTCACAATCGTGAGCTTCCGGTATGAACCATCTATGTCAGTGTTTCTTTACCCGTGGCCTGTGGACGCCCGTGGGGCTGTGATGTCCTCACAGGGGATTCACGAAGGCTTGAAGAAATGTTATGGGCTTTTATGGTTAAAACAGAAAGAATGATGAAAGGAAAAAAGAAAGGCCAATTCTTATGGAACCATTCCAATAACAACGTTATAGTAGGAGTGTGTGTCTTTCCTTATTTCTCTCCAAAGCTGAAGACCCTTGGTGAGAAACCTTAAATAAATGTTTGATGCACTTTACGGTTTTTCAAACCTTGAGTTAAGTCTTGGTGGTCCGCGGCAACGAAAGTTATTTAAAGGGGGTTCATGGTAAAGAAAACGACCGCTTATTGGGGTCATTCTAGTGCTACAATCCAGGAACTCTCCTTCTATGACTGTCCTTCTGGTTTAGTTTCTTCTTTGGATACGTCAGAAGGTAAATACTAGTGGTTTTCCATGGCCATGATGCGTTGCTTGTTCATTCCGGGTGAGAAACAAAGGGTTCCACGTTATACACGAAAGTTGCACAATGCTCTGGATCTTGGAATGGATCCCTTGCATTATACACAGGCCTACTGTAATAGAAAAACTGTGAGAAATAAGGCAACACAAGTTACTTTCAAAACACAGTAACGTGCATCAGCAGGGTAGCCGTTCCCAAACACTATAATGAGTAATAGTCACAAGTTATTTCCCAAGGTCTGCCACTTATGGGTTTTTTTGTTTTGCATTTTGAAGACTTTTCATCTTTTTTCTTTTATTCCCCCTCCCTTCTCTAGTGTTTCTCATCTTCTTAGTTTGCAATAAATATCTGCATTTATCCAGCTTTTTGAGAAATTGTTGTCCCTTGAGAATATTCGTATCAATAAAGAGAACAGAGGCAGACATAACCATTAGGCTTGCAAACTAAGGAAACAAAACCAGGGCAAATAAATAAATAGAATGAATAATTTTGTGGAGTTAGAAGAAGATTCCAAATAGTTTCTAGGGCAATAAATGGATAACTCTAGACAGTTTTATTGTACATTAATATTGCTTTGTATATATTAGCCAAAATCCAATTGTTCATCCCAACTAGTTGGGCAAGTTGACGCTTAGGTAAGCTGTCCTGGTACTATGGGTCTTCTTTTGCTGGCATAAAAAGTCTTCTTTTACTGGCATAAAAAGTTGGATTTGGGTGTTATAAGCATTTCAAAGTCTATTTTAATATAAAATTTATTTTGCTTTTTTGCTTGATTTGTATGATTCAGTGACCCTAATGATAAAATGCCACTTGGCTTGACTTGAATGTAATGAATAAGTTAAATGCGCTCATTTGAGCATTCAGAGTCTCCTGTGTGACTAGAGTTGCATGAGGAAGAGCACGCCATTGCGTGAAGAAGACCTCACACTGCTTTCCTCCATCACCTCCATGAACCGGAGGGCCAATATCAGCAGTGAGGGTCCACTTTCCGCTCAAAGAAGTTTTCCAAGTGCTCTTTCCAAAAGTAGATATGAGCTGCCATCATAACAGACTGACCCTTGAGCGTTTGGATATTCTCTGGGCGTTTCCCCCATGGGAGGAATAAGAGGGACTTGGATACCACCTTGAGATCTTTGGAAGAATGGTGGGATCGAAATTCAATGAATACATGAATCCGAAGTCCTCCTTTTTTTGTGGCTAACTGTTCCTCCTTGGAGGAAGCATTTGGGTCACACCGAAACAGTGAGTGAAATGGTCTACATACACCAGTGTGCATACATGCCTTATTGCTGTGGTTATTGTTTATTAATTTATATCCCTCCTTTCTCCAGATAATGGGACTCAAGGCAGCTAACAATGTATTTAAAACAATGCAAGTTAGAAGCAAGACAAAACAATAAAAGTGTTAAATGTAATTTTTTTTAAAAAATTAAACATTACATGAAGTTAAAAATATTATACGTTGAAAATATTAAAATGTGTTGAAAGATCGTACAAACCTTAAAAACAAAACCGCACAGCATTTAAAGGCCAACCCTAGTCAATTTGTAAAATGCTGATGGCACAAAGATGTTTTGACCTGCTGAGGGAAGGACGGCGAGGATGGAACCATCCCAGCTTCCTTAGGGAGGGAATTCCAAAGTCTGGGAGCAGCCACGGAGAAGGCCCTGTCTCCCGTGTTCTCCCCAAATGAGCCTGAGAGGGTGATGGGACAGAAGAAGGGTATTGGACTTAATAATTCATATGACAGAGTTCTGAATTGTGCCTGGAAACAGACCGGTAGCCAGTGGAGGGGTTGCATCGAGAGAATTGTGTGCTTCCTATGCTAAGATTGGATTTTGGCATCAATCTCCATGACTTTTCACATGTTTGTGTTCTATTGATTTATGAAGCTTGTGTAGGAGGGGAGTTGTTAAAGGAGAAAATATTCTCTAGAGCAGTGGTTCTCAACCTGTGGGTCCCCAGATGTTCGTGGACTTCAGCTCCCAAAAGCCCTGAGCATTGACCATAGTGGCTGGGGCTTCTGGGAGCTGAAGTCCACGAACATCTGGGGACCCACAGGTTGAAAACCACTGCTCTAGAGAGAGTATGGAGCCAAAACTGTGATGGCTGCCGTGTCAGTGGGGTGGTGAATCCAGTCTGAGTTTTGGCTAGCTTCAAAGGAGCTCTCCAAGGTTCTGCACCTATTTAGGAGGGTTTAGCACTACAGAGAGTTCCTTGAAAACGTGGATTAAAGCCTGAAGTGGATTCACTGCTCCAATGACATGGAGGACACCAACTGTCACTGACTGTTATGTTATACATCCCTGCGCCCAAGCCCCCTCACTTGGGAGGTGGAGCTTAAAGGCCATTACTCTTCCGTGTTCTTTTTATTTTCCTCTGAAGCTCTTTGTGTTTTCAGCCTGTATCCTTTCTCCTCCCTTCCCAGCACCAACCTCTTTGGAATTCATTTTAAACTAGGGAGAAAAAGTTCTCAAAGACGGCTTTGTTCTTTTTGACACTTGTTGGTGGAAAGGACTCCAGATCTTTTCATCTGCCTTTTCGGAAGAAGGAGGGATCCTCATTCTCCCCCACCGCTGATACACACACCTGCAACAATTTTTAGTCGAGAACTTTTAAAAGAAGCAACAGAAGGAAGGCATGAATGTGGATCATACTGGCTTAGAATGTGAATGGCATTTTAATAATTCAGGATTTAACCAATACAAAGCAGAGCTGTTGATGTGTGTGTTGGGCGTATGTATGGAACAGGTCATTTAAGATAAAAAGAAATGTATTTTTTTTCCCTGAGAGGAGGATATGAAATAAAAAATTATTTTGACACTTTGTGCGCCTGTTTTAGAAGTGGCTCCAAAGTATAACGGAGGAGAACTGAGAGGTTTTATGGACCTGAAAGCAAAGAGGAGGAATACTGCTGGTATAATACACGTTTATAAGTGGTTTCTCATTTTAAGTGGTTGCAGAGCATTGGATTGTATCTGTAAAATGGCAGCAATGTAGAGTCGAAGGCTTTCATGGCCAGAATCTGTTGGTTCTTGTGGGTTTTTTGGGCTTTGAGACTGTGTTCTGGTTGTATTTCCACCTGACGTTGATGAAGATGCCTCTGAAGATGCCAGCCACAGATGCAGGTGAAACATCAGGAGAAAATTCAAATTCAAAGCGCCGAAAAACCCACAAGAACCAGTGGCAGCAATGTGTTTGTGGACGCGCTGCTGGAAGTGCTTTGATTTTGTATTCTTGCGCGGCAGAATGAGGTTGGACTGGATGGACCTGGTAGGGTCTTGGGCATTGTGCTCAGTGCCCTGAGAAAACAGAAGGCTATTCTTAAGTTGCCCATTGTATAGTTTTTTCCTAAGGTTTTCAAAAGGCAGGTGTGTGTGGCCAGCTGGGTCTTTGAAAAGTGTGTGAAGGTGGTCTGTGCTGAAGATCTGGATCTCCTTGACTTTTGACCCTTCAGCCCCTCCTTGCTTCCTTTAAAAGAGCGTGAAAAGATCATGGTCCCGTTTTTCCAGCTATCAGGTGCTTTTGGCATAAGGGTGAGCACAACCCTTCCCAAACTTAAATCTAAACATTTTGGGGTGTTTTATGCCTCTTCTCTGAACATGATGCTAGCCTGTGCATTGCAGAAAATAGTGGACTCTTTCTCTTTGGAGATTTTAAAACAGTTTGGATAGTTACTTTCTGAGGGATGCTTTAGCTGTGAATTCCTGCACTGGCTGGGGATTGAACTAGATGGCCCTTGGGGTTACTTCCAACACCATGATCCACGGCTTCTATGATCATCGCCATTATGCATAACCACCCATTTTTTGCAGGCAAGCTTGTTTGTCTCTTCCAGGGGACTTTGCCACACAGCAACTGCACAAACCTAACTGTCAAGCTGACTTTATAATTTGCAAAATATATTTGCTTATCCAGGTCTATTTGAATCTGAGGCAAAGTAGCTGCCTGGCTTATGGCAAAAGATGTCCTGTTTTTCCAGAGTTTTTGCATACAGTCCTTGAACGTAGCTGAATGGTGGCTGAGGAACAGAAACCTGTCAGCTTTACGGTATTTTAGGAGACACAAAAGTAAACAAGACATTGGAATACCAAAATGTGGCAGTGAACGTTTAGCCTTTAATTTTACAGCGTGGGAGATTGTATGGTCTCGTGTGTCTGCCTGTATCTCTGTTTGTATGTCGTCTATCTATCTGTCTGTCTTATCTATCTATCTATCTATTTACAGACATTGGTGTCTACTGGTTTCCATGTCAGTGAAATGGTTAATTCACTTTAGGTCTTAATTTTTAACTGTGCTTTTAACTTTCATTTTCAAAGAGCGCTCCAAGATGCTGAACTATTTTTCAGGACAGGGTTCAGCACTTTGGATAATGCACTTAAAAGTTCCGTCTAGAACCGAGAACAGATTGCCCACCCGATGACCTGGGCCTACATCCCATTGTTAGTCTTAGAATATTTCGGCACTAGCCTGTTATAGCGCTATGATTCCACTTTCAACATCCTATAGAATCCTGGGGTTTGCAGTGTCTGGCCCCTCCCGAAACTGCAAACCCCAGGATTCTATAGATGTTGAAAGTGGAATCATAGCGCTGTAACAAGCTAGTGCGGAAATGGCCTTAGTTAGAGTAGACCTGTTCAGGCACTAGAATTTACCTACAAGTTGACTCACCAAGAGTCATCCCAGACAATGAAAATTGTCCACACCTAGAACGCTTCTGTTTGCTGTGTTCATGTTCCCTTTGGCAGCTTGGCCTGCCCCTTGTCTTTGAATGCCTTGACTCTATTTCTAAATGCTCCACTGCAGTTTTATATTACTAAGATGCAAGACATTTTGGGGACTGAAGGAAAATTTCTTTGGGGAGCAGAAGTTTTATTTTGGGGGAGTAATGCCCTCATTTTGACGCCCGTGTATCTACATCCCTGGAGCCATGGCAATTAAACCATTATCAAACAGCTATAAATATGCATCTGGAAACAGCCCAGTCCACATTTATGTAGGATAGAATTTGGAGACAAGTCTTCTAGGCAGCTGGAGCACTGCAGTTGACTATTATCTCCTGCAATGCCCCCAGCAGAAAGTGGATGCTGTTGATTTTGGCTTTGAGGAATTACAGCAACGGAATTAATTACTCTTCTTGATGAAAATACCTTGTTTTCTCATGCCTCACCTAACTATATTTTCTTGTGCGTAGGCTACGTTCTCATTGGTTTTTGCCCTCATCTGTTTTTCTTGCAAACCTGTTTGAGGATGGAGAATATTCTGCTGTTTTTCCTTTCCTAGTGCCCTCCTTGAATCCAACTTACTATGTCGAAAAAACTCAACTGGTACCACGCAGGGAGTGTTACATACCACATAGTCTGGGAAAGTTTTATGGTGATTCAAAAAGGGAAAAAAAACACAGTTTTTAAGTATTTGCATTTTTCTCTCAGTCCTCAAGTCTGGGCCCTTGGCTGTCACTGCACACTTTGATTTCTCCAGTGACACTTCAACATGCTTAGATTTGGGGAGGATGGGCCTATTGTTTTGAGTTCAGTCCCTGCATTCTGTTTGTTTCCTTCCTTCTCACAAACATTGGTCGAGTCTAGCTGGCCGGTAGGGTGCGTGAGGACAAAAACAGGGAGCGAGCAAGGCATTCATTAAACCTACTGTCGGAAGGCTGGCCCACAGGTGTCCGAAACATCCCTTTGATCAGCAAAGCCCTCCTTGGTCCGGAGGTTGCATGATCTTAATCAGAATCCCTGACGGATGGAGACCTCAAAGGTTGGTGCCCTGGTGCCGTCTTACCTTGGGGCTCCCAGGTGATCACTTCCTGTTTTGGGTTCTGTGCTGTGGATGAGCTGCTTTCTTGCTGAGCGTGACCTTTTTCCACCCCCTCTTTTTGTCTTTTCCTGGTGATGCTGAGTGACAAAATTCAGATTCCTGCTAGTCACAGAATGGACCTGCCTTTTCCTCCTCCTGTTCCATTGTAGTGCCTTGAACTGTGAAATGTTTCCACCTGCCAATCTTTTCCTAACCTGAAAAGAAGATGAAAAGACCTATCTTCCTTTTTCAGAACTCTACACTTTACTTACTTATTCTGTTCAGAAAATAGGTTTTGACTTCTTAGCTCCCAGCTCCCTCTAGCTTTGGCCTTAGACCAGTGGTTCTCAACCTGTGGGTCCCCAGATGTTCATGGATTTTAGCTCCCAGAAGGCCCAGCCACTATGGTCAATGCTCAGGGCTTCTGGGAGGTGAGGTTCACAAACATCTGGGGACCCACAGGTTGAGAACCACTGCCTTAGACTGTATGTGAAGGACTTTTGAATTAGTTTTCAGAACCTCCACCTGGCCATGCTGGCTGAGGGCAGTGGCACCTGGTTACTTCCATGCTAGTGAGGCAATAAATCCATTCCAGGTTTTTGCTGTCTTTAAAGGAGCTGTGCATAAGGCTGAAGGCATTTTGAAAAAGCTAATTAGGTTCAGCACCATGGAGAGCTCCTATAAAGCCAGGACTAAAACCAGGAGTGGATTGTCTGCCCCGCTGAGTTGGGAACCACCAGCTGCCTGTGCTGCCTGTGGATTTTGGAAGTTGCAATCTCCAAATTAACACCCCCCCCAAAATCTCTGGGAGGGACTGGGAATCCCTAGAACTCCATACTTCTGTGGGGGGCAATTAGTGCAAATAGAAACCCTGGGGACACTTCAAGTTTAGCAAAACATTATGTGCACAATATTCATTTTGTTTTTGCCTCCACTGAAATCTCAGTCTGCTGAAAGGGTGGAAATAGCTCTTGGAAATCAACAAAGGCCAGAAATACCTTTGTTGTCTGTTGGTGAGTAAAATGTTTGTCGGAACTGTGATGCAAGTAAGCATCTCGTTTCTTTCTCCTTCTTTTCCCCCGCACTCCTTGACAGGGACTGATCAAAATCCGAGGCGATCGGTGCTGGAGAGATCTGACGTGCATGAACTACCATTATGAGGTGAGCCACCAAAAGGGAGCTGCCGCTGTCTTCAGTATCTGTTTTGTCTCAGCCTTTGCGCCTTGACTTTTTCCAACTGGTTGTGATTGACAGATTTGTTACTGGCAGTTGCTGAACTCCCATGCAGATTCAGTGGGCACAGCCACCTGGCAAATGCCATTTACGTTTCCCCCTTTTTTTTCCTGTTCAGCATGCTCAAGAGATTTGTCTTTTTCTTTCATTTGCACTTGGAGGTGGCCCGATGAATGTACCTACATTGTACAGTTAGAACAGTTTGATACCATTTTAGACATCATGGCTCCATCCTACAGAATTCTGGGACGGGTAGTTTTGGTGAAAGATTTGGAATTACAGTGGCCCCTCCACTTTTGGGGTGCGAAGGACGGAAGTCGAAAAAATGCAAATAATCCCCCTGACCTGAGTGAGCAAGCTGGGGAGTGCATGTGAAGGAATGCACACGTGTGCTTTCCCCCATTCTTCCCCTCCTATTCCCATGCTTTTTGCCCAGGTGCACATGCCTTCCTTCTCCGTGCCCAGGCAAAAGGCAAAGCAAATGAGAGGGAGGAGCCCCATCTGCGGAGAAGTAAGGCGTGTTTGCCTGGGCAAAGGCAAGGGAATAGGAGGGGAGAAGTGGGGCAAGGCAGGCAGCACCTTCCTTCTCTGCGTGTGGGGCTCCCATCTCCCATTTCCTTGCCGTTTTGCCCAGGCACAGCAAAGGAAGGCTTGCACAACTGAGCAAAAGGCAAGGGGATGGAAGGGGGGAAATAGGGGGAGAGGCATGCCCAAGTCTCGTGAATAATCAAGTTTGTGCAAGCCAAAGCTGTGACTGTGGAGGGAGGGCTATACCTGCCAGCTTGCTCTGATCCTACAGGCTTCTGGAATATATGGTTCGGTGAGAGACTTAGGAGTTACCTGCTCAATTGCTCTAATCCAACAGGTTCCTGAGATGCATAGCTTGAATTACCCTTTCGATTCCGGCGATTAAATCGTTTGAATTAGTCTGCTCTGCTGTTTGGGATGTCAACGTTGGGTATGGTCAAAATTAGTTCAGAAATGTGCATTCCGGAGCGAAAAAGTACAGAAATCATAAAAATATAGGAGAAGCCTTTTTATGGGCAGAAGATTAATTTCAATTGGTTAATTTCCAGTTGTCCCCCCCCCACTTTTTAAAAAAGCTTGTCATGGGTTTTAACCTGAGAGAAATGCTAGAAATCTAGTGGGGAATTGTTTCTGCATACCTCTTGAGTGGTGCTGGGGATTTTATATTTCACATGGTTGTATAATGAGGTATCCAGTACCATCTTTTACAGGCAGTTCCTCTTCCCCCTGTGGCCAGCGGACACATGGGCAGAGCTGTGTCTGCTCCCTACCTGGAACAGCAGCCAGCACCGCTGAGAACAACCCCTGGCAAGTACGCCGGTGGAAATGAATATTCTGCCAGCATTGAGCGGGTCAGAAATTATTGCTGCAGCTGCTAGTAATGCTAGTAATGATAATAATAGGCCTAAACCCAATTGCTAGTCCAAACGAGAGCTGACCCATGGAATGAATGAGATTTACAGAGGTGTTCAGTTACCGCTCGGCAGCTGATTGCATGACTCCGGTTGGATTTAGGCCATGTAATAATAACGCAGTAGCTGACAATTCACATCATCAGGGTTTTGTTAGGTTAGAAACAAGCAGCACTGGGCAGATTGGGCTGATTTCAGAAGGCAAGGCATGTGATGGTCTAGTGATGATGTCGGATTCGTATATTAAGCCAGAGTTCTGCAAAGAGGACGAGGAAGGAGGTGGGGTAGGTTACAAGCTGTTGATTGGTCACAAAATATTCCTTCTCCAGTGCACAGCTGTGCCAAACTGGAAAGGGATCGCTGTTTTTCTCCCTCAAGATGGAACGGAAATGCAATATTTTTTTTTTTTTTTTGCAGAATATCTATGAGACCAATATTTAATAATATTTAACATGCATGGGTATAGATGGACGTTATGATCTAGAATTTGGAGGGATTGTTTAAGAAAGGGGAGGAGGTCTCCTTCTTGCTGCTTTTGTGGGCATAACGTGCTTGTGTGTCTGCGTTTCATGTGTGTGTCCAGGAGAGAAAAATGGTCCCTTCACAAATGTGGGGCTGCTGGAGCATTTGAGTCTACATGGAGATCAGCAAACAGCGTTAGATCCTTCTGTATTCCTTAAATACGCATTAAAAACCAGAACAAAACGAAATGAAGACTGAGGCCATTTCCGCACTAGACTGTTACAGTGCTGTTATTCCACTTTCAACATCCTATTTTGATAACAAGCTCACCTCACAATCACTAGGGAAGTGAGTCAAAAGAGCTTCCAAATGGAAAAGGGAGATTCTTGTGCATTCCGTGTTTTCACACCATTAGGCAGGTTGAACTGCAGTGTGTGTCAGTGTGCATATTGCAAAACAACCCTACAGAAAAGCCAGGGGAGCAAAAGGCCAGGGATCAGCCTGGATGGAGTAGAAATTTAAGCAGTTCCTTAGTTACCGTGTCATCATCACAGAACATGGCTACAAGAGGTTGGCCCCTTGAAACTTCTAAGATGTCACATAAGTCGTTATTTACAGAAGACTTGCGCTTTCATCACAGTGGCCTTTGTCACCCTGGATGTGACTATGTTATAAGTGGCCACTTCACAATGTGTCAACTTTGATATCGCTTTGATATCTCTAGCAATCTTGAGACTACTTTGGCTGATCCCATTCTCCCAAGCAGAAGAGCCAAATATTTGCCTGATCGGTTTGTGGGTGTGCATTTGTGCCTTCAACTTGCCTGTCGACTTATGGCGATCCTGTGAATTTCTTAGGGTTTTAGAATCGTAGAATCCTAGAGTTGGAAGAGACCCGGGGCCATCCAGTCCAACCCGCTGCCATGCAGGAACACTCCTCAAAGCATTCCCAGCAGATGGCCATCCAGCCTCTGCTTAAAAACCTCCAAGGAAGGAGACTCCACCACACTCAGATTCCACTGCCGGACAGCCCCTGACCGCCAGGAAGTTCTTCCTGAGGTTCAGGTGGAATCTCCTTTCCTGCAGCTTGAATCCATTGCTCCCTGTCCTAGTCTCTGGAGCAGTAGAGAACAAGCCTGCTCCCTCCTTGACATAACATCCCTTCAAATATTTAAACATGGCTCTTATGTCCCCTCTTAACCTTCTCTTCTGCAGACTAAACATCCCCAGCTCCCTCAGCCGTTCCTCATAGGGCTTCATGGCTTCCACACCCTTCACCATTTTGGTCGCCCTCCTCTGGACATGCTCCAGCATGTCCATATCCTTCTTGAATTGAGGTGCCCAGAACTGGACACAGTATTCCAAATGAGGCCGAACCAATGCAGAATAGAGTGGTTTTCTTAGAGAAGGAATCCTTAGAGGCGTTTTTTCCAGTTCCTTGCTCTGAGATATAGCCTACAACCCCTGGTATTTGTTGGCAGTCTCCTGTCCAAGCAGTAACCAGGCTGACCCTACTTAGCTTCCAAGATCAGACGAGATCTGGTGCCTTTAGAGTATTTAAGCACGTCTGCTTCTAAAATTCATGGTTACAGCTTGAGTGAATGAAATGCGCCAGTTCACTGCTTCAAGCAAAAACTCGAAGCATGGCTGTTCATAGGTCCCCTTTCCTCCTGTTTTATTTCACTTTTATTTCTTTGCAATTTTTTTTTCTAAAGTAAAATCATAGCTGGAAGAATCCCGCAGGACATGTAACTCTCTGAGCAAATCCCAGGAGTTGTTTTCACCCCCCCCGCAGGGAAGGAGAACATTCCCCCTTCTAAGCTTGACATCCAGAGGAATGCATGTCAATCACAGAGCCTTCATGCATTGGTAATGTGCCAGTTTGTATTTTCAGTGGTAACATGACTCTCAATTCTAGATTCTTTTCTATGTTTTTTTTTTAAAGAGGGGATTTGTATTGAGTCTTGAAAAAGCTTCCTGTAAGGCGATCGGATTTCATCTTTCCATTGCTCCTGGACTCTCTCTTAGGAGACCACCCAGAGTCCTCTTGACTCCCTTGGAGCAATCCCCTGCCCACCAGGTTTTCTTCTACTTTCTCTCTCCTCCCTGATTTTACTTCTAATCAGGTTAATCCTTGCAGCCATCCAACCAGCTCTCCATGGTGACCCTTTAAGAGGCTTTGAGTCCATTGACTAACATGCTAAACAGGTGTGGAATTGCAAGAACCACATCTAGCCTAGAGCCTCTGTGTCCATTCTGTGACCTTTTCTCTCTCTTTAAAAAAACTTCCAATGATTTTGGCTTCTCAATTAAAGCTCGGTTGGCAGAGAACAGTCATCTCCAGTCTCATTGGGCCTTTGTCTGAGGATGCATTGTCGTCCAATTCTTGCACATCCATCAGCGCTCGATTGTGTCTCCTGCCTTCATCTTTGGACATGGTTGCCACATCAGGCCCAGTGGTTCCCAAAGTTTAGTCCTCTCATTATTTTGAACCCCAGTTACCAGAAGTGCTGGCCATCTTGGCCAACATCCTTGAATTCTTGGAGCTGAGGTCCAAAACATCTTGAGAACTAAAGTTTGGAAACCGCCACTCTACCCTAAATTTTAGGAGACCTCTTTCTCCCCCTTGGCTACCTTGGGATTGAAGGTGGCCTACAAAAGTTAAAACAGATACAGCTTAACCATCCTCACCCCATTATCATTGTCATTTAGTCACACAGATATAAAATGAGTGCAATATAATTGCAACAAGGACAAAAAGTGGCAGAACCAGTGTGGTACAATCGCAAAGCAAGCTGTCCGAAGACAGATAATAAAACCAATGCAGAACTTTGGAAAGCATGCTAACAAATGCACACCATCAAAATATAAAAGGTTATGATGGAAAAGAGATTCCATCTGAACGTTAGGAAGAACTTCCTGATGGTAAGAGCAGCTTGACAGTGGAATCTGCTGCTGCCTGGGAATGTGGTGAAGTCTCCTTTTTTGGAAGTTTTTAAACAGAGGTTGGATGGCCATTTGTTGGGAATGCTTTGATGGTGACTTTCTACATATCAGAAGGGGGCTGGACTGGATGGCCTGGTAGTCTCTTCCAGCTCTAGGATTCTATGAAACTAAATTAAACTACAGTTCCAAAAACCTTGGGAAACAGGAAAGTTTCAGTTGAGATCAAAACTGCCAATACGATTAAAATCAATTAAATACATCCCCATAAAAAAAAGGTACCAACACAACACATCATTGAAGGCCCTTTCCCAATGTGTATGTGCCTTTGAAGCGCCTATTGACTTATGGTGACCCCATGAATTTCCTTGGGTTTTATTAGGCAAGGAATACCCAGAGATGGTATTGCCAGTTTGTTCCTCTGATAGGATGGCCTAAATAGGAAATTGGCAGCAGTTTTCCTCCATGGTGGATGTGCCCCCGCTTCTCAATTCAGTCATGGTTAAAGTCTGGTTGATTCTTATTTTCCTTGGACGTCTTCTCTTTACCAAACGTGAGGAGATGGAAAAAAGAGCGTGGGCTCCACACAGCCTCCTCTGTGAGAAGCTGGGCTGGGTTGTTTGCTCTCCAGACAGTCTTTCTCTCTATACAAATTTGGTGGCTGGCTTGAATCACAAGGGTGTAGCTACACTCCCGACTTAAACTGATTCAACAAGGAACCCGTGCAGTTGCCTATGTGACCGCACATCCCACTGTCCGTTGGATCTTGGTACATGATACAATTCTCTTTTCCACCTGGTGTGAGTTGACAAGATCAAACTGCCCTGGGATGAGAGATTATCCTTAAGGGAATTGATTTTTGGTGTAGCGTCTTAGTTATTCTCATGCCCCAAGGAACCCTGGGAATTCTGTTTCTCAGAAGGAACCTCCGGATTTCCAAACAGATGGTGCAGAGATGGTGTTGCCAGTTTGTTCCTCTGATCAGATGGCCTAAATAGGAAATTGACAGCAGAGTTTGCTCCATAATGGATGTGTCCCCCTTCTTCATTCAGTCTAGGGATAGTTCAGGCTTGATTTGCTCTACGTGTGCATGCACGTGCCTTCCCGTCAACTTACTGGCGACCGCATGATTTTTCATGGGGTTTCCTTAGACAAGGAATCCTCAGAGGTGCTTTCGCCAGTTCCTTCCTCTGCAGTATAGCCGACAGCACCTGATATTTGTTTGCGGCCTCCCATCCAGGTTCTTACCAGGGCTGACTCTGCTTAGCTTCCAAACTCAGACAGGATCTGGTGCCTTTAGGATATTGCTCTGTTGTCTCTGTGTGCCTTCAATTTGCAACCCTAAGGCAAACTTAGAGAAAGTGTGTTGTGCCCAAGGTCAGCCAGGGGGTTTCCATGCCTGAGTGAGGAACCGAATCCTGGTCTCCTGGGTTATAGCCCAAAGCCACTACACCCCACGTGCTCTCAATTTGCTCTAGGACCCATTTATTTGTCATTTTTGGAAGTCCACGATATCTGCAGAACTATCTTCCAGCACCACATTTGGAATGAGACCATGGCCTAGGTGTGTGCATAAATCTAGATGTCACCCCTCCAAGTTTCTTTTTTCCCCTGAATACTATTTTTTTTTAAAAAAAGGATTCTGTTCTTTTAATTTTCCCTTACAGGATGGAGATTTTCAGAACTCTGGTTGCACAGTTGGCAACCACAGTGGGGGATAGAAGGGGAAGAAGAGATGGATCTGTTAATTAAAAATTACATGAAGAGGCCAAGCGATTGAAGGGGGGCCCATGAAACTGGTAAAGGGGCAGAAGAAGGGTTGTCAGGTGTTGTGATTGGCACATCCATCATGAAGATGGTAGGTGGCAGAATCGTCTTTTAACATATTGATGGGCTGCAGTTGGAGACGGTAGCTGTGGGTGGCAGAAAATCTGTTTGATTCTTGTGGGAGAAAGATTTTAAAAGACGAACTCGTGCTTAACTTTTCTGATTGTTTGGAAAAGTACTTGCTCCCTCTTCTTAAAAATAATAACAAAAAAATAATAATACTCGCCCTGCTCAGAAGCAGAATGTTTTATATTTTAGTTGATCTTTCAGCGCAGGGTTTGAGTTCTTGACTAAACATATCAAACCGTATGTAGAAATTAACTCTGTTTCACATGTATTTGTTCTCCTTCTTCGCTTGGTACGAAACGTCTAGTTTTTATCCTCTCCTCACTTTTGCAGATTGCAACAACCAGCACATTATTGTTATTTTAAAAACGAGGAACTGGCAAGACGAGTGGCATTTGAATGTTCCACCCGAATGGGTTAAGGGAAGTTTTGTTCTCCTTAGAAGAATCGTACGTGCCAACCCAGCTTTTAATCTAGGAGTATAAATCACTTTCCAGTCTTATTATTTGTAAAATCCTCCAGGCTTTGGAAACACACAAAAGGAGTCTTTGTCCTTTTATTAATTTAATTTATAGGTTTGAGAATTTCAAATTGGTGGTTAGCAAAAGCTGATTTGTGCTCAGCTCAGAGCGTGGTTGTTTTGGACGTTCAGCTTGGCCTGCGGAGTCTGATATGGAATTAGGAAATGGCTGTCAATTTATAAAAAAACACACAGACTTGCACGCCCAGTAATTCCCCAAATCTTTGCCAGGGCACACCAGTGGGTCGGGAGAAGACTGTTAAAAGTACAGACAGAAATAAGTGCATGGAAAGAACAAATGGCTCGCGTGAGCTCAGAGTGCCCATCGGTTTGGCTCCGGAACTGGGTAAAGTCCCAGGGCTGCCCAAGACTTTGGTGCCAAATGCTAGCATGTGTTGCTACTATTAGATAAGTTTTATTGGTGGTCAAGAATGTAGCAGGTTGTCTTCAGCAGAGAACCATCCCAGCCTTTTCACTGATGGAATCTGGCATCCCCTCAAATCCATTGGTAGATCTGGACACCTAAACAAGTCCAGTCCTCCCTTCCCATTCACTACGGTTAGGGGCACAGGACCCCTGTGAAAGTGAAAAAAAACCATGAATAACTCTAGACCCTCCCAAACCATATTTAGCACACAAAAAAGTATGATCACCATATTCAACCCACTGTGGATTCCTTTGGGGCATCAGGGTTCCTTTCCAAGGCAGAAGTCAGGGGCTGGTGGGGCTGACTGCCGCTTCCCCTGCTGCCCCACACTATTTTTAAGAGGGACTTACAAACCTCATTTGCAGTTTCTCAGTCTCGTAAGGCGTGCAACCCCTATTAAAAATGGCATAGGGGGTGCAGCAGGGGTGACAGCAAATAATCCATGAATAATCAAACCTGCAAAAGTGAAACTCGCAAATGTGGAGGGTTGACTGTGATTCTACTCAGATTATCGCCACCTGCAGTCTCCACCTGTTGCCCATGAAAAATAAATTCTCAAAGGCCAATACAACAACAACAACAATAATAATAATGATGATGATGATGATGATGATAGTAATCATAGTGGTGGTGGTGGTGGTGGTTTTTACCTGTTTGCAGAAGGAGAGTAATGGTGCCAGTCTAGCCTGTCTGGGAAAGGAGTTCTAGAACCTGGAAGCAACCACAAAAAAGCTCCTGTCTTCTGTGTTCCCATCAGATGTACCTGTGAGGGTGGTACATCTGGTGGGTACATGTCTATTCTGCTTTGGAATACTGTGTCCAGTTCTGGGCAACTCATTTCAAGAAGGATATTGAGAAGCTGGAGCGTGTCCATAGGAGGGCAACCGAAATAGTGGAGGGTCTGGAAGCCATGAAGCCCTATGAGGAGCGGCTGAGGGAGCTGGGGATGTTTAGTCTGCAGAAGAGAAGGTTGAGGGGGGCATGAGAGCCATGTTTAATTACTTGAAGGGATGTCATGTCAAGGAGGGAGCGGGCTTGTTCTCTACCACTCCAGAGACCAGGACAAGGACTAATGGATTCAAGCTGCAGGAAAGGAGATTCCACCTGAACCTCAGGAAGAACTTCCTGATGACCAGAGCTGTCCGGCAGTGGAATCTGCTGCTGCCTCCATGGAGTGTGGTGGGGTCTCCTCCTTCTTTGGAGGTTTTTAAACAGAGGCTGGATGGCCATCTGTCAAAGAGAGTGCTTTGAGGTGGGTTCCTGCATAGCAGAAGGAGGTTGGAGTGGATGGCCCCTGAGGTCTCTTCCAACTCTGTGATTCTATGGTGGGATGGAGAAAAAGTCCCGTCTCCCCAAAGATCTCAAAAGACAGTCAGGCTTATATAGTCGAATACAATCCTTCAGACTAGCTGGACCTGAGCTTTATAGGGCTTGTTTTCTGTGGAGAAAATACTGTTTTCTGTGAGCAAGAAGAAGGGAAAAACACAACCTTCAGTGCATTTTCCCTGCTGAATTATCCTTGAACGGCACAGATTTTTGTCCTCCTAGGTTTCTCTTCATTGGACTTTCCTGTCGCTCAAGGAACCTGTTTCTTTCTTAAAACCATTTCCGAAATATTTTCAAATATTCTATCCATCTAGGAAGTAGGGGTGTTTCTCATGCAAGATTCTGCATTCTTTTCCAGAGCAAAGCTGTGCTTCTCCCTCTCTCGCTTTGACAAAAACATCCCTGACAGGAATGGGACTAGTCAGCCCAGCCCATGCTGAGTTGTGGCTAAAGAGCAACTCCGGATAAGAGGGTGGTGAAAGGAATTTCTTTTAATATGGCGCTGTCTAAGTGTGCAAGCTGCTAGATAAAGACATGGTTAGTTGAAATGCTGGAATTGTTTGCATGTGTGTGGGAGTAAAAGAGGCAGCATAGAGAAAAGGGAACAGGTTACTAGGGCCAAGATCCAGAACACTTTTAATGCAGTGCGAATTTTGCACAAGTGTAGATTTTCTGGATCCCACAGTCGTGCAAGTGATTGTGCGACAGAGCATTAAAGCCTTGAGCTAACTCATAGCTTGATGGTGACACATTCTCCAGCATTTCTTAGGGGAAAACTAGGACACATGTGGCCAAGCAACATCAGAGTGTGATCGAGATGGCAAAAGTTATTAAGGAGGAAGGACAAACCAGTCGGGCGGGACTGTAGCAGTTTGCTTTTGCCTGAGCCTCTTGGGAAGGGCAAGACTCCATTTCTTCCTCTTCCTCTTCCACTGAGTTAGAATCATAGAGTTGGAAGAGACCACAAGGCCCATTGAGTCCAGCCCTTTTCTGCCATGCAGGCAGACACCATCCAAGCATTCCTTTAGACAGATGGCCATCCAGCCTCCAAAGAAGGAGACTCCACCCCACTCCAAGGTGGCAGCCTATTCCACTGTCAAACCGCTCTTACTGTGAGGAAGTTCTTATTAATGTTTAGGTGGAGTCTCTTTTTCTGTAGCTTGAATCCATTGCTCCATGTCCCAGTCTCTGGGACAGGAGAAACAGGCTTGCTCCATCCTCCATATGACGTCCTCTATCCTCCATATGAGTTAATGGAATGCAAACTACTTTTGCATTTTGAGCTTGGTTTGCAACAACTGAAGTAATCTGAGGACAAAGAGGGAAAGTGGGAGAAGGAGAGAGAGAAACTGGGATGTTCTAAAAGCAGTTGGAAAAGTGGGATAACAGAGGATT
Organism: Iguana delicatissima; assembly: GCA_948472985.1. Classification (NCBI taxonomy): domain Eukaryota; kingdom Metazoa; phylum Chordata; class Lepidosauria; order Squamata; family Iguanidae; genus Iguana; species Iguana delicatissima. The sequence goes on along the minus strand of CAOKZL010000019.1, from coordinate 1,778,206 downwards.
ACTGAGGGCTGTCCCTTCCAAAGCAGGACAGTTGGAGGGCATGCAGTGATGAAGGGTGGCTCATTGGCTCTCTATGAGGCAAAGAATTAGTTGGGACTGTCCCTGCGAAACTGGGACAGTTGGAGGTTACGTATTCAAGTGATTCCCCCATCCACCAAGTGCCCAAATTGAAAAAGGGGTGGATAAAAACAGAAGGCAGCAAGTTAAAGCACAACAATTGTTGTTTAAATTTTAATTTAAATTTAAATTTGAACATCCCTTTTCTCTTTCTTCTATTTTTGTGTCTTTTTTTCTACAATTTTTTTTCCTGTTGTTTTGTCTATTTAAAAGCTCTTCTTTTTTCCTTTTTATGTCTATATCCCCTCTTCTCTATCACAATTGGTTCTTACTTTTTGTAAAAAAAATCTTTTAACTATTTCTTTTCTGTTATAATTCTGGTATTATATTTCTGTAGCGAGCGATTCGTGTTAGTATGTTTTCAATGTGAGTACAGATGTATGGTTGTTTGTAATTTTTATGCAATAAAATAAAATCGTTATAAAAATGTTAAAAAAAGACTTGAATGGTGTTCAGCAAAGTTAAAAGACTGCTGAGCCAGAAACAGTTTTGAACCATTGAAAAGGCACCACTCTTCCATTCAGAGTCCTTCCCTTCTGTGGCCGGTCAGTTGCCAGAATCACTGCCGGCCAGTGAAAGGGCAAAAAGAAAGGAGCCGGCCTGGCCTTCCTTGTGAGGGACTTCCACAACTTTGGGAGGAGCCACTGAGAAGGCCCTGCTTGCTTCACGGGGTTATTGAGTACCCAGCTTGTTGGGGGCAAATAGCTAAAAAAAAATACACTGTAAACCGCTTAGATAACACTTAGTTGATAGGCGGTATAGAAATAAATGCTATATTGAGAGGGAACGTGGAGACTCCACACATCTGCCGCCTTGGGCTGTTTAGAAGCACAAAAATGGAATACGAATGGATCAGTGTTGCTGTCTGTATAGTTCTGGTTAGCTGCCTTGGGCCTGACGGTGGAATATAAATATTTAACAATAAATGGCAAATACTCCTGGAACTTTCCAAATGCAGCCTGCAAGTGAGGGCTGGGTTGCTTTGATCTGAGGCAAGCGATGCTGCTGTTTCTTCGAAGGTCAGTGGCCCGGCTTGCTCTGTTCTGGATGCCCTTTGGGACGGAAGCTCTCTTCCCTTTGGGTGTGCTGCCTTCTGTGCCGTAATTAAAAAATGCCAGCCCTCCTATCTCTTCTGGCACAGACAGAAAAGACGCAGCTCCCAATAAGCCAGTGTCACAAGATCTTTTTCCGATAATTGAGGCGGCCAAATGAATTCGTCACGGCGAGGGGAAGGCATGGCTTTTTCGGTGCCGGAGAAGAAGGTTCCTTTTGTCCGACGGAGCTGGAGGCGGTTGCAGCAGGAACCGCACATGACTTACCTAAGGGCAACACGGAAAGGGAGAGGAAGAGAACGCTGTCACCCCGCTGTCCTCCCGGGCATTCTCACACATGCTTTTCTCTCCTCTTCCTCTGTCTCTGATTTTACAAGTATTCGGGAAGAAACCTTTCTGCCTGCATTTGTTACGAAAATGTCCTCCTTGGGAGAAGAATCAGAGTACACTTGCCTCCTGTCAGGGTGGGAGAATCAAGCCCCTCACCAGGTGTTGCTGGACTGCAGCTCCCAGCAGCCCCAGCTGTCAGCGCCAAGAAAGGTGGGAGTGGGAGTACCAGCTGGAACAACTGCTCAGCTGCGATCTCCAGCAGCCCGAGCCAGCATGGACAATGGTTATGAATGCACGGAGTTTGAGTCTAGTTTGAACAGTTGATAAACTGTAGTTCCCAGCATCCCCAGCCAACATAGCCGGTGGGGGAGATACAATAGATTCCAATGACAACAGGAGATTTGGACTAAAGATTAGGAAGAACTTTGTGAGGATAAGTGATATTTGACAGTGGAACAGACTAGCTGAGGCACAGGAAGAGTTTCCTTTGTTGATTTTTAAACCATTTTTTAAGATTTTGAAAGATCTCAAGGGCCACATGTATTGCTGTGTATTGTGCAAGTGCATGAACTGTGGAGGACCAAAGCAAGAACGGAGCGATGGAATCTGCAGAACGAATAACGTGTGTTGCAGATATTTAACACCCCCATTTTTGGTCATTGAAATCTCAGTTGCACTGGGAGGGCAGCCTCGAGATCAAAGAGGAAGTGGTGAAAGCTTTCCCCATGGGCTGTGGTTTTGCGAGGGAATTGTCAAATCCGTGGGAGGCATCAGGACGGCGGTTGATGGCTCCCATGGTATCAGGGTGGTAAAGCCATCTTTTATTGCAGAGTTTCAAGGAACCATCCATGGTGCTGAACTGTTACCTTCCAAATAGGTTCAGCACCTTGGAGAGGTCCTTCAAAGCTATCCAAGGCCTAGTGAGACTTCATCACTAGGGCCATCATCAACTAGACTATGAAGGGTGTTGCTGAAAATCATAGAATCATAGAATTGGAAGAGACCCCTGGGGCCTGCTATGGAGGAACACACATCAAAGCACTCCCAACAGATGGCCATCCAGTCTCTGCTGAAAAACCTCCAAAGGAAGAAACTCCACCACACTCCGAGGCAGCCTGTTCCACTGCTGGACAGCTCTGACCATCAGAAAGTTCTTTCTGAGGTTCAGGTGGAATCTCCTTTCCTGCGGCTTGAATCCATTGCTCCTTGCCCTAGTCTCTGGAGCAGTGGAAAACAAGCCTGCTCCCTCCTCGACATGACGTTCCTTCAAATATTTAAACATGGCTATCATGTCCCCTCTTTAACCTTGTCTCCTCCAGACTGAGCATACCCAGCTCCCTAAGCTGCTCCTCATAGGGCTTTCATGGCTTCCAGACCCTCCACCATTTTGGTCGCCCTCCTCTGGACATGTTCGAGCTTGTTGATATCCTTCTTGAATTGAGGTGCCCAGAAATGGACACAATATTCCAAAGGAGCATTTCATTTTCCAAATGAGTATTCCATTTTCCAAATAAGTATTCCACAGTATTCCAAATGTAGAGATCGGATGAAATTTGTGACACCTCTCATCAAATCTCAAGCCACCCAAAAAAGTAAACACTCAAGTGGTAATCTCCCGTTGTTTCTTTTGACTCAGTGATAGTCCCTGAATCTTATTTTTGTTCTCTCTGCTATTCTGTTCTTTCTACCCTAGAAGCAGGGTAGGGGGGATTAAATTCCATTGCCACTCCAACAAGTATCAATGTTGAAAGTGGAATAATAGCACTATAAGAGCCTAGTGCGGAAATGGCCTTGGCGTTTGAAAACTTCTTCTGCAACTTGATCACAATTGGGTTTGCAAATGGTCAGATTGAATTACGAGCACAGGCCCCGACTGGATTGGATTTGCAGCAATAATTAGGAAGCGGCTACATCTGCAACCCTACACTTACTGCTTAGGGTAAACTGATGGTGCTAGCTGTGGTAATGATATAATCTAATTCGTGTCCATGGCTGATGTTTGTTGTACAGCGAAGATTAAGAATTCTGTGGTCATTTGAGGGAATCCCAGTCTATCCCCCCTCCTGCACCATTTTGAAAGGAAGCAGTTCATTGGCTGCTTTCTAAACATAGAAACCCCTTCTCACTTCACTTGCAAGGCATTCCCTTCTTCATTTTGTGGTTTGGCTTTCTCATACTAAAGAAGGACCCCAAAAGAGTCTCTGTTCCTCTGTGTCTCCAATCAACTGGGCATTGTTGTGGACACTTGGATAGGGTCCAGCTGGCTTTTCCCCCATGTCCACAATGCCCCCCATTGCTTCTGATGTACTTCCATTTTTGCTTCATTTTTGGTATCCTCACACCACGTACGTTAGAGCAACTGAATATCAGTGTACACTACATTATTGTCACACTATGATTCCACTTCAACTGCCATGGTTCCATCCTGTGGAATCATAAGGTTTGCACTTTAGGGAGGGAAACTTAGAATTCTCTTCCAGAGAGCTCTGGTGCCTGACCAAACTATAAGTCCCAGGATTCTGCAGGATGCATGCATGTCAGTTAGAGTGCTACAAAATGCTACGTGTGTGTATGAAAGGCCCTCAGTGGACCTACGGTACTTTTGCTTTGGATGCATTTACCTTTGGTCCAACCTGTTCTGCTTCTGCAGAGTCACCAAGGAACACACAATAACCGGACCTCCCTGATAAACCATGCATTGAACAGATCTATGAGAAATTCAAATCAACTTGTAGTTAAATCGGTGGCAACCTTTGGGAGAAATCCATGCACAAGGCCCAGTGCAGCAACTCTGTATTTGGAGTGGCTTTAACCAATATTAAGTGGGGAGCATTGGTGATTTGGTGGAAAATCCACCCTTCTCCATTCCAGAAGTTTTGCATGTTATAATTGGAGAGGCTGCCCTGTTGTGTCTTTTTATAGGTGAGCAAGCAGGCATGTGGAGAAAGCAAGAGGAAACTTAATGACCAGCGTTGCGCGATTCTGTTTATTGTTCATGTTGATGTTTATTAATGTGGTTTCTGGTTAGTTGGCGGGGCTTGTTTTTATTTGACTCACATACAAGAGGGTTCATTAATATACTGATTAAGGAATTCTTGAACTCCTTCCCACTGGTTTAATGTGCAATGGCAGATGTTGAATTTCAAGAGGAGACCTATAAACAACATTGGCATCGGGATGAAAGATGTGGGGGTGGGACGTGCTACTCACTAACATCAGCACCTATTAATCACAAAACGGGAACCTGAAGCGTCTGGCTAGGTGGCTGTTTCTTTCCTGCATTAGATTAAAATTACATAGAAGATGAAGGGTCTCTCCATTTAGTGAAGCTTCCCTTTTGTGATCTGTGAGTCCTTTGCCTTTTTTGTGAGCGCTAACTGCTGGCAACGCATGTGCCTGTGGGGTGGTGAGTCCATTCTGGGTTTTAATCCAAACTTTGGAGCTATCCAAGGTGGCTGAACCTGTTTTGGGAAAAGGGTTCCACAGCTTGGGTTGCTTCCCTAAAGTTTGGACTAAACTCTAGAACAGATTCACTGCCACCCAGCATGGGTGCCATATTGAGGGAGTCAGAAGAAAGAGGAGCACAAGAAGTGCATTTTTGGGGTCACGTAGCCAGCCCAATTCTAGGCTACATCATCAGGACTATCTTGTTTAGAATGAAGGTAGCAGTCGTGCCACTCTGGGCTGCTTTGGTCAGACCTCATTTGGAATTCTGTGTCCAGTTCTGGACATCACAGTTCAGGGAGGATCTTGGCAAGCTGGAATGTATTCAGTGGAGAGCAACCAAGATGGTAAAAGGTCTGGAAACCAAGTCCTATGAGAAATGTTTGGGGGAACTGGGTGTATTTAGCCTGGAGCAGAGAAAACTATGAGGTGATAAGATGTGTGTCACCTGTCGATTTATGTCAACCCCATGACTTTTGTGGGGTTTTCTTTGATAGCCATCTTCAAATATCTGAATGGCTGTCAAATGGAAGATGAGTCAAGGTTGTTTTCTGTTAGTCTAGATTATGGCACCCAAAACAAAGGGTTAAAATTACAAGCGAAGGGATTCCAGCTAAACATACAGAAGAACTTTCTATTGGTAAAAGCTACCCAATGAAAAAGTGGACTTCTTTGGAATTCATGGACACTTTTCTTCTTTGAAGGTCTTTCAACTGAGGTTGGATGACCACCTCTCCTTGATGCTTAAGCAGGGGTTTCCTGTATCTCAGAAAGCTGGAGTAAACCAACCTCACAGTGACTCCCAACTGTATGATTCTGTGATTCCTATTGTATTTTACTCCTTCTCAAAGTCAAACTTCCAAGCATGTATGAAAAATTGGCATAGACCTTTGGCATTTTGGGCATCCCAAATAATATTTAGAACTGAGATAAGTGTGATGTGTCTTTGACCACACAGTCACTGGGAAACAGGCCTTGTTTCCCACTGGTTTCTTTTGGAAGTGACACAGGCATCATACTAAGATTTGTACTGGAACTCTAGAGACACGGGTGTGTTCTGGTCACCATGTTTTAGTAGCAAATCCTGTTCAACTTCTGATGAAAACACAGTGATCTGGAGTTGCTGTAGCTCCAAGACAGAGAGCAAAAATTAAGGACCTGGGACCCTGCTTTAATTAAATCTGAAGTGCTCATAAATTCCACTCATTTTTCATTAGCACTCCCTATCAGGAAACCTGGCTTCTGGTATTTGGAATTTAATAAGGCAATCGCCGTGGCCTGGATCCAATAACTTCTGGCTGGTTAAATCTATTAATGGGTGAGAAATTACTTAATTTGCCTCTCCTGTTTCACCTGATGTTAACCAGATTCACAACCTGAGCCACTCAGGTTAAACAATTGCAGAGCAGGGCATTTCAAATGAGCTTCCAGTAGTTCTTGGAGAAGTTTTCGCTTCCTACTTGGATATTGGCATGGTCACGGGTATTGTTTTTTGGGGAACTAGATAAGGAACAGTGCCTGGATTTCTTTATTTTATTTTTTGCCTTTTAAGCAGTCTTGGGTTTTTTTGCTTTGCTGAAGTTGTCACTTAAATCCATGCTGGAGAAGCTCAGTCTTGCCTCCGGGGTCTGTTTGCAAAGAGGAAGGAGTTTAGAAATAATACACCACTTTTATTTTACATAAGAACTGCTTGGGGTTTCTGCCATCTGTTTTTCATTTAAAGAGAAGGAGAGGGAGAATTCCAAACGGCAGAGGCCAAACATTTCTGTGCCCCCCTCATTTTCCATGTATCATGTCTTCTTAGATATTTGTTTTAAGAACTCATGATACGAAGGGGTTTCTTAGGGGCTTCCCTTTCTTTGGCAAAAATGTCACTCTTTATAACAAAGTCAAGACGAGAGAATATGCCTCGTTGTTGCGGTGGTAGTGGTGGTGAATTTATTCTTTTATAGTGGGATGGCCCTTGGGACCCAAAGTGTGGCCCCTGAAATCTTCCAGTGTCTCCAGACCAATGTGTCCAGCAGTGGTACCATTTTTGTGCTGTATTATTAGAGCATGGGGAAGGTTTCTTGGAAAGTTGCAACCAACCATTTTGGGCATCCCAAATTATATTCGGAACTGAGGTTAGTGCGATGTGTCTTTGACCACACAGTCAGTGGTTTGTGCATTTTGAGTAGCCCTGCTCAAGAGCTGCCCAATTCCTCCTCCTTCCTCAGCTCCCGCGTCCTCTTTGCCAGTTCTCTTGTTTTCCCCCTGCGGGATGGAGGGACGATAACTTTGTTGGAAATGACTGGCTGTGGACAACCAGAATGTCAATCCCTGGAGAAAATAGCAGAGACAAAACGGGGTCTGTGGTCTCTTCCAGCTCAGTGATTCTATGGATTCCCTTAGACGAGGCTTTCAGAAGATCCTAAAGTGTTTTTGTTTCCTTCTGCCAGGCTTACCTGACCCGGTTTATTTCACATGTGCGTTTTGAATAAAAAGTTTCCCAAAAGAGGTGATGTAGGAATGTATCGCCATTATTTCCACTTTATTTTTGCCTCTGGTACCAATTTTTCTATTAAAGAAGTAAAGCCCAAGGACACAGTGACTTGGTTAACTGAGATTTACCTACAATCTCCATTTCTCTTTGGTTGGTCTTCTGATCTGGACATTTTTAAAGATCATTAGCTTTACTTTCCCTGTTGTGAGGAGGCAGATATGCTGTTTCTCTCCAGCCAAATCTCCTGAGAAGACCCCTTGTGGAATGAGAAATGGCGGGGGGGACCAGTCATCTGTGAAGGATATGAAACTGGTATTCCTAGCTCTGTAAGGGCTTTGGCCCCTCTCACAACGGTTGGAAAGGGATATTGGTAAAAACTGGCCACGTCCTTTCAGCCCAGAAAATAGCCACAAGCTAGGACAGCCAGAGACATTCTCCCAACCCTGCTGGGGCCAATGAAGCCATGGTTTTAATTATTGCAGCCGGAGGGCGGAGTGGAGGGGGTGTGTGATGGTAGAGGCGTGTATTTATTAGAAACATCTGTGCCCAACTGGGATTCTTCTTATCAAAGTTTGCCTTAACTGCTTTTGAGTGAAGTGGTGGCATGTTTGGTTTTGGGGAGGCTATGGGTTAAGTCTCTCTTGCTTTTCTGCCCCCTCCCCACATTATGAGATCTAGGGCTTAGGGAGCAGTAGTATTGCAATGGTAGCTTTAATTTTGCTGAAATCTCGGGTGCCTAGAAGATGTCCGAACCAAAACAGGCTTGTCCTGAGCTGCTCATCTGGTGGAAAATAAGAATAGAGTAGGATGGTGTCAGTCCATTTGCTCATCCCAACTGGAGCAGACTTAGGGAATCAATGGGGTTGACATAAGTGCTGAATTATCATTTGGTCAGTTATTACAGAGCAAGGATGGATAAAGTTTGGCCTGTGGTCTGCCTGTGACCCCCCCAGCCCCATTTTTGTGCCCCCTGAATGCTGCCACCTTAAAAGAAGTTGTGATTTTCACAGCTGCCCCAAGCCCTGCAGGAAGTCACCTAAAAGCACCCAGAACCCAGAACTTCCTACTACCCCCAAATCCATTTTCTTCTTCAGATCCTCTCAAAATGGCAACAGGAAATGATATGAAATCACTTCCTGTTGCCATTTTGAGAAGGCCTGAGAAAAGTAGAGATATCTGAGGTTGCTGTGGGGAGGGTTGGCTTTGTAGTACATGAAGGGATTTGTAGTACATGAAGGGCTTGGAGAGGGTTGGCTCCTGATGCTCACTCATTTACCCATCCTTGTTGCAGAAGATACCTACAGTCAGGTACAATGGTTAAAGAGCTGGGCCAGGGCTTTGGAAATCCAGATCCAAGTCCCCACTGGGGCCTGATATTCAAGAGGTGGCCTTGGACCGGCCTCTCTCTCGGTCTGACCCACCTCACAGGGTTGTTGTGAGGAGGATGAGCCTTTGGCTCATTACAGAAAAAATGGGATGCCAAGATAAGCTATGAATAAATACTCAGCATGTTTGTGATGGAGACAGAGGGGAACATTAGAAAGTACAGTCCTTGTTTGAGTGGATCAACTCTAGTAGGGGTTTGCAACTGGATTTAGACTGATACTCCTGTAAGGTAGCCACGTTGGCTCCTTTTTCTTCTTGTCTTTCATTCTCCTTTCCTGTCCTTCAATCCTTGCCTTTCTTTCTGCCATATTTGTTTGGCATTGATACCTATGGCTCTAGGGCAGCCATGAGTGGTGTCTCTAATGGCTGTGGAGGAGGTGAATCTACGCTGGGTTTCAGTCTGAACCCTCAAGAAGGTATTTAAGGTTCCAGGCTGTCTCCCTTAAACAAGTTCAGAGATGGCTCCTCTAAAGTTCAGGGTAAAACTGGGAGCGGACGTGTTGTCCCACTCACACGGGAGCCACCAGCGACTGCAAAGAGCAAAACCTAAATGTGTGCCAACCAAATGGTGACTGGTGGCTCTCATGACAGGGGGGCAGTTTATCTGCTCTGGATTTTAGTCTGCATTTTAGTCTAGGCTGTACCATATGTAATTTCCATCTCCTGCTCTAGTCCAGTGGGTTTTTGGGAATGGAAAAAGGGAGGAAGATTGTCAGGTAATGGGAAGATCTCTCCCTCTCTCCTTAGGGGTGCTACATCCCCACTTCTAACCCCCTCCCCATCTAAGCTTTATTGCTGGAAACTCCCATCTGTTCCTTATGTTTTCTAGATAATTCATCTGATGGGACTGTTTGCCATGGAGCTTTCTGGCTCTAGAAAATAAACAAACTCTCCGATGGCCAATCCCTCTTTCCAGCTGTGAGATTCTAATTCGGATGTCTTCTGCACCTCTTGGGATGGTGTCTTTTCCTTCTATTTTTGGAGTCAGTGGCAGGATCTTTTCTTCGCCTTTCCCCTTGTGAGGAGAAGCTTCTGTATCTGTGCCTGGTTGGGAAGTTAACTCTTCTTGGATCTTCTAATTCTCCCATTGGGTACTCGCTTGTGTCAGATTTCCTTTGGGGCATCAGTTCTGTTGTGACGTTGTGTCTCTGCCCTTTACCTGCTTTGGATTTTCCTCTTATTTTGCAGTGGGTGGGCCATTTCTTCTTTTTTTAAAAAATATATAGCCAAGCCTGCTGGGATTTTATGTTATTGCACCCCACCTGGAAAAGGGCGCTACTCCCAACAAAACGAAAGTATGCACCCAGGAAATTCAAATCCTTTTGATTAGTGAAGGATGATAAAAAAAGTCACCATCGCACAGTGGTTGTATTCTGCTGATGATATCCAAAGTGGGGTTGTGTAGACAGCTTGTCCTTCAGAATTTTGCCTGTTGCGATTGCGCGTTGTGCTTGGTATTGTGCTTGCAGTTGCCCTTGCTGTGATGCAGAAGAGCATTGTCTTTTGTGCATTGCAGTTGTGTATCATCTGTTCTCCATTGCACGTTGCGTAATGCCATCCAGTCATTGACGAATGTTACACGGTGTTGCTAATCTGCAGGGGATTTGCGTAGTGTATCTCCACATGTGGGTGTTTACCTTGCACTGAGGACGTGTTGGATTGCGCAATCAAAGCATTCCCTTTGACAGATGGCCATCCAGCCTCTGTTTAAAAACCTCCAAAGAAGGAGACTCCACCACACTCTCAGGCAGCAACATGTTCCACTGTCGAGCTGTTCTTACCATCTGGAAGTTTTTCCTATTGTTTGGGTGGGATCTCTTTTTTCGTAGCTTGAATCCATTGCTACATGTCCTTGGCCATTTCCGCACTACACTGTTATAGTGCTATTAGTCCACTTGCGACATCCTGTGGAATTCTGGGGTTTGCAGTTTAGGGAGGGGCCTTTAAAATTCTCAGCCAAAGAGCTCTTTGGCCAGGTTACTACAAACCCCAGAATTCCAGAGGATGTTAAACATGGGATAATAGCACTATAACAGTGTAGTGCAGAAATGGCCCTTGTCTCTGCAGCTGCAGAACACAAACGAGAAGCTACAAGTTATATTCCAGCTTAATTCCACCTGATAGATGTCTCTGATATTGGGGGTCATTTTCTTGTTTCACTTCAGTTTGATACTGTCTGCAAACCTACTGCTAATCATCTGAGCGCCTCAAGTCATTTGGAAGGAGATTTTTTTTTAAAAAAAAACCCAGACCCAACCCCTTTTCATCAGCTCTTCTTAATAAAGGCAGATAAACCAGGGCTAATAGTCATGTGTTGAGTTATTAAAGTGGGAAGTGTGGGTAATATGATGGTCACCTTTAACCTCCAGCTTCCTCAGACCTCCTGCCTCGCCATTGTTTGTCTCTGGCATAAACGATTGCTCAGTTCATAAATTAAGAGCGACTCCCTGCTAATCGCTTAATGCGGCCCAGGTTTTGTGTCCTCCCATCTTGGAGCGGGAAGGGGATGCCAGCTGCGTTTGGGGACGGCAGAGGGAGAAGGGGGTGGCCCTCAGAGAACTTCCTAACCCATCTGTGGCCAAATGGCATTCCATGGCACAAGGGATCATGCCCTTGTTTTCTGGTGGTCTGGAGACTTGACTAGTGGATTCCGGGGCCCATTGGGAAAAAGAAATGCCAATCTGCCACATCAGATAGCCTGAGAAGCACTGTGCTAGACCATCGCTGCTTACAAAAATAAACTGAACTAAAAATGTTTTAATACCTTCCCCTCCCTTCCCTTCCCTGTGCAAATCTTACCTGGCTGGTTTTGAAATATTCTGAGCTCCTGGTGTGTATGTGTGTTCACTGCAAACATTTTCTGTTTGTGCTGTTGGGTTCTTTTGAATGTACTTGGCCATTTGCGTTCCTCTCGGGCAGGTAAGGAGGCATCTTTGGAGAAGCTTTGGAAAGCAAAAAAAGGAGTCCCAGGGGGTGTTAGGTGGCAGATTTCTAAATTTACGGTAGAAGACACAGCAGCAGTTTTATTATAGCTTAGAACTCGACACAGCCTATGATTAACTTATGGAATTCGTGGCCACAAGGTGTGGCAATGGCCGCTGCTTAAGCAAGGGTCCTAGTCAGGTGACCTTCCAGGTGTTACTGAACTACGACTCCCAGGATTCCTCAACACTGGCTGTGCTAGCTTGGGCACGTTGGCTATTTGCGTGTTCTCCTTTGTTAGAATCAGCATGTTAAAATTTGCACAATGTACTTGGAGCAACTATGGTTGATGCTTAACGGGTCATGCCAAAAGACCTTGCCAAGGCTGCTCCCTGTGACATCATCAGGGGTTGTCTTGGCCATGAAATAGATTTGACTGGTAGTCTTAACTTTAAGAGGCCCCAGAGCCTTCGAATACCCCTGAATATCTCCATTCATCCGTTCACTCGTTCATTCATAGTCCTAGACTACACTTATAAAAACAGTACGTGTAATAAGCAACCTGACTTTCAGCAAGCCTATCCTAGTGTTTGATTGGCCAGAGTTATTCAGAGGATTTTGCCCTTGTCTCCTCCTAAGGCTGAGAAAGTGTGACTTTCCCAGTGGGTTTCCATGACAGAGCAGAGATTTGAACCCTGTTCTCCAAAGTCATAGTCCAATGCTCAGTGCTCAAAACACTACACCACACTGGCTCCATTATTGCTATGACTATTACTCGGTCTTTTCCCAAAAGCTGGAAGTCAATGTTGGTAACGTTGGTAAACAAGTGCTGGTAAGATAGGCTCTACTTTGAGGCCATGATAGGAACAACATGTATGGTTCTGCAGGGGAAATTCTAGTCTGAAATGAAAAGAACTCTGGTTTTGCCTCAAGACAAGATTTGAATTGGGGCCAGCTTGGTTCACGGCCTGCCTCGAGTTTCCAGAGCCTTGCGAAACCAAAAGGTCTCCCCACACAGATGTAACGGGGCAGCTTCGTCTTTCCTTTAATTACCTCCTTGCCTCTCTAAATGTCCTGCCCAGGGGATGCATTTCTTCTTTCTTTCTTTCTTTCTTTCTTTCTTTCTTTCTTTCTTTCTTTCTTTTAATGTATAAAAAAAGTTGCCCTTGGATTAACTACAAGTGGGACGGTAGCAGAGGCGATATTTTTAATAAGGAGCCCTTCAGCGCGAAGAGGTGCGGAAAGTAATTTGTCCGGCTGCCAGACTCCAGAAAGAATGACCATTTTGTTCTTGGCTTTACCTGCAAACTTCAGGGAAAGACGGAGAGGGGCCGTGTTCCATGTTCCCCCGCGCGACATGCTGATTTATTGAAATTGGACCCTGAAAAATGTAACTCTGCTGGTGCAACATGACATGAAATATCTAGGGGAAATATACAATTGGCGTGGCGATTACGTTCCCCCTTCTGACCGTCCAGCTGGACCGCCTTCCAAATTTTACTGTGCAGAACAAACACTTAAATCAAGCCCAGATTATTCGATCTCAGTGTTCTTGTCCTTGGGCTGCTCTTGTTCAACTGCACCTTTCTCATCTTTATTCCGTTTGCTACCTTATCTCCCCTTGTGATCCGTAGACTCTAAGCCTAAAGGAAGGGCTTGTTTGCTAACATTATTGTTTATGAATTCACTCCTTTGTGGCTTAGGTATGGTTGGCTTTATTCTTTGGGCAGGAATGCATATGTGTATGTCCCTTCAAGTGGTCTGTCGACTTAGGGTGACCCCACGAATTTCCTAGGGTCTTCTTAGGCAAGAAATGCCCCAAGATGGTTTTGCCAGTTCCTTCCTCTGAAATATAGCCTACAGCACCTGGTGTGCCTTGGCAGTCTCCCACCCAAGTAATAACCAGGCCTGCCTTTGCTTAGCTTCCAAAATTATACAGGATCCAGTGCCTTTGGGGTATTTAGACCCAGCAGAAGGAGTACTGCCGACCTAACTCGCAAGACTCTTCACACCCAGTAGAGGCATACTTATGACCGTTTCTGCACTACATCGTTATAGTGCTATCATTCCACTTTCAACCTCCTATGGAATCCTGGGGTTTGCAGTTTAGGGAAGGTCTTTTAGAATTCTCAGCCAGGGACCTCTTTGGCCTCAGGAAACTACAATCTCTGGAATTCCACAGGAAGTTGAAAGTGGAATAATAGCAGTAGAACAGTGTAGTGTGGAAATGGCCTTAGGCTGGGTCAGTGAGGAGAGCAGGTAGCAAATAAGATCTTTTTCCATTTTTGTTGGACCCCCTTGGCTTCTTTGGTGATGGCCCTGTCTCATCCCCAGTTGCTTAAGAAATACAGGAGAGCCTGTAGAAAACGATTCTCGTGGTCATCAAGAGTGATGCAATCCTTCATAAATTTTCTTCTAGAAGCACACAACAAGTAGTTTGAGCAGTCTTCTTCCCATTAGGAGAAAGTCTTGAAAAGCCGTGCAGTTTTCAAAGCTCATTTGCAATTCGGAACTTATTCTATGCAAAATTCACACATAGTTGTTTTGCACAGAAAACAGCTTTTTTTCCTAAGCAGGAAACATTTTTTTTCTGTGCAGAAATTGTTGTTGTTATTATTATTCAGACATACTCTTAGAACTGAAGGCTTTTAAAGGAAAGGGCGTGTTAGAGTGCTGCATTTTAATGGTTTTTAAATTTTTAAAAAGTATATGGTATAAATTGCTTTAATATATTAATGCTGATTCTTTGTAAGTTTTGAATAATTTTGCAACCATTTTAATATTTACTCTACCTTACGTTCCATTCTTGGAAAGAAGGCAGAATATTATTGTTTATTGTTATCGTTATCGTCTTTATTTATATCCCACTTTTTTCCTGGTAAGGAAAAGTGTGGCTTACAGTAAATACTAATGTGGCTTACAGTAAATACTGTAAGTGGCTTACACTTACACTTACTGTAAGTGGCTTATAGTAAATACTAATACTAATAATATAATACTTTTGTGTATAAATATTATTTTCTGTGCGTGAAATTGAGGAAATGCTATTTTCTGCACAAGCAACCATTTGCGAATTTTGCATAGGAGACTTGGGCCATTTCTGCACTAGACTGTTATAGCACTGTGATTCCACTTGCAACATCCTATGGGATCCTGGGGTTTGCAGTTTCGGGAGGGGCCGCCCGGCCCCTCCCGAAACTGCAAACCCCAGGATCCCATAGGATGTTGCAAGTGGAATTGTAGCTCTATAACAGGCTCGTGCGGAAATGGCTTTGGTCTGCAAAAATTCTCGTCAGTCCAAGGAGCAAGGCCTTTAACAAGAGTTGGCAACCCCATTAGGGCACGTCATAATGAGCCTGCCGGTGTGGCCTTGTGGCTTTGCAGAAAACGGTAAGTGATTTCTGCAGCTCTCTGTGACAGAGAATGCAATTCACTATTCATTTGTTTGTATATCAGAGTATTTCTACCCTTCCCCTTACTGGCTGATCTCTGATTTTGTCCGACCAAGCGACCATGAATTTATCAGGATCCTGCAAAGCGATCTGGACTGACCTACTGTTCGAAGAGGCATAGGAGTGAGGGCTGTCTTAAAACTTGGCAGCCCCACCTGGGGGGTGAAAGTGTAGCGCAGTGTGTATACCCCCGAAGAGTTAAATGTTTTGGAGAGCTGCTCCTCCTCGTCTTCCCTCTGGACTTAGCTCAGTTGTTTCCCATTAGGAATTGGTGGGGTTACTCCTGGCTGCCTTTCCTGAACCTTGGAGCTGTGGTCCAAGTTCCTCCCCGCTCCCCAGTCCGCCGCCCTGTGTTAAATCTGTTGCGACCGGCACCGCGGCACAACTGGCACCAGCCTTGACCACAAGTGGCCGTGAAAATAAACATTCCGGGTCTTAACTGACAGGCGGAGAGGCCCGGAGAAGTGGTACTGCATGCCGGGGAATATTAAATACTTTGCAAGGGGAGGACTGCCTTTTGCAAGACAAACATCCCTCCTCCCTCCTTTTATGACCTTTTTAATTTTAACCCCAGCTTACAAGCCTCAATGAGTCCACTGTTTGGGACGGGCTGGTGTGCAGCGAAGGTGGAAGACTTGGTGCCAACGGTGGGGGCAGTTATGTTTGAAATGCAGGCCCTAAGTCTCCTCTTGGGTCAACAGGGAGCGGGACGGTTTGGCTTGGAAGGTGGCTCAGAGCTGAAAGAAGAACGGAGCACTTGTCTCCCGGCCTTGCCTGCGGGCTTCCTAGAAGCAACCCAGTGGCCACGGCAGGAAGCCGGGGTCCAAACTAGGTAGTCTCTTCCCTAGGGTTGGAGAACGTTTCTTATTTGGATTACGACAGAGTGGGCAACTGTGGAAGACTAGGCATTAGCCCTCTAGGAGATTTTGGAGGGCCACACCATGCCACTGCATCTGCTCCTTCCAAACAAATCAATTTTTTCTTGTGCCCAAATGCCCTCTGGCAGATGTGGAGGGATGTTTTTAAGTCTTCCTGAGCCCCTAAGGGGAATTTTGATGCAAAAAAAAATATTAAAAAATGGGGATTTTGCAACATTTCATTTTGACCTCTGGGGGTTGAAGGGGGCTCTAAATGTGGTGGAAATGCCCTCCATAGCCCCTTGAGATCATTCTGGGTGTTTTTTGTTTTACTCCTGTGGGCCACAAAAACATCCATGGGGGCCATATACGGCCCACGGGCCACACTTTACCCACCCCTTAGACTTTAACATGGGCTCTCTAGAAAGGGATGTCCATCTGGGACATCAAGTTTAGGACTGAGGAGGTGTGTCTATCCTGGTGCTGTTGGGCTATGATTTCCATCATCCTTTACCTTTGGGCTTGCCAGCTAGGGCAACGGAGCATTGAAGACCAGCATCTGGAAGGTGACTTGAATTCATTTAAGGTGTTCTCATTGGGGGAAGTGAGAGAATATATTTAGTACTTTTTCTTTGGCGGAGCGCTTTCCCTAGTTGTGAAAGGCGTCTGTTTGTCATAGCATGTGATTTGCCTCTTATAAGCTCCTTGCATTTATGTTGTTTTGTTATTGGGCCTGAAATGCAGGCTCATTTTGTAACTCTGGTTGCTGACATGAATATCCAAAGGGAACCCCTGCCATGGTAGAGAAAACAGGTCAGTTGTATGGAATGTATGTTCCCCTTCATGCACAGTTTAGCTCCCTTTCTATGTATATTTGCGGTTATTTGTATGCATTTAGGTATGCATGCAAATATTGATTTCATATCCCAGCTTCCTCCCAATTTTGGAACTCCAGATGAGTACAATATTTATTAAAGAATAAATACAACAGAAACATAGACAATTATAGTAAGAAAAATACCACTAAACGGGGTATCATATTATAACAACCTCTGAATTAAAAAAAAAAATTAAAAGCACAGAGGATGTAGACAAAAAGTAGAGTCCTCCCCTTATTAAAAGCAGCTAGTCAATTGTGTGTGTGTATTTTACATTTATAATCCTATATCTTCTTTTTTTTTTATCAAGCTTTTGTTAAAAGATATATAATTTAAAATTTGACAGGACAGAGTAAAATTTACAAGCTGTCAGGATTCCTTAACAAAACATGCGATTAAAAACATGTATGTACATTTCCTAGTCTTCAAGTTAATATATATTTACTATATATTTAATAATTACATATAAAACACACAAATATATGTATGTATATATAGCTTAAGAAGGTATCAAGTTAAGATATAATTAAGATATAATCCTATTGTGCTTGGATTTGTAATTTTTTTATAAAATTATTAATAGGATTGTCCTTAACCACACAAAGAACACTTGGTTAATAAGGTTTTGAACTTCTTATTAAGGCCAGAGCCCTGCAAATAAGAACCAAGTGTGTGTGTGTGTGTGTGTGTGTGTGTATAATACAATGTTCATATCACTTGACTATGTATATATAAGAAATTTTAACCTGGTTTACTGGAATATTAGAAAGGTAATAAGATAACAAAAGTTAAAAGGATAATACTGAAGAAAATATTGAGAATTACACGGTCAAGGGAACGTTTTTGTCATTGTTACCGTACAGTTTGTCTGAGATGTCATGTTTTTTTTTTTGTGTGGGTGTGTATATTTTACTTAGTATTCGTTGTTGTCTATTCTATGTAAACATTTATATTTCATTGTAGGGTTAGCTGTGGATGTGGAGTAACTTACATATATTGGAAACTGATAAAAACATTGGGAAGAAAAAGAAAGAAATGCAACTCCTGGAACGGCAGTTGCAGCAATGGCTTTTTGTTGGCGGGAGGTGGTCGTAGGTTTTCAGAAATGTTTCTATAAATGTGGACGGCCTGCCAGTTAGCTTTTCTGTCTGCTCCCCTGACTCTCTCCCACCCTCCCTGATCCCACCCCCGAAACCCGGCGTCTTTCATTTGAGAGCCGGTTTTAAAATGGAGCAGTGTCCCAGTTCAGGGAATTCACCGTTGAACAAGGTAGCGAGTTCCTTAATGGTACAATTTGCTCTTTGTGAAACACGCTTTATGAAAGCTCCTACTGTTCCCCGTCACTTTATGGCACTCTAGGGTGAAAATTATCCAGACCCCCAAATGCCCTAATCTAAACACAGCCACGAGCCATTAGACTTCCCTTAAGTAAACCTCCGTCCCCGTTTTTTGGGGGGCCCAGTGTTTTTTGGCCGCCTCCCCTGTGCGTCATATTTATGACGGTACAAAAATAATTCTGACGGAGCAGGAGGGCTGCAAAACTGGTTTAGAAATGAGGATGGAGGTGTTGGGGGAGACACCCTGTGAAAGAAGGTGGGCCTGTCTCTCCTCCCCCCGTCTGTACAGACTGGTAGCAATTTAATTAAAGCAAAATTTAAGCATCGTTATTTTCTGCAGGTAGGACAGAATGCAATAAATTTCCCTGTTACTTCGTAATTGGAGTAAGGGGAGAAGTTGAAAATACAGGTCAAGCTATATGACAGAACATGTCCCCCCAAAAAAAAACAAGCCTGCCCTGAAATCCGTGGAAGGGGCCCTTCTCTCAGGCCCATGACCTTCACAGGTACAGTTGGTGGGGACACGAGAGGGCCTTCTCCGTGGCTGCCCCCAAGGAGGCTAGAATCACCCTCCCTTGCTGTTCTTCCCATGGCAGGACACCCATCAGCCTTCTGACTGATTATTTTTCCAACTGCACATTTTTTCCAGCTGTACATTTTTTATCCAGCTGCATACTAAACATATTCAGAGAAGCAAAGCTGCTGTGAAATGCTTCTCCAGGGTAAAGTAAAAAGAATTAATAGCATTAATAGACATCATGCTTGTGACCTGTTTTCCAAAGTGCTCCCACACCATGGCCATTTCTGCACTGCACTGCACTGTTATAGTGCTGTTATTCTAGTTTCAACCTCCTATGGAATCCTGGGAATTTGCAGTTTAGGAGGGAGGGACCTTTAGCATTCTCATCTAAAGAGCTCTTTGGCCTCAGGAAACTACAAACCCCAGAGCTCTACAGGAGGTTGAAAGTAGAATAATAGCAGTATAAAAGTGTAGTGCAGAAATGGCCCATGATTGTGCTGTTCATTAGCGTGAAGCCACACAATGGAGCGTAGTCATTCCCATTTTAGGGATGAGGGCGTACTTTTAAAGCAGTGGTTCTCAACCTGTGGGTCCCCAGATGTTTTTGGACTTCAGCTCCCAGAAGCCCTGAGCATTGACCATAGTGGCTGGGGCTTCTTGGAGCTGAAGTCCACAAACATCTGGGGACCCACAGGTTGAGAACCACTGTTTTAAAGGCATACTTGTTTGTTCTTCTTTAGCCATAGCTTGCTCAGGACAGATTATAGTAGCAAAGCAGACTGACAGTACTCTAACCCTAACCCTAACCCAGCCATGGCAGATTCTGAACCCTTTGGAATTTCTCACCACCCAAGTTCAGTCCAAACGGGGGAAAAATCTTGCCGTGATTCCGCAAGCATCTTGGGCTGGAAGGAGACAAGGACAGCAAAACAGCTGATAATGTGGAGCTTGGAAAGATGCTGAAGATGCCAAATTGAGAGGACTGGCTGGAAGAAGCCATAACTTGTAGAGCTCTTTAGAGGTGGGCAGACATAGTAGAGGATATCTGGGGAGAGGCTGCAGTGTTAGCCTCTTTCAGTGTACAAAGAAGGAAGGGATATTATTTAGTCTTAAATAAGATCCTGCGGTGGAAGTATCAGGCCACTATTTGGGGCTATTTTCATGTGCAGGGGAAGAATTCATCCAAAAATCTACTAGTTAAAATTTTTATTTTTTATTTTTGAGGAGGTTCAGGGGGTTCTGAGATACTGCCAGGGGGTTCCAGGGGCCACAGAAGTGGAATTCAGGGACCACAGGTGTCCCATGGGCTACACTTTATTCTAGTGAGTGTTGGGTTTAAAAAGGTTGGGTGAACGGAGGGCAGGGAGATCTCATGGAAGTACTGAGCCTTTTAGCCCTGACAACAAAAGAAGAAGGTGTATGGAAAGCTGATGAGCAACTTACACAAACAGGACACTGGACTAGATCCGTCTCCAAGCATCCCCATCCATACCAAGGTTCTCAAACCGTCATACCTGAAGGCCTTACGTCACCATCTCCTGCCACCTCCATTCTGCAAGCCCCATAGCACGAACGGAGCAGTTCCTGCAATCTCGGTTGTATTGGATACTTCGGGGAGGAGGAACAAGAAGGGGGTGGCAGGATTTGGAAGCTGAAGGCCTTGGAATGCAGGGGAAGACTCCCCCTTCTCTCATCCAGGGCTGCTGCAGACTCTTAAAATATTTTTCAGGGATTCTGGACAAATAAATGCCCTGAATGAATCCATGGTTCGCGATGGTGTAATTTTAGCTCTGTGCCTTTCCCCAGGAATGCCCAGAATAAATAGGTGATATTTGCAACACAGGCTTCTGTTTGTGTTCAGAGCAAGGCCTTCTTCCCCCTGCTAGCTGTGTCAGGGGGTGGTGCGGAGCGCATGGAAAATGTGGTCATCATTTGCTGTGCAAGAAGAGCATGTCTCAGCCAAAGATGGCGGCGAGGTGCTGAACCTGTCTTAGCAGTGGAATTCAGCCCCTTGAGTAGCTAGTTTAAAGTTTGGATTAAAAACCAGAGTACATTCAGTGCCCCCGCTCACATGTAAGTCACCAGCTGTCTCTATCTAAGTCTCTCCCCGCCCTGCTCCAACATTGGTGGGATCCAAACAAACCTCTGCAGAAAATCATCTTGCTTCATTTTCCTTTATTGGTATATCTGAACAACTTGATTGTAGAGGTTTGATACTACTTTAATAGCCAAGCCTTCATCCTATGGACTCCTGAGATTTGTAGTTTAGGCGAGCACTCATAATTCGTTGCTGGAGAGTTCTAGCAAACCCGTTCTTAGTGCGCCACTAAACTTCCAGTTCTTAGTGCTCCACTAAACCTCAAATCCCAAGATTCCTTAGGGTGGAGCCAATGGCTGCTAAAGTGGTATGAAACTGATATAACTCTGCAGTGTACATAAACCTTGATTTGGGGAGGGATGTTTTGCAATTCCTTGGAGGCCAGAGAGACCTGCCATTGCTGAAAAAAATCACTCCAAAATGGACAGTTATACCCTCAGGGTTAAAAGTGTCCATCTTAATGGTATTTTTGAGGGCTATACAATTTTTCAGGGGGGCAAAAGAACCTCATTCTTCCATCAAAACCAGAAGTTATGGCCAAGATCCTGGATCAGGAAGATGTATGATAGAGGTCCACCAGGTGAAGTGATGCCACACCTCCTCTTTCAGCTTACCACGACCTCACCTTTTACCTGTTGCGGCTGTTCTCTCCAAAACAGGGCAGTTGCATGGCCAGTGGAGAGTGGAGTGTGGCGTGTCAGTGGCAAAATGTTACGTTTGTGCAGCTGGACACACAACACAAGGCAGCAGAGAAGAATCCAGCTATATTTCTGAATGCCTCCCCAGGGGCTGTTCTGAGGTCGTCATTGTTGTGTATCCAACTGTGGCAACTGGTGTGAAAAGTGGCTGACCTGCCCATTTCCTCTGTGGATGGCAGTCTAATGAATGAGGAATAGTATCCCCTGTGATGAAACACCAGAACATAGCTGGACATTTCTCTGCCATGCCCGTCAAGCTCCACCAGACATATAGGGCCATGATGGGGCTGCAGAAGGTAAGAGGTCAGTTTGGAGATGGGAGTTTTGCCATTGCAGAAGACTTGGGCCATTTCTGCACTGGACTGTTATAGTGCTATTATTCCCCTTTCAACCTCCTGTGGAATTCTGGGGTTTGTAGTTTCCTGAGACCAAGGAGCTCTCTGGCTGAGAATTCTAGAGGCGCCTTCCTAAACTTCAGATCCCAGGATTCCACAGGATGTTGAAAGTGGAATAATAGCACTATAACAGTGTAGTGTGGAAATGGCCCTGTAATGGATTCCAACATCTGCAACCCTTACCAAAAACAAGGGGGAAAAAAAGATGCAGGCATAAGTTAGAATTATGCTGGCATCAGTCACAAACAGGATGCTGCTGTTTCCATAAATGGCAGACTGAGGAGACAGCAAATCCGGTCAACTGGTACGATATCTGGGAGAACCCCAAGTGATCTCCTTGCCCAACAGTAAGGCCATAAACCCCACAGAAGCCTACAGACATATGGGATGGGCCAGAAAGATGGACTTTCTAGTTTCGAAATCAACACTTTGGATAGATAAACAAGCTTGTGGGGATGGGTTAAAAAAAGAACCCACAGATTTTTTTTAACTCACATATAGTTTTGCTTTCTATACAAAAATGTGTGTAGGTATATATATATATGTGTGTGTGTGTGTGTGTGCATAGTGTACATCTGAAGTTTATTTCAGTCCTCGGGGAGGGTGGCGCGGCAGTGCGTCTCTAGCAAATTGCCAGCATTTTACGGTCGCTCTGGCACCCCAGCCCCACAAATTCATTGGCTCATTTGGCTGTCTCAGCTTGGGCAGTTATCCTTCCCTCCCCACAAGTTGAATATTACCATTGATGGAGCGAGGAGGGGAAAGCGGCCCAGCCCAGCGAAAGCTTGCAAGGTAACATTTAAAAATAAATTTAAAAAAAAATTAAAAAGAGAGAAGAGCCTCCCTGGAGATGTAATTATTTTGATGTTTCCTTACCCAGAACCGCCTCTCCATCTCCTCCTTGTAAACAAACAAAAACAACAAAAAGCGGCAGATTCCTCTCTATGTCTCTTTTCAACTTGGCTGTTTCGCATTTTTTTTAAATAACTTTTATTGGACTTCTGTTTGTTTACTGCAAACTTTTCAGAAGTTTGGGCTGGTGGTGGTGGTGGAAAGGGAGATATATTTAGTCCTGGCTACTGTATAGGAGGAGAGAGGCAAGCGCCGTGTTGGATTCATTGATTAAAGGGCTTTGGGTTTATATGTTTAACTTACGTTTGCTGTGAATTTTTAGTTTTATCTTTTTAAATTTTGTTGAGTTGCCTTGAATCCTGGACTGGGAATAAGATAAGATATCACCACCACCACCGTCATCATCATGGTGTCTAGATAAGAACAGCAGTGGCAACAGCAATTTAACAATGGATATTAATAATAAATAAATTAATTAATAATAATAGAGGGCCAGCATAATGTAGTGGTTTGAGCATTGGACTACGGCTCTGGTGCTCAAGTTTCAAATCCCTGCTCGACTGTGGAAACCCACTGGGTGCTCTTGAGCGAGTCACACTCTCTCAGCCTTAGAAAGCAAGCCTCCTCTGAACAAATCATGCCAAGAAAACCCCATGATAGGTTCACTGTAGGGATGCATAAGTCAGAAATGACTTGGAGACACACAACAACAACAATTAATAATATTAATAATAAAGGGGTCCTTTCACACTAGACAATTATAGTGCTATGATTCCGCTTTAACTGCCATGGCACCATGCTATAGAATCCTGGGATTGACAGTCTAGGGAGGGGCATTTAGAATTCTCAGCCGGAGTGCTCTAACACATGGTCAAACTACACATCCCAAGATTCCTTGGGATGGAACCAAGCCACTTAAGGTGGAATTATAGCACTGTGATTGTGTTGTGTGCATGGACCCCTTTGGAGTTGGTGAAGCTCTACAGCTGTCTGGTTGAGAAGTCCAAACAAGCCAAGCTCCCTAAACAGCCGGTCCCAGGATTCCATAGGGCAGAACTGTAGCAGTTAACTCAACTCATACTGCTATAATTGTGTGGTGTGGAAGAGCTTCTCGAGTAGCTTTGGCTTTAGTGGTCTTGTCTTTAAGAGGAAACAAGCTGTGTATAGTGACGAGGTGGAACTTAAGGAAAGACTCCATCCATTTGCTAGTTCCTTCTTGAGTAAAACCAACAAATCAATGGATAAGAATGAATAAACACTCTAAAGCCAATTCTCATATAAGTTCCTTTTGGTCCGTAGGTCTTCTTTACCAGGAAATGGCAGTAGGGGACAGTGGCTAGGGGAGTCTAGGAGTCACAATCCAGAAAAGTTCCAGTGTGATTTGCCTGCTGAATGCATTGGTAGCATCTCATCTGGCACAGTACAGGAATGAGTTTTGCCCTCCACTTTTAGAGAGAGAGAAATAGAAAAAATTATGTAGCCGTTTGAAATCAAGATTAGAGATGGAAAAAATATTTGAAAATATTCAAATAACAGATGAAAAATGGGTTTCCTGGGCATTGAGAGACTCCTGGACAGACAATAATCTTATCGGGTTGGGATTTAATTCTCTCTGGAAGATTCTGCTCCTCCTCGGGTTTCTCTGGAAAGAAGAACATTTCTTCTCAGAAAAATCCCAATGTTTTCTGCAGTTTTCTGCAAAACGCAAAATCCCCGCTTTTTTCGTAGAAGAAGTCTCAAATTGCAAGTAGCCCACAAAAACAGCCATTTTGGAGGACTTGCCTGCAACGGGGAAGAGGGGGACAAAACAGGCACAGTATTCCTTATAACCTATGAGAAACCGTTTACAAGGATTTACATCCCTGAGGTAGAGAATGTCAGCTTCTTCTGCCTTTAGACATGGAGCCTAACTCAAACCAGTTCCCATCGGGGAGGTGGGATGGCGTCGGCCTCTAGCAACCCAGTGCTTCTTTGACCCCGGATGTAGGAATCCCCTGACCTCCTGCCCCCTTGGCATAGGGCTTGGCGGAGTGCCGTGACCCCTCTGCTGGCTTCATCCTGCCCCAGTGTCAGCGGAAGGAAGGATGCTGCTGCGGTCTGGTGTCCCAAGGGAATTCCAAGCCATCGAAAGCCCCAGTATGATTAATTCCAGCTTTGCAAGTCAGGAATTGCATTAGTTACAGCCTTTTTCTGCAGTGGGAGCCAAAGCAAGTCTTATTAC
This sequence comes from Iguana delicatissima, assembly GCA_948472985.1. Taxonomy (NCBI): domain Eukaryota; kingdom Metazoa; phylum Chordata; class Lepidosauria; order Squamata; family Iguanidae; genus Iguana; species Iguana delicatissima. Next base: position 1,753,165 of record CAOKZL010000019.1, on the reverse strand, counting down.
ACACAGAGTAATCTTATTCCTTTCGCCCTGTTTGTTTGTGTGTGTGTCCTGCTTTGTTTTGTTTTTAATTTTTTTCTCTTCAAGCTGCAAACAATTTAAAGATGTGTTGCGTCTCCTTCAATTATCATTGGCTTTTCTTGCTATCTCTGTTTTGCTGTCAGAATTTTCCTTTTTTTTTTAAACAAAGCAAAACAAAAGCAAAATGTGGCTAATGAATCTAGGCTGTGTTAGGTGCACTAAGCTGAATCACTCTCAACATGGCTGGAGTTTTGGGTTTGTAATTGTTCCGTTGTTTTCCAGGGCTGTGTAATTCATGATAAAGTTCTTGACTTTTGGCCAAATGACGACCCTAGATCATTTAGTTGCAGTGGCTTAAGGCAAATGCAATCTGCAACTGGTGCTTGGAGAAGTTCCTGTCTTGGGCTACAGCTCCCAGAATCCCCGAAGCCATCCATTGCACGATAAGCAGGAGATCTTACTGCTTTCTCTGTATGCGAACTTAGATTTCGAAGATGCCAACTGCCTGAAGACTTTTTAATGACATTCAGCCTTAAATCCACTCCTAGTCTCAATTTGAACTCTTGAATCAATTATTAAGCCCCATCAAGTCTCTAGGTGTAGTCTAATTGAGTTCTATTTCTTAGATATTGGGTGCCCTTTTTCTAAAAAAAAACAATGCCAGATAAGCTCCAGAGAAAATATGCAAAGGAGTAGACCAATTTTATATACTATAAAGCAACATCTCCTTCCAAGGATAAAGCATATTGATAATTGGTTGTCCTCGGGCTGATGTTTTAAGGTCTGCCCATCCATTCTGAGAGGAGGAAAATGTCTCATCGTGGTGCAAAAAAATTGATATGCTGGAGTCAGGTGGACTTGCCTGATGCAATAGCATTGCATGGGTATGGAGCCACCACCAAAAAGACTTTTGTTATCACCTCCCATGCCACTCTTGGAGGAGGTCCTCAGAAGCAGGACTTGAATGACGATCTCAAGAAAGGGGGAAGTTTCTGTCCCAGGGAGGTGATATTGATAGTTGGCTTTGCAGCAGTATGCGTAAAAAGGACCTTGGGATTATTGTTGATCATAAGTTGATCATGACTCAGTAGCGTGATACTGCAGCAGAGAAGACAAATGATATTTTGGTCTGTGTCAATAAAACTGTAGTTTCCAAGTCAAGGGAGGTAATAGTCCAGCTGTATTCTGCACTAATCGAACCTTTTTGTGAGTCCTTCATTCAGTTTTGGGTGCCTCGTTTTAGGAGGGATATAGACAAATTTGAGTGGGTTCAGAGAAGGGCAACAAGGAGGACATGGAGAACAAAGGTATGGAAAACAAGGCGTATGAAGACAAGTTGGGGGTGTTTGGCACGTTCAACAAACTGGAGAGAAGACTTAAGGGTGATCTGGTTGTCCTCTTCGAATATCTAAAAGGGGGTCACGGAGAAGTGTGCAGGTTTGTTCTCTGTTGTCCCAGAAGGTAGGACCAACTCTAATGGCTCTACATTATGGAAGGGTAGATTTTTAGGAGGAACTTCTTGATAGTAAGAGCAGTTTGGTTGTGGAGCCAATTCCCTAGAGAGGTGGTGAGTTCTCTTTCCCTGGGCATCAAAAAGAAGCTGGTAAGCTAGCTGTTGGAGATACTCTAGTTGAAGCTCCTACGTTGAGTGGGGGTTGGACTCTATGGTCAAGATGGCCTCTTCCAACTACATGATTCTATGATAGAATTGTGGACCCTGAAAAGGATGGTTACTCATATTCCTTTCTTCATTCCTCTTGCAACCTCACGTAACTCACGAAGGACAACAATCCCTGCCCCAGCAGGCTCCCAGCTTGAGTTGTGGCTGACCCTTACCTTTTACATCAAAGACCACATCCCCCCTTGCGCCGTTTTCTCCCTTGTTTATGGTTTTCCTTTCTTAGCTGATGTTTGTTCTGGTTCTTCCTCTCTTCCAGACCCAGCCTGTGCCCAACCCCATTGCCTACTACATGCACCGATCTCCAGGGTGGTTCCACCAGTTTGAGACGCTCTTTAACCACTTCATTGAGCTGGTTGTGCCCTTCTTGGTGTTCCTGGGGCGGCGCCTGTGCATCGTTCATGGCTTCTTGCAAATTCTCTTCCAGGTGAGGATGCGCGCCTTGGTTTGACAGCCAAGATTTCTTCCAGAAATGCGTGTCTGTGTGTGTGCATGTTTATCAGAGTTATTAACAGAACTACAGTAACCTATCTTTATCTGTGGAGGATACTTTCCAAGACACCACCTGAATACCTGAAACCAGAGGCAGTCCCTTCCAGGGACCGTACAGAGGTTTCCTACTACCAGATAGTATGAAACTTCTCTGTGGTCCTTGTGAAGCTAGAAATGGCTCTGGCATCACCGGAAGTAGCCCTGTACCTTCGCCGGGACCATAGAGAAGCTTTGTACTGCCTGGTAGTATGTCTGGTTCTTTCACACTGCCTAGATATAATACTATGATTCCAGTATGGCTGCATCCTGTGGAATCCTGGGATTTGCAGTTTGGTGAGGCACTGGAGGAAGTGGGCCATACTGGGCCATTGAGGACCTAGCCATTTCTAGAGAGAACACTCCTCCAGCATGACTCTGTGGCCCACTTCTGCTGGAAGTAGACCATAGAGTCATGCTTGAGAGCCTAGATATTCCTACTGAAGTGTTCTCAGGCAAAAAGAATAGCGATCACAATTTTTAAAATTATTATTATTTGCATTTTCCCACTTTTGTGGGGATCTCGTGCCCCTAACCCCCACAAGAGTGGAGGACTGGCTGTAGAAGGTCTCCCCCAAATACTTCTGTTCTCCTGTGCCATCCCTCTCAAAATGCTGGCAGGAAGTTCACTTCCTGCCACCATTTTGAGAGGGACTGCAAAGGACAATGAGGGCATTTGGGCTTGTCTGTATGTGTGGGAGGGTGCTGGGGGAAAATTATCATCTGATTCCCACACAGTTGCGTACCTCTGATTTAAAAATTAAATGGCAACTCTCGGAGAGATCGTTTATTCTTTTTCACCCGTAAAAAGTTTGTCTGTGGAATTGGGAGCAACCAAGGGCCACAAAAGCAACCTCAGGGGCCATTCATTCTTCCTGATCCCAGGGAACAGCTTCTTTGATCAGAGCAATCATAATCCTGCACCATGTATGAGCAGGCCATTTTCTGGATACTCAGAGTTCTGTCTCCCCACTTTGCATCCCGTTCCCCCCCACACTTTGTCTTTATTTGTCTTTATTGGTTAGTTTTCTTTTTTAAAAAAGTATATATAAGGCTAGCTCTTTAACGAAATAGGTCGGCCGGTGTCCCGCTTTCTTTACGAGCCGCTTGGCTTCAGTGACACCCGAGAGCCGTGCGGTAGCAGCTCCGGGCTTTTATGGCAAGTACACATGGTATATAAACTGGAGAGCAGCATGTATAAACTCTGCCGGTAAGCCATAAAAATGCTGATTGCATTTAAAAAAAAGAAAAGAAAAAGGCTGAACATGTAATCAGGGAGCCATGTCTGCTGAAGCTTTCGTTTCCCCCCCTCAAACATCCCTTTGTGTCTGGTGGGCAACCTTAACTGGACTAATTTGTTCCTCTTTCTTGCCTTTCCCAGCATAAGGCGTGCCAGATTCCAGCTCCCATCCTCACCCATCCTCGCAATGGCTGTGCTGTCTGGGGATGATGAGAGCTGGAGTCCAACACCCTGGTTATTTGTTTGACTTGGATTTTGTAAAAAACCCATTTGATCGCAATGAATCCAGTTCTTAGTATTTTTTAAAGTCTTTCTGCTAGAATTGAGGCAAATATCTTATAATCAATATTTAAAAATGAAATTGGTCTATAATTTTTAATTTCCTGTATATCTTTCCCTTCTTTGGGGATGAGAGTAATATTTGCTGCACCCCATGATGGTGGTATATGTGTGCTATTTATCTGGTTAATGATTTTTAATAGGAGCATTCTTAATTCATCTTCAAACCTTTTATAAAATAGTGCAGAGAAACCATCCGGCCCTGGGGCTTTATCTATATTTAATTTTATTGCTTGGGATATTTCTTGTACTGAGACCATTCAATTTAATTCTTGCTTCTGAGATTCAGTGATCTTCTGCAGCTGAGCTGTGCTGTCTGGGGATGATGAGAGCTGGAGTTCGACACCCTGGTTATTTGCTTGACTTGGATTTTGTGCCTTCTTTCAAGGTAGACGGATTGATGTGGTCTGGTCCCTGCCCTGAAGAACCTACCATTTAAGTCAGGAGGTTTTTGCCCCAAATGCCCCAAATTCCCTCCTTATCTTTGAGATGGAGAATTGCATCCCCTAGGGGCTTCTGGGAGAACGGTCCTGCCATTTTTCCCCACCAATTTTGTCATGGGGCTGGGGGCCACAGGTTGGGCTTTGGTGGGACAAGTGTGGCCCATGGGCCATTCAGTGCCCATGCTTGTTCTAAGCTTAGATTCCTAGACCTGATGTCAGCATTCATTTGCAGTCAATCATTCTCCCCGTCTATGGCTCTGTTTGGCAACCTGGATAAAAACTTGCAGACTGCCACTGTGTATTCAGCCACTGAAAAGCTTTACAGAAAATTTTGAAAAAGCAAACGAGAGCAAATCCCTTAACTAGCGATGGAGTCATTTGTTTGCCATCATGGGGAGAAGGAAATTTCACAAGTCTCAACCAAGTAGCCAGTCGGCTCCCTAAAAGGGAACTGTGTGCAATAACGGACTCATAATGGCGCATTGTTAAAACACATTCATCTTATTGCCTTTTAATTGACATTTTATGGACAGTTTGCAATTACTGAGTGACTTTTCTTTCCCCAAGGAGTCTACCGAGGGGAGAACCGAGTCCCCGTGTAGCTCTCTTGCAGCCGTCGGAATTTAAAACAAGAGGCTTCTGTTTATTTCATATCTACCATTCTTTTCTTCATTCGAAATGACTTTTATGGATGGCACTTCTGCTGTGCAGAGGAAACAATAAAGTTTAATGTCAATATCCCACTTAATTCTGCTTTTCAAGATTTTAATTGACATTACATGCCACAGTTTTATTGGACATTTTTATAATTGTTATTGGAGTCATAGTGGCTGGGCATGGTTAACTACATATTTTGTTCCAGGTGAGCCAGCGGGACCAGAGAAAATTTGCTGTGTTCGGAGTTCCCAGCTTCCCTGCCCACCTCACACCAAATTAATAAGTGTGCCTACTCTCTCTCAATTTCTCTTTCTCTTTCTCACACTGCAAGACACTGATACGGGTTTTCTAGACAAAGCAGAAGTGGGAATTTTTTCCAACACTCTAAAAAACATTATCTGATTTAGCCTGTTTGGTTTGATGGTTACGGCAATACACAGACAAAACTTTATGTGGATTTTTTTCCCCATTGGAATACAGTGGCCCCCTCCACATCCACAAGGATTTGGGGTGCAGAACCCTAATTCAGTGGAAAAACCATGAATAACCATGAAAAACCATCCTCCCAGAACACCCCGTGATAGGCTCACCTCTTGGTTGCCATAAGTCGGAAATGATTAGAAGGCATACAACAACACCAAAGAACATCTTAATGCATTTTTATTTGGACTGTGGTTTATATCAAACCCCCTCTTTGGCTGAGAATAATTTGAGAGGTGCCAGGGAAGGTTATAGGGAATATCGAGGGCCGCATGGGACCTCAAAAGGGTCACAGGATTCCCACCTCAGTTCAGGCTTGCAAATTGGACTCGACATTTAGCAGTGTGCACCTTAGCTACAAGATTTCCAGACTTTTTGTCCTTTGTTGGCGATATGGACCATTTCCACACTACACTGTTATAGTGCTATTATTCCACTTCCAACATCCCACAGAATCCTGGGGTTTGCAGTTTAGGGGGGAGGGCACTGAGAATTCTCAGCCAGAGAGCTCTTTGGCCTCAGTGAACTACAAACCCCAGAATTCCACAAGAGGTTGAAAGTGGAATAATAGCACCATAACAGTGTAGTGCAGAAGTGGCCACGGTGTTGCACAAATCTTACTTGTGTGAAATGAGTGGAACTGTGCAGTCCTGGGTGGTAGCCCTTCTGTGGTTTAGACACCCAACACAGGCCATTTCCACACTAGACTGTTATAGCGCTATTATTCCACTTGCAACATCCTATGGAATCCTGGGGTTTGCAGTTTCGTGGAATAATAGCGCTATAACAGTCTGGTGTGGAAATGATCACAGTGTGCAGTATACCTTCGCAGCAGTTTGATACCACTTGAGCTGCCCCGGCTCCACTCTGGGACTTGTCACTTGGGAAGGGGCTTAGAATCCTCTGCTTGGGAGTTCTAGACCACTCCCCTGAACGGCAGCACTAGAGCCCTTTAGCAGAGAAGTCTTAGTCCTTGCCCAAACTACAGATCCCAAGATTCCGTAGGCAAGAGCCATAAACGTTAAAATGGTATCAGACTGCTAGAACTGTCTGGTGTCATCGCTGGTTGTCTGGAAAGATGTATGTAATCTTAGCCATCATCATGGTGTTCTTAGAAGCACAAAAGTGACAGCAAACACAGATAATTAAGCGATTAGAACGTCTCAGTTTTAAGCATCCAAGGAGTGTGCTTTTTCCAGTATATGTGGGGTATATCAAAGGCCATTTCCACACTTGACTGTTACTGGGATTTGAATCCTTTGAGGCCTCTCCCTAAACTGCAAAACCCAGGATTCCATAGGATGTTGAAAGTGGAATAATAGCACTATAATAGTCTAGTGCGGAACTGGCCAAAGTTTGACATTATGTTGGCAATGTAATTCCTTCTTAACTCAATACAGAGATCTGGGTGGATGGAGAGGATATTATTGTATACAGAGCATTGTATACAGAGATTGTTGTACGTAGGATTTCGTCTGCATCAGAAGTTATTTGCTTGGTCTTCATAGAATTTTCTGGCTAGAGAGCAACAGTTCTTGGTATAGAGCTTGCTAGCAGCACAAACAAAAAATGATAAAATAAAAATGGAGAGACAAACACATTCCATAGCAAATATACTGGCAGACGAAGATTTGGAGTAGAATGTCTGTGCCCCAAATTTAGGCAAATGACAGGGAGAAATCCTGCAGAATCTTTTGCAGATGTTTGAAGACTCTTCTGTGATTTTCTTTTTCAAGGTGCTCCATATGATATCCAATACCACAAACTATGGAACTGTAATCGTGATTTCTAACTAGTGGAACTGTACCCAGCACTGCTCAGGTCTCTGTCTTGTGGCACGAATGAGTTGTTCTCCTTGAAAGAACTTGTGATTGACCGCTTCCATGAGCCCGAGCCACATTGCAATAGACCAGCCCCAAGGGCAACCTAGGAAGCTTCGTTAGCCGACCAGGAACTTAAACCCAGGTCTTCTTGTGTCTCTATCCATGCCAGTACACCCCTCATCCTATCTCTTATTGTGTTGTTGTGGTCAACACCAGCCTGAAGAATCCCCTGGGTTTAACCAGAGGAGTAGAAGTTGTCAAGAGGTTGTAGAGAGTTCCTTCTCTAGCTCTTATATTTCTTTGGCTGGGGAAGTAGAAGTATTGCTAAGCAAGCTTCTACCCCTGCCTCTCCCCTCCTCTGACTTTAGTGTGTGCATCTCTGGTTGTGCCACCTCCCTGATCCTCTTCTTTTGCCCATCACAATGGCAAAGGTGTTTTTTTGTTGGCCCCTGCGCAGAAGTTTCCATGGAGCAGTCAGTGGCATGGTCTAGGAAGCCAGGAAACACTCATCTGTTCCCCTTGCTCCATGATCTACTCGATCCCAGTTCTGCAAGATGGAGGTACGTGTCAAACCGAGCAACACTGAGCAGAAGTTCATTGAATGGGCTGAACTCAGCAGAGAGTATAGTTCATTTTCATAATATAGATCTGCCCTAGTGCAGGTGAAGACAGAAACGCTCCAGTCTGACAGCCAACCGGGATCCCTTCCACAGCCACAGGAGTGGCTCCTGATCTGGTACTGCAGCTGCTCTCCTTGCTTGCCAAGAAGCCAGGTGCCTTTGCTGGACCTCCCTGGCTTGCCAAGCCAGCCAGACATTAGCCAATGGCATCTCATGTATTTCCTCCGCGCTGACAGCTCAGGGGAAGTAGAAAGAAGGGAAAGGTGTCCTTGTGGTTCTCCCGGGTTTTAAATTACTATTTCCCTTGGTATGTCTAAGCACAGTGCAAGATTGCAACATTTTCAAAATGGTGGTGGAGGAGGAAGAGCAGGGGAGGTGTGACTTGAACACTTGGATCGTGAAGAAGAAAACTTGGCCAAGTTGTCCCAGTGGAAACGTTCCAGAATTGTGGCCCTGTTGTTATCCTTTAAGATCTGCCTGTTGGTTGGTCTTGCTGTAACAGACTTTGAAAACTTCTGTCCCACCTTACCAGTTGGCAGATTTACGTTGCCCATAAGTTCTTCTGGCCTTGAATCTGGCAAAGTCAGCTGCAGCCAGGAAAGCTTGCTTGAACGCCGTACAAAATGTGTTAATGTTTAAAATGCCAGCTCTTGGTCATGTTTGCTGCCACGGTGGCCTCGTAAGGAATCTGGTCGTATTTTACATATGCATGACAGGAAGACACCTGTGGGACTCTGGTTTTGGGTTCGGTTTTCAAAGTTTACGGGTCAGTAATTGGAAAAATGGAAACACAGGGCCAGCAAGTTTCAAGAGCAAGGTTCCACCTTGGTCTGTAAGGTAGCGTGGTTGTCGCGTGTCTTCCTGGGGAATTATGCCTGTGTCGAACGTGGTTAGCAAATTCCATCCGAAATTTTCCGTGTTCACGGCACATCTCCCTCCCCTCCCAGCAATGTGACTTTCCAGTCTTGGCAGTGCCGCTGTGCCAAGCATCGGGTCTGCAGCAGGATTTTGGGCGCCACCCAAAAGCTCTTTTCCTCAGGCCATGCAGCACCGTGCCACACACATTGCTATGCCATGACCAGGATCTGAAGAAGCTGGAGAGGTTTTTTTTTTTTCATAAATGGAAAGCTTGAGAGAACTCACAGGCTGAAGCAATCAGGACAGGCACACGTTTTGAACTCTTCCCCTTTTCCTCTCCAGCCCCTCCTGGTGGGTATGCAACATATCACCACCCCACACCCCAGGTCTACAGTGCTGACATTAACCCTCCACAGTGGAGCCAAGCCAAGAGGTCTGACCGGCTACCACAGACCTCTTGGTCTTCAACTCTGATATCCAGTGGAGGAGAGTCCTGAGGGTCAGACTAACCTCACCAGCGAGTTGGGGGAGTTGTCTTAACAGTGTGCTTTCTCTGCCTGCCTGCCCGCCCCCCAGTGTCAGGTCTGTGCCAGTGCACTTTCTTGGTATTTGTGTAGCTGGGGAAGAAAAGTATTCCTGCCCACTTTGTGGGGTGGCACTGAAAATATGCTTTCTGGGCATCTAGAGGTTCACCTAGTCTGCAGTGGCATTGATACATCTCAACTACATCTCTGCTGCGGAGATAGTATACTTTCAACCAAGGGTGGAGGGTGGTAAAAGTGCAATTCATGTGCTACTTGTAACCCCAAAATCCTGCCTTGCCACTCCCAAAGTCCTCTGACCCCCCTCCAAAAAATCAGAAAAGGAATTGGTGTGATTTTCCACCCCAAAATTGTGCCAAATCACCCAAACCAATCCACAAATGTGGCAGTTTGGCTTCTCCCATCCACAGACCTCTCTACCCTCACCTTCCCCCCAAAAATTTATTTCAGCTGTAAATCAGCCCCAAATGGTGTCTAGAAATTAAGAAGGGTCACTTCCTGTGTGCTGGGATACAGCAGGGCAGTTGCGAGGGTAGACCAGATGGGCAAAAGTTGCCCCCATTCTTGTGCATTTGGTGCTTAAAATTCATGTCCATGTGCACCCTGCCTTGGCTAAAACGCTGAGCCCGTGTCAACTTTGCCGACATCTTAGTATCCTCCCAGAGAGTTTGGAAAATGATAGAAAGCAGGCCTAGTTCCGGGTTGGCTGTCAGTTGGAATATCCATAGGCAAACACTGACCAATGAAGCCCTGTTTTCTGGACTTCCTTTCCAAGGCCATTCTGGATTTGGTGTCATCATCTGCACAGGTGGGCAGTGGTGGGGGGAACTGTTCCGCGATGCATGTCCGAGCCCCCTGTGCATTTGTTCAGAGCATCACCGTCCTTCCAACTGACCGTGGCTCCTTTCCACAACGTTCTTCCAAGCGTCTTCATGGCTCGGAAAGCCCATTTCGTTACCTGGTTCAGTTTTTACAAGAGTATGGCGTGAAACAGAGCCCAGAAGTGTACTTGGATTCTGAAGTCACCACTCTCCCTTTTTAATCCTTTTCCTTTTTAAAATTCCTGGCAGGGGCCACACAGTTCTGCCCTTCGTTGTTGAGTCTGGCACCTGCTTACAATAAATCTCTAACGATGCCAAAAAAGAGAAGGAGCTCCCTGAGGCCTTGTTCTCACTGGGGGTGGTCAAATGATGCTGGCTAGCTGTGGGACCCCCCAAAATGAAAGTGGGGCTATGATGCTGCTGAATACTCAGTCTCTCCCGCGCACACATGCACCACAGAAAATAAAGTCAGTCCTCGATATCCACAAGTTTTTCATCCTCCCAAGGTGGGATTCAAGATGATTTACAGTATTTTCAAAAAGATCAAACTAAAACATTAATTTGCAAAAGTTAAAAAAAGAATTAAATAACAATATTATACTAGATAACACGTGATCAAAAACAGTTAAAAATACTTAAAAGATATTCTAAACATTTAAAAAGCAATGCTGTATTCCTTTTGCTTTTTACTGTGTATGCTTTGAAATGGTTTACAAACATATATAGTTTAACCTTTTGTTTGTTTCACTGATGACAGATTTTAATGGTGTCTGTCTTCATTTTTGTAACATGATGACGACGGTGGTGATAGAACATAGGATACAGGACATAGTTCGTTCAAAATTTAGACCCAGATTGGGAGTGTGTCGTGCCCAGTCCCAGGAACCCGGTGCAAACATAGACAGCGTTTTTCCCATCAGCCTTGAAACACAGACATGAATAGGACAACACTTACTGCAGCCCAGCATAGGTGAGAAAGGGAGAGCCCATGAGGCTCAGAGCATTTGTACAGGGAAATCACGTTAATCAGGCACGCAGCTGGGGGAGGCTGCTGGCCGATAAATACCAGAGGCAAGGCAGAGAGACCCCTGTTGCAAACAACTGCAATTTCCAGTGGAAGCAACGCATTCTTATTTTGAGCATTGGCTTGTGTTACTTGAAAGCCTTGACCCTTGCTTTGTGTGCTGGCTATGTTGCTGGACACTCCCTTAAACAGATGCTCTGAATTTATTGCTGACCTGGGCTACTGAAACAAGGGTGGTAATTGATTGATACGTTCTTGTAAATCTTGACTGCGACTGGTACTACAGATCATTTTTGCACAGACTGTTGTAGCGCTCTGATTCCACTTTCAACATCCTATGGAATCCTGGCGTCGCAGTTTTGGGAAACTCCAAACCCCAGGGTTCCATAGGATCTTGAAAGTGGAATCATAGTGCTATAACAGTCTCGTGTGGAAATGGCCACAGACTTTTTTGAAAAGTGGCTTGCTGACCAAACAGGACAGAGTAGATTCACCACCCCACATAGACACCACCAGCCGCCACAGCAGTATTTGAGACTCAGGTTCAAATCCATGCACGTGTCACTGGATGGATTTCAATAGCTTTTCTCATCTTCTGAAACACAGAGGACCTGTGGACAAACCTTTTGGTTAAGAGAGAGCAGGCAAAGCTATGTCTTCGCCAGTGTATGTGTCACACAGAACCGTGGCTTGCATACACAATTCATATCGTGTATGCAAAGGACACAGATAAGTCCCTGACCTCAAGGACCTTACAGTCAAGAAAGACACATAAATAGATGAAGGGCAGGGAAACTGGAGTACACGTGATTCTTGCAAACTCTCACATTTAGGGTTTGGTGGAGCTTGGGAGGGGTCCTTTGGGACGGCTCTGATATCCCTCAATAAAGGAAGTGGGTCAGGAGAGAAGCTTTTTATAGTGGTGGGACCCCCTCCAGGGAATGCCCCCTCTTTGGAAGGTTTGCCTGGTGTTCACCTTCAGTCTTTCTCACACCAGAGCTAGAAAACCATTTTAAGATTCATGACTTCAGCCCTCTTCCCTTTCTGCAAGTGGCTTGGCTTTGCTTTGGCTTTTGTTTTACATGCAATAGTGTTTTTAATCTTTACTGCTGATTTTTATCTTGGTTTCGTTACGTCTTGGCTCTTGCCGTCGCGTTATTGTTTTGTGTTTATTCTTATGTTTGCATTTAACGCGTGCACACACATACATATATATATTTGGTGATCCAAAAGTACAATAAATAAATAAATTGTACTGCCAGGGGTGGAGGAACGACCTTGAGTGATTTTCTGCCTCCTGTGCCAAAGTAACTTGGCTCGATACTTATGGAGAAGAGTCCATTTGCTGCTTGGCCTCAGGCAGCAAAATGGCTTGGGATGGCCCTGCTTCTGCCGGCCGTATTCACCAGGCCGCCCCTCCCAAAACTGCAAATCCCAGGATTCCATAGGAAGTTGAAATTGGAATAATAGCGCTAGAACAGTCTAGTGCAGAAATGGCCTTAATGTTTCTGTCTTGGGTCCGATGTTGGGAAAAAGACATATAAATTAAAGAAATAAGCACTGTATTTGCTGGTGTGTAAGATTCATTCCCCCCCCCCGAAAAATGCTGTTTCAAAACGGGGTGCATCTTACATGCTGATATGTCTTATATATCAGTCAATAGTATTTGCTGGCATATAAATGCGGTGCGTCTTAGATGCTGGTGTTTCTCATATGCCAGCAAATACGGCACATTTTCTTTAAAAAAGAGTTGGGGTTCGTGGGAGGGGGTCCAGGCAACTAAGGTCTTGCAAAGACCAGGTTCGGTCTCCATGCCACAAGATCTGCATCTCGATCCCCATGGAGAGGTTGCGTTACCTGTCTGGGTCTTGGTCCCCTTTTCTGGCAGATGCTGCGATGGATGTCTGACACAGCTTGTCTTTATTCATCATGGGAATGACTCCCGATAGGAGTCAGAGAGCAAGCGGGTTGGATTTTGCAGTAGTCAAAGAAGCATAGGGAATTTGCAAGGGGGCTTTACTTCTGTTGCTTAAATGAGTGCATTAAATTAGCTCCTGGTTTGGCGTTCTCTCCTCTCCGCACACTACCCCTAATTTATTTTTTTTAATCATGTTAAAGTGTCTCCCCAACCCCGGTGCCGTAAACTCTTTATTTTGCTTGTGGCTGCGAGCAGCCCTATGGGCGTCATTGAAATTCAACCGTATGTGGGTATTTTTTCCCCCTCCGAACGTGGCTGGTTTCTCTCAAAATAAACCGGCCTCTGGCTTTTGACAAGCTCTAATGAAAAACAAATTGTTATATTACTTAGAAAAATAATTTGAAGGAAGCCTGAATTAGTTGTCGAGGTGGGAAAGTTTCGGCTACTTGAAAATAGGGGTTTTGGGGAAGGTTATTTATTTTAAACCGTTGGGCCCAGCCTGGTCTCGGAAAAAGAGACGGCCTTGTTTGTTTCAGGGATCACCTCACCAAGAGACGTGAATCATACCTTTTTAATCATGATGTGAACCTGATGGATTGCGAAGGGTCAGGGGAATTGCGCTGTTAGCAGTTCCAGGATGGCGGAGTGGCCGTTGGGTCGTGAGTTGGCAGGGCATCCAGTTAATCAAAGAGCAAGTCGCTTGGAAAACGAAAAGGAGCAACTTCATTTTTAAAAAAAGAGACCAACAGCACCAACCTGGAAATAAGAACGTAGCCCTCTGTTGCTTTCTGAGAAGCTGTTCCGAAATAGGACTTCAGAATAGGTGGATATCTGTGCCGTACCACCAAGGGTACTCAAACTGGGAGGAGTACACCAGGGGCTCTGTCCCACGATGGGGATTATAGAATCACAGAATTGGAAGAGAACACAACAGCCATTGGGTCCAACCCCATTTTGCCATGCAGGAACACTCAGAGCACCCGCAGCAAATGGCCATCCAGCCTCTGCTTAAAAACCTCCAAAGAAGGTGACTCCATCACACTCCAAGGCAGCGTATTCCACTGTCAAATGGCTTTTACCATGAAGAATTCCTTTCTGATGTTTAGGTGAAATCTTTGTCCCACTAGTTTGAATCCATTGCTCCATGTCCTAGTCTCTGGAGCAGCAGAAAAGAAACTTGCTCCATCTTCAACATCACATCCCTTCAAGGGTACTCACACCAGGCGGAATACACCACATATAGAACTGTGATCCCACGTTAACTACCATGGCTGCATCCTATGGGATCTTGGGATTTGTAGTTTGGTGAGGAACTAGATCTCTCTGGAACGCACTGCTAAACCCCTTGGGAAACCAACAAATCCAAGAATTCTGTATGATTATGAAATAATTGTGCATTTTAAAATTTGTGCTCCAATAACCAGAGTTGTAATAAGGTACAAGCATTTTTTTTTTGAATAATGTAGGGAATTTATAATTTTTTCCCAGTGGTTTACTAGGTGCTGAACATAATTAGTAAAAGTAGCATGAGACTACTGGAAAACAAATAGCTACTCAAGAATAATGGCCTTTTTAAAATCGGAAGCTGGTTTTAGAGTTGCTAGCTACTCTGAAAAGTATATTGGAAGAACTGGAAATTGCAGCCGTGAAGGTTTTCTAAGGGCAACCAAGCTTGGTGAACTTTGTTTGGGATATTCCTTTGCAAACATTTGACTCAATGTTTTTTGGACTTCCATACCTCCTAACTGTCTCAATTTGGCAGGGATTAATCCTCTACTGTCACGCTTTCTCACTTATTTTTTTAGAAGTCCCGGTTTCTCTCTTTTCTTCCCATGTTCTGCGTTTAGCTCCAGTTTACTTCATTTGCTGCAAACCAAGTTGAAAGTGGAAAAATAGTTTGCACTCAATCAGCTCAGCAGGAGGGACAGAGAGGAAAAAGCAGAATCTTGCCCTTCCCAGTAGGCTCAGGCCAAAGCAAACTGCTTCAGCCTCTCTCAGCTTATATCTTCTCCACTTTTGCCATCTTGACCCCATTCTCATGTTGCTTGGCCATACGTGTCCCAGTTTTCCCCTCTGATATGTTGAAAGCTATGGACTTCCTATTTTTTTTGCCACATTTCTGCATTGCTGAAGTTTCAAGGGTATATAAAATCCCTTTTCAGTGCATGTTTGCAATTGTTTTAATATTGCTAATACTTCTTTTTAGTGTTGCTTTTTTGTATGTATTTAATGAGCTAGTGGTCCTTTTAATATGTAAGCTGCCTTGAGTCTCCAGCTTAAGAGAAAAGCGGGGTATAAAGATGAGGAGGAGGAAGAGGAGGATGTTGACGACAATGACACCTGTTCTTCTGTGGTCTTTGAAATCTCTGTCCCACCTGTGCATACCCCAGAAACAAATCCCGGGCAGGGTGTCTGTCCCTTGGTGGGTTCAAGTTAAGGCTCTGCATCTCAAGGGCAGAAGACTCGGAAGTCTGCATTGCAGACAATTACTTCATTTGGCCCCGTCTTGACTTCAGACAGGAGGTGTTTATATCCCTGCTTTACTTTTAGGACTCTGTGGGGATCCCAGCCTCTGATGCTGGTCTTCCTTGGGGGTATCGTTTGCTCTCAATAGCCGGAAGAAAGTAAGGTTTCTGACAGCCAATTTTTTTCCTTCTCTGCGAGGCTTCAGCTACCAGACTTTCAAATTCTCTCTCCGGTATCGCTTTCTGCACCTGAGAAGGAAAGCAGAGCGAATGGGACACCTTTTATGAAATGCAAACCTAATCTGAGTCAAGCCCTTGTGGCATCTTTCAACCAGTGGGATTTTTCCCAAAGCCTGGATCTGTGCAAGTGCATTGAGCTTTGCTCGTTGTTAAATGCCTCTGATTAAATGTGTCTAATGCAGATAGAACTACCTGCAAGATTCAGGCCTCTATTTGCACTGCGAACGCCTACGCCCAACTTGAGGGCAAATAACAACACAAACTTATCTTGCATTTTGCAGCATTCAAAGGACTTATGACCAAAGAAGCCAAGTTTTTTATTTGTCCACATAGATAAAATGGTAGGGCAGCTCTGAAGTTCAAAAAGAACGCTCCCTTGTGTTTTGTTCCATGGTTACAGTCAGCCTTAAAGCCCCACCTGGGATCCTCACATGTATCCTACGCAAGGCTGCAGTAAATTAAAAAGGCTGCAGGGAATTGTTACACAAAATACATACTTTTACTTCTTGGCTAACCTCGCCACATCTGGAGGCTGTCTCTTGTGGGCCACCAATCCGTTTTGCCCCGTGAGTGTTTTTCTGTTTTCCTCCTGCCTGCCCCCTGATCCCATGGTTTTCTTTCCCTGTTTGCCTTTGTTTCTGACCCAAACCATGTAGGGCTTTAAAGGTAATAACCAACAGTTTGTACTTTGCTGGGAAACTAATTGGCAGTCAGTGGAGTGATTTTACTATTGATATGTGATGTTGGAGTTTCCAAACTTGGTACAAAGTTAACCTAATGTACAGCACATTGCAGAAATCCAACCTTTAGATTCGCTTTTTCTGTAGTTTGACGTCATTGCTCCACCTCTTGGCCTCTGGAGCAGCAGAAAACAAGCTTGTTCCATCTTCCTTATGATATCCTTGCAAACATTTAAACATGGCTATCATGTTGCCTCTTAACCTTCTCCTCCCCAGGCTAAAATATACCCAGCTCCCTAAGCTGCTAACTAGAGAACCTCTAGAGATAGAATCTCTTTTCCTGCAGTTTGAAGCCACTGCTCTGTGTCCTGGTCTCTGGAGCAGCAGAAAACAGGTTTGCTCCATCTTATGATAGCCTTGCAAATATTTAAACATGGCTATCATTTTGCCTCTTAACCTTCTCCTTTCCAGGTTAAAACATAACCTAGCAACCTAAGCTGCTAACTGGAGTGGTTCTAGCACAGTTGAATGGTGTACCCACACATAGAGAAATTGATAAATGAACAAACTACTCTGGATGTGAACCTATCATAAGATTTTAGATGGTGAATCCTGGGAAGAAACAAGAAAGACGGAAAACTCCAGTCTGAAAACTTTTGGGGCCAGAGGGAGTAACTTGCTTGGCATCTTCCACGCCGGGTCCTCCCAGAAATTAGAGGCTGTGGTCAGATCTATGGCTCTTTCCTGCCTGTCCTTGGGGGCTGTTTCCATCACAGCGGGAACACGGATGCCTTGTGGCTTATTTCCTGCCCTCAAATCAGTGCACAATGGCTGGGAAGGGAGGCCTAGCTGAAGACGGGCCATCTTGGATTCGCCTCCTGTCCCTTTGGCGCTTCTGCGTAAACAACATTGGTTTTGCAGAACCCTTTGGGGTTCTTTGGAGCTGTCAAAGCAATTTGTGCCGCGCGACTGTAGGCAGACCGCAAGGAAACAATGTGTGTCCCGTGTCCTTAATGTGAAGAAGAAGGGAAAAAAAATGCGGAAAGATAAAGTTTTCCAGCAATAGATGTCTCCCACCCTCACATATTTTTCCCAAATCTGTCACACCTGGATGCAATTTTATGTCTTCTTTTAAAGGACGTGTTGCAGATGATTCTTTTGTGTTCAGGGACTGAATATGGCCATTTTTGCAGTGGATTGTTACAGCACTGTTATTCCACCTGCAACATCCTATGGAATCCTGGGGTTTGCAGTTTCGGGAGGGGCCGCCTGGCCCCTCCCGAAACTGCAAACCCCAGGTTCCATAGGATGTTGCAGGTGGAATAATAGCGCTGTAACAATCTACTGTGGAAGTGGCCTGTGTTTCCAAGAGTTTTGCAAAAACAGCAGGGTACAAATCAGGGGAATGCAAAGTGAGGGTTGCATAGGGCCACCTAGGACCCTATTTGTGGAACCCAAGATCAAATTTTCTTCCAATATGCCCCAAAACTTGGGGACAGGAAGAACAATTTTTACTACATTTCTTACCCTCCCTGGGCTAAAAGAGAGACCTTTTTAAAGAACAGGACGTGAACAAGAAGTGACTTCCCGTTGTAAAAAGAAAAAGCTTTTCTTGGGTCTAAAATGGCCTTGGGGAAAATGTGACAGGGAGCATTTGTGGGCAAAAAGTTGATTTTTGGAGGTGTGGTGGGTATGTGGCTTCCCAAGACTTCTGGAGGGCCATTGCCCACTCCTGGTATAAATGATGTATGTATAAAGCTTAGAGGTTTCAGAAGCTTTATTCAGGAATTCTGAACTGCAAATCCCATTGTGAACTGCAAATCGCATGATCCCGTAGGATGCAGCCATGGCAGTTAAAGAGGAATCATAGTGCTATAACTGTGTAGGGTGAAAGAGCCCCAGGAGTTGAATTCCACTTCATTTCTTGGGCAAATAGATGCCTCTTTTGAGCCTAAAAGAGCCAGGGGGAGGGAATGTAGCAATATTGTCCCTCACATCCCCTGCATTTTGGAAGTCCCATGGCTAGCCAAAGTGGAGAATGAAATGCTTGTACTGCTTAATGTTCTATAATTCAAAACTTGAGGATTATTTTGGAGGTGGGAGAGAGTTGCCTGACAGTCATTTTCTCTTTTAAGCATCTTGCAACGGCCTTGCTGATGGATTTATGAATCTGAATTCTGTGAAGTATTAGTGAGAGAATGTTCCAGAAAAAAGTGTTCCAACGAGGGAAAGCAGATTATTTTGAGTTTCGATAGCTGTAGACCCTTGGCTCTCCGCAGCCATGCAAAGCCAACCCAAGTCAAATGTTGCCCTGCAGATGTTGCAAAGTGATTTCATTTGGAACGGTTTCACATCATTCCTTTTTTCAAGGAAGCCACAAGTAGCTGCAAAAAGAGAGGGATCGTACAGCCAGCCTCTTCTCATTTCCAAGTTTACACCAAGTCAGCCAGACATGATAGTTCCTAATTTTTCCCCCATGATTCTGTTTGGTGTTCCTCAAAACACTGAGATGATTTTTGCTCCTGGAAGAACTCTGTCAGAGTTGCTTGAAGGTCACATACGATTACCAGGCGTCCTGTTTTGTACAACATTAAACCCCAGGATTCCATAGGATGTTGAAAGTGGAATCATAGTGCTGTAACAGGCTCGTGCGGAAATGGCCCAAGCTTCTCACTGCATCATGAATTTCAAATGTCCCATGTTGCTATCTTAAATGTCAGTGCTGATTCACCATAACTATGTGCAGCAATGTAGTTCAGGGTTAGAGCACCACATGCGACTCACAAGCTTCGTATGTCCCACCAAGTTTCACTTCTATACTCCCCCCAGCTCCTGAGACAATTGCTGAAAAAATTAACTCCTCTAAATGGAGAATGAGGCACCCCAAAAGCCACGGGGAGGCACGTTTCTCCATTTTGTCTGTTTAGCCCCAGATTTCTTCTGTGCCCCAAATAGCCTACCCCCCCCCAAAAAACTCAGAATGATCTATCATATCTGACACAATAAGTGAATGCAGTCCATAAGTGGCGTTGAGCTCAGTGGTGGTGGAGAAATGTGCAGGTCATCCATGTCAGTGTGATAGTGAATCCACTTTGGGTGTTAGTCTGAACTTTAAAGGAGCTCTCTAAGCAGCTCTCCAGAATGCTTGCAGAACCTTTTTGGGGAGTTAGTTCAAGCACTTCAGACAGCTCCTTGAAAGGTCAAAGCCAGGTGCCAAATGATGATGCCATCTCCTGAGACTTCCAGCAGGCCCTGGTGGATCTCAGTGGGCGATGTAATTATTTTGAGTCTGGCTGCAGGGATATAGAGAGATTCTTCTTTAATCCTGCACACTCCTCCAGGCGCATCTAAACAGTGACTCTGGAAGGTGTTGAGTGGAGAGATGTCCCTTCCAACTCTTAAGATTTTGAGGAAGCCATGGCTTTCCTTGGCAAGACCTGAGCAGGGTTGTTGATGACTGAGCTTCTTGGAGATGTCTCACTGAAGGGATTGCCATAAGTCAACCCCATAGAGTTGGGAGAGACCCCAGAGGCCATCCAGTCCAACCCGCTGCTATGGAGGAACTCACATCAAAGCACTCCCAACAGATGGCCATCCAGCCTCTGCTTAAAAATTTCCAAAGGAGGAGGCTCTGCCACACTCCATGGACGTAGCATATTCCACTGCCGGACAGCTCTGACCGTCAGGAATTTCCTCCTAAGGTTCAGGTGGAATCTCCTTTTTTGCAGCTTGAATCGATTGCTCCTTGTCCTGGTCTCTGGAGCAGCAGAAAACAAGCCCGCTCCCTCTTTGACATGACATCCCTTCAAATATTTAAACATGGTTTTCTGCAGACTAAACATACCCAGCTCCCTAAGCCAGTCCTCATATGGCATGGCTTCCAGACCCTTCACCATTTTGGTCACCCTCCTCTGGACATGCTCCCAGTTTGATGGCAGCTTCCAATAAGAGCAAGCATTATTTATTCCAAACGGGAGTACATAGTCCCTGCAGAGAAACTGATGCTGAATGCCTCTCTCCACTCCTGTGTGCTTTCCCTTCTGTATCACGGAAGGAACTTTCCTAAAGTTCCCGGATAATCCACTGCGAAGCCTTCTTACAACGACATGTGGAATTCTCTCCCCACCTCTCACCGCTGGGGCCTCCCATCTGTTTTTTATGGATCAACGTCTTGACACCTTTGCTCAGGCTCCACCAGAAAGACCTGGGAGATACTTTGGCACCCGCCACTGGGGGGGAGGTGGGCAGAGAGGGAGGCCGGCGGGGCTGTCCTTAAAAACAGCCCAAGATGGAAACTTGACACCCAAGTGCTGAGTTTGGGTTAAGAGCCATACTTTTGACAGGGCAATAAATTTCCTTCACTTCTTGTTTTTGAAAGGAGAAGGAGAGACCTGTCTCTTTCTCCTGCCCTCCACACACCTCTTTTCTTTCTTTTTTCCCTTTTTAAAAACTTTCTCCAAATTCCTGGAACTGACTTGGCAGAGCGACCACAGGGTTTTCCTCACTTGGGAAGAAATACATATATATGTATATATAGTATGCACTTGTAAAATTTGGGACTCCCTGGCTTGCCCGTGGCTTTCCGCGGCCTGTCACTGGCTTAAATTACTTCTTGAAACTCCTTTGCTGTTCCACCTGCAACCGGGAAATCAATGTGTGATGTTTTCCCAAGGTCCCCTCTGGGTTGCCCAGAGCAGCGGTTTGTATCTGGCCCCTGTTGAATCGTTTGCTCCGCCACAAAAAAGCTGGTAGAGGCTGGTGGCTTCCATGTTGGGGCAGTGGTGGCTTGAATCCGCTCTGGGTTTTAGCCTGAACTTTAAAGGACTTATTGAGGGGTGGTGAATCTGCTTTAATTTTTATCCTAGATTTGAAAGAAGCTATCCAAAGGACAGAAACCTTATCCCGACTCACAGATTCTGCGTCATTAAAGTTCAGACTTAAAACCAGGACAGATTCACCACCCCGATGACGTGGAAGCCTCCAGCTTCCCCTGCTGGACTATTTTACAGTCAGCTATAGGAGTCTGCCCTTAGTCCAGCAGTAACTCCCAAGCTGGTGGAATAGTTACATAGGCTGAAATGCGGGTGATAGATGCAACCGAAGTGGACCTGTTGATTCAGATGGAACTTGGTATGTGAACGTTTATCTAGGTTCCGTTGATTAGACCTGTTGACTCAGTTGGAACTGGATAAGTCATTATCTGGTTTCCGTTGATTCAGTGGGTCTGTTCTGGTTGGGAGCGATGCTTAGATCTAAGCCTGAGTTCCCAAGTTGTGCTTCTCTTGTTGCACCTATAACAAAGGAAAGGTAGCATGAGAGACAGCGTGGTGTAGTCATTAGGGAGATGAATGTTCAAGTCCCCACTGACGCATGAAACTTGCTGGGTAGCATTTGGCCAGTCACTGTCTGTCTGTCTCTCGCTCTCTCTTTCTTTCAGCCTGATCTAACTTGACAGAATTGACTGTTAACCTATGGAACAGCTTGCTGCACGCACCTATAGCTTGGATGACTTTAAAAAGGGATTAGACAAATTCATAGAGAAGCACAAATCTGAGTGATGGCTATTTACCATCATAACTAGACGGGGCTCTTTGAATTCTGCAGAAGTCCACCTTTGAGTGCCGGGTGCTGGCTCCAACCAGAAGCCAAGGAGGAGCACTCACCCCGCACTAAACCACATTGGCCATCTTCTCCTGGGGTTTCTAATGATTCCTAAATTCCCCAAGTCGCCAAACACACTTTATTTCCTGTGCGGTTCA
This sequence comes from Iguana delicatissima, assembly GCA_948472985.1. NCBI lineage: Eukaryota > Metazoa > Chordata > Lepidosauria > Squamata > Iguanidae > Iguana > Iguana delicatissima. Next base: position 1,731,032 of record CAOKZL010000019.1, on the reverse strand, counting down.
TTTATTTCCCTGCGTGCAAAGTATTTCTCCAAAACCAAGATCAAATTTGCAGGTCAACCAACAGTGGCAAAATGAGTGCTTCTGGTATTGTCATCCAATGAAGTGAAGAACGTGACTTTTTTAAAAAATATCTTTTACGGTGCCTATCTTAGTTTAAAAGGAATTGGAATTCTCTCTTTCCTCTCTTTTTTTTTAATGAAGTGAGGAAACATATAGGACATAATCCACTGGAAAATCCTCCTCTGCAATCTCCATGGAAACAAATGGGAGCAGCACAGTAGCAAAAATGTCAATCTGGTTCGTTACAGGAGAATTTTTGCAGCGGATTGCTCTGCTCTTTGTGATCAGCTCTTTTTAGGTAGCATGAAACCTTCTGGAGGCACCTTATTTAAAGCTCATGGATCAGGGAAAAGAAATAAATGGGTTGTGAGGCTTTGTAGGTCCCATACTTTAGTCCTCCAGGTGTTTTGAGTTCCCAGAATTCTTGACTGTTGGCCAAGCTGGCAGGGGCTTCTGGTAGCTGAAGTCCAAAACACCAGAAAGACCAAGTTGGGGAGCCCAGTAGCGGGGCCTTTTTTTGACTTTCCAGCAGGAGTGCCTCAATGCACTGAAGGTTAGCCTTGTGGTTAGGTCTAGTGGTAGCATTTCACATACACTGCCTGTACGTCCTAAGTCCAGCAGGAATTCTGTTGTTCCTTGCAAATGCAGCCATCAAGTTTGCAAGAAATGCGTGTTACTTCTGCTACTTGACATTAAAAAAAGGGCATGGGACTTTTAAAAATTCCAGTATATTACCTTAATAGGGATGTAATTCATCACAAATTTTCTTTTAGAAGGAAGCATCAAGTAATTTTAGGAATTTTCTTCCTGCTGTGAGAAAGACATAGAAAAACACACAGGTTTTGTTAAACCCTATTTACAGTTTGGGTCTTACTTTGCATAGAAAGCAGCATTTTCTGTGCAGGATACAGTATTTTCCTGTATAGAAAGTAATATCTCTGTCTGGAAATATTGTTTTATGTGCAGTTTCCTGCCCAGAACTTCCTATTTCCAGCGCAAATCCAATAAACTAGAACAGATCCTCAGGTTTAAAGACATATCTTCATATACCAGGGATCATTCATGTCATGGTGTTTCTGTGTCTATATATGGTGGTGAAAGCTCAACAGTGAAGAAAGCTGACAATATGATCAACTCATTTTGAAATGTGGTGCTGGAGGAGAGTTCAGTGGATATTGGGAACTGCAAAAATGACGAATAAATTGGTTTGAGAGCCAATTCTGTTTTGCCTTTTGGATTGGCAGAAGCAGTTGGCAGGGAGATCAGCATCCTGATTTATGGGAAAGGAGAAATCAGAGGAAAACATGGTGGGGACATGGAGGTCAGAGGCTTGAACAAGGAATTGTGGTGGCTAGACATGAACCATGGACTACACCTTGCCCATCTGTAGTGATCGTGTTGGGTGCCTTAAAGTCGTTTTTGATCTATGGTGACCATATGGTGAACCTATTGTAGAGTTTCCTTGGCAGTATTTGTTCAGAGTGGGTTTGCCTTTGCCTTTTTCTGAGGCTGAGAGAATGTGACTTGCCCAAGGTCACCCAGTGTGCTTCCATGGGTGAGTGGGGATTCAAACTGTGCTCTTCAGAATCGTATCCAACATTCAAATCATCGTGCTGGCTCTGTCTCTAGCATACAGCCTCCAGTGCCAGCAAACTGGCAGATTCTTGGACCGTTGTTCAGTCCACGTGAATTCCTTAAGCCCTCACACCAAGATCCAGCCCCAGTCTCTGCGTGGAACAGTTTGCAAATTTTGTTCTGTAGCTCTGAGTCGACACGAGTACCGTCTGGCAGAGAACATGAGCTTCCAATGCCTACCGTGTGCTTATAACAACCTGCAATTCGACCCCCTCTTGTGCGCTTGTCTGGGAGTATCTCCCCATTTTCTTGCACGGGGGGGGCTCGCTCGCCAGGGTGAGGAGAGCGAAACATGAGGAATAATTGCTGCCCATTGGGGGGGTGCTCAAGGAGCAGGGAAACAACTCTTTCCCCCTGAAATTAATCCAGCGAGAGCCATGAATCCACAGTATTTCATATCACACTTCATAAAACTCCAGTCATAATCCATAAAACTGACATTATTAGATTAAAAAAGAAACCAAAAAACCAAGGGGCTCAGCTCCTCCTTTCGGGCCCGTGCTCATTAGACATTCTGTAGTTTTATAACCTTACAGTTGCTACCCAATTACCATGATTAATACTGTGTCTTAATAAAAGAAATCGTTCGTGATGCTGGTCCAGAGTTGGCAGGAGGGGAGCGTTGGGTGGGAAAAGGTCAGACCTTAATGTGATCCAGGTCTGGTCGGCCTTGTTCAGCTTTGCAACCTGTTTTCAAGACTGGGGGTCAGTCTTAGTAAATTTGAGGAGGGCATTGGGAGGGTGTATGGGGGTGAGTGGCAGAGAATTGGGGCAGAAGGAAAGAAATCCACCACGTGTCCTGTTTGTCCCAGGGTTGCCTGTCTTGGTGGCAAGCTCCCCACACTGTTAGCCTTAATTTGGACCTATTTGCATTGCGATGTTTTCTACAATTTCCCTGCCCCGTGAGGAATGCCCCTAGGATTATGGTGACATTGTGTGGTCAAGCATGGGACCCTGGCAGCAGTAGCTGGCAGCTTCCATGTTAGTGGGGGCTACCTGCTCTGGGTTTTAGTCTGAACTTTAAAGGATCTCGCCAAGGTGTCCTGAATCCTTTCTACCAAGTAGCTTCAGCACCTTGGATAGATCAGGCTAAATCCCAGAACACGTTCACTGTCTCACTGATGTAGGATGGAATAAAATCTCTCAGTCCTAAAAGCCATGTTTTGAAGATAAGACCCTGGCATGTTACTTCCAGTTCATCCTTCCTTGGTGGCCATCACATGGAAGTAGAACAGCAATCTCTTCTTTCCAAAACAGGACTCTTTTTGGAACAAATGTTAAGAGATCTCATTCTCTGAGATGGTCCCCTTAGAGCACTTCTCCATATATGTGTTTCCCCCAGGTTTAAGGCCTGCTGGAGGGTCCCTCCTCTTGTCCCATCGGTCAGAGCAACTTGGTATGCGAGGACATGGGAGGGGGCCTTCTTACCTTGTGGCATACTGGTTTTGGAAGACCTTCCCCTTGAAGGCCCAATTGGTACCAACACTGCCGCTGTTTGAGCATCACATAAAAGCATGGCTCTTTATGAGAGTTTTCGGGGCCTCGTTGATCTTACAAAAACCCTCCCATACACTGGGTTTCAAGACAAACTATTTTAACCCTTTTATTCTGTCTTTTCATTTGTTGATTGCTTAATACATTTTTTAACCTTTTAAAATTATTTTAATTATTTATGTTATCTTAAATTTGTTAGATTGGCTTTATTGTACACCACTTCGAGACCTTCAGATAAAGGCTCGGACGTCGATGGATGGATGGATGGATGGATATAGATGGATGGATGGATGGATGGATGGATGGATGGACAGACAGACAGACAGACAGACAGACAGACAGGGCCTGGACTGGATTTCTACCAGGAACAGGAGTTGAGACAGGTGGTGAACACAAGAGCTGAGCTATGGACATTTCCATAGACATGGAAAGGTGGAATAAGGTGTTTGGAATCCCAAACAATCATACTCTGGAGTCCCACATTTTGTTGCTGGTGTCAATTGTCTTTATTGTCATGCTGTCCTCTTTCCTCTTTCCCTCTTTCCTGCTTCAAGCCAAAGAACATCCACTCAGAGAGAATGTGTCAGGTTCATAATTCCACCCTCATGTCAAACCTTTCAGAGGCCAGATTTGCATTATATTGGAATCCTGCTATTTATTTTATAACATTTTTTTAAAGACAGCTGGTAGAAATAAGATTTGTGTCTTTCTGGCTTCCAAGCAATAAAGGGAGGTGGATCATTAACCCACCCCAACAAAAAAACAAAAAACTGGGAAAACAGAATGGACCACCCACTTAACTATACATAAAGCAGTAAAGTGATCCTGTGTCAGAAGTGGCAAACCAGGGAATTGCTTTCTTAAAATTGCCTCAATATTATAAAGTGGAGTGTGAGGATCAAATTAAATAAGAGATGTGAGATTTCCTAGCAAGGTAGCTAATTAGGAAATATTAATAGCATGGGTTGCTTAACCCTCGCCCTGGCAGATGAGAACCACTTTTACTGAATGTCTTGATTTTGGGCATTTTCTGAACCCAGTGGGAGTCCCAGTGTATTACAGGGTATATGGATGGCCCAGGTCCACATGAGCATCTTGTAGGTGCAGAATCCAGGGGATCCCACATTACCCAGAGCTAGAAAATGCAGGTTCTCAAGGACATGAAACATTTGTACTAAGTAGCTCTGTTCACCTTGTTCATGGTCGTGATGGTGATGGACATAGACATGAGTTGTTCTCAGCAGGTGCCTTCCTGAGCAGAGCTTAGTATCTCCTTTTTTGTATTGCTCCTAGGTTCTCCTCATCATCAGCGGAAACCTGAGCTTCCTGAACTGGCTAACCATTGTGCCCAGCATCGCCTGTTTTGATGACGCCTCCTTGGCGTTCCTTTTCAGCTCGAAGGAGAAAGGTGCAAAGGCCCAAGTCCTGGAGATGCAATCCGAAGAGGCAGAAGGGAAAACACCACCTTTACAATATGGTGAGTCACTTCCCTCCTTGGAACTAAGTCAGTGGTTCTTAACCTGGGGTCTGTGTGTTGCTTTCACAGGGGTCCATGAAAGGCTTAAAGGCTGCTCATCCTGTTTCCTTTCCCACAATGAAGTGGTGGTATGACAGGAACCAAGGCAGAAAAAGGAAGGAGGCAGGCTGGCTGGCACATTGCCTGTCCTGTGGCTGCTCCTCTGTAGGGAGGAGGTGGGCTTAGCAGCTGAGTGACGACAGACCTGCCAGCCAGCCAGCATTTGCCCTTCTTTTCTCTCTCTCTCTCTCCCTCTCTCCCTTCCTTCTTTCCAGCAGAAAGCAATCCGATATACTTTGCCTTTTTCCTTCCCTCTCTCCTTTGCCCTTCTCAGTCTCCTCTCCTCCTAACAAAGAAGGCAAAAATGGAGGACAGGAAGCTTGAGTGTTTCTGATAGACTGGATGGCTGGAAAAGAGGGGAGGGAGGTTGAGAGAGAAGGGCAAATGCAGGCTGACTGGCTGGCTGGGCCTGTGTTTTGCTGTTTAATCCACCTCAGCCTTAAACTAGTAGAAAGATGTCTACCATAGCAATTGTAATGAAAATGAAAAATCAATTAATATCCCATGTCTTATTCTGCCATTAGAGATCTAAGTACATTCAGCTTACTGGAATTACTACAGTCTAGTGTGATTTTTTTTTTAAAAAAAAATCCAGCTAGCAGAGAGGAGGAAGAGAGTGAGAAACAGAATATGGTAAAAGGACCATCACTTTCTTACCTGAATAGAAGCCATCGATAGTAGAGGCTAGTGCCTTCCATATCAATGGGCCAGTGAATCTTCTCCAGGTTTTATTCTGAATTTTGAAGGAGCTATCCAAGGTGCTGAACCCTGCCATCCTCTCAACTTCAGGACCCTGGAAAATCCCTGGACTCACTACCCCTTTGACATAGGAGCCACCTATGCTGCCTCTAACTGCCTCTAAGGTGACTCCATCACGGGGTTTTCTCAGGGGTGAGAGTGTGGGATGTGCCCAAAGTCTCCCGGTATTTTTCCATAGCTGAGTGGGGAATTGAACCTGGATCTCCAGGGTCATAGTCTGACATTCAAATCACTACACTACGCTACCTCTCTGTCTGATAGGGATACATATTTTTGTCAGGTGCATAATGAGAATCTTCTGATGTTTTGGAATCTTGAGGGCTGGGAACTTGGTCTTTTTTAAAAACTAAAGGATGAAATTCTCCAGGATTCTGAAGGGGGCATCTTCCCTCTAGCAAGGGCCTTTGGTTGTCTTGGCTACCCTTCTTCCTCTGTGAAGTTTTGTGAAAGCTGGCAGATAACCACTCTACTGCATAACCCCCTGGAGACAAACAATCAGTAATTGAGCCTGGGATGTAAAGACATTCCTCCTGAAATATCCTGGACGAAAGAGTGTCTTGGTTTTTATATTAAATAAATTCCTCTCTTTTCTGGTTTCCACGCAACGTAATGCATCCGGGCCTTCTAAAATACCTCTCCTACTTTCAGAAATGTGTACAAGGGGCCGAGATCTCATTTTGGAATCATCTGCTTCTCCGAAAATATTCTTAGACTAAACAGTTTATCAGGCCCTTGGAGAGGGTTTGAACAGCAGCCATTCTCCTGCAGAGATAGGAGATGAACTATTTGTGTTGATTTAAATCTCAGAGCATAAGAAGAGTCCTGCTTTGCTTATTTATCTGATATTTAACAACATCCCTTCCTGTTTCCGTTACTGCATGCAAACCACTATTGTAGCCGAACATTTCAAGAAAACTGCAGCCTCCTAAGTTTACATGCATGGAGAAAGCTGAAATAATAATAAAGTATGTCCCTTGTATCCGTGTGACTTGGATACGTGATTTCACTTACCCATGCTCAAATGCCGTCCAAAAATATTAATTTGAATTTAATGGAAATTAAATGGAAATTGAAGTAATAAAGGGAAATACAGAAGGGAAATTTCTGTACAGTTTTACATGGAAAATGGGAACGAGTGGAGAATTTCAGAAATGGTGTGTTGTTTGCTTGTGATCTTGCGCTGTCTTGCATTGTCCAAGCTGTCTTACATTTTCTCTCATTGGAAAAAAACCCCCAGCATTTTCTATTAGCCACGTTTTTTGTTATCCACAGTTAGTCAGGGAATGTATCCCCTGTGGGTATGGAGGGATGTACTGTAATAACAGTTACAGTGCACCCTCCGTATATGTGAAGGCTCCATTCCAGGAACGCATGTGTAAAACAAAAAATACAAGTGTCATGTCCCATTGTAGTCAGCGGATGTGATGGGCACGTGCCCGTGGCCATGGGGGGGGGAATATCCCCTGCATCCATTGACTATAATGGGAGCGATGTGTCATGCAACCTCATATCCCTGTGTGCGGAAGTCCTGCCAGAGGCAGGTGCACTGTAAACACTGTCAAGGGGACAAGCAGCAAAAGATAAAGTCCATTTTTGTGGCCCCCAGGTTGATTTTTTTCTTACATTTTCACCATGTTTGGAGGCCCCTGCCTCCCAGAGATCAAAACATTTTTTAAAAAAAAAAATTGGCCTCAGAATGAGCTCTGGGGGCCCAGAAAGGTCCCCTAAAAGGCATTTGGGGGAATTGGTGAGCAAACAAATAAATAAATAAATATAAAAATTGTTTTTTTTTTCACGAGCACATGCATTACAGGGGGATGTTATGGCCTTCTGGCATTTTCTGGAAGGCTAATACATCTAACTAGCCTTCCACAAGTACCCACTCCTGCCTTAGATGGATTTGGGGAGAAATATGAAGTCAAAGATATTATTTTGAAAAATAAACTGTGCCAAGCAGTATACCACCCTGCTCCACACCTTCCCACCAAATGGAAACATCCTCATCTGCCCCGAGACCCTTTACACTGACACTTGAGAAATTTGAGTGTTTATAAATGTTCCATAACACTGTAGCAGCGGCAGCGGCTGTACTGATGGCTGGAATCAATGTATTGCGGCCAGCCGATTCAACGGCCAATAGCTCTAGAAGTTTGAAGTAGGGTAGCTTGTGCTGGCTTCCATTTCTTTGCCCATTTATATGGGAAAGTATATGATGGGAAAGTTCTGCTGCCATACTCTGTCTTTTTTGCTTTTATTGGATTAGTCATGCACGTCTCTTTCCAACAACATTAAATACACTATAAATTTCTTATACCAAACTTGCTTGGTTTTATAAGACATTTTAAACACACTTTCCTTTATATCAGGGCGAGGAAACCTCGCCTATGGGTCTCATGTGGCCCCAGGGCGGCTTTTGTAGGTCCTCAAAGTCTCCAAGTAATTCCCCCCCCCAAAATTGGAAAACCCTTGGGAGTACTTTGTGTTGATAAAATGCCTCTTCTGGGCCTAAAATGACCCCTGCGGAGGGCAACATGTGTTGAAATTGCCCCACCAATCCCTCTAGGGGGCATCTTGGGGCAAAAAAAATATATGGAAAAACAGGTGTGGGGACATGGTGAGGCAGGGACCCTTCAGAATCCTTTGGGGAATGGTTTTTCAGCCAAAGCTTAGCCCTGCTGTAATGCAAAGTATCTTTGGGATGGCTGGGTCCGGAATGGACCATTAAAAGCCATTGCCTTTACAAAAGATCCTACCAGAGATAAAACTGCTAGAACTGGTTATCCAAATGGATCCCTCTGTGACCTGTATTTTGGACCCTCTTTGGGTGTGGTTGAAGCTAGGGAAAGTGTCACCATGAGCCCCTGCACTTCAAAATTCACCACAAATGTCACCTTGGACCCAACTTCCAATGAAGCATCTCATGGGAGGATGAGGCCAAGTTCTACATAATTTGGAATGTCCTGCTTTCATGATTTATTGAGATAGATGTTTCAGTGGATCTCAAGTCTGGGGCTTTGTTTCTTTGACGCCTCAGTCATCTTGAGGAACATCTGGAGGAGAAGGAAGCAAGCATGTATATTCTTCCAAAGCTAGCCATGGTTTTCACATAGGAAAACTTTGTTATTAATGGGGCAGCATTTTCAACATTCTTCTTTTTAAGCTCTTCCCAGACGATAATTTAGAGAGAAGCAGATTTTTAGAAAGATACAGCATAGCTCATTGGCTGAAATTGGCAAAGCTAAGACTGTCCCCTCCCTTTTTTAGAGCAAATGTTTGTTTTCCTATTGGGGGGGTCACCAAAGGACTCTTAGGATATTCAGTTATTCTCCGCACCATTGGGGTGTGTGTGTGTGTGTGTGTGTGTGTGTCGTGTGTGTGTGTGTGTGTGCGTGCATGCATTTGTTGAGATCAGGGAACGGCTTCCAGAAAAAAGTGCTTTATTTGAGGAAAAATGATAAGTCCCTGCCCCTATGAACTTACAGTCTAAATTTCAACAGCAGAGTGGAGGGAGAGAGGAGGCGAGAGGATGATAAAGTGTGGGAAGGCCACACTTATAATCCAAAACAGTACAAAATAATTTTTAAAAGATGACTATAAAGCTGGGGGGAGTAAAGTGTGGCCTGGGGGCTGGTTGAGACCCCTGGAGACCCCCGTCAAAAGCCTCCTACCTTCACCTTTCTAACTGATTTTCAGGGTATTTTTCAACCCCAAACTGGCTCAAAACACAGACACATGCAATGGGTTGATGGGTTACGTCCTTCACCTGCCCTCAAAGCCCCTCAGCCTTTCCAACTTGCCTCCCTAAGGAAGTTGTTCCACAGCCTGGGGGCAGCCACCGAGAAGCCCCTCTCAGTCAACCCTCACCAAACAAACCTGTGACAGTGGTGCGACTGTGAGAAAGGCTCCATCCAAGGAACCAAAGTTTGCCTAGGGAAGTTCAATGAGCCCTCCACATTTGCGGGTTTCGCTTTTGCAGATTTGATTATTTACAGCTTATTTGCTGTCACCTCTGCTGCCTCCCTGGGCCATTTTTAACAGGGACTGGCAGCCTTGTGAGAAACTGTGACCGAGGCTTGGAAGTCCCTCTTAAAAATGGTGTGGGGCAGCAGTGGAGGTGGCAGGAAGCCCCACCAGCCCCCCACTTCTGCTTTGAGAAGGAACCCTGATGCCTCAAAGGAATCCATGGTGGGTCGAACATGGTGATCATACTTTTTTGTATGTTATATATGGTTTGGGAGGGCCTAGAGCTATACACAGTTTTTCCACTTTCATGGGGGTCCTGTGCCCCTAACCCTGGCGAATAGGGAGGGACGACTGTAGTGGCTTCTAGAGAATCTGTATTTCAGCCTCCCCCTTCCCCTTTTCAAAGGCTTCTACATCCGCCAAGCGGTGAACGTATCCTTTGGGGTCCTGATCGCCTTCCTCAGCGTCCCCGTGGTGGTCAATTTGCTGAGCTCCCAACAGGTTATGAACACTTCTTTCAACCCTCTGAGGATAGTCAACACCTATGGGGCGTTTGGAAGGTAAGATTCAGCCAGTGACTCTTTCTGCCCTTGATGTTCTCAGTCCCTCCTCACTGCCCCGCTCCTTCGGATGTCATTTTAAATTGGTGCAGAGGGACATTTTGAGCTGGGAAGAGTTGGTTGGGTGGCCAGTTGTGTTTGTTTTCCCCCCAACAAGCTTTAAAGGACTGGTCTTGGGTATGTTCAAGAGCAGTTGCAAAAATAAAACGTGTGTAAACCAGAAGGGGCAACAGAAAGGTTTTAGGATTTTGGACCTCATGTTGAGAACGTGAGCTAGAGCTCATCCCACCCAGTCCAAGAAAACATCAGTGGTTCAAATCACTGACAAAGACCATTTCCACACTACACTCTTATAGCGTGATTATTCCACTTTCAACATCCTGTGAAATCCTGGGGTTTGCAGTTTCAGGAGGGGCCACCTTGCAAACGCCGGATTCCACGGGAGGTTGAAAGTGGAATAATCGTGCTATAAGAGTGTAGTGCGGAAATGGCCAAAGTCGGAGGGTCTTGGCCTGGGTGCACATTGGAAGGGAAGGGCTGCTCATGAGTAAGGGGGTCCTCATGAGTGGGGGCTGCTGCTGAGGTGGACTCAGGGATATAGCTATGGGGCTGAGGTTGAGAATATTGCTCTCCCAAATAAAATGTTCCTTCTCTGCCCAAATTTCTAGCATCGCAGAGAATGTGACTTTGAAAGATCATTCACACCTTATACTTGCTGCGTTTCCAGTCCTTGGTCACGTTGCCTGTCCCTTGTCTTTGAATGCCTGAACTCTTGTTTCTAAAGGCTCAAGTTTTAGGTTAATGCAATGGGAGACATTTGAGGGCTGAAGGGGAATTTTATTGAGGGAGGGGCAGAACTCATATATGGGGCTATGCTTTCCTTTTGCTCCCCCCCACCCCTCTAGTGGCAAATGTTCACCAAAAAGGTGCCTGCAATGTGCACTAGAGCACCAGAGGAACCAAAAATGGCCATATATTCCACACACACACCGACACAACTCCAGAGCCAGCCCATCCATTAAGCAATGGTAGCCAAGCAGAGAGACTAATGGCATTTCCTCACTGCACTGTTATAGTGCTATTATTCCCCTTTCAACCTATGGCATCCTAGGGTTTGCAGTTTAGGGAGGGGGCTTTAGGATTCCCAGCCAGAGAGCTCTTTGGCCTCCGGAAACTACACACCCCAGAATTCCACAGGAGGTTGAAAGTGGAATAAAAGCACCATAACAGTGTGGTGCGGAAATGCCCTAAGGTACCACAGCTTGCCAACCAGCCTGAAAAAGGACAAAATCTCTATAACTGGAGGGTGAGAACACCATACACAGGTGTAAGTTCCATATCACTTCCATGTCTCATTACCAGGATGCCGATCCTTGTTTGTTTGGGGCTGCGGGCAAGTGGTTGGAGTAATTTTTCCCCGCACCCTTTGCTGGTTTTGTTCAGTCCTAGCTGAGCCAAACCTTGGCCTTTTCAAATCTTTCTGTGCAGTATTCAGAGTATTTGGTGATGAGTTGGGGAGGCAGATACATGAACGTGGAGGGACGACTGTATATCCATTGCATCTTTTTTGTCCGTACGCCTCTTGGACGATCATGACTTCTTGGAAACAGTGGTTGTTTGTTTTCCTGGGGTGGCTGTTTCTCTCCTACTCCCCGCCCATATCCTGCCCTTACTGCACCTTGTCTCTCTTCAAGTCCGCCGGGGTTTCTGCTTCGACAGTTACCAGAACCCCGTGAACGTGTGACGGGGCACTGCTATAATACCTTTGTAATTCCAGCCTATGTAAACCAATAAAAAGAGGATTGCAGCTCATAATGAATATATGATTATGTGAAAGTTGACATGTTTTGAATAGCACGGTAGGAACGGACTTTTTAGTAGTAATTTGGTGTCCGGGATTTACAGCGTGTTTAGAAGCACCGGGCAGCGAGTTGCTTCTCATAACTCGAACCGCTGAGCAGCGGGGAGTCCTGGCTGGAGACTGAGGCCATTTCCGCACTAGACTGTTATAGTGCTATTATTCCACTTCCAACATCCTATGGAATCCTGGGGTTTGCAGTTTAGGGAGGGGCCTGTGAGGCCTATGAGAGTATGTTGAACTTTAAGTAGTGGTTACTGCCTGTGACACGTTTAGCTGCCAACGGCCAGCACCAGTTGGTGACTTAAGCCAAGAGGCACTGGTTGGAGAAAAGTTGAGGATGACATTGTTGAATCGGGCCAAACTACCATCTAGTCCAGAAGTGAAAACATACCCTCCAGCATTTCTCAGATGAAAACCAGGACACGTGTGGCCAAGATGTCAAAAGTTATTAGTGAGGAAGAACACACAAGCCAGGAGAGGCTGCAGCAGTTTGCTTTTGCCTGAGCCTTCTGGGAAGGACAGGATTTTGTCCACTGCTGAGTGAATGGAGTGCCAACTACTTTATGCTTTGAACTCATTTTGAAGCCATTGAAGTAAGCAGAGGACAAAGGTGGAAAGTGAGAGAAGGAGAGAAACTGGGACATTTTAAAAGTAGCTGGAAAAGTGGGATGGCAGAGGATTAATCGGTCCCTGCCCCTGCCGAGCTGGGATGGTTGGAAAGTATGGTGGTGTGAGCACCATGGTAACTTTTCTCCAGCCCCCAGACCCCTCTTAGATCCTTCCAAATCCAACAAAAGAGAGAAAGAGAGAATCCTGCTCCTGGAAGCTTCCAAAGGCAACAATTCCCCATGCTGCATTTTGCAGCTTGTGGCACCTTATGCCTTAAGACAGCAGTGCAAAAGAAGTTTTACAAAATAGGAACTGGACTTCCATCCACTTCCTATTTTGTTTTATGGATCTGGTAATTAATTAATATCTCTCCCTTTCTCTCAAGATGGGATTCAAGGCAGCTTTACGCTTTAAAAAGATGCAAAAAGCCGTTAAACAGTACGTCATTCTCTTTCTCGTCATTCTCTTTCTCGTAGTGGTCAGTCAGGGCGTAACAAAGGGACTTGCCTTATCAATTTGCCTCCACATTTATCATTTTGAGTTATGCTGTCCCTGCAGATGGTAAGTCAGCTTTGCAGTGGCTGATCGGCGTGGATGATGGCAGTCTGGCTGTCCTTTTGACCGGCCATCAGATCTCTCATTGACCTTTTGTTGTTAGGGATCTAGCATGGTAATTTAAGGTAATTTATGTGCTCGTGGAAAAAGGCCAGAACTTAAAAAATGTTATTTCTTGGGAGTGGGAGATATGTAGCATCACAAATCCCTGCAAAGTAGCTGTTGAATTCTGGAAACTGTAATCCCCCAAAGGTAACTTCTCTGTTCTCTGCCCCAACTTCCTGCCAGTGATGCTCTCTGTACTCTCTCCAACCCGTTCATAAACCTCCAATGCCTTTTTTCACGTTATGTTGTTGTTCCTGCTTTTGGTGGACTGTCAAAGATTTGGATCCAGCTCAAGAATCTAGAAACTGGTGACGTATTGTTGGATAACGTGGCAGCTTCCAAGCAGTACTGCTTTTGGCAGTTTTGCTACTCTGATCCTAGCTGTAGTGATTTCCTTCAGGTGTTATAAGACAATTGGTTTGGGATTGCTCCTGGAGGACATTTCTGTTGTTGTTGTATGAGATCTTGTGTTTTGTAACTTTGCAAATCCGTAGCTACATTGCAGAAATGCAACAAAACCCTGTTGGTGAAGTAAGAAGATGCACACCTGGTCATCTCCAAGGGTGGTCCAGTGTTCATTTGACAGTTCTGGTGCGCATCAGGCACTTTCTTAATGTTCTGACACTTCCAGATGGGCAACGGAGACTGCCCCAATCCACATTGGAGCCAGTTACACGTCAGTCAATCCAGTGGCTATCATTGCTAGATGGAAAACCTGTCTGTTTTAACATCATGGCAGCTCCCAGTTGAATACGAACCTTTTGAAACCGCACAATTCAATTTTCTGCAAACGTGAGGCCATTTGCGAAGATTACACCCCAAACAGATTGCAAGTCATTTTATTTAAAATAAACCTGTCTTCTCTTCCACAGCATCACTAAAGAACGGACAGAGGTCATAGTTCAAGGGACGTCGCGCTTGGATCCCAGTGACCCTGCTGCGGTGTGGGAAGAGTATGAATTTAAGTGTAAACCTGGGGGCTTGCATCGGAGACCCTGCCTGATCAGTCCTTACCACTATCGTCTGGATTGGCTGATGTGGTTTGCTGCATTCCAGGTAAGCGTACCCAGTTTTGCGGTGGGGTCTAGATCTCCAGTCAGGCGTGAGTTGGACAAGCAAAGATGACAGGTGACGAGATACTTGGAGGTAAGAGGGCAAAACTAGCTTGTGGCCTTAAATGATGTATATTGTACATACACTATAGAGAATAAATATGATTTCTTTGTTTTCTTCCATGGCTGTTGCCAATGAAGCAGTCAATGTGCTCTGGTAACTTCCCATGACCAGATAGTTGGCTACTGGTGGTTTGTGGTCTGACAAACTAGACCGTGTCCAAAGGAGGGCCATAAAAATGGTAAAAGGCCTGGAAACCATGCCTTTTGAGGAGCACCTTGGGGAGTTGGGTATATTTAGCTTGGAAAAGGGAAAGTTAAGAGGTGGCATGATAGCCATGTTTAAATATTTGAAGGGATGCCATGTGGAGGATGGAGCAAGCTTGTTTTTTGCTGCTTCAGAGACTTGGACATGGGGCAGTGGCTTCAAATGACAGGAAAAGAGATCCCACCTAAACATTAGAAAGAACTTCCTGATGGTAAGGACAGGTCGACAGTGGAATATGCTGCTGCCAGGGAGTGTGGTGGAGTCTCCTCTTTTTGTGGAGATTTTTAAATAGATGGTCATCTGTCGGGAGTGCTTGTACGGCAGAATGGCGTTGGAGTGGACGACTTTTGGGGTCTCTTCCATCTCTAACATTCTAAGATTCACCATGGCTGTTCTTCTTAACCTGGATTTGAGGCACCAGGGCACTTTATGGCAGCATAGGAACTATGTCATTCCCAGTCTCCTTGAGCATTATTGCCCAAGCTATCGGACTGGTAATTTATTTCCAGGTGCACCAAAGACCAGTATCCGTATTTGTGCCATACTATTCTTGTATCAACATAGGTGTCTGGAAGCTCACCAAAGACCAGCAGCCCAACAGTCTATGGATTTTCACTTTGAGTAGTGCTGCTCTCCGATACATTTAACACTTCTACAAGTGTGTTGCTCTCTTTCAAACATCCACAATAATATTCGAGGTTGAAGGTGTTGGTTCAGCGGGCTGTTGAATGCAACCATTTGAACACCTGAGGCAATCCAGGACCTGAAAAGCTGCCAAAACCCACACAAGGCCCCGGGGAGAAGCACTTTCCCATCTCTTTTGTGCTCCTCATGACAAGCTGGTTTTTACACCTCATCGCCGCTTGATACACGACACTTTTCTTCTGTTTCCTGAAAATAGTTTCCCCAGTTTCTGAAGCAGTCAACAAGACTTCCACCGGAGAAATGCTGGAAGCATGTTGAAAGGAGTAGGCCTGAAGTCTGTCATGGCTGACGGAACGTTCTTCAGCTTTCACATGGTTGAATGGCTGGCACATCTGAAATTTTAGACGCTTGGGGACTTGTGCCGGAACTCTGCACTCCAAGGAATAATTTGTTAGTGGATCACCACTTAATTACTGCCCAAGAAGTGCTTTTAATTGCTCTACATGCAACAGGACAGTGCTTTCCAAGAGAAGGGCTTATATGTCTGTAATTTATGACCTAATATATAAATGTCCATTCTCAATTTTTCTCCTTATTCAGTTCTTATAAACCTGGCTATGTTGTGAACATCTTGGCATCCCATGGGAGACTTAGATCTCAGCATCTTTCAGACTAAAAACTAGATCAGTTTCACCACCTGATTAAGATGGAAGCTGATGCAGTCCTAGAGAGTCTCCCATTCAAACAGATGAATGAAGCTGCATAGGAACCAGGTTCACAACAGGGATGTAATTCTTTGCTAATTTTCATCCGGAAGGAAGCAGAAAGTAATTTTAGCTGTTTTCTTGCCACTGTGAAGAAAGTCTTTGGGAAAAACCCCACGCACTTTTGGGACATGAAGCTGCGTAGGAACCAAGTTCACGATAGGGATGTAATTTTTTCCTAATTTTCATCCGGAAGAAAGCAGAAAGTAATTTTAGCAATTTTCTTGCCACTGTGAAGAAAGTCTTTGAAAATAAAAAACCTACACAGTTTGTAGTTGCTGACAACTTCTCTGCGAAATTTGCATTTGTCATTTTTGCACAGAAAACAGTATTTCCTTCATAGGAACCAGCATTTTCTGTGCAAGAAAATAACATTCTGCATTAAAAGTGTTGTCTCCTGTGTAGAAAATGCTGTTTTCAGTGCAAAAATGAGAAAGGCAAATGTTGCACAAATTCATTTCTGAACTGTGAAAATTTTCAGCAGTCCAAGATTCTGCCCCTGTGAGTTTCTTGCCACTTGGGAACCATGTTTTTCAACCCTTTTTGAATATCTTTTCTATCCCAAGTTCACAAATGTCAAGGGGATAAATGAGAAGGGCCGTGCTGAATGTATCGCCAACTATGACGCATTTCGGAGGAGTATCTTGATCTTGGGCTTGGTTGAGTCAACTGGAAGGACAATGGCTCAAAGACAGGAGGGATCATTTTAAAATATCCATCCTTCTTGCTGAAGAGA
Source organism: Iguana delicatissima (assembly GCA_948472985.1). Lineage (NCBI taxonomy): Eukaryota > Metazoa > Chordata > Lepidosauria > Squamata > Iguanidae > Iguana > Iguana delicatissima. The sequence goes on along the minus strand of CAOKZL010000019.1, from coordinate 1,714,330 downwards.
AGCTAGTATGAGTGAGGGAGCGTTTGAAGTACACAAAGTTACAGGATAAAGGTTTTCTTTTGTCCTGTTCAGGTTGCCTACCCTCCTGAGCAGGGCCTACCTTTGTCCTTTTGTTCTGGATGATAGCTAAGCTTGCTCTTAATGCTCAGACAATGCAAAGTGGAGACCACGGATAGGCCAAGGTTGGCCTTTAAAGCCCAGAATCTCACTGTATTGTCATTTCAAACTTTCCTCCTTCCTTCCCCCCCCCGAAAGATCAGCAACCGCAGGACAATGTAGAGGGCTCGGGATGTTCAAATAGATTCTGCCCGTGGTTTCTGGAGTAAGCCACCAGTTGGAAATGTGAATTGTGAACTGTAGGGTTATATTTATTTTAAAAAAACGAAACAAGCAAAATATAACCTAAAGGTTGACGTCCTTTGGAAACTTCCCAGATACGGAGCTTGCCCATGTCTCACTAGTTGGGCCAAAGCAGCAAGAGAAGACATGGGATAGGACTTTTTTGGTGGTGGCACCCCAGTTGTGGAATGCCTTTTCGTTCAACATCTGGCAGTCAACATTGGTTTCCTTTGGCACCTAGTCAAAAGAAGGAGCTTTTGTTAAAAGATTTTTGAGTTTAATTTGCTCCAAGTGGGGTTTTTAAATAGTTGTAGCCTTTTAAGCTGTTTTAACTTGCTGTATTTAATGTGTTTTTTATCCAGATATTCTTTTGTTTTAATCTCAGATTGTTTTAAATTGCTTATTGTGTTATCTGTACACTACCCAGAAATCCAGTAATAAAATTTGGGAGATTAGATAGATAGACAGACAGACAGACAGACAGATAGATATTAACAAATCCACAGGTATCTAATGTTTTCCCTTCAGAATTAAGTTTCTCGTTTACAGAATCAAGATGGCAAAACTTGGGTGCCATGTTGCTTTGAGGCAGCGTCCAATGGTCAGAATAATCTTATACATTCATAGAATCTTAGAACTGGAAGAGAGCACAAGAGACATTTAGTTCAGCTCCCTGCCCTGCAGGAATACACAGCTACAGTACTCCTGAAAGATGTCCATCCAACCTCTCTTTAAAGACCTCCAAAGGAAAGTCTATTCCACTGCCAAACAATTTCTATAGTAAAGAGGTCCTTCCTGACGTTTAGGTGGAATTCTTGTCATTGGAATCCATGCCCTGTGAGGACTGGCTTAGGGAGCTGGGTATGTTTATCCTGGAGAAAGGATAGTTAAGAGGCAACCTGATAGCTGTGTTTAAATATTTGAAGGGATGTCATATGGAGGATGGAACAAGCCTGTTTTCTGCAGCTCCAGAGACTAAGACATGGAGCAATGGCTTCAGATTACAGGAAAAGAGATTCCATCTAAACATTAGGAAGAACTTCCTGAGGGTAAGGGCAGTTTGACAGTGGAATATGCTGCTGCCTGAGAGTGTGGTGGAGTCCCCTTCTTTGGAGGTTTTTAAACAGAGATATCAGAGATCTGTTGGGAATGCTTTGATGATGTATTCCTGCATATTAGGGAGTTGGACTGGATGGCCCTTGCCGTCTCTTCCAGTTCTATGATTCTGTGAATGCATTGGTTTGTGCTTGAGTTTCTGGAGCAGCAGAAGACAGCTTGCTCCATCTCCACTTGCGATCTCTCCAGATATTTAAAGATAGCTGCCGTGTCATCTTGGTTGTATATGTGGACATAATGATCCGTAATGGCAGTATAAGGCATTTTGGAGGGAATAAAAGAGAGAGCTGTCTCTGTCACCAACTTAGAAGCTGACAGGGCAAATTCCTCTCTTCATAAGGATTTGGGGGCCCCTAAAGAGGGTCTTGAGGCCATATATGGCCCACGTGCTATACTGTCCCCCATTGCTTGGGTAAGTATGCATCAGCCTAGTTATGGTGGAGTTCCATGAGACCCGATCTTTAAGACTGGCCTAGATGTTCCTTGTGAAGCTGGGAGGCAGTCTGCTTAAAAAGCAAGGACTGTTTGAATCTTCCCTCAGGTGTCTGTGCTCTCTGAAAAGACTTGAGTGCGCCGTATCTTGAAAGCACCATGTCTCCTGCCTACTGATGTCACTTTTTCCCTAGACTGCGTGAACAGCAAACACTGGTTTGTTTGGACACAAAATTGCTGCACCACCCTCTTTGCTTTTGTGCAGCAACCCCAGCTGTGCAGGTACAGCTGTTGACTTTTGCTTCCCAACACTGGCCCCTGCTGCTAGCTTTGAAGAAAATCCCAATCGGCATAGGACTAAGTCTGGAAAAATTCCTTTCCACCCTTCCTTCCAGGAAGTTCATTCTGTAGAGGTTCAGAGCAGATTCCACAGTAGCGTAGTGGAAAATTTGGAAACTCAGGAACTCATTGTGACAATTCCTCTAGGCATCATTCCCAGAGAGAACCCGAAAAATGCAGGCAGCTGTATTGACCCCATCACGAAACCATTGCAGCAGTATGTATCTGACAGCAGGTCTTTTGTAAAGCTAAGCACTCTTCATTGCCCATTAAAGACCAAAATACTTAGCATTGCAACCGAGATGGCTCACATCAATATATTGTTGCTGGAAAATTAGCGTCCCATCCAACTATTAAAAGGATTGTAGATAAACCGGGGGGAATAGGAAGGCTTTGTGGGTGGAGAGATACTATCCCCATCCCTTACTATTATTATTACTATTACAACTAAAAGTTGGTATCATACAAAAGTAAAAATATACTTTGTGTTTATAAATTTGTATATGAACAATGTGTAAATAATCCATAGACTTAGAATTAAATAAATGACTGACTATTAAAAAAAAATAACAAAACAACAAATATAGACAAGATAGCACTTTATCAAAAGGACCTCTCCCCCTAAGCAAGCAGTTCTCAGAAACCCAATGAAGAAAAAAAATCAAATTGCATTGAAACAAACTGGAAACAAAATACCACATTGGCCATTTCCACATGAGTCTGTTATAGCGCGATGATTCCATTTTCAACCTCCTCTGGAATCCTGGGATTTGCAGTTTCAGCCCCTCCCGAAACTGCAAACCCCAGGATTCCAGAGGAGGTTGAAAGTGGAATCATCGCGCTATAACAGACTCATGCGGACATGACCACTGAGTTGATGCTCTTCCTGTCAGCAGTTTTCACTGACCAGCTTTCCTATCCATACGTAGAAATTGGAAATGCTACGACATGGATGGTTTTGTCTTGTTTCAACATGGCTGCCCTTCCAATCCTTGGTCTTCTTCTGATCGCTCGAGACCGTCTCCGTTTTAATGACCAAGCAAAGTAATTTATAACCCATATTTTTACCAGGGCATTCAGAGTTGACAGAAAGACTTTTTAACACTTTTCTCTTTCCCTCTATGCCCTTCTGAAAGACCTACGAACAGAACGAATGGATAATCCACTTAGCTGGAAAACTTTTGGCCAACGATAAGGAAGTTCTGTCTCTAATGGCAACTAACCCTTTTGAGGGGAAGGCACCACCGAGGTAAGCCCAAGTAAAAGAAAAATTCTGAAAAAAAATAGTCAACCACTCTGAAATTTTTCTTTGGGGAAGTGCGAAAAGACCAGCCCTCCTCCTGTTTCTCCCCTCCTCCCAGATAAGGGCACAAAAATGAAGAGTTTGTACGATAAATGTTTTGTACCTAGAAAACTGTTTGGTGTTTTCTCTACAAAAGCGCAAGAAATACTAGGCAACGTCTTGTTGGGTAATCTCAACTAGGGTAGAAATATGAAATCCAGTTTTTTTATTCACCCTTTGACAGTGGATCCAGTGAGTCTATTCTAGTTGGATTTGGGTCAATGAGTTGTGCAAATGAATTGCAGTAAGACTTGAAATGTGAAAAATCATTTTTAAGGGGATTAAAAAAACACCAAAATCCAACGTTGGCTTGGAAGAGACCAAGAAGAAAACTTTTGGAATGTTTTGTTCTCTTGTGCCAGGAAGGAGAGGAGGAAGGAAGATTTACATTGCTTGTCTGAGTGAGAGCTGGTCCACTCTTCATAACCAGATTTAGGGAAAAAACATTATAACCTTGGTTGCCTCTGAAACTGGGATACAGTTGCTTTAGGCTCCAGTCCTGGGCAATTTTGCACCCTTTAAGAAGCACGGAAGAGTCACCAAGAAGAATGGAGGGAGCATTTTTCCACGGATTGGAGATGTTCAGAAAACATCCACTGGGGCTCAGATCCACCATGGAACCCATCTTGTTAATGGGAGTGGTCTTCTTCCAGTCACTAGGTGGAGTCTCGGCTGTCAGGGAGGGGGGAGGCCAGCTGAGCGGTGATGGAAAGAGTTTTCATGGTGAATCCCTGTGGCCAATAAGTGACCACAGAGGAAGGCTGGAACTGTGCCTAATGGTGCCATCCAGCAGTCGTTTGCTGTCAAGCAGACTTCTTGCACAAGGAGGTACTGGACAACAAAGGCTCCTTACGCAACACTGTGCAAAGGAGACCCACCCCAGTCAGATTCCAACTCTAATCTCCAGGTGGATTAGTGCTTTAATAATAAAATGTCTGAAAGCAAAATATGCAAGGTTTAGCATGTGTGTGCATGTTAGGGAGGAGTTTACTAAGGCCGTTTCCGCACTACAATTTTATAGTGTTATTATTCCACTTCCAACATCCTGTGCAATTCTGGGGTTTGCAGTTTAGGGACGGGCATTGAGAATCCTCAACCAGAGAGCTCTTGGGCCTTAGTAAACTACAATCCCCAGGATTCCACAGGATGTCGAAAGGGGAATAATAGCACTATAACAGTGTAGTGTGAAAATGGTCTTAGGTATATTAGGTAAAGATTTTTATCGCTGCAAGTTTGATAGATGTGAAATGAAAAGCAGGTGAGTGGTGTTGTTGTTTTTTTAAAATGAGATCATTGTGGAGTCAGGACCGACCTAACTGAGTGTGAAACTTGACTTCAAGTAAGGCAAGGTTTGCAAAACATCCACGCACAAAATAAGAGCCAAAGCATTTAGTGGCCGTAAATCTGAAAGCACTGGAGGCTTCAGCTAAGAGAATTAAGGAGTGATTTAGCTTTGCCCTGGCAGCAGGCAGCTGAAACCACAGAAGTATGGTTTTGCTTAAGTGAGAAAAGACAATTAAATTTCAATTAGAAAAGTTATCAATACTGTTCTCCCCTGCCCTCCTGCAGTGTCGCAAGATACAAGCCAGAAAAGAAACACTGGGTACTTCTTGTACACAGATCCTAGATCTGCTACTTAGAAGTAGGTTGTGAAGGAATCTGAAGGGGGATGCCAGGGAGTTAAACATTTTCCCAGGGGGTCCCCCATGCCCTTTGTGCCTGGCAGGATTACAGATGGCGGGCTGTGGCCCAGGATAGAGAACCCGCTTTGTCTGTAGAGGTTTAATCCCTTGCCTCTCCTAGTAAAAGTATCAGGCAGTAGGTGATGGGAGCTGTCTTTGGCCTGTTGGGATTGAAAAACTGCCCACAAAAAAATTGTTGGTATGACAGGAACTGGGGGGGGGGCTTCAGGATCTATAAAAATGACCCCAGGGGCCACATCTCCCATCTCATCATATTGCAAGAGAGGTAGTTCTTCCCAAGCTTTTTTTCTCAATGGGAGCAATGAGTAATTTTAGCAATTTTCTACTTGCTGTGGGAAAGTCTTCGAAAACCACACAGTTTTTGAAGCCTGTTCGCAATTGGGTACAAAATTTGCACATGGTTGTCTCACTCACAAAAACAAACCCAGCATTTTTCCATGTGGGAAACATCATATTCTGCACAAAAATGAAGTATTTCTGCTCAGAAATGACACTTTCTTTGCATAAAAAGCTGTTCTCCTGTGCAGAAAATGCAGTTTTCTTTTGAATTCTGTCACGTGCAGATATTGCACAGAATGGGTCCCCAGTTAGCTGTATCTGTTTTAACTTTTGTAAGATGTTTTGAGAGCCAGGATGGTTTAGAGGTCTGAATGTAGGACTGTGACTTCGGGAGACCAAGGTTTGAATGCCTGCTCAGCCATGATAGCCCACTGGACGACCTTGGGCAAGTCACACTCTCTCAGCCTCAGAGGAAGACAAAGGCAAACCCCCTCTGAAGAAAACCCTGTAATAGGTTCGTCTTAGGAATTCCTAAGTCAAGAAAGGACTTGAAGGCACACAACAACTGCAAGAACCACAACCCACCACTACCACAACAATGATGTCTTCAGTTCAGACTGGGAATAATGGGATATAATTAGATATAAATAAATAGATCTATAGAAACAGTCATAATAAGGATAATAATAGTAGAGTAAATGCTCCCGTTTGTCCTAGAGTCCCTCAATTCTAATATTTTGGCAAGTAAGGCTAACATTTTGTGTAAGCGACTGTTTCAGCTGTCTTGCAAAGCAGCTAATTCCACGGGTTGGGTGCCTGTAAGGCTTCTGTGTTTGTCTTTTTTCCCTCCCCAAAGCCCTCTCATCTGTTCCAGGGAGACAGCTGCACCCTCTGCAACTAATTACAGCTGTCTGGAAGATTTAGACCCTGGCCATAACAGCTTCGAGATCGCTCCTAATTTTTAACACTTTCACAGTTGGGAGATGTCATCGGGGTCTGACGGGTGGTAGCACTCCAGCTTAGTGGCGCAGCTGCTCCGGGGCATAAGAAGGAAATTGTGGAATGTGGACATCAAAACAAACAGTTCTTAGGTTTTGGCAGGGAGGAGACAACATCCTCGTCTGCCACTCTCAGATCGACCCCTTTTGACAGAAGGGGATTTGGGGCACAGCGAAGGTATCTGTGCGGGTTGCACCAGAGGAGAAGAAAAATCCAAAAGCACGTCATTTGCTCTGTTCCCCCCTCCCACTGGGTGTGTATCTCACTCTTCTTCCATAGAACTCAGGTGTGGTTGCTTTCTTTTTGTGTTCTCCTCCTATCAACCTTGTGAGGTGGATGAAGTGGTCAAGTTGAGGTTGCGGGGAGAGCCAGAGATTGGCATTCTGACAAGCTTCATGTCCGAGTGGAGTTTTGAACACAGGTCTACCTGATTGAGAACGCATACTCTTTCTCTTGCACCAGCGATTGCAAAGACCTGTGATCAGTTGCATGTATAATAGCAGAAGATAGTTATTGGTATCATCAGAGGGTGTGTGTGAAGTAGATGGCAAGAATAAGCTATGCAAAAATAGGAGCTGTTGCATGAAAATCTTAGGCAAATTTGCTCAGTCACCTGGTCCAGGAAATCAGCTCTTTTTGAATACCCCGAGCACAGAATTCTCTCTTTTTCACTATGGAGCATACAATCCGTGGAGGGGAGTCGTTGTTTAGTGGTAGTGCCTCTGCTTTTCTGTGCAAGTTATGCTCAAGCAGTGGAGCCAGACTCTGCAAGGTTGAAGATTTGGCTTCTTTTGATTAGCCGGGACTGTGACCTCATCAGTCAGCTTCCCACCCATTTCCTCTGAGTTCAGCTGCGTTTAGCTCTGGGAAATAGTTGGAGGGGAAATAGATTTTCCCAGAAAAAAAAAATTGTTATTTTTATGAAGTACCCCTGTTATAATCCAAAGTGTTTGGAATAGCTTGGTTTTGAATAAATAAGATCTATTCGTTCCTATAGTGATCAGAATTATAACTGCTACTAATGTTTATGTGCATATGTGTGTGTAAAAAAAATCCTTTACTTATTAGAATATTAATATTCCATCTTATATCGCACGATCTCAGAGCAGTGTTTAAGCAAGGTCGACATTAACAAATTAAAACCATTTCACACCATAAAAATAATTTAAATAGGCTAAAAACATATTAAACTGGTTGACCAATGAAAACAGGCGGAGATGGTGGGAACAGTTTAGAACCATTTGCTTTAACGGATCAGAGTGAATCAGTGAAGTGCCCCAAGCACTTCAGTGGATAGCCGTGCTTTTGTTTGGCACTGAAATAAAGCCAATGCTGGTGCTAGTTAGACCTCTAAAGGACAGGCATTCCACAGTTGGGATGCCAAAGCTGAGAAGGCCCTGTCCCATGTTCTCACAGAGAGGATTGGTCTCACTGGTGGGACTCAAAGGAGAGGCCCTCCCAATCATATATCTGTGATTCTTGCAGAATTAACACACACTCCGCAAAAGCACCCACTTAAAATGAGGTTTCAACTACCTACAACATCATTGGTCACCGGTCATTTCCAGCTCAGTGGGGCTGTGAATCTGGTTTACGTTCCTCCTCTCCCCACACACAAGGGGTTCAGTTCTTTGGCTAGCTCATTTAAGTTCAGACTAAAACCCAGAGTGGATTGACAGCCCCACTCCCAAGGGACTCAGCCGCCATAACGGATACATACAGACAAACAAGGAGTGAACAAGAGACATTTCCTGGATAGGGCTGTGAAGATGACACAGGGTGGGGTGTCTCAATAAACTTTGGTTCACTGATCACCAATTTTCAGCATTTTTACCCCCGTTTGTTGGACTCCAACTACCATCATCCCCCACCATGCTAACTTGAGGATGATAGAAAGTGGAATCAAAGCCCTATGAATCAGGGCTGGGTAGGGAAAGGCTGCAAAATGTCATTATTAAGGATGTTATTTTCTGCCCCCCAACCGTTGACACCCTGGGAATTAGTGCCTCTTCCGTCCCTCCTTTTTGGAAGGGAAAGGGGAGACTTTTCCTTCTTTTTATTGTAAAGCTGATGAAAAAAACAGCTGCAAGTGTTTTTGCCGCTGCAAGATGGAACATCAATTTGTCAGTGATGACAAAACAGAGGCTAATCTGCACAGCCGGGATGGAATTTGGGGAAGGAGGGTGTGAATACGAAATGGTAACAAAATACCGGTTGTTACGGCAGACAGAGTGTATATAAGGGGGAACTTGTGTATTCCACAGACACCCCGGGAGGATGGGTTTCAAATAACCAGCTCCTCTATAGGATTTCTATCTGTCAGCATAGGGCAACCAGTTCCTAGGCTAAATGGCTGGAATTCACGATCGCAGCTAGGAATCTGTAATCTGGAGTTCAGCGTCTGTAACGAATTTGTATTCATGATCCCTATGTATTCAATAGTGTAGGGAATATGTAGGCATTTTAAAATTCCCCAGTCTTTCCTTACAGGGTAGCAGCTGCTGTGAGCAAAGCAGGTCTGTTCTCCTGTCAGTCAACAGATCTGCCAATGGTCTCTGGTCTGCAACAGAGATCCTGCTTCTGAGTATCACACCAGACCTGCTGGTGGGAGGGATGGAAATGTCAGTTTGCTGCATGCCAATCAACAGGAGAACAGATCTCTGTTGCTCGCAGTGGCTGATTCCTAGTAAGACAGGATCCAGAAGGGTTGGGGCAGGAGATACTATACTTAGCTATGCCACTAAGGTAGTTGTGTAACCAAGTAGGTGATCTAGAATCTCGACCAATGTTTGGAAAGAATCGTTTGAAATTTACACATCCTTGATGAGAAAGGGCGTTCTAAAATGTTGAGAAAATTGTCAACCTCTGTGCAATTTTTCACCCTGTGTGGGTGTGAAAAGATACATCTTGCGTTTTGTACAAACTGCCTTGTATTATACACACTAAACCGCTATTTTTAGGGGGAAAGAAATGTTTCATGAGAAGTCTTTGCGAAATTTTCATCCAACCCCCCCCCTTAACAGACTGTGCCTTTTCTGTACTCCAATCTCTGCCTCTTTTATCTGCAGAGTTAGAAAGAACCTTTTGCAAATCAGGCGGCCACCCTAGTGAATTATCCTTTTTTTTTTTTAATGTAGACATAATGAAGTTACTGTGGGCTGCAGTGTGACCTCTTGGGTGGAATAATTAGTTTGCTAGTTTACTTTTTAAAGCAAGAGTGGGCAAAATGTGGCCACAGACCATCATGTGACTTCTGGAGCCCACTTTTGTTCCTCCTGAAGTCTCCCCATTTAATTTTTTTTTAGTTAGTTTTGGGGCATTTTCCCTCTAGATCACATAGAAAGCCTCCCAGAGGCGTGAAAACATGCAAAAATATCCCCACCCCATACCCACAAACACTCTACAACTTCTTGCTACCCCCATATGCCTCTGTTTTCTCCCTAAGTTGCTTTCAAAATTGTAACAGGTAGTGATATCATCTCACTTCCTGTGGACTGCCGAAGAAAAAAGAGGCATTTGGCCATGCTGCGGAGGTAGGAGTGGCCCATGGGGGTTGGAATTGGCCTCTGGCCACCATGCAGTTGCCCATCTCTGTTTCAAAGTAACTTTTCAGGGCAAATTTTCAAGTGGTATGCCTTTCCCCCTATGAATCATAAGGTGCATGTGTGTGTTTTGAAGTCATGACAAGTGATGTGCAAGATAATAAACGATGCAGCAAGTTACTGTTTCAAACGCTGCAGTGAGTAATAACACCAAATTACTTTTGAAACGCTGTGACAAGTGATGGGAATGAATGGATTTTTTTTTAAACAAATAACTTCCCAAGCTCAGCTCAAGAGCCTTTGTTCTTGGCTGTGTCCTCGTCCTTGCCAAAATTTCCTCCCTTCTGAAATCTGCATGTCAACATCTTGATTCTTTTTGTCTGGAGTAGTTAGTGTATTTATGGATGTTCTGTGACACCCCAGCATTGTTGCATCCAGTGCATAGCACAGAGCTCGAAGATGATGAACACCAAGTTTTTCGAAAATTGTTTGTCTGCGTAACTTCTGAATTAAACTTTCCTGAGTGCCCATCTGTTTGCTGTGAGGCTCAGCAATTTCTTGCAAACATGTAAAGTCTCTCCTCATTATTTTAGCTAGTGGGGCTCAATGGCTCCATACCCCTAACATCCCTGAGGGAGCAGGCCTTGGAGGAATGGGGGAAATCCAGCCACGCCACCTTAGTGCCAGGCTCAATAGCCCTTTTTGTACTCACCCAACGAAGCGCAGCAGCTCCCCGTGAGCCACTGATGGGACTCTGGCGTTTTTATTTGACGGGTTATTTTATTAACTTGTCCCGCAAACAGCATGGGGTGTGGGAGCAGCCCCAAAGCGCCCGTCTGACCCACCCTTCCTTGTCAGCAGGCTCTCCATTTGCAGAGAGAGGAGAAGGGGGGCACCTCTACCAAAACAGAGGCTCTCAAGGGTCTGCACAGCCTCCAAATGTGTTTTGTGGGACCGGTGAGTGCTCCTCTCTGCACTTTCTTTCCCTCTCCTTCCTATTGCTCCCTGCTTCACCCTGCTTTCCCCCCCTCACACACACACACTTCTCTTCCCTCCTCTCTTTCACATGATGCACCCCTCTCCTTCATACAGACACAACTCTCTCTTTCTGTGACACAAACACTGTTCTCATCCCTCTTTCACACACACGCAACCACTCATTCTCTGGCCATTTCCGCACTAACTTGTTATAGCGTGATGATTCCACTTCCAACATCCTCTGGAATCCTGGGGTTTGCAGGCCCCTCCCGAAACTGCAAACCCCAGGATTCCAGAGGATGTTGGAAGTGGAATCATTGTGCTATAACAGGCTAGTGTGGAAATGGCCTCTGTCTCACACATATGGCTGTCAGCATCCCTTCCGTCTCTCTCTTACACACATACCTCCCTCTCTCTCTCTCTCTCTCTCTCTCACACACACACACACACACACACACACACACCCCTCTCCGTTTCTGATACAACCCACTCTTGCTCTTGTCACATTTACACCTCTCACGTGCATGCACATGCACGCATATGCACGCACACCCACACACCACTCTCTTCCTCACCCTCTCCCTCTTGCACACATCCTCTCCCTCTTTCATACACACACAGTTCTTTCTCCCTCTGTCTCTCACACACCCTTCTGTCTTTCAACATGCACACAGTTCTCTTCTCTCTGGGTCTTTCTGCACTACACTATTATAGTGCTATTACTCCACTTTCAACATCCTGTGGAATTCTGGGGTTTGTAGTTTACTGAGACCAAAGAGCTCTCTTCCTTAAACTGCAAATCCCAGAATGCCATAGAGTGTTGAAAGTGAAATAAAAACACTATAACAGTGCAGTGCAGAAAGGCCCTCTGTCTCTCATACTTGCTCACACAGCAGTCTTTGTTTCTCCCTGTCTGTCTGTCTGTCTGTCTCTCTCTCTCACACACACACACACACACACACCTCTGTAGAAGATAATTTTTCTGGATTAATCCAGGGGAGGCCATGCCAAGGGGCAGGGAATCCATCTGGGGTTTACTCTGAACTTTAAAGGAGCTCCCCATGGCAGTGAACCGATTGGGCAAGAAGGTTTGGCACTTTCAGTAGCTCCTTTAAAGTTCAGACCAAAGCCAGGAGCAAAGGGACCACAGACATGAGATCCACTGCAGCCCCTGCTTTGAACTGGTTTCTCCAATCCCGTGCAGGGGCTCTACATATTTGCTCACCCTGCCCTAAACTGACTGCAGTTTCTCAAAAAAAAAAAAAAAGGTTTAGAGAGAAATAGATAAATAGGCCTGGGGGGTTATTTCTCAACTAGTAAAGGTGTTACCTTTGAATTGGGGTTCCTGAATTTGTATTCCACTCTGGTTCTCACTCTCCTGCTTTCTGCTCCTTACAGGTGGGTCCGAGGCGAGCACTTCCGGTACAGATTTAGCAGGCCGGGAGGGAAAAACGCAGGGGACGGGAAGTGGTGGATCCGGAAGAGGATCGGGCCCTATTTTCCACCGGTCAATCTGCAGGGGTTGAAGAAGTTTTTTGAGGCTCGAAAGTGGCCAGTCCCAATGCTGAACTGACAACCGGACAAAATGCAGACCCAAATTGTGTCCATGGACTGTCAACTGGGGACCATTTTCCCTTTTATATCCCCCCGTTTAGTTTTTTTACAGTCAAGTGCACAAGGTGGCTTGCATGACACATGTTAATTCGGTTTGATGTTTGCACATTTGAGGTTTTATTTGCAAGTTTTAAATAGAGCTTCACCTTGAAAACAAACTTATGAGTGATCTTAATTATACTGATAATACTTTACTATCCCACTTGGTTAACCTAACAAGAGGGACTAGAGACAAAGGAAATGTTCAAAAATAGCCCCAAAAATGGGCAGAAAAAAGTTGTTTCTCAAGTGCTGACAAAGCTTGAAGATATATGGTTTGTGAAAATCTTTGTAGTGTGGACTTAATTCTGTGTAAAATTCCCAAGGGGCTGTTTTGTGCAGAAAGTGGCAACTTTGTTCTGCACAGAAATATTATTTTCTGCAAGAAAATGCTGATCCCTGTGCAGAAAATGCTGTTTTCTGCACAGAACAATCTTGCATGAATTTTGCACATAATAAATCTCGAATTGCGAATAGTTTCCAAAAGCAAAGAGTCTTTTCAAACTGGAAATAGCCTTCTGTGAATAGTGTTCACAAAATTACAATAAAAGCACTAAAATTTTACCAAAAAGGAAAAAAAGGTAGGAGCAAAAAGATCCAAAGAAACATGCCTTACACCTTACCTCTAAGTAAAGGTGGTGCAGAAAGAACTAATCTCAGGCCATTTCCGCACTACACTCTTATAGCGCGATTATTGCACTTTCAACATCCTATGGAATCCTGGGGTTTGCAGTTTCGGGAGGGGCCGGTCGGCCCCTCCCGAAACTGCAAACCCCAGGATTCCATAGGATGTTGAAAGTGCAATAATCGCGCTATAAGAGTGTAGTGCGGAAATGACCTCTCTTCTGCCGTGAATCTGTTGTGTATTTGAGGTGCCGCTACCAAAAAGGCCCTGTCTCAAGGATCCACCACGATGACAAGGTAGGTGGTACTCGAGTCATGGAAACAATAAGTGATATCCAATGCATCTGCTTTGGGATAGGAGCCACAATTGTGGATATCACCGGCAGTAACTGGGACATATATCCGTATACATTAGAATAAGCAAACACATTTATGATTCCTTTGTACTCCCATTACCCTCCATGCCATCCTGTAGGTACCTATGAACAAGTGCTGGTTCTAGCAGAGTTCCTGATTAAACCACCCAAGTGCCATTTCCCCAGTGCGGACAAGTCACAGAGGAAGAAATATTGCAAGAACCAGGATTGGGTTCATGGTAACATTGGGTGAACATCAAATAAATTCTAATTTACTAAAAAGATTCTGTCGGATCTTAGAATCTTAGGTTAGTACTTGGATGGGAGACCACCAACAAATACCAGGTGTGGTAGGCTCTATTTCAGAGGAAGGAACTGCCAAAACTAACTCTGAGAATTCCTTGCCTAAAAAAAACCCTATGGGAATACATGGGGTCTCCGTAAGTCAACAGATAATTTAAAAGGTCCCTCGGTACCCTAAGCATGCCAGATGCCATCTTGGTATCTAAGCAGGGTCAGCCCTGGTTAGTGCTTGGATGGGCAACCGCCACCAAATATCAGCTGCTGTGTAGGTTATATTTCAGCGGAAGGAACTGGCAAAAGCATCTCTGAAGATTCCTTGCCTGAGAAAACCCCATGAAATCCATGGGGTCACCATAAGTGGACAGGTGACTTGAAAGCACACCCATATTCACAAGTAAAATTCTGTTACAATTGAGGACCAGCACAGAAGCTACAAATTTAAATATACAATTTTTGTATGATTTTGAAACAAGGTGCATGCTTCTCCTACACTTTGTTTTAAGAGGCAGGGTAAAGTTACTGCCATCCCAGTGGCTTTTGGCAGGACAGTGGAAAAAGGAAAGGCAATTTGACTCTTTGCCACCACAGATTGCCACATTTCATTGATATGATTGCCACATTTCATTGATATGATTGCACCAGAGATCCTGAAGGAGGCTACAAAACCAGGTGGGTGGGCAACTGAATCCTCATAGGCCTTATGATGCCCACCCCTGTCATTCATATGTTTCACAATTAGGTATCCACTTATGGGGGGGGGGGATACCTTAGGGGAAAAAACTGTGTTAATACCCAAGATCCTACATTGTGCTTGGGTAGGGTCCGTCTATACTCAAATAGTTAAGTGATGGCTGAGCAACACCACCTTCTCTGAACACCAACCTTGTGCAACCAGTTGGGTTATCTGCATATTTGCTTGCTGCTCCTACATTTCTAGTGAAATCAAGTGGTACATTGAAGCCCTGAAGAGTAGTTGCACACCATCCAAGAACAATTGCATGTGGAACTTTACACTTGTGGAACGCTGAACTGAATATGGGTGTTATGCCATGGCCATATAGAGAGAGAGAAAGAGAAAGAGTGCGCTACATGCATGAAGGAGCTTAAATTTGCCTTCTTTTCTCTATCATCCTACTTTTTAAGCTGCTTTTAGATGTCCTGGTTTCTTCTCTCCCGCTTCCTTCTTCTGTCCTCAGCTTACGTAAATTGCTGTAAAATAAGTTCAAAGTGCAAAAATCTTTTGCATTCAGTTTACTCAGCAAGGAAGAGAGGAGCGGTGGCATGGAGTCTGGCCCTTCTCTGTAGGTTCAGGCAAAAGCAAATGGGAGCCTCCTTTCCTACTTGGTGTGTTCTTTCACATTAATACCTTTTGCCATCTTGACCTGCTCAGATGTTGCTTGGCCATATGTGTCCCATGTGCAATCCTGACACTATGTTTTTGTGTCAGACACCAACAGTTTCCCAGGTATTATCTAAAGAAGTTTAGTATGGAGCTACTGAAATTTTTATACTTCATAGGATCGACAACAATTAAATTTCCGTTTTCTGCAGAACACCCAAACTGAAAATAAATGCTCTGGGTAAAGATTTGCATGGTGTTTTTTTGACCTAAGTGTGAAAGGAAAAGCATCTCCAAAGCCAATTCCTGCTGGAAGTCACAGTATTGTTTCCAGACACTGTTGATTGATGACTTGGATATGAAATAAATTAAGGGACAAGCCAGGGTCCATTTTCCTCTCTGTCCTGGTCTCCAAGCTGTCACCTTGATTCCTCACTATCATGCTATAAAAAGCCAATGTTTCAGCAGGACCAGCTTTGGAACAATCTCCTTTGGTGGCTTGGAGACTCATTCCAGTTGGTTACCAGGCGTGTTGAACTGGGGAGGAGGTAAAGAGAGGCGTCTTTAAGAGCAGTTGGAGACAACATGTCTGGATGATGCTAGCTAGGCCCAAGTTAAACAGGCCTTGTTTTCTTAATCCTCATGGATGTGCATGCCCAGCTTCTCTTTCCTGTATGTTTTTCACCTGGCTGTTGCTACCAGTTTTGCTACGCCAAGGAGGAGGCTGTGATTCCAATATTTTTCTTTGGAGCCAAACTCCTCCCTTGTTGACTGGCCTTGCTGAGTCTCCTCTTCACAGTTAAAAGCGGCTCCAGAGACTCTGCTTGGAAGAACATCAGCAAAGAAATATCCTGAGTCTTTGAGAGTCCTTAAGGTGCCACCAATCTTTTTCTCGTTGCTATAGCAGACAAGGACTAGCATACGTGTAGTGGTTTGAGTCTCGGAGAGGACTCTGGGAGTCCAGGGTTTGACTCTCTGTTCAGACGTGGAAGCCCGCCAGGTGACCTTGGAGAAGTTGAACTCTCTTGGCCACAGAGGATGAAGAAATCTTCTGAATCCTCTGAAGAAATCTTGCCAGGTTGGAATTCAAAGTGGCTCAGAACAACTAAAAGACACAATTAAAAAAACCACAGAATAAGACACAATCAAAAGAAGAATTAAAATACATAAAAACTCACACACCCATGCACTTTAGCAACACAATTAATAGGATTTGCTTCAACTCTTCATTGCAATGTCAGTCGCAGATGGGAATGGGTTGGTCCCATCATCCCATAGTGTCCTGCTCTCCAGTACCACCAGGGTCCATTGCTTGGGATGGCTGACTGGCTTTTAAGGTGGATTTCAGAGGTCAGAACAGGAGAAGTAATGTAGCTAAGATAGTGCAGCTATGTCTCCTAATTCAGGATCTCAGCCGTTATTGCCATCATCCTGCCTCTTCTCATGTTGGGACCTCAAAGGACCCCAGAAGATCTCAGCAGAAGAGGTCCTCAGTCTGTGTCTACCTACTGGAACACAGGCCATTTCCATAGGCCCCTTCCCAAACTGCAAATCCCAAGATGTTGGAAGTGGAGTAATAGCACTATAACAGTCTAGTGTGGAAATGGCCATAGACTCTTTTCTAATGCCTCCCCTGCTCCATTCTCCACCAGCAATGGATTAACCACAGGAGGTGCAATTGCAGAACAATGGTGAGTCCTGTGAGTGTTGACAGAGGAACTATAGCTGAGTTCCACATGCAGAACTCTTACGCTAGGACTGACTGTGTGGAATCTCAGCCCAAATTTCCCTCATACACGCGCTGATGCTTTTCTGGTCATGGTCTGCATTCAGAGTTTTACAAGCAGAGTTCTGCAAATGTAACCATTGGACATGCCATTGCGGATGCTTGGACGGTGTGTAACAGTGCCTTCAACAGACTGCTTGATTCACTGGGACTGCAGGAACTGCCTCTGTGTGTCTCCCATTGTCACAACGGGGCAAAATATGCAAGCACATTTGCAGCTATAAAAGCAGTTATCCACATCAGCATTTGACAGAAGGCAACCGCGATGTGACTCTGTGAGTGTCAATATACATTGCACAAACATTATGCCGGATCCCTCCAACCAGTGTGTAACTCCACATGGGGAGTTCTACAGTGCACAACCTCGACACAGGATCTTGGCCCTGCTATTGTGTTCAAACATCACCCTATGTGGCGGTACGAAGCCCCTTTCCATCTGAAGACACTCATTTTGACAGTCCTGCAAAACCAATTAGCATCACTGGTGAACCCGGGGTCCTGAAGGAAGGAGACGCAGGGCTGGGAAGTGTTGTGTTTTGTCTTGTCTTCGGTCCCGCCAGCCCAGGAGTGCTGAGGGAGAAAGAGGAGAGACTCCGAGCAGGCAGGATCTGGCAGAAAAGCGGAAGCAGTCCAGACAAATAGTGATCATTCCCCAAACAGAAGCATTAGGGCTGGAAAAACTTCGTCTTTTCCTGTCCTCAGCGTTCGCTTGTAAACTCAAGAGGGTTTTTCTGGCTCTCCCCAAAGCCCATCACTTCATTGAGAGAAGTAATATAGCCTCCCCTTCCCTCCCCTCCACAGTGGTGTTTGTGCAGGCGTGCGCATGTGTGTGGAAACAACAATGTGGCAAGGCCTTGTACAATGTGCTGGTTTTTCTCTTGGTTGTTTTTGTTGTGCTGTTGGGTTTTTCTTTTCTTTTCTTTTCTTTTCTTTAGGATTTATGTTTTTAGCTGGTTTTAATTGCCTTTTACTTTAATATATGATTTTTTTTATTAACACACTTTTAAAAAGATATAAAGCTACATATAGGGAGTAAACAAAAACACATAAGACAAAACTTCACTCCAAAAGACAAACTAAACGAAACTAGACAAAACTAATACACAAATACCTTAACTATCAAACCGCACTCGCCCTAACACTAACCAGGATACGAAGGGGAAAGAAATACACGTTTGCTGTCCCACCCCTCAGAGAATGGTGTTTTGTTATCCTTATTTGTACTTCCTATAATTACTTTATCCATTTATATTTATAACAATTATTAAAACTTTCTCCAAAGTTACCCATATAATTCATTATTAATATAAACCTAGTAAACTTAAAGTTTATTAATAAACTTTCTTAATATCATAAAATGCAATGTCCTACCATTATACATCAAATTTTCCTTATTAATGAACCCTTCTTGATGCTTGTGTCCCTCCAGCTAATGACATTATTAAGAAGTAGGGTAATATTCTTTTGAGACCAGCCGGAGAGACACATTATGTGTAGCAGCTGTACAATGCCTCTTTGTCAATGAATTGAGATGTTACCCAGTCAAATACACAAGAAGCATCAATATGCACGTGCATTAACGTGAAATCATGCACAGTGTGCAAGCGCATAAGTGTGAGATGGGTGAGCACGCACAATGGTGCCACATGCTTGTCTCAAACTTGCACCGAATGCAGAAGCTCTGTGTGGGATAAAAAACGTCCAACTACTTCTGTAGGGAATAAAATGTCACCAGCAGGATTCCAGTTTCTGTCTCCTTCAGTGGATGTTTGACAAAAGCCACTGCTGCCCCATGACAAGCCTTTTGTATGTTTTCATCGATACACTTGTCTTTGGCCAAATCACAGGGAATTTGGAGGGAAGGGCAGGAACGCTCCGAGACTTTGCACCAGCCTAACACTTAATAAATGTTAATATGTATTAGAAAACCCTGACATTCCACCATGGGACTGTTGAGACAAAGTAATTCTTGAAACAGTTACGGACGAGCCAGATGGATTTTCATGGAGAAAAGGAAGGCCAGATGGGAAATCCATTCGAGCGCTGTAATGTATACACATACTTTTAATGCTTTTTTCTTTCCCCCACAATGACTATTTTTTCCAAGGGCTATTGAAAATGTTTACGACTGCCTTCAGCATATATATCATCAACATATAAAATGTAGGCATTATAGACATGCACTTACATGCGTGTGTATATATCTGTAGTGGTCCACAATGCGCCAATATGGTTGGAGAGAATAGGTGTCATGTAGTTTTCATTTGTATTCAGATAGTGTCTGCTGGAAAATTTCAGCAGAAGCCTGGTCTGGCATCCCGTTGGTGATTTACACACACGTAAGCTCCCGATCCCTTGATCATTTTGCTTGCTGTTTTTCCTGCACCTTCTCCACCTCTGCAATATCCTTTTTTTTAAAGGTGTGGTGAGCAGAACTGAACGCATTATTCCAGATGTGGTTTGCACCATGGGTTGTATAAAGGAAACATGATATTGTGGCAATTTTAATTGTCATTCCCATTCTAATTATGTCCAGTGTGGAATTCACAACTTATTCTCGACGAGCCAGGATTCTCTGGAATTCTGCCTTACCGTGACAAATAAACATTGGCCAAGATCCTGTATGCCCAAAAATATGTAATATTTCTGCAGGAGAAACTATACTAGACCACTCCGTTGAACCCATGGCTGGACTCACAGTTTAAGCTGCTGCATCTCTTCTCATTCCCTCTCCATCACTTTTTAGCCACTGGAGACCCCCATAGTTATCCAGTGGCTTGTGCAAAGCACGATGGGGGAAATAGGGGAAGTGTCTGGATGCGTCCCAATAGCCAGATGCAGACTGGTGACATCTATACCAAATTTGGAAACCCCGACTGGTCCAAAATATGGCAGCTAGACCTGTTACAGGTACATCGAGGAGTGAACATATCATTCCGATATTAAAATCACTCCACTAGCTGCCAATTAGTTTCCGGGCAAAGTAGAAAGTGTTAGTTATTACTTATAAAGCCCTACATGGTTTGGGTCGAAGTCACCTGCAGGATTGCTTCCTCCCATACAAGCCACTCTGTACATTCAGGTCCTCTGAGAGCCATTTAATTAAACTAGACTGGCAACCAGAGGTCCTTCTTGTCGGCTACCCCAGACTGGGGCCATTTCCGCACTAGACTGTTACAGTGCTATTATTCCACTTTCAACCTCCTACCAACCTATCAACTGAAACTGCAAACCCCAGGATTCCATAGGAGGTTGAAAGTGGAATAATAGCACTGTAACAGTCTAGTGCGGAAATGGCCTGGAATGACCTGCCGGAAGAATTTGGAAGAAAAATACACTGTTTGAATTTTAAAAAGCACTAAAGACCTATCTCTTCCAGCAGGCCTAGCCAGTCAATTTTTAACTATGAATTTTAAACTGATGTATTTTTTTACTATAACTAAGATAAGGCTTTTTGTCATAATATTAAACTCTAATCCAAAAAACTGGCTGTCGACAAGTGCCCCAACTGCTTCTAAAATGAGAGATATTATGCGCTTTTAGTCTATTTCAATCTATGATGTGTCCAAGGCTGAGGGGGAATTGGAGCCCTGGTTTCCAAGTGTCCCGGTTCAAAAGTCAAAACATTCCACTATGCTGGCACCTCCAACAATTCATTCACAGAGGGTTTGCCCCTGCCTTGCTCTGAGAGAGAGTGGCTTGCTGAAAACCACTTGGAGGGTTTAGGTACCTACAGGGACATGGACAGGTGCAGTGGTGGTCTGAATGTAATATTAAGACTCTGGGAGACCAGGATTTCAATCCTCACTCAGCCATGGGAAGCCACTCGGTGACCTTGGTCAAGTCACATTCTCTCAGCCATAGAAGGTGGCAAAGGCAAACGTCATCTGAAGAAATCTTGCCAAAAAAACTAGAAGAAGGTTGCTATCGGTCAGAGTCAACCTGAAGGCACAGAATAGCAAGAAAAGATAACACTTTTGCCTTCTTTCAAGAAATGTGGAAACAAAGCATTACTTCCCCCCCCCAATGAAAGGAACAGCAATAAATTACTCGTGGTGCCATGGAACTATAACTGTAACAAATTACTTTCAATTTTTTAAAAGATGCTTTGGAAGGATATAATTCTTTATGGATAGGCTGGGCAATCCTGTCCTTCCTGAGAGGAATGAATGCTGCTCAGAGGGTAAAACTTTTCTTCACTTAGGTGTGTGTGTGTGTGTGTGCTGCTGTTCTCTGTCTTTAATCCTTTGTCTGGTCTGGACGCCCACGGAGTTCTGTGTTTTTTCTGTCTGTTAATGAGACGTTGTGCTGTCAAGGGGGAAATAGATATCTTTCCCCCATCCGTCTCTCCCCCTCCATCTCCGTGCAGAACGTACAGCTGGCCTCCATTCCTTCTCAAGCCTTCAAGTGAAATTTATCACTTCCACAGATCTTCTTCCTTAGCCAGGCCTACTGTAAAGAATTGCCTTGTGTGCAGTCAAGTGAGTTTCCTCAAACTGTGTATCCACATTAAATGAGAAGGTCTTTGCCTGTTGGTGAAAAGAGAGTTATCGGTTGCATCTACGTATAGGCTTTAAAAAAAAAAAAGATTAAGCAATGCACGGAGGGTGCAGGCTATTCAAAAGGTGAACCTTTGCTCCTGGAGGCTTCCAGAATGGGCAATTCCCATTTTTGTTTGTTTATTTGTTTCTTTATTATGTTTTTGGCCATCCTTTTGGTCCAGGATATCTGGAGCAGTCAAGGGTTGCAAAGAAAACTTTGGAGGTCCCAGGGCCACGCTTAGCCCACCACTCCCATTCTAAAACAGAAAACCAAGAAGATTTTTTAAAAAGTTAAAATAGACATTAGGGTTTTTAAATGGGCCTTTTCCAACTTTATAGAGTCTTGCCTTAACGCATTTGTGGTTGTGAACTGCCATCAGGTTGACTTTGACACATCATGTCCTTATTAATGAGAGGCGCCCCCCCCCAAAGCCACCCTATCATCTACATCTCTGCTCAGGTCTTGCAGATTCAGGGCAGCTGTGGATTCCCTGATAAAGCCCATCCGCCTATAAGGAGGTTTATCTCTTTTGCTATTGCCTTCCCCTTTTCCAAATATGATTCTCTCTTCTAATGAATTACGTTATCTCATGATATGTCCAAAGTATGACAGCCTCACTTTAGTCATCTTGGCTTCTAGGGAGAGTTCACACCTGGCTTACTCTAGGTCCCATTTATTGTCTTTTTAAAAGTCCGTGGTGTCAGCAGACCTCTCCTCTAGCACCGTATTTCAAATGAGTTGATTCCCTTCCTATCAGCTTTCTTCACGGTCCAGCTTTTGCAACCATATGTAAGAACTGGAAATATGATGGTATGGACAGTCCTGACTTTGGTCCACTTGACGATCTTGTCTAGTTCCTTCATAGCTGCTTTTCCAAATCTTAGGGCATTTCTGCACTACGCTGTTATAGTGCTATTATTCCACTTTCAGCCTCCTATGAAATCCTGGGGTTTGCAGTTTAGGGATTGAGAATCCTGAGCCAGAGATCTCTTTGGCCTCAGGAAACTACAAACCCCAGAATTCCACAGGATGTTGAAAGTGGAATAATAGCACTATAACAGGATGGGCAGAAACGGCCAAGGTGTAGGAAGACTTCAATCATTTCAGTGTCTTCATCATCTCCTTTGAAGTTAAGTAAATCATCAGTGGTCATTATTTTTGTTTCCTTAACGTACAGGTAAGAGGATTCACTTGTGGAATTGATCCATGCTCCTTGAACGAGGCGCATGCCTTTCTCTAATGCGTTTGTCAACATTCCCATGCGCTGGCTGCCTGTGGATGAGCTGGAACGCCTCACAGCTGTGGCACTTGTTGATAGCGGAGCCATCCGTGGTCTGGCCACTGTGCTCTCCTCTTCTTTTTTTAAAATAGTTGCAGCTGCCCTTCCCTGGTACCGGGGTGTCCAGTGTGACGTTATTCATTGCTGAAGAAATAAAACAGCGATTAACTTCGCCGTCCCACCTTGCTTTGACGGAAAGTGCAACTCCAAACATACCCATCATTGTGAATGTCAAAAGAATGCCACTGGTCTAGCTAAGAGCAAATTTTAGTGGTGAGTGCCGGCCAGTTGTTGTGGTGGTGGACCTTCAAGTCATTTTTCAACTTGTGGCAACGCTTTGGTGACCCTCTTACAGGGTGTTTTTTTTTAATCGTTTAAAGGGGAGTTCCTGTCGTCTTCCTCTGAGGGTGAGAATTTGCCCTCAGGTCACTACTGGGTTTTCCATGGCTGGGTGGGGATTTGAACCCTGGACTCCTGAAGTCCAACACTTAAACTGCTGTAACCAAGCTGGCTGCCTTGATTTATTCAAAAGAAATTTGCCATTGCCTTCCTCTGAGGCTGAGCGAGTGGGACTGACAAGAGATGGTTGGAATTCAGAATGATGCTACAGATCCAAAGCCTAGAGTTATGGATTCAGAACTGAATTGTATTGGGGAAGACTATTTATTCACAGTCGTAATACTATTACCATGATTATAAAAGTCCCCCAATCCTACGTCAATGACCTCCAGCCTCTGTGACAGAAATCTGTTCTCCTGCCAATCAGGGTAGAGCATACTGGCATTTCCAGCCCCTCCCACAAGCCATCTCTGATGGGACGATCAGAATCAGGATCTCTGTTGCAGTTCCGCCTCACATTGGAGGTCACTGGAGGGAAGAAGGTGGAAACATCAGTCTGCTTCATGCTGATTGACAGGAGAAGAGACCCCGTCACTTTCAGAGGCTGATGGCCATTGATAGGATTGAGGGGGCTTGGCCAAGAGACACTAGGTAGTTAGGT
The DNA here is from genome assembly GCA_948472985.1 of Iguana delicatissima. NCBI lineage: Eukaryota > Metazoa > Chordata > Lepidosauria > Squamata > Iguanidae > Iguana > Iguana delicatissima. The sequence continues at coordinate 1,690,379 of CAOKZL010000019.1, read as the reverse complement.
ATACATGTACCCACTGTATATTTGGGGGTTCCATTCCCGGAACCCCTGAAAACAAAAAACACCAGTGTTGCGTCCCATTGTCAATGGATGTGTTCTGATCATCAGTTATGATATTGTAAGCTGGACTTACAATACCCTTAATGCCAAAAATTCTCATTTCAGGCAGGAACGATTGAATGTGACTTCCAAAGTCTACCTCCACATCCTGGCAGCAGCACAACCAAAGTGTTTCTGAAGTGTTGGAGGTCAGGGTGCTGGGAGATGATGTCCTTAGCATGCTCCTGCTCTTGGGGTGCCTTGGTACGAGCCATTGCAGCAGGACCCAAAATGGTGTCTCCCTCTGGCTGCTACCTCATGACTGGGAACGTGCTTTGGACATCATTTCCCAGTGGTCCAGTCTCTAGTTCAGAAATACTTCAGTGAGGGTGCTGCTAGGTTGGTAATGTAGACTGGGGAGCACACCATTGGCCCTAACTTCATGAGGACCAGTGAGGTGGGAACATGGGTGCATGGGGTGAGGCTCGATGGGGTTGTGCAGAAGACTTTCAAGAGCCAAAAATGCCAAACAAATAAACAGGGCAAAGAAGGATGGGTTTCTGACCCGGCTTTGCTGCTATGAAGCGGCCGGTCTTTCCTGTTTACTTGTTATGTTGGCAGCACAACAACTGATAATTGATGGCCGATCAGGCTGGCGGCCGGCCAATGGGGTTTTTTGGGGAGGCATCTTGCTCCTGAATGAACAAGTCTCAGGGCACGAAGCCAAAGGTGTTGGGTTGAGGGGACTGTCAACCCACTAATTATGAGATTAACTCCTTGGGCCAGGAATGCAACAGGGTGGAACCACTGCGTACAGGTCCCCCCCTTTCTCTCCCCCCCAGCAAGGAACGGGGCATAAATTCCCTCTGTTGTGCCACTGTCTTGTCTTCCTGCACCTGTATCCTCGGCTCCGCATTCATGCTGCAAAACCGGTGGCTCTTCGCTGCAGCTGCGGGGGCATTATTCGGTATTAACATATTTGCATCTCAATGAGGCCCTGATGAGAATTTAAAGGGACAGCTGCCTGGGCCCTGTTTCTGGGAAGGAGAGGTGGGAGGGGGTTGACTTTTTTTAAAATAATAATAAAACATTTGTTGCCCTTTTCCAAATAGGATCCCCTTACTTCCCCCCCCCGCCCCTGTTCTTTTCTTTTATCAACAGGGATTCCTTGCCAGCTGGGAGAGAGAAAAAGTTATGAAACTCCCCCCCCCAAAAAAAAAAGTAATCAGTGAGCTGGCTGTATCCTCCATTCTTTCAATGCCATTTTTTCCTCTCTTTTTTTTTGCAGCTGCACAGATGGGGGCTGTAGGAGGGAGGGAGAGAACCAACAACAGTTGAACCAGCAGCAAGCTGGTAGGAATCCAGTGACTGTTCCATCCACGGCAGCTGGAGACGAAGCTGGAAGGATGCCTCGAAGAACCGTTGGTGATGAGAAGAAGATGAAAACATGTCGATAACGCAATGAATTTCTGACACGAGTCAACCATGACAATGGCCTGGGCTTCTGTTGGGGGGTCCCAATTGGAGTAGACCCATTGAATCACCTGCATCTTGGCTGACCATTCAGTAAGTCTTCTCAAGCTAGGGTGAACCAACAGTATTTGTGTATTCTTTGGTCTTCTCAAAAGAAAGGTTGCTTTATTTCTCTTGCTTCTTCTTGAGCCTCCTCCTTAAAATTCTGATCCAGACATTCCTACAGACTGGATCTTGTCTTGCTCACTAAACGCCTGTCAAATTCAACAGGAGAGCGGGCTTATCCACCCATTTTCCATCTGTCCATCTAGCTCTCAGGCTGGCACTGCGGGCTTATAAATAGAATTCCTCTAGAGAAAGGGAGAATCAAGCCTTTATCTCCAGAATATAGTCCAGTTCTAAATCTTATGGTTACTGCTTGTTTCTTTATACATACCAGCCACGTCTGGTGCGTTTGTATGGTGAATCTGCCCCTGGTTTTAGCCGGAATTTTAGAGGAACCACCCACAGTGCTAAATTTTGTCCCCAAAATACATTCAACCCCTTGGATGGCTCCTTTAGCTCTTTCAGACTGAAACCTGGTATGGATTTATTGCTTTCATTGATGTGATTGCTATCAGCCATCATTGATGCAAAACCTGATCTTTAGTAATAGCAAACCAAAAAACTGGCAGAACTTTGAGAAATGAAATCTACAGACACAGACATGCACGCCTTCCCCAACCTGCCATCCTCGGGGATGATGACAGTTTTAGTACAATGTATCTGAAGGGCATGAGGTTGATGATCTGGAGAGAATAACTTTTTGGCCTTCTTCAGGAGCATAGTGTTCAGAACAAGGGAATTATTAGTGCTGCTCTATTCTGCTTTGGTTAGACCTCACCTGGGACACTGTGTTCAGTTCTGGGCACCACAGTTCAAGAAAGATATTGGCAAGGTAGAAGGTGTCCTGAGCAGGATGACCAAGATGGTCAAAGGTCTAGAAATCAAGCCTTATGAGAAAGAATTCAGGGAGCTGGGTACGTTTATCCCGGAGGAGAGAAGATTTGTGAAGTAACATGATAGCTATCTTCAAACTCCTGAAGGGATGTCACGGAGAAGATGGAGCAAGCTTGTTTACTGCTGTTCCGGAAACCAGAACACAAACCAATGGATTCAAATGATAAGAAAGGAGATTTCCATTAGGAAGAACTTTCTGAAAGTGAGAACTATTTGACAGTGGAGTAGACTTCTCTACTCTACCAAAAACCTTTGGAGGTTTTTAAAAAGAGGTTGGGTGCTCATCTTTGAGGAACACTCTAGCGGTGTATTCCTGCATAGTAGGAGGTTGAATCAGATGGCCCATGTAGTCCCTTCCAACTTTTATGGAACTTTTATGGAATCTATGATTCCATAAAAGGAGTGAATCAGTTGTTTGTCCAATCTAGATCTAGTGAATCAGTGGTAACTTTCTAATGCAATGCTTGTTTAAATTTCACCAATTCAATAGGTCTGTTCTAGTTGAAACTAACAAACAGGTTTAGGTTGAAGGATTTAGACCTGTTCATCAACTAAGGCATTTTTAGATAATCTTCCTCCTCCTCCATACTCTCCTTTTCCCCCCAAACTTGCAATGTCAAGCTAGCAAACTAGGAACTCTCCAGCTCTTGGACTTGAGCAGAATGAAAGTGCCTTCAGTGTGTGTTCTGTTAGTTAGTCCCATCTAGAATAGACTCATTGCATCAGTTGTTGACTAAACTGAGGCTGTTGCACTTTGGAAGACATCATGCAATGACACAACACCTTGGAAAAGATGCTGCTGCTCAGTCAGGTTGAAGGCAGTATGAGAAAAGGACGTCATTGCAGGCAGGCAAATTCCATCAAGGAATCCACAGCTGCCCTGAATTTTCAAGATATATGAAGAGCTATTAATAATGGGATCTCTTGGGAGTTTCTCATTCATATAGTCTACATTGCTGAAGCTAACAACCACCACAAAGCAAACGTGGAAGCTGGTTTGCTCTTGGTGAATGACAATCACTGTTTTGGTCATTGTGGAGGACAGAATTCTTTACTGACCATACAGTGACCAAAATCACTTCCAAAACCATCTTTGAAGCAGTGCAGCCCTTCACCAACAGGGCTATTTCTGTGTGGACTTGTGGCGATGGTGACTCATTGTACCACGGTGATGTGCTCAGGTGAGGCCATGCAGGAATGAGGCAACCAGCGCCATGTGATGGATGCTTTTGATCGGGTCTATCTTTTGATTCAGACTTTAAAGGAAGTATCCACAGTACTGACCCCATACAGAGTTGACCCCAGAGCTGATTAGTTGCATCCCTAACATGGAAGTCATGGACCATTACTGGGCAGGAGCCTTCACTTGCTATTGCAGTAGAAGTCAGTGAAGTTTAATGGACCCTAATTGACAATGGCCAAAAACCTACATCATGTTTCCATGGTGTAAATCCATCCTTGCATACTTATACAGTGCTTGTGCTATCTTATCCTTCTCCTGAATGCAGATGTTGCACAACCAGTTGTGCACGTGCCAGTGTGCCTGCTTATTGCCTCACCATGCAGTGGGGAAAGTGCAATGGCTCTTTCCCACAACCCCAGTGAAACAAGTGGGATATCGATGGCACTGACAAATAGGGAGGCACTCTCCAAGGACGTGCAACCATGGACTGAACACATCTGTTGCACAACGGCTCAAAAAAAGCCAACCACATGTGCAAGGAAGCTTTCACTGGTGTGGGATACCAACTAGATCAATGTCATTGAATGTCCATTTCTCTTGGAACTGGAAGACCTACAAGAAGAGGTAAAGCAAACAGCCAGCAGGAAGCTCAGGTCATGGGATTGAGCTTGATTTTGCAGATTGGGCAGATTGGATGATGGGAAGGTGTTAACAATTGAAATCCCTGGGATAATCCAAGAATATCCGGTGTTTCTCCTGAAGAGCAGAGGGAGAGTGCTGGTGATCTGACCTAGGAATTGCCAGCTGAAGAGTCATCATGGCCCAGAGGACTCTTGAGGGTTAATGAGCGATGCAGTGAGGAAATAGCGAAAGCTCCCCTCTCTTGGAACAGCTCTGTTGAAAGGACAGCTGCGCCCGTCACCTGTTCTGGTTCAGACAGCCGCAGCTGTGCTCGGCGCAAGTCTCTCCACTTTGAACCCGGCCGGATTAGAAAAACAAAGTTGCACACACACACACACACTTGTGCTTAGAATTCCAATATCGACTCTCCCCCCGCTCCAACTTTCCCCTTGCAAATGGCCGTTGGTTCTTGGCGCGCGCCAACACCAGCCGTACTGTGAATGCATCCTTTGGGTTCCGATGCGTGCACACCATCACCCCAGACCTCTCCACAAAGACTCGCTCAGTGAAGCTGGGACCCATGGGTCAGCCAGGCAAGGGAGGCTGAGTTATGGCTGCAAGGTTTTCATACTTTGGATGGCAGATTAACTGCAATGCAGGGGTGTAATTCGTGGCTAAATTAGTTCTTGTGAAGGAAACAAGGAGTAATTTTAGCAATTGTCTTCCTACAGAAAGTTAGACTCCTTGCAGTTTGGGACTTATTCTCTGGAAAATTCACACATGAGTTGGTGTGTATGTATGTGTATGCAAAAAGCAGCATTTTCTGTGCAGAAAATAATCCTGCTGTGAGGAAATATTATTTTCTGTACAGAAAATGTTGTTTTCCTGAAAGAAAAGGTGGACATTTTGGGCAGAGTTAAGTCCGCAACTAGTTTTTCCTCACAGAAATATACTTTCAGGACTGGCTGGAATCTTCTTGGTGACCCATGCTAGCAAAGCCGGGGGCTGCACCTATTTCACCTATATCCCCTTGCTGATGTGACATCAAGAGTGATAAGAAAAGGCCACAAGCCATAAGTTACCCATCACCAGAGATTAGACCAAGATGGGGAAATATGATCCGTGAGTCTTTGCATATCTTTCAAGACCATGAAGTTGCAGGTACAAAAGTCCAGGCTTTTCATAGATGTTACACAAGGAGGTAACCAGTCCCTCCTTCTGCAGTCATTTTTCCTCAGCCTCACAATAGCTGTTAAGACAGCACTGGTGTCTGTTTCTAACCCCTGGCCCATGTGGCCACAGGGTGACCAAAGGGAATTGACTGGAAGGGATTCTTTGCAGCATTGGCCAGCTGGCAACCATCACTGTCCTGCTTCCACTGTGTAAGGACACCGTTGGAATTTTGCACTCCATCAAACAGAAGTCAAATAGGATCTCAGCCTATTGCTGTAACATCTCTGCCTTTTGTTTTAGCTGCCGATGGGGAAATCTGCCAGGTCCACTTCACCGTGCATTAGAATTGTGTCAAAACCACCAGTTCTTTCTGTCTCAAATATTTGATCTGCGAATGTTGGTGAATAACAATGCCGGTCATTATTTTTGCCACAGAAAGTGCTGTTCCTTGCACAAATCAACCATTTGCAAATTTTGCACAGAATAAGTCTCAAACAGTGAAGGTTCTCATTAGTCCAGGATTCTTCTCATCAGGGTTTTTTGACACTCAAAAAAATGTATTTTTCAACCATTTTTTGGACTATTTTAGAATATTCTTTCCATTCTTGTTTAGAGTCAGTGGAGAAGAGATTCGCCAACAGTCTTGTCTTTCACTCCCTTTATAGACAAAATTGGGCATACCTAAACTCCATGGGCATCCCCGTATCAATGACACAGGCCACTGTAAGTTGTAATATGCATGTGGATTGATTTTTTTGGAGAATGCAAAGTGGTTGTACCTAGCAAACAGTGGTAAAAGCAGTGGTACGGTTGTGCATGCAGTATTTCACTAAAGTACCCAGAGTAGCATGTGAACGCTCATTGCCTATATGCATTGCTTGTGCCCATTGCTGTTGTGTGCCTTCAAGATGCTACTGACTTATGGCAGCCCTAAGGTGAAACTGTCATGGGGTTTTCTGGGGCTGAGAGGGTCTGTCTGATGTGCCCAGGGTCATCCAGTGTGTTTCCATTTGCTGAATGGGAAATCAAACCCTGGTTTCCAGGGTTGTAAGTCCAGTGCTTAAACCACTACATTGTACACTGCCATTTAAGAATGGATTGTCAGCAGTGTGCATTGACCACTGATCCACACAGGTTTCGTTATGTTTATATTTAGTATAGGGATTGCACAATGTGACTCTGCCAGTGCATATTTATGTGACGCTAAAGCGATGTAGTTTCTCATCTCATGCGTGCAACTTTTCTCCCAGGTTTTTAAACTGAAGTTTATTCAACTGCATGCAAACTGGAGAGGGCACATCCTTGGGATATGAATTCAGACCCTGCGTGAATGTTTTTCTCAGGCGACACCTAATCTTCCGGAGATGTTGGGACCCATCAGCTAAAGGGCTGTGATGCTCTCTTCTGTTGCATCCAATTCCCACCAAAAAAGCTTATCTTACAGCAGTGATGCATATCAGCTTCCAGTACGAAATGGAATCTTGGAGAAGGGTAGAATCGCAGTGAGGACCAGCTCAAAGCATGAGCTTATCAGTGAAACAGGATGGAAGCCCCTATGGGACCTGGGAAAGCCAAGAGACTCTGACCTAGTCCTCGCGGTGACTTCTTCTATCTGCCCATGATCACTGAATTGGAGAATCTTAGGGAAGGAAGGGATCACAAGGACCTTCTAGTTCAAACTCCTTGCTATCCAGAAATACAGCCCCGAGTGCCGGCCATCCATCCTCCAGATCCGCCATCTCAATGGGTCACGCAGAAAGCATCTTTGTCACAGTATCACAGGGGGATGTCTTTGTCTAAGGAGTGGAGAACATCAGGAAAGAGGATTCTGTCCCCTGAGGCCTATTGCCAGTCAGCTGTTCAACTCCACCAAAATCCATAGGCTGCTCCTATTAAAAGCCTGAAATAGTTTCCTGGAGAGCTATAATTCCTGTGTCCTCCAAGGCCCAAGATTCTGTTTCATCCCTGTCTTTCCACCTGTCTGAGCTTAACACATTATTTTTCTCTGGGAGCTCCAAGTTCAAAGGAGAAAAGGCAGTAGTGTTCCATTGCTGCCAAGGGTTAACATGGAACCAAGAGCCTAGCTGCCCTACAGAGTTGTACCAGTCTGATAGCATTTTAATTGCCACGGCTCCATTCTATGGAAACCTGGGATTTGTAGTTTGCAAAAGAATGTAGACTTCTCTACTAGAGGACTCTGGTGACTTTCCTTGAACTACACTTTGTGAATTATCCTGATTTACTCCTCCATCCAACTGAATCCTGGGACTTTTAGTTTGCAAAGAAATATTGAATTCTCTGCTAGGAACTGCCTTTAAGCTACAATTCCCAAGATATCTTGATTAATCCTCCATCCTACCAAATCCTGGGATGTGTAGTTTCCCAAGGGATGTAGAATTATTTGCCAAGGAACTTTTGTCACCTCCCTTGAACTACAGTTCAAAGGATCTGAGCTAGGAACTTAGGGAACTGTACACCTTGGGAACTGTAGTTCAAGGCAAATATCCCAATTTCATTCTCCATCCCATGGAACTGGGATTTTCAGTTTGTCAAGGGAAGTAGAATTCTCCGCCAGGGAGCTTTTGTGACCTCCTTTGGACTACAGTTCCCAAGGCACCTGGACTGCATTCTCAATTTCTCTGTTCAGAATACCTTGGGAACTGTAGCTTTTCCATGCTTATAATTATGATTTAAAGTTCCAAAATGCTGTAAAAAGGGAACGACTGGCTCGCCACCTTGAGTCCCAGAAATATTTTGGCATGACACAGTGATGTCTTGCTGATGGAAGGGGGTTAAATCTACTCTGGACTTTAATCCAAACTTTAAAGAGACTCTCCACTATTCTGAACCTCTTTTGGGGATAGAATTCAGCATGTTGGCAGCTCCTATAAAGTTCAGACCGAAAGCAGAAGTGGATTTGCTGCATGCTGCTGCTGATGTAATGGTCTTTGCTGATGAAAAAGTGACCTTTTGCTTGAACAGGTGTTAAAAAACACTCTTCTACCCTTTTAACACAACCAGGGGAATATTTGTCTGGTCTTAGCATTACTGATGACCAAGAATAGTCTTGGGGGCGGATGGTGGGGGGAACGTTTCTCTGAGATTACATCAGTAGATATGCTGATGTTACTGTCTAGGAATCTAAAATACAAATGCTCTCCCTTCTCCTGTTCTTCTTCTTCTTCTTTTAAATATGCATGCAGTCCAATATGATCTTTTAAATCTAGCTTGCAGAGGAGAAGAGACCAGGGAATAGAGACGCAGTTCGAAGACCCTCACTAACTTAACTAAGTAGGAGCCATTGGCAAGGGGGGGCTGGTGCCTTCCACGTCAGCAGGGCTGCAGCAAATCCACTCCATTCCACGTTGGAGCTTGAATTTTAAGGGGGCTCTCCAAGGTGCTGAACTTTACCGCCTCAGATAGCTTCAGCACCCTGGAGAGAGACTTCAGAATAAACCCTGAAACGGAATCACTGCCCCGGTGACATGGAAGCATCCAGCAGCCGCTGGCCAGTGGGTCTTAGCTGGCTGCTCCGAGAAAGATATGCCTATAAGCTTACCCACCACAGCCATTGTGGCTTTTACATTGGCTGGATCCTTCTCGTGATTGGCTGAGTTGCCGCGATGTCAATGAATGTTTGCAAAGATTGTAATCTAATCAGATTCAGGGAACTGAATTGAAACTGCTCCCAAAATCAGATTTAAGTCTGCTGCTAGGACCTGACTCGTATCAAGTTTAAGATACCCCACAGCCTTATCACAATAATTGTATGTTGCTTTAACAAATTTGTGCTTGCTTGCTTGCTTGTTTGTTATGTCTTTTATCTTGTTGACAACTTGATTCCTCAGTTGCTGTATATGTGCTTTTAGGTGAGGCCTTTTAACCTGAAAAGGGGACTATGCCCCCATTAAATAAATTCTTAAAATTCATCATTTTTAAACCACTTTTTATATTTGGTAAGAGGCTTTGTGACTCCTTTTTGGAAGAGAAAAAGTAGAATCGTAGAATCATAGAATCATAAGTACAAAGTAAGTAAGAAAGAAAGCAAGCATTAATGCTAACAATAATTATAATAATTGAGGTCAAACTCTTTTCTATGGAAAGGGACTTGCTCAGGCTGAATTTCCTACCCACCACAAAGCAGTTCCCTACTTTTGAATTATGTTTTTTTTAAAAAATGAAGAGAGACATTTTTGATCTTCGCTCAAGAAGACATGAGGTAAAGAGCAGTTCTAAGCTCATGATTCAAATCCTGGCAGGCTTTCCCCTTCTGTTTATCATGTTCCATTTAATTTCTCTTGATTAATCACACAAGCAGGAGGCTAAAATAAAAACCCCAAAGTCCCAGGAGGTCAGGATTTTCTTCAGCTGAGACAGGGCTGGTTCATTTGCTAATGCTTTCCCCAGGCAACATTTAAGAAAAAAAAAAAAATCCAAAAGCATTGTTTGACTCCTAAAATCCTAGAAGGCCTTCTCTGATACGGCACCCAGATTATGAAATAAAACTCTCCAACTGACCCGATTTGGGAGGAAGAGTCTAAGTTCATCCTTTCCCTCCCCACTTTTTCAACTACTATAAAAATTTTCCAGATTCTCTCTCCTCCTTCCCCTTTCCCTTTGTCTTCAGCTTATTTTAACAACTGCAAATTCAATTCAAAGTGTATAAGTAGTTTGTACTGAGTTTAAGGAGCTTGAATTGGTTTTAAACTGTCTGGTTTTAGGTGCTAAAATGATTTGATGCATTTTAAATCCTTTTCATTAATTGTTACTGCTATTTATTGTTTTATACGTCCCTATATCCAAAGATCTTACATGCTGTCCTGAGATCTTTGGATATAGGGGCAGATATGCATTTCCTGATAAAATAAAATAAGAAAAGAAAACATCTCTTACAGTATTATCTACACCAGTGACTCTCAAGCTGTGTTCTCCAGATTTTTGGGACTGCAAATCCCATAGTGGCTGGGGCCATTTCAGCACTGGACTGTTATAGTGCAAACCTCAGGATTCCATAGGATGTTGAAAGTGGAATAATAGCACTATAACAGTCCAGTGCGGAAATGGCCTGTGACCTCTGAGAACTTTTCTCTGGGCACTGTTGCAAACAAGTGTCCTCCGAGAACCTGAGAAAAGAAACCTCTGTGTTTATTCATACAATCCAGAAACTCTGGGACCCAAACTCTCGACCCGATCCATTGAATCGAGCCTCCCTCTAGCCCCAACTCCTTCTTTACTCCACTATTTTTTTTTTAAAAGAAAAACCTGGGTTGCCGGTTCCACACTTGGCTTTGTCTGCCTGCCATCATGCGAGTTAATTGGTTGCTCCCTTGCGGCCTGATCTAATTGCCATACGAATAAAGTCATTTTGAACAGTTGTCCATGAGTTCATCTCCTGGAAAGCTTTGGACACAGCTGTTACTTCCCCCTCCTTTTTTTGAAAAAAGTGTACTGTTCATGTATATGCGGAGAGAGTAAGACCAAAACCTTGGTCACCGCTTGCGTTGTATAAAATTAGACCAGCATATTTTCACTGAGAACCAGCACAGTGTAGCCATTTGAGCATTGGATTTCAACTCTGGAAACCAGGGTTAGAATCTCTTCTTGACCCTGGAAACTCATGGGTGACTTTGGGCAAATCACACTCCCTCAGCCTCAGAGGAAGGCAAAGGCAAACCCTCTCTGAACAAATCTTGGCAAAAGAAACACTGTGATAGGGTTGCCTTAGGGTTGCCACAAGTCAGAAAAGAATCAAAGGCACGCAGCAATAGTTTCCCTGCTGTTATTGATTCTTGGAGTTGCACAACTGGTTGCAACATGGGTGTTACAGCCGTGCTCTCTCTCCTGCTATAATCAATCCAGTTCCTCACAGGCTACAAAGAACTGTACGTACAGAGATTCCCAAACGTACAGTCAGTTGCACAATGTTTTAAATCACTGGCCATTTCTGCCCTACACTGTTATAGTGCTCTTATTCTACTTGCCACCTCCTGTGGAATTCTGGGGTTTGTAGTTTCCTGAGGCCAAAGAGCTCTCTGGCTGAGGATTCTAAATGCCCTTCCCTAAACTGCAAACTCCAGGATCCCATAGGAGGTTGAAAGAGGAATAATAGCCACTGTCACAAAGCTATTCAGCAACCCTGTTGTGCTGCCTCCAAGAAAGAGACAACAGAATTTATGCCAGTGGAAAGATGCAATAGGATTCTGGATAATGGGAGTTAAGAAAGCTGCTTCCCAGATTCAGATACTTGTACACCTGTCTGTGCAGTCAGTGGGCATATTGGTGATGCTCCCATGAGTCTGCAGAACAGAGGGGAGCAGAGGAGGCAGAATCTTGCCCTTCCCAGGAGGCTCAGGCAAAAGCAAACTGCTGCAACGTTGCCTAGTTTGTGTGTTCTTCCTCATTAATAACTCTTGCTGACTTGATCACACTCTGATGTTGCTTGCTCACACATGTCTTGGTTTTAATCTGTGAAATGTCGGAGGGCATGCTCTTCAACCAGCACAATGTAGTGGTCTGAGTGTTGGACTATGATCTTGGAGACCAGGGTTCGATTCTCCACTTGGCCATGAAAACCCACTAAGTGAGCTTGGGTGTGTCACACACTCTCAGCCCCAGAAAGTTGGGAACGACTCAAAGGCACACCTCATCATCAACAACAGTGCACTTCAGTCCATGACTTGCAGAAACAGAATGGATAATTCATGAAAAAGACATGTATATCACCCAATATGATTTGCATGATTTATTCAAAAATGCAGCTTTGGGGTTGCTGCGGCGGACATCCGCGTCTCTCCATCTTTCCTTTTCTGTCTGTCTTCTCAGCAAATGGATGGCCCAGAGCACAACTAGACTTCCACAAAATGTGGTCAGTGCTGTCTGCGAATCCCTGGAGGAGGACAAGTCCACTGGGGGACAACTGACCACAAATGGTGAAGGCAGGAGAACCAGATGCTGGGAACCCATGCTTGTGGTTGCCAGTCCCCTTCACGCTCTGCTTGCGAGCTTCCAGACACATTTGGCAGGCTGTTATTAGAAACGACATGCTGGGTCTCACTTGGAGAACTCCAGCAGAGTTGAGAAGTCCATTGACCATTGTGAGAGCTAAAGGAAGCCTCCTTGTTCAGAGGCCACCATGGTGCTAGTGATGCTGGGATAAAGTGAAAACGAGGCCAGGGAGTCAGTGACCCCCTTTGGGGCTTCCAGGAACCATCTGGTTGGCCACTGTTGCAACAGGATATGGGATTAGACCAGAGTTGGAAAGATGGTAAATGTTTTGCTGCAAAAACAGCAAGACTTAGACTGAGAACATTTATTTGGCTTTCATGGATTTTGGAGCATTGCGGGTGCATAGAGGGCAGACTAAACAGATACAACTACCTGGGTGAATAGAGTGTCACCTGCTGTTTTTGTGTGTCTTTATGTCATTTCTGATTTACGGAGACCTTAAGATGAACCTATCACAGGACTTTCTGGGGGCTGAGAGTGGGTGCCAGGCCCAAGGTCACACAATGGGTTTCCATAGTTGAGCTGGGAATTCAACCTGCTCTCCAGGGCTGTAGTCAAAGTCTCAAACCACTACATTACACTGGCTTTCTAAAGTGTACACTACTTAAGTGTAATAAGTTATCCTTCCCAATAACAAAGGTAAATTGCATTACATTAGTGGCAAGAAGTTCTGTTCTGCAGATTCCCATTCACTAACTCAGGACAGGAGACCGGACATGCTCCTATCCATTCCCTGTAACCAGACAGACCGATGATGCTTTTCAATGACACCCCCCCCAAAGGTCTTGGCACATTATGTCATCTGTCTGTGGCTGTCTATGGGCACCGCCAGATGTTTTTCTGCCCCCCCCACAAAAGGAAAGGGGGCTATGACAGCAAAACCATGTGTCTTGGGGTGGCTTTGTTCTCTGCAGAGAGTGGAAAAGAATACTAAAAAAGAAAAAAGAAAGACATTTGCAGGTGTAAAGAGAACTTACAGGTGGATACGTCATTAATTGGATGCTAGGCTATGATTCTCACTAAAGAAGGGATAGCTTCACTTCCATTACTCTTTGACTGGGGCCATTTCCACACTAGGCTGTTATAGCACTATTATTCCACTTTCAACATCCTATGGAATCCCAGGGTTGGCAGTTTAGGGAGGGGCCTTTGAGGGGCCCCACAATTCCATGGGATGTTGAAAGTGGAATAATGGCACTATAACAGCCTAGTGCAGAAATGGTCTCAGACATCTAGTAACTTTTATAGTTGCAGGATCATGGTCTCACTAAACGGTGAAGGAGGACTCTTACAGTTATATCACATTTATTATTTTATTACAATATTATTATTATTATTACAATATAATAATTTCCTGCAGCCCCTGTTGTGTGGGTCAAGCAGGAGGGGCTGTGACGATGGCTCAGAAGGTTAAGACTGCACTATTAATAAAAGTTTTGACAAAGGGTTCAGTGCTTGCAGCGTGAAGTTGTGCTGCAAAATTAGTGTGTAATCTGACTGAACTGCTGCTGCGCCACAGATTCCAAAATGAATGAAAAACTCCCAGATTTTTAAAGGAAAAGAACTCAAAAGCTGCTCTTTGGGTTCCTTTGGATGACTGGAAAAATACAGAGGTACTTTAAAATACAACTGTAACTGCAACAGGAACCAAACAGGGCTGCAGAATTATAACCCTTACATGTGGCTCGATGCCAGAAGATTACTGAGAATTCATCTGACCATCAGGTTTTTAGTATATATGTATGCAGGTGTGTGTGTATATAGGTGATAGACAAATAGATAGGTAGCCAGACAGTGTGTATGTGCGTGGACAAACACATACACCCAGCGGCTGAAATCCTGTGTAAAACTACATTTCTGTAGATGCAAGGTGGTTGCACTATACCACTCGATGCGTAGCGGTGTCATACAACTGATATTGTATGTGCTATTGTGCCTGTTTTTGGCTCCCTTGTGCAATGGGGATAATGTGCAATGGCTACTTCCACAATCCCACTGAATCCAGAGGTATGTCGAAGGCACTGGGTCATGGTTATGCACCGTCCAAGAATGCGTAACTGCGTGTGAAATAGTTCCACGTGTGGAACTCTGATGTACATCACCATGAACTGAGCATGTCTTGGCACATCTCAAAACACACACACATACACACACACACACACACACAAACAATCCCTACCACCACAGGTGGAAAGGATCTTAATCAGATACATGACACCAGCAGGTTTCTGGCTACAATTTCAGTGTGAAATCACAAGCACAGATAAGAGTATGTTTGAATGCTGGAAAGCACAAGAAGCATAAACAGCTAGAAATCTTGTGACTAATACATTTCTAAAAGATATTTCAAATGCTCTGGGTGAGAAGAAACCTTGAACTGATCCGGCAGGGCTCTCCTGAGGTTCTTAAGGCATGTCCTTTGACATCACGCCTGCATTGCTTTGACAAAAGGGTGGAAAGCAGATTTGCAATTATTTGTCCCCAGGCTGAAAAATAGATTTCCTTACCGTCAATAAATCCCCATGGCAATAATAATAGATCAGCGAGAACCTGCACAATTTTCTCTGGTATTCAAATGCCTTGGCGTAATTACTTTGCAGAGAAAAAAGTAGTTTTTGTGCAGGGAAAAAAATGATTTCTGTGCTGGGAATGTGCTGTTTTCTGTGCAGAAAACTGGGTTTTGTACCAAAGATTGCAGCTGGCATCGTGCTCAGCAGTTTCAAGATCATAAGGGGGACTTACAATCTCGTAACTTCTGGGGATTCATGTTTATGGTTGTTACGGACTGAACGTGACCTCTTAAGCCAGTGGTTCTCAACCTGTGGGTCCCCAGATGTTTTTGGACTTCAGCTCCCAGAAGCCCTGAGCATTGACCATAGTGGCTGGGGCTTCTGGAAGCTGAAGTCCACAAACATCTGGGGACCCACAGATTGAGAACCATGGCCTTAAGCTTTAACCCACCGCAACCAGGAGAGTGCTGCAAACATCATTTCCCAGTGCGCTGACCTCCAGTGCCTCAGAAGCACTTTGGGAGGGGCATTTCCAAGCTAATTGTTGGTTTTTTTTTGGGGGGAGCATAATAAGACATAACTAGGATGATAGAGCTCTGGCATCATAGTTATGTTGACAGTGTGATACTCTAACACCACGAGCCTGTGCGTTTTTCTGCACAAAATATCCCTCATCACACTCTGAGACATAGGAAAATGATGAGAATACTGCAGAGAAAACACTCGTTTTCTCCTGAAGCAGAGAGAAAAGCATGCAACGATTTCCCTTTGCATGTGGGGACAACATGGCCAAGGCTTTCTATATCCTTGTTTTGACCCTTGGCTGATGGCTCTCCTGTTATGTTTGGTCCCTTTCCCATGAGAGAAGTCAGAGGAGAATTTTCCCAGCAGCCAGAGGAGGAGGAGGCATCCTACCGACAGCTAAAAACAACCGGGAAGGACGGCAGCCTCGTCCGTGACTTTGGGGGCAAGGGGGGGAGGAAAGAGTAGCACCACCCGGCTTGTAGTAGCCAAAAGTCAACCCCAAACCACAACCATGGCTGTCACTGGTGCCCATCCTGTCTTGTTCCCACGTGTTTCTAGGGCGGAAGAGAGGGAAGGGCCAGGGCATGGGAAATCCTCTGGGGAAGTGTGGATGTTCAATTATGGCCAGCCACAAACCTCACCGTTGCCCACATCCCACACACTCCCACTCTCACACACATATTGTAATACTTGGCCATCCAGGGCTGTCTGTCACGGCTTGACGGACTGCACAGCGTCCATTTGGGAAAAACAAAACGGGAGTGAAAATCCCCGATTGGTTCATCCTGACTTTCTGAACCACTCCAGAACTTAGAAAGTACAATTAAAAATACAATTAAAAGTACAATTAAAAATAGACTGGGTAAGCCTGCTGGAAGAGATAAGTCTTTAGTCCTTTTTTGAATTTGGACAGCATATTTTGTTTGCTGTTGTTTGTCATCAAGTCAGCTTTGATTTATGGTGACCCAAAGGCCCCAGTCAGCCAGAGGCAACTCAGGTCAAAGCAAAGGCTTGATTGAATTCAATCCACCTGTAATTTGGTCTTCTTCTCTTCCTACTACCTTCCACTTTACCAAATATTATTGTCTTCCCCAGCGAATTATGATGGCTCCTGATAGGTCCAAATTAGGATGGTCTCAGTTTAGTCATCTTGGCTTCTGGTGAGAATTCAGGGGTGATTTGCTTTTGGATCCACCAATTTTTTTTCAAAAGCAGTCAGTGTTATCTGTGGAACTTGATTCTATCATCATATGTGGAATGAGGGGATTTCCCCCCCATCAGCTCTGGCAGGACTAGATCTCTCGTGGGAGATAGAGGAGCTGAGAGAGTATTACGGTGTCACCATCACAGCGTCGCACCATCGACAGCATGGGCACGCACAATGGTAACATCTTGGAGAGATTTCTGCCACACTGATAATTCAATCTGGAAAAAAAATGAAGACAGAGAAGATTCAATGAAGAAGGGTTGGGGTACATGCTCCATAAATCTTTCCAGTTCCTTCATGGAAAATGCTTACAATTTTTCCTTTCCTTCTTGTTTTGCCCCCACCATTTTAAGATTATTGTTATTTTGCATTTATTATTTGAGCCGTCAGTTTTGTGGGTTTATCCAGTCTAGCATTGGAAACCACAGTGTCCATTTTTAAAAGAATGCCTCTCCAAGGTGCATCCATCAATGTGCTGACCTGTTTGCAGCCAGCAGTGCCCTCTGGTGACCATCATCAAAGCCTGCATCTTCTTCCAGACCTCTTCTTGACCTGTGCCAGCGATTGGCCCGCACTTTGGAATGTCTCCGCTTGATTCCAGTGTGCGTCTTTTCCAGCTTGGACCTTTCACCGTACACCCGAGAACCCGGCACCTGATATTTCCTGCCGGCTGTGTGCGTGTCAGACCCATTAGCGGCGTGAAATTGGGATCATAATAGGCAGCGACATGTGCTTGGCCTGGATCAAAAGCGGGGGGGGGGCAGCCTGTTTGGCTTTGCGAAAAAAGCAGAAGCGTGGGCACGATCCAAGCAGCTTAAGCAGGGCATAAAACGGGGTGAGGGAAGGCAGAAGACAGTAGATGGGTTGAGTGAAATGAAATCCACAAGCCGCAGCCAGGAAAGGATTCTTTATGGACTACAGCTCCCAGAATCCACAGCCAGAATGGCACATATGCTCCGTGGGGTATTCTGGACGTTGTAGTGCAAATGCCACTTCCCAAGCTTTGTTCCTGAGATCCCCTTATTCTCCCGTCCACAGTCACACTTTGAAGGAAGCAATGCCTGTTCTTAACCTCTGAAAAGCAAAAAGGTGGGCTGATTCAACCAAAGTCAAACATGTCTCTGAATCTGCAAGACCTGAGCAGGACAGCTGATGAGCAGGAATCTTGGAAGTCTTCCTATCATAGGTCATCTGTCAAAGTCAATTTGGTGACCAACAGCAACAGCAACAAACAAAAGGAATGGACCTCGTGCCATCAATGGACTATAGACAGTCCTTGCTCCATAAGTTTGAAGCCTCTGAAGTGCCTTACTAGAACCACAAGGTCAGCCAAATCACCATTTTTTAAAAAAAAAATGGTGTAATTTTTTTGGCAGTTTTTCTCCAAATTCAAAAGGAAAATCCCTGAAACACATGAAAACACAAAACACTGCTACTTCCTGAGCAGAAAAATGTTGTTTTCTGCACAAAACAACCTCTTGTGAATTTTGTGCAGAATATATCCCAAACTGCAAAAAGGAAAATACATGCTTGGAATCCCACTGGTGCACTTTGCTAGTTGAGTAGCGTACATTTATCTGGGTGGCTCTTTATCTGCATTACGTATAGCACAGAACAGGCAGTTCTGCAAGTTAGCTTTCCTGAGTCTCTTTTATAGCTCAGAGGAGTTCTTTCTGTAGAATATTGACATTGGAGAAATTAGGCTACTTGGAGCCACTGGCATTCACTTTCCAACACTGACCATGAAGAAACTGCCTTTCTTTCTTTATAACACTGCTCCTGTACTTTGTTTACTTCTGCTCAGTGGCGGCTGGTTGGTCCTATACCAGAGGAGCAGTGAATCCACTCTGGGTTTGAGATGCCATAAAATGGGCTATCCAAGGTCCTGGACCCCTTTGGGTAGATGGTTCAGAACCTTGGATAACTCCCTTGAAGCCTGAACTGAAACCTAATGTGAATTCACTGATCCACTGGCATGGGACTCGCCACTAATGGCTTCTGCTGTCACTGTGCTGACACTCACTGTCATCCTATCTCACATTCTTCCTATAAGCAATCCATTCCTTAACTCCCTCCCAGGCTTGAATTTGTATTTATTTCTTCTTCTTTATATGAAACGGATTGTCTCTATCTTACAACATATAGTCACCCCGATTCTATATGTCCTTTAATTAAGTGCTCACTGTATTTTGTATATTGTGGCCAATATTTATTCCTTAATACTAAATTTATTAATTTTAATCCAGTCATCAGTAGAGAGAACTTTGTCATTAAGATCGCCATTATTCTTTAAAGTTTAACCTCTCAATCTATGAAGCCTGCTAGCGCTGAACTCCCGCATCTGGATTTCAATGGGTGTTTTCTTGTTTTTTAAACTGTGCTTCAACATTTAGAGGAGTACGAAGTCTGCCGAATGCCTGGGTTCCAAAACACATGCTGGGTGTATCCGTGCAACGCTGTTATAGCAGTTTGATCCCACTTTAACTGCTATTACTCTGTCCCATGAAATTCTGAGACTTGTAGTTTGTAGGAAAATTATAAGTTCCTCTCCAGAAAGCTCTACTTCGCTGCCCTGAATTATGGCACTAGAGGTGCACCACACAGCTCCTCTGTGAATGGAGTTACATCTTTAAAGTTATGTTTTAAATGAAGCTCACTACTTTTGGTTGTCTTAAAACTCTAATTACAACATACTATTATTATTATTTTTAAAAAAGTAATTTCCTAAGATCTGATCTGGATCCCACTTCCACCAGGCTTTTCCTTTTTATGCAGTTAGAAGTTTGTTTCTTCCAGAACCATGGAGCTGCTATCACCTGGGAGCTTCAAAACAAAGGGGGGGGGGGAAAGAATGTTTGCATATGTGGGGTGGAGAGAAGCACACATACAGAACTTGAAGCGCTCTTGTGACTGGATGATGGTTTCAGGGGTCATCTTGGCTGCGTTTTTGGAAGGTGGTCGACCTGCCGAAGAAATAAGAAATAAAAAAAAATCAAAGCCCCCTAAGAGTACCTGATGATGAATGAAGATCCAAAGCATGACATCACTTTCTCTTGGCAATCTTGTCTGTAGCAGCTTGGAGTCATCCAAGGTCACCAGTGTAAGCTTCCGCTTTCCATTCTACTGGAGCTTTTTGTTTTAACTGTATGAGAATGAAGACAGAAGATGGTAAAAAGTGGGCTTTTCCAAAAGAGGGGCTGAGACCTTGGGAAGGGACAATGGATTTTTGGAAGAGCTGCCTAGTACTGAAGGCAATGAGAATTTTGTTTCTGTTAGGGTCTTATAGTCATTGGGTTGGGAGTCTGACAGTTGTGCAATGCTGCTTTGTGAGTGGCTTGGGATGAGGTGCAACTGAAAGCACATGGTGCATGGATGCTCGTGTGCAATGTACACTCATATGCAACATGACCAAATGTGCAACTGCACACAATGTGACCAATGCACATTGGTGTCACATGCAACATTCTGCTTCCACACTTGAAAGGGGAAAAACCCAGTTGGGCAAAGATTCAAAGGCCATTTCCGCACTAGCCTGTTATAGTGCTATTATTCCACTTTCAACATCCTGTGGAATCCTGGGGTTTGCAGTTTAGGGAGGGGCTGGCTGGCCCCTCCCTAAACTGCAAACCCCAGGATTCCACAGGTTGTTGAAAGTGGAATAATAGCATTATAACAGGCTAGTGCGGAAATGGTTCAAGACTCAATTTGCTGGCACGAAGTGATTTAAGCCTGTGGATGTCAGTATTGGCTAATTTTAAAGTTTTTGCTTGAGGTCTGTGCCCTTTGGTTCCAAAAGTTAGGAGTGCACTCAGGGGTTGTAACCACGGGCTTCAGTCTCAGGTTAAATTACTGCTGGAGTATAGCAAAGGTAAAATGGAGGGAGCGTGGTGTAGTGATTTGAATGTTTGACTATGGCCATTTCCGCACTAGCCTGTTATAGTGCTATTATTCCACTTTCAACATCCTATGGAATCCTGGGGTTTGCAGTTTAGGGTGGGGCCTCACACTCTCTCAGCCTCAGAGAAGGCAATGACCCCCCCCCCCCCGAATAAATATTGCCAAGAAAACCCCACAATAGGTTCATTTTAGGGCAGTCATAGATTGAAAAGCCCTTGAAGACACACAGCAGCAACAAGATGAGTGAAGGAGGGTTCCCATTCATCTGACTTCCTTCAGAAACCATCAGCTTTATTTCTATTTAATGTCAGCTTTTTTCTGTGATGGCTTTTCAAAGCTTTGGCTTTACTGTTTAATTTTATTTACTTAAGAGAAAAACGGGGTAGGGGTAGCTAGCAGGGTGCAGAATGCAAGATGCTCTGTCCTGGAAAAAAAAAGAAGACGCAAGATTGCATTACTTTCTGCACAGTATGGGACTTTGCACCACTGGATTTATGGGCCCCCTCTCCAAGAAGTGATGGATTGATGGCAGTGATTTTTATTAGAATGGGAGGGAAGGGCATTGGGGGAGGGATAATAAAACAACCCCATAAATCAGGAATAAAAAGGGATGCTTAGAGAGCGCAAGGCGTTTTGACTTCTAGCTTGAGGAAATAAAACTTTGCAGAGTGGGACCTGTTGCAGAAAATTAAGATTAGCAGGAGGAGAAAACAGAAATTAGCAACACATTTATGTGGAGTCAAAGCATGTGGACCACAAGGGTGGTTTTGTGGCTTGTAACCACACCAGACTTCTCAGAATGCCAGAGAGATTGGAGTGGGAGAGAAATGAATAGCCTGTAATCCTGGAAGTAGGTGAGTGCTTCCACATTAATGGTACAGAGAATCGACACTCAGGTTTTGATCAGAACTTTAAAGCAGTTCTTTAGGGGTTGAAACTCCTTCTTAAAATAGGTTGACATGGGGACCTAGGAGGGTCTTTCACCTGCATAGAGTTTCTGTCTCATGGCTTCCATATTGGTGGGGAGATGAGTCTGTCCTGGGATTTAGACTTTAACAGAGCAGTCTGGGGTGCTGAGCCTTACCATGATGAGTGGTGAGATGTTGCATAGTTCTGCCTGTGTTACACTAGGGTTTGTGGTACAGGATCTCCCTCAGTTGTGCAACCAAACACATCATTAGTGTGTATGAACATCTGTGTGTAATGCACAAATGTGCATCCATGTACTTCCATGCACAAGGGCCCTGAGTGTGCAGCCTTGGTTCTGCAGCCTTGAATTGAATCCATACATTCTGACTGGGCCATCTACCCAATACCGATAAACGGCACCCAAGTGGCTGCAGCAAGATAGGCCTTTTCCGCCATTTTGTTCTAGAGTGGCCTTTGTAAGAGGGCTGATACCTTGGCCCTTGTATTGTTCAAATTAGAGATGCTACCCCTTTAAAAAGGAAAAAAAAAAAACCCTGAAATTTTTATTAGCAGGAACTGACTATTATCAAAGAGTAATCAAGTTAGCCCTCATGGGGAAAGAAACTACTAACCATTCTGGTCATAAGATACAATCTCAGACCTACTTTGTATGCTTTCATTACCAATTCAATTATTTTACCTTAATTATGATATGAGATCAGTTTGTTTCTATGGCTGCATGTGAAAGTCTGTTTAGTGAATGTAGAATAAACTTGACTTGACTTCTCTATAGATGATTTTCCACTGGTAGTAAATTCTCTGTATTCTTTCTATCTATGTTGTTGTTGTTTCTGACTTATGGCAAGCCAAAAGCAAACCTATCACAAGGTTTTCTGGGGCTGAGAGTATGTGACACACCCTAGGTCATGCAGGGGGTTTTGGTGGCTGAGTGGGGAATCAAACCCTGGTCTCCAGGATTGTAGTTTGGTGCTCAAATCACTACACTAAACTGGCTTTAAAAATGTATGGGCACATCTGGAAGGGTAGTTACCCGTAAGACATGGATAGGTTTTTGGTCATGGTCTTTCCTTCCATTCTGATCTGATCTGGTTCAGCTGAAGGTTGATCTTGGACTGTGTCTTTCAAGTTCAGACTAAAACCCAGAACAGCTTCACCACTACTGCTGGCATAAAAGGGACCATCATCCCACTCACAGAAGGGAGTATCATCCCACTGCGGCATGTGCAGGGAGAATTCTCTGGTGCTCGGAACAAGCAGAAGGGGGCACAAAATGCAGCCGTGTAATGGATGGTGACACCTACTGAAGACAGTAGACGGGGAGCCTGAGGTCATAAATGTGAAAAATTAACACAGAGGGAAAGGCAAAAAGGAGCAATATGTTTTGGTAATCATTTTGAACCGCTGACCCGTCCTGCTCCAGTTCAGAAATCGCCGGTATTAGGCGCCTGTCATTCAAGGCATGATTAACACGTTACCAAATTTCTCCAGCCGTTTAATAAAAGCTGGACGTAACATGGCAGTAATTGCTTCCAAATGTCGGGGGCTCAGTCTGGCAAGTGTATGGATGGCATTGTATTTTTTGGGGGAGAGGAGAGGAAGGGAGTGGGGAGCAAGACACCATCCTCTTCACCCAAGCAAAGATCTCTCCACAATCCTGGCTGCGTCTGACGGCGCTTCCTGGAAAAATGCAGACATCGGAACACTCCAGGAAGATTACGGGCTTTAGGGCTGGTATGTTATCTCCGCTCGAGATCTCCAGCAAACTCAAGGGCTCAGGCCACTCAGGATGGTCGTGACAGCTTAAAGCCCTTCCACAGAAAGAACTTTGGCTTCCTGGCTCAAAACAAATGGTTGCAGAGAGCATGGAGGGAGGCAGAGGCCAGAAGAGACATCGTCTTGGGCCCTTTGTTTGTAGCATCCTTGGCACAGAGCAACTGGAGAAGCTACAGGGCAGCTGCAGAGGCAGAGAAGAGTCAGGTGGAAGGGTGGGTGGGGAGATATTGTCACAACAACACAAGAGCAACATGGTTTTTATTGGTTTGCTGCCCTCAGGTCTCATGATAAAAGGGCTTGTGCGTGTGTAAAAATATTTAAATAAACTTGTGTGAGATAGATCTCTTTGGGGCCTGAGAAAGGCCTTTGGTGCTGCTCCTTCCATGTCATCAGGAAGTATTAAAGGTGAGAGTAACTCAAGCACCATTGCTGCCGGGGAAGGGAAGAAGTGGGGGCAATGGTACACGTGCTTCCCCCCCAGAAACTTTTGTGATTTTCTCAGCCTAACGGAATGGTAATATTTAGAAAAGGGTGTGTGGTTCATCTGGGAAGATGGAGCTCCTATTGATTTCCTCTTCAACTCTTGACCTGCCTGTGAACATCTCCCTCCTGAGAGCCATCCCGGAACAGAGGAAACCTTCCTTCCTCTGGTTCATTTGTCTTCAGTGCTCCTGGGGAGCAGGTGGATTTATCTCTCTGCTCCTCCCTCATTCCTGGGGTTGCCTTGTTGGGGTTGCAGAAATGGAGCTTTATGTGTTACAGGCCTTAGGTTGAATTAGCCAGAGAACTGCATCATATAATCAGGGATACCAAGGCAAGGATGCTGTGAGTGACACACACGGGCGTACGTCATGCTGGAGTTGCCAGTTGTGGATCATCTCAGGCCCAGGGGTTTCCAGGCCAAAACTGGATGCCTAGGGGTGTCATGATGTCATTAAGCATTATGCATTAGGAATCAACCACAATTGCTCACAGCCTCTCTCTCTCACACACACACACACATACACACACGAACTTTATTTTACAGTTTGGAAATCAAGACTTAGGCCATTTCCACACTGGATAGTGCGATGATTCCACTTGCAACATCCTATGGTACCCTGGGGTTTGCAGTTTCGGGAGGGGCTTGCTCTATCTTCTGCACGATATCCACTCAGGTGTTTAAAGATGGTTGCCATGTCACCTCTGCATCTTCTTGTCCCCAGGTTAGGCCATTTCTGCACTAGACTGTTATAGCGCTATCATTCCACTTGCAACATCCTATGGAATCCTGGGGTTTCGTCCCCTCTCAAAACTGCAAATAGGATGTTGAAAGTGGAATGATAGTGCTGTAACAGTCTAGTGCAGAAATGGCCTTAGACATACCCATTTCTCTAAGCTGCTCCTCACAAGACTCAGTTTCCAGACTTTTTACCACCTTAGTCACCCTCCTATGAACATTTTCCAGCTTGTTGAAATGAGGTGCCCAGAACTGGACATAGAATCCCAGGTGAGGTCTGACCAAAGCAGAATAGAGTGAGATTAATACTTCCTTCACTCTGGGCACTATATGCCCCTGTTGATGGATTCTAGGTTGCTGGATTTTATTTTCCTTTGTGCTAAGCACTGGAAACCAAGGCACACTCTCTCAGCCTCAGAGGAAGGTCAAGGGCAAACCTCCTCTGAACACATCTCACCAAGAAAATTCCACCATAGGTTTAGTTTAGGGACACCATAGGTCAGAAATAATTTGAAGGCTCACAGTAACCGAAGAATGTTGACCTTGTCACTCAGGTTCCTTGCACTTCTAACACCAGCACGATAGCCAGGAGCGCATGCGTGTGCAAGCACCCAGTCCCTCCCTTATCTTTCAAGATTTATGGGGCAGCCCTAAGCACTTTCCCAGCTCTTTACTAATAATACTGCAATAAAAAATGTGTCAGCATTCTTTCACTGAAGGCTAGCAAAATCTTTCCTAATCCAAAGGGGGATTCTGTCCACCCTTAGAGGTAGACTTTATTATTATTTTTATTTCTTTTTTCGCCAGCAGTCGTTTTATCACTTTTCCTTTGTTACTCTCAGTTTCTGCCTTCAAAGTGTGAACTGAGGGGCTGTGATGGGGCGAACCTATAAATCTCTCCCCTCTAATCCTTTCTTTTCTCAGATTTTTCGAATGAAAGATGAGAAGGGGCTGAAGGCAGCGTGGCCTGAATGGACCCTGTTGTCTGTCCATTTAGAATTTAGCGCTTTGAGATCCCCTGGGACAGAAGAGGAAGGGGGTACAAGATGGTACTGATGCATTGGTAGGTGTTCAAATGTGTAAGCTAGATGTACCTGTTTGTAACTGTTTGGTATTCATGTTTATAGTTGTGACACTATTGCTATGATTGCAAATATCTCCCCAAAAACCTACCTTAACAGCCAGCAACCTCACCAAGTGATGGAAGCCTGTTCTGCTGGAGATTTGAGGGCTTCAGGATGCCATTGCCACCAGTGAGCCACGGTGCAACAAGGAGTTGCAAAAGGAATCATGATTCTATACATATATATGTATGAGAGCCAGAGTGGTCTAGTGGTTTGAGCGTTGCATTTGCTTTAATTTGGAGACCAGGGTTCAGTTCTCTCACTCAGCCCTGGAAACCCAGTGGGCGAACTTTGGTGCATCACAGACTCACAGCTCCATAAAAACCCCTTATAGGTGTGCCTTACGGTTGCCATAAGTCAGATATGACTTGAAAGCACACAAAAACACTATGTATATTGCAAAATTTTAAAAAGATATAGTGTCTTGCCTAAGGATGAAGGACAGGTAAACAAAAGCTAGTCTAGGAAATGTCTAGAGATGTGGGGTGAAGTTAAATTTATAATCTTCTCCAGTCACAGCTTTGCACACCTAAACTTTCTAAGTGTGAGTATAAAACTTGTGAGTACCATGTATGCTTTAGGGCCTTTATAACATTACACTGTTATAGTGCTATTATTCCAGTTTCAACCTCCTGTGAAATGCTGGGGTTTGCAGTTTACTGAGGCCCAAGAACTCTCTGGCTGAGAATCCTAAGTGCCCCTCCCTAAACTGCAAACCCCAGGATCCCATAGGATGATGAAAGTGGAATAATAGCGCTATCACAGTGTAGTGCGGGAAGGCCCTCAGTCTCACCAGCTTCAGAAGTGTGCTGTGTTGCTTTCCTACAAATAAACGCTATTGTCTGGCTCAGCATGGAGATTGTAGACAGCAAGTTATCCAGGGTATCACAGCATCCATTGGTTCTGTGTGTGTCTTGGAATGTATCATTTGGGGATAAGGAGAAACTACTGTAGAGATTTTTTTAAAAGTTTCCTGGAATTCCGCTTAGCAGCACTTGCTACCCGTTTGCCCATTCTCTCTTCCACCCAGGGCCAGATTATCTATGGTTTGTTGGAAGCCATCTCCCCAAAGTCCTCCCAAACTAAGGGCCAAGGCCATTTCTGCACTAGACTGTTATAGTGTTATCATCCCATTTTCAACATCCTATGGAATCCCAGGGTTTGCAGTTTAAGAAGGGGCCAAGGGGTCCCTCCCGAAACTGCAAATCCCAGGATTCCATAGGATGTTGAAAGTGGAATATTAGCACTATAACAATCTAGTGCGGAAATGGCTCAAGTGCTAGAGGGAAAGGGACAGTTTCCTTCTGCTTCTGCCCTCCTCGCTTCCAGGATCCCCAATATTTCTGACAGATCCTCAACTTTTGGGGTATCACTTAAGTAAAAGTGGATGGGAATGAGGTTGCTAGTCCCACACTGAAATTTTAGGGGTGGCTGGGTTTCCACCCACTTCTAGCTCACCCCCTTTTCTACCTGCCTTTTCGAAGGACGCACTTGTGATTTTTAGCATTTGTCTGGACATGTAGGAGTCTCAAAGGGAGAGGTTTAAACGAACTGAAAGGGAAAAAGAGCACTTGCCAGACACCTTGCCTTTTTAAAGTCTGGATTATCACCTGTCCTGTGAGGATTAGCAGCATGGCTTTTTCAAAGGAAGTTTTATTAAAATCATCAGAAAGGCATAAAGAAGCAGATTTGTCAGAGTATGAGGCATCAGAAGGCTCCTCAGGGCAAATATATTAGAAAATTGTGGTATTTATTCCTCTAGTTTCTGGGTTTTTAAAAAGGAATATTCAAACAACGTTTTGGTTGCCCTGGATTATTTTTCGGGCAATTCCATTTTGTGTTGTCAGGATTTGTTCCTACCCTCAAACAGGCATGTAATTCTTCACTAAGTTTCTCCTCAAAAGAAGCAACGAGTAATTTAGCAGTTTTCTTCCTGCTGAAAAAAAAAGTGTCTTTGAAAAGCACACCATTTTGGCAAGCCTGTTTGTAATTTCAGAATTATTCTGTGCAAAAGTTTCACGTGCTTGCTCTGCACAGAAAGTGGCATTACCAGTGCAGGAAATAGCATTTTCTGCACAAAAACTAATATTTCTATGCAGAAGCATTATTTTCTCTGCAGAAAAAGCTGCTTCATGCACTGACAATGCTCTTTTCTATGTAAATCAACCACTTACAAAATTTTGTACAGAATAAGTCCCCAACTGTAGCATTTTCTGCCCAGGAGACAGTGTTCGCGGCAGAGAAAATAATGCTTCCATGCAGAAATATTGTTTTCTATGCAGAAAAAGCTGTTTCCTCCACAGAAACAGACATTTTCTATGCAAAGCAACTGCCTATAAATTTTGCACAAAATAAGTCCTGAGTGGCTTACATTATTGTCAGTCCAAAATTCTTCTCATCAGGGTTTATCAGTATTAATATAAAAACCATAGGTTTTGTTTTTGAAAATATTTCAAATATTTTAAAATATTCTTCCCATCTCTACCTTCATGTTTTTTTCATTCTGAGGCATATTGGAGCAATATATTCCTGTACCTTCTCCTCCTTTCTATTTTTTTTTTAAAGTTCTAATGCTGTAGCACATTGGTGAAACAGCATTTTTGCACTATAATTCTATGACTAAAATAAAAATCAAATAGGGAAAGCAATTATAACAACCATAATGACCAGTGTGGTGTAGCAGCCTGAGACCAGCTCAGCCACAGAAACCACCTTGGGCAAGTCACACCCTCTCAGCCCAAGAAAGGCAACAGCAAACTTCTGAGGAAATCTTCTGTTCTGCAGATTAAACATCCCCAGCTCCCTCAGCCGCTCCTCCGAGGGCTTCATGGCTTCCAGACCCATCATCATGAGGTGATGGAAATTGTTGGAAAAGATGCTGCTTCTCCATAAAGTGAAGGGCAAGAGGAGAAGAGAGAGTTGGTACTAGAGGTGGATAAACTCCATTAAGGAAGCCACGGCTACCCTGAATTTGCAAGACATGAGCAGGGCGGTGGAAGATTGAGGTTCTTCAAGGTGTCTCCTGCATAGAGTTGCCAGAAGCCAAAGTCTGTTTGATGGCTCACAACAAGGGCAATGCACAAGCTTCCCATGTTCCCCCTCACAGTCATCTCTGCTCCAAACATCTCCATCTCCAAAGCAAAGTTTTGAAAAATGGACGTGGAGCCGCTTTCATCGTAAAGGATCGCCTGGCCCTTTAAAGCCAGGATTTATAAACCGCGGCAAAAGGCCTTGTGATGGGCAAAGGTCTGCTTCTGAAATTGAACAAATTGTCATTTTACTGCTGCTGTGTGCCCGGAGCACCATAAATCTCGCCCGGGGTTTAAAGCATCGCCTGTTTCCCAGCCCCGCTCCTGGCTTCTTGAGAAGGAGAAGGAGAAAATGCCTGACATTTCCTGAGGCTGGCTATAAGGGAGACCCCGGGGAGTGCCTGGGAGCAGTTTTAAAAGCAATATTTATGGATGATCGCTGTGAATCAGGACCCTAAAAGGGACAAGGAGGCCTGTTCTTCATTAAAGGTTTGGAAACTCTGCACTGAGGCTCTCCCTGCGGGAAGTCAAAAGAAATTGAGTGAGGGAGAAATGGCTTAAGACTTAAGCCCCCTCTCAGCCCCCAGCTTTTTACTTTTCTTTTTCTGTTTCTGTCTTCCATTCATCGCTTCCTTCCCTGTTTTTTTTCCCCTTCTCCATCAGTTTTTTCCTACTGTGTATACGTTTAAAATGTTTTTCTTCACACATTCTCTTTTCTTTCTTTCTTTCTTTCTTTCTTTCTTTCTTTCTTTCTTTCTTTCTTTCTTTCTTTCTTTCTTTCTTTCTTTCTTTCTTTCTTTCTCCAGGATGAGGTAGTGTTGTTGCTGTGTTCCAATGAGGAATACTGCCCCTAAATATGGGGGTTCTATTGCTGCAGAGTGTGGCCAGATCTCAGGGCCTGGCCTGGAATCTCCAGTTTTCATGGGTCCTCTCCAGGTGGGAGGCAAGGGTGTGAACTCTCCAAATTTGGTGGACTCAGCTTCAGGCAAGAGAAAAGGGCTAGGTACAAATCTCCAGCTAAGCTAGGAGAGCAGCGGGGTGCTGCAATTTCTAAAGATTCACTGCTTGCTTACTTGCTTGCTTGCTGCAATTGGCAACGAATCTGGCATGTGTGTGACTGTCTTGTTTAGAAAGTCAGCCACAGTTCTCAGTCCTTAAATAGAGTCTATAGGAGCAGCCCCAGTCAAGGTTTACAGAAAGTTGTCAGTCAGTAACCATTCTTGTTTCAGCATCCCAAGTCAGCCATAAATTCAGAGCGTCAGTTCAAGGGAGTATCCAGCAGCACAGTCAGCACACAAAGCAAGGGTCAAGGATTTCCAGGAACTCGAGTGAAAGATCGAAAGGAGACCGTGTTGCTTCCACCAGATTTGCTAGTTGTCTGCAACAGACTTCGCCTCACCCTGCCTCTGGAATTTGTTGGCCAGCAGCCTCCTCTGGCTGTTTGCCTGGTTAATGAGATTTCCCTATATAAGTGCTCTGAGCCTCATGGGCTCTCCCTTTCCTGTCTATGCTCAGCTGCAGTAAGTATTGTCCTGTTCATGTCTGTGTGTCCTGGCCATTGGAGAAGATCCTGTCCATGTTTGCACCTGGGACTGGGGCATGACACCGGCTACGTTAACTGCTTCTTTTCCTCCCAGCCATTTTAGTACCAGGGCTCACCCTCCACTCTCCTCTGCAGCAACCTTCTGACTGGAAGCAAGTGTGTGTGTGTACATGCATGCACCTTTAAGTTGCCTGTCGACTCATGGCAACTCCATGAGGCAGAACACTCAGAGGTGGTCAGTTCCTTCTTCTGAAATATAGTCTTCAGAGCACCTGGTATTCATTGGTGGTCTCCCATCCAAGTCTTAACCAGGGCTGACTCTGCCTAGCTTCCCAGATCAGGTGGGAATATGGTGTCTTCAGGGTGTTTAGGAAGTCTTTTGTGTGTCTTCAAGCTGTCTTTGACCTATGGCGACCCTAAGGTGAACCTATCACGGAGTTTTCTGGAGGCTGGAAGTATGTGATACACCAAAGATCAGCTAGTGGGCTTTCATGGCTGAGTGGAGAATTGAACTCTGGTTTCCAGGGTCGTGGTCCAATGCTCAAATCGCTATGTCACACTGGCTGCTATGGAATCCTGGGATGTGTAGTTGGTGAGGCATTAGAATTCTAAATGCTCCTCCCTAAACTGCAAATTCCAGGATTCCACAGAATGGAACTATGGCAATTAAAATGGAATTTTAATGTGACAACTGTGTAGTGGATTCTAAGGTTCCCAAAATTTGGATTCGGTCGAGACTCGTATAGCAATGGGGTTGCCAGTTCAGATTCGTCCCAGGCCTGTAGTTTTGTGAGCCAAAACCTGAGACTTGGAGACAGGTTCAGTTCATGTCATTAAGTGTTTTGCATGAAGGAGCAATTGCTGTTGCTTATCCACATGGGAAGACAGGATAAGGAAGAGAGCCAGTGGGGTGTAAAGTAGCGTAGTATAGTGTAGGTGATGATGTCCTTGAGATAAGATCGAACATGGGCTGGTAGCTGTACATGCAACATCAGGGAAAGGTGGGATAGATACCAAAAAACTATGCAGTGCTTGAGTCTTGAATCCCCATCCCACAAGATCCTGATTTCCCTAATGGCTCGTTCTCTAGCATACCAAATCAGCCCATAACTAGACAACTAAAAGAACTCAATAGCGGAGGAAAGGCTAGCCCAATATGTCTCTCTGAGATGTGAGTAGGGCAGCTGCGTCTTCCAGCTTTAGGTCCAAGGGTATTTCGTGCGGCACTAACCTGGAGGGTTAACTTCATTTCATCCTCATTTCCAAAAAAGTAACTTGTTGGATACTACCAGCTGATGATGGCCTCCGTGGCAGTGGGGTGGTCGGAGTCTGAATTTTATAGACACTCTCCAAGGTGCTGAACTCTCTCCCCAAACTAGTTTTGGCAGCTTAGATGGGTCCTTTAAAGTCTGGGGGAAAACCCAAAGTGAATTCATCATTCTACCCACCTAGAAGTCACCCACTACCCCTGGCCTGCTAGGTGCAACCTATTAATTCTGGGCTCTGGAAAGAAGAGAAGGGACAGGATGGCTTTCAAAGGATCCATCAGCTGTTAAAGGAAGCAATAAAGGAGGCACCTTAAACCCTAGCAGGGTGTGTTGCATCTGGATTTGGGTGCAAGGAGGAGGACATTTCTGGCCATCTTCTGCCAGCAAGTGAGACTGTGGTGAAGCAGGACCCCTGCTGCATTTCTTTGTCAAAGCACACTCACTGCAGGAGGTTAGGGTGGGAGTGGCAAGCTCCCACCACCCCAATCAGAGGCTGAATGGACTTCCTTTGCCTGGTGCAACTGCTGGCTCTTAAGATGGGCCAAGGGGGTGGGGTGGATCAGGCTGGGAGACATTAGTTAGTTACACATCCGTAGCTATGTAGCTGATAATAGAATATTGGCTAATAATGGCCATTTCCGCCCTACACCATTATAGTGGTATTCTTCTTCTTTCAATGTCCTGTGGAATCCTGGGATCTGGAGTTTAGGAAGGGACATTTAGACTTCTCAGCCAGAGAGCTTTTTGGCCCCAGTAAACGACAAACCCCCAAAATTCCACAGGCTGCTGAAAGTGGAATAATAGCATTAGAACAGTATAGGGCAGAAATGACCCAAGATAACAATAACAGCAATAATAATACAAAAATAGCAGCTGGCATTGTTCTCTCTCCTACTTCTCTGTTGTCTTCCAGCACGGTGTTCGGTGCAGGGCTGCCTCTGAAGAGTGTTTGGGGACTTCAGTTTGCACAGCCAGGTTGTTAACCAGGGCTGGTTAAAAGGGATCATACAACTCCCGTGCTCTAATAGATCCACCGGCTGCTGGTCTGTTTCCTGGCACAATTGCTGGTGATGCCCTACGCAGCCCGATACAGCTTAGGTCCAGGGTGCCTGTCTGACAAACTGTATCTCCCTCTACGAGCCTGCCTGGATGCTGAGACCTGGCAGAGAGGCCCATCTCTCGGTCCCATCACTTTCACAGGCCCGGCTGGTGGGAAGGTACGGGCTTCTCTGTGGCTGCCCCAAGACTTTGAGATTCCCTTCCTAGGAAGGCTGGAATGCTTCTTCCTTCTTTTTCCTTCCATCCGCAGGTGGAGACTTTTAAAAAAATATATTCAGACAAGCTTTTGGAACGGAAAGCTTTTAAGGAAAGGTCTGTAACTGTTTTACATTGTATTTTAACTGTTTTTAAAAATCCTTTAAAAATGCATGTTTTAAGTTGTTTCAATATGGTTAATAGTTTAATTCTATTTTAATATCGAGCTTTTGTATGCTTTTCATCATATTGTAATCATGTTAATTTGTCAGGCACCTTGAGTCTCAGTCTTGGGGAAAAGGTGGGACATAAGTAAAATTAAAAATACTAGTAGTAGTAGTAGTAGTAGTAGTAGTAATACGCCATAAAGCAGGCCCAGAAAATGGGAGCAACTATTTAGCAACGTGGTTCTGGGAGTGTTAGGCTTGGTGCAACTTTTCAGCACCCCATCAATTTAAAACATTGCACTGCAGAGGCAAAGCCAGGAGGCAAACTGTGGACAGTCTGAAAGTTGTCCAGAGCCATTACCAGATAAATCCCCCTGGAATTTAATTTAAGGGAGTTTACAAATCATGCCAATGTGACTGGTGGTGGACCAGCCCATTTCTGGATCGGCTGTCACAATGACACTCTAAAAGCATCTCAAATGGTCCCTTAAACCCTATTCTGAGCCCTCCATAATCTTTTCCTCGGCCCTTTCCTCAGCATTATAAAAAATAACATCTGTTAGAAAAATCTACCGGCCAATAGCCACGATTGTGGATAAGAACTTATCACCAAGAAATTAGGTTTTTTTCCTTAAAAAAAAAAACCTTAAAAATTGGCAATTTGAAACAGGGACTTGTTCTGAAGAGCAAAACCGCCTGGGTCACGTGGCGCTCAGGAGTAACCCCCAAAGCATTGTCTCATCCGTCTACAATCTGGAAAGATTAAATGTGTTCAAAGCAACGTGCCAGTTACGGGGGAGGCAGGCAGAACGAAAGAAGACAAAAGGGAGAAGAGGAGGAAAACCGGCTTGCTTGGAAGTTGTGGGGGTGGGAGTCCTGGAAGGGGGAAAGAGAGAGAAAGAGTGGGTGGCAGAGAGAAAGAGAGAGGAGAAAAGAAAAAGGAGAACAGCACGAGGAAAAAAGGAAAGGGGAGAAGAAAGGGGGTGAAAAAGGATCTGGGTGCTGGCTGGTCCCTCCCAGTTTGGTCCGCACCAGATTTTAGTCTGAACTTCAAGGGTGCTCTCCAAGGTGCTGTACCCTGTTCCGAACTTCCAGGGAGCTGGACCCTATTACCCTCCCATGGGTTCCACAAGTGGGATAGCTCCTCTGAAGTTCAGAGTCAAACCTGGAACAGATTGTCCCAGCGTGAGAGATGTTACTTGTGACGGGAAGAAAGGGAGAGAGGGAGAGGAAGATGGCATGAATGATATCAGAGTGGACGTCACCAGAAAGTTTGGGAGGAAGAGGATGAGGGCAACGCTGCCAAAGGCAGACTGATGAGGTTGGCGGGGATGGGAACGAGCCGACAGAGCTGGAGCGTGGGGTGTTTTAATTTTAATGGCATCATCTGCCACCCTGTGCGGTTTCTCGGTCCTCTCTGAGTCCAGCTGCAGTGGTCACAGAAGCTGTGGTGTAGAGCCGGGGGGATACATTTCTCCAGCAACAAGACCATACCCCCACAACTGTCCATGCTTGACAGGTCCAGCCCCAACTAATTCACTCTCGTCGGACTCTTTCCGCCACTTTTCAAGCGGCCCAGTTTCTCTCTGCTCCTCCCACTTTCACACCTCTTCCTCAATTTCAGGTTTTGCAAGCCGAGTTCAAATTACATGGCACGTACCGCATTCTGCTGGAAGGGAGAGGAGAGAGAAGGAAGAATCGGAATCCTTCCCATTTCAGGAAGCTCAGGCAAAAGCAAACTGATGCAGCTTCTCTTGGCTTGTCTTTTCTTCCTCTTTCCCAGCCTGACAGGTTCTGATGTTGCCTGGCTCATGCATGCCCTGGTTTTCTTCTGTGAAATGTTGGAAGGTGTGAAATGTGTTACTGTGGGGCCTTTCTGCACTACACTGTTATAGTGCTATTATATTCCACTTTCAACCTCCTGCTTGGAGTTTGGAGTTTGCTCAGCTCTCTGGCTGAGAATTCTAAATCCCCCTCCCTAAATTGCAAATCCCAGGATTCCACAGGTTGCTGAAAGTGGAATAGTAGCACTATAACAGTCTAGTGTGGAAATGGCCATAGCATAAGTTTCTGCAGGTGGAATGAACAGTTAAGACCTGATAACCTTACCAAAGGCCATCTCCCACAGAAGATGCATATCTGTCCATCTCAGGGGACCACAGGCCTTGAACCAGAACTTAGAAAAAGGGAATAACTGATTGTGCCTCCTAGGGCTGGGTTAAGACATCTTGCTACCCCTTCCCATCTAAATGATGGGAGCTAAAGGAGTCCAAATTATTTGACTACACGAAGCGGAAAACTCCACAAGCTCTTTCTCCCATCACTGATAGTAAAAATGACGCTGGTCGTTGACCAAAATAAACGCACGTATGTATGTATGCTACCTGATAGTAAAAATGTAGTTGTTACAGTAATAATTTCCTGTCCTTTCACAACACCCCATATCTACTACCTGAGGCAGTTGCTTCATGCTGCCTCGTGGTAGAGAGTAACTTGTGGCAGGTCTGGCTATGGCGGTTCATGCCATAGTTACCTCCCAGTTTTCCTACAGCAATGCACAGTATGTGTGTCTGTTCTTGAAAAGTGTTCGGAAGTTGCAGCTAGTGCAAAAGGCAGCAGCCCAACTGCTATCTGGTGTGCATTTTAGAGACCATATAAAACCAGTCTTGCAGGAACAGCACTGGCTTCCATTTTGCGTCTGGACTTAATTCAAGGAGGTAGATTTGGCTTACATAGCCCAAAAGGTCAGGATATCTGAAAGACTGCCTTCTCCCATATGAACCTGTCTAAAATTCCAGATCCTTAGAGGACAGTGCATGTCCTAATGTTAGGTTGGGATGTAAACATAATGGGGTCTTTTCTGTAGCAGCACCCTGGCATTGCAACTCTCTACCCAAGGAAGTTAAGTTGCTTCCTTCTGTTTTGAGCTTCTGGGTTTGAAGACAAAACAGTTGGCATAACCTTCAATGCTTGCAATTTTTCTGTTTTAAAAACTGCATTTTAGGGCTATTTTTAGATCGTTTTTTAAAAGCCTTTTGAGAGCATTTTAATGTGTTTTAAGACATTTTTATCTTTGTATTGTTTCCATTGCTTTTGTATGTCCATCGCTGGAGGAAGTCTCATGGGCTGGGATCCAATATAGAAATATCTTAAACAGATAACAAAATAAATAAATACATTGGTGCTCCCATTAATGGATAAGAAGATGACGATGCCGTTTGGATTTTCTCCGTCAGAGGCCCTGTGTGGAAATAAAGCATTACCAGATTTACTTCTTTTTTTTCAAGGCAAACACTCACACACGGATTTAGCTAAGTGCCCCTTAAGTTTAGCTGGCATGAAAATGTTGCCTCTCCATTAACACTGATTTTTTCTCCAGAGTGCCAGCGTCTAGACTGTGCCATCGTTGAAAAAGCAGGAATACCAGCCAACAGCCTGCAAGCAGAGAGGTTAGAAGAGCAAATATTATTTGATACTTAGTGTATAGGGCACCATGGGGGGAAAGGAAAGGTTTCAGGGTTCCCTCTTAAAAAAAAAAAGAGTGGGTGGGGGAATAAAAATGGGGGAGTGGAGGGAAAGATGAAGAGGAAAAAGAAGAAAGAAGCATTTTAATTTTGTCTGGAGTTTTTCCAACAATAAAATCTAATCCATCATCCTCCCTGCTTGACTTGAGCTTAATGAAAATTTAGAGGCTGTGACTGAGATTTAGAATTCAGCGGGGAGGCTATTAGGAAAGATGTCTAGCAGCTCCAAGTAACCTGCTGGACCCACGGCCCCCTTGCCGGAGAGAGTGAGTGTGAAACGGACAGGTTTTAATTTGGTACCCGGCATCCCTTGTTCGCAGAAGCCAGAACCCATGAGGGGAAATGAGCGTCTGCTCCACCAGTGATAAAGTCAATGGCTGGAACGGCACAGACACACATACCCCATCATGGGAAATGGTTTTCGTTCTGAACTAAAAGTCCAAGGCTTCTCCTTTCTTTTTATAGCAATAGAAATTTTGGACAAGAGCAAAGGAGAGCTGGGCCATTTCCACACTAGATTGT
Source organism: Iguana delicatissima (assembly GCA_948472985.1). Classification (NCBI taxonomy): domain Eukaryota; kingdom Metazoa; phylum Chordata; class Lepidosauria; order Squamata; family Iguanidae; genus Iguana; species Iguana delicatissima. Next base: position 1,653,397 of record CAOKZL010000019.1, on the reverse strand, counting down.
TATAGTGCTATTATTCCATTTTCAACATCCGACGGAAGCCTAGGGTTTGCAGTTTGGGGAGGCGTCTTTAGAAGTCTCAGTCGGAGGGTTCTTTGGCCCCAGGAAATGACAAACCCCAGAATTTCACAGGATGTTGAAAGTGGAATAATAGCACTATAAGAATGCAGTGCGGAAATGGCCTCGGACAAGGTGACAGGGAAAGGGAAAACATCTTCTCAGTTGCCAGACAGTTATAATACTAATATTAACATGGAGAAACACACAGACCAGCAAAGGGATCACACAACACCCGGAGCATTTCTCCTGTGCTGTAATGAGCTATATAAAACCATTGCTGAACCGAAAGAGTGTTGTTAGACAACAAGGAAATATGAAAACCCTCCTCAGATAATTCACAGAAAACCCTCTTGAAATGCCATCTACAAACTTGAATAAAGACATGATTTCTTGGGGTGGGAGGAATGGGATGTGCTCGTTTTTGAGTGGAACCAATGTGTTTTATTTCCCTCTCCTAAAACAAGAGGAAACGTCTTGGGTCTGGGGAAGGAGCGAGCAAAGACTGTGTTTCAAAGCACTGATAATATTTCGGCATCTCAATTGGCGCTTGGATATTAAAGGGGATTTATTCGACTTTTGGTGGGACAAGAGAGTGTTAGAAGATTTTTGACAGCCTTCCAACTCGGCCGGCCTTCATCTGTTTCTTACATCAAGGATTTTTGGACAGCGGCTAACCAAGGTGAGGAAACGTCTCTACCACCACCCTGTCATAGCCTTCCCGTGCTAGGCTCCCATTTTCATTTAGCTGAATACACCGAACAGAGGCAGCCACCTTTTTAGAGACTGGATATATCGCATCAAAAGAAACTCGTTATTTGCCATCATCTTGACTCCCTAAGCCGTCCAGTCGAAACTACACTCAGGGCAGGAAATCCAGTTCGAGTATCCCCAGAAGGTAGCTGTTCATCCTCTTTTTGAAGACATTCAAAAAAGGAGACCCCACCACCTCTCTGGGGAATTGGTTCCATTGCCAATTTTACCCTTAAGAAGTCCCTTCTCTTATCCAATCAATGTCTACTGTCCTGTAACTTAACCTCATTAGAACTCGTCCTGCCCAATGGAACAAACTTGCACCATCCTTTCTGTAACAGCCTTTGAGATATTTAAAGTTGCAATCATCTCACCCTTCCAGCTTTATTCACCTGGCTGAACATGCCCAGCTCCTTCAACCTTTCCTCATATATTTGGTTCTCCATATCTCTTACCGTTCTTGTTCATAGAATCATTGGAAGAGACCACCAGGGCCATCTAGTCCAACCCTATTCTGCCATGCAAGAATGCATGGTCAAAGCTCTCCCAACAGATGGTCATACAGCCTCTGTTTAAAAACTTCCAACATGGGAGACTCTACCATACTCCAAGGCAGCATATTCCATGTTCAGACTGCTCTTACCATCAGGAAGTTCTTCCTAATGTTTAGATGGAACCCCTTTTCCTCTAGTTAGAAGCCATGGTTCCATGTCCTAATCTCTGGAGCAGCAGAAAACAAGCTTGCTCCATCTTCAACATGACATCCCTTCAAATTTTTAAACATGGCTATCACATCACCTCTTAACCTTCTCTTCTCCAGGTGAAACCTAACCAGCTGCCCAAACTGCATCTCATTGGGTATGGTTCCAAGACATTTTATTGTTTTGGTCGCTCTCCTCTGGACACATTGTAGTTTGTCAGTATCCTCTAGGATCTGAGCTGCAGCCAAGCTACTTGACAGCTTAAAATCTAGAATCTTAGAAACTGATCTTGAATCTTGTTCTGCTATGATTATCTGGACAGTGCTGTCACCCATTTTGAGTAACTCTTACCATCTGTCTCCATCTCTCGCCCCTCAAGTCGATCTCTCGTAGTAAAAGCAGCAATCCATTTTGGAAATACATCAGTGGCAGATGGTATCTTCCAAATCACTGGGATTATGAATCCGCCCATGGGTTTTAGTCTTAAAAACTATGAAAGGAGGCAAACTGTATACCTCGAAATATGTCCAGCACCTTAGATAGTGCCTTTAAAGTTCAGATAAAACCCTGGCATGAATTTGCTGCTCCACTGGTACGTAGACCGCCAGACACCACTGGTATAGGCATAACCGGAGCTTGGCTTTTTGAGCTCTGAGAAGCTGAAACAACATCCTGGCAACCTGTGTAAAACTTTTCCACTTATCACAAAATTGTCTCAAGTTTTAAGGGTTCTAGCAATGAGAATTCTGTGATTTGCTTTGCCATGAAAAATTATGACAGGGTTATGCTACCATCTAGTGCTTGCAGGGGAAATTTAGCAAAGCTGACTTATTCTCAAATTGCCCTTCCCCTCTGAAAGCTCATACCTTTTTTTGCATTTGATCAGTAAGCAATGCATGCTAAAAACTACGATGCTGATTAAATTTTGGTATTTATTCTATTTATCCCAGGGGAATGTTGATCCTCTGTAATCTGCTTTAACCATCATCCACAAGGTTGTGTCGACTGCATAACCAGTCAGTCATAGACTTTACTGTGCCCAGCCAAAAATCCATTACAGTGTATTAAAATTTCCAACAAAAAGCTTAGATTTAAGAGGGATTACTATGAGTACTCTGTGACTACTGGGACAGTCTATTCTTACCACTGCCTAAGGGGATAAAACACTCAGATCTTAAAAGCGAGCGTCTCCTGTGCGTGATGGTTCTTAATGAAACAAAGACGTAGCTTCCTCACAACGAGAAGAAACTGGGCTGTCTTTGATATTTACTTCAACTTGTGACAGCCTTATGAATGAAAATTCTCCAGGAACCATGGCTAGCAAAAGCCCTGCTCAGGTCCCATACATCTGACTTCTGCAACCAAATTGGTCCATTTATAACCTGGTTTTCCTCCTTTCCTACTGACTTCATCTCTACCAAACTTTATTGTCTTTCCAGTGATTCTCTTCATCTCGCACCATGTCCAAACTATGATAGCCTCAGTTTGGTCACCTTGGCTTCTAGTGAGAATTCATACTTGATTTGCTCTTGCATCCATTTATTTGTCTTTTTGGAAGTCTGTGGTTGGTGGAGTCCCATATGGCCGTAGCTATAGGACTATGTAGTGGGTTCTAGCCAGCAAACCCCACTTACAAGTGAGCAGCTGTTGGGCTTGATGGGGATCTGTGTAGGACATTTCCAGCCCCTCTCACTGGTGGGCAAGGCTGTGACAATCAGAATAGTGCCTATCACAATTCTTTGGCATAGCTTTGCTCACTGGAGAGAGGGGATGGAGACATCAACCTTCTGCAACCCGATTGCCAGGAGAACTGACCTCCATCTCATCAAACAGCTGCTCCTTGGTAAAAAAGATGGGACGGGGCTGGGCCAGGAATCATTACTTAGCTATGCACTTGTAACTGAGCAGGTGATGTAGAATATGTGCTCAGAAGCCCCACCTTGAGAAGAACAAAAAAAGATGTGTGCAGGAAGCCCTTACAAGCCAGGGTTGTGTAGTGGTTTGAGCTTTGGGCTACAACTCTGGAGACCAGGGTTTGATTCCCTGCTCAGCCATGGAAACCACTGGGTGACTTTGGGTGCATCACAGACTCTCAGCCCCAGAAAACCCCATGATAGCTTCTCCTTAGGGATGCCATAAGTCGGAAAGGACTTGAAGGCACATAGCAACAAGGGAGACCTTACTTTTTGAAGTGGTTTTTATTCATGTCCTCCTTGCAGAATATTTTTGGAAACCTGCTTGAAGGTGTGACCAAAATCACCCATGAAATTCAACATCATGATGCATTATTTTTTAAAAAGGCATGCTGTTACTGCTAATCACAGCCTCAGAATTAGTAAGTTCTGTTGCGACTTGACGTTTTGGTCACTGACCAGAAGATGGCACTGCAGGGACGTTCACGTGCCATCCCTTGCTCAACTGGGCCTGAGCTCTGAATGGAAACTCCTTTATACCAAGTCAGCCTCTTGCTGCATCTAGCTGGGTACTGTCTACACTGATTGCCAGAAGCAATACAGGGTTTCAGGTGTGAGATGCCAAGAGCTGAACTCAGGACCCTCTGCCTGCAAAACAGAGCAACAATGCCAGTGATGTCACTTCCATGACTGCTGTGGGTTTTAGCGTGTCTTCTGAAAGAAGCTATCCAAGGTGGCAAGCCCTAGCCTGAAAGATTCAGCACCATGGATTTTAAGTTCAGACTAAAAAACAGAACAGATTCAAGACAATTGCTTATTTTGTGGGAAACAGTTCAGCACCTTGCAGAACTTTTAAAACCAGTAGCAGATTCACAGCTCTGATGACATGGAAGCCACCAGCTGCCACTGGCTGAATCTTTCTTCAGCCCTGATGATAGGGCAGTAAGGATGTAAGTTCATGGACTATTTCATTTTCGTGTGTGAAGACAAATAACTGTGGTGTTTTTTCTCCCCACTGCAGGAGAAAACAAATATTCCTCTGAGGCTTTCTCTCCATATTCCAACATCCCAAAGTACTGCAGAGGAATTATGTAAGGACTGGCATTCTTTTCAGTATTTGCAATATCATAAGCTAGACTAAAGGGTAGAGAGATAGCTACAGAAGTGACTAAACCTTAGATACATTTATATTTCAGAAGGAATTAAGCTTGCTGTTGTTGTGTACCTTCAAGTCTTTCCAATTTATGGCAATTCTAAGGCAAACTTATTGCAGGGTTTTTTGGGAGCTGAGAGTATGTGACTTGATCAAGGTCATCCAGTTGGTTTCCATGGCCAAGCAGGGTCTCCAGGGTTGTAATTCAATGCTCAAACCACTACTTCATGCTGGCTCTTAGGAATTAAGCTATTCCTCCTTAAGTTACTTCCCTAAGTGGTAAAAGACATCTGTTTGTTATAGCACTGGATTTGCCTCACCAATGTGTTTTGCATTTAGCATGCTTTGTTTCGTTGTTGGTGACTGGAAGTAAGCAAGGGTTTAATCTGCAAGAGTGATGGTTGAAACACAACAGGAGGGAAAGGGAGGTTAATTGCAGAGAATATACATATCCTTTAACAGTGCTTTGACCCATGGAGATTTCCAGCCTGCATCTCTTGGGGGGGGGCTTCAGTTCATGCACTTTAGGGCCCAGTGGCCTTGCTTTGCTGACTACCTGCTCTAAAAGGAGTTGTAACCTCCCCACTTGTCCACTGCTTCATAATCTGAGGTTTGCATAGTATGTCCATTTTACACCCAGCCATTGTTGGATATATAAAACAAAATAAAAGGTCATCTTGGGGCTATTGGAGAAAAAAAAATGGATTATTTTCTAAATGGTCTGAGAAGCTTACTTCAGCTTTGGTTATAATCCAATTGTGATCCTGCAGCCCCTTTCATTAAATGTCCTCATGCCAAATCTCTTTGACTCAGCTAAGCAAAGATATATTCTTATTAATTCTGAATGATCATTACTGTAATAAGCAAATGAGGCTTTAATGGCAGAACACAAGGAAGCAGGGGGGCGGCAGGTTTCCAGACTCATCAGAAACAGTAACAGGCAGTAATGGTGTTTGTCAAAGAGAGCTGAGGGCAGAAAAAACAAATCTGGTTGAATTTCGAGAAAGGCTTGCGTGGGCCTCCTTGACATAGAAGTTTCAGACCTGCATCCTCTCAATGTAGCATCAGTACCCACAGAGGGACCTACTCTACCAAAGGCTATTCAGTAAGTTGTAGTGGAAGGGCTTTGGGGTGCTATAGAAGGTGGTAGAGAATACCAACCCCTGCACTCCCCCAAAAAAAATATCCACATGAACAAGGAAATTCATGTATGCAGGTGTTCATAATGCAATTCCACCCAGAATACGTCTGCACTAGAGAACTATAGCAATTTGATATCATTTTAACAGCTGTGGCTTCATCCTATGGAGTCCTGGGAACTGTAGTTTGATGGAGGACTTCTCCGCAAGAGAACTCTAGATGGATTCAAGCTCAAATCAAGACACTTTCGGGATCAGAGTACCCAACTTTCCTTACCATATCTCATAGAGCTTGGTTTCTGAACCCTCTCCTATCTTGGTCTCTTTTCTCTGAATGCCTTCCAGCTTGACAATATCCTTTTTGAACTGTGGTTGCCAGAACTGAACACAGGATTCCAGTATTCCTGCTTTGGAGAAACAGAAACTGTTGTCCTTCCATCTGGCAACCATTCAGGTGGCCATCATATCACCTTTCAATCTTCTCCAGGCTAAAAATACACTGTCTTCTCAGCTGTTCCTCATAGAACTTGGTGTCCAGACCATTTATTATCTGGTGCATTTTGGTGATCATCTCAAAAGTTTGCGGATTGCTCTCTTCTCGCTTTCTCTCTGCTGGCCCTGCCTTCTTTGTTCTTCCTTTTTGTGCACCTGTGGAAGAGATCAAAGGAGGCCTGTTCACTCCTCACCTGCTTTCCCAGCCAAGTCCCGCGTGTCTCCAGGTGCTCCATGAAAACTCTTAAATAAGGCCCGTCACTCAACAAATGCACCTCCATCCCTGGATTGCCAGGACTTGTTTGGAATTGGGCCTGGCACAGGGGAACAGTTGCCGATGTCACGAAGGGAAGTGAATAATGATTTATTGCAAAGCAAAGGGCCCGGCTGGTTGCCAGAGAATCGGGCATCCAGCAAGCGTTATGAAAAGGGAGATTCTGGCAACAGAGATTTGGCACACTCCCACATTGGCCTGAAGTTAACTCTACTGTTTAAGTTACCTGCTTTGGAGTTTCTACCCCAACTTGCAAAAGAAAGAAAGAAAGAAAGAAAAAATCCCTGACATGTGTCGGGCAGGGGAACCCAAAGGGAAACCATTTTTGGCAAGCAAGCCGAGAAACCTGAGGCATAAATGTGCATGCAGCTTTGGAAAAAATCGTTCTACTTGGGGGTGGAAAAGCAAGAAAACTGCTCATTGTTATTGGAGTGCCACCCTGATTGCTAGAAGCTGCCTGAGTCTCTTCCGAGGCTTCTGAGATTTGATGGGGGCTCTCCGTGCATTTTCAGGCCATGGATGATTTACCATTAATGATTTCTTTGATTTATACCTCCCCTTCTTATTCTTGCTCAAAGCACCTAACAAACTGGCTTGAACATGCATGAGTAGAATCACAAATTAGAATCATAGAATCATGGAGCTGGAAGAGACCTCCAAGGGCCATCCAGTCTAACCCTCTTCTGCCACGCAGGAACACAGGCCATTTCCGCACAACACTCTTAAAGCGCGATGATTCCACTTTCAACATCCTATGGAATCCTGGGGTTTGCAGTTTTGGGAAAGGCGCCCCCCCCTTTTTACTGAAGCTTTTGTATAGTCTGAATCTGTATTTTTTCATTTTTAAAAAATTTTAATGCATCAAAACATAAAAGTTAAGCAAATAAACACTCACACCTTGTTCATACATCCATTCAATACCATACATTCCATAACATAAGCTAATTTCTCATCAGGCCTCCATTATATTATATTTTCCATGATCAGATTCACCAGATCTCATCTTTGTATATAAATAACTCTCACAGTTCCATTTCCTTGTCGTTTGAGCATTAAATCACTATATGGTTCATCTATACTCAATAACAAAAACCAACACTGACAAATCAATATTATTTAAACTACTTTATTTATCCAGTTTCAATGATCTGACTTCAATTATATGCTCAAGTCTAATCTACAAAACTAGAATCTGTATTGTTTTTAATATGCTATTAGCCACTTTGCTGTTGTTGCTGTGTGTCTTCAAGTTGTTTCTGACTTAGGACAGTTTCCTGACAATTGAGTTACGTGTTATATGACCACTGATTTGAATAATTTTGAATATTGGTTCCATCCGTAGGATACCAGATCTCCTAACCTGCAAACCCCAGGATTCCATAGGATGTTGAAAGTGGAATGATCGCGCTATAAGAGTGTTGTGCGGAAATGGGCCATGTTAGGTTCTCCTTAGGGTGGTTATAAGTTGGGAAAAAAGTGAAGGCACACACCAGCGAGAGGAACCCAGCATCAGTTCATGCGGATGATGCCAACCTTTGTCTCTCGAGCAGACACCTGGGGCTTCTCCTCCCCTTTCCTAAACTGGCGACCTCCCTCTTTGGGGCGGCATGGCACGGAGGTGGAAGAAAAAGAGGCACTTTCTCCTCCTGCATGGAAGCACTCTTTCAAGCTGCCCACTTAGGGCTGCTGAAATCCATGATTTGTTGCTTGTAAAAACCGCAATGATTAACTGTGGCTCAGCCTCCTGGTTTCATGTCTTATCATGTTTCATCTGGCAACAAAGGAACATTTACCCTCTTTAAAAGCGAGAGAGAGAGACAGAGAGAGGGAAGATGAAACAGACTTCAAAGCCAAGAGAGCCTAGGTGAACGGCCCTAAAACAAGACAAATATTTAAGCAGAGTCTGTACAGCATTAAACCCCCTCGATGGCCCTGCCTGGTTGAAGATTGATAATTCTACCTAGCGAGACAGAGAGAGAGAGAAAAGCCTCTTTACTCCCCTTTATTGTTTTAATACAAGTGATTAATCCTTTTTTACCTCCTACGCATTATCTATCTGTCTGTTGGCACTGTGGTATCTCTGCTGAAGTTCACTCTCTCTCCTCATCCCTTAAAAATCTGGCTTTCATGTGTTCCACTAGAAGAGGTGTGACTTTGGGCAATACACTTTCAAGTCACCTCTTGACTTATGGAATTCATAGGGCTTTCAGAGGCAAGCAATACCCAAGGTGGTTTTGCCAGTTCCTTTCTCTGGAAAATAGCCTACAGCACCTGGTTTACATTAGCAGTCACCCATCCAACTAGTAACCAGGACTGACCCAGCTTACCTTTCAAGATCAGACAAGATCTGGCGTCTTAGGTATTTAGACTTAGGAAAGCGGCTCCAGGCTTATTGAATATGGATGCTTTCAGCAGTTTTTTTTTTATAACTGAGCTCATCGTGAATGTTTCTGGGTCTCCAGGCCAGATTAACCAGCTAGCTAAGTCTTGCAATGTGGTACAGCTGCTTGAATTGGGGACCACGACCCTGGAGAACAAGGGGGAAAAAACAAACAGACACCCGGTGACCTTGGGCATGGCACACACTCTCAGCCCCATGCCTTGAGATCCCATCTGACCTAGTTTTCACACAAGCTCAGCCAGTCCTCGTAGCCAGCGTGCCCATGCAACCATAGCAGTGTATATTTTATATATTATGACACTTAATATTTGCCAGTTAAACCAGTGGGGGTGTACAGCCTGGTAACAATGGTGTTTTCCTGCGTAGCCCGGGGTTGGACTAAATGGTCGTTTTGATCTCTTCCAACTCTACGATTCTATGAAATACATTGCATGACTCATTCCTGCACTGTTTAATGTTAGGCCATTTCTGCACTACACTGTTATAGTGCTATTATTCCATTTTTGGAATCCTGGAATTTGCAGTTTAAGGGGGGGCCTTGAGAATTCTCATCCAGAGAGCTCTTTGGCCTCAGGAAACTGCAAACCCCAGAATTCCACAGGAGGTTGAGAGTGGAGCAATAGCACTGTCACAATGCAGTGCAGAAATGGTCTCAAAGAAACCCCACTTTTCAAAACCTCAAGTACATTTCTTGCCCCTTGGAGTGGTTTTCACCCCTTTGGGGGGCATTTTGGCAGCCTGGATGCCCCCCAGAAGCCTGCAGGGGAAGCAGAGTGGCTGGCAGATGTACCCCAGTTGGCCACCCCTGGAATTCCCCCCATGCAGTGGGTTGTGAAGCAATTATTGCTGCATTGCGAGACAGCCAATGCAACAGGATAACATCAGCACCTCTGCTCTGTACGCTGAGCCAAGTGGAATGTTTTTGATCATCCCCCATGACATTGCTACATGTTCTTTGGGATTGCACTTAATTAAAAAACATCTCTTTCGGCCTGACAGCAATTAAAAATGGTAGAGGGGAGAGCACCCCTCTTGCTTCCCCTCTCTCCCCACCCCCCAATCCCCCCACAGAATTGTACAAACAGTCATCACAACAAAGGTGTGCAGCTGCTCCTTCCACCCACTGGCACCGACCGGATGCTTTCTTGTCTCGAGCGCTGGGTGTGTTCGGTGCGGTTGTGCGCCTGTGCTGCTGCTGTGTAAAATCATTTAGCAGAAAAATGTCTCGGAGTCACAGAACACACGGGCAGCAATAAAAGTGAGACGCCAAACATCAAAATCCATCTTCTGGGGATCTGAAATGTGCAGACTAATTACAAGTTAACATTCGCCTCCAGCGCCTGCCCCGTTGGCTTGTTTGTGTAACTTTCCCCCTTTCATCCTCCGTCGTGGATTCTAAGAAAGAGCAAGAGCAATTAGGCCTCACTGTCTTGTAAAGGAGGAGTGGGAATCGTGCAGCCTTCCAGGCTGTTTGACTGCAACTCCCAGCAGCCCTAGCCAGCCTGGCCAAGGGCGGGAAGCACTGGGAGCTGCTGTGCAACAAGATCCGTCAGGCTATGTGATTCTCATCTATGTTGTAAAGGATTTCCATTTCCCACCCAGTGAGACCCCCTTGATGAGGCTTCATTGAACAGGGGTGATTTGCCAGTTCTACTGGGATGATGCCCATTCCCCCCAATGGTTTGCTCCACAATGCCCACATTTGGCCATTTCCACACGACGCTGTTATAGTGCTATTATTCCACTTACAACTTCCTGTGGAATTCTGGGGTTTGTAGTTTCCTGAGGCCAAAGAACCCTTTGGCTGAGAATTCTAAATGCCCCTCGCTAATCTGCAAACCCCAGGATTCCATAGGAGGTTGGAAGTGGAATAATAGCACTATAATAGCATACTGAGGAAATGGCCTTTATTTCCCTTACCAAACTGAGAAGGACCACTTGATCTCTCTGTACCTATTAAGGACAAAATGGAGAAAGCTTTCTTGGTGGTTCACGCTAGAACTTGGCAAAGTCACTTTTTTTTTTTTGGGCTTACGATTCCTAGAATCCCCAGTCAGCACGGCCAGTAGCTATGCTGGCTGGGGAATTCTGAGAGTTGTAGTCCAAGGCCCACATAACCTCCAATTGACCTGATTTGCAGGGACAATCCCAAGTAATCATCTCCTATCCCACTTTTCCAGCTGTGTTTAAAAAGTCTCTCTCTTCCTTACACTTTCCCCCACTTCCATTTGTGCAAACTGTGTTCAAAGTGCAAAAATAGTTTGCACTTAGTTAACTCAGTGGGGTGGAGAAAAGGAGGGGATAGGAAAAGGGAGCCCTTCCCTTCCCATGAAACTCAGGCAGAAGTAAACTCCTGCACCTTCTTCTAGCTTGTGCATTTTCCTTCGTTAATAGCTTTTGAGTTGGTTAAAGTAGCCAGACTGAAACATAAGTGTTGGCTTACTATTCAGAAATTGATTCTGCTCTGTTGAGGTTAGCTATTGGATTTAGGTGCAGAAAAGTAATCTTGCAAATCTCTCTCTCACACACACACACACACAGACATCAGAAGCCATTCCTTGGAACAAATTTATGGTGAGAAAAGATACTCTACATCTGCAGGCAGGAAGTGCTACAAATTAAATACAAGCAGGTGAACAAAGCTATCACTGGCTAGGACTTTTATGAGCTAAAAAAAATGCTGCTCTGAACTGTGATAGAAATTTGTTAATTGTTTTATATAGACCATCGAAAGAACCACCTGGGAAGCAAAGCCAAGGGCACTTTTATATAAATTCAGCCTTTATGTTGGCAGATTTGGCTTTCTCTTGTCGCCCCTCTGTATGGGAACATTGTGTTCTCGGTTTCCGGCATCAAAGGGAGCAAAACCTTGTTCCTGTTTGCACAGGCAACAGTTGGAGTTGTTGTTGGTGGCACACTCCCAAAAACATCAAGGAAGCCATCTGGTTGGATGGTAGCAACAGCAGACTTGTCTGCTTGTGTGCAATTTTGGCCACAGTTGGCACCCACTACTCATAATCCAAGGGCACCTGAGTCTCATGCCCTGAAGTTCCACAGGATTACAACAATATATTCAGGTATATCCCTTTGTTGTTTCCACTGCTTCAACTCAACTTTGATTTATGGTGACCCTACAGATGAGAGATCTCCAAGTCACCCTATCATCAACTGCCCCGCTCAGGTCTTGCAGATTCAGGGACGTGTCTTCCTCGATTGAGTCTTTCCACCTGTAACATAGTCTTCCTTTTTCCCCACTACCTTCTACCTTACCAAGCATTGTCATCTTTTCTAGGGAGTGACGTCTTCTCATGATATGTCCAAAGCCCAACAACCTCAGTTTAGCCATCTTGGTTTCCAGGGAGAGTTCAGGCTTGTTTTGCTCCAGGACAGATTCATTTGTCTTTTTAGCCATCCGGGGCATCCCTAGAACTCTTCTCCGGAACCACATTTCATCAAAGGAGTTGAATGAATGAAACTTGAGGCACTCTGGCTGGTGCCCTGTTACACACCTTGGCAATTCACTGCCAGGGTTCCTTGGCACCTCTGCTGCATAGCTAAGTAACTGTAAAGTTATACAATATCAACTGCAATTAGTTAAAGCTACAATAGTTAGATGGGCACAGAATTTGGGACATTCAATTGAACTAGAAACTTGGGAAAGAGTGTGGAAAATAGATATAAAATTTACATTAAATCTAAACCTAAGAGAAAACTTTTACAAAATGTTTTATAGATGGTACATGACCCCAGAAAGATTACAAAAAATAACGAAAAACGGGAATTCAAATTGTTGGAAATGTGATGAAAAGACAGGGTCCTTTTTTCATATATGGTGGACATGAAAGATAGCAAAAATTTTTTGGAAGGGGGTACATGATGAAATTCAAAGAATTTGTAAGGTGAATTTTGAAATGAAACCAGAGCTTTATCTGTTAAATATGCTAGGGCAACAAAGGGAAATGAGAAGTCATCAGAAGATATCATTATATTTAATAACTGTGGCAAGGCTGACATATGCGCAACACTGGAAAGAAAAGAAATATATTGGTATAGAAGAATGGAAGTTAAAAGTTCTGGATATTCATATGAAGATGTTATGTATGTTATGTATGTTTATATGTAGGTTATACATATTGCATATGTATTGTAAAATAGACCTGAACAGTTATAGAAGAAATTAGGGAAAATAATGGTTTTGCAAAATTAATAAGAATAGAAATATAGAGAATGAAATAGATATATGTTAACACTCACTTCTTGAAGTGGGGAGGGGGAAGCGGGGAGTAAAGGAGAAACTATTAGGAGATTAGGATAATTATGAAAATAAAAAATAAGGGTAAATTTAGGACATTAAGGAAAATATGATAGTTTAATTAGGGAAATAAGGAAGATAATATTTATGATATGTTATTGTGTGTTTCCTTTATCTTTCTTTCTTTCTGTTTTGTTTTTTCCTTTTTTGGCTCTCCTTTCTCTTTTAATAATGTAATTGAAATACTTAATAAAACATATTTTTTAAAAAAGTTCTGGATAGGATAGAGATGGAAAAGTTAGCATTTTCTTTGAGGAATAAATCTATCTAGAACTTTGAGAAAGAATGGAAAAGAGTATTGGATTGGGTAAGGATATAAATGTATAAGAAATCAAAGAAGAAATAATGTAAATGTTCTTCTCTCTGTAAGATGGAAATTATGTTTGTATGGAATGGATATAAGCAATTTCAACTGGAAGATTTAAGCATGGAAGTGTGTGTGTGGGGGGGGGTTTATTTTCGAGACTAAAATTTTAATAAAAAATTACTACAACAATTTCGACTGCAACAGAGAATTCTGACAACCTCCCCCCGGCTTCTCATCCTTAACAAGATGACAGCTGGGGCAGAGAGAGACAGTCCTTTTATTACCATCTCAAATGTGTGAAATAAAGCAGATTACAGACATGTGAGAAATAGGCATTTACCCTTCAAAGAGCAGGTGGATTCCAGGTCAGCGGGGCTGTAGATCCAAGTTTTCTTTAGAACTTCGAAAGTCATCCAAGGTGCTGAACTCCAGCCATCAAACAGGTTCAGCACCTTGGAGAGATCCCGGAGGCTCCCATTTCTGTTAGGTGATCAATCCACTCCGGTTTCTGTCTGAAAATTAAAGGAACTATCCCAGGTGGGGGACATTCAACATCTTGGATAGCTCCTTCACACTGAAAACCTGGAACAGATTTGCACAGACACTTCAAATGGGGCTCGCCAGCTTATAAGTCAAATCACAAGCCACTTCCTTTTTTACTAGTAACAATTTTTTCAAAGAAAGAAAAAAATGAAAGATAGACAGGAAGATCAGTAATAGTCTCACAAATGCTAGTAAATGTCAGAAATGAATTATCCCCTGATAGATATAATATCTGTGCAGTACGGTACCAAAGCCCCTTCCCCCGTGTCTGGAGCATAAAACAGGGAGAATATTGACCAATATAACACTCTGACGACCACCGGTGAGGGTGCATTCTTATTGATTTAATAAAGAAAAGGCTGCCATTTGGGCTGGCCCAAGTTTCTCAGAAGAGCAATGGTCTCTAAACAAGACCTGATAGGTAATTTCTGGCCATGAGTAAAACCATTTGTAGTGGCCAAGAGTTTGAAATGGGATAGGGTCTGCATTCAGCTCTGTGTATCCATTCAAAGGGCGCCTCTCGTGTCAGTGGGGCAGTCATTCCACCCCAGATTTTAGACAAGTTCACTTCAGGGATGAACTGCACACTACACAACTCTGTGATTCCGCTTTTAACTGCCACTGTGCTTTCCTACAGGATGCTGGGATCTGTAGTTTGGTGGGCCACTAAGAATTCTCTTCCAGAGTGCTCTAATGCTGTATGCTAGGGAATTCTAAGGGCCTCACCAAACTAGAAATCCCAGCATTCCACAGGATGGAACCAAGGCGGTTAAAGAGGGTATCAACCTGTTATAATGGATTCAGCGCCAGATTTACTTAAATCGCTAGCACCACTTCTTCTCCCTCCCCCAGATGGCCTGCAAACAAACAAAACAAACAATTTACATATGTTAGGCCAAAAGGAATAAAACTCTTGGTACAAAAAGGTATGGATAAGAAAAATGGGCACAGAGATGCAAAGGAATTTTCATGCAGGGTTTTCCCCCCAAAAAAGTTGCAGACCAATGTGGAAATGGAACAGAATAAAGTCTATGGTTGCCAGGGCAGAAACTTTGAGAAATCCAAATTGGCAGATTTATCTGTCCCTGTTAAATTTACATGTGTCCTTGAATATTTTCGCCTAAGGTATTCAAGGATTTTTTTTAAAAAAACTGAATATTAAGAATGGGGGGGTATGTTTTGAGTCAGGATCACATAGCATAGAGAAATGTTTAACCCTTCCTTCTCTTGCTGTAGTTCAGACAAAAATCTGTCCCTTCTTTTGGCAGCGCTGCTTTCCCGCAGCTCAGATCTTTGACCCCAGTCTCAAGGTGTGTTTTCCATTTGAAAATGGTGAGAGAGTGGAGAAACCTTCTCTTCCCAAGACTTATAAATCTAGTCCTCTATTTCCTGTAATAACAATAAAAACTTTTTCTCAGTTTTTCTGCTGCAGCATGAGAGCTGGAGGTTGAAACATCAGACCGCACATGAAAGCACCCACCACTCCCTGGACTCATTTTCTTAAAAGCTGGACAAATTAATGGATAATTAACAGTAAACAGAGACTGGTGCACGTGTCGTTCAGGAAGTTAGCTATGGGCGGCAGGCAAAATGTAGAGCATTGCCCATCCAAATAAGAATTTTGATTACGAATGAAATTTTTCCTCCAGTTTCCATATTCCAAGCGTTGAAAAGAGTGAAACATTCAAGAGTGAAAATTGTTCATACTTGGAGACTCTTCTTTTTTGTGTGTTCAAGTTCCCTTGGTTATTTTGCCTACCGCCACCCCATTTTTGGAGGCATAAACTGTAGTTATAATTGAACAACTTGAATTGAAGCTTGAAGTTCCTGCAATGCTAGAAATTTGGAGATTGAAAGTAAATTTCACTGGGAGGGCCAGTGGGACAAAATACTTTAATTTTCTCCCCCACGAATGTCACTTCAGGGTTAAACTGAGTGCAAGAAAAGACAACTCTGAAAAAGAAATGGGTCAAAATTTATAAAACTCATGCTAACATAAAACAGTCTTAAAAATGCTGCTAGATACCTTCTTCCCCTGTTTTCCTTTTTATGCTTAGAGGAAGAAGTTGCAAGTTTTATATTAACTCTTTATAGAAGCATAGAGTTGGAAGATACCACAAGGGCCATTGAGTCCAACTCCATTCTACTATGTACGAAGACACCACCAAAGTACTCCCTTTGATAGATGGCCATCTAGTCTCTGTTTAAAAACCTTCAAAGAAGAAGACTCCATTAAGGCATTGTCCAACTGCTCTTACCCTCAAGAAGTTCTAATGTTTAGATGGAATCTCTCTTCCTCAAGTTTGAAACCATTGTTCCACGTCCTAGTCTCTGGAGCAGCAGAAAATAGGCTTGCTCCATCTTCCATACATCCAGGAAAACTGTTTTAATAACAATGGAATGGGCAAAAAGCACTGAATTAGACAAAATGTTATTGGACCCTGTACAATTTCTTTTTAATTTGTGGGATTTCTAAACAGTACAGTTAGAAGGAAAAGGGAAAGAGAAAAGAGAAAAGCCGCAGAGTAAAAATGGGGGAATAGTAGCACCAGAAAAGTCACCTGATAGGTTTGTCTTAGGATCTCCCTAAGTTGGAAATGACCTGGAAGGCACACAATGACAACCAACTTGGAAAGAGTTATGGGCTGGACTTAATTCTCTTGAAGTTGATGTGTATAAAACACATGTTCACTTGGCATCCAGTTGGCTAATCCCATTGAATTAATTCCCGAATTGTGTATCAACATACCGGTAAAACTCATTGATTCAATGGGTCTAACTCTAGTCTGGACTGAAAGGATTTTGGCAGTTCTTGGTTAGCTAAAGCTGTAAGATTTTCTGACTGTTGAATGAAATATGGGGGATGTTTCTTTTTTTAGGGATGTAGTTCTTTGTTAATTTCATCCTGGAAGGAAGCAATGAGTAATTTTAGCAAGTTGTATCCTGCTGTGAGAAAGACTTGGAAAACTGTGCAGTTTACATCATTTGGGACTTATTCTGTATCAAATTTGCACATGGTATTTTACTTATTCATTCTGTTTATGAAAAAAAAAATCATACAAAGAACATTTTGCACAGAAAGCATCTCGCAAAACACACAACTCTCTGCAAACAGCAGAAAACAAAATTCTATTTTCTCCCAAAAGAACCTAGGTAGTGTTTTTTTCTTCCATAAATGACTAAAAAAAAAAAAAAAAAGCAATATTCCAAAATGCAAAATAACTCATGGAGGTTGACTGCTTTCTTGATAGGATGGCTCTGTTTTTCAAGAAGATGCCATTTCCCGTCAAGAATGAGAAAAAAAGGACCAGTTTTCTTCCATCTTTGTGGAGAGACATCCAGTGACTGAACTCCAGGCCAGGAGCAGCCCTGCAAATGAAATGCTAAGTTTCAACCTGATTCTTCATTTTCTCTCTTAGTTAATCATGCCACCAAATGACTGATCGACACAGTACATTTTCCTTGGGGTATGGTCTGAAGGACCCTGTTTTCAGATGGCTCTGTCTCTGTGATCCTTGGGAGGAAAATGAAATCTTTTGTTCTGGGGAAGTGCATGGGATGAGGGAGACGGGGTTTCACCACACTTGTAGAGAAGGGAAGTCTTTCTGGTAACGAAACAGCAAAATCCAAATAGCAGCCACGGTTGGAAAGAGATGTTGAGAATTAAATGGCCTTCTCTCATCCAGTGAACTCCAACAGCTGAAAGGTTGCGCCTGTCAGAACTACCATTTGCTAGTCTGCATGAGGTTAAATGCTTCCAATGCACAGGAACTGATATTCTTGTCTAGATCACACAGTGAACAGTCTGGTGCACTTAGGCCCATGCGCTTCGCAGGAGTTTGCTAGTGGCTCAGAACTTGGAAGGAAACCTTGTAGTCCAAAGGGAGAACAAATGAAGAAATATGTATGGCATACTGTGTTTGGAATCCTGTGCCCAGTTCCGGGCACCTCAGTTCAAGAAGGATGTCAACAAGTTGGAACATGTCCAGAGGAGAGCGACCAAAATAGTGAAGGGTCTGGAAACCATGCCCTATGAAGAACACCTTGGGGATCTGGGTATGTTTAGTCTGCAGAAGAGAAGGTTAAGAGGGGACATGATAGCCATGTTTGAATATTTGAAGGGATGTCATGTTGAGGAGGGAGCAGGCTTGTTCTCTACCACTCCAGAGACTAGGACAAGGAGCAATGGATTCAAACTGCAGGAAAGGAGATTCTACCTGAACCTCAGGAAGAACTTCCTGACAGTCAGAGCTGTCCAGCAGTGGAATATGCTGCCTTGGAGTGTGGTGGAGTCTCCTCCTTCTTTGGAGGTTTTTAAGCAGAGGCTGGATGGCCATCTGTTGGGAATGCTTTGATGGGTGTTCCTGCAAAGCAGGGGGTTGGACTGAATGGCCCCTGGGGTCTCTTCCAACTCTAGGATTCTATGCAAATATATTTATTTAAAGAAGAAGTTACGCAGTAAGTGGATTTCCTATTAATATCTGCCCAAAGCACTGTCTGAAATTTGTTTAAAACATTGTTCTCCCAGGCACAAGTGGGGGTTTCTAGGTCAGTGGGGCTGTGAATCCACTCCAGGTGTTGAATTTTAAAGATCTCTCCCAGATGCTGAACTAATGGGGAGATATGACTCAGCACCTTAGAGAATTACTTAAAAGGGCTAGTTAAAACCTGGAGTTGATACACCATTTCACTGACATGGAATCCCTCAGCTACTGTAGCTTATGGGGAATTCTCCAATTCTTCAATAGCAGGAGGAGAAAATTTCCACAAAGACTACTTGCCATCTGCTGCCATTTTTCTCTGTAGGGCAGGAGTGAACAACTGGATGGAAGCCAGGGGCTAGACCTATTTTAATTGCAACATGCAATGGAATCCTAGAATTTGTAGTTTAAGGACAGTTATTTAAAATTCCCAGCCAGAGAGCTCCCCTAACACCTCCCCAAACTACCAACTGGGAATTCTGTAAGATTTAGCCACGGTGGTTCAAGGGGAATCATAGTGCTATAACCTTGTGGTGTGAAAGAGTCCTAAATCTTATCTGAATGGACAGCTCTGTGCAACTGTGCCTGATGGTTACCTATCACCATGTTTTCTTGGCAAGATTTGGTTGGAAAGACTTCACCTTTGCCTTCCTCTGAGGCTGAGAAAGTGTGATTTGCCCAAGGTCACCCAGTGGGTTTCCATGGCTGAGCAGGGAGTGAAACCCTGGTCTCTAGAATCCAAAGAATCCATTCTAGGATTTTCTCAATTTTTAACCCCTAAAAGGAACAGGTGAGCGTGCAGGTGATCTGAATGCTCTGTATTAATCTGGATTAATTTGTGCCAACTTTTGCTGAGGATCTGTAGCCTCCAGACACTTACAGTTCTGCAAACCCTCTTTATAATCCAATTTCTTTTCTTCTTTCTCCCTTTCTTGCTACTAAATTTGAGATTTGAGAAGGCTCACATACAGGCGAGACCACTGTAAAGGATGCAGAGCTTGCCCAACCAGGAGCAAAGGAGGGGAGAGAGAGAGAGAGAGAGAGAGAGTTTGCCAGCAGATTTTAACCAAATAGCATCCAGCCAGTTAAAAAAAGAAAATTCTCCCCCTCCACCCCCAAATATGTTTAAAGCTTTGAGCTCACTGCTTTGGAACGTTTCTCAATGGGCTGGAAAATTTAGGAATCAGATAATAACAACCACTTACTGCTGTCTCGCGCACTCTATATATCTCCCCAGCCTAGTTAGTGGAAACCATGCACCGGGGCTCTCCGCCTCATCCATCTTTCTCACACAGAAAGAGGATGTGTGTGTTGAACTCGCAAGGCGCTTCCTCCCCACCTCGTGTAGCAGATCCTCCAACTGTCCTGATTTGGGAGGGATGTTTCTGATTAATCCTCTGCAATCCCACTTTTTTTCAGCTACCTTGGAAATATCCCAGCTTTTCTCTCCTCTTCCTGCTTCCCCCCGCTTTGTCCTCCACGTGCTTCAGTTGCTTCAAACTAAGGCCATTTCTGCACTACACTGTTATAGTGCTATTATTCCACTTTCAACTTCCTGTGGAATTTTGGGGTTTGTAGTTTCCTGAGGCTAAAGGGCTCTCTGGCTGAGGATTCTAAATGCCCCACCTAAATTCCCAGGATTCCATAGGAGGTTGAAAGTGGAATAATTGCACAGTGCAGTGCGGAAAGGCCCAAAGTTCAAAGCGCAATAGTAATTTGTACTTGGCTAACTTAGTGGGAGAAAAGGAGAGGGGGCAGAATCTTGCCTTTCCCAGTAAGCAAACCATTGCAGTCCTTTCTTTTTAGTTTGTGTGTTCTTTTTTACAACTTGTGTCGTCTTGATCACACTCCGATGTTGCTTGGCTACACGTGTCCTGGTTTTCACCTGTGAAATATCGGAGGGTATGGGGTTGCAGATCCAGCCAAATACACTTATGCCTCTGGGAGCACTGCATTAGACTTATTGGAATTCTGGAGTTGTGATGGCAGCAGTTATGCAAGGGTGATGGTGTCCATGGGTGGGATTAGAGGAATATAGTCTCACACTGAACCCATGAGGGCATCTAGAAGGGTCCCCTAATTGATGCCAGAGTGGTGGGACAGGAAGAAGTCCTTACATTTGGTGGCAGAGGCGGGGAGAAAACAGAAAGTGGTTTCAAAGAGGGCTCTTCCCCAGAGCTACGTGGAGATGCCGGGAGCTGAACCCAGGACTATCTGCATCCCACCATGCAAAGCAGAGCTCTCCCCCTCCTCTTGCTCTTTGGGAACTTCTGCTCTGCTTTGGCAGCGTGGATCTCAACAGTTTTGAGACAAGCTCCTTGTGGCTGTGCTCCAGGAACCAGGCATTGCAGGTGGATTCCTTGGCTTCGTGTCTGTAACCGAAGGGCACAGGGATGCCTCCCCTTCGCCCAGATTATTGGGGAGTGGGTAAAAGTGTGTGGGGATTGCCACCTTGAACCTCTTGGGCTTTTGTTGACCACAATTGCTAATGCTATCGACAGCTGCTTGTGCAAGCATCTGCAACTATTCCACACCCTTCCTGCTCTCTCCCCTCCACACCCGAGTCAATCCAACACCTGCAGTTCATTGGTGCAAATGTTCCAGTTGCCCCCGGGCTCAGCGAACTGAAATGTACTCAGCTCTTTTGCCACTGGAAATGGTCCAAGGTTGTTCCCCCCACACTTTTGATTAACTTTGTATGTGCAAATCCTGAGACCAGAGCCATGGAAGTTCCCTCTCTCCTTCTCAATTTCTCTTTCTCTTTGTCACACACACACACACACACAGGTATATGAGCACATATCCCAAAGTGGGGAAAAGCAGGTACTCTTCCCTGGCAACTATTCCAACCTAATGCCCAGTTTTCAATAGACGAGCTTCAAGTGCACTGTTATGAACAGAGGGCATTCTTATCAAATTTGCAGATGACACTGAATTAGGAGGAGTAGCTAACAGCCCAGAAGGCAGGATCAGAATTCAAAATGACCTTAACAGATTGGAGACCTGGGCCAAAGCTAACAAAATGAATTTCAACAGGGAGAAGTGTAAGGTGCCACACTTGGGCAGAAAAAAATGAAATGCACAGATATAAGATGGGTGTCGCCTGGCTTGAGCACAGAACATGTGAAAGGGATTTAGAAGTCTTAGACCACAAGCAGAACAGGAGTCAGCGGTGTGATGCAGCAGCTAAAAGGGCCAAAGTGATCCTGGGGCTGCATCAACAGGAATATAGTGTCTAGGTGAAGGAAATGATAGTATCACTCTTGTTCTGCTTTGGTGAGACCCCACTTGGAATAATAGGTTCCAGTTCTGGGCAGGAAGGATATTGACAAGCTGGAATATGTCTAGAGGAAGGTGTCCAAAATTGTAGAAGGCCTGGGAACCATGTCCTATGAGGAGAGGTTTAGGGAGCTGGGTTTGTTTAGCTTGGGGAAGAGAAAGTTAAGAGGTGACATTATAGCTATGTTTCAATATTTGAAAGGATGACATATGGAGGATGGAGCAAGCTTGTTTTCTGCTGCTCCAGAGACTAGGACATGGAGAAATAACTTCAAACTACAGGAAAAGAGACTCTACTTCCTAACAGTAAGAACAGTTCAACAGTGGAATAGGCTGCCGTCTGGGAGTGTTACGGAGTCTCCTTCTTTGGAGGCTTTTAAACAGAGGCTGGATGGCCATCTGTGCTTTGATGGTATATTCCTGCATGCGGGAGTTTGGACTCAGTGGCCCTTGCAGTCTCTTCCAGCTCTACAATTCTATGATTCTAAATGAAAGACACAGATTTTTAAGCAGAGTTACATACTTGTGGGAGTGAGACTGGATTCTATGTTTAAATGCTGAAGTTTTAAGTTAAATTAAAGTCAAGTAATTAAAACTAGACCTGGACTTCTGAAACAACAACATTAACTAAAGGAAAAGTTTTTGTAAACCTTGGCTGGGGCTGCTACTATAGACTCTGTTTAAGGACTGGGGTCTGTAGTTGGCTTTTTAAACAGGGCAGAAGGGGTATAGATGGATAAGACTTGGAGCTCATGTAACTTCCTTTTCTGGACTAGAAGTTCCCATCATCCCCATGCTAGCTGAGGATTCTGAGTACTGTAGTTGAAAAAAGAACTCAGCACAGCTTGGATTAGGTTAATTGAGAGTTGGAAATGACAGGTCTCCCCACATGTTTTGTCACTCCCAGTATTCCTCACCCTTGGCTGAGCTTGCTAGGCATGATGGGAGGTGGAGTCCCTGACCATCTGGAAAGCTGCATGATTCTCAGCCCTTGGCTAAGGCTTAAAGGAACAGGTTGGGGTCATAACCACTGGGGAAGGACATTTCAGCCCATCTCCTTGAATGTTTGGCCTCCTTTAAAAAAAATCAAAAAATGCCTTCGAGGCATTTTACTTAAGGAGATTAAAGGTAAAGTGGAAAGGATTCTTTTGCATAATTCATTAATCTAATTTATGCCGCCTTTGGAACTTCTTCCTAGCTATATCGTGTCTTGGGCAACTAAGATGAACACAAAGCAAGGATGTTTGCCAGAATCCAGTTGGGGCTCCACTCCTTTGCAAGCGGACTTACGCCTCTGGGAATTAGAACTGTGCGGCTGTATAACGTCCGTATCAAGCAGAGGGCGGCTGTTACGTTACCACGCAGCACAGCTGGCGAAGTGCCCGGCGCCCATTGCCCAGCGATGTGTCTTCGGCATCCTCGCCAATGTCTCGTTACGCATCTTCCAAATTCAGTAAAGAGATTTCTTTGTGCCTCTGCTATGTAGCTGCATGTACGTAAAGTTAGGCAATATAACATAACAGGCCATATAGGGTTCCAGCAGTCAATTTTTCCTCCCCCAACACCCAATGCGTGAGAATAAAACATTCCAAATTTTTCACCCTGCTGAGTGAGATCATGAGAAGGTCCCCCTGCTGACTTTCTTGCCTTTTTAAAATGATTTTTCACAGTTTGGGAGTGGTGGCAGTGATCGTTTCCTACCAATTCTATGCAAAGTCTTTTGTACAAACTAAGGACCACAACCCACAGGTAAAGCAGATTCACTTGAATCCATTGCTGAATTCAACACATAGGGAAACCCACCTGATTCACATCGGCCGTTTCCACCCTACACTCTTATAGTGCTATGATTCCATCCTGTGGAATTCTGGGATTTGTAGTTTACTGAGGCCCAAGAGCTCTCCGGCTGAGAATTCTATAGGCCCCTCCCAAACTGCAAACCCCAGGATTCCATTAAAGGTTGGAAGTGGAATAATAGCACTATAACAGTGTAGTGCAGAAATGGCCTTATGTCTTTCCCTCAGCTCCCAAAATCCCTCCAGTGTTTCCACTGGGCTCCAAATTAATTTCATTGTAGGTGAGACATTTAGCGTGGCCCTTCTCAGGGATGCCTCTCGAGTCCGATCATTAATCCTCTTTTTGTTCCCAAAGTTTCTTTGGGGCTGTCCTACATTTTCAATTTAGGATTCTTGAACTCTAGCGATGCTCCGGCAGCAACCCAAGTGTTGACAGATGCCTGCGGGGAAAGGCAAGATAAAGATTATCTCCTCGGCCCCCGCGGATCTCACCCACTTATCGGTTACTCGGCTTTAATTACTTGATGGAGACTCAGATGGGGCTGCGGCAAAAATCACTCAGAGCTGTCAACATAGTTGTGGGTTGGTTGGTTTTGTTGTTTTCTTTCTGCTGCTGCTTTTCCGTAGTGCTTCCCCAACCCAAGCGAGGCAGGCAGAGGAGCCAAGAAAGAACATCAGAGCGTGAAAGCAAACGGAAAAATACTCACCCAGATGTGCAATGGGAATGGATGGTAAAGCCCTGTAAGTTGGGTTCAGAATCAGGGGTGTAGCTATGGGGTTGGAGAATGTGGAAGTCCCCGAATAAGAATTCTCCTCCCTCTCCATGCAACTTTCTGTCAGTTCCCAAATTTCTAGCCATGAAATGACTTAAAACTTATGTTTATAGAATCACAGAATCCTAGACCTGGAAGGGATCCCAGGGGTCATCCAGTCCAACCCTCTTCTGCCATGCAGCAAGACACTATCCAAGCACTTCCAATAGATGCCCAGCCAGCCTCTGTTTAAGTTACTTAACCCAACTTAGGCGCTTTCCGCACCTTACCTTTTTCTGGCTCTGGGGTGCAGGGATCATGCGAGCAGCATCCGGCGAGAGGCTCTAGCGTCCCTGCTGCTTTAGCTCTGCACGAGCTGCCTGCTCATGTGAGAGCCCCGCTTCTTCCTTCCGCAGTGCAGCCTGGGATTTTCCCAGGCTGCGCTGGGGCAGGAAGCATGCCCGGCGCGGCTCCGAAGGCTCCGCACGCCAGGTGAGTGAGTGCGGGGCCCGGGAGTAATGCGCGATCCAGATGAAAATGATATGGTGTGCGATCGGTGCCTGCCGGCCCCTGGAGCATCACGCAATTGTGAGTGCGTTGTGCAGATCGCTTCTCACAATCGCGTGACACTCCAGGCGCCCTTTCGCATGGAAAATGCCATGCAGAAAGGGCCTTAAAGTTTCAACATTTAAAGGTAGAGTTCTGATCTCACTCCCATAGCTATGTAACTTGTGCTTAAATATCTGTGTCTTTCATTTAGAATCATAGAACGTAGAGTTGGAAAAGACCCAAAGGGCCATCCAGTCCAACCCTTTTCCGCAATGTAGGAAGACACCATGAAAGCACTCCCAACAGATGGCCATCCCAGCCTCTCTTTCAAAACCTCCAGTGAAGAAGACTCTACCACACTCCCAGGCAGCAGCATATTCCACTCTCAAACTTCTCTAACCATGAGGAAGTTCTTCCTAATGTTTAGATGGAATCTCTTTTCCTGAAGTTTGAAGTCATTGCTCCGTATCCTAGTCTCTGAGGCAGCAGAAAACAGGCTTGTTCCATCCTCTATATGACATTCTTTCAAATATTTAAACATGGTTGTAATGTCACCTCTTAACCTTCTCTTCTCCAGGCTAAACATACCCAACTCCCTAAGCCGTTCCTCACAGGGCTTTATGGTTTCCAGGCCTTCTACCATGTTGGTTGCCCTCCTCTGGACACATTCCAACTTGTCAATATCCTTTTGGAACTGTGGTGCTAGAAACAGACACAGTATTCCAGGTGGTGTCTGACCAAATCATTTGTATTCCTTCAATCCAGGGATGATAACTTTATTCATTTTATCGGGGAGGCGGGCAAAAGGAGCAGATTCCCCCCCCATAAGAATTCTATCCTTCAAATAAAATTTCCTTTCAGCCCCTAGATTTCTGGCATTGCAATCACTTAAAACGTCTGCTGAGCAGTTGGAATAAAGCTCAGGCATCCAAAGTAAAGGAGCAGGCCAAGCGACCAAGAGAATGTGAACAACACAGCAAATAAAAGAGTTCCTAGTGTGAAGGCTTTGCAATGTTTCATCTTTTACAATGTTAGAGATTTTTGGAACCGAAGGAAAATTTCATTGCTGCACAATTCTTATTCGAAGGAGTAATGCTTTCATTTTGTCCCGTCCCCACCCCACCCCACCCATAGCTGCTCCTCTGATCAGGATAAGAGGTTCGATTTTAATCCTTTTGCCTAGAGATGCAGAAAGATAATGGGCAGAATCTTGCTGGTGACTTGGGCCTGCAAAAGTCCCCTTCCAGAAGCAGTGGGCCATTTTGATCCGATGCATAACATATATATTTAGTTGCAGAGGTGGAAGTACACACATGGTAGGTACCCTTGTACACAAGAAAACTCATAAATTATGAGGCAGAAAGGTGTTCTGAATGTGGTGTGCTGTGGTTTCATCTTTTAATTATATCTTAAATTGCTTTGAAATGCTTTAATTATGTGCTTCTTAAACAGAACACTTATGTTTAATTGTTTTTCACACTTTTGTAAATATAATTTTAGTTGCAGTTCAGTCTTTTTAAAGCTGCTTTGAGTCCCTTTCCAGGAGAAAGGCAGGATATAAATAAAATGAAACAGAATACAAACATGCTTGTCACACAGCATATTGTGTATTGGGTATTTGATTAGTGCTGCGTTCACAGAGGCCATTTCCGCACTACCCTCTTATAGTGCTATAATTCCACTTTCAACCTCCTGTGGGATTTTGGGGTTTGTAGTTTCCTGAGGAGGCCAAAGAGCTCCCTGGCTGGGAATTCTAAATGTCTCTCCCTAAACTGCAAACCCCAGGGTTCCAAGGATGTTGAAAGTGGAGTAATAGCACTATAACAGTGGCCATTTCCGCACTACAGTCTTATAGCGCGATCATTCCACTTGCAACATTCTATGGAATCCTGGGGTTTGCAGTTTCGGGAGGGGCCAGTCGGCCCCGAAACTGCAAACCCTAGGATTCCATAGGATGTTGAAAGTGGAATGATCGCACTATAAGGCTGTAGTGCGGAAATGGCCAAAGAATCACAGAGTCCTAGAGTTGGAAGGGACCACAAGGGCCTTCTGCTAGGCAAGAATACGTAACCAAAGCAATCCTGAAATATGGCCATCCATCCAACCTCTGTTTAATTTCCAAAGATGGAGAGTACTCCGAGGCAGTCCACGGTCAAATAGTTTTTACAATCAAGAAGTTCTTCCTAATGTTTAAGTGGAATCTCTTTTCCTGTGATTTGAATTCATGGGCTTGGGTTCTAGTCCCTGGAGCAGCAGAAAACGAACTTGCTCCATCTTCTACAGAACATGCCTTCAGATATTTAAAGATGGTCCTCACCTCCCAGTCTTCTCTTCTCCAAGCTAAACATTTCTCCCTCCCTAAGTCATTCCTCAGAAGGCTTGGTTTGTAGAACTTTGCACAGATGTCACAGCTGAGTCACGGAATCATCGTCTGGTGCAACTGTCACGTAAATCAAGGCCTGTGAAGAGATGTTCTGCTTCCTTGCTGCAGGCTCTCGGCCAGCAAAAGGACTACAGTCATTCTCTTTGGAGCCAAGTCTAGCATTATTGCATGCCTTTAGAAGTCCAAGGGAAATCCTCGTGTAAACGGACTGCATTGCCTTCCTTTTGCCAGGTTCAAAAGCTAAAGCTAGACTTCTAGTCCTTTAACATCTTGGAAGAAAAATTAAGATGTCCAATTGGGCTTGCAAATAGGTAAAGAAACAATGAAGCTTTTGAAGATTGCTGGTGCTTTTAAAATAAGTTTATGAGTCATTAGGGGAACAGTCCGAATACCTCCACCAGCATTTCAGAAGGACTCCTGGAGAGACTGGATGGGACGAAATTCAAAAGTCCCCCCTTGATTGGACTTTTTCTGCAACGAACTTGATTCAGCTGTTGCTGTTTTTTTTAGTCAACAATACAGATATATGTTTATTGTTTGACATTTTGTGATAATGTGCTGCATAACTTTTTATTTCCAGAAATGATCAAAGACTAAAGATGTGTGAGCACCCCACTCCTGAGATATTGTACAAACATTATTGAAATTCTGGTCTCTTTTGAAATGCAACCACAATGGTTGGAATTCTACCAACTGTGGATTACATACATTCCCCCCACCCCCCGGTGTAGATGTGGCCTTGGATGCAACCCTCAACACCAACTGGATCCCTCCTGCCCTCTCCAAATCCCCATCTATGCAGGAACATACCTGGACACTCCTTGGCTGTCCCCCCTCCTCCCGGGCCATTAAATATCAAGAGGACACTGGAGTACTCAGATGGGAGACTGCCAAGGAATACCAGGTTCTGTAGGCTATATTTCAGAGGAGAGCAATGGCAAACCACCTCTTGAGTATTCCTTGGCTAAGGAGACCCTGTGTCATGCCCTGCCCTGGAGACCCTGACAGTGAGGAGAAGGATTCTGAATCTGAGGCAGAAGTTTGTTCAGTGGAAAATAACCACCAACAGCAGGGGCCTGAGCAGGGGGAACAAGTATCAGAAGATGAAACAGCACAGACTCTTACCTTATGGGAGAGCTGACCCCAAAAAAGAAGGTCTTAGGTGTTCAGCTCGTTTAAGTAGCAAATGGGCTTTAATGAGGGAACACCTGTGGCAACATTATTAGCTATAAATGGCAAACAGCTGGCCCGTCTCCTCCCAGGGTTGACATCTGATCTTCCCAGTGGTTGAAACCCTATGCCTTGTTCTCCTGACTCTCTTGGATCTCTGCTTGCCTGACACTGATTTGGATTTGCCTTTGTGGATTTGTTTGCTTTTAGGACTTTTGCTTCTTGACTTGAACTTTGTTTGGACCATTCCTGCTCTGGTTGCTGTGAGTGAGCTCTACCCTGCCAGTTGCTAGTTGTCTGCCTGGCACATGACACCCTATGAGGTTGCCATAAGTTAATAGGCAACTTGAAGGCACATACACACACTTTGGAGGAAGGTTAATTTTACATATGAGGAGAGGGAAATGGATGGAGTTCTATCTTGCTCAGCCAGTCAGTGCAGGATCTCAGACAATGTTTTGTCTGAGCAGGATCCTCCAAATTCACCTGGACTTTGGCCAGTAACAGTAACCTCCTACTCTCCAGTGCAAACTTCCACAACCTGGTACACTCATAATGCATTGGGCCTCATTGTGGTTCACACATCTGGAATGCCTGAGATCCCCAGAGACAAAGTCATGGCAAATATCAAGGCCAAATACCGTTGAGGCCCCTCCCTAATCTGCAAACCCCAGGATTCTGTAGGATGTTGAAAATGGAATAATAGCACTAGAACAGTCTAGTGTGGAAATGGCCCAAGATATCCAAGATGGAGTGTTTGTACTGCAGTAAGGCTCCAACCAAGCCACAAAAGCTTCCATCATCTCTTGTGTAGCTGAAGCTGTGCCAGTCCCAAGAATCTAATTCCAGCATACCTGTGGATCATTTTGCCAATAAGTTCTTCAGCTGTGATTTAAGGGCTTGCCACAAAGTATCTGACAATTCAAGGGAATTAGGATTTTTATCTCATTACAATCACTGCCTGCTTCATTATGTGTTCATTACCTGCTCTTAATGGCTTAGGGCTTAGGCTGTTGTTGTCGTTAGCACTGTTGCAAGCAGAGAGTATTTATTCTGGGTATTCTCTCTGCATTCTGAAAAGAATAGGCACAAACATTCCTCCAACCTGCTTTTAAAATGGTTGGACAGGAATGAACAGGAGAACTCAAGTCCTAGCAAGCAAGTCAGCTCATCCACAAACTGAGCTTCATTTCCTCCATGCTAAAATAGATGAACTTCCCACAAAGTTCAGCTGAATTCCATAACTGGCAGAGATAGCTTTTGTTTCAATCAAAAGTTGGCAAAGTGTGACCCACGGGCCACATCCCGGTCCCAACTTTTTTTCTGTAGCCCTCACAAGTCCCCTTCCTCATATCATTCATGTCATGTCATTGGCCAAAATTTGCATTGGGAGCATATCCCCCTGCAAGACAGCTTGGGTCCAGGATATCTGAATCACAGAATCCTAGGAGACCACAAAGGCCATCCAGTTCAACCTCCGTTTCCCATGCAGGATTATTCCACCAAAGCATTCCTGGCAGATGTAGTTCAAATAAGCTACCTTTCCAAATTCTGCTCTTCAGTATCTTTGGTACCTCTGATTGCTTTGCCTTGGTGCCTTTTGCAGATCCATGTCTATTCTTCAAACTTCTACCTCCAACACCTTCTTCCTTCATGGATTAATGATGTGCGTAATGGTTGACCGTCTGACGATGTCATTGAGGGCAATTTAAATGAAAAGGCAAATGCCTTTTCCTCCAGGAAGTGCTGGGAGAGCACTGAGAAAGATTTAGGATCTGTTTTAGTGATGCCAAAAATATTTACAAAATTTGCAATTGTTGCAGATTCAGGGAAGAGTATTTTGTCTGACTCAAGTACACCACCTTTGTTCAATGTTTTTGGGGACATTTTTCAGGGTAAAGAAAAAGTTTAAGAAAAGTATTTCAGCTGCTCTCACTTGTCTTCAGTGCCTTTGTTTGTCCACTATAGCGCACTGCATTGTTCCTGAGTTTGTCTGAATTCTAGAAAGAGTCCTTCTGAGTTCTAGAAAAAGCAATCAGAATTATATTTCCTAGAGGAAAAGAATTAAGATTTCTGAAGCTCTCCAGAATTTCTGTTAACAATGAAAGGAAGATGGGCACAAAAAGCAGTGAGTGTCCTCTCTCACGGCTTGAACTTGAACACCAAAAATCTGTTTTAAGAGCCTCATTTTCCATCCTTTTTCCTGACAGCTCATCACCTTTTATGAATTAATTGCAGAAGATCGTTTTGGCTTGGCTCGCTGGGAGAGGATCCAACTCACAATTTGCTCAGAAAGAAGGCAGAATTGGAAAAGGGGTTTTGGGAAGGGAGGGGGAAAGGAAGGAGGTGAGGATGGGAAAACTTTGGGTTAATGAAATTCAAATGTTGGCTCTGAGCCTGACATTCAAATACATACAAATACTCAGACACAAGCAGTTTCCCCCAGAATTTGTCTCTCCAGACTCTTCTTTGGGGAAAGAAAAAGACAGAGTTCAAAGTGTCTTCTGGTACCAGTTAAAAGACCAGGTTTCAAATGGTCAGTGTTTGTGTTGATTTACTGGGCCATTTGGAGGGAGGAAAGAATAAAACAGAAAAGAAAAGTTGTTGTCATTGGATTGGGGGGGAGTTGCTGGCAGAGGGGAGAAATGGGGGTGGAATAACCACAGGATTAAACATTAACGCTGGCAGATTCCTTTGCCCTCTTGCCATGCTAACAAAAAAAGCCAGCAGCCGTGCCACTTAGAGGCTTAGCAAAATCCCCAGGTTCCATGCGCGAATCCAGCTGCTGTGTTTCCATTCATTGGGCCCAAGATCGCTTTCAGTTGTGTCAACAGAAGCTTTGTTTCCAAGTCTTACAGAAGCCAGAAACTCTGTTTGTTTCGCCCTGGTAAAGACCACATGAAGGGAGCTCTCCTCAGCCATCCAAAGGGAAGGCTGTCCATCATCTCTCCTCCCAGAAATTCAAATTAAAGTAATCCAAGTTAATGTCCCACCCTGTTCAGGGCATCAGTGCAGGATCCGGGCCAAAAACTGAGATCCTGGACATGCCATAAAGCATCATGAGAGAGAGAACGTGTTTTCCTGTTCAGAAATTCATTGAGAAAACTTAGCTAAATGGGCTATTCCCAGATGAAACGAAGAGATTATCCCTTCTCACTTACTCAGGAAAATGGGATAAGGAATGCAATTCTAGGCTGCATCAATCGGAGTATAGTGTCTAGGGCCGCTTCCGCAATACATGGTTATAGTGCTATTATTCCACTTTCAACCTCCTGTGGAATTCTGAGACCAAAGAGCTCTCTGGCTGAGAATTCTGAACGCCCCTCCCTAAACTGAAAGCCCCAGGATATTCCATATCATATTCCATATAACAACTTTTTGTTACTTTTCATTGCCATGTTTTGACATTTTTTAAAAACATTTTTGACAGATTAATTACATTCTAATTACTGTTTTGTATGTCTTTGCTATACTGTATTTGTTTAATTTATGAGCTGCCTGGAGTCTTGGTTTTGGAGAAAATTGATATAAATATGTTCCACCCATTATGGAGGAGGGGGCAGAGAGAATTAAGCATGGGAGTATACAGCAGTGGCTGGTGGCTGCCAGGTAAACCTGCTCTGGGCTTCAGTCTGAACTTAATGAGCTATCCAAGGTGCTGAACCCCAACATTAACGTAGGTTCCTTGGGGAGCACCTTTAAAGTTCAAGCTAAAACATGGAGTGGATTCACCACCCCATTGACATGGAAGCTGGCACCAGAGCTACCCTTTTCAATGGCCATCTCATGTGCAACAAGGAATTCCACATGGAAGAGATGCAGTGAAACAGCACTGTTAGCACTGCTTGCAACACATTGAGCTGCCCACCTCCCTGTTTTTGGGTTTTCTGCCTTTCTTGTTCTCTCCTGCTTTGGGCTTTCCATCCTGTCCAGGGCCGGGCCCCTTCCGTCCTGCAAACCCACCCACCGAGGCAGCTTTTGAAATGCCTCAGCTAAAAATGTCCACGGCTTGGTGCGTCTGCAAGTCCAAGTCTCTCCCCTTTATTACTTTTTGCGGTACAGTAATATTTCACCCAGCAAGACAGTCTGGCTACATTTTATTACACAGATTTTCTTTGGGAAGGATGTTTCTCGGCTGGAAACCAAACCTCCACGCATCTTGGAACCCAGTTATTGGGAACTGGAGAACACACACACACACACGAGAATTGATGGGGTTTTTTGGTTGGGACAAAAATTCCACTTCACAAATGGAAATCTGAAATGCTCCAGATGTCAAGGTAAAGATGGAGAAATCCTGCATCGGTTTCACACGGGCTCAATCTTAACTTCATCCTGTCCTGTTCCTGCAATAATCTGTAATTTTTTAATTTAAAAATACACTGAGACATGAATTCACATTTGTTTTCGTAGTATTATTGTATTTCTTTCTTTTTTAATCATTATTGTTATAAAAATAGTATGTTACATATAAAGATGCTGTGACTTCCATATCACAGTGTCAACGTGTGATATCTATGAACAAAAGAAAAATCATTAATAATGAGAAAGCACATAAAGGAGGAAAAAATGTCCATATCAAAATTAATAGTACAAAGAATGTGCAAAAGTTGATCAATCTAAGAAGTAAATAACTAAATACATAATTACATAAATAAAGATGAAAAAGTGACTCCTTTTCCAAACAGTGGTGAGAGTTACCAGTTTGGGTAATACTATAAACTGTGGCCATTTCCGCCCTACACTGTTATAGTG
This sequence comes from Iguana delicatissima, assembly GCA_948472985.1. NCBI lineage: Eukaryota > Metazoa > Chordata > Lepidosauria > Squamata > Iguanidae > Iguana > Iguana delicatissima. The sequence continues at coordinate 1,620,190 of CAOKZL010000019.1, read as the reverse complement.
CTATTATTCCACTTTCAACAGCCTGTGGAATTCTGGGATTTGTAGTTTACTGAGGCCAAAGAGCTCCCTGGCTGAGAATTCTAAAGGCCCCTCCCTAAACTGCAAACCCCAGGATTCCAAAGGAGGCTGAAAGGGGAATGATAGCACTATAACAGTGTAGTGCAGAAAGGCCCCAGAATTTGGGAAAGCAGCTATGAAGGAACTAGACAAGATCCTCAAATGTAAAGATCATTGAATATCAAAGTCAGGACCGTCCATATCATCATAATAGCACTATAACAGTGTACTGCGGAAATGACCTGAGCACGTAACACTGTAAGACCCAAACTGAACGAACTTCCATTATCCTTTGGATTTATGACAGCACTGAACTAAGAACATCCTAATCTCACTTTGGAATGAGGTCAGCCTACTGCCTTCTCCTTATCAGGCTTGCTAGAGAGGATTCTGGACCAGGCCTAAGCTGTCTCGCTGGGCGAGCACTAGTCCTGGCTTAGCTCGCTTCCTCTCTGACTAAATCCAGGCTGCTTCTATCCATCGCCATTACCCCTTTTCTCCAAGAGCAAATGTCCTGGAGAGCAAAGAAACACTTTTGAACTGTTCCTTTGGGCACAACCCTTCACCCTCTTGAGGAGGACGTGAAAAATAAGAGCATGCAGAGATGCATCGAGTGCCCTCTTCTCTGGATAGCTGTTTCAGATCTTGCTTTCTAAGGATTTCCTTTGAATCCCCCCATTTTCCAAGCCTCACTGTCTGGAGGAAGGAGTGGCTGAATGGAAGAACTGGGGAGATGCCATAGGTAGAAATGTGGTTCTGATTAGCAAAATGGCTTCTTTTGCGGGTGGCAGTTCGGAACTTTCCATCCATCCCAAGCAGAAACCTTCCATTCCCCAACGAAACCGCAGCAGCCAATATTTCCTTAATAAGAGGGGCAGCTTAATCTGCTTTGCTCTGTTCCTTGTTTTTGTCAAAACTCCGCCTGTGAACACAGATCAAAGAAGAAGAAATCACCTTCCAGACACAGACCGGAGCTCTCTGATGAGAAAGTACTGTTTCATTGCACTTCCTCAAGTCCTTTTTTCTTTTTTAAAGCCATTTGCGACGTGTCTCTGAAACCCAGAGGCAGAAGCGGATGATTGTTCTACCTGCTAGGCAACATCCACACTTATCATGGAGAGAATCTCCTGTTTTCACATCCTCCCAGCGTATCTCTGCAGGGCCAACGGTTTCCAGAAGTCCCTGCTGACTGAAGAAGGAACTCTTTGTTTCTGCTTAAAACCATCTTTAAATTATCTCTGGGGAAAGCCTTGGCCAATGGTGATTTCCAACAGAAACAGAAAAAAAAATCCCCATCCCACAGACATTTCACTTATTCCAATCCTGCATGCAAGAGTGAATAATTTCCACCATTTCTTCTTCACCTAATTTCCAGCACCTATGTATATTTCAGGGCTTTGCTGGGGGAAAATTCTTCAAAAATATACATGGTTTGCCCAGGCAGAAAACATGTTTTAGGAGCAGAAAATGTTATTTTGCACAAAATGCACTGATTCAAGGGTAAAATACTAGCTAGCAGTCTGTTGGTGTCTTATGCCCACGGCAGCCATGAAGGAACAAGAGAATATCCTCAAGTGTGAAGATATATCCATAGATAACAACATCAGAATTATCCCGCCATCATATTCCATGCATGGGTGTGGAAACTGGACAGTGGAAAAAGCTGTCAGGAAGAAAATCTACACATTCTCCCATATCAGGACAAAGGCAGCATACATATTAATTAATTAATTAATTAATTAATTAAATAAATAAATGTGATGGAGGAGAGTTCTACAGATACCGTGGACATCTAAAAAGACAAGTGAAGAGGTTGGAGAGCAAATCAAGCCTAAGCTCTTCCTAGTAGCCAAAATAATAAACTGAAGCTGTCATACTTTGGCCATATCATGGGATTATGGGATTCAATGGAAAAGATTATTATGCTTGACAAAGTGGAAGGTGGTAGGAAAAGAGGAAGACTGCATAGACTCAGTCAAGGAAACCATGACTCTGAGTTTGCAAGACTGGAAGAGGGCAGTTGATTACCAGGGGTGCCATGTCCTAGCTGATAGAGGCCCCCTCAGATGAAGAAAAGGAAGAAGTTAGGAAAAACAATGGCCCCCCAGGTAGACCTGGAAGAAGCTGGTAGTCCTACCATTGTACCAGCAGAGGCAGGCCCTGGTTCCTCCTAGACTGTGCTAGGAAGCTGAGGCACTTCACACTATGAACTCACTTAAAAAGCAGGAAGCAAAAGGTCAGGCAACACCCTGCTCTGCTTTAAATAAAGGACACTGAACTAATGAGGCCAGTTGGGTCCAGGAAAGGAAGAGGCACTACTAAGGATCATATTGCAAACATATGTCAGATAATGGAGCACGCTAAAGAATTTTAGAAGAAAATCAGGCTGTGCTTCATAGATTATAGCAGAGCCCTTTGGTTGTTTGGATCATGAAAAACTATGGATTGCTCTTAAAGAAATGGGTGTGCCACACACACTTGCTTGTCCTGATGTGCAACCTGTACTTAGGACAAGAGGCTACCGTTAGGACACAATATGGAGAAAAGGAATGGTTTCCAATTGGCAAGGGAATTAGGCAATGTTGCATTTTATGCCCCTGTCTGTTTAACTCGTATGCTGAATATATTATATGTAAAGCAGCATTAGATACAAAAGAAGAAACATGAAAATTGGAGGAAGGAACATCCAAAATTTAAGATATGCAGATGATGCCATGTTAACTAGCAGAAAATAGTAAAGACTTGGGACAATTGCTGAAGAAAGTGCAAAGGCAGGTTTGCAGCTCAACATTAATAAAACAGAAATAAAGATCAGAGATCATTTGTATAATTTTAAAGTAGATGATGAAGACATTGAAATAGCTTGAGATTTTCCATATATTGGCTAAGTCATTAATCAGAATGGAGACTGCAATCAAGAAATCAGAAGAGTAGAAATTGGAAGGGCAGCTCTGAAGAAACTAGACAGGATCCTGAAGTATAAAGATATATGATTGAATAATAAAGTTAGGATTGTTCCCGCCATTGTGGCTGTGAAAGTTGGACAGTGAAGAAAGCTGATAGGAAGAAAATCAACTCCTTTGAGATGTGGTGTTGCAGAAGAGTTCTGGGGATATCATGGACTGCTGAAAAGACAAACAAATGGTTCCTGCAGCAAATCCAGCCTGAGTTCCTCCTGGAAGCCAGGATGACTAAACTGAGACTGTCATACTTTGAACATATAACGAGAAGACACGACTCACTGGCAAAGAGAGAAGGCGGAAGGTGGTAGGAAAAAAGGAAGACCGCATTACTGATGGATAGACTCAACCAAGAAATCCATGCCTATGAGTCTGCAAGACCTGAGCAAGGCTATTGAAGATACGGTGGCTCTCTCGTTCATAAGATTGCAGTAAGTCAAAGTCAACTTGAGGGCAGTTAACAACAAAACTCTGTCCCTCTGTTTTGCATCTCAGCATCAAAACTCTTTGGATGCAAATGAAGATTGCTAATTGAAGGAGACGGCCTCCGTCCATTTCATTGATTAGCAGGGAGCTCTGGACTGTGTCTCTTTTATCCCCTCTGTCAATGTACAAGCCATATTTTAACTTCTCACCTAATTGGATTGTTTGGAAAGAGCTGTTTGCCAATCAGCAGCAGAAAGAGGAATCCCTTTGATTGCCAAGTACTCCTTCCCTTGGGGACCTGCTTTCGCTCTGTTCCGGGTAGGAAACATGGCCTTAAAACACACACATGCACAGGAGAAACTCAAATGCTCCAGTGTATCACCTCATCAGACTGCAACCCACTGAGGGAGTCTGCTGGAAAGGTGAACCCAGTCCAGTAGCAACAGGGAAATACATGCTTTTTCTCACTTTCCCACATGTATTTTGCTGCGGGGCCAACACAGCTACCCCTGAAAATGTTTCCTGGATTTGAAGATGTTGAATTTAGCTGCAATCAGGCAACCTCTAACAAGAGGTAGCTAATGGACTAGGGCTTATCTCTTTGAGGTGTCAACCTCCAACAAAGGTAAAATTCTTTTGTTTGGACTACAATTGGCAACTTTTACCTATACAGCACCTATAAGTTTTGGAGATGTAACAGTGCAGAGACTTCTTGAGAAATGCAATGTTCTTTGCTTAAGACAGGGGCAGTTAGCTTTGCACAGGACAGAATTAGCCTGGGTCTCAATGGAAGTTACTTTACTGCTGGTAATGGATGTGAACTTTTACCACCCTTTGTTCCCAGTACCAACATGGCCAAGAAGGGGAGTAACTTCTGCCTTCACTGAGATCCCTCCTGACCATCTTAACTGACAACGAAAGTAAAATCTGAGACAAAATTGTAGGTTTGAGATGCCAACATAATCCTTTTTCTCCTCTTCTGTGTTTTTAACATTTTTGCCTGACGATGGAGCCAGTAAAGCTTCAAAAGCTTGCATGGCGTATTTTGTGCTTTTTAGTTGGCCCAATAAAAATATCACTAGTGTGCAGATTTGGGATTTTTTTGCATTGTGCTGCATGGCCAATGTGGCTGCCCCAAATACGTTTCTCATCAACTTTACGGAATTCTGGTGGCAAACATGTGTGATGCAGCACTTGAATCAGCAATGAAATAGACTGTGGACACTCCCAGTTCCAATTCAGCAGGACTCCAGATCCAGTCTGAAACCCCTCAGCGTTGGAACAGAAGTGGGTTGGGGGCTCTGAGTGGTGTCCAAGGATGCTGAGATCCATGGGGATGTAGACTCCAGGACTCCTGGTCTCCACAGTTCCCAGCATCCTTGGCAAGCAAGCAAGCATGTGTGGACATGACGAACATTCCCGTCCCTTAACAGTTTGTACACCATCCCTAGGAAAAATGACAGCATTGTGGGTCTCATTCAGCAAGGTAATGTAGGTGTGTTTATTAAAGCCATCTTCAATTTTCCCTTTGCTTAATGGTGTTTCCACTGCCAGTCCTCTCCAGAGACTTCATGACGGGATCTTTCTCTTGATCTCTGATTAGTATTGTAAGTACCCAGTTATCTCAAAGGTAATCAACATCTGAGAAGGGATTTGGAACATGGTTCCACTCTCTGACTTCCTTCCCCTTAATCTTTCTTTTCTCCTTTGCAGTGCTTTTGGGTGCAAGATAAGTCAGCTAGGAAGTTAACCTGGTCCAGCCGCAGCTCTCCTAAATATCTTCTTCCTTCTCATGTTAAGTCCCAGCTTCTACTTGCCCACTGGGGGAGCTGGTTCCCCCTCTGGGATGCTAAAGCTCTCAAAGCTACCCTCCTATTCATTGGCTCATCCATATTTCTTGGTCCCTGTTGCTAAGTTTGCTAATACTCTGTATGGTTTGTATTCTGGGTTTCCAGTAACAGTATGCAAAATCATGAATTTAAGTCATAGAAATCTGCTCTCTCAATGGCGGGACTTGGCTGTCAGGATGCCAAACCTTTGAATCCATTTTTCTTCTGTCCAGCTCCAACTCCTACTCCCAAGGCTTTATAAATAGCATATGAATCATAGAGTTGGAAGAGACCACAATGGCCATCGAGTCCAACCCCATTCTGCCATGCAAGAATATACCATCAAAGCACTCCCGACATATGGCCATCCAGCCTCTGTTTAAAAACTTCCAACAAAGGAGACTCCACCACACTCCCAGGCAGCAGCCTATTCCCCTGTCAAACTGCTCTTACTATCAGGAGTTCTTCCTAATGTTTGAATGGAATCACTTCTCCTGAAGTTTGAAGCCATTGCTCCATGTCCTAGTCTCTGGAGCAGCAGAAAACAGGCTTGCTCCATCCCCCATATGACATCCTGTCAAATATTTAAACATAGCTGTCATTAGATCGCTTGGTGTCAACTCTGGCATCAGTGAAATTTGAAAAAAGCCATGGACCTTCAGAGGGCACATTCTCCAGAGACCCCAGGAATATGGAAGCTGATACTTGTACCCTATTTCTATTCACTCCATTTTCCAGCGGCAGTATAGATATACAAAATGGCTTACCTGCCAGGCCAAATTTTGCAAAGTTTTCTTTCTTCTTTAATTCATTCAACCACTGTGCCTGATGAAGAGTTCTGAAGTTGGCATCACTTATATGCCTTCTTTTTGTAAAACTTTAGTGACCCTAACAAAAAGGTTACTGCTTTGCCTTGTAGACCACATAGCTACTGGGATTTTCCCCTCTCCCTTGGAATGGCAGGATGTGACCAAGAAAATGCACACAACCCTTAGCTAAGTTTTCCCTCTCTTATACACACATATTCAAACTTCAATATCCTCAGCAATGAATCTTCCCCTTCCTCAATTACCCTCTTATCACTTGGGCGGTTTGGAAGTCCTAATTATATTCCAAACAGATAATTATATTAATGGGCTAATTAGCACTTTTGCTGATTGCTGCTGGAAAAAAAGAGAATGACACAAAAATGGGACTTGGTAGCTTTGAAGCAGATGAATGGGGAGGCAGCCAAAGTGAAGGCATTGCAATGGGAAAAGTAAGCAGACGGTGTGTTTACACTATCAGGGACTCAGGAGGACCAAACTTTGGAAAAAAGTGATTTTTTTTGGCCTACAGCTTTCAGAATCTCTCAGGCAACATCACCAAAGGCCATGGTGGTGGATGGATTTTAGGAGGTGTAGGCCAAGAGAAGTTCTCTTCTCTCCGAGCTCTAGGATGAGGACTGGAAGAGTCCACCCTTTGGGGGACAAAGAAGTGAGAAGGTTTCCTGTGGAAGACACAGGGATAGTCTGCCACATCTCCTTTGGATAGTCATGGGTCCTAGGTTGGTCAGCAGGAACCTTCTGCTAGATTTGTGGCCCTCAAATTTTGGCACTCCAGATGTTTTGGACTTCAACTTCCAGAATCTTTAACCCTTCTCCAAGCTGGTTGGGGCTTCTGAGAGATGAAGTCAAGCAAATACCCTGAAAATCAAGGTTTGAGAAGCTCTAGATAGTAAGCCAATCTGGTATTGTGGTTTAAGTGTTAGGACTAGGACTCTGGAAAACAAGGGTTCAAATCCCCACTTGGCCTTGGAACCCTGTGGATAACATTTCTCAGGTTACACCCTCTCAGCCTCAGAGGAAGGCAATGACCAACCCTTCTGGACACACCTCACCAAGAAAATGCTGCTATAGGTCCACCTTGGGTTTTCCATAATTTGCAAACAATTTGAAGGTATACAACAACAATTGCTAAATCATTTTCTGTGCTTTCAAAGCTAAGCTTTAGTTTTGGCCTTTATTCTCCATCCCCTGCCTATAAATGGTGGAAAGTTCAGAATAGGCTTGGCTTGTTTTTGGCTTGACTTGAATGTGGTGAAAGCACAGAAGGCTCACTGAGAAAGATAAAAGAGTAGCCAGTGCCTTGCATGTCAATGGAGAAGTGAGTCCACTCCAGGCTTTAGTCTGAACATTATAGATGCTATCCAAAGTGCTGAATCCTATTTGTTTAGCACCTTTGGACACTGCCTTTAAAGTCTGGGTCTAAGTCCCATAGTAGTTTCATACCTCCCAAATATGCAAGCTGCCAGCCTTCACTAGATATTGAGACATTGAGCAGATACAGAGAGAGGTGCAGAAGCAAACACATAAGTTGTTAGTCTCACAACAAAACTGATCTCCACTGTTGAGTCTAGCAAGAAAAAGAGACAGCTTCTACATATTCCTAACTCTCCAAGTGACCAGTCAATCAAACTTACTAATTTATTTTAAGCTATTACTTCTGGAAAGTGAGGAAAACTGACAGGAAGAGAATCAACTCATTTGAAATGTCCTATTGAAAGAGAGTTCTGTGGACACCCTGGATTGCCAAAAAGACAAATAAGTGGATCTAAAAGCACACCAAGCCTGAACTTTCTCTAGAAGCCAAAATAATTAAACTGAGGCTGTCGTACTTTGGAAATACCACGAGAAAAGGTGATTCTTTGGAAAAGAATACTCGGTAAAGTAGAAGACAGCAGAAAATGAAGAAGACCACATTACAGATGGATAGATTCCACCAAGAAAGCTACAGAGTTTGCAAGGGCTGTTGATGGCACAGGAACTTGGAAATCTCTCATCCATAGGGTCACCATAAACTGAAGTCAACTTGACGGCAATCAACAAATCACCTTTCGGTAGGCTACTGGGGCTTCTAGACTGAAATTATATTGGTTATTGGGGAATGGTAAGTCTATCTATAGGCAAAACTCATTGATTCAGCGGGCCTACTCTAGTTGGGACTAATAATAGGAGCCAGGCCCTGGGTCCTTTAAAGGCGGGCTCGGACAAGAGTTTGGACCATATAAGTATTCTTGCTGATAGATCATGACTTCATCAGCATCTCCCATCCTGACATCAAATGCCAGGTTATTGTCATTGTTTTTTGCAATCACCCATCGTTTCTCTTTCAAGTTTTATTTTAAAATTGACGCAGAAAGAGGGCAGAACGATGTACATTTAATAAGATGTTGCACTCACGTACATGGGTGTGCGTGTGCATGGACACACTCACTTCTATTAAAACCTGCGTCTCTTTAATTAAAACTGATGTTTGCAAGGGCTGATTGTTAATTGCCTGGCATGTGGCTATCATCAAACTAATTGCTGTTTATTTATAACATGTTTCCCAACTTTGATTTTAAAACTCAGCAGAAAAGAGGAGGTCTTATTTTTTTTTCAAACCCCTTCCCAGGATGCAAGTGATTGCAAACCATAATTATAGTGCCCCTCAAATATGGAAGGGGGAAAAAAAGTCAGACGTGAAAATATTAGTTCCCTACATGTATAAGCTGTAAAACATTCCGCTCCCCCTGCCATTCTTCTCAATTAACCTCAGAATCTCATGCTCAGATGTTTTTTTGATCTTCCTTTAATTCCAGTTTGGGGTGGGGTGGGGGGAGTCATAAAACTCGCAGAGACACATTTGCTTTCGATTTGTATCCTGCCCTATCCTGTAGGATCAAGGCAGATTATAAATTAAATATTTCATAGCATGTCAAATACACACACACACACACACACACACACACACACACACACACACCAGGCTTTCTCCTTGTTCCTTTTCTGATGGAGAACGAGAGCATCTCCAGCTTTTTGGTATCCCTTGGGTTTCCTTCCAGATGTCTTGCTTATTGATGGGATAGCAGAAAATTATTTGAGCTGTAGTTGTTCAGAGGTTCTTTAATATGTGCATAGTAGGGCTGTGGTTCTACCTGTACAGACTTCTCTATCAAATGTCTCCAGGTGCCTAAAACCAGGGTGGGCAAAGAGTGGCCCATGTTTTTTCCCTGTGTGGGGAATTTTCCCACATCCCTACCCTACCTCGGTGGCTGTATAGGCTCCAGAAAGCCCTCCTTTAAAATGGGAAAGTTAATAGAAAGTCACTTTGGGGAGGGGCAGTAGGGGGGAGGAGTTGGAGAGACTCACAAACAAATCCATGAAAGTCAAAACTGTCAATGTAGAGAGCCAGCTGTAACTGTCTAGGGTGGAAGGACAATAGGTTCTACACCCTACCCTCCAATATCCCAGTATTTAGCCTGGTCCTGTAAATGAGGACAAACCCATGCAGAATTCCACAGTAGTAATTCCGCACCTGGCACCAAATGATCGCCCTCTCCAATTCCCACTGCCTTCTAGAAACCAGATTTCTCCTCCATCATCCTTTTGCCAAAACCCTCTCTTGGGAGGCTAAGGTAGACCCCAGCTTCTGAGAGTTGCCCATCCCTGTTTCAACATCTACCCATTCATTCTGCAACCCTTGACTGCTGTCTGCCTTCATGTTGACTCTGACTTATAGCAACTGTTGTATCCTAGGGCTTTCTTGGCAAGATTTCCTTCCTCCACCCTTGTCATGCCCCCATCCCAGAACCCAGACAAGACCCTTCCCGACAGCCACAACACAGAGAAATGAACGGGACGATACTTACTACAGCCAGCATAGGTGAAAAAGGAAGCACTTAGGTGGCTCAGAGCATTTATATAGTACTGACATACCAATTAGGCAAACAAGTGAAGGAGGCTCTCAGCCTATATAAACAGGGAAAGGGATGGAAAGACGCCATAACAGACAACTGATCTTATCAGTGGAAGCAGCGCGCCTTACATTGGGATCCCTTGCTCATGTTCCTGGAAACCTTGGCCCTCACCTTGCATATGGACTTCACAACTGGACTGTCGCTTTGAATTTACTGTGGACTCAAACTGTGCCAACACTGACTGGTAACTGGCAAACAAACTGTTATAAGCTTTGCCCGTGGCTGCTGATAAAAGATTCTGATTGGAGAGCCGTAAACCTTGGTTGGCTACGTATCATCCAGTTCATATCTCTCTGTTATGGCTGCCGGGACAACTCTGCACAGGACAACTCTGTGGGTTTCCAAGGCCAAGGAAGGATTTGAACCCTGGACTCTCAGAGTTCTAGTCCAACAGTCAAACCACTATACCACAGGGATGTCTCCTGTCAGCAGCAACTTCCTTGCCAATGGGGCAGTGAATCTGTTCTGGGTTTTCATTCATGCTATAAAAAACTCGCTCAAAAACTTGCTTCTCAAATATGTTCAGCACCCTGGACAGCTACTGGAAAGTTTGGATGAAAATGTGGGGCAGATTTGCTTTCCCACTGACATGGGAGCTGCTTGCTATCCCTACAATCTCTGGACAATGTTCAAAGCAGACTTGGCTTGAGCTTACTGTGACCTTGTCTTAAGAAGGGATCACAGAGGACTCACTACTTTTTAACATATCTATGGGGAGGAAAAGTCCACAGTTCCTAAAGGTGTATAGAACACTGGTACCTAGCACACAGAAAGAGAGACAGGGAGCATCACAGATCTTGTTTGTGATCCTTTGGGATGCAGGAAGAGGTAGAAACTCAAAATAATCCGATCAGTAGTTTTGGTTGACAAACTCCCAATGCTGCTTTCAAAATGTCTTTTGCTGCTACTACTGGTACTGATAACTTTGTACCCTCTCTTTCTCCTAAAACCAGAACCCAAGGCCACTTACAAATAAAAACAAGTACAATATATGCTGCAAAGCAGAAAAAACAAACAACACTAAAATAGAATAATCTATGAACAAGAATAAAAATGCTTTAAAAGATTGCTGTTGTTGTTAAGTGCCTTCAAGTTGTTTCCAACTTCTAGTGACACTAAGATGAACCTATCACAGGGTCTTCTTGGCAAGATTTGTTCAGTAGGGGGTTGCCTTTGCCTCCCTCCGAGGCTGAGAGAGTGTAACTTGCCTAAGCTCACCCGCCCATTGGGCTCCCCTTGCAGAACAGGGATTCAAACACTGGTCTCCAAGGTTGTAGTCAAGCGCTTGAATCTCTACTTTCTAATTTAAAACATACAACTAAAAATACTTAAAATGGATTTGAAACAGGACAGCCCACTCTTAAAATAGCCCTTTCCTTAAAAACCTCAAAAGCCTGTCAGAATAAGCCTGCCCACAAAAAGACAGCAAGAATGAGCCAGTCTCACCTCAGTTGGAAGGATATTGACAAGCTGAAATGTGTCCAGAGGAGGGCAACCAAAATGGGAGAAGGCCTGGAAAGCATGAAGTCCTATGAGGATAGACTTAGAGAGCTGGGTATGTTCAGCCTGGAGAAGAGAAGGTTAAGAGGTGACATAATAGCTGTGTTTAAATATTTGAAGGGATGCCAGGTGGAGGATGGAGCAAGCTTGTTTTCTGCTGCTCCAGAGACTAGGACATGGAGCAATGGCTTCACATGTCAGGAAAAGAGATTCCACCTAAACATTAGGAAGAACTTCCTGGTGGTAAGAGCAGTTTGACAGTGGAATACGCTGCCCAGGAGTTTGGTGGAGTCTTCTTTGGAGATCTTTAAACAGAGGCCATCTGTCAGGAGCACTTTGATGGAAGTGGTTTGGACTTGATGGCCCGTAGGGTCTCTTCCAAGTCTATGACTTTATGATTCCACCTCTTCTGGGAGGGAGTTCCAGAGCCTGGGGGCAGCCACCAAAAAGACCCTGTTATCTCCACTCCTTGTTCCCCTGGGGCTGAGAGAAGGGCCAAATGTGTCCAACTCCCCCCCCTTTAAAATTGGCAGCTCTTGCTGCATCTTGTGGCAGCGAAGTTCCACAGCTGAAATGAGAAGCCAGATGAAGAAAGCCTTCCTCTGTTCTGAACCTCCCACTGATCAGCTACAGCAGATGACACACTTGTGTTCTGGTATTCCAAGGCGGAAAGAAAAGCTTCTCTTTGCAACTTCCGCCACACCAGGCCGCGTTTTATACCCTCTGCCCTGCCTCCCTTCTTCCTGCTCTCCTCTCTCCCATCAGCAGACATTTCTTTAGCTCTTCAGTGTTGTATGGTGCTTAAAGCACTGGCAAGCACAATCCACGACCACCAGACCACAGGTCCCCAGTCTCTTCCCCTTGCAGTGGGGATAACGGTGGGAGAAAAGCAGGCATCTGGGCCACCCAAGGAACAGTAACATTTATTTCACTGATGAGCTCAGGGCGTTATGTCGGGCTCACCTCTCCATTCTATCATCCCAACAACAACCCGGCCAGGTAGGCCACTCCTCTGGTTGGTATTTTCCCTCCAGGGCTCTCCTTTTTCCAGCTTTATCGCTCCTGCCTCCCACTCGCGGGCGGTTTTGGAGCGGGGACGTCCCACCCGTGGCCAGCCTCGCTCCGCGCTTACTCGCGAGTAAGCCCCCCCTTCCTCTTCATCCCCTCGAAGGAAGTGTTCCAACTGCGCCTACTCTCAAGTAAGACCTCAGACTGGAAGGGAGGGAGGAGAGGGGCGTTTCTTGAGCCCCAAGCCCTCCAGGGGGGTGCTCGCGCTTTTGCCCACGCAGCCCTCTCCGGGATGCTCTCCTCCTCCTCCTCCTCCTCCTCCCCCCGCTAAATGGGGTACCCCTCCCTCCCTGCCCCCGCTCCTCCCCATAAGTGAAAGTGACCGGCCCGGGGGGCGGGGCCGGGGAGGCGGGGAGGGGGCGGGCGGGGGTGTGGGCGGGGGGCGCGCGTGTCTCCGCGTGGAAGGGAGCGGCCCGCGGGGACGGGGCCGCCGGGAGGGGGAAAGGAGGCGACGGCGTGCCGGGAAAGAGGGAGACGGCGAGGGCAGGGCGGGAGGAAAGCGGGGCGGAGAGCTCGCAGGAGGAGAGCTCCGCGACTCGACGGCGGACGGGCGGCTCCGCTGGCGCGGACCACAGGCGCGGGGAAGGAGCCCGTCGGGGGCGCGCGTGGGGCTCCGGCTCCCTCCCCGCGAGGAGCCCCGATGGCCCCGCCGCCGCCGCCGCCGCCGCCGCGGCTGCCTCGGCCGGCCGTCCCGGAACCGCCGCCGCCCGCCCATGGGATGTAGCCGCGGCGGGCCGCTCCGGGCTCACCTCGGGGGTCTCCCGCCGCCGCGGCCGGCGCTGGGGGTCCTGCTCCGGCTCCCGCCGCCCCGCGCCGCCCTCCTCCTCGCCATGCTGGGGCTCTTCCTCGGCTACTTCGTCCTCTGCCTCCCCGGCTCCTGCGCCGGCCGAGGAGGAGGAGAAACCCTCCGGCCCCCCGACGCCGGCCCCCTCCGGCCGCTCCTTCTCCTGGTCCCCCCTCCGCCGCCGCCGCCGCCGCCGCCCTCCTCGCGGCCGGAGCGCCTCCTCCCGCCGCTGCCGCCCGAGGACGGCGGCGAGGACGACGAGGAGGACGAGGAGGAGGCGGCGCCGCCGGCCGTCGAGGGGACGCCGGCCCTCCTGCCCGTGGCCAATGGCTTCGGGAGCAAGAAGTTCCCCCAGGCCATCATCGTGGGGGTGAAGAAGGGGGGCACGCGGGCCCTGCTGGAGTTCCTCCGCGTCCACCCCGACGTGAGGGCCGTGGGGGCCGAGCCCCACTTCTTCGACCGGTGCTACGAAAAGGGGCTGCGCTGGTACAGGTGAGGCAGGCTGGCTGCGCGTCCTTCTCCCCCTCGCTTCCCTTCCTTCCCTTGAGGCTGTCGGGGGCAGAGGAGGCACGGCGGGGGCACTAGTGGGTCGGTGAGGGCGGGGGGGGCACGGGAAGAGGTTCAAAGGGCCCGCGAGGGCACCGTAAGTGGACAGAGGGGGGCAGCTGCAGGCACCGAAAACACAGCAAGAGTTTCAGAGGGCTAGTGAAGGCAGCCAAGGAGGACCAAGGAAGGAAGAGTGAGGGCACTGAAGCCCCAGCGAGGGCACTGGATGATCAGTGAGGGCATCGAGGTCAGAGAAAAGAGGTCAAGGGGCCGGCCCAGGCACCAAAAGAGGACAGAGGGCAGCAATGGAGCACTAAGGGCATCGAGGGAAGGATCGTGGCACTGAAAACGCAGCAAGAGTTTCAGAAGCCTGGTGAGGGCAGCAAAGGAGGACTGAGGGCGTCAAAGGGGCAATGGGAGCACCAGAGGCCCAGCGGGTGTTTCCAGAGGACCAGTGGGGGCGTCAAAAGAGGATTGAAGGCACTGAAGGTGTAGTGTGGGCATCAAAGTCTCAACGAGGGTTTCAGAGGACCAGCGAGGGCAGCAAAGGAGCAGTTGGGCATCAACGCCACCCTAAGAGTGCCAAAGGAGGAGTGAGGGCATCAAGCGAGGAATGAGGCCTTTGGGAGCACAAGGGTGGTCATCGCCAGCGTGGCAAGTGGTTCAAAGGGGCAGTGAGGGCATCCAAGGCACCTTTCCTGGTCTCTTCAGCCATTCCAATCCTTTGTTCTCTTGAGGGAGAGAAACTTGTAAAGGGAAGCTCTCCTTCTTCCCATCTACTCCTTTGGAAGGACTATTTGAGCCCCTCACCTTCTAACCCTTCCTTTCCCTCCTTCATTTTGAACCCCCCCCCCCACGAGGGATGTTCAGGCATCACCATTCACCACAAGTGTGGCCTGTGGACATCCATGTGCTATGCTGTTGGTGTTGAATATTCATGCTTCCCGTTTGACCTGGAGGTGCTGTACACCCCTTGCTCTAGGCTTGCACGCTTCTTTTGGTGTCAGTGAGTGTGTTTTGGATATCCAACTGAAGGTGGATTTATTTGATCCTTGCAGACATCTCAACAAGTGTACTTTGGAAATCCCTATTCAGGGGGCAAAGTGTAATACCCACCGCCGTCTGAGACTGGAGTTGTGTGTGCTCTGAAGTTTGTTTGTTTGTTTCTTAACTCTGAAGTAAGATGCAGTGGCATTTTTTTTTAAAAATAAAATTTTTAAAATTCTACCACCCTCCCACTTTCAACACTCACACAATCTTAGTTTGGAAAGGAAGCAGGGTCAAGCCTGGTTAGACCTCCTGGAGATCCCTCGGAGGGATTACCTTAAATCTTTGGGAAGGGCTAGCAAATGCTGCCTGAACTCCAGAGAGCTGTGGCTGCCAGTCAGAGCTGGAAGTACTGAGCTGGAGTACTGGGTTTAGGATCTGACTGAGCATAGGTAATTTCCTAGTAATCTATGCATGTTGGGTGTCTTTTCAAGTTGACTTAGGGTGACCCTATGAATTTCAGAGGGTTTTCTTAGGCAAGAAATCCTCAGAGGTGGTTTTGCCAGTTCCTTCCTCTGAAATGGACCCTACCTGGTATTTGTTGGCGGTCTGCCATCTAAGTACTAACCAGGGCTGACCCTACTTAGCTTCCAAGATCAGACAGGATCTGGTGCCCTTAGGCCCTTCCTAGTAACGGCCTGTGTCTAACTGCACTCCACAGGGCAGCCACTTTCACCCGTTGTTTCCTCTTCCTTCTGGGTCATCGCTTCATAACCGCCCCATTCCTACATGGTTGAAACCTTTCACTCTTAACATGCTGCCAGTCTTCCTTCTGGGTCCATCCAGAAGAAGTTTTTAAGCTTTTGATCATTCACATTGTCCAAAACTTCATGAACAGGATTGATGGGGTACAGATGGTTTTGCCCCTGGTAACCCTGCTTTTTTAAAAAAAACACCTATCCACTTCTGTTTTTTAGTTCTGTCCACAAAAAGTCTGCAGAGGAAAAGACAGAATAGTGGCACAGAATTTCCAGTGGCAAGAGCCAACCTTTTGGAATCGCACCGTTCCTTGTATATTGATATCGTAGAATCAATAATCACACCCCCACTCCCTGACACACAGTGAATTAATACACCAGGAGAAATTTGCAACCCTGGTTTTCAATTGGAAACTGCTAGACTGGTTTGGCGTTTCCAGATGTCGAGTTATAAACCCTGGATTGGCGTTTGCCCCCTCCCCGTTAATTAGATTGGTACACATTCTCTATCGATCCTACTTTAGCTTCAGGGAGTTGGTAGAAGCGAGAAGCGAAAGACTCCAGAATAATCTGGTTGCTACTTTTTGTTAATTACCTGACTGCTGATGCTCTCTCTGCCGAATATCTGCTGCTGCTTTAGGAAGGAAAGTCAGGTATGTAAACTGGCTGGTAGAAAGGAGCCTAATACAGACAAAACTGTTTCTGGTCATTTGGCTGTGTAGTTAAATTTTGGATTCGCATCTCTGTGCAGATGTGAAGTGTATTTTAATTAAAAGCAGGCTGTGTCCTTCTCTGCCTTAATCCTTATAGGTCTTTTTTTCATGTTGGGAGCCAGATCTCTTGAACAGTTTTCTTATGAAAATGTTTTCCAAATGTTTAGGGCGCTCCAGCATTTCTTTTCAAAAGCACCTTAAGTCCCTCCCTGAGCCGTAGACCCAGGCAGTCAAAGGCACAGATAGCGTTGCAGGAATGATGCCCCATTGTGTGTTGGATGAAATCTGAGGTGCGTTTCTTATTTATCTCCTTCTCTTCCTGCCCTCACCATTTCCTTTCTGAATCTTGCTATTATGGGCTAAAACTATGAAAGACACTCTGACTTTCAAAGTGGAAGGTCTCCCTGCGTTTGAAGTCGGTGACCAACCCTCTGCTTTTGTGGACTTCAAAGGGACCTAGATTTCCCAAAGACAAGGGGACAGAAGTTGACCGGCTATTGAAAAAGGACCTCTTTTTCTTTAAAAAAAAAAAAAAATCCCCAAAGTGATTAATTGTGGTTTAGTTGTTGCCCCAAAGTATAGTCCTCTAATCAGCTGGAAAGTAGATCCCAAACTTTTGAAAGAGTTGCTTTATCATGTTCTTTTGATTCTGACTTAACATTCAAATGCCTTTTTAAAAGCCGGAGGCAGAAAGACTTCTAAATTTCCAGGTGGTACTTCCAAATCAACCAACAAACTGCAGAAAGGTCCATCTTTCACGAAGAGGAAAGATCTCCAGTCTATTTCTCTCCCCCAAACTGACTTTCTACATCTGTTCTCTCTTTCCCATGTTTGAATTATAAGCTTTTCCGTCATGTCAAGCTCAACGTTGCTGGTGGCAAGGTTGCAAATCACAGTTTGAGCTGAACGGAATTTACTTCCCATTTGGAACAAGGCAGTAACACCTTTTTTAAAAAAATCTCTCTAATCCAAATATTTGGAAACATGTTCATAACCAAATATGGACCAGGAATCAATAGCTTGCTCCATCTGAATTTTCTCACCCATTTTTACTGTCTTGGGATAGGGGAAGAGGGACAATTATGTGATGTAGATAAAGAGAATGAGTCAGATGAAATTAGTTTCTTCACTTCTTTGGATATTCATAAAGTATCTTCATACTGGAATCAAATGCACACCCAAGGGAAGCCCATTTCTTTAGACAAAGTTTGTGACTGGGGAGAGTGGCAGAACGAGCGGTTGTTTTGTATTCTCATATGGTGAGCGGTGGTCTGAGATCGACATCCAAGGGCTGCAGCCCACTTCACAAAAAAATTGATTTGTATTGGAATGACTAGAAAGTGGCCATTGAGACCTATAGATACACAAGTGAGATTCCTGCACATGTGTGCTGCTAAGGCCTTTTCTCACTACACAGTCACCACGCTATGATTCCACTTCAGTTGCCTTGGTGACATCCTATGGAATCTTGGGAGTTGTAGTTTCATGAGTTGCAGCCAGCGCACTCCAGCACATCACCAACTACAAAACTCAAGGTGCTGCAGCAGTTAAAGCGGAATCAGGGTGCCAGAACTGTGTAACGGTCTCAGTGCCGTTGTTTGTGAGAGCGAAGCAAAATGAGTGGATCTCTGCTTCTCGTTGCTTTCTTGAGAATGCTTGGTTCTTGGATATCTTTTGCTTTTTCCTGTTGTGAGGAAGAGAGGAATGGTTGTAGAAATAGGACTGAAACTGTTAGGCACTGTGCCTTTCTCTGTCTGTCCTTAGCCTAACCTGCCTTGGATATATGGCACCAAGCAAGATGATGCTTTGCAGATTTAAAAAGGCAGGTCTCTGCCCCAGAGAGCTTACTGTACATGTCTCTAACATTGTGAAAGGGGGAGCAAGAAGGGGCAAAAGGGCAGAGGCCACGGGGAAGCCAGTTCAAGTGCGTACCGTTACACATTCATCCATTTCGTTTGGGGTGAGAGGTAAGAATGAAAGATTGTTGAATGGATCAGGCTATTGATCCTAAGGACAAAGTCTCTTACTGCATCTTTCTTTTTCCCCTTGGGGAGTTACAGTCCATACTTAAGTTTGGGGGAAAATACGCAAGCCCCATTAAATAAAAAATACACAACCACAATGGCATGCCTCTGCATTTCAGTAGAGGCTTTGATGTGGGTAGTTTCATTAGATGTCTGCAGAAGACTGCTGCAGAAATTAAGTGCTTCTGAGGAGAAATGGAAGTTTAGCCACTTGCAACATTTAATTCTTTTTTTTTAAATGACCATATATTTTAAGTTTGATCAAAGAGGGTTTGAGGGGGATTGCTGGATATACGTGACAGCCTTGCCATTTAGATCAGTGGCAAAACCCAACTGAGGGTATATAGTGTTGTCCTGGGGAGGTTAACATGTCCTTGTAAGGGTGATTCTTTGGAAGTAACGTCTCTTAAATTCATTGGGGTTGGTTTCCTAGCAAACGTGGATAGGACTGGGCCACAAGACATCTGGAGAGTTTGACTGCAGAAAAGTGCAAGGCTGAACCTTTGTTTCGCCTTAAAACATCTGAGAACTGACCTTCGTAATCCTCTCTTCCCCATCTCCTCCCGGTCATGGCAACCACAAATATGACATCATCCTTTTCTTATCAAACAACATAAATAAATCTGCATATGTTTTGGGGAGGTTTGTAGGATTAATATCATTTGTGGATGCATATGTTTGAAAATGTATCCAGTGGACACAAACTTCTTCTAAGTGTGTGTGTGTGTGTGTGTGTGTGTAGATGAATAAATGTGTACACGTTTTTGTTCCCTTTCTTTTAAGAGACTGCTATTCTAATTAGTAACTTTGAAAGAAACATTATGGAACTTGATCAGTCCAAGCAGGTAGAACGATGGGCACACTCTTGAAAGAGAGGGGGTTAAATCCGGAGGGTCTCAACCTGAGTTGACTCACTGGACGAAGGGCACTTACCTACGTGTTGGCTTACTGAAGCCTTATTGATTCCTTGGATCTATTCGCATTGGGATCATTGATTAGATTTAGTCCAGAAAGGACAAGGATAAATACCTTTTTTGGGTCCGTTATGCGACTGCATTGTGATCAGAGGGAATTGATCCAGGGGATATTAATGCCCTTATAATACAAATGAACTGTTTCGGTGGTCCGGCTTTGAAGCGGACTGGCAGCTACTGTTCATCTGCTTGATATTAAGCCTTCATCTTATGGCCAAATGGATCAATGTCTGGAGCTGATTTATATCTCCGCTTAGAAGTCAGCGGATGTATCCGGTACATTATCTTCGAAGTGGGGGAAGGGGGCACGGAGGAAGCGTAGAGGGACACAATGTGAAAAATTAAAAACAGCTACCTTCTTCATTTCTGAAAGCGTTCCCATCGCTACCCCTTGGGTTCTCTTTTGGGACAGATCTAAGGACCAGTGGAAACTCCTCTTGAAAACAGAAGAAGAGTTAACCAAGTTCTGTGACCTGCCATATTTGCAAATAATAAATTTGCAAGAATACTTGCCCATAATTCTTTGATGAGATAAGGGGTCTCAACCCATCGAGACATAAGTCTAAGACAGATGGTGGATATCTGGGAGAGTTTTTGCATTGGTAGCTTGTTTAAAATTGGCCAATGCACTCTTTTGCAATGTGCAAAAGCAGCATTTTTATAGAGAGGAGAGTGCATTGGCATTCAGAATATACAGTGTTCTAGCACAAAAAGCACTTTTGTGTGTGTGTGTAAATGGATTTTTCACACACACACACACGCACACACACACATGTTCCACTATGTGAACAGTCATTGAAAAAATGCAGAAGAAAAACCTCATATAATCCTGTCTGGCAGAGGGAGAACATTTTTGAAAGTATTTCTCCTTATACTCCACAGCAAAATAACTGAGATCTGCACCCCGTATTTAGCACTAGCCAGTTTCAGAGGTGAATCTCATGGATTTTACTGGGTATTTTTACCAAGTAAGTGTGATGGCTGACTTCTACCTTTGGTCAAGAGAGCAATGACTTTTTAGCAGGATCAAGTACTTTCCCAATGCTTTGGATCTTAGCATCCCCCCAAGAAGTCAGCTAAGATTTATTTATTTTTTTTTAGCTGTCTTAGAGTAAATGGGAGTTTAATAACGTCTGCTGGAACTGCATTCTTAGAATTAGTGGCTACGATGGAAAACTTTAACAGGGTAAATTGAGCCTTGGTTTTGGAAGCCAGTACACGTACATCTTTTCCAATGCCAAGATTTGATTTTTTAAAAAAAATATTGCTTTAGATTGTGTTGCTTCCTAGACAGTTGGTAGAACATGTTAGATTATCCGTGTGGACATGTTCTAAATAACAAGAAATAATATGTTGATTTTTGTTCTCATGCCTTACGTTTCTATGTGCTTGTACCACTTCAGAAACAAAAATTTAAAAAGAAAACCCAAGCAGCATTAGGTAAATGTAAAGGGCTTGACTTTTGATGAGGGTAACGTTTAATTAAAACCACATTCTTTCGGCTGTAAAAGGCAAGTGCTTGCTGCTTTGCCAAAACTAAGTACTTTTAAGGCTGCACATCTGGGTAGAAGCCCAATTGAACCTCCTGGGGCCTACTTCTGAGTAAATATGCATCCAGATCAACTGTGAGTCCCACTGTTCTTTAGCGGGAGAGAAGCAAGCCTGCGCCCAGCATTTCCACTGAGATCTGTGGGATTGTGTCCTCTTGAGTTCCTGCAAGCTGTCACTTCAAAACTATTTTCTGTTTTCGTGTGCTTGCTGAATTTTGTAACCTCTCCCCCCCCCTTTGGCAGAGAGAAATGAATGCATTTCTTATTTTGGGTGTATGTAAGATTGCTTATGATTGCAGGTGTTGCGGCTATTCAAATCTGGGGCGTGTGTTCCTCTGTATTGGAGCAGGAAGAGAACAAAAAGTTTGAGCTCTCTTGCTCCTGGGAATCTTTCAAAGTAGTGTCAACATTTCTGAAATATTTGACTAAGCCAAGAAAGCCCAGCCTGTGCCAGAAGCTTTTAATTGCCAACGTGTTCAGCCCCCAAGGCACCTGCGGAATGGTTCACCTTTAAGTCTTCCCCCCCCCCGCCCTGCATGGGGGGAAAAATATTTGTTCCACAAGCTCTCGCTTTGCAATCCAACCCTGTTTGTATTTTCCCATGCAACGTTAATCCCAAGTGGTGTTCTCGGGGAGATGTGGAGATGAAGAATGATATAGCTGGAGATAATCTTGCTGTATTCTTCGAAGCCAGAGGGATTTCGCTTTGTGAAAATGTTAGGTTTTTTTGGCCAAGTTGAAGTGGGTCGCATCTTTTCTTTCGGTTGGTCCTCCAGCCCCACCTCTTTTGGACCTTATGGTTTTTGTTGAAAACAAAGGGAATTGTCAGTCTGAAAAGCAGCGAATAATCCCTCAGGTTGCTGAACCTTTAACTCCCTAAAGTGGAGGGTGGGAGAGGGTCAGAAGGAGGATAAATCTAGCTTTTCTTTCCGGGCGATGTCATGAATAACTTAATGGACAGTGAAAGAATTAGGAGAATGTTGAACCCGTGTCAAAACTGCACCTAAAATTTTGGGGTTGCATTAAACCCCTGGGACCAAAGCAGAAATGGGAAGGGTGAACGGAAGAGGGAGAAGTATAGTTACTTCTGTATCAGGATCCAGTGTTAGGGTTCTTTTAAAGAAGTTTTTGTTTCTAGAGCAACCACAAAAACTCACTTTTTGTAAGGTGGAAACTTCCAGATAAAGCTATGGGTGTAATTCTTAGCTAGTTTTCTTCTTCCAGGAACAAATAATAATCGGTCATTTTCTCCTCACTGCAAGTAAAAATCTACAAAAACTGTAGTTTTTGAAGACTGTTCACAGTTTGAGACTTATTCTGTCCCCCAAGTTTATGTAGTTGTTCTGTGCTGCATTTTCTGAGGAGGAAACAGTATTTTGCAATGGAAAATCCGCATGTGTGTGGATTTTGTGTAGAAAACAACCCAAATTGCGAAAATTCTTGTGGTCTAGAATTCTTCTTATTAAGGTTACTTGATGCTTTACAGACATTTTTAACTTATTTTCATTTTTTTTCCAATATTCTTCTCATACTTATCTTCCCATCTTATATAAGAGGCCCTGCCTCATTCACAAAATTATGCTAAAAAAATAGTATACTGAAAAAAAATTATACTCTCCACGTGGATCTGTCTTCATTTATACCCCCTTCCAAGTTTTCTTGTGATCCTTCCATATTTTTTGTTCCATCTTCTCTCCTAAAATCTGTTAAGGAGAACAGAACCACTGCATAACGTACTAGAAACCTTACGCTGAAAATATTGCATTTCTTGGCCTTTTTGGAAAAGAAGAGGTGAAACCATGCCCAGCGGTCTTCAAACTATTTTGCAAGCTAAAAGGAATGAAGGGTTTGTTCACATCTTAAAGCAGGAGTGGGTAACTGCGTAGGGACAGTCCCAAATGGGACCTTGTGGTGCCACCCACCTGCCCATGGACAGCACTGATGTTTCTTCTGCCCAGGACATGACATCACATGGCTTCCTGAAGCCTTCTGAAAGATGCCTATCCAGTCTCTGTTTAAAGACCTCCAAACTTGGAAAGCCCAACAACTTCCAAGGCAGTCTACTCCACTATTGAACAGCTGTTAAGTAAAGAAGTTCTTCCTAATGTTTAGGTGGAATCTCTCTTAATACATTGATTTGAGTTCTAGTTTCTAACAAAGCAGAAAACAAGCTGTCTCCATCTTCTACGTGACATATCTTCAGGTATTTAAACGTAGCTGTCTTGTCACTTCTCAGTCTTCTTTTCTCCAGGCTAGACATACCCAGCTTCCCAAGTCATTCCTTATGAGGTTGCACTGCACTGTTATAGTGCTATTATTCCACTTTCAACATCCTGTGGAATTTTGGGGATTGTAGTTTACTGAGGCCAAAGATGTACCTCCCTAAACTGCAAACCTCAAGATTCCATAAGATGTTGAAAGTGGAATAATAGCACTAAAACAGTGCAGTGCGGAAATGGCCTTGGTTTCCAAACCTTCGATCATCTTGTTCTTTACTCTCTGGACATGTCAATGACCTTTGAACTGTCTTGCCCAGAAGTGGCCACAGGATTCCTGGAGAGGCCTGACCAAAGCAGAATAGAGTGACGCTACTCCTTCCCTTGGACACTGTTCTCTTATTGATGCCACTCTGAATTGCATTGGCTTTTTGGCCACCGCATCACACTGTTGACTTATGTTTAGACCTCTAGTTCCTCTAGTGCCACTCATCCTAGGTTTTTGGACTGCAACTGCCTACTCTGGTTAAGCGATTATGGGAGTTACAGAAATACAGGTGTTGTTTGTTCAGAAAAGACCCACCCTGGCGTTAAGGCCAGGTTGGCTGGGAAAGTTTGGGAGATGTAGTCCTGACTCAGGTCTGTCTGCCACTCCTTGGCAAACAAAAACAACAGTTGCAACATCTTGGTCTCCTTTGGAATAAATTGGGAGGCCATCTGGAATTCTCCTATTCCAAGTGTCCGTTTGATAACCGAAATGGCAAAGGATTGTGGGTACGTAATGGAAGTCTCCTGCCAAGCCGAAACTAATTGACTTGATCTTTCTTCCATTTAATAAAGGATAAAAACCACAGTACTCCTGTGTCGTAGCTGCCAGGGTGTGATTCCATGGACCTGGGCCAAAGCATTGACTCCTATAGATTTCAAGTACTGATATGTTCTTCTCGAAATATTATCAACATTATACAAGCCAAGCCGGGTTGTATAAGTGTAATTGTCTGAATGCAGCCAGGACCTTCCTTGCCAGATTCAATTGATAGATTCCTTCTCTTTCTTTCTTTATTCAAATATCTATATCCCATCCTATATCACAAGATCTCAGGGTGGTGCAATAAACTTATTTACAGCCTTGTTACAACACCTCCACTGGTATGCACCAGTCTCCTGTTACAACAGTTCCATTGGTTACTGCTCTCTTTCTGATGTCAATCTTCATAAATTTCTTTCTTGTGGCCAAGAATAAATAATTTTACCATTTTGCTCCTGGCTGCAAGAGAATCGTCAAAAAATGCGTAGTGATGGAGAACGATTTGCAAATGTTCAGCCCTCCAAGACCCTCTGGAGGCTGCGGAGCTGCCAAGGATGGCCCCAAAATTTGAAAATCCCATTTGGAAAGTGATAAAAAATTATATTAAACAGTTCTGTGGAGACATGCAGCCTAATCAGAAAGCGGATTTGCACTCCAGGAGGCTTCTAGGACAGGTAAAGGACAGACTGGGAAAAGCGAAGGGCCACATAAATAGCCTTGGAGGCCACACCTGGCCAGAATGGGCTTGACAACCTATTATGTCTTTAAAATATTTAAATCAGCCCTACATCACAAGATCTCAGAGTAGTGTGCGTCTTAGATCAATATCAACAGACTGAAACCATTTTAACTGTTTTTTTTTTTAAAAAAAAAACTAAAATAGACTAAAAACACATGAAACCAGTTGAGCACAGGTGAGGAAGGTTAAAACAGTTTAAGCCTGAATATAGGAGGTCCGGGTTGTCCTCATAAAAGGCATTTAGTTCTGTCAAATGACCAGTGAAATGAGCTTGTTTTCCGGGGCCACAGAGATTAGAAAATGAACCAAGGGATTTCACCTAGACATGAGAAAGAACTTTTCTTTTTTAACTGTACGAGCTGTTGATGGTGGAACGGAGTGCTGAAATTGTGTATTTGTGCATGGCAGGGGTTGGACTTGGCTCTCGTGGTCTTTTTCCAGTTCTAGGAGTCTATGGCCATTTCTGCACTAGACTGTTATAGTGCTATTATTCCACTTTCAACATCCTATGGAATGCTGGGGTTCGCAGTTTAGGGAGGGGCCTTTGAGGATTCCCCAGGATTCCATAGGACGTTGAAAGTGGAATAATAGCACTATAACAATCCAGTGCAGAAATGCCCTTTGAAACAGCTACTTCTTCTCAGTTGCTTGAAAATGGAGTTGTTTGATCGGGTGATCGCTTGGAGTTCCCAAGGGAGGAATGAGTTGCTCTTTGCTGCACAAGACGAGATGGGAAGGAGCGTCGGAAAGAACAGGTCCGCTTGGTTTTGAGTGTGGTTCAGCTGTTCTAATCCTCAAAGGCAGAGGGTTCCTCCATGTTCCCGCTTGGCTCGTTTCTCCTCCTCCCAAACACATACTCAGAGAGAGAGAGAAAGAGCTTTGCTGAGTTAAAAGATGACAGGCACGCAAGAGGCAGAGCTAATAGGGTTCACTGCAGGCCCTTGTCGGCGGAGCTAATGGAAGAGCCGTTCCTGAAGCCCTAGTTCTGTTTGTGTATGTGTACGGGGTGTGTGTGTGTTGCACTTTAAAGAAATAATAATTACATTTGCGCGGTTGGAGGAAGTGGTCTCCACGGTGGAAACTGGACGAGGGAGGCAGGGAAATTAATTGGCGAGCCATCTGAAAAGCTCACGCTGGACCTTTTTGGGAAATGGAAATTCTCGGGGAGAGGCAGAGAACTTTTTCATTGTATTAAGCCGGGGCAGGGATTGAAAAGTTGGCTAATGAAAGGCTTGCTTTTAATACCGGGATTTAAATGTCTAAATGGTTGTTTTTTTTCCAAAGCCATTTTCGGAGTCTGTCTGCTCGAATGAAGCCTTTGGTAGTGGGAGGTCGTGGTCGCCTGTTTCTGTCCCCCGCATTTTCCGTCCCCCCCCACTTTCAGAATTGGGTATCTCTGTACAGAGCTGAGATTGAGACCCCCAAAAGCTGCACCCAATGATCGTTGAGTATCATAAGAGATCTGGAGTGGTGGTAAAGGATTGCTTTTTAGACCTGGGTGGAATGGTTTGAAACCAGTCATTAGGAGTATCGTGTTGGACAGGTGACCTTGTGTTCTGTTAGTCCTCTCTTTTGAATATATTCTTGGTTTGAAGGATGGTGGGGTGGTCTCGAGTTCTGTTTTAGGGAGGTCAGTCCTCCCCAGTTTAAAAGAGCTCTTGGTTTGAGCGATGGCAGTGTGGCCTCACTTTCTGTTTTAGGGAGGTCAGTCCTCTCATCTGAAGGTGCCTTGATCTGAAGAATGGCAGGATGCTGTCCTATTTTGGAAACCTTCTCTTCTGAAGGCTTTCTTGGTTGAAAAGAGGGCAAGGTGGCTCCATGTTCTGGTTTAGGGCAGAAAGTCTTCTCTTTTGAAGTTTGTTTTCAGTTTGAAGGATGGCAGGGGGGTTGTGTGCTGTTTTACAGGAGACGATCCCCTGTTTTGAATAATCCTTTGTCCGAAGGATGGCAATATGGCCTTGTGCTCATCTTTACAAGAACACACTCTCCTTTTAAACATTCTGGGTTTGAAAGGCTTTCCAGTCCAAGATTGGCTTAAAGATAAATAATCCTAAGAAGGGAGAGTGACCGCTGATCAGTGAATTTCTGTTTTTCCTTCTCCAGTCATGGCTGCCACCTTTGTGGTTTTATTGTGGAAAAAGACTGCCTAAACAAGCACCCATCAGTCAGTGACATTTTACTGCCTGAGGGAAAGTTGACTTCCATGTCAATGGGGCTTTGAATCCAGGTTCTTTTCCCCCAAGTAGGTTCAAGACTTTGGATAGCAGTACCTTTAAAGTTCAGATTAAAACCTGGAACAGATTCACCATGGAAACCACTGGGAAAAGAGGAGATGACCCCCCAATCCATTCTAACCTCCCTCAGTACCTTGCAGCTCAGCCAGTATGGTATGTTCCACACAGGAATTTAAGATCTGGAGGCAAAAGATTGTTGTCTGTTCTACCAACGTGCACAGGCTGCGAGCCTTTCAAGATCTGGCTCCACATTTGTGGAACGGTCTTCCTTTGGAAGTCAGACTGGAGGCGGATCTCACCTGTTTTCATAAAGGGTTGAAGACCTTCTTCTTTGATTCATCATCTTAAGCCACTGAGTTGTCTTTAAGGTGCTGAGATGGGTAGTGACTGGTGAGGTGTGGGGATTTCAGTCCATGAGTTGCTATGGTGTTATGTTTTATTGTCTTTGTCCCTGATTGTATATGTGGATGTTCTGCCCGTTGGTGAAAAGGGCATTATAAATAAACGTTAGTATTATTAACCCTCCCGATTCATGTTCCAAGAGCCATCCAAATCAACTGGTGAATCTTAGTTCATCCATGATGATGGAAGAAGGTCTTCTGAAGGCATCCAGCGACGTTTCTGCACTAGACTGTTATAGCGCTATTGTCCCACTTTCAACCTCCTATGGAATCCTGGGGTTTGCAGTTTCAGGAGGGGCCAGCTGGCCTCTCCCCATACTGCAAACCACAGGATTCCATAGGAAGTTGAAAGTGGAATAATAACGCTATAACAGCCTAGTGCGGAAATGGCCCAGGAGAGCACAGCAGCTTAGGTTCCATGGAGGAGACCACACAGCTGTCTTCTCCAACATTTTTCCAACCTTCTGTGTGCTCCCTGTGTCTAATGCTTGAGGTGCTCACCTCATCTGCCTTCGTGACATAACTAGCAGTCTAGTGTTGGACTGTGACCCTGGAGACCAGAGTTCGATTCCCCACTTGGCCATGGAAACCCACTGGGTGACCTTGAGTGCGTTAACACGCACATAGCCTCCCAGAAAACCTCATGATAGGCTTGCCATAAGTCAGAAATGACTTGAAGGTGCATAACAACAACCAGCACCACCACGATTTTCCATCTTGTGGCATTGACTCCTATCACCCATGCCGTGGAAGGGAGTAGACTGAGCAACCTGCAAGAAAAACATTTATCCTGAAAGTGGAGACCTGTTTCTTTTAAGAGTTTTTGCTCTTTCTCCAGTAAGTTAATAGAAAAATAAATCTGGCTGGCATCTTGGTAAGAAAATGATTTCTTAATTTGTTTTAAAAAGGGGAGGGAAAAGGCATGAGAAGGGAGGTTGGAAGGTATGACAGCACGGAGAGAAGAGCTGCAGTGTCTGACATGAATTACTCTTGTGTTTCATGTTGCTACATAATCCCATTTCATTGGAAAGGGTTTCCAAATACTTGTATAATCTGTTTATCTGCGTCTATGATCTGTATTTCTGTACTTGGGCTTTTTAATGGAGATTGCTGTCCAAATAGCTCCGAGACGTGTTCCACAATAACCTCACGCCAATGCATATTCAGTAGTACTGGCACATACCCACATGCCAGGTTTCTATTTGAATGCTGGTGTCAGAAGTGATAAGCTTTCTCCAAATTATTGTGTTCTTTCAACGACATCTGAGTATGAGATCTACCTGTTACTGCAGTGCATCTTCTGTATTCCCATCCCACAGACACGCTTTCTGTAAATCTGGGAACGGGGTCAGAGCAGGGGTGGGGAAGGTGTTTCTTCTGGGCTACATTTTTCCGCCACCTGCCTCCTGTGACACACCCAAAACTCCTTTTTTTTAAATAGGAGTTGATTTGGAGTCCAGAAAATATAGTCATTCCTCCACGTTTGCTGGGGTTGGGGCACAGGATCTCCATGAAAGTGGAAAAACCACAAGTAATTCTATTCCCCAACCATATTGAATGCATACTCAAAAAGTATGATCTGTGTATTCGACCCATGGTGGATGCCTTCGAAGTGTTGGGGCTCCTTTGCAAGGGAGAAATGGTGAGACTTGCTCCTGCCTCCATGGCTCCCTACCCCATTTCTAATAGGGGCTTACAAGCCTCGTTTGCAATCTCTTGGTCTCACAAGGCTTGCAGTCACTATTAAAAAGGGCACAGGGCAGCAGTGGAGCCGGCAGGAAATAATCCATGAGTAATCAAATCTACCAAAATGAAACCTGCAAATGTGGACGACCGACTGTAATTGAGATAATCCAAACTTGCCAGAAACCCTTGGTGGGTTAAGCTTCCTCTGACCACATCCCACAATCCCCTATCTTCTCCAGAAGACAGAAAATCAGTCCAAAAGGAAACAAGAGGTGATACAACATCACTTGCAGTTTGCTGGGAATCTGGAGATCTGCTAGAAAGGTGAAAATGGATGGTGCAGTTGTCCCTGAAAATTGGTGGTACAGAGTACCAGGTTTCTCTTGATTTGGGGTGGTGGTATTAGGAAATGGGGTGCAGCATCAAACCATTTTCTCTGCGTGTGGCCGCTCGCAGTTATAGACTGCAAGAAATGCTTTAAGACCCTCCAAGCCAGAATTGACCAGAAATGTACTGCTGGTGTGGACTTTTTTTTAAGGGCTTCTGGGAGAGGCAGTTCAGTGGTGGGTGATAGACACTGCGTAGGACTTTAGGGCCGCAAAAATGCCCCGGGCCATATATGTCCGCAGGGCCTCAAGTTGCCACTCCCAGCATGAAGGAAATGTTTAGGAACCACCATTCCAGGCTGCGAAGGATGGAGCAATGCTTTGTGTAAGAATGATCTGGTTGTATCAGAAGCCTCCAGGGACAATGCCGACCTCCCCCCCTTGCCTCCCAAATAGCTACAGTGATTTTACGAGAGCAAATTGATTACAAGCAGAAGAGAATTACGTTAATATACTTGCTTGTCGCTTGGGCCATATTCGTAATCTTCTCTCATTAATCTGCAAAGAATACAGAGGTGACCTTGTTAAGTATCCCTGCAGATGGGGGAAGTCTGACCTGGCCGCTATTGATTTACTACCAGGAGACCCATAAATGCCCTTTCTGTGCACACCCTGCATTCCACTCACAGCATCTGCAGAGGGAAGAATTAACCGGGTCTTAACTTGCCCTGCCCAGTCCTTGATTTGCAATTCAGCAGTTGCTTAAATTTGTAGATGTTTTCTTAGATGAGCCTGGGATCTCTTTGTAAGGAAAGGTCCTGATGAGTGATGGATTTGCTTGACATTTGGCCTGTAGTTAAGGGATGCAAAGACGATTTGGACGTCACTGAGGGGCAAGGGCGTCTCCGCAGTTTGAGACAGTCTGTGAAGAAAATGCTCAACCACCATGTGGTTTTCCATGGGAACCATTCTGTGGAAAATTTGCTTGCAAAATAAACAACACATTTGTATATAGAAAACAGCGGCCAAAATCTAGATGGTGTTAAGTCTGGGTAAGGTCTCCTACAGACATTTTTGGCTGATGTGCAGAGCATGGATTTAGTTCAAGGTTGTGGAAGTGGAGCTGCACCTAAGGTGCTCCTGTGAATTCAGATGTGCATGCAGTGGGGATGTGTGCGCACATTGAGTTGCACATGAGGTTGCTCATTTGCCCATTCAGTTGTGCACATTGCCACTTGACACAAGGGGTGATGTTATACAGTCAGTGCGTAACTCTGTACATGGAGGTCTACACGGCACAACCCCGATGTAGGAATTCAGTCAGTCTTCTGTGCACAAAACTTTGGCTGGAATTCTACTTGTGCTACTTAATTATATAATTTGCATAGCTAAGTAGCGTCTCCCAGTCCGACACCCCAATCTGGATTTACCGGGCAAGCAGCAGAAGTCTGTTTTCCTGTTGATTGGGGTTCAGAAGACTGATATTCTCATCCCTCTCTTGTGAACAATCTGCACTCTGACAATCAGAAACACAGTCCCTGTTGCAATTCTTCCTCACGCCAGAGATTGCTCATGGGAGGGTGATGGTAGAATCATCAGTATAGCTGTTTAGAAAAAGAATTCAAAGTCTAGCTGTAGACCAAAGTTGGGTGGCGGGTGATTCCCACAACAGTGTGATTCCAGGATTCCATAGGAAGTTGAAAGTGGAAGAATAGCATTATAACAGCCTAGTGCAGAAATGGCTGGTGAGTCTACTCCAGGTTCTAATTCAGGTTTGGAAGACGCTCTCCAAGGTACTGAACTTATTCTTAAACAGGTTCAGCACCTTCAAATCATAGAATCTTAAGAGCTGGAAAGGATCACAAGGGCAATCTAGTGTCCAACCCCTGCCCATGCAGCAATATACAGCTTTAAAGCACTCCCGAAAGATGCCCATCCAACCTCTATATAAAAAGACTTTCAAAGAACAAGCATAAGTCTCTTGAGGAAATGTGCTGTGTAGAAATACATATTCTTTCTCTGAAGAGAGGACTCCCATATTTTTTGGTGTAGAAAATATGTTTCCTATAGAGGAAATGGAGATTTAATAGCAAAAACACACCCTTTCCTCCATAGGAAACATATTTTCAGTGCAGAAAAAAAAAACCCCAAAACTTTTTTGTGCAGAAAAACTGTGCGTATTTCCACACAAAAACATTTCCTAAGAGACCTTTAAAAGTGTGGAAGTTTTGCCATTGCACTAGTCTTCTCGCTGAGAGGAGGGGGATGTTCCTAAAGGTTGAGATAGGGATGAAAAGCATATTTGAAAATGTTCAGAAAATGGTCAAAAACATGTTTTTTGAGTGTTAAGAAACTTTCATGAGAAGAATCTTAGATGAGAAACTTTGCAGTTCAGGACTGTGCAAAATTTGCACGTGGTTGTTTCATACAGAAACAGCATATTTCTGCACAAAAGATAATATTTCTGTGCAGAAAAACAATTGCTTCCTACAGTACTGTTAAGTGGAAATTTATTCTTTGCAAAATTCAAACATGGTTGATTTGCATGGAGAGCAACGTTTTCTGTGCTGAAGATACCATTTTCTGCATAAGTAATAATATTTCTGCACACAATTATTATTTCCTCTGCAGAAAATACTGTTTCCAGTGTCTGAAATTGTGTTTTCTATGTAAAACAAACCATGGGTGAATTTTGTTCAGAAAAAGTCCCAACTTACGAATAGGCTTTGAAATTTGTGTGGTTTTTCAAAAGATTTTCTTACACTGGGAAGAAAATTTGCTCAAATTACTCTTTGCTTCTTTTGAGAAGAAACTTGATGAAGAATTACATCTCTAGGTTAGGAAACCCATTTTTCTGCCAGGAAACAAATAGCAATCAATATGCTCTCCTTCCCTTTGGGATTGTTCCTTTGGTCCTTAATGGCAGGGCTATCCTTTGGGATTTTGTATCTATGCCCTTTTAAAAATTGTTCTTACCTGTTGTGCCTTTCCTCAGGGTGATGAACAAGTAATTTTAAAAAAATAATGATGATAAATTCTAAGCTCGTCTCTCTCTCTCTCTCTCGCACACATAAACTCTCTCTCTCTCACACACACACTCTCTTCTCCTTTTCTAAGCTATTGCAACACCCCATCTCATGGGTGCCTTTTGAAAATGAAAATGTGAAGGGCAAACTGGGTGCCCGAGGGCTGGATTTATTTGATCAAAGCAAAATATTTTGCCTTGCAGCTCGCTCTCTTTCTCTCTCTTTCTTGCAAGCTAATTAGCATTTTGCAACTTTGTTCAGCTCCTTTGCCAGAAAATGGAAAGATGCATGGGCTTTGATCTAGCAAAACGTCCCTGTGGCTTTCTGGACCCCGAGAGGGCTCTAGATTAAACAAAGTGGAGGCACCGTGAGGTTGTGGCCAGCCCAAGACGCTTTGGTGCTTTGGATGGTACTTTTATTACTTTTATTTATATTTATTTATTTTTGATATTAATTGGGCACCTATAAAGTGGCGCTCTTTGTTGTTGTTTATTTGCCGCCCAGTCAACTTTGGCTCATGGCAACCCTATGAATGAGAAACTTCCACATCACCCCGTTATCAGTAGCCCTTCTGCGAGACTCAAGGTTGCGGCTTCCTTGTTTGAGTCCTTCCCCCTATAATCTGGTATTTCTTTTTTCTGATTGCCTTCTACTTTATCAAGCACCATTATCTTAGTCTTCTCTTCTCCAGCTAAACTTCCCCAGCAATCTAAGCCACTTCTCTAGGGCTTCCTGGTTTCCAGGCATTTTACCATTTTGGTTGCTGTCCTCTGGACATGCTCCTGCTTGTCAATATCCTTATTCCAGATGGGGTCTGCCCAAAGCAGAATAAGGAGATACTCTTATTTCCCTTGACCTAAACATTATACTCCTATTGATGTAGCCTAGAATCACATTGGCTTTTTTAGCTGCTGCATCACATTGCTGACTCACATTCCACTAAGACTCCTAGATCTCTTCCAGACCTACTTTGGTCTCACTAGAAAAGACAATAATGCTTGGTAAGGTAGAAAGCAGTTGGAGAAGAGGAAGACTGCATAACAGATTGACAAACTCAATCAAGGAAGCTTGAGCAGACTGTTGATGAGAGGGTGACTTAGAAGTCTCTTATTTATAAGTTGTAGTTGACTTGATGGTAGTTAACAATGACAAACAACCACTTTGGAGTTTGGAATGGAAGTGCCTATAATCCTCTGCCCAAGAGTCTAGTTCCTGCCTACAGAAAATCCTAAGTACACCCTCAAAATTACAAATCCCAGGTTTCAGTAGCATGGAGCGACAGACGTTCAAAGTGGCGTAACTGTGCAGTTCAGACATACTCACAAACTCAGCTGCAGTCCCAGACAGTTTTTGCATATGGACTGAGAAGAAGAAACCATCTTGTCCTTTGGGTCAGGTGGCAAAATGTCCAGTACTGCTCTGTTTAGCACCATCCCCCTGAGAGCAGCAAGCTAACTGGAAAAGAGAGGCAAGCACTGGCCACGTGGCCCTTACAGCTCTGCCACCCTCAGGATCTGCCACCTGAGGCTGATCCCTCGATCTGCTCGGAGAATGGGGCCCTGCCCTACCTTCTGCATTTAATTTTGCCCTGTAATCCTGAGTGACAAGTTGTCTTGGACAATGTCCTAACAGAAAAAACATCAATAGCATTGAATGTGAAATGAATCTTTTCCTGCGCCCCCCCCCCCCAATTATCCTCTCTTAAGGAACTGGGCCATCTGAGGGTATGACGAAAGTTCAATAAATGGCATTGATCCGAGCACTGACGAGGCACACGCTCGAGCATGTCACTGCGCCGGCCTTCTCATTACTTTCCCTTGTCAATAGAGCCTGGATCAGACGAGTGCATTGGCAGCCAATGGACTCCCATGCCAATAGAGCAGCAGTTTGTCAGCGTGGCTCACTCAACAGGGGCCGGCACGCCGAAGTCTTGCGAGTCTGTCAATAGCCAAGCAAGGCCTGAGGGGCTTCAGGGACCTAGCAGGGAATGTGCTGTATGACTAGAGACTAGAGCGGAGACTAGAAGACAAACCAGTGGTTTGGAATGATAAGACAAGAACTTCTTGCCTCTAAGAGCTATTTGAGAGGGTGGTGGAGTCTCTGTTTTTGGAGAGATTAGGCAGGCATCTTTCAAGAGTGCTTCAGTTGTGTATTTGCACATGGCAACGGGTCGCGCTAGATGGCCCTTAGGGTCTCTTCCGATTCTGAAATACCAGGGTTCTATAGTTCTGTACAGGACTGGGCAAATCTCCCAGCCGGAGTTGAAATTACATGAATGCTTTGTGAGAGAAGATTATGGATGGCGCCCTTTAGTGGCACAAGGCAAAAGGCCATTTGTGTGTACCTTTTTTGGCTTGTTGCAGAGGTTGGTGTTCCTTTCCTCCCTCTGCAATAACCAGCCCTGCAAAGTCAGCTGTTGGGCTACTGCAGTCTTCCTCCTATGGCCATTCTGTGGCTGGTGGAAAGCTCTATGGGAGGAGATTGAAGAAACATCTGGCGACGTCCCCAACAATGGGACGCAACAAGTAATAATTTCTAGATATTTTCCAAAGTTACTTTTTTAAGGGCATCCATGGCAGCCCCTGGACAGAATTTTCCAAAATGTTTCATGACAGTCTCTAAGGCAGCATGTGAGGGGGAATGTAGTGTCATGGTTTGAGTGTTGAATGAGGATTCTGGGAGAACAAGGTTGGAATCCTCACTCAACCAAGAAAACCCACTGGGTGACCTGGGGCAAGTCACACTTTCTGAGCCTAAACAAGGAAGGCAACAGCAAGCCTATTCTGAATAAACTTTGCCAGGGAAACAAGAGCCAGAATGGTGTCATGGCTTGAGTGTTGAACTAGGACTCTTGGAGAGCTGAGTTCCTCAGTCACAATAGCCTACTAGGTGATCTTGTTTCAGTTATACCCCCAGACTTAAAGGAAGGCAATGACAAACCTCCTCTGAATAAATCTTAAGAGCCAACATTTGTTGTGATCTTAGTGTTGGACTGGGATTTTGGGAGACCTAAGTTCAAATCTTCACTCAATTGTGGAAACCTACTAGGTGACCTTGGACAAGTCCCATTCTGTCAGCCTAAAAGAGGAAGCCCATGACAATCCTGCCCTGAAGAAATCTGTTGGAGAAAGCCCTTGGATGGCCTCCTCTTTGGACATGGACTTATGGCAACCCAAAGAACTCTTGTGCTGCCTCTGACCATGACGATCCTGCCCTGAAGACATATGTTGCCCTAAGTTAAAGTCCATTTGAAGGCACATAGCAACAGGGCAGCACAGGCGTTCTGAGCATCACGGCATGTGAGTCAGCATGGATGGCGCTGTACAGCCAGCGCGAACAGTTTCATGTGGAGCCAAGAGAGAGGACAAATTTGGCATGTGGACAAGTCATTGGGCTGATCAAAGGCAAGCCATTTTCTGCATTTTGGCCTTATGTAATCCCATCCCCAGAGGGCATGTGAGTTTGTTCCAACTCCAAAGAGAGGGAAAGACAGCAGCTGTTCTCTTCTTGGAAAAACTTCAGGCATGATCCAACAGGAACCTATTCCATGGCCCAGCAGCCCCATCATGGACGGGAGTTGTGTAAGAGCAAAAGGTGGTTGGATTCTCTCCTGGCCACCTGATAAAGGTTTGGACTCAAAAATTTAAACTGGTACTTGCTGTCTCAGACTGGTAAATGTTTCCCTAGTGGGGTCAGAGCTAATGGGACACTGGGGGGGGGGGTTGTCCTGGATTGCAAAACAGCTCTTGAGGAGTCACAGGTAGCCTGCAGCCTTTCTTAGTTTCATAGCAGAACCAGCAAAGTAATTGCTGTGCAATGGGACCAGTGCATAATGGGATGCTCATTGCATGGATCCTGATGTGCACAGCATCAGTCCTGATGCACATGAGGCACCAGTATACATCAGGCACTTTTGTTGGCATCCTGTTATACCTCTTTTGCAATTCATAAACAGTGTTTCTTGGAATCTGTGCTATGCAGAATTATAAGTAAAGTTATGTACCACAGCTGGTGATATAGGATTCTGGCAACCGTACCTACAGCTCTGTCCTCATGGTTTTCTCACCTACCTGGCCAAGCTAAAAATTCCCAGGAGTTGTGAAAGTAATCAGTCTGAACTTGGGGAGGAGAAGAGAAAGGCTACCTCCTCAAGACCTGTTTTGCAATCCATGACCCCCAGTGTCCCTGTTAGCTCCCACCCCCCTAGATAAATGTGATAATAGCTTATTGAGGCCCAAGAGCTCCCTGGATGAGAATTCTAAAGGCCCCTCCCTAAACTGCAAGTCCCAGGATTCCATAGGACATTGAAAGTGGAATAGTAGCACTAGAACAGTGTAGGGCAGAAATAGCTTGAGAAAAAGGGGGGTAGGATAACGACAACAACGACAGCCATCTCATTCCCCTGAAATATAGCCTCTGGGACAGACTTTTCCAAACTTTTCATGTTGGTGACATCCTTTTTTTGACATGTATCATTTCGTGACACGGTAATTCAGTTTTACTAGCAAACTGGAGGTACCCAGAGGGGTATCTAGAGTGGGGAAGAGCAGCCCCCCCGATCCTGGCCCACTCCCCTCGCTCTCACCAGAAAAGGCCCAGCGAGACCGACAGCAGGGGGAAAGGCAGCCCCCTCCCACCTGGTCCTTGCCTGCTGCTGTCGCTCCAGCCAGGGAAAGGCCCCAGCGAGAGAGTGAGAACCAAGGGTCAGGCTTAGGTGGGGGGGGTCTTTCTTGACTAGGAAGGCGACACACCAACACACTACGGGCGACACACTAGGTGTCACGACACACCATTTGAAAAGCCCTCCTTTAGGACCTGGTTCTCCCAGACAGTTGCACTTCGAAGTCCTATCTGGGCCTGACTGTCCTTAGCTTCCAAGACCAAGTGGGTATTCCAAGAGTGGAAAGGTGAAAATGGGTGTACCTGCTCCCCTTCCATATTCACACATTTCCTCCTGTGCTTACCCGCTCCCTTTCTATCTCTCCAGTCTCACGATGGCACAGCTGAAGCCAATTCTTGGCCCCCTCCAGAGATGAGGGAGGGTCTTGCCATTCTTTCCATCCAACCCCAGGTGTGCAAAGAAAGTTCTTTTCCAGCATCTCCCAACAGGACGGTCTCTTGCCCTTGCGATCTCCGGGCGATGATGGCGGGGAAGGAGAGCACAGGAGAAGCATATTAAAATCTTCTGATCGGCAATTCCGATCCAGGAGGAGTGCTGATGATTTATGACGTGCTTCAAAGGTCACGAAGAAAGAGAAAGGGCCGGGAGAGAGTCAGCATCTGTATCTCAGGCTGCTGCTCGCTTTCCTGGAAGGACACCCACCTCTTTGAGACCCCTACAGGTAGAACGCTTTGCCAGGAGGCGTCTCTTTCCTTTTCTCCATCTCCTTGGCATCTGGTAACACTTGAGCTGTTACTTAAGACAGGCCGATGAGGCATCATTAAATGTCAGCAGGCTGAAACCCTTTTATTCCAACAAGCCTTTAAAAGAGAAAGAGTTTAAAGAATGGGCTAGGGGCTGCTGTATTGTTTTAACAGAACTGTTTTTTAGAGCTTTTTTGAAAATTGCATTTCATTCTCTCAACCGAGGTGTGAATTGTTTTAACTGCTCTCAATAGTTTGATTCTACGTTAATGTTCAGTTTTTGTATGCTATTAATTTTACAGTTCTCTTAATTTCTGAGCTGCTTTGAGCCCCAATTTTGGGAAAAAGAGAGAGAATGCATATCCATGGATTCTGTATCCACAGGCTCAACCAACCACTGCTTGAAAATATTTTTTTAAAGAAAATCCAAAAAGCAAACTTTGATTTTGCCATTTTACATAAGGGGCACCATTTTACTACATCACTGTACATACTGGGACTTGTGCATCTACGAATTTTGGTATCCATGAGGAGTCCTGGAACCAAATCCAAATCCTATGGGATACTAAGGGCCCACTGGAATTAGTCGTAGTAGTAGTAGTAGTAGTAGTAGTAGTAATAATAATAATAATGTAACTCATATCCTGTCTTTGGATTGTCTTGGCAAGTGTTATATACTGGCCAACTCCTTGTTCCAGTAATTAAGCTCAGAGGTTTTCAAAAGCTTTATTCAGGAACAGCAAAGTAACAGCAGCACATCCTGGCTATGGTCAAGACTAAAGAACTATTGGATCTGCAGTACCTTGTGCAAGTCGGTAGCCAATTAAAACAACTCTTTTCCCAGACTCTCATCCCGCCTGCCAACTGCATGACCTTGCAGCTATGTCTATTCTCTCTTACCAAACTTCATTCAGACAACATTCCCTCATTCCCAACGCATGTCCATCAACCCCCTTCTGACCTTTTCCAAACCTCAAGGCACTACCTTGTACTACATGACATTAGATGGCATGGCCAGGAGATCAAAGGCAATCTGATGGCCAGATTTATTCTGAGGAAGGCCATTTTTGCACTACACTGTAATAGTGCTATTATTCCACTTTAAACCTCCTTGGGGGAATTCTGGGGTTTGTAGTTTCCTGAGGCCAAAGAGCTCTCTGGCTGAGAATTCTAAAGGTCCCTCCCTAAACTGCAAACCCCAGGATTCCACAGGATGTTGAAAATGGAATAAGAGCACTAGAACAGTGTAGTGCGGAAATGACACAAGTTTGCCTTTGTCTTCCTCTGAGGCTGAGAGAGTGGACTTGCTCAAGGTTACCCAGTGGATTTCCTTGGCTGAGCAGAAATTTGAATCCTGGCCTTCCCAGTTCCTCATCCATCCCTAACCAAAGCTTCAGAAATCTATTTAAAGTTTAAATAGTTTTCAAGAGTTTGGATTAGGGAGGGACCAGAAAAAAAAATTAAATGTTTCCACTCTAAACAAAGCTTCTGCCTTTAGTTATAGACAGGGAAAGAGGAAAGTTTGGACAAGAAAATCCAGAACTTGCCATGAGACACTTTGGAATTGTATTTCAGCCAAAGCATTTGATTCTTCCGCAGTCTGCAGACCTACAGCCGCTCGGCTAGAAGCGATGCGGTTGGATTTCACAAGCCAAGTGGGAACTGGGGTGGCCTCGTAACTGGGCCAGGCAAAACCGGCGTGGATGAAGAATGGGCTTCTCTCCCGTGAACTTTCACCTGCGCCTGAGAGCCGAAACGAATTTAGACTTCTAAAAGAGTTCTTTTCCACAGACATCCCATGGAGCGGTGCAGTATCCGAGGAGTGAAAAAGTTAGCCTGTTCTTGGGAAATCTGCACGCACAGGAAGCCAGAATGGTTGTTGCGAGGTCTTAAAACGCCTCTCCAGACCCAAGCGGGGAATGTTCAACTTCCTTTGTGGTCCTTCATGGAGACTTGTTCAGGCAGGGCTGGACGTCCTGTCAGCTAAAAATAAGAATACTTAGCATTAATATAGTGTTCTGTGAGCCTGAAACTTTAACTCATTTACTCATGTTGGTGGTAATTAGGGATGTCAAGAACACTTGCAAATTGTCTTGCCCTCAAGGAGATAGGAGACTTCAACACATCAAGGCAGCTGAGAAAACGTTCAGATGCTGTGAGATCTTTCACATTTTATGGATTTTTATCTTTTCTTTTTTTTTGCCAAAATTTGTTTAGGCAAAAATCTTGGGGTTTGAGCAAAAGAGAGAGAGAGTGAAGGCCAGATAAGGCTGGTTCATTTTTTAATTTTTTTAAAAAAATGATTTTAGTGTCTTTGGTCTGGAATGTTTAAATTTGTGCATTTCTTTGGATGAGATTCAATAATAGGCATGTGGGACCTTTTTCAGTAATGCAGGAGTAGTGGTCAAGGTGGCAGTTGTGGTTGCTAGAATTGTTAAGGGGTGATGGAAGATATTACAAGGCCATCTGTAGGCAAAGCCTGAATTTTCAGGGTCAAAATGAACGTCTAAAAAAACTCTCTATTGATGTCACGGAGTGGACCCTGGGTTCCTTTGACACTACACAATT
The DNA here is from genome assembly GCA_948472985.1 of Iguana delicatissima. NCBI lineage: Eukaryota > Metazoa > Chordata > Lepidosauria > Squamata > Iguanidae > Iguana > Iguana delicatissima. The sequence continues at coordinate 1,579,866 of CAOKZL010000019.1, read as the reverse complement.
ATAGTACCATGATTCCACTTTAACATCCATGGCAACACCGGATGGAAACCTGGGATTTGTAGTTTGGCGAGGGATTCAGGCTCTCTGGCTGAAAAGTCTAAATGCCCCTCCCTAAACTGCAAATCCCAGCATTCCACAGGATAGGATTTGGCTGCAAGAACTGTGCAATGTGCCTGCTTCCCAGATGCTGTCCCTGTTCATTGTGAAAATGTGGGATTCAGCAGGAACACTGCTTATGAGCAGTTCATCAAGGGCGATTCTCATTAGTTTCTGAATTCGGGGTGGGGAAACTCATATTTTCTTTGCCTTCCTCCTTCCTTCGCAAATGCTGTCAGCAGCTGCGTCCTTTGGAGATTTCTTCTGCAGCATTTGATCTGGCGAGGGTAGGGGTGCATTTAAATGCTATTCAACCCCTCTCCCCATCTCCTCAGCACATCTTCATTCAAGAAGATGAGTTTCTGGGGAATTGGGGACGGAGGCATTTTTCAGTGTTTTGCGGGTAACAAATGTAGACCCCGGCCACTTAGACATTTTCAGGGAGCTGTTTCTGATTAATTTCTTTTGCTCTTGACAGTTTCCGCCCTTCCTCTCTCATTCTCTCAGGAGGAAGGAGAAATGGGGGTTATGTTTCATTCCCCCGCCCTTCTCCTTCATTCTCATATAATGTTTCTAGGTTTACAGTGGGGACAAAATAATCTTCTCTTTTTAAAAAAAATTGCAAAGGGAGGAAAAGTGTTTGAGCGCGTAATAAGTCCCGCTGACCCCAAAATATCCGATTGCCATGAGGCAATGCAAGAAAATTCTTCAGGTGGCCGCCCGATGGAGCTGTCAGGGCTGACAGAGAGCTGAACATTATGGCCAGAGCTGTTTCCCCCCTATAATTTGAAAAAAAAAAAAGTTTGTTTTTTTTTAAAAGGAAAATCCTGACTAGCTATAAAACCAGAAACCTGGAGGGAGGGAGGGAGGAAGGGCAATGAGTGATGCTGGGAATGTCTTGAAAAATGTGGGAGACCTTTTGAAACCCCCAGGTTGGGAGAGATCAAATATTAGGAGCAACTGAAATGTCGCACAGGTGCGTTAACTAGGAGACTCTCTGAAAACCTTTAATCAGAGCTAGGAACTAGTTGCAGATTAGTTACTTGTAATGAGTTCCTACCTCCCCTCTCCAAATATCTTAGGTATAAATACAGTAGATTGTGTTTGTAACCAGGAATCCCTTGCCTTCTTTTGTATTATAACTGCAGTCTTTTCTGTTTTACACTGAAATGATGGAAGAGGAATATCACATTGGTGTGAGAGTAAGCTAGTGGTAGTTCCTTTTGCCCAATGGTCCATTTCTTTGGAGAGTATCTTACACAAATCCAGACATTTCTGGGTAAAGGCATGTATATACATTTGGTTTGCAGAATAATGTAATTTGCATGTTTTTAGAGATTATAATGCTGAAATGGAGGAGGAGGAATATCACACTGGTGTGAGAGTAAGCTAGCGCTAGTTCTTTTTGCGCAATGGTCCATTTCTTTGGAGAGTATCTTATACAACTCCAGACATTTCTGGGTAAAGGCACATGTATATACTTCTCTTTGCAGAATAACGTAATTTGCAAGTTAATTTGGTGTTGTCTTTCTCAAAGTATTAAAGTAGAATTATATTTGTATTTTTTAGTGTACCCCCAGAGGAAGGCCAACTTTGATAAAAACACATTGGGCGTTTTAAAAACAAATAAAGCAAATGATCATCAATCAGCATTTGGAGCTCTGTGTCTCCTGTTTACTTCTAGAACTAGAGGAAACTCACTGAGTCAGTTGCTGAGTTGTATGTCAAGGTAAATCCCGCTGATTCCATACCCTCCAACTTCTTGAATCCTGAAGTTCAAACGCATAACTTGCTGTTTGGGAGAAAGGCAAAACTCCCTCTCATGTGAACGGCAGACAAATCATGGTGTCAGTTGTACAGGAAACTTTCTCAGACAGCCTTTGCAATCTTTTGCCCTTCAAGTGTCTCTGAGATTGCTCGGCTGGGTTTAAACTGCTTTCTATTAAGGGTGGGAGAGAGAAGGAAGTTTTAATATTTTTTCTGGAACTTGTTGCATGGACAAGTTGTTCCCAGCGCCTGACAATGAACACTGAGTTTCTTTTTAAAAAAGTTCTTTTCCCCCCATGGAATGGTCTGGGCCTCTTTGAGCTAATTTCCTTTGGCCGTGCCGATCAGCAAAGCCAAGGGGAAATGGTGTGGTTTCGAACTCTTGGCTCCAGAGGCCGGAGGGTCTAATGTCCTCTTAATGGCTGCTGCTTCAAAGCTGACAGTAGGAGTGGAAGCCAGGCCTGCTGAGATCAGGAGGAGAATGCTAGGTGGGTGGGCATCTGGCATTGGATAAGGATGAGGTTGCCAGTTCGGGATTGCCCCAGATCCTGAGGTTTCCAGGGCAAAACCTGAGACTTTGTGATGGCCTCTGGTGAGGTGTTAAGCATTATGCGTTAAATACCAACTGAACTTGCTCGCATCTTGTTCTTCAAACACATACAAACATAGAATTATTATTTTTCTGATAGAAATTACAACAGAAATCTTGGTTAGAGGGACTTCCCCATGGACGCCCCATTCTTTCAGAGTTTAGCTGTCAATAAGAGGGGAAATAGATTTCAAGAATGGAAAGAATACATTTTAGAATACTCCAGAAATGAGGTGGATAGTCAACAGTCAAGCATCCATGCAGTTGAGGATTTATTGTGTGCACTAATTGCATGAGGGGTTTTTTTTGTGTCTGTGTGTGTGTCTGTGTGCGCATGCACATATTTGCAGAAAATTATGTGTGACTTTTTAAAACTTTTGTGCAGAAGATAGGATTTCTGCCTAGAGAGTGCTATATGTACAAATAGCTATGTGCATTTGTTTGCCTGCAGTAAGTCCCAAACTGTGAATAATCTTTGAAAACTGCACAGTTTTCTATGACTTTCACTCAGTATGGGGGGAAATTGTTACCCCAAAATGTGGGTGACTCAGGGGTCCACCTGCGATGCCAATGTCTCCATGAAATGGTGGGGAGCATTAGTCCAAGGGGGACAGGTTAACCTTATGACATCTTTTACACCTATGTCTACTGGTATTAGTGCAGGGGAGAACCATCCAGAAATCCAAAAGTAAGCTTAATTGTTTTATTGGGAGAATTAAGAATCTCACACACACAAGATCCATGCAGTCTCATACTCACACAAAGCTAACTGAAGAAAAAAGGAGGAAATTTTGGGTAGCAAGAATTCAGCCATGATTCCATCTTGTGGAATCCTGGGATTGGCAGTTTGGGGATGGGGTATTTAGAACTCTCTGCCGGGACTCAACAAACTACGAACCCCAGAATTCCGTAGGATGCAGCCATGGCGGTTAAAGAGGGATCTTAGTGCCATAACTGAGCAGTACAAAAGGGCTGCTGGTGATTCCCCGGAGAGCCTTTTATAGTGTGGAGGCCGGCTATTTCGGCTTGCCCTCTGCTGTTAATTTGAGTGGCTGGAGGCTGGCTTGGCAGGGCTTTGCACTGCTCTGGGCTGCATGTCCATGAACATTCATTTCATCCTCCATCCCAGAGCCTTCATTATGCTTGTTCTCAGGAAAGCCACTGACCGCTAAGGCCACTTGCCAGGAGGAAGATCTGGAGAAGGATGGAGCAGTGTGGTTTGATTCAGAGTCTTCTTTCCTCCTGTTCTTGTTTTCCCTGCCTGTTTCTCTATTCTTCTCTTTATCTTAATGGAGAGCAGTAATCCTGCAGGGAATGCAGGCATGAGTTTGGGCAGAATTTGAACAGGTCTAAGTTGTGTAATCAAACAAGCAATGGTTGTTGTTGGTCCCCTGGACATTCTGGGAACTGTGGCCTCCTCCCGCTGAGGAGGAGGGAAGGCTAAAGAGGCTGACAGAGAGAATTTTCAGGGCTCTCTCCAATTTGCAAACCCATGGAAACTTTTGGAGAATTGCTGACAGCTAAAGAGATGTCCAAAGGATGGAGAAAGAGGAAGCAAAAGAAGAAAGCGTCAATAAGGATTTCTTTTGCAGTGGTGGCTGGTGACTTCCATGTCAGTGGGGCAGTAAACCTATTCTGGGTTTTAGTCTGAACTTTAAAGTCTGTGGAAAGAGTAACTGAAAGAGGAGAACTCCATTAGAGACCGGGAGGGATTCTTCCACTGGGGGCTGATGACCCTTCCACAGGGGGCTGATGGATCTTCCATGAGCTCTGCAGTTTAGCAAGATTTAGACAGAGAATCTAGTGACTAAACTACAAGTCCCAAGATTTCCATGAGATTCAGCCATGGCAGTTGAAGTGGAATCACCCTGTTACAACTGTGTAGTATGAAAGAGCCCTCAAATGACCAGGGCCATTTCCACACTAGCCTGTTACAGCGCGATGATTCCACTTTCAACATCCTCTGGAATCCTGGGATTTGCAGTTTCGGGAGGGGCCACCTGGCCCCTCCCGAAACTGCAAATCCCAGGATTCCAGAGGATGTTGAAAGTGGAATCATCGCGCTGTAACAGGCTAGTGTGGAAATGGCCCAGGTTCTCTTAGTGATCCTTGGAACTTGAAATATTTTCGCTTTGGGGCTGTAGCTCCCAAACTCCTTCATCTGTCATGTTGACTGTACTGGGGGATTTTGGTAGTTGTAGTCCAAAAAAGAACGCTTCCTAAGCTCAAGAGACTATCAAGTGTTGGCTGCAATGACAGCCATCAGTGTGATGGTGGTTGAGTTCATTCTGGGTTTTTAGTCTGACCTTTGAAAGGGTGATCCAAGTTGCTGTATCTTATCCCCTAAATAGCTGGGGGATAAAGTTAGCTCTTTTATGGCCTAGTCTAAAATGTGGAGTGGAATAACCACACCAATGGACTGGGGAGTTTCTTGATTTGGTGAGCTGAAGGTATGATGAAGGTTGCTGAACGCGGGCAATGATCCACAACAAAACCCCAGGCGCTGCTGTATGTACCGTACCTGTTTTTTAATGAAAGGAATGTCTCCCTACCCCGACTCCAGACATGCCCAGCCAGCCAGCCGGGCAAAGACAGCATCCTCTTCCAGTCCAGCCTCATGACACATGTGCTGCCTGCAGGCTGCATCTCAAGTCTGTGAGCGTGTTGTGGCTGCTGCTGCTGCCCGAGGGAGCAACAAATGCACACGCACGACTGGATATTTTCATCCAGATTCCAGCCCATCTTTGAAGAACGAGAACTGAGCACGGTCCAAAAAGGATAGCTCAGTCACAAAATCATAAAATCACAGACTTGTAGAGCTGGAAAAGGCTCCAGGAGTCATCTTGCCCAATGCCATGATGCCAGGACAAGCATCCGCAGCTAAAATTGCTATTATAAAACACTTCTTTTGATTCCTAGGGATGGCGGGAGAGTTCGTTTGTTTGCATTTGGACACAAAGCAACCTAATTTGTACCTTCCCAGATTAAGAAGTGAACTGGAATGGAATTACTCTTTAGTTTTCAAACTTCCCTCCGTGATTGTCTACTCAATGGTTTGTTTTCACAGGCAAGTTTAGGGCCATTTTGACAGGATTTTTTTAAAAAATTATATACCATTCTCTTATCAATCCTCATTTGTGCTTTCTCTGTCTCAAAAGGCAATGGAGAACAAGAAAATTGTAAGCCGAATCACAGGTAATGCAAGTTACTGTTTCAGTATTGCGGTGAATGACAGCCACAATTCGGTTTTCAAACATCGTAATGAGAAATGCGAATGGATAACTTTGGAAAAGTAATTTTCTGAGCTATGTCCAGATCTTTGGGCTTCAGTTCTCTCATTCTCCTGTGACTGGCAGCCTGTCCCAGAAGGAGTGCCACATGTTTAAAAACTTCGTGTGGTCGTGCATGCTTCTTTTGCCATGCCAGTCTGGCCTCTCCAGTCACTGGGCATGGATGCCCACACCGCAAAAATGTTTGCTCGTTCTTTTTTTGGAGAGGTCTGCTCTAATTTGGAATCCTTATTTTGGCTACTTCCATTACACCGGCTCCTCCTGCCTTGGAATGAACCAAGGCAAGGACTTCCCAGTCTCTTTTCCTTGGCTCTGCGATCTGTCTGGATGTGTGTTGCTCCTGGCCTTGTTCTCCTGAGGCCATCCCAAAAACTGTAACCCAAAGCATGGATGAAACCACAAACGGCATCCCAAAAATCACCAACTGTAATTTCCTTGGTGTGTGTGTGTGTGTTCTCTTCCCCCTGCCAGACATGCAGACATAGCAAGTCGAACAGATGGAAACATTTTGCCGCTGATAAATTTAGGATGGGGAGGGATGTTTTGGTGAGGTTGTAGAAGAGAAAGGCACCCATTTATCTCTACAGGGTGCAGGAGACACCAATCTAGGCAGAAAAAAAACCTGACCTCCTGCAATTATGTATATTACCATTTTACTGTAAATTCACCAATGGTGGAATCATTTAATTTTTTTTTTTCAATGTACTGGCTGAGATCCCACAAATGAAATGCTATTTATTTTGTCCCAAATGAAAATTTCTTTCCATGCCCTGTTTGCAGTGCAAAGCTTTTCTTTCATGGTGTAAATCTACACTTACATAGTTAGATTGTCTTTATATGTCCTGCCACCCTTCTGCTTGGGACTGGGCAACCGATGGTGTGTCTATCATTGTGCTTGCTTATTGTGCTGTTATTCAATGGGGAGAGATGTTGTTGCAGAGCCTGAGAATCAAGTAATGCGTTGAAGGCGCTGGTGCCATCCAAGAGTGCACAGCTCCATAGTTGGAATTCTGTTGTGTAAGGCAGATCCATTCAATCAATTATTGAGTGGAATCCAATTGATTCAATGCTACTTTAACTAAGGCCATTTCCACACTGCACTGTTAATAGTGCTATTATTCCACTTTCAACATCCTGTGGAATCCTGGGGTTTGCAGTTTTGGAATTCTCAGCCAGAGAGCTCTTTGGCCTCAGCAAACTACAAACTCCAGAATTCCACAGGATGTTGAAAGTCGAATAATAGCACTATTACAGTGTAGTGTAGAAATGGACTTTGTTTTCTCTCCTGGAAAACTGACCACCCTGAACACACAGATATCAGATGTGTAGCCCATCAGTTAGAATACTTGTGATGGAGAACCTGTAGAGATGAGACAGCCTGTTTGAATAATGAGTTCAGCCTGTACTATCTTCAAAATCCAAAGTCCAAACATAATGGCCACATAATCTGGCCATTTTTTCCTCTCCTTCCTCCATCCTTTGCATCCTGAGTCACTTAACCTGATGAAGAGTTCCGTAGACCTTGCGTGTTATTTCGTAATAATTTGATTGGTCTCATTAAGATATTGTCTAACTGTGGATTTTGGATTAGATGGCACAGTTTTCATCCTGGGTTCCAGTCTGAACTGTGGGTTGATCTTATACATGAGTGATGGGACAGTTGTAGTTGTTGTTGCATGCCTTCATTTCTGACTTACAGTGACCTTAAGGAGAACCTATCATGGAGTTTTCTGGAAGTTGAGAGTATGTGACATGCCCAAGGTCACCCAGTGGGTTTCTGTAGCGAATCAGACCCTGGTCTCCAGGATCATAGTCCAGTGCCAAAACCACTACAATGAACTGGCTCTCTAAGGACCGAGTATGGAAGTTCAATGTATGCATAGTGTAATGCCTTTGAAAGATATGTATTCCGTAAATGCTGTGGGTTTTTCCATGCTAGCTAGAAGGAGGAAGTGTTCTTTGAGCTAGAATCCCTAAAAAGTGGTTTCCAAGCTCTGAACCTTCATGAACTTTGAGAAGCATATTGCTGGCTGCTTCTGGAGATAGTGCTGGACAAGCAGAACTATATATCTTTGTATCCAAGTCAATGATGTGTTTAGCACTTTTCTTGCAGAGGTGCTCCCCCAAGTGGTGATCAATGTCTGTTTGTCGTAGCACATGATTTCCTTCATTTGTCTTTCATTTGGTGAGCTTTGCTTTAGGATTGGTCTGGTCTTAGTTTGCAAGTCTGATAGCTGAGGTACTTATTTCTGAGGAAGTTCCATTTTGGAAGGGGAAACAGGTTAAATGCAGGGAAGTTCAGCCTACCAAGTCTTATCAAAGTAGTCTTTGTAATCTTCTAATCTAAGATTTGGGCACATAGCTGAGAACTGTGAGCAGTGAGAAAGGATTAATGTGACCATACTTACTATCTCTGGTGGTAGGAAGATTGTTAACCCTCTTTCTTCTGAAAAGCCTGTTAAGCTTCGTGGCTGGAAACCAAAAGGTAAACTACAGAGGTGAGGTTTTAAAATCCTTGCTTTGTGGACTGAAGAATGTTCAAGTCTATTAAACCTTCTTTGCTTGACGTATGTTAAGACTGGTTAGAATAGAAACCCAAGGGATGTCCTGTATTCCCGGATGTGTTCTGGACTAGTCCAAGTGGTGATTTTTGTTATTTTCTCTCCATTCCCTTCTCTCTTTTGCCCAGTTTTCGTGACATAACATGCAATACACTCAGAGCCAAGCTCCATCAAACTAATGTAAACTAAATATTTTTTCCAGATTGCTTGGGAAGTGGGAGGCAGGTAGCAGAGAAAACATTAAACTTTTACTAGACTGAGTTATAAAAGTGTATTACTAACTGGGGATGGGTGGAGAAGGTAGTTTGACAGACTGGCTTCAAATCATTCATGTTGATTCAGAGCTGATTCATTGAGTAGGAGCCGAGAGTCTGAGCTTCAAAACCAAAGGCTGCCACTGTTATCAAGCCATGTTGCTCTCTAAACAGGAAGTCCTTACACCCTTTCCTGTTGGGGTGAGCCCATCAAAGACCAGCCTGGCTGGTCACAGCCACTGTAGCCCCATGGAGCTTTTCATTGTCCGTGGAGATGCTCTAGTGGTTGCCATGTTGTCTGGAGAATTGTGGTAGTCCAAAAAAAGGAACTTTCCCTAGCTCTACCATTGGTTCAATATAGGAAACAATCATTGGATTCTGCTTTCTAATGAGTCAGATCGATTGTGGCTAGTCCAGCTCTATTTAGTTAGCTCTGACTGTCAGGATGCTTTCCTAAGCCCTAGAGATACTTGGTGGTCCCTCCTGGTGGTCTTCCATCCCAGAACTAACCAGGCCCAACTTGGCTTAGCTTCCCAAATCAAATGAGATCCAGGGTCTTCTAGGTGGCCTTGTGGTCTTACAAGGTTAGAACTTAGCCCCGAATATGAGGTTCCTAAACCACACAAGGCAGGTTGGATGATCTGGCCATTTGGACATCTCTAGATGGACAACAATGTTGCCAAGCAGAGTGACCAACTTTTTGACTCCCTCTACTACAATTGTCCACAGAATGCCAGTTTTTCAAGAAGAAAGCAAATGAAATACTTGAAGATTCAGCTATTGAAAAAGAATGCTTTGAAAGGGGGCTGATTCATCCCAGGGCAGGCACAGCAAGGGGTGCAGCCACACACGGATTCAGAGAAGGAACGGAGTTGCCGGCCACATCTGCCACACAGGGATTAAGTCACAGAGCAACTGAAATAGCTGAGTAGGTGGAGAGGAACATCACTGTCACTGCGGTGGTGGTGGGTGGGGTGCCTGCATGAAAATGCTAAAGTGGGAGCTGACATTGGGCTACGTTTGCAACAGAAAAAAGAATCTGTTTAATATTGCTGTTATAGACAGATCTTTAGAGAACATTCTGGAAAGACTACCTGCTTGTCTCTAGATCTCCCTGTGTAGCAAGGCTGTGTTGGAGGATGGCTTGGCTTAGGTTTTTGTCTGTAGGTAGGTGCAAAGTGGTACTCACCTGCTTTTCATGTAGAATGTTGCAGGATCAGTTTCTGGGACTGCCGTTATGAAGTATTTCAGATGCAGTTCTGAGAACCTCTACCATAGACTAGAGCAGGAGATACCTCCAGCCTTGGAGTCAAGTCTGGGATTTCTCAGCTCAACATACCTCCCTCCCCATTCTCAGCTTTAGTGTGGGTCTCCCCTCCCATAAAAGAGATATGCCTCTCTTGTTAGAAGGCAATGAAGATTTAACCCTCACCCATTAGGATTAAGAACAACCACCACCATCTTGCATTGAGTAGCACCAAAACCTGAGACCTTATGATGTCATAGGAAGTGGGCCTTGCTGATGTCAGAAGGGTGGTATTACAAGGGTGGGCCCTGGTGAGTAAAGAGGATGCCATAATCATCAGCTGCTGTTGCATGGAAGAGCCAGCATAGTGTAGTGGCCTTGGACTTGTTGTGTCTTGGACTAAGGCCATTTCCGCACTACACTGTTATAATGCTATTATCCCCCTTTCAATATCTATGGAATCCTGGGGTTTGCAGTTTGGGGAGGGGCCTTTAGGATTCTCAGCTAGAGAGCTCTTTGGTTTCAGTAAACTACAAATCCCAGAATTCCACAAGATGTTGAACATGGAATAATACCACTATAATAGTGTGGTATGGAAATGGCCTAAGACCCCTGCTCTCTCTTGGAAACCCAATGGGTGACGTAGGGCAAATCACACTCTCTCAGTGTCAGGGAAAGGCAGTATAAAACCCCTCTGAATAGATTTCGCTAGGAAGACCCTAAGATAGGGTCTCCATACATTGGAGTCAACTCAAAGACAGAAAACAGTTGAGAGTCAGCATGACATAGTGGTCTAAGAGTTGGGCTATGACTCTGGGAGACCAGGGTTCCCCAATCAGCCAATTTTTGTGGGATGATGGAAAAACAAGAGAGCCAGCGTGTTGTGGTTTGAGTGTTGGACGACAACCCTAGAGGCCAGGCTTTGGTTCCCCATTTGGCCATGGAAACCCACTGGATGAGCTTGGGTGCATTACACACTCTCAGAAAACCCCATGATAGATTCACCTTAGGATCGCCACAAGTCAGAAACAACCTGAAGGCACACAACACCAAGAAGTAAAACAAGAGTGAGGAACCAGCATGGTGTAGAGTTTTGAGAATTGGAGAGTTCAAATTTGTGCTCAGCCCTGAAAACTGACTGTCAGGCACTGTTTCAGCCTTAGAGGAAGGCAAAGGACCCTTCTCCAGCAAAGAAAATCCAAGAATAGTGTTGTGATGAGCTGGAGTCATTTTGCAAGCACATAATAATTGAGAGCCAGCATGATGTAGTGATTTGAGTGTTGAACTAGGACTCCGAGAGACCAGGGTTCAAATTCCTTTTGAGGTGTTGAGCTCCAGTGGGTGACCTTAGCCACACTCTCTCGCCCTCAGAGGAAGGCAATGGCAAGCCCCCTTTGAAGAAATCTAGCTAAAGAAAAGCCTAGGATGAGGTCACCAGAAGTGGAAGTTGACTTGAAAGCATTTAAGAGCAACCACGTCAGTCCGGTGACGGCAAGGAGCTCTCCTCTGTGTGTCCGAAGGGGGTCTTTGAGCTCCAGTTCAGAGCTTCCCTGATGCCTTGTATGCCGGCAAGCAGCTTTGAATTAGCAGCCCCGGCTGAAGATTGCCTCCCAGGTGGGTTGTGGCCTTTACCAGCTGACCTGCTCCCTGCTTAAAATTCCTTAAACAACCGCTCAGCACAAAAGCTTTGATTTCCTCCGTGTGGTTGCAGTGGAACAGATGTTGCTTCTGCCGGCCCCAAGTGTATCTATCGGTCCCAGTCAAAAGCTTCCGTAAGGACTGATGGATAGGCCTTGGGCTTTGAATTCTGATGTACGCTGTTTGCCTGATTGCTCCATGCAAACTTCGGCATAGGCCCTTGCAGAGGAAAACTGTCAGATGTTCTCCACCATCACCTCCAATTCCAGAAATGGAGGGGTATAACTTACCTTCTTTCTTGCAACTTACAATTTCTTCTTTATACTGAGGTTTGCCCTCCTCTTCTCCAAGGCTCAGAGAGGCTTCTGCATACAATTAAAATGTGGAGGAGGGAAAATAGTCTGTCGTTTCTTTATACCCTGTACTTTGCCCGAGAAAATCATGGTGGCATATTTCTGGATACTTCAGGGTTTTAACTTCCTTCATCCTTCCAACAACAACCCTGCAAGGTAGCTTAGCTTGAGAGATATGGTTGGCCCAAGTTTCTCTGCTATTTATTGCTTATTAATAAAAAATGTTTATACCTTGCCCTCTGTTTACATAGCTCAGGGCAGCGTATGATAAAATCAGCATGACCAATTTAAAGCAGTGTAAACAGTAAAATGACAAAAAGCTAAAAACGTATTGCACATTTTCACAGTTTAAAAGAAGGCAGATGAAAACCAGTTCGAAATACTTATTTTTTTTTTAAAAAAATGCTTTTTCCTAGTGTTAAGTTTCTTGGCCAAGTGGAAGGAGTGGAATTGGGTCTTCCACAAATCTCATCTTCTGATTGCTATAGCAGTGGGTCTGTCATCAAAATAAAACCATCTGGGTGACCAGGGAAAGGAATGCAAAATAGAACTGGTGGTATCATAATGGCTTTTTTAAAAAAACAAATCTATAACACAACTGCACTTCCAATACTGTGGGTGTATTTGCACTGGGTAGTTTTATCAGTGTCATAACTCTTGAGCTGTCATGGATGTATCCAAAGGAGTCCTGGGATTTGTAGGTCCTTAGAGTTCTTTGCCTGTGAGGTCCTTAGAGTTCTTTGCTAAGACAGCTGTGTTTATGGAGAATACTTAGTCCTTCTCTAAAATTCCACACCCCAAGATTATTCCTTGGGCTGCATCCATGGCACTTAAAATGGTTTTGAACTGCTGCAGATGCAGTGCAGATATACTACGCGCAGAGGTGGAGTTATGGAGAGGGGAGCAAAATGACGGTCTTGCCACTCCAGAAAAGAATTCTGCCCTCCAAAAAAGAAATTTTCCTTAAATCCCCAAATTTCTAGCATTGCAGTAAACAAAAACTTCAATTGAGCATTTAGAAATAGCATTGAGGCATCCAGAGCAAAAAGGCAGGCTGGAACTTGTTGAATGGGAGTATATATTTTTGTCTGTTTACATTATTCTTATTGCTTTAAATTCTCAGTCATTTTATCTAGTTTAAATTGATTTTATTGGCCCGCCACCCCAAGATCGCATGATGAGGGCATGTAATGTTTGATAGAGAGACAGCATAGTGTAGTGGTTTGAGTGTTAGATGATATGACTCTGGGAGAACAGGGTTGAGATCCCTCTTCAGCAAGTCACACTCTCTCAGCCTTAAGGGAAGGCCGTGGCAAATCTCCTCTGAACCAGTCTTTCCAAGAAAACCCCGTGATAGGTTTGTGTTAAGGTTGTCAGAAGGCAGAAATGACCCGAAGTCACAAAACAACAAGAAGAACAACAAATGTTTGATAAAGTGGAAGACAGTAGAAAAAGAGCAAGGTCGCATTTCCGATGGATCCATTCGATGAAGGAAGGCAGAGTTGCTGCTCTGAGTTCGCAAGATCTGAACAGGGCTGTTGAGGACTCATCCGTAGGGCCACCGTAATTCAAAGCCAATTCAATGGCAACCAACAAATAAATATTTCAATAAATAGCTATTGCAGCCTGTAGAAGCAAATATATCTGCAATTTCTCTATTGCAGTCTGTAGGAGCAAAAATATCTGCAATTTCTCGTCAGTGTCCACTGGGCATCTGCCCTTCACCACCAACGCCTCTTCCGCACAGGACTGTTATAGCGCGATGATTCCACTTTCAACGTCCTATGGAATCCTGGGGTTTGCAGTTTCGGGAGGGGCCGCCTGGCCCCTCCCGAAACTGCAAACCCCAGGATTCCATAGGACGTTGAAAGTGGAATCATCGCGCTGTAACAGTCCCATGCAGAAATGGCACAAACATCAACCCAGATGCTCTCTCTCTCTCTCTCTTTTTTTTCTTCAATGCAGGGGGTGGGAATCTGATGCAAGGCAGATAGTATGTTCTCTGGCCTGCCTTAAATTATAAAATTGCAAGCAAGATGGATCTCTCCTTTTTATTTTCATGAAGGAGGCTTGCTTGCTGCTTTGTAGTGAGAGAAGTTTAATACGGAACAGGACTGCTAAGTGGCACCCGTGACGGGTACAGCAAACTTTCATTTAAGCTTCATCTCGTGACGTCCGATTCTTCAGATGTTCCTCATCTTCTGGTGCATGGCGCCAGGGAAACTGTCTAAAACGTACAAGCATATTCAAAGGTATGCTAGAAATGTGAACGACAAGAAGGGACATTTTATCGTATGTGAAAAGGCTAAAAAGTTCTGGGTTTCAAATGCAGTCAGCCCTCCACATTTGCTAGGGTTAGGGGTGCAAAAGTGGAAAAACGCAAATATGTGTGTGTGTGTGTGTGTGTGTGTGTGCGTGGGCACGGTGGGGAGAGCAGGCACCCAGGGTCCAAACCAGGTCAGAGAAAGGGGGTGGGTTGACATAGTGGCCCTTACTTCCTCTCTCAGCCATCTCCTTCTTTGGGTGTGTTGGGAGCATCGGGAGTGGGTTTGGGCTGCTGAGAAATTGGGCTGTGAGCCGTCCTTAGCTGGCCAAGCAGCAGCTGGTGGAGGAGGAGGAGGACTAGAGGCAGGTTTTTAAAGGGCTATACGGCCTCATCGAAGCCCCTGAGAAGGCAGGTGTCCCCAGAAAAGGAGCATATGAGATGGGGAGCAAGGGGCTGGAGAAACAAACAAATAATCAAATCAGTGAAAGTCAGACCCACAAATGTGGAGAGCAGACCGTACATACTTTGTTGCAGAGGATCCAAATGTTTAATAATTAAAACCAGAACTTTTTTCTCTTGAGACTTACAGATGATCAATTGGGAAAAAAAGCCATGGGAGATTACTCCAGTATGTGACCATGCCAGTAAGACTTTTGTATGCCCAAAGATGGAAGATCTTGCCTGTGAAGGAGGAATGGCTGTTGAACTTGACAGAGCTTGCAGAAGTGGACAAATTATCTGGTCTGATTAGAGAAAAATCATTGGAGACATTTGTGAATGTCATAGACTTTCTCCAGAAAAAAAGAAGTGATTTGGCAACTTTCAGTTTTGACAATTAGCAAGAGATTGTTAGGGGAAGAAATAAAGGATGTAGTCTGATGCATTTTGGGAATCACCAGTGCTGTCTTTGCAGCTTTAGACCCAGTCCACTGGATACTAAAGCTAAGGTGTTTGGAGTTATCAAAAGGATGAGTGGGAGGCGTAATAAATTGCATCCCTCCCAAATAATTCATTTAATTAGACTTAGTAGCACAGGGGAGTTTTCCCATGGCTGGCAGCAGCGGAAATCATCCATGTTGACAAGTAAATTTGCATGCAACAAATTATCCAGGCAGCTTAATTAATTATCCTGGTTGGACTGGAGCCATTGCATTTTGTCTGACCCTCTTGTCACTTTGGCTCAGACTCCATGAGAAAGTTAGCAGTGATGGACCTTGGGCTGGTGAAGGGGAAACTTCTCCAGTTTTGGGTTCAAGAATGAAGGCATAGTGACGTGAGGAATGGCAGTTTATGAAACAACACAGTGTCGGTCCAGAATTCAACATTCGGCTTGAGCAGTCTGCCACTAAAGTAAAATATACCTTAGTATTTATAGCAGTTTGGGAAAATCTACCTAGCAACAGCATACATCAACTTATAGCGAATCAAAGGAAGATACTGGAGTTATATTAGCCAATCATGACACAGCAGTCATTAAGCCATAATGGAAGATTGCCAAACAAGGATCACATCAAGACTATGGCCATTTCCGCACTTACCTGTTATAGTGCTCTTATTCCACTTTCAGCATCCTGTGGAATCCTGGGGTTTGTAGTTTAGGGAAGGGCATTTAAAATTCCCAGCCAGAGAGCTCTTTGGCCTCCCTAAACTACAAATCCCAGAATTCCACAGAATGTTGAAAGTGGAATAATAGCACTGTAACAGTGTAGGGCAGAAATGAACTATTTATTTTGGACATTTCCTTTCAGTTTATATTTTCCTGAGCTCTCTTTACCCTGATCTCTTCCCATAGAATCATTAAGCCCTCCTTGTAAAGAGTTAATAACCCCAGTAAATTTGCCCCCTGCTTTCCAGCAAGGCAAAACTGGTGGAATTCTTAGCAGCCCTGAGCTGTCATTGAGGGAGAAGAAGTAGGAGCTGACTGAGGTCCTCAATTTGCCAGTGGCAGCTTGTCTGGGGCCTCAAAGGCCCCTCCCTAAACTGCAAACCCCAGGATTCCATAGGATGTCGAAAGTGGAATAAGAGCGCCATAACAGTCTAGTGCGGAAATGGCCCTAGGTGTGTATCCGTGCATGGGATCAGTAACTATGGATGCAGAGAAAGCGGATTGTGAGCTTTTGCAGACTTTCCTTCCCAGTAAAACTGTCTCAGAGGCAACAGCAAAGAGGGACGAGCACGAGGAGGCTTGGTGGCTATTGTTTCCCTTTGTGGATGGAGCACATGACCCATCCGCCGTGGTGGAAAGCAACCCCGTTTTTTAATTGTGTGCAACGGAGGCTGACCGTGTCGGTGGCCGAGTCTTTAAAAGGGGGAACTGAACCTTTCATTCTGGAATACATCATCTCCCCTCCGCTGCTCCCTCATCTACAAGCTGTTTGGAGGCCGCTCTCCGTAGCCATTGATGGAAGGGGTCACGGGGCGATCACAGCCCTCGATTGACCCAGGTCACAGGCATGACACCTGTCACCGGGCCGGGCCCCCCTTTTCTTCTCTTTCCTCACTCCAGCCCTCCACCGCACAGCGCCAATCCGGACTTGCGAATCAAAGGGACTCCAGGGAAGGGATATCAATAAAAGGGTTTCTAATTGCTGCTTTTCCAGACACATTTCATGCTGCGGGGTGGACGGGTTGGAGGCTTTCTCATTCTTTCCGCTTCTCCCTTCGCCACCCCCTTCTCGGAGTTCTCCGTGAACATGAGCCTGCCTTTCAGGGGCTCTGGAGGAAATCTTTGGAAGAGGGTCATTATTAAAAGGCAAGGATGAATGAATGATCTTGAGCCATGAGCGAGCACCTTGCTTTGAGAAGGATGCCTCTTTAGTTGAAAAGAATCTGAGGGTTGTTGAGAAAAATGTGTTTTGTTTTGTTGTTATCTGTATAAATCCTAGCTTCTCATTCCACCTCACCTACATGTGTGCATGTGAGAGATTTAAATCTTTGCTTATTTTGTTTTTGCTCTCGAGAATGAAAAACATTCCAAAACTTTTCTCCCCACCGAATGAGTCAGTGTGCATGTTTGGAAAGTTGGCACATTTTTAATTATTTTTTTTTTCAGATGTTTGCACTCTCTTTATGAAAAATTTGTTTGCACACACAAAAAAGGAAAAGAAACCCTTGCTTCACTCAAAACCAACATTTTATGCAGGAGACACGGGTTTTGTCCCAGGTACACTGTTTTCTGAGCAGAAATATTGGTCTTAGGGCAAAAAAAGTAGGGTTTAATGAAAGTAAGTGAGCTTTGATATGGGTGATTTTTTTCCCCCAGAGTGCCAAATTATAGGAGTTCTTGCACTGGTTGGCCATTTTCCTAGCAAGATGTTTCAGTGTCTCAAGAAGCCAATTCTGTGGAAGATGAGAAATACGAGTGCGTTCTTTACATTTCTAGTATTTACAGACCAAGGGAGGTGAGAAGTTTCAGGTTTGTGCTCATGAAAAGAAGAAGCACATGGTAGCTGAACAAAAAAAAAAAAACGTGGGAAGAAAAAAAAGGTTTAATTCTGGCAATGCTCGGATAACAGTGGTGTGAAATTGTTGGAGTGCTTTGGTTACAGAGGGCAAACTGGGAGTTGGGAGGAAGCCAGTTCAGACTGCCTCTGCCTTTTCCAAAAGGTCGTTGAGCGGTCTTAGCAGTAGCAGCTACTGGCTTCCATGTCAGTGGGATTAGTGAATCTTCTTAGGGTTTTAATACAAACTTTAAAGGAGCAATCCAAGTTTATCAAACCCCCCCCCCAAAAAAATAGGTTAAGCACCTTGGAGAGTTCCTTCGCAATTAAAAAAAAATCCCACAAAATATAATTACCACCCTGTGAATATTGGAGCAAATAGCTGCAACTAGAATTTAGACAAACTACTCTCTCGCACACTTTCAGCCTCAGCAGTATAGACCTAATTTACTAACATGCCTATTAATTCCATCACCAGGTATCATAATCCCCCTCCTTATTTGGGGTGTTTATTGGCAAGCGAAGCACAAGAGGCTTGCTTGCAAGAAATCCTCCCAGGCCCGTGTCCCTTGAATAATAAAAATTAATCATCCCTTGACCAGCAGCTGATGTCCCGGGGCCCCCGCTGACAAAGAGTTAATTCCGGATGCCTCCTGTTGCTACGCTTTTGTTAGCTGTAGAAATGGAGAGACCTCTGCTGTCTTTTCTTAAGTGGGGGCAATCGTCTCCAAGTATCTCTAGAACAGATGCTTCTCCAACTAAATTTTTAACTATTTCCACTAACGGGGGATCCCCACAACATCCCTAGAGTCCTGGAGCAGCCTTTTCTCCCCTTCTCTGAACATTTTTTTATAGGTTAAAAGAAGGAATGTGGTTAAATTTCTTTCTCCTCCATCGTAATTAAAGAAAAAAATATTTATGTTTTTGTCTTGATAGTCTAGATCTGTGGTTCTCTTTTGTAGTAGTCTGTCTACCACCAGTGGGAAACAGAAGTCACCTCAGTGGTGCCCAAAATGGACGAAACACAAAATTATAGAATTAGTGTTTGCTTTTTTTAGTCATAGCAGCAGGATAGCCTTAGGTCCTATTGCTGGAGTAGACCCATGGAATCAATTAAATTTGCACTCACTGTTCAACCGTAGATTCAGTGGGTCTACTTTAGTTTGGAGTAACCAACAAGACTTTAGCCTGGGTATTGTTAGTGATCCTAATGGTCTATTTTTGGTTTGTTATCCATGGGCACAGTCTTCTTGGATTTTTTATTATAAAAACAGGAAATGAAAAATTAAAATACTCACAGTTAATTATTATGTGTTTCACAACAATTGGATACCATGAAATCTTGCCAGGTGAAGTTTAGTTTCCTTTTATCCTATACAACAATTTGCTTAATTTAGTTAGATGTACCAAAGGAGAACTAACAAAGAATAATTAATGAAAATTCATAAGATTTTTTTAAAAAAAATTATTTCATAGATGCACTTATATAAGAAAAGCACGAATGCAGTTAATTATATTATTTGTATATGTATATGTAAAAAAAAATATGAAATGAAGAATATATGTTAAAGACTTTTGCAGATGATCTGGCAATAATATTAGAAGACCCCAAGAATTCTATAAACTGACTGTTAGAAACCTTAAAATATTTTGGAAAATTCATAAGAAATTAAAGCAATTTAAAGCATTAGATTAAAAATAATAAAAAGGAGCGCAAAAACAGTACAGTTCCCTCAATTGAGCTATGGCTCAGCCCAAGCTACACGAACCTGGTTCTGCAAATGAAAGATCCTTCCGCCATCTTTTCAATCCAGCTGGAAAGACTGGTCGATTTCTGGGCGCAGTCACCCAGATTGCCTGTGGGAGCCGTGATCTCATGGATTCAAACCTGAGTTCAGAGCCCTCCAAAGAAAATCATTCTAATTCCTCCCCCAGGAGCTCAGTGTTGCTCTTATTGACTCACCGGCATCTCTGGAGGCTGCGGGTGTGAATCATGCTGCACCTTGGCACTCTTCCCATTTGCACAAACGGAGATTAAAAGAGAGTGTGTAGATGCTGCAGTTAGCAAGCCTGTGGCACTTGGAGAGCAAAAGCAAATCAGTAAGTCTGATTGGATGTTGTTAATTGGCCCTCTCCCCTTCTCCTCTTCCCCCCCAAAGAATTTGGTTCTATATGTGTGGATGAATTGTGACAGATTTTCTACTTTAACTACGTGGTTTTGTGGGACCAAAGTACTGGAGGAGTGGCATTTTCCAGAACTTTGGAATTTCTTTGGCAGACACCTATAAATACCATAATTTGGGATTTCTTTCGGAGCAAACAGAAATGTCATTTTGCGGGCCATGCTCTCATTTGGCACGGTCCCCCTGTAGCTGCACATCTGCTCCTACCCATTGCAATAGCAGATATGTACCTAAGGAAAAATTTTAAAATGCCAACGGGTGATGGGTACTGGTACTTAGAAAGTGGACCCGCACTTGCTGCAATGAATGAACCATCTGCCAGTCCTCAGTCCTCAGACAGGCTCATCTCTCTTGCTTCCTGGTGATGTTGGGTGACCCCTTAACTCCCCTGCCCCACACACATGCACCTATGGGACTGTCATTGCTTGACATTCCAGAATTGCAGCCTCTTTTTATCTGAAATTAATAACAAGGTTGCTGAGTCGAGCGCTTTAGCAGTCCAGAAGCAACTCCAGCTGGAAATAATGTTGGCTTTGAGTCAGGGACCAGAGTGTTCCCCCACTCCAAATCCTTCCAGAGCTTTAAAGCAAATAGCTGAAAGAGGAAGATAAATCCCACCCTCCCACACCCCATAAGCCAGCTACTTTTCCGGCCGGCAATCCCAGCTCCTGTTGCTTGAGCATTCACTCTTGTGATTAGCGGCTTCCAGGTTATGACCTCTTGGGCGATCATTGGCTTGTGTACGCTGCCGTTCCAACTCTTTTAACCTCGTTCGCTTCAATTAGCAGTGAAGCAGCCCAAGCAAAACCCTGCTCCTTAGGAAGCCCCTATAGAAATGCTCAACACATGAGCATGCATACACACATGCCACTTGTGTGCAGAGAAAATGCAGGTTTTGGAATAGTGTCTGTGGGCCCAACCAACATTGATCAAGCAGCATGTTGAAGATGGACCATGACTGTTTCAGGAGACCTTTCACACTACCAAGTTATATCACTCTGATACCACTTGAAATGCCATGGTTCCATCCTGTGGAATCCTGGGATTTGCAGTTTAATGAAGAGTGTCTAGAATTCTGAGCCAAAGAACTCTAGATCCTCACTGGATCCTGGGGTTTGGAGATGTGAGGTGCTAGAATTCTCTGGCTGAGAATTCCGAGTACTTCTTCCAGAATTCCATGCAATACACCCGTCAGCCCATTCACACTATGCAGCTAGAGCACTCTGATTCCACTGGAATCCTGGGATTTGCAGTTTAGAGAGAGGTGCTTGGAATTCTCAGCTGGAGAATTCAACATTTCCAACTTCAGGAACTCACAGGTTATGGTGATGTCAGGCCAAGTGGATTTGGAGTGCTATAATTGTGTAGAGTGAAAAGGCCCAAAGTCTCAGATCGCTGCTAATGAGAATTTACCAGTTTTTATCCATCTCTTCACCTGTATGGTAGAAAGTATATGAATTGTTGGTTCATTTGTTTGTTTTTTAAAGAGAAGCGAGGACTGTCTAAATTCTTCATTCAGTCCCAGGGCTTTGACTCCTTAATTTTTTAAGGCTCACCTCCGTCTGTGGATGTGGCTTCTCTCCCACCTGGCAGATGGGCTCTAGAATCCTTATGAGCCCCATGGCCAAACATTGACAAGCTGTCCAATAACCCAAGTAAGGTTCATTCATAGTCAATTTGCTGTTGCTGGTCTTGTCTCCTTTCAAGTTGACTCTTGACTTTTGGCAATCTTCCGTTAAGTTTCTCTTGGAAAATTTCTTCAGAGAAGGTTTGCTATTGCCTTCCTCTGAGAAAGTGTGATTTGCCCATGGCTGAGTAGCAATTCCAACCTTGGTCTCCCAGAGTGGCACTCCAGCGCTCAAACCATCACGCCTCTTTTCGTGTTCAGTAAACCCTACTGGATAGACCAGAGCCAGCCCGGTGTGGTGCTTTGAGTGTTAGGCCATTTCTGCACTACACTGTTATAGTACTATTATTCCACTTTCACCCTCCTATGCAATCCTGGGGTTTGGAGTTTAGGGAGGGGGATTTAGAATTCTCTGCCAGAGAGCTCTTTGGCCTCAGGAAACTACAAACCCCAGAATTCCACAGGACGCTGAATGTGGAATAATAGCACTATTACAATATAGTGTGGAAATGGCCTTAGGTTCTGACTCTGGAGACCGGAGTTTGGATCCCCACCTGGCCATGGAAACCCACTGGGTGGCCTTGGGCAATAATAATAATAATAATAATAATAATAATAATAATAATAATAATAATAAATTGTTTATATCCCGCCTCTCCCAACGGATCGAGGCGGTACTACAGCAGTATATAAATACATTAAAAGCAATTAAAACATAACCCATCCTCCCCACCCACCAACCCATCTAAACCCCCTAAAACACATTAACTATTAAAAACAAGTCCCACTCTCTCAGCCTCCAAGGAAGGCAAAGTCAAAACCCCTCTGAACAGATTTTCCCAAGAAAACCCCATGATAGGGACCATAAGTTGGAAATCCTTCGAAGACACACGACAACAGCAACAAAGGCCCTACTTGCTAGACAGACAGATTACCCTTTAGCCTGGCAACTCAAGGACCTACAGGTGTCTGGGAACATGCTGGTTAAGTTAACCTTCCTGTTAGAAACTTACTTGCACCATTTGCGTAGTTGTTAAGGTGGGCGATGAGGCACACCTGCACAGTTCGGGTTCCTTTGTTTCGTTCTGCCCTCTATAACCACGCTGGGGATCTTCCTGTCACCTTGTCTTGTGGGGGTGCCCAGGGAACCCATTGTCCCAGCCATGGGGATGGGGAGTCCTTGCTCTGGAATGGTCTGGGTACCATTCATTCTTTAGGGACTCAGGACTGTCACTTGCTGGACCCCATCAGCAAAACGGTTGTGACGCTTTCCTCTCCCATAGACCTCTTGATGCACCTGTTTACCAGCAGGAGAACTGACCTTATAACAGTTCTGGGAAACTCTGGAATTGTAGCCAGTCCCAGCTCCGAAGAAACGTCGGTATATTACAGCCATTAATGCTCTTTTAAGCATTTTCCACCCACTCATGCCCATTAAAGAATCTCAATTAACTATTAGCCAAACATAAGGCTAGAGAAGAAGACAGAGGAATGATGCTAGCACTTAGCACCATGTAATGGCTTTTCTTCTGTTTCTGTTTTTTTTCACCTGTTAATTAAATTCAGATTTAGCCTGATAATGGGAAAATATTCTGGCCTGTTCCAACTTACATGTTTGGGCATGTGCCATCAAGTCACCAGGTGACTTAACAGTGATTCTGTGAATTTCATAAGGTTTTCATCAGGAACATTCAGAGGTGGTTTGCCATTGCCTTCCTCTGAAATACAGCGCACAGAACCTGGTGTTCTTTAGTGGGATCCCATCCAAGTACTAACCAGGCTTAACCTTGCTTAGCTCCCAAGACCAGATGGTATCTGGGGCCTACAGGGGCCTTAGGGTTCCATCTCAAATTATAGGGAGTTTAATTTTTCTTCTGGCTTCCTTGTGCTCTTCAAAACCTTGCAAAGCATCTAAGAGAAATTTGACCCTGAAGTTTCGGTGAGCTGTGGTATAGCTATCCAAACAGAATACTTTTTTGCAGTCCCAGTTTGGCATAAGAATGATAAACACATGACGTGGGCAGGGCAGATGGGGTATAATGAAGTGTTCATCGGATCACCTGATTCTTATTTAGCCCCCAGATGAAATAGTTTGGTTTGGTTTCAGTGAAATTTGCCTCTCAGCTGGGAATTTGCACAAACACGTTGGAGATTTGACCCTAAATATCAAGTTTGTTCATGTATGATGCCTAGAGCAAAAAAATTGGAGAAAGCCAATGTGTGTGTTTGGGAGCTACCAATGTAGGTGATGGATCAGGTCCAAAAATATACTACCCTCTCCACTTGGGCTATACAAAAGAATGCACCAAGTTGGATAACTCTGTAATCAAACATTTGGATTTCTCATGATTCTGACCCTTGATTTCAAGGAAGGTCCAAGTCCGTTTTTGGATTTTCTCATCAGATAGACTTTTTATTGTATAAGACATTCAGAAGTGGTTTACTGGTTCCTCCAGAAGGCCATCCAACCTCTGTTTAAAAACAATCAAAGAAGGAGACTCCACCACAATCTCAGGCAGCAGCGTATTCCACTGTCGAACTGCTCTTACCTTCAGGAATTTCTTTCTAATGTTTAGATGGAACCTCTTTTCCTAAAGTTTGAGGCCGTTGCTCCACATCCTAGTCTTTGGAACAGCAGAGAACAGGCTTGCTCCATTTAATTAATCCTTTGTCATCCCACCTTTTCACCCACTTCTCTCTCCTCCTTCCACTTTTCCCCTTTTGTCCTCAACTTACTTCAGTTGCTGAAAACAGTGTTCTTAAGTGCAAAAGTAGGAGGCACTCAACTCAGCAGGGAGGAGAAGAGAACAGGGTTTGGAATCTTGCCCTTCC
Organism: Iguana delicatissima; assembly: GCA_948472985.1. Taxonomy (NCBI): domain Eukaryota; kingdom Metazoa; phylum Chordata; class Lepidosauria; order Squamata; family Iguanidae; genus Iguana; species Iguana delicatissima. The sequence goes on along the minus strand of CAOKZL010000019.1, from coordinate 1,555,724 downwards.
CAGTAGGCTCAGGAAAAAGCAAACCGCTGTAGCCTCTCCCAGCATGTGTGTCTTTCCTCTGTAATGACTTGTGCCATAGAATCATAGAATTATAGAGTTGGAAGAGACTGCAGGGGCCAACCAGTCCAGCCCCCTGCCACGCAGGAACACCCATCAAAGCATTCCCAACAGATGGCTATCCAGCCTCTGCTTAAAAACCTCCAAAGAAGGAGACTCTACCACACTCCACTGATGCAGCATATTCCACTGCCAGACAGCTCTGACCATCAGGAAGTTCTTCCTGAGGTTCAAGTGGAATCTTCTTTCCTGCAGCTTGAATCCATTGCTCCTTGTCCTAGTCTCTGGAGCAGCAGAAAACAGACTTGCTCCATCCTCAACATGACATCCCTTCAGATATTTAAACATGGCTGTCATGTTCCCTTTTAACCTTCTCTTCTGAAAACTAAACGTCCCCAGCTCCCTAAGTCACTACTCATAGAGCTTCATGGCTTCCAGACCCTCCACCATTTTGGTCGCCCTCCTCTGGACACGTTCCAGCTTGTCGACATCCTTCTTGAATTGAGGTGCCCAGAACCGGACACATCTTTACCACATTCTGATGTTTGGCCACACGTATCCCAGTTTTCATATGTGAAAGACTGGTGGGTATGTTACGCCCTGCAGTGCTTCGCTGCAGCAGAAAAATAGGTTCTAGAGCGGAGCCCTGGTTCGGTTTTTGCTCCCAGACGGCTGTCATTCTGCTTGTCTTTTCTGCTTCCGAGCAGGAAATGGAAGGCGTGGTGAGGCAGCGTCCTCTTGCCTCCGGGGCATTCACCCCCTTGTATCAAACTCTAATTAGGTATAAAGGGCAGAGGACAGGGTTGGCAGAGGGGTGGCAAGAGGCATTAATAAATGATTCTCTCTGTCGCTAATTGTCACTTCTCAGAATCGGGAGAGCGTTGCGCCAAGAGAAGCGGGGCTGACTTTTGTGCGGGGAGGAGAGAGAGTATCATAGCCTCCCGTTGGCCTCCATTAGCATGTACGGGTTCAGCCTCTTAAAGGCAATTAGCTGCCAGGCTGAGCTTGATTGGAAACCCGCTGGCCTTCTTTGCAGGCTGGAATCGTTGACGGAATAACCAAAGAACCAAACAACGGGCTTAAGAGCTGAGAGGCCTGCGAGGCTGTGTTTCGTGAGCTGCCTTGAAGGAAATTTGGAAGGGGAAGTCCAGAACACACTAGGCAGAGAGAGAAGTGCAAGTAAAAATCAGAGGAGGAGAGGAGCATCTCTGGTGTTTGAACCAGCCTTTTGCACTGCAGTTATAGCGCTATAGCTCCACTTTAACTACTATGATGCCATTCTGTGGAGTCCTGGACCATTTCCGCACTACACTCTTATAGCACAATTATTCCACTTTGAACATCCTATGGAATCCTGGGGTTTGCAGTTTAGAGAGGGGCCGGGTGTTATATATGTATTGTGAACAGCGTAAAACATGCCCTCTCATTGTCTCAATTTCTCAGGGACGGTCTCGATTAATCTTCTTTTCAGCTGCTTTTAAAATATCCCAGGTCATTTCCGCACTAGCCTGTTATAGTGCGATGATTCCACTTTCAACGTCCTGGGGTTTGCAGTTTCGGGAGGGGCCCAGTTTCCTTCCCGTCCTCCACCTTTATTCTCAGATTACTTCAGTCTCTGCAAGCTGCTCAAAGTGCAAAAATAATTTGTACTCAATTAATTCAGGGTGAGGAGAGAGGAAAAGAGAGAGAGGAATCTCACCCTTCCCATTCGTTTCAGGCAAAAGCAAACTGTGGCAGCCTCTCCCAGCTTGTGAGTTCTGCCTCATTCATAACTTTTGCCATCCTCACTCAGATGTCACTTGGCTGCGCATGTCCTGGTTTTCATCTCTGAAAAGTTGGACAGTATCATATAATACACAACAGACTTGAAGCTGCCTCGCCACAAAGTCTGCAGTCAGCCCACATTGTGCCAACCTGTTGCTAAAGCTATCCACGGGTGGCTGGGTAGACCTTCAAGCCAGGATTTGGAACAGATGTGGACAAAATGTGGGCCTACTTTTGTGGCCCCCTGAAGACCCCAGCAGTCCCCCAGAGCCCACCAACCCTCCATTAAGAAGAAAAAATTTGGTACAATTTGCAGGCAATTTTTGCTCCTCAAATCACAGAGAAAGCCCGCCCAAAGTGTGAAAAATGTGCAAGGATACTCCCACCCAGTGGCGGAGCTTGGAGTGCGTGGGGGGGCAATGGCGTAAGGGGCGGGGCTACAGTGTGTGTGGGAGTGGCCACGGTGCATGAAGTGGTGCTACGGTGCATGTCCATGGTGTGTGGGGTAGGGCTACAAGCTGGGATGCCCCCCAAACAATTGCCACCCGGGGCAAACCATCCCCATCGCCCTCCTATCCCTATGCAACTGCTCCCACCCTGTCAAGCACCCCAGAAGCCCTAGCTACCCCCAAATATCTCTGTTTTCTTCTTCTGTCCCTCTCAAAATGCCTGGAAGTGACAGGAGGTCTCATTTCATGGCATCACTTCCAGGAGAATCAGATGGGCCAGTTTGAGTTGTTAGGGGTGCAAGTGCAAAAACTGCACCCCCTGCCCCTTCCACAATTGTCCATCACTGGGCCAAGGGGACAGAGTCCAGCAACTAGGGTGGCTTCTTTAAAGTTCAGACTAAATCCAGGTGTGGATTCACCACCCACACCAAAATAGGAGCTACCAGCCTGCTCTTGATGCAATGAAACCACTGCCTGGAAAAGAACATTTTAGCTCCTGTCTCATCGTTTGGAGAGCTCTCCCTCTCCTTTCCACAAAGGGTGCCTTGTTCCCTTAAAAAAAAAAAAAATGCAGATAGGCCTGTAGAGAACAATTGATATGCAGATCGGCCAGGTTTTGCCTTTCTCGGACAAGGGGATAAATCTACACCCATCTCTCTGGTTTCTGCCCCCTCCATCCCTCTTCACTCGTATCCCTTGATAATTCCCCCCCCCCAGCTTCCAGCCTGTTTTACATTTTTGTACAAGAAAGAGTCTGTCACCTTTAATCCGCATTCTAGGAAGGGGGGGGGTCCTGTCACACCATTTGCCTCTTGAAAAAGGAGCAGCCGCCTCCTCCGGACTTCATTGAGAACGTCACCCTCGCCTCTGTGAGGGCTGACTGTGTGAATTAAAAGTGGAGAAGGAGGGGAGGAATAGAGATGGAAATAGAAGCAAAAGTTAATCCGTGCTTCCAAAAGTCCATGTTGAGAAAATGGGCAAAAATGAACAAATTCAATAGAGACAAACGCAAGGTTCTGCATTTTGGCCACAGAAACCAAATGCATGGATACAGGATGGGGGAATACGTGGCTCAGAAGTAGTACATGCAATAAGGACCTTGGGATTATTATCAATTATAAATTGAGCATGAGCCAGGAGTGTGATGCTGCAGCAAAGAAGGTGAAATCAATAGAAGCACAGGGCCTTTCCGCAGTACATAACTGTTGCACTGAAGAACACTTAGGATAGGAGAGGCTGCAGAAGCTTGCTTTTGCCTGACCTCAAGATAGGCCAAGCTGAGACAGAGCATTGGGTCAAACCTTGACCTCCCAAGATCCAACTGAATCGGCTGACCATTACACCATATTGGCTCTTGCTTTCTCCCAACACATCACCACCAGACCTTGAATGAGGAGACAGTGAGAGGCAGCTGACAGAGGCCAGGCCAGGCCAGGCCAGGCCAGCGATGTGCTCACATGTTGTTCTGCTTCGTGAGAGGCTCACTGGATCCTTCTCTGTGGTTTCGCAGCATCCGTAGCAGCAGGCATCCAAAAAGAGCTCACCAGTGAGGTCCTGGAGGACAAGAGTTGGGAATGCCCCCATGGCCTCTTTCTCCGGTGGTGGTTGGCAACATGCATGTCAGTGAGTCACTGAGTCTTCTCTGGGTTTTCGTCCAAATTTGCAAGGACCCCTCCAAGATGCTGAGTGCCATCCAAAAGCAGATGACAAACTCTCCCTTCATCCCAACCGCTACTGCCCTGGCCTCGGAGGGAGAGAAGAGACAGTATCACCTGGACTCCATCTCCTCCCCACTGCAGTCCCCTTTTCTTGACTGTTGTGTCTTTAGATTGTAAGCCTGGGAGTAGAGAACTGTTTTTTTCTTGTTCTTCTAAAGCACCATGTACACTGATGGTGCTATATAAATAAGTGATGATGATAATGGTGATGGAGGTAATCGTAATATCATCATCTTCCAAAGAGGCTCAGCAGTGTGATGGGGCAGCCAAGAAAGCCAACACGATTCTTGGTTGCATCAATAGGAGTATGGCATCTAGATCAAGGGAGGTAATGATGCCACTCTATTCTGTTTTAGTCAGATCTCATTTGGAATACTGTGTCCAGTTCTGGGCACCTCAATTCAAGAAGGATATCAACAAGCTGGAGTGTGTCCAGAGGAGGGCAACCAAAATGGTGGAGGGTCTGGAAGCCATGAAGCCCTATGAGGAGCAGCTTAGGGAGCTGGGGATGTTTAGTCTGCAGAAGAGAAGGTTAAGAGGGGACAGGATAGCCATGTTTAAATATTTGAAGGGATGTCATGTTGAGGATGGAGCAAGTCTGTTTTCTGCTGCTCCAGAGACCAGGACAAGGAGCAATGGATTCAAGCTGCAGGAAAGAAGATTCCACCTGGACCTCAGGAGGAACTTCCTGATGGTCAGAGCTGTCTGGCAGTGGAATATGCTGCCTCAGTGGAGTGTGGTGGAGTCTCCTTCTTCTTTGGAGGTTTTTAAGCAGAGGCTGGATGGCCATCTGTCGGGAGTGCTTTGATGGGTGTTCCTGCATGGCAGAAGGGGGTTGGACTGGATGCCCCCTGGGGTCTCTTCCAACTCTATGATTGTATGATTCTTGGCTGGCTCTCTTTCCAGTCACTTTATTGTTTCATAAGTTGCATTCAATAATGACGGAGAGTGTCCATGACACTGAGGGTTCCACTCCCTAGATACCTCCTTTAAAGTTCAGACAAAAAACCGAGAGCAGGTTCATTGCCACCATGGATGAGGAAGCCACAGCTGCCCTCACGTGTGATGAAGGATTCCATCCCAAGACCGTGACTGGCATAAAATTTAGCTGCCAGGCCTGTTCGTTTTCTCTGGACAGAATGTGAGGAGGTGCCACCTGCCCAGGAAAATGTTTTGGACCAGGCCCGATGAATCCATGGATGTTTCTGTGGTGATTGCTAGATAAGCAGCTGGTGGTGTGTGTTTTTCCCCTCCCTAATTAAAATATTCAGACCGATTTTGGCTTTGTCTCCCCGCCCTGTCAACGTCTTGCTCCTCAAAGCTGAAACCCATGTTATCCCCAGTGATCAATTGTTCCCTCTATGGGTGGCCAGGGTTTGGGTTCTTTTGCCCCAGCCGATTACATCATTTGATCTCAGTGGGTGCATTTTGGGGAAGAGAGCGAGAAGGCTGAGGAGCTCTGTTTGTCTTCTGTAATTGCACCTGCTCCTGGAGAGCCATTATAGGTCATTAGGAACAGACCGTGTGCAATGTTGGCCGTAATGAGGGAGCCTGATGGGAAATCGATCCCACGCGGTAATGAACCTGGACCTCTAGCCTCTCCAAAATCCAGTTCACTGATGCCCTTTAAGAAAATAAATTTGGTTCCTTTCCATCTTGATTCTGGCTCTTCCAAACCTGTGGCATCAGGTAGCATCGGGGCAGAACTGTGCGTCCAACTACTATGCCAAACATATGAGAAGAATGGTTTTAACCAGACATCAGTACCGTTATGGCCAGGATGGTCACCTGCATGAGGACTGCGGACTGGGTTGTTGTTTTTTTCCTCTGGGACCCTTCCACATGGGTTCTGCCTCCTCCCCACAGCAAGCCCATATGCCCATGTTTTCCTCTAGAGTCCCTCTCAAAATGGCAGCCAGAAGCAACATTGCATCACCTCCTGTCATGCTATGAAAATGAAGGTAGTGGAGTTGTGTGGGTGGCGCTGGGGTTTGGGCTGAATTTTTATAAGGGGGTGGGCGAAAGGTTTCTGTGAGGTTTCCAGAGAATAATTTCCTGAAAACCTGCAATTTTCAATGAAAAGACCAGGGAGCAAATGCACCAAAAAAAAAAGCAGGCAAGCAAGCAAGCAAGCAAGCAAAAGAAAAAGAAAAGAATCTATGGGCTGCACTTTCTTCACTCAGTTTTATGCAATACTGTTACACCTTCAATATCATATACAAACAAAAGCACTTTCTAAGAGTTAGTGGGGCAAGGAGCATGACGTTGATATAACCATGGCACAAGGAGCTGTGCCTTCTGAAACGTTGCCAGGGTCCTCCATTTAATTTAGCGCTTGGGCAGTTACAATGCCAAGGGTGGGCAAAGTGTAGGGTGAGCAAAGGGTGGGCAAAGTGTAGTCCTGGGGCTGCATGTCCCTCACGTCCCCCAAAGACAAGAAAGGGGCAAAAACTACATGGCAGATCATGCAAATGATGTATCAAGATGACACAACTGTTTATCTGTATGTTTATTTATGTCTCCACTTAGAGAAGTCATTTCTGCTGGTCATCAAATGCCTGGGAACTTTAATATTTCATAGATGTTTGCATTCTTTGGCTTCATTTGCACCAAAAAAAAAAAAAGACTTTTCCTTCTTTCCACCCAGGAGATCTCTCTTTTCTTCTTGCAGTCTAACTCCACAAAAATCTGACTTCACTCCTTTCTTACGATTGTTCTCTCTCCTACCTGCAGGCGACGCTTAGCATTCCAAAGACATTCTCTTAAGATCAATACAAATTAATGGCAAATTTAATTAAAGTTTCCAGTGCTTTCGCTTAAAGTGGTGTGTAATGGGGATCTATCTGGCCTCCCAGTCCGCCCCCCCCCCACGGCCAACTCAAGCTGGAAGGGAGTTATCATAATGAACAGCAGTCATTTTAGAAAGGGGGGATTAGAGAGAATGAAAATGTGGAAAAAGTGGAATTATTTCACAAGTCACTGGAAGGGCGGATGAGAAATGAAGCATTGTCTTGTTTCAGTTTTGCAGAGAGAGGATTAGGGATCTAAATGTTCACTGATCTTGTTTTCAACAGGAAAAACAAATAATTTCAGAAGTTTCTACTGTTGTGGGTGAGATTGAGAGGTTTTGCATGTTTTTGATGATTCCTCATACTTCGGAATTTTTTTTTTTTTTTGCAAAAAGATTTTGTGTGGGAAAAACACCATGGTTTCTGTGCCACCCCACAAAAAAAAAAAAAAATCTACCTCTGCCACTTAGGCCATTTCTGCACTAGACTGTTATAGTGCTGTTATTCCACTTTCAACATCCTATGGAATCCTGGCGCTTGCAGTTTAGGGAGAGACCTCAAAGCATCACTAAGGAGTCACCACGGTTGAGATGACTTGTAAACACATAACAGAGTTCACCGCTTGTCGAGAGGTGTGCTAATGCACAGCTCAAATACATTTCTATCCACCCTCAGCCACAAAGATAGAAACTTGATTCCAAGTTTTGTGATTCGTGGTTTTTCTAGGCTGCTATTTTTCTCCTGTGAGGGACATGCCTATTGCAAAAATAATCTTTTTTTCCAAGATGAAGTTACATTTTTTATGCAGAGTGGATTTTTATCTGGCAAAGGGAACTTTCAAAGCATATTTTAATAGGGCCATATTATTGTCCTGCCCGACAACGTAAAATCTGCTCAAAATCTACACTGGAAGAGAGCAAACTACACACACACACACACACACACATATGCAGAGAGAGAGAGGAGATTTTCCAGAAAACACTTCTGCCTGTTAACTGCATCTTATGCCCTTTCCTCCTGAATTTATCTGAATTGAGGAAGTTATGGTATATAAAATAAATCTAGTGTGGGGTCCTTTATTATAGGGTTCAGGAGAATGCCGGCCCAGATTTTACATTCCTATACTTTTGAATGGAATGAATGCTGTTGTATGTTTTTAAGATAAGACTGCAGGATTTACCAGTCTGGTCTAATGCGGTCCTTTCTAGTATCTCAAGTGATATCACAACCCAGTCGCCTTGTCCCATAATGAACATTTTATTGCAAGTTAAGCAGAATGATTTATTTAGTTCCTAAGCTTGTATTTGCTGAGCAAGATATATGCGCATGTGTCTGTGTGTGTAATGTTAGGGACAGACGGAAAGAATTATTTTTCTGTACAAAAAATGAAAAACAGTGAGTAACACAGGAAGACATTTGGAATGAACATAAATTCTTTGGGAAGTCAATATCCAGTAGCTTTCTGGAATATAATGCATGAAATACCGGCTGTTGAACCGAGTGCATTTTGCTTGGTTGGCTTGCCAGGGCAAAGCCGTATGACGGGGCAGTAGTCTTTCTTGTAGGCCAGCAGAGGTTGTTCTTGCTGAGCTGCATTGCTGTAATTGTTAAGTCCGGGGAGAGCTGGTGACTCCCCTGTCAGTGACAGGTTGAATTTGCTCTGGGTTGTAGTCTGAACTTTGAAGGCGCTCTCCATCGCACTGAACCCTCTCCCCAGACTAAATTCTTCCCCCTGGATAGTCTCTTTAAAATTCAGACTAAAGGGCCTTTCCACACTAAACTGTTATAGTGCTATTATTCCACTTTCAGCCTCCTATGGAATCCTGGGATCTGCACTTTAAAGGAGTGGCACTGAGAGCTCTTTGGCCTCAGGAAATTACAAACCCCAGAATTCCACAGGAGGCTGAAAGTGGAATAATAGCGCTATAATAGGGTAGTGTGGAAAGCCCAAAGACTCCTCTTCCTCTCCTACAGCTGAGTGGAAAATAGAAATACATCATGACAGTGGCCTGCCTGCTTCTGTCTTTGTGTATGTGTGAATGTTTCCTTGATTGTCTCCTCCTTTTGCAAAACAGAAGCTGACAACCTCCCCTGTTCTCACCTCCACCCTTTTGAACACTAGGCTATTTTTTAAAAAATATATATATTAAAGACTTTTCAATACAAACAAATAGAGAAACAAAGAAAAGAAACACAGGAGAGAAAAAAAAGAAAGATGCAACAAACAGAGAGGAAGAAAAAAAAATAACTGTTAAAATTGACTTCCAGCTTTCCTAACAAAGGTGATACTTTTTGCTATATAAAGTAACATCTGATTATATACTATTTAAACACTTCTTAGGTTAACAAAACCTAATAATACTCAAATCCTACAGTTCACATGTTATTCTCACTGTTCTGCAAAAATACAAAGTTTCCCAGTTGTTCAAAACAGCACTAGGCTGTTCTATTTGTGTTTTTCATGAGAGCAGCTGGAAACCAGTTGGTGTTTTATCCTTACGTTTCCTTATGCTTGCAGTTGTATCTTTTGGCTGTAGTATAACGTCCCTGTTCCATTCACAACTCCATAAGTGGACTTCCACAAGTGTCATTGCTGCAAGTGCAGTGGTGCATTTTTGGATGGCGTGTAACTACTCTGCACAGTCTCTTCAGTGAGCCACTTGATTTGCCGGGACTGTAGAAAAAGGAAGCGACAGCTGATACACCTTTGGTTGTCCAAAGAAGCCCTGAAAACCTAGTGGGTGACCTTGGGCAGGTCACACTTTCTCAAAGTCAGAGGAAGGCAGTGGCAACTCCCACTCTCAAACAAAGCTTGCATGCAAATCCTGGGTAGATTTGCCTTGGGGTTCCTCTAAGTCAGAAATTACTTGAAGCAGAAACCAGTACCAGAAATTGTTTCTGAATATCTATTCATACCTACAGAATCCTAGAGTTGGAAGAGACCCCAGGGGCCATTGAGTCCAACCCCCTGCTACGCAGGAACACCCATCAAAACATTCCCAATAGGTGGCCATCCAACCTCTGCTTAAAAACCTCCAAAGAAGGAGACGCCCCCACACTCCACGGAGGCAGCAGATTCCAGTGCCGGACGTGCAAATTATACATGCATCAGTTGCCTCTTTGTACTTTTTTTGGGCAATGTGTAAATAGCCACCTTATTTAATGGCTACACACAAACACTGGGCCTGGTTATGTGCTTATATGTGTGTCTGAAACAGTGTGTTTTGCCTGCCTTGATGCTTTTCTCAGTGATAGGAGCAAAGATTCTTACTTCAAAATTGTGGACTCCTTCTCAGCATTTTTGCCCCAGCCCTGCTGCTTATTACCTGTACCCTCTTCTTGCTGTTGCTTATCAAGCAGCTTCTTATTTATTAACCTCTATTACCAAGAGTATGGAAAGTCCATAGACTCTGTCTGTCTGGAACACTTGCTTCTCAGTGCATGGATATTCAACCACATTGGGATTCATTAAAGTGTGTGGCTACTTGCTTCCACCAATGCAAGATGAACTCTTGAAGTTTTACTTGCAGTCATCAAATACAGCTGACAAAATAACCATTCCATTTAAATCTATTTGGCCTTGGAGGGGAACACACTTATGCAGACGTGCACAGTATTAAAAAGCAACAAGTGGCAGGCAAGGAAGGAGAAGAAGAAGAAACCTATTGGTTGCTACAGTTTGCTTTTGCCTGAATCTACTGGGAAGGACAAGATTCTGCCCCCTCTTCCTTTTCCATCCTGCTGTGTTAACGGAGTGCAAACTACTTCTGCATTTGAAATTAGTTTCACAGCACCACTGTTCCACAAATGGCCCTCTCTGCCATTTCTCACACCAGCTGAAGCCTCTGAAAACTTATCAGAGTTTACAGGCCAACTTTGCCAAATGATGAGGATGAAGAATTCATTTTTCTGGTGCTATTTGCCAACTTCTTTCTGGCTGCTCCTCGATGGAGTCAGGGTGCTGGTCCTAGATGCTGACGCGGCAAAGCAGTTCTTAACTTCTTTTGGAAACGGGCAACTACGGCGCTAAGCTTACAACTGGGAAACTGCCAGAGGTTTGGCTGAGAAAGGGCATCAGCACTTGGCCAGAATGCCATACAATGTTGCTATCTTGTTTGGATTTTCTGCCTGCACATCTCCAGGCGCTGAACATCAAAGAGGCCTGGGTACTATACAGCCTGACATAATGAGACCAGATTGGCACCAGATCAAACTTCTGCCGGGTTTTTTTTTTTTACAACCCTATGTGATCGTCCCATATTGCTTTGCAGGAGAAGTTGTGATTAGCACAGAAGCCTCTTGGCATGCAGTTTAGCTCCATTTGCATTTCTTGGCTTAGTCCAATAAAAGAAACCACTTTGCTGCACTCTCCAACTGTCCTAATTTAGCAAGGACAGTCCCCACTGATCTTCTGTCCTCCCATTTTTTTCAGCTGTTTTTAAAGTGCCCCAGTTTTTTCTCTCCTCCTTCCATTTCCCCCTTTGTCCTCAGCTTACTTCTGTGGTTGCAAACTGAGCTTAAAGTGCAAAAGTAATTTGCCCTCTTTTAACTCAGCAGACGGAAAAGAGAGGAGGTGGTGGAATTCTGCCTTTCTCAGTCAGCTCTGGTGAAAGCAAACTCCCACAGCCTCTCCTAGCTTGTGTGTTCTGCCTCATTAATAACTTTTCCCAGCTTACCCACATTCTGATGATGCTTGGCCATACGTGTTTCACTTTTCATCTCTGAAATAGTGGAGAGTCTCGTCTAGCAGTAGAGCAGAGGAGAAGGAGGAAAGGTTTCAGTTGGACTGGGCGGTACCAAAGAGCATTGGGGTGGACGATCTTTTATTCTGCATGCTCCATCCAAAAAGAATGCCAGCAAAACCTAGTTGAATCCTGACTTTGCAATGCCCACCTGCCCCGTTTCCAGAAGGCTGCTGATGGATTCATCACTTGGGAAAATAGCCATGTTTGGGGAATTCTGGAAATTTTACTCCATAAAAAGTAAGATTTCCAAGTTTGGGATGAGCTGGATAAAGCTCTCTGCAAACTGGGTCACAGTAGATAGAGGAGAAAAAGGAATATGCAGAGTTATGGCTCAGCTGGGCTCAATGCACTTTGTACTACCAGCAGTATCTGGCCTGACCTTTTCTGGTCTCTTTAACAGCCAGAATTGATTAAGCAGTTAACACAGAGTGTGATTTCTCCATCCATCATGAAGACGGGGATGCTCTCAGGCTGTGAAAACACCTGGCCCTTAACAGCTACACTTACCAGTCGGACCTTGCTAAATGGAGAACAAAAGCCGCTCGGCCCTCAGCAAATATTTATGGGCACAGTGATAAAGTGATGACTGGAGAGGTTCTTGTACTGAGGGGAGGCTGGTTTAGTTCTGATGGAAGTTAGCCTAAGGAACACATCAGCCAACGCTTGAGAAAGCCTCTGCGTTTAACCTCATGCACTGGGATTTGCATTGAGTGATTGGTGGGGTATTTTACAACCCCAATGGGAACTCCAATGGAGTGAGGTTTGGCACTGTGGCTAGGGTTAGTGGTAGGGCTTCATGTAGACTTCTCGAATTTCCTGAAAGGACTAAGAAATTGAATGTCTCTTCCCAAATGGGACCAACCTACCGACAACAAGGATATGTCCTTATTCAGCATCAGCATCATGGTTTACTGGAAATGGGAGTATTTTCATCCCAAAAACATTACACTGAATTATAGAATCATAGGCCATTTCCGCACTAGCCTGTGATAGCGCCATTATTGCACTTTCAACATCCTCTGGAATCCTGGGGTTTGCAGGAAAGGTCTAGATGATGATGATGACAGCAGTCATGCTGATGATACATGGCAGGTGACTGAAACTCAGTTAAAGTGGTACCAAAGTTCTTTAATTGTGCTGTATGGATGCACTGCGTGACTCTTGAGAACTACAATGTCCCCTCCTAGGGCATGAATGTTAAAGAGGTGATTGTTTACTGCACTTTATTGGACCCTAAAATGGAGGCAGCCTTCATAGGCTAAGTGACAGAATGAAGAATGAGATTTTGCTCCTTACGTTTGTCACTCTTTTGAAGAGCACTGCTCTGCCCTTCTGAGATTATTCACTCTTGTTAAAGGTTTCAAATGATTGATTGATTGATTGATTGATTGATTGATTGATTGATTGATTGATTGATGCTCCTTTCCTCCTGAAACTGGGACTCAAGGCAGCTTGCGTGCAAAGAATCATACAATGGTTTGGCTGTTAGTGACGTACATATGTGTAAGTCATGCTATGTATGCATAGTGAATTATTCACTAACAGACGTATTCTGCGGACAGCAGTGGAAGCAGAGTTGCACCTACAGCAAGACTGCACACTGCGGTTACGCGCTGCACATTGCAGTTGTACATTACGCATTTTGCATTGTGGTTGCACCCTGTGCATTGCACAACAGCATCCAGTCATTGACGTGGTTTGCACAGAGTTGCTGCCCTTCAGGGGAGTTGCTTGGTGCAACATGTGGACATTTACGCTAAGCTAAGAGGAGGTTGGGTTGCAACCAGGGAGCGATTTTATCAAAGCACATTTCAACAAACTGCAATTGTAAAGCAAAACTGAGTTTAAAGCCATTTTTAAATCACATCTGTAAAATAAAAATAGCAGTACTGCATTCTCAGCTCAAAGCCTGTTTGTTAGGAGCCAGTCGATGATCTAAAGCCTCTTTGTTTTTTAAAAAAGGGCTTACTCCAGAGCCTGGAAAGTTAATTTCTTTTAAAAATAACTTGTTTTTTAACCCCCTTTAAAGCTCTTGAATTTAATTTGTTGACCTTAGAAAAAAACAGCAAGTTGGTGCAACTTGGAAGATGTTGCGTGTGAATATCTCCATTACTTTAAATGTTGCTTTTTCAAACAGGGGATGGGATAGGAGGAACTGAGAGCTTGGGGTTGGGGTGTAGTTTCTGTAATCCAAAAAAGTTACTTTCCCCACCTTTCCTTTCCTCTAGGAGAGGAGGCTGCAGAGTCATACTCCCAAACAGGAAAACTTTTCTGACAGCTTTCATATAATCCACCCCCAGTGCCTTCCTAATTGCTGACATCTGAGAGTCATTAAAATAATGTAGAACTTCTTGGGATTTTCTTTTTTCCAAAGGAGAACGTTTTGGCATTGCTCCTGAAAGTCTCATTGGGATGGGTTCATGACCATCGACCACCCCTTCGGAAATGTGCTGTGACCAAAGTCCGGATCTGGGGCGGGGGGGAACACAGCGCATTAATCTTTGGCATGTGGAACCCATGGGCATGGGATGTGGGAAAAAGAACAGAAGCTTGGAGGAATTTGTCAAAGGATCCAGGCATCTATGGAGAATGGGATTGTTGATGGCTGTTAGGTGAAAGCAGTGCAGGAGACAGACTCCTCTTTGAGATGGTTCCAGGTTTTGCCATACCAGAAAATGCAAATAAGTTACTAAATGTGCCTGAGATTGTACATCATGCTTACATATAGTGCAGATCTCCATTCACATACTTATGTAGTACTTGCATTACAAAACAGTGTACAGAACAAACTGGTGGCAGCCATATATAGACCAAACAAGAGATTTCTTTCATTCATGTGGATGTATTCCACTGTAAATCACCATGAGTTAGCAAAAGCCGTCAATATGTTTGACGGTTGCCCATCCAGATAGGTCAGAGCTAAGCTTTAGATTCAGACATGGCATGCCATCACCTTCCATTCTGTTCTTCAAATGGGACCTGGTTTTGAGTCGTGGCTTGTGTGTGCCTCTCTGTTATGTGCGAAGTGTTGTCTTTGTAGCTCCCATGAGCATTATTAACTTCAAGGAAGTGGCTGTAAGCCAGAGATGTTGTTTTCAAGTTTATCGAGTACATTCAGGTTGGCATCTTTCCTTTCAAAGGTAAATGTGAGCTTTGTCGGTTTGTTCTTTTCCCCAAAAAAGAGCCTTCATTGGCAAGCCCCAAACAAATACAGAATAGTCTTCCCTTCGCTTCGCCTAATGATAACCCAAGCTAACCATTTTATAGTTCTTCCACAAATGCAAGAAACATGTTCTTGTGGGATCTTGTGTGAAGACAGAGGGCAGCTCGTTTGCTTGCTTGCTTGCTTGCTTTCTTCCTTCCTTCCCTCCTTCCTTCCTTGATGGCTGCATGCCAAATATACCAGAAATAATACTAGGTAATATGTATTCACAACATTGCTAAGAAAATACTTCTCAAGAGGCATTCAAGCTAGGCTTGCAGGCCTAAATCTCTAGGTCCGTTACATCAAAGGGATCCGGGTAAGCCAACACTTTGGTAAGATCCATTGATTCAGCATGTCTACTCAAGGTGGGACTAACATTTGGATTCAGGCTAGGTATTTCATCTCATTGCTCATTTGTTTTTAAAAGCAGCAGTGTGGGCAAAACCCCGTAAGTACCTGCCGAAAGACTGAGATTTGCTGGGGGCCCTCCTCCATGTCTCACCAGTGAAGTCAATACACCATGTCAGGACATGGGAAGGAGCTTCTCAGCTGTGGCACCCCAACGGTGGAATGCCCTCCCCTGGAGGCCCAAGTGGAACCAATACACATATCCATTAATTTAATTCAACCCAAAGACTATTGTATATAGCTCATACACACACAGATACATTTCTAAGTCTCTTTGTAACTCATTATATTGTTTAATATGTTTTTAGCTTGTTTAAATTATTGTATGTTTTTTAACCTTTTTAATCTGTTTAAATGCTATTTGTAAGCCATCCTGAGATCCCTCGATGTAAGGCAGAGCATTTTAGTTATATTAGGAATATTGGGGATAACATTTTAGCATCATCTATTATGCATTGTGAGAAGACAAAGGAAAGGACCTTTTCCGCGGTGGCACCCTGTTTGTGGAATTCCCTCTCTCTGGAGGCCCAATCGGCAGAGGCATATCTAGTGTGGGGCAAGTAGGGTGTGTGGCCTGGGCGCCACTGCCGGGGGGGGGGCACCAAAAAAGCAGTGCCAGAAGCAGCAGAGGAGGTGGAGGAGGAAGCAGCCCTGGAGGTAGGAGCACAATTTCCATGTTTGCCTTAGGCGTTGTTTATACTAGATACGCCTCTGCCAATCAGTACCAAAATTAGAATCATTTCAGTCTAACCTTTCTAAGAAGGGAGTTCCAGTTCCAGCCACCGAAAAGGTCCTCCCCTCTGCTCCCACCAGATGTAGCTATGGGACAGAGAGCAAGAAGATCTCAATTCAAAGGCAGGTTTGTATGGGAGAGGCTGTCCCAAGAGGGTGGAGTATTTAGAGCGAGAGAGTGTCTTACCTGTGTCGTTTCACTTCTGCAGAAATCTGATGCCCAGAACCTTGGAAGGCCAGATCACCATGGAGAAAACGCCGAGTTACTTTGTGACCAAGGAAGCCCCGAGGCGCATCTACAACATGTCTAGGGACACCAAGTTGATTGTGGTGGTCCGTAACCCGGTGACGCGAGCCATTTCGGACTACACGCAGACACTTTCCAAGAATCCCACCATCCCCAGCTTCCAGGCTTTGGCCTTCAAGAACCTTAGCACCGGACTCATTGACACCACCTGGAGTGCCGTGAGGATTGGCATTTACGCTAAGCACCTGGACAATTGGCTGAGATATTTCCCCTTGTCAAAATTTCTCTTTGTCAGCGGGGAGAGGCTAGTGAGCGACCCGGCCGGGGAGATGGGTCGCGTTCAAGACTTCCTGGGCCTCAAGCGGGTCGTGACAGACAAGCACTTCTACTTCAACGAGACCAAGGGTTTCCCTTGCCTAAAGAAACCTGAAGGGAGCAGCAGACCCCGGTGTCTGGGGAAGTCCAAAGGGCGACCGCACCCCAAAATTGGCCAGCAGGTCATCCAACGCCTGCAGGAGTTCTACAGACCTTTCAACATGAAGTTCTATCAAATGACAGGACAGGATTTTGGGTGGGATTGACTGGGAGAACTCTGCACAAAAGCGGAGATATTGAACACGCTCTGAGGTGAAGCGGGGGATCAGTTGCGCCCTTTTAGCAGACTCACGAGCCAGATCCTCCTCCCCTTAACCCATTCCACGCTGCAGTGCCTACAGTTCTAGGGTAGGGACTTCCAGATCTCGGATGAACGGCCTCCTCTTCTTTCTAATTTATATTGCCTCTTGTCAGTAAGAGGGAGATGCACTCTTCACTGAGGAGAGAGAGAAAATATTTAAGATGTGTCTTTTTTAAAAGTCCATGACATCAAAAGGAGAATCAGCAAACCAACTGTGGGGAGCTCAGATCCAACGAATTTTCTTCCAAATAAACACAGCTAATATAGAGCATCAAAGTTTCTGAGTGTGAGTGCGTGTCTTTGTGTGAATGTGTGTGAGGGGGTGAGAGACAGAGGAAATGGCGGTGGTGGTGATGATGATTGGTGATGGTGTGCGAAGCAATTCAGTAAGTTCTTCTGCAGATGCCTGGAGCTTGGGAAAGTTACCTTTTTTGGATTGCAAGTCCTAAAGCTGCCCAGCCAGCATGACTGGTGGTTCTAATGGCTGCATGATTCTGGGAATTGTAGTCCAAAAAGGTAACTTTCCTAAGCTCTGCACTGTTAGTGACCCACCAGCCATAAAACTCAGAATCAAGGTGGGTTTGTCTTAAACTCAGTCCAGTGACTAAAATGCATGGCGGGGGGAGAGGGGAACAACTCACTGGATCAGGTCCATGAAACTGGGCAATTGTCCTTTGTTCATTTAGGAAACTGTTCTTCTGCAAGCCATGGGTGAGAGCTTTTCTCCTTGTTTCTCATGAGAATGTTCTAATGTGCAATGAAGGAAACAGGGCATGTTCAGGCTCACAGGTCTGCCCTGCTGCGTGGGCATCACGAGATGCAGAAAATGGTGTTGTGTGACACAGTTATTGTGTAATGTGGGGAGTCATCCTCCCTGCGTGCAGAGTGTGTACATGCAATTAGACAGTGATGGAAGAGTGATCTTTCATTACTTTTTAAAGGCCTTGCAGAGTAGCAGGCTGGTAGAAGAATCCACATCCTTAAGGTTCTGGGCTACAATTTTAAATTGTGGTCTACACCGCATAACTTTACGCAGACTTAGCTGCATAGCCGAGACATTACAGAAGCCTCCTGGTGAATTCCAAAGACATCCTCAGCTGAATATGGACATTGCAAAACTCCTCAGTTCTTGTTCCACTTACAAGTTCCCTACTGAATTGCAGCCACAGGTTGTAAACAGTTGTGCAATGCCCATCACTCCAGCACAAGCAAGACTGTGTGTATTTTGTGCTGCTAAAAAAGAATGTCATGTGTCACCATAGAATTTGGCTTCTAGAGAATTTTGGCTTTCAAAAAAAAAAAAAGAATTAAAAACAAACTTCTATCCTGTATAGTTGTGAAGAACGGCTTAGTTACTGCCTGACGAAACCTCAAAAGCCTGCAGGGTGCAGGGAGGGTGCGGCTGAAGAATTCCCCATCTATCAGTGCCCTGAGGAAATCTTTGTCCTTTCTCATTATTAACGGGGGCAGTACAAATTATACAAAATCAGAAAGAAAAGGATTGTGGCATTCATGTGAGTCTCCAGTCCAGCAGAATCCAGCATTACTCATCAATGCTTAGAGAACCCACAGCCCTAAAAATACATAGCCACCCAATCAGCTTTTGGTGCATGCTTGGGTTCTGGTGTGTGCAATGCCTCTGCGCATGGTCTGTTCTCTGCCACTGATGTGAATGGAAAAGACCCTTGTGGTCAGTGGCTCCATTCCAGGGTTACCCTCAGCATTAGAGGAGCTATCCAAAGTGCTGAACCTATAGAGGAGGTTAGCTTTCAGCATGGTCAATATCTTCTTTAAAGTTCAGACTAAAATCCATTGCAGATTCACCACTTTATTGACATGGGAGCCATCGGCTGTTGCTGGAAGAGGCTCTTGCTTGCGTAGTGCACCATCTGTACACTGGAGCCCCATCATGGTCTGCTTTACCACCAAGTATAGGTAGTTTAGAGCAAAGAGGCCTGCCATGCCGGCATCCATTTCACTCTGAATTGTGCTGAAAATTGATGGCAGGGGTGGGCCCTGTGTCCTCCTGCAGGGCAGAAGGGGGTTGATCTGGATGGTCCTTGGGGTTTCTTCAAACTCTAGGATTTCATGATTCTAACTGCAGCCAGTGATAATATCCTCTTGCAGTACTTTCTGGAGACGAGGCAAAGAATCTGTTTTGAGGTTTGGTGTTTGCTTTTGTTTTTTTAATAGATTTGGCTAATGCAAACCCATGTGTATACACATATCTATTTATGAGTTCTTGTAGAGTTTCTGTGAGACCTTCTAGCAGCTAATAAAAGGGAAATAACCAAAGTCACTCTGAACCTACTCCAAATGTTTACCATTGTTTCTCTTTTTAAAAAATCAGGCACTTTCCCATGTCTGCCATGCGAAAATCTTGAGCTGGGAGGGACGCCTCTAGGAGCAAAACCAAAACACAGTAACTTTGTCGTATCTGATAATACGGAGGGGACAAATCATTCCCTGGAGGGAAATCCAGAGAAGTTGTGCATGCTTAAGTTCCTGTAACAAGAGGCTTATCAGCTCTTTGTTTTCTCAGCCTCTTCATGGGGCAGTAATTTTGTACAGGTGATGCTTACAGGCTCTTAAGCCTCCTCCGAAGCCTGCGCTCATTCAAGGCCTCTTCAGATGGCTTGTTAATCTGTTTACTGGGAAAAAAAGAAAGAAAAAGAAACAAAGAGCGCAATGACATGGATCAAATGGATGTCTGACTCAAGCCTCTCCATTTGCCTGGTTTCCTGTTCTAAAAGGGAGGCTTGAAAGATTTGTACACACTCACACACACAGGGCGCAATGCTTTTGTGTTGCCTGAATTACTGGCTTCTGAGATCCATGGTGAGAGGAAGCAGTTACACATGGGAATGGCTGAGAATTTCAGTTCAGTTCATCTCCGTGGTTGCGGGTGTTTCTGATGCTCGGAGCATGGTGAATTCACTCTGGGTGACGTCCTTTGTGTCTTATTTATATCCTGCCTTTTCCCCAGTTTGAGACTCGAGGTGGCTTACAAAAATTCAAGCAAACATATTTAAAAAATTAGCAGCATGCAGCAGTTGAAAAGCAATTAAACCATCGTAAAATTTGAAACCGGAACGACCAGAGCAACAGCAACACATAAAAGTTTAGCATATAATACATGCTGGTTTGCCATGAAAAATCAGTTCTCAAAGGCCTGCTGGGATTAAAAAAAAACGGTTTTTACCTGCTTGCAGAAAGATAGTAAGGAGAGTGCCAGGCTAACCTTTCTGGAAAGGGAGTTCCAGAGCCTGGGGGCAGTCACCAAGAAGCACCCGTCTCTCATGTTCCTATCAGGTGTAACTGAGTATGTGGTAGGAAGGGGTTGCCCAGAAGATCTAAAAACCCAGGTAGGTTTTTGTACAGGTTTATACAGTGCAAAACACAAGCAGGAAAATTTGAAAGGAGGATAGGGTTCATTACCTTGGGTAGCTCCTTTAAAGTTCAGACTAAAACCCAAAGTAGATTCACAATCCCACAGGCATTTCTTCCTGATAATCCAAAGGCGAAACAGCACCACACTGTTCAGCCAGGGCTGATTTTGCATTAACACTAACCAAAGCCTCAAAGGCGGGTGGGAAATTATGGGCTAGAATCCCATTTCCTTGCCTCTGACTCTGGCACTCCCAAGGGAAACAAAAAAGACAAGGTAAAGAGCTTACTGGTGCCTTTCCTTCAGGCAGAGAAGAGTGGAGCTCTGAGTTCTGGCGCTCTATCTACTTCCAATCACCATCTTGAGAAAGGAGATTCCTCTCAAAAGGAAGGGGGTATAAAGAAAGAGAGCATCTGGCCAATCAGCATCCATTGCGCAGCAGAATGTGCAGCCACATGGCAGAGAAGACACACCTTCAGCAGTGTGTGTGTGAGGGTGCTCACCCAAAAGGAACATTGTCCATTTAAACACAAGCCTTGCAAGCCTGGGGTGAGGAATGCAAGGGAATAGGAGGAGGAGATGGGGGAAGGGAGAAAGCAAGCATATGCCTCATGAATAATCAAATTTGCAAAGGTCAACCCTGCAAATGTGGAGGGGGGGACTGTTCCTTTATGCATCTTTTCCAATTTGCTAACAGGATTTCTTAGTGCCTCTGCTATGTAGTTAAGGGTACAGAACAGTACAGAATTTAGGCTTCTGTTCATGTTGCAGCAGTCAGGAGTGGTGGATGCTGCTTGCTTGCCTTTGGATGAACAGTAAACTAGGAAAATGAAGCCGTTTAGGAAAAAGGTGACAGGGAACAGGAAACATTGCAGAGGGACATTGGTCCACTGTACCAACCTGCATCTGTCTGATCTGGGACACTAAGCCTAGTCACACCTGGTTAGTACTTGGATTGGAGACCATAAGACAATTTCAGGGATCTCCAGGTAGGGATAAGAAAGCCAGTTTGGAGCTGCTGCCAATCAGAGTAGACAACACTGGATGACATGGTGGACCAATGGTCAGGCTTGGAATCATAGAATCTTTGAGCTGCAGAGGACCAACCTTTGGCCCAGCAGGTGCACACAGCCATATAGCTTCATGTGGGATGGCCGCCCCCATTTTTTCTTTGGACTGGATGAGATTCCCAGTGCCTTCGTGCACACAGAATTGGGCAGATAGATCAGGACACCTGGAGGACAGGTCCCCAGGGCAGAAGACTCAGAATTTATGCTTACAGAGAAGGGTCCATAGCAGTGAGACCATGAGTTACTACACTGAGTTACACCAACCCAAGTGATCTCACTGTGCTCAATTCTCTTTTCTCTCCTCTATCTCCCTTCCTCCTTTTTTTATGGTGTGTGGGGGTCTAACACAGCTACTTCTTTGAAAGCCCCAAAGAAGAGTAACTTTTCCTAACAAGGAAGATACTCCAGTCCCTTTGACCGTCTAGATCTGCATGTCTACATGAGATCAGAGATTCATCTGTGTTGGCTGCAGTATGTAGATGTGTCGTGTGAATGTAATGAGTGGAGGCCTCTCCCACCCCTGCCACTGCTGCCCAGGGTTGAGGAAGACCCCAGTGAGGGTGGCAGTGGTGGCAGGCCAGGCTTGGGTGGGGGGCTACCTCCACTTACTGAATTACTTACTGAATTACTGTGTTGCGAAATGATGCATGTCTAAAAAGCGTGTCACCAACATGAAAAGTTTGGAAAGCTCTGGATTGCTAGAATGGGCAACGCTGGGTCTGAAAAACCCACTGAGTTGGCTCAGAGGGTGGGAATGGTGCCCGTCCCTACAAAACCAGGGGGTCAGAACCGTTTTGGGTGGGAAACTTGGCCTCTCTGCTGAGGCAAGCATCCCCTTCCCAGCCCGGATGGAAGGAACCTACCAGATGGCCCACCGGGAGGCAGGGTTGGATGTCAGAGCCAAGCTAGAGAATCCGGGATGGCTGGGTTGGGGCGGGGGAGAACTGGGTTGTCACTTTGGCTGGCTTCCCCCACATGATAGACTGTGCCCTGCTTGTTTAGGTTTTGTTTCCAGCCGTGTGACATTCGACCAAATTATTCTCTGCCGAGGGCTTTAAAGATTCCCAAGAGGCCTCTGAATGCCGGGCAGTTCCGATGATGGCGATCCTCTTTTTCAGCTGAGTACCTTCATTCACAGGCCTGGAGCCATTGATATGCAAAGCGACTCAGGGCTCCTAGCTCTGAAAGCTGGTTTCTGTCTCTGCTTTGTGACAAAAAAAAAAGGGGGGGGTGGAATTGGGATAGAGAAGGTCTTCCCCTCTCTCTCCTCCACCCATTTTTTCCCCCAAAGAAAGCCCTGGCCCTCCTAAGGGGACACAATGCCATATAGAGTGGGGCTTTTCAACCAGCTGAAACGACCCCCGAAAGGCATTGAAAAGGGAGCTTTGGCTTGCAAACTCATTAAGGCCTCTCAATGGGTATTTTTTTTTTCCTTCTTGGCAAAAGCCTGGCCTCGGAGGCCGCCCGCCCGGATTAAGACTTCTGAAGTGTTACATGAGCCCCCTGCTTAAACTAATTGCTGCCCCACAGCTCAGAGGGTCAAGTCTTTTTGCATTCATGGCATTGAACAGGCGCCACTTGTGGGGCTGACCAGGTGAAGCCTCTACTTCATTAGATGGGGACAATAAAAACAACCCTGGGGGGGGGAGAAGGAACTGAACAGAGGGGGAAATGGAAACTGAGGCAAGGAAAATGGCTAGGGCTTTCCATAGGAATTCCTGTTGCTATTCCAAACAAGACACACACACAGTGACCATTGAGAGATTTAGGGAGTTAAGAGTGGCAAAATGGAGCACGTCATTTTTTGAAGTGCTGACCGGTGGGGCAAGAAGGTGGGCAACCTCACCAGTGAATTATTTGGTCACTGCTCGCTGGGTCCATTTCAAAGAAAATGTGTTTTTAGCAGAGTGGTACCATTTGTGGCTTTGTGCCTTCAGGTTGCCTATTGGCTTATAGTGACCCCATGAATTTCATAGTTTTCTTGGGCAGGAAGCCTCAGGGGTGGTTTTGCCAGTTCCTTCCCCTGAAATACAGCCTACAGCCCCTGATATTCCTTGGTGGTCTCCCATCCAAGGACTAACCAGGGCTGACCCTGCTTAGCTTCCAAGATCAAACAGGATCTGGTACCCTTAGGGTACTACTGCTTCCAAAAGTGCCATTGCCAGACTTTTTTTTAAAAAAGGACATTCCAAATTCATGCCCTTCTGTGTATTTTCTCAAGGAAAAGCAAATCTTGCTAAATAGTAGTCTAGCTTCTAATTCCACTTTCCACTTTCAAGCGCCTGTGGAATTCTGAGTTTTGTAGTTTCCTGAGGCCAAAGTGCTCTCTGGCTGAGAATTCTAAGGGCCCCTCCCTAAACTGCAAACCCCAGGATTCCATAGGATGTTGAAAGGGGAATAATAGCGCTATAACAGTATAGTCTGGAAATGGCCCATGTTTCACATACGTAACTGAGCAGCCTATGTAGAATATCAGTGGCTGTTTTTAAACCATTTTTGAAACTGTGTTTAAAGAGAAGCCTCAGGTGTTTTCATTTGTTTTTAGTTATTTATTTAATATTTTTAAAGCATTTTTTTCCAGTTCTTGGGCAGTGCAGGTTGTGGTGAGAAGGAAGGAAGGAAGGAAGGAAGGAAGGAAGGAAGAAGAGATCATAATGTAAAGTAATCATATTGTTGGAGGAAATAACTAATCAAAAGTTGCTAGGCCCAAATTATTAGTTTCTTCCAAGTATTGTACATGAGTAACTCTTGCAAATTTCCCCATGCACAGAAAAATATGAGGAAAGCTCTTTTTAAAAGGATGTGTCACTGCTGGAGTTTCTTTATGGGGGAATGTTATGGTGACCAAACCACGTCATTCCACATCTGTTGTCTCTGAAGCTTCCTAAGGGCTGCTGGGAATGAGGTTGTGGAAGATGAATTTACCCCAGATGTTACAACGGCCTGAATCCCACCGGCAGTTCCAACTAGAGTAGACCCGTTGAAACAGTGGGATTTGTACAAATGTTGACTCATCGTTCAGCAACTGATTTCTACTTTATCGGCACGTCATGGCCAAATAAATGCTATTTCCTCCCATAAGATAAAATGCTGAGCATAGGGAGGTGCTGTGGAAATTGTCCCCTGGCTAGGAGCGTGTTCACTGTGAAGAAATCAAGAATGAGGAAGGGTCACGCCTCCTCCGCAGCTCCCCCGGCCTCTTTGCCCAAAGCAGCCCCCGTTTTCTGCTGGGATCCTGGCTGTTCCAACATTTGGGGAGGCGACGTGTCAGCCACATTCACCCTTTCTGGCAGGGTCAGCGAGTGATCATGTGACCTTGTCACTCACCCGTGGCCGCTTCCATCTCCCCGGCTTTCTTGTCATGTGACCCCGTCAAGCGTTTGGACAGGGGGCAGCGTTTGCTGTCAATGGAGATTAACTTGTGTGTTGGGGGAAAGTTGCCCACATTGGTAAGCAGGCTTGGTATGCAAAGGCGTCACATTGGGCTGTACAGAACTTGACTTCGGCTAAGTCTGCTCCCCTCCACCAATCGTGAAGCAGCATCCAGCACAATAAAAAATGGCTGAAATCTCCTTGATGTCATTCTTGTTTTTATGTGCCTTCAAGTCCACTCCAGCTTATGACGACCCTATCCTAGATGGCTAGATTTATCCAGAAGGTGTTTGCCATTGCCTTCCTCTTAGGCTGTAACTAGCCCATGGTCACCCAATGGGTTGCCCTCAAAAGTAACTCTTCCAAGCTCTCTCTTATAGAGTGGCATCCTGCCAGTGACATAGATAAGCTAAGCCCACCTTATGCCTGTACATATCTTTGTTTAGTCATTGCAGACGTTGGTATTTTTTTCCTTCCTTCACAACAACCAAACACACGCACACACACCTGGACTAACTGTTGTGCTGTGATTTACCACTCTATTCTGCTTTGGGCAGATGCACCTGGAATTCTGTGTCCATTTCTGGGCACCGCCGTTCGAGAAGGACATTAACAAGCTGGAATGTGTCCAGAGAAGTGTAACCAAAATGGTAAAAGGCCTAGAAACCATGAAGCCCTACGAGGAGTGGCTTAGGGAGCTGGGTATTTTCAGCTTGTGGAAGAGAAGGTTGAGAGGGGTCATGATAGCTATGTTTAAGTAGTTGAATGGATGTCATAGGGAGGATGGAGCAAGCCTGGTTTTCTGCTATTCTAGAGACTAGGACACAATGCAGCAATGGCTTCAAACTTTAGGAAAAGAGATTCTGTCTAAACATTAGGAAAAATTTCCTGGTGGTAAAAGCAGTCGGTCAGTAGAATACATTGCTGCCTTGGAGTGCCTTGGAATCTCCTCCTTTGGAGGTTTTTAAACAGAGGCTGGATGGCCATCTGTCCGACATGCTTTGGTGGTGTATTCCTGCAGGGCAGGGGGATGGACTTGATGGCCCTTGGGGTCTCTTCCAACTCTACGATTCTATGATCCTATGATCACACCCTGTATGATCGTTCAGCGACTGATGGAGAGCAGAGAGCAGGATTGGAGAAATGTCTGGCTATGTCCACACAGCCAGATGCAAAACATTTACATCATCTGTGGAGACCTCCAGAGTTGCTCAGCAGATCTCAGTGAATGATAACATTGGTCTGCATCTGATTAAGGGGACATAGCCAGATGTTTCTGTATCCCACTCTCCATGGCCCACAAATGGCCATGAGCTAAACAGTGAGTCCAGGAGGTGAGAGTTGGAAGGACATGTGTAGTGTAGTTCCACCTGATGAACTTACATGCTGTGCAATACAGGATCTCAGCCAATATATCCAACCTTCACCTGTGGTACTTCTTGTTAGAAAAATTCAAGCATTCTCTCTCCCTCCCTCTTGTTTTAGGTCAAGTGGGACTTAGATAGCATAGAGTTTCTTTTTCCCTTGCCAAAGCCTTCTCCCTTCTCACCATTTGCCCTTGTGTCATTTAAATGCATGGTCATAAATACCCTGGTGTCCGGATGACCAGACCATGTAACTCAGGACAGTTCCTGCGGTCATCAGTCTTTTAAAGCCCCCCCTCTTCTCAGACCTCTCTCCTCTTCTTCTCCATTTTTGCTTCTTCTTCCTTCTTTCCAACCATGCTTTGTGTCTCCATCAAGAGGATGGTCAGTTAAGAACGAGGCTACTATCTTACCTGATCTATTCATTAGCCAGTTAGGATGTAGGTTCTCTAATGCATATGCAAATATGAAAGCCATTAGTAAACTTTTCTAATTTTGTAACCTGAAACTGCCTGCCTTGTTTTGTTTTCTGAATCCGTTTCAGTTCAGAGAAGCCACATAGAAGCCACTTCCGCACTACACTCTTACAGCATGATTATTCCACTTTCAACATCCTATGGAATCCTGGGGTTTGCAGTTTCGAGATGGGACGGACACTGCAAACCCCAGGATTCCATAGGATGTTGAAAGTGGAATAATGGTGCTGTAAGAGTGTAGTGCGGAAATGGCCGGAGATTGCAGCATGCTTTTTCTGCTACTCTCTAAAAAGAACGCTGATTCCTAATAGTTTTAGCTTTCCTAGGATTTCTCCAAAAGGGCTAACATCCTGGGAAGCTCTGACTCCCAACACTTTGGGGGCTGGGTCCAACAGACATACTCAAGAAAGGATGAAGAGGATCCAGCCCTGAGCATGAGACCACCTTTGAGCATTTCTAAGAATGTCCAGCCCCTTGTGTGATGGAACCGGTAAAACACAAACAGCATTCCAGACTAGGAGAACAGCTTCAACATTAGGTTGTTGTGGGTTTTCTGGGTTTCCCAGAGTCCTGCAGCTTCAACATTCCTTGTGCAGGCTATTCTTAGCTTTCAAGCTCTAAGAATCTCCTTGGGGTTTCAGGAGTTAACCAATGACGTCTCAGTTGCCTGGAATGAATGAACGATTAAGGCAAACTTTGGCACAATGTTGGCATCCAAAGGAATCCAGTCATCTCAAGAGGTGGAAGAAAAGAAGAATGGTTTCATTCTTGGGGCTAAGGCTTGTTCTCGTCCATCAAAAAAAGTATTCAAGGAATCTAGCACAGACCTCAGGCCAGAGAAAACCAGAAGAAAGAGAGAGAGAGAGAGAGAGAGAAGCACCAACCATGTCCCAGCTCACCCAGTTCCACAGCTTGTCTGCTGGTTTGAATTGCTGCGTAATCTTCCAACACAGAATAAACTCGTGCCATATTAAAAGGGAAGGGGAGGGAATGCCCAGGCCTTGGGAGAAGGGAGGGATTGTAATAACGATAGCCACATGTCGTCAAGTTGTTTCCAAATCCTGTCAAGTTGAAATATGTGAAGCCAATCCGTGTAACCACTATCACATGGTACCATCTTCGGGGAGCCTATAAAGGAGAGAACTGAGCTAGTGGAAGAAACCCAACAGCCTCTTTTAACGCACAAATAAGTTCAGGCACTTGGGGTTTAATGTTGCTCTAATTGCTCCACAGACTGGGGGCACTGGCGGTGGGGAGGGATGTGAGGAATGAAAATCCAGCTTTCGGATGGAGCCAAGGTCATGTGTTTGCTAATTTGGCTTCTCTAATCCCCCCCCCGCCTTGCATTTCCATCCTCATTCTTTGTATGTGTTCATGATTGGACATGATTTGCCCAGCAAACAATGGTGACTAATTTATTCCTCCGCGGTCCATCCATGGGCCATCTGCTATCATGATTTGAAATTTGACAGAGGCCACGGGCATTGAGGCGGTTGGGGGGCAGTGTTGGACAGGATGGGGTCAGTACTGGTGGAAGACGTAGACCTTCATATTGTTGTGCCAACCCCCACTACCCCTTCTGGATCGGGAAAAGTTCAAAGGAGAGCCTTTCTGTAGTTTTTCTGTCCTTGTACGGCATGAAGAAGAGAGAGAGAGAGAGAGAGAGAATCCTGCAGTGTCTTTGTGGAAAATCTGTTTATTGACCACTTTAATGCTATTCTTTGTGAGCCTCCTCTCTTCCCTGAAAAGCTCGGAGCAGGAAACACCAAAAATGTGATAATATGAGAAAACAGGACTTGGAAACAGCACGTTACAGATAACACATTGTAAGCAATTGACTCCTTTTTTGCAGAGCAGAGGTGTAAATAGGTTGGCCTGAGTTCAATAGCTAGTCCCAAAAGGAATAGGCCCACTGAATCAGTGGGGTTGCCCTATACATGGACAGATCATTTGACAATAGATCTACTTTAGTGGATCTAATCCATTTATGAGTTTCACCTTGCAAAAATGGGGAAATCCAGTGGCGGTCTGTAAAGTTGAAGGCCATAGAAAAAGAAGAAGACAGCTTTATAGAAAGATGGATTCCGTCTTTTGCAAGACCTAAGCAGGTCTCTTGGAGAGCAATCATTGAAAGGGTCACGAATTCAAATTCAGCTTGATGGATCCATGACAGTAGCAGAATGCACGCTTTTGCATGCAGAGGGTCCCAGCTCTCACTTTCTGGAAGCTCCACAGAGGCCTGAAAAGGGCCCTGGGCTGATGGAACTGTCACTCAACATCTAGAAGACCCAGGGGTTTGCCACCACTGGTCAGCCTCCTTATCCAAGGCTCAGAACCTTGAGTAACACTTTTGCAGTTCGCCCTACAATGGATTGGATCCATTGCTTCCCTGCCCCAGAAGCCACTGGCCACAACAGTCACCAAATCAGTCTTCCCCTGAACCAAGCCTTCCTGACGTGTAGGACTACAACTCCCATCATACCTCACCCAACGGGGGCTCCTACTGGGTTGAGGGTGGGGGTGGGGTGGGGATGTAGTCCAACGTGCTTAGAGTCTACCAGATTGCAGAGAGAGAGGGTGGCTGAATTTCAGGTTTGCAAAACAGACTCATCCCTTGCTCTCGGAAAGAACTCCATTTGAAAGTCAAAATCCGGGGAAAATGGGGGATAGCAGGAGGGATGGGAGTTATTTGTCTCCCTCTTTTCTCATGGAAAATTCTGTCGGACCACAAAAACCCCAAGGCTTCAGTACTCTGACATACTGGGGACAGATGGTGAAGAGGAAGAAAAAAGAGCCCAGAACGAAACGGAGGGATTTTGCAAGGATGTTCTGGTTAAGAGGGTGAAAGAGAAAAAGGGTGGGGTGAGCGAAAGGCCCAGGGAACAGGCGGCCTTTAATTAAGGGCCTCGGAATCCATGCCCAGCTGGTTAGCATTGCGGGCCCATCTTGGAATGGTTTAAGGTTAATGCGTCGCTGCAGAGATTCTCCCACTCTTTCATCATGCCTTGCTCTCTTTTACGCACAGACAGACAGACACAGGCACACAGTTCTTTCTGCCCCAGGGTAATGGGGGAGGCCTGCACCCCGACTCCTCCTGAGCTCTGGTTTGTATCTCAGTTGCAATACCATTTACAAACCCTTCTCTGCTAGGGACTTCAAGGCAAAAGGTACACCACTTTCAAAACTTGGAACGTCTAAAGTAGCCAAATGCTACCTTTAAAACAGAAGGGGGACACTTCGGTGGGTCAATGGGCCCATTTTCTGGCCCCTTACTGGGACCCTCTGAGGGCTACATGGATTGCCAATAATTCAAAAATAAAAAATGACCCTTTCACAATTATAGCACCGTAATTCTGCTTTCACTGCCATGGCTGCCTCCTAAGGAGTCTGTATTACGGGCAGGTGCTGGAGCACTCCGGCTAAGGATTCAAATGCCCCTCTCTAAACTGCAGAACCCAAGATTTCATAGGACAGAACCATGGCTGTTAAAGTGGAATCATAGTGCAATAACTGTGCAGTCTAAAAAGCCCCTGGAGTGGCCAAAAGACCACATCTGGGCCATTTCCGCACTAGGCTGTTATAGCACTATGATTCCACTTTCAACATCCTATGGAATCCTGGGGTTTGCAGTTTCCGGCCCCTTCTGAAACTGCAAACTCCAGGATTCCATAGGATGTTGAAAGCGGAATCATTGCGCTGTAATAGTGTAGTGCAGAAATGGCCCTGGTTTGGAAAAATAGGTTGTTTTGTTAAAAAAAAATTGTTGGAGCAGAAAAATGTTCCTTTCCTCCAAATCACACTTTTGAGCAGAAAATTGTATATTTTGGGCAGGACACATTGTTTTCCATGAAAAAAAAAATTGCTTTTCTGTTTTTTGTTTTTTGTTTTGCATTTTTTGGACACTTTTTTGGCAGGGGTAAGATTAATTTTTCACAAAAAAAGTGTGGCAAAATCATAAAAAAAAAAAAGCACAATGCTCTGACAATCTTGCCCAGTGGAGAGAAAATGTATTTCGTCCTATATTTTGGAAATAAGCAGAGATTTACATCCACTGTTTTTAGAAGTGAGGTATCCTAACTTCAAAGTTGGGGAAGTTACTTTTTCAGAAAACAAAGTCTAGAATCCTCCCAGCATTATGACCATTCCTCACCTATTGGAGAAAATTTTCACTATTAATGACCATCACCACCACCTCTGGGGGACCGAGTTGAAAATGATGCCCCATTTCTACCACCTCCCAAAGGGGCTACATTTTGAGGTCAGTGCTCAAGAGAGTTGCAAAAGTCTGTGACCCTCTAAAACAGCTCTTCATATAATTTGGGGTTTAAAAGACATTGTGAACCAGCAAGGCTAAGTGAAGGAGGCTTGAAATCTGGAAATTATATATATTGTCATCTTGGGAGTGTGATAAAAATTACTTTCATATTGGGAGGTAAAACACCACCCAAATGCATGCACTTTACAATATTAAAAACAACTAGATGATCCACCATTGTTGGGGGATTACCGTTCTAAAGACTTTGTCCCTGCTCCCTTTCTCTCTCTCTTTCTCTGACACACACACAAACATACGCACAGCCTTGAAATGAAAGCCCAGATATTGGCCTGGATCAAATATGCAACTCAAACCTAGCTCGGAGAATGAGTGGATTTTTCAGAGATTAAAAGCAACACGTTTTTCAAATTGCTACCAGACACTAATCAACGGCTTTGCTCTCTACCAGCTAGAGGGGGAAATTTCCTTCCTTTTGCCAAACTGGGTGGGTGGGTTTTGTGGGTGGCTGAAATGGCCCATGGATTTCTGTGAGGTCCAGTTTATCAGTAAGATAAGCTGTGTGCTGGTACATGCTTTCTGACTGCCCAGCAGCAGGGGTTAAGGAGTTGAACCCTTTTGGTGATTTAGCGCTGCTTTAATCTCCAAGTTATAGCAAAGCAAGGACTTTCCCGGGCATGGCACCTTGCAACTTTTTTAAAAACTCAGCAAAAACATCAGCCAAAAACTCACATAAATATAAAAGTGACTTTTTAAAAAATAATGAAATGATCCGCATAAGTTAAAACCATTAAAGTTCGTTTCAAAAAACCATTTAAAAAGCAACCAAACTGGACAGCATGCCATGGGAGTAGCCAAAGGGGTTCTGCTGACCACTGAAGTCTGCAGAGCTGGAGGGAAATGACTCTTTTGGACTTCAGCTCCCATGATCCCCCATCCATGTAGCCATGTGGCTTTGTGATGGACCTAAGAATCCAGGCTTCAGGAGTGAATGTGTCGTTAGTTCAATGAGCAGTTTCTTATGCCTTTTGCTTCTTTCCCTTTTCATCTCATTTAGTGTTATCCTGAAAGAAAGGCCATTTCCTCACTAGACTGTTATAGCGCTATGATTCCACTTTCAACATCTTACAGAATCCTGGGGTTTGCAGGGAGGGGCCCCTCCTTAAACTAAACCTCAAGAGCCCCTCCCTAAACTGCAAACCCCAGGATTCCACAGGATGTTGAAAGTGGAATAATAGTGCTATAACAGGCTAGTGCAGAAATGGCCTATGACTGTATGCACAAAATGACTGACTTCCCAGTATCTCCCAATCAGCAGCAAAGATCCAACAAACAAATAAATATATAAATAAGAAATAATATATTAAAAATAAATAAGTAAGTAAGTAAGTCCATCCATCAGTCTCAGGATTATCCACCTTGTCAGTGCCAGAATAGCATTTGTGATTCCACTGTGCATCCATGCCGCAGCCGTGTGGTTTTTGCACGGGTCCGTATGAAGCTACAGCAGCAGCAGCAGCAGAGAGAAGGGGGAGAATCGATAAACTGATTGACCGGACTGCGTTTTAATCTCGCTTCTGGCTGTACCGTCCCCCGCCCGTGTCCCACCTCTCTGCTCGCCCAGCTCCTCCAGATTGACATGGTGACATTTGCCACCAAGGCAAGAGCTGCCTAATGTGTACATGACTTAGTAATGCTGAACAAGGGAGAAGAGCGGGCAGGGAGGGAAGAGAGATCAATAGCTGGTGATAAACACCCGCAATAAAATATTGATGAGCAGGCAGTTTCAAATGGCAGTGGAGCATGGCATCAGAAATAGACTCATTTATTTATTATTTTATTGGAAAAGACAATCTCGGATAGGCCGGGGCTGGCCCGAGAGCCTCATTCGGCCCCAAGGGGGTTTAGGTGGCTCACCACTCCAAAGAGATCGCTTCCCAGCAAAAGTTGTTTTAACACTGGAAAAACTGCATGGCCACTCCTGGGGGTATAGGATAAGAGAAGCAACCAGAAGTGAATCAAAAGCCACTTCTTGGTTTCCATCTCCTCTGTCCCACACATCCTTCTTGGTATGGCCTTTTGAGGATCTTGGATGCAGTGGTGTAGCTTGGCACAAGTGGGGTAGGGTTGGGGAGCAGAGGTGTGGGGCGGGGCTACGGCATGTGTGGGTGTAGCTACAGTGCCTGTGGGCGTGGCTATAGTGCACGTGGGTGTGGCTATGGTGCACATGAGCATGGCTACAGTGTGTGTGAGCAGGGCTATGGCGCATGTGGGCGTGGCTATGGGGCACGGCATGTGGGGCGGGGCTGCGGTGCACAGGGGAGCAGCTACGATGTGTGTGGATATGGCTATGGTGCATGGGGGAGGAGCTACAGCACATGGGTGCAGAGCTATAGTGCATGGGCACACCACCCAGGGCACACCACCCTTCTCCCCACTGTCCCTACGCGACTGCTTGGATGTTGAAAACTGGTCCCCAAGTATTCCATAAATTGCAAGGGGCACAAGGGCCAGCTAGTCCAACCCCATTTAGGATGTCGAAAGTGGAATAATAGCGCTATAACAGTGTAGGGTAGAAATGGCCAATGAGTGGGCAGCTTGGATTCAATGGCTTACAGCGCCCCTTCCAACTCTACGGCCATTTCCGCACGACACTCTTATAGCGCGATGATTCCACTTTCAACCTCCTATGGAGTTCTGGGGTTTGCAGTTCTGGGAGGGGCCGCCCGGCCCCTCCCGGAACTGCGAACCCCAGGATTCCATAGGAGGTTGAAAGTGGAATCATCGCGCTATAAGAGTGTTGTGCGGAAATGTTCTATGACTCAACACATAGGTAAATCCAATTGATCCAATGTGTCTACTTTAGTCAGGACTAAGGATTTAGGCCAGTAATTGACATTCCAGACAACATTCCAGAAGAAGGAAATCTCCAAGCACTAAAGCTACCCTCCCCAAAAAAAGTTATAAGTACAGAAATGCACACATCATCATTGATCCATTATTAATATGCAAACACACAGGGTCATAGATTCAATGTACTAAATATTCATGTTGGCAATGATACTACTAATCTTTCCTAATGAATAATTGTCTCTCCCTGCCCAAGGCGCAAAAAGAGAATGGATTTCAAATCAAGGTAAATGAAAAATAAGGATATACATCATCTTGAAACGTATCGTTCCAAAACATAATCAATACCATCTATTTCTTTACAAAATTACTTTCATGCATCTGATTTTTTTTCTCTTCTGGTGCACATATAGTATGTTAATTTCACCATAATTGTTTTCATTTCTTTATACAGGTGTAAATCTTTGCTTGTTTCATTCTCCTATGCAAGAGCAAATAATTCCCAAAGTTTTCTGCCAGCTAGGTGAGATTATGAGAGTTTCTGCACATGCTTGCAATGATTCCCCCCCTCCCATGTTTCAGCTAAAAATCTATTTGCACAAACACATAAAAAACCTTGGTTTAAAAATTTGGTATCATGCAAAACAAAACAAAAAGGAGAAGAAGAAGAAGAAGGAGAAGAAGAAGGAGAAATTGCTCTGAGAAAGAAGGTCAGCTGTGTAGCTTGGCGTGCCGGGGGGCTGGGATGGGGGGGCAGAGGGGCAGGGGAATGGCCACTTTGGGCAAGGACGTGGCTACATCACATGGGAGTCGTGGCGGCGTCAAGTGGGGGTGTGGCCACGTCGCATGGGGCACCCCCCCAAAAATTGCCGCCTGGGGCAGATTGCCCCATCATCCCTCCAATCCATATGCCAGTGAAGACAGTCCAACCATTGCTAATTTATCAGTTAACCCTGATGAGAGAACCCTATTTGCTGCCTCTCCTTCTTCCTCAAGCACTTGGAATGGGTGCTGCAAGCAGAGAGAGACAAAAAAAGGGTGAAGATGGCTTTTTAGGAGAGTTCGTCATTGCCTTTGTGTCTCTTCTTCACCTGATGAAATCCCAAATCTCTGCTAGTAATTGCTGGTAGCACCCATGTCGGTTGGGTGGCATATCTGATTTGAGTTTTAGACCATTTCTGCACTAGACTGTTATAGTGCAATTGTTCCACTTTCAACGTCCTATGGAATCCTGGGGTTTGCAGTTTAGGGAGGGGCCTGAAGCAAACCCCAGGATTCCATAGGATGTTGAAAGTAGAATAATAGCACTGCAAACCCCAGGATTCCATAGGATGTTGAAACTGCAAACCCCAGGATTCCATAGGATGTTGAAAGTAGAATAATAGCACTGTAACAGTCTAGTGCAGAAATGGCCTTAGTCTGAACTTTAAAATGGCTCTCCCAGGGGATGGAGATTCCTGTTTCTGGGTGTGCGTGAAGAAGACAGTAAGAAAGTTGAAAGACGAAATGAGCATTGGGAGTGGGAGAGAAAAACTTTGGCACATAGGGTGCCCAGTGGACTTGACCTTCTCTTCCCTCCTTTGCAATGAATGGGAACTCTGAGTGCTATTGATTTCAGTGGCGAGCAACAGAAGAGAAAATCCAAACAGACTGAGATTATTTTGTGTATCTTTCTCTTTCTCTCTGTGTGTATGTGTGTTATTTTCTCTGCAACACTCCCCCACTCCCCAAATGCTCTCTGCACACTGGTGCAATTCAAGCAAATTAAATGGAATTACCATTTGGTTGGCGGATGTTCCCTTATTTAAAACATGCCTCCTCAACCTCTGATGCCTTTTAAAGCATTCTGGCAAAGCTGCTTTTTGCTTTGAAGATGCAAATTGCAAAACATCACGGGCTCTATCTGCCTTCCAACCTCCCCCGGTCCCAGCCCCAGCCGAAATGTGCTTCCTGTTCGAAACGGGGCTGGCTGTATTTATTTATTTCGGGATAAGGAGTCTGTTTAAAATTCCTCCAAAGTCCCTTTGCCTTGCACATGTATTTTGTCCTCCTCCTTGCCTTCCTCTTCATTCCAGGTTCACTGATACAGCCTTGACATCAGCTGGAGACATCTGTTTTCCCTGACGAAGGCCTTGCTGGATCTCTCCTTCGGTTCTTCTGCCCTCCTGTGCTTTTTATACCCTTTTTTTACACTCTTAAAGACAGTGACAAGACCAACTCAGATCCTTTTTGGTTGTTTTCCGGGGAGTTTTATATATATATGGAAATGGCACCATATGCTAGAAGGGGGAAAAGCACACCCTACAGTCCCCACTGTGGTTCTTTGAACACAGAGTTCCTTTTAATCTTTTTTGCCACTACATTTTACTCCACTGGTAGTCAGAGAAGTCATCTTCCATTCTTTGTGGTCTAATTACTGCTGCATGGACTAATTATTGCTTCATGGGTCATGTGCCTCACACGTATAGAAAAAATGACTTGAATTAAATTGGTTTCTCTCTCCACATCTGTTGAGTGGTAATGCAACACATTGGCATATTATGTTATGTTTTATTATATTATATTGTATTGTATTATTGTCATCGTAATAAGAGCCAGTAGCCGGTCGGCCCCTCCCGAAACTGCAAACCCCAGGATTCCATAGGAGGTTGAAAGTGGAATCATCATGCTATCACACTCTAGTGCGGAAATGGCCAGCATGATGCATTGGTTTGAATGGTAGACTACGATTCTGGGAGACCAGGGTTTGAATTCCTGCTCAGCCATGGAAACCTTGGCCTGGGTGACCTTGGGCAAGTCACACTCTCTCAGTCTCAGAGAAAGGCAAAGGCAAACCCCCTCTGAACAAATCTCGTTTGGAAGGAGAAAGGTTCCTCCTACAGCCAAGGGTAACAGTTCTCTTTCAGGGAACATCTGGAGGAATTTTTGGACTGCAAAAATACCTTTGGGACCAAATGTGGGCCCTGGGCTGCGTAAATCCTACCCCTGCTCTAGTTTTCTCCAAATTATTCAAATGCTAAAGTCTCTTGAAGGTTTCACTCCAAATTGATTTCAGTGTCCACTGTTTGGACCATGCTAGCACCAACACTGGTATTTGTGAATTTGCTAAGCCAGCGGTGAATTTATGTGGTGCTGCAGTTGTTACACTGGGATTGTTGTTGTTGGACAGGGAGTTGTTGGACTGGAAGTTATTAGACTGCAACTCCCAGCAGCCCTAGTCAATGGTGAAGGATGTTGAGAATGGAAGTCTACCAACATCTAGCCACAGAATTCCCATCCCCTTGTTAGGCTGATTGCAAGGTCCACGTCTTCCTTGAAATGACTTAGGGATCGTTATTACTGAGCCTCTATCCACCTGTGACACTTTTTCGTGTGAGAGTTAATTCCCCCGAGGCTTAAATGAAGATCCACTGGACTAGGAAAGCGTCAGCAAAGCTGTGGGATGTGATAGATGGTCTCCTTTGCAGCAAGATTTATGAATGCAATGAAACCCAGGAAAGTACATCATGTATCAAAGTCTCAGAGACTTTGTAGCCCCATGAATAACACAAAGAGTTTGTTTCTAGAATGTTTAATGAGTCACAAATTTCCCTGCCCAT
Source organism: Iguana delicatissima (assembly GCA_948472985.1). Lineage (NCBI taxonomy): Eukaryota > Metazoa > Chordata > Lepidosauria > Squamata > Iguanidae > Iguana > Iguana delicatissima. Next base: position 1,518,542 of record CAOKZL010000019.1, on the reverse strand, counting down.
TTTCCACAGGCAGCTGTCTGCAGTACGGTGAGGGGTTACTACAGCTCTGTTGGGTGGTACCCATCGCTGATACCTGACATCGCCTACTTCGTTATAAATATATAACCAAGAAATCTTTCCCGGCCTGAATCCCCAAAACGACCTTAATCACCAGCAGCCACACTGAGCAATGGAGGTCTTGTTGGGGGTAAAAAGTTTTCTGAGCGTTTAGTATTTTGATTCTGAATTCCTAAGCAATTCTGAGCAAGCTGTTCTGTCTTCTTGCAAGAACTGTATCAAAAGTCAATGAGATAAGTGAATTAAAAACGTGCATTTGTTCACAGAAAGACTGATGTGTATGTCAGAATGCTAGAATGACCTGTTCTCGGTCTTGCAATTTATGTTAAGCATAAACTGTTTCATGTGCATTTTCTCTCTCTGGAAGTTCTATATATAAAAAAAAAGTCCTAATGTTTCAGTAGAGTTTTGCCCATCTGATCAGACTACTGTTGCAGCCAAGCCAACAGCAGGAGCTGAGAAGATGTTCCTTCTTGTCCAAGAATAATTGTGTGTGTGAGGAAGAGAGACTCCTTCCCAAGCTGATTCAGGGCCCACTTTCAGCTCTGTGATTCTACCTGGGAAACAAGGGTGGACTGGTATTTCAGTCATGCCTGACAGTCTGTTCAGCTGGTGATCGGGGTGCAGGTAGGATAACATTTCCAGCCCTCTCCCACCAGTGAGCCAGGCAGTAATGAGATATTGCAACAGCAGTCCTTGCTTTTGATTGTTGCAACTTCTCTGACTGGCAGGAAGGGGCTGGAAACATCCCAGTAGGTGGAGACTTTGGACAGATGGGGTACCTCCCACCTACTACAAACATTCCTTCCCCAAACTGCAGGGTGGGCAAATGTTTTAGACTTTGCAAGGGAAGTTGCTGAATATCAAATTAGAAGTAATTGGTGCTGTGCCTGGTAACCCCTTGGTTCTTTTTTCTTGCTGATGCCACCCCCTGCCCCATCATCCCAACAGGTATCAGTTGCCATTGCTCTAACGTACTGGATATTTCCATCTGCAATGGAGGGAGATCCACGCTGGGAGATCACTGCAATGTGAGAGAAGGACCCAGCTGAAGGAAACCTTTGCCCAGAATAGATAGAGGTGGAAGTTACCCAGTCTGGAACTGGTGGTTTCTGTGGCAGATTTTGCCAGCATCCCTAGCTGTGCGTTGGGTCCAACGAGCAGGTTGAAAGATAAGGCAACTGAAGCACTAGTGGTTTTATAATAGGAGTTACCAATAGGTTTGGTAACTGTTAGAGACAGCAACCTTACCATGCCTGTACTATGCTAATCTGTATCTCTCTCTAAGGTTTTAGGCATAGCATGTATTTCTATCATTTCCTGTTTGCCGGTCATAGCCATGCACCTCTTTCTTCCTACTTTAGCTAGTCTGAAGTTAATTACTCTGAGTTTGTTCCTCTTCCATTTTATAGTTTATAGTTCTCTCTCTTCTCTGTATGCAGAGCCAAAAGATATTTTATTACCCATAATATCTGCAAGTAAATCTACTTCATATGTTTTTACTAAAGAGGAGTAAGCCTGTTTTATCTGCTAAACCAGTGGTTCTCAACCTGTGGGTCCTCAGATGTTTTTGGACTTCAGCTCCCAGAAGCCCTGAGCATTGACCATAGTGGCTGGGGCTTCTGGGAGCTGAAGTCCACAAACATCTGGGGACCCACAGGTTGAGAACCACTGTGCTAAACCCTATGTGGGTGGGACTGGTTGTTGCTCACCTTCTGCTTATGAATACTAATTATGCAGCAGGTGAGATATGCTACTATCTCTCTCATTCCTCAACAATAACATTTTAAAGAATGAGATTAAGGTTGACTTTCTTGTCTACTCTTGAAAGCCATTTTGACTGCGGTGTGCTACTGTAATAGAATATGAAGCAGGGAACATATTAATCGCCTTTTGTCTCGTAATTGTTATCTATGGTATGCAGCAGAAGTCTGAAGCATAATAAGTAGCAACTTTTGTTGCTTAAACAGAATATTATCTCACATTACGCTCGATACCTTCAATGAAAGCACTACTGTTGAGATTCTGATCATGATACCGATTTATTTCATGTATCTGATTCATTAATTAATAGGGCTTGGGGGCAGGTAAGATTCATTGCCTCAGGCAAATCTTTAGTTCCGAGTTTAGCAAAGATATTGTGCCCCAGGCATAACAATAGAGAAGGAGAAGCACAGGAGAGCTGGAAGGGTATAGAAATAGGGAGATCAGGAATGACCCAGTTCAAAAGTCATCTTGCCCAGAAACTCACAACGACAATGTACTATCTTCTCTGTTAGGCGGTAAAAGGGGCATCAGAATGCACTCGTATTTTATAAGATTTTTTTTTTAATTATGTATTTGTAACTATCTTTGCGAGCCTTCTTTATATCAGATTCCATGGCATACGATGTAAAATATGAGAAAATAGAAATACAGTATTGGTATTGCAAAGAGGTACACCAGTCACAAACAGTCTGTCTGTCTGTCTGTCTGTCTGTCTGTCTGTCTATCTATCTATCTGGGTAAAACTTCAATGAAACTAGATATATTAAAATATGAAAACCCGAGGAGCAAATTATATAACACTTTTGAACCAAATTTGATGGAATTTAATCAACAATTAATTTACCCCATTTGTGTCTGAAGAATGCTGTAACTGGCCGCCATTGTTTTGTTATTTTTATCTCGCTTCCCTTTTATTCTACAGGTTAAGAGATCTTTTTCTTTCATCTCAATTGACGATATAGGAGAGAAATGATAAAACACAGAATATAGTATATACAAGATGGAAGACGCTATGAATTGAGATAATGCTCTAATATCTATTTGTTTCATTCTTATTTCCTGTTTAGAATATGACATAATACTACAACTAGTAACATGAATTAATTTTTTGGATTTTTGCTTATAAAACTAAAGTTGAAAAAATCTGGGTAAACAAAACCAAAGAAAACCTTAACTTCAGGGTGTATTCCAGTTATAGCATTTTAACTGTCATGGCTCCATCCTTTGGACGCCTGGGATTTGTAGTGTGATGCGGGCCTTACAATTCTCTGCCAGAGAGCTCTAGTGCGGCGATTCAGGGCAGTGGGCTGAAGCCCTGCAGTCGAGAGTTCCGAATGGACTCATCAAGTGAGGATGAGCTCCAGATGTCTAGAATCTTTCCAGCTAAATGCCGGACCAGGCATCCCTCTCCGGAAGGGTGTTCTAGCACCCGGAAGCTGCCAATGAAAAGGACATCTCCCTGGGAGTTACATTGTGCATTTCTGGTGAGGAAGGCAGGATATCTGAGGATGCAAATACCGGAGTAGGCAAAGAGAAGCCAGATGCAACAAACAGAAGAGTTTTAGGCGCAAATGATTTTCAGTGTCTCACTCTGTGAAATGCTAAAAATTTGGGGAAAGGAAGGAAGGAAAATTTCATACGAGGGGTAGAATTCTCATTTAGCCAGGCAATTCCATCATTTTGCTCACCCCACAGCTCCCCTCTTTTCCTAGACTGATTACCAAAGTGAAATCACGGTTGTCGTATCTGGTCTCTGGACGAGTCTTTGCTTCCCCCACTTCGCTCTGTATATACAATCACAGAGAACATTAACATATTGACAGTGTATAAAAAAAGAATCCCTTAAACTCGGCGCTTGCATTTATACAAGCCACATCTATAAAAAGTACATTAAAAATTGGCCGAACCAGCATGAACTCACTTAAGCCACCTTCCTTTTAAGCAAAGACAATTTCAAGTCCTCAGCTAAGAAAGATCAGGCCTGTATTTATGAACGCCCATGAAATTAATTGCCTGGAAAGACACTGGCCAGACTTGTGCAAACTCCCTCCCAGCAAGCTCCCTTTTAGGAGGAGAAACGAAGGCCGTTTCCACACTAGGAAATGGCCTCAAAGGCCCCTCCCTAAACAGCAAACCCCAGGATTCCATGGGATGTTGAAAGTGGAATAATAGCACTATAACAGTCTAGTGCAGAAATGGCCAAAGTCCCCCCCTTCCTTTCGTGAGAAAGGACCCAAACTAAGAACGGTTGGGGGTGATGGGGGAAAAGACTACAGCTAGAATCCCAAATGGAGTCCTAAATGGAGTTGAACCATTGACACAGGTAAATCTACTTGAATATGTGCAGACAGAGGCATGACTTTTACCATCGGATTAAAAAGTGTGTTAAAGGAATCCTGATTCTGTGCAAAATTCACAAGTGGTATTTTTCTGCGGGAAGCAAGATTTTCTGTGCGGAAAACCAGATTTCTGCCCAGAAAGTGCTGTTTCCTGTGCAGAAAATGCTGCAGTTGGGGACTCATTCTGCACAAAATTCACATAAGTGTTATGATTTCCTTTTTTTCCTCAGAAAACATCTTCTGTGCAGAATAACATATATCTGGTTTTGGGCACCGGTTTGGCTGTCCAATGCTACACAGGTTAGATGATGGAGCCACATTTTTGTCCATAAGAATGTTATCCTTCTCCTGACATCACAGGTCTCTGAGCTGTAAAGCTGGCTGGACCTTTAGCTGGTACTTTAGAGTATTCCAAATATTTCATCTATGTCCGTGCTACTCAAAAGTGTCGGTCTCTGTGCCGTCGCTTAAGAAACATCAATCTACATTCTCTCTGCAATCCTTCCAGCTCTGCTTTACCAGTAACTTTTTAAAAGCAATCCATTCTTCATTATATAGAAATGGGCCATTTCCGCACTAGACTGTTATAGCGCTATGATTCCACTTGCAATATCCTACGGAATCCTGGGATTTGGCCGGCCCCTCCCGGAACTGCAAACCCCAGGATTCCAGAGGATGTTGCAAGTGGAATCATAGCGCTATAACAGTCTAGTGTGGAAATGGCTGCAGTCTGTTGCTGTTGACCCACTGCAGTGTTGAAAAAGTCACTTCCTGGTGAAAGTGGAATAATAGCACGACAACAGTGTTGTACAGAAATGACCTCAGAGGTCATAACAACAAAAAGCATTATTGCTGCATCTTCTATTTAAATCCTGGACCACGGTAGGGGAACTGAAGGACAGAGGAACATGGAACGCGTGTAGGAGTAATAATGAATCAGGATTCCTTTAACACACTTTTTAATCCGATGGTAAAAGTCATGCCTCTGTCTGCACATATTCAAGTATGTGCATGTTTTGGCCAAAGTCTTTATGCATTGTAAATTGTTGTTTCAACCACCCAACGCTTTGCTCAGGAGGCCATTCTCTCCAAAGGGCTCCACCCCATCCCTTCAACTTTTTCTTCTTTCTTAGCTTTGCTTCTTTAAAAGAAGAAAAAGCGTGGAGAGGAAGAGAGAAAACACTGAACAAAGCCGATCAACCAACCCATGACAGTCCGTACCCCATACATAACTCGGGAAGGGGGATCCTTCATCCCACCCCTCCAATGCAAGGTATTTTGCAACAAATGATGAAATTCCCAGCTTTTCTGAGACAGTAACGGTTTCTTTTCCCTCTCCATTCCCTCTCTTACAACACCGGCCCCCCCCACTAAACGGTCCCCTGATCAAAGCTACCAAATGCTTGGCACAAAGTAATGAATGCCCATCCGTCCGATCTGAACAGGGGGCCTGCACCCCAGCAAGGGACAGTCTTTTCTTTGCAAGAGTCTTTCTCAGCTTGAAGCTCTACTGTCTGTCAACTCCAATGATATGGACAGCCTTGTTCGGCTTCTTTCCACTGGATTGCCTTCTTTTATCTCCACACCAGGGACGGGGGCGGGCAGGCATGGAATTCAGTAGAAAGAGCAACTAAAATGCATTTTTTTTAAAGAAAGAAAGGGAAAAAAAATACATTACTGTAACATTTTTATAAAAGGCAGAGGAAAGTTCTGGTGGAGCAGCTTGGAGACAAAGGGGGATGAGATTTAATCTCGGAACAAGGCAAATAAATAAAATCCATACCATTAGGCAGAATTTTCTGAGGCATAGCAAAGAGGGTTTTGTTCATAAACCCACAGAATTAAAAGCCGCAGGGCTACATGAAGGAGTCAGACATCTGGCCCAGGGTTCAGATTCTTGGCTGTGACTTTTGTGACCACGGATATAACGTACCAGTTTGGAAGGAAGGTTGGGTTTGTTAATGGCCACTGATCTTACTATCAGGAATGTAAGGACATCCTTTTTAAAAAATCTGGGATTATAAAGGGGGCCAGTGCTGTGAGTGGATGGCTACTGAACAGGAGGAATTATTCCAGATGTCTATAGCAAGGTTAAAAAATGAGGAGGAATTTACTGATCCAGGAAATCTGTTCAAAGATCATGCCATAAACTTGGTTACAGAAGCCTCTGAAGCTGGCTCTAAGGTCTAAATCTTCTCAGACTGGCTATTTCCACACTAGCCTGTTATAGCGCTATGATTCCATTTGCAACATCCTATGGAATCCTGGGGTTTGCAGTTTTGGGAGGGGCGGATGCCCAAAGTCATAGTCCAGCACTCAGAGAATGCCATGCTGGCTTTACTCTATGGAAACTTTATTTGCTGCCCTCTCACTCCAGTTGTGAGAAACAGTGGAAGGAAATGGCTTCAGAGGCCTCCATTTTGTTGTCTAAACCTCTCCCTCCGTCTCTCTCTCTCCCTCTCCGCTTCCACAATTGAAGAACACATGTTACAGAGCCTAATAGTGTGGAATGTTAGGAAACTTTTAGCATTACTAAGTAAACCTATTTCATATGTTTTTACAAAGGAGAATAAGTCTGCTTTATTTCACTGCTAGATCATGCATAGTGGTGACAGTGGTGATGATGGTTTGGGACTGGCTGTTGCTCACCTTCTGTTTGTGAATATGAATTACTCTGCCTGCAAGATACACTACTATCTGTCGCATTCTTAAAAAAGTGGGAGGGCATGACCAGCATCTAGAAGGCACTAGTGTGGTGAAGTTTGCATTTTAGGTAATACAGCGAACCATTGTGGTGATTTCGGAATGCTTTTCTTTTTCTTTTCTTTTCTTTTCTTTTCTTTTGAGCAGGAAAAAGGGGAAGAGAAGCTACACAGGGGAGAGTGTGAAATCCATCTGTTCTTTTTTATCTTCTCGTCCTCATTCTTTTGAATGGGGCTTTTCTCCTCCTCCTTTAATTCAGTCTGCTCTGCTATCAGCAAAAGGCTTACACTGCCTTCGAGCTGAAAGCAGATAATAGGGGCGGGAAAGCCCATAGCCGGAAGCATTTCATACACTAGCAATTTGATCTGATCTCTTTCTTCTTTTCCTTTCTTCTTCTTCTGTTCTCTTGAATGGAAAGAGTGCCCAGTTGGACTCAATGGAAGGACCTCGATTCTCCCTCCTACAGACGAATCTGATGAAAAGGCAAACATTTACCCTAATTGGAGCACATTCCAGTCGGGCAGATCACATCCTGTTCTATGCTTCAGAAAAAAAAAGGCTGGTATTACCAGTGTTTTGTATCTGATTGGTAGGAGAAACTGAGAAGAAAAGGGTTAATAGTTCTGATATGGACAGTGGCTGGGAGAGGAACAGCTATCACTCAACACAGGAACTTTTTTCAGAACCACTAAAACTGTGGTTTACTGTTACATCAGGGTGGGTAACTTGGGTGGATCGGGAGGGGCAGTTTTGCACCCCACGGTACTCTGGGAGCTTCACAGATACCCCAAAATGCCAATAGAAAATATGGGGAAAAAAAAATCTTCCAGTTTTGAAAAATGTATACCCTATATCTGGGCTGTGTCAATAGGAGGATAGTGTCTAGGTCAAGAGAAGTGACTGTCCCACTCTGTTCTGCTTTGGTCAGATCCACTGGAATCCTGCGTCCAGTTCTGGGCAACACAGGATATTGACAAGCTGGAACATGTCCAGAGGAGGGCTACCAAAATGGTAAAAGTCCTAGAAACCATGCTCTATGAAAAGCGGCTTAGGGATCTGGGTATGTTTAGCCTGGAGAAGAGGTGACATGATAGCCATCTTTAAGGCCATTTCTGCACCAGACTGCTATAGCACGATTCTTCCACTTTCAATATCCTATGGAATGCTGGGATTTGCAGTTTCGGGGGGGCGACTGGCCCCTCCCGAAACTGCGAATCCCAGCATTCCATAGGATGTTGAAAGTGGAAGAATCGCGCTGTAACTATCTAGTGTGGAAATGGCTCAAATATCTTAAGGGATGTCATATGCAGCAAGTTTGTTTTCTGCTGCTCCAGAGACCAGAGTTCACACTTCTGCTCAGCCAACCTACGGGGTGACCTCGGGCAAGTCACACTCTCTCTGTCTCAGAGGAAGGCAATGTCAAGCCTTCTCTTGAGTAAATCTTGCCAAGAAAGCCCTAGGAAAGGGTCAGCATAAGTTGCAGTTGTCTTCAAGGCACATGAGAACAACAGCAAAAAAGTAGCCTTCTCATCAAGAGCAACTGGATGGGTGCTCCTGTAATAACGAATAACAAGAAGTGCCAATGAACTACTTAGTCTGAGAACAGCCATCCATGGCCACAGCCAGTCACCCCTGCTATGTGTAGCTCGGCTCAATTGCTCCAGTCATCTAACATGCTCTGCAAGTATCCACATTTCATTCTCCCTGCCTTCCGTTTGGATAGTCGTAGATTGGAACGGTGGGTGGCCTTTGGGTTTCAGCCGTGAAATAGAAACCTAAGTTCTCTTTGATTTCTCTTGCCTTTGTGGTTCTGATCTTGAGAGTCTCTAATTATCTTAAATATCTCTTACAATTTAAATCAATGGGGAAGGGGAAGACGAGTTGCAGATGGATTTCCTCCTTTTTAATGGGTGCAAGATTGGACCAAAATGGATGATACTGGATCGCCAGACAGAGACCCCCCTCCCTTGCACTCCCACCAAACCCAGACGAGCTTGTCACTCCTTCCACATGTCATTTGTCATCGAGCCATGTATAACGATAATGGACTTTACTGACATTGTAACTATGAGTGCACAGGTGGTATTCATTTTCAGGGCTTTAATTAAAGACAATGAAAGATCTTGCACTGAGGAGACGACATGGCAGATTTGTCAGACAGGCTGCAGCTTTCGATGGCCGTGGCTTTCAGGTCGTAACGTTACTGATTGTGAATTGCTGCATTTTGGGAGGAAAAATGCTATAGAAGTGAAACACTGTGGATTTTTCTTATTTTTGATCATAAAGTAAGTGGAGAGATGAAGTGGCTGGTTTCATCTTTTCAGGACACCGAGGAATATTGGAGCTAAATGGATCCTATTAAAGAAAAGAGATAAATGTTGATTTTGTTACCAAATATATCATAATTTCCATAGGATGAAATTTACCCTGTCTCCCCAAATCACACTCACCAACTGGAAAACTGCTGTGTAGGGTAAATGTGTTTTAGCCTTAGAGCATTGTCATTGTTGTCGTTCTGTCATTTCTGATATATCAGCTTTACTTTATTGTCAGAAATAGCTGATAAGACTCATGAAACAATTTAACACAGGATTGGCTGAAGCATCAGATGTTCTAAAAGAGCCAAACGAGAGAGAGAGAGAGAGAGAGAGAGAGAAGGACACCCCCACCATGAAATCACCCACATTTTATCCTCCTGCCGGACGAGAGGCAAGTTTCCCTCCCCTTGGACAGGACCCAAAAGTTACAGCTGCCCCTCTACTAAACAATGCCAACTTTTCTGTTATCAACTTGGTCTTTTACTTACAGCCTTGTCCTTCAGTCTGCAGAAGCTGAGAAAAGAATACTCCCTGCTATTGAATGCCTTATCTCTATCTATTTGGTTCTTTACTCCTGACAATTCAAGGCCTTGGGAGGCCCTCTTCAGCTGCCAGTTTCTAAAAATATGCCTCCTAGACTTTATTGTCTTACAAAAGCTCAAACACAAAACACACCAAAGTACATGTGCGTAAACACATCCAAAATGTGCTATAAGCTAATACATATATCTTAATAATACTGCAGAAACTAAAATATATTTTATTTCTCTCAGTAAGACAGGGGTTTTCTGGGGCCGAGAGAGTGTGACGCACCCAAGGTCACATCCAATGAGCTTCCATGGCTGAGTAAAGAGGAATTGGATCCTGATCTCCAGGGCTGAAGTCCAGCCATACTATTATATAATTGTATATATTGTGTGTCTGCAAGTTATTTCTGACTTATGGTGACCCCATCATGAGGTTTTCTGGGGCTGAGAGAGTGTGACGCACCCAAGGTCACACCCAATGGGTTTCCATGGCTGAGCAAAGAGGAATTGAACCCGGGTTTCCAGGGCCGCAGACTAATGCTCTAACCACTACACCATACTGTATACAAGCAATTAAAAATGTTAATGATGGAGCCCAGAGTTTTGTTCTATTAACATTAAGACACCAACCATACCTGAGGCTGGGTTCAGTGGATGAGAGCAACTTCTTCTTGGAGTCACCTATTGAAGTTGACATCATAAAATTAAAAATTTAGGAAGTTGCTTCAAAAAGACAGGAAAAAAAAACCTGCAACAGAAACAACCATATGATACAAAATGCAGCACCGTGACTCTTATGACTGCCACCTTTTTTTGTATTCTTTTTTTAAAAAAATGTATTTTTGCCTGAGGAAGAAGCCAGTGTAGCCTCGAAAACTTGCACGTTTTCTTTCACGCATTGGGTCTGGACTTCAACTCCCAAGAACCTTTGCCCGTTGAACAAAATGCCGGAGCCTTCTGGGAGTCGAAGTCCATTTGCTCTCCTCCATCAGCCTAGATGGGGAGTGAGGGGCCGATGGGGTCCTTCCCTCCGTCCCTGTCTCCTAACCGCCTGGGGGCTCCAACCAGTGGGCCACGCTCTCTCGGAAGCGCTCCAGGGCTTCTTCCTCCTCCTCTTCCCCGCTGCTACTGCTCAAGCGGGCCTCCCCAGCCGCCGCCATGTTCAGAGCCTCCTCCTAAGGGGAGCCGCAAGGGATCCTGGGAGTTGCAGTCATCTCCGGCCCGCCCGCCATTCAGCCAAGCGCCGCAGTGGAAGTTTTGGACTACAGCTCCCAGAAGAACCCATAAAAAACCCCAGCTATTATTAAAAAAAGAAACCGCCTCTCAGGGCGCATGCGTCTTTTACACGGCGACGACAGTTGCCGCTCTACCTCGGACGAGAATGCATGAGCCAGGGCCCTCTGGAGCCGAGTGCGCACGCGCGGGGCGGCCACCGCCCCTTTCCTCTTAATCCGTCTACCGTAGGCCTGGGCCACGCATGCGCCGTAGTGCGGCAGAAACCACGGTGGCCAAGGAGGGCGTGCGCTCACGCATGCACCTTTAATACCGCGACGACCGTTGGGAGTTGTAACGGCTGCTCTCGTCGGGCTGGGGCGGAGGGTGGAGGTTTTGGGGTGCCTCTGCAGCTCCGCCACCCCTCTGTCGTCGAGGCTGGGCTCCCAAAGGTGTGAGGTGCGGGCATCGACCTCTGTTTAAGTCGCCGGGGGCACTGAGGAGGCGATCGACCCCCATTTCGGAACGCCTGAGGCACTGAGCAGGTGGTCGACCTCCAGTTTTTGCTGCTTGAGGCACTGAGAGGGAAGTCCCATCTCCACTTCAGGCTACCAGAGGCACTGAGACGGGGGTCGACCTCCACTTTGGGCTGCCTAAGGCGCTGAGAGGGTGAGCTACCTACCAGGCTGCCAGAGGCACTGAGAGGGAGGTCGACCTCCAGTTTTTGCTGCCTAAGGCACCGAGAAGAGGCTCGACCTCCACTTTGTGCCGCCCGAGGCATGGAGAAGGGGGTCAACCTTCATTTTAGGCTGCCTGAGGCACTCCCTGGAGACGTCCTCCTTTATTTCCTCCATTTTTCCCCCCACAGCCCTTCCCAAGGGTCTCTGTCTGGAGCTGGCCTAGCCCATCATCCTCTCTCTCGCCCCGTCGGCCAGGAAGACACCCCAGCAGGATGCGCGTCCAAAATCCTCATCGGTCCTCGGGACTGACTATTCCTGGACACGGAGGATCCCTCCCTCCCTCCCCGGGGTGGGCCAGAGCCACACTCCCTCCAAGGCAAGAAGGATACACCTTTCAGCATCCTCCCCGGCCCTGCGGTCGCCCATATTTTCTCCTTTTTTGGCAAACTGCCGGCCCCGAATCCCCTTTAATCCAAAATCCCAGCGGTCCAGCCTTGACTGCTACTAATTTCTGGTTCACTTTCAGCCAAAAGCTGAACGAGGAGGACACAGGCAACCTTCATTTGGCCCTAATGGTGGCAATAGTTTTGCGAAGGAAGTTGGGGGACGACCGAATGAGAAAGAACTCTAATTTCCCTTATTTCTTTTTAATATGTTTGGATCCCAGCCCAGCTTCTTCCCCCCAGCCCCGGTGTGGGAGGGAAGAGAGGAGTGGGTGTGGGCTGTTCATCCCCCGGTGAGGAGGAGAGGGAAATGGTTGACCCTCAGGGGTCTCTGGGCGCAAGGTTGGGAGATCTGGAAGGAAGGGGCTGTTCCTATTGGGGACGCAGACCGTGACTCTGTTTCTTCTCCTCACAGCAGAGGGGAGCCGCCTCCAAAGAGGCCGCGCCGCCTGAGAACTGGAGGAAGCTGGGATGAAAAGCAGAGAGTGGAGTCTCTGCATTGAGTCATTGCCACCGCCTTTCGCAGCCATCTGTGGGGCCAGGTCCGGTCGCCATTTAGGACGCCAAGCTCTGCAACCGCTGCGCAGAGCCTTAGGCTGCCTTCCCTCTCTCCCTCTGCTCAGGGTGGGGGGCACATCCGGTCCCCTCTCCGCATTTTAAGCTTCCCGGCCACCCATCCCAAGAGGAGGGTGGGTTCTTTGGATTCGGGGGGGGGGGGTCCCTTAGAAACGCCGGGGCAAAGGAAGGCAGGGTCTGTGCTTTGGTGAGGGGGGTTCTGAAAAGCAGCCCCTCAGTATCCCAGCTGGTTTCTGGGGTACAGGAGGGGGGAGCTGGGCAGGGGGCTGCTTTTGACAACAGGTGGCAAAGGCCAAGGAAGAAAAAAACAGCATTGTTACTGTTACTATTATTGTTTTAAAAAAAAATTCATTTTTTTTTTAAATTAAATGTTTATGAGGAGACAGTGAAAGCCAAGGCGGCTGTAGGGAATGCGCATCTTCTGGAGAGAGGCCCCCTCCCCCCAGCCTACTTCCCAGGGTGTTTCCCTCTTGGCTATGTGGGACCCTCCCCTCAACACATGCAGGGGGTCTCCTCTGCCGTGGGCTTCTCCCTTTTCTTCCCTAGGACCTTCCCTCCTGTTCTCGACGGAAGGAGAGACTGGATCCTGCCAGCTCTGCATTGGTCCTCGGCCCCATTTCCTTGTCAGAGTAGGAAAGAAAGGGGTGGCCCACCTGCCCCCCAGCTCTCTCTCTCCCTGTAGGGAGAGGGGTCAGAATGGAGGGTTCGCCTTTGTTGCCCCTCACTTCTTCTGTTACTTTGAACAGTTTCGGGATCCTGGCCAGAAGCTGGCCCAAGACGCCCATACTCTGTATCTTTTTCTCAGCTAACTCAAGCTGCTCTGATCCCAGTCGGTTCCGGGGGGGGGCTCATTCTCAGCATTGGAAAGAAGGGAGGCCCCCCTGTTAAAGGGAAAGGCAGAAGTCTTGGGAGAGCTTCCTTTTTGGGATCGTGTCTCCTTTCTTCACCCTGGTTTACTGCGGGGACCGCCTCTCGTGCCCGGCGCTGAAGTAGGGAGGACGGGGGGGCAGAGGTGGGGTAGGAATGAGCTCCAGGGCGGGGGCGATCGTGATGGTGGGGAATATGACCCCTGCTGCCACAACCCCTTCATGTTTTTGGGCCAAGGAGACGGCCTCCTTCCCCGAGGCTAAGGAGACTTTGCTGTCGCTGGCCTGGGAAGGGAGAGGCTGCCCTGCTACAGAGAAAGAGAACAGGGGAGAGCCTGGGGACAAAGAGGGAAAGGGGCTCTCATGGAGCCCGGAAGCAGCTCATTGAAACAGGGCGCTAACTGACCCTTTCCCTGTTTTCTGTGCATAACAATCCCACACTGCGATTCTGACACAGCAAGGGGCATTGATTTGGAGGTGACCACCCTGGCTGAGGGATTTGGGGCAGGGGTGGCTGTGGAGGGCCCCACCAGGAAATCCTTTGCACCCCTCCACCACTTCTCAGCTTGCTTTTGGCTGAATAAAACAAAGGCACTCAGCGTATGCTCAGAGGCATACACCGTTTCAGACTGGGAGAGAGGCTCACAGAGAAGCTTGGCAGTGGTCCCAGAGTTTTGGGGGGGCTCCTCAAGTCAGCCTGGCTTAGCTCTTTCCCCCTTTCAACCCCCAAAAGTGCTACCTTTGGGCAATGCCGCTCCTTTCTCACCAGCAGGGCCACTCTGCTTCTTCCGGGGACCTTTGGTGCCTTTCTTCCTCAGTGATGCTTGGGGAATAAGAATTGCCGTCAGCCACAGAAATAGATGGAATGGGGCACCCGTCCCAATGCTTGAAAGCCCAGCACTGGAACTATTTTGTGCCTGGAAAACCTCCCATTTCTCTGTTTATTTGAATGTCTTTTCCTTGTACTCTCCAGGGGGGGCATCCCAGAAGCTGTCCTGGCCCCTCCCAGCCCCTACCTAGCTTTTTGGCTGGCGGGCTTCAGTTGTCAGGGTTAATGACGGGGAGGAACCAGTCTGTAGATAGGAACTCCTGCAGCTCTTTCTGATGATAGACCATTTCTTTTCTCCAGCATGGCTTGTTTCTGCAAGGAAACAGATGTTCAGTCCTCTTCCTCCTCCCTCACCACCATGGCATTCAGGGGTTGTCTGCTGGGCGCAAGGCGGGCAGGGGGAATGCCCCTCTGGGTTGCTTCTCTTCCCAACCAGCCTGCCCATCCCCACTGCCCCACGGCTGCCCACCCACGGCCCCTCACCCTCTTCAGCTTCTCCTCCTTGCTCTTCCACTGCAGCTCTGTGATCCTGGCCTCTCGCTCGATGTAGTCATTGATCTTCTTTTGGACCACCATTTCATTCTTCTCCCGCCACTTCTAGTAAGGAAAGATTTGGTGGCGGAGTCAGCAAAAAATTAGGGTCAGCACGGTGCCCGGAAGCTGTCCTGGCCCCTACCGAGCTTTTTTTTTTAAAAAAAATTATTATAATTTCAACTTATAAAACATACATTCTTCATTGTACATTTACCAAACTGTTACAGTTTCCTCCCACTCCTCACTGGATTACATAAACTTTCCTATCATTGTCATGTTACATTTATGCATCACAATAAATCGATTTCATTATCAAGATAGTTCCTGCATTTCAAACCCAATTTACATGTTCCATAATATTTCTTTGTTTATCTCCTTTTATTTAACCTGTTATCATGGATAATGAATTATTACTTGACAAAGCCCCCTTCACATCTAATACATTTTGCCATTCTTTAAAGATATCATCATCTGATTTTCCTTTTAATCTCTGACTATGTCTACATTACAATTTCAGTTAATGTTGTTCACCATTGCTCTACTGTAGGTATCTGTTCAGTTTTCCATAACCTTGCATATTCAACACGAGCTGTTGTAATCATATAAAATAAAATTGTCCAGTATTTACCGGCAGGATGGTGGGTCAGGTCCCAGAAGCCAGCACAGCATGTCTGAATCGAGCATCCCTCCGGGACCGTCAGTCCAGTCTGTAGTGGCGCACAAAGGTCGATGGCTGGGACCAGGTCGCCACACGGCAGAGTTCCTGCAGGTCGACTCCTTGCAGAAGGGCTGCAGGTGTCGCCATGGCTCGGGTGGAATGAGCCCAAAGAAGGTCTGGCGGAGGCTTCTTGGCAAGCTCGTACGCCAGGTGGATAGTCTCCCTTGTATGGTTCACTTGATTCTTTTCGTCCTCAGAATGCAGCCAGTCGACGGAGCACTGGAGAAGTGAGGCTGGGACTGTCTAAATCAGGGGTGTCAAACTCAATTGCACAGGGGGCCAAAATCCAAAACACACTTTAGGTCGCGGGCCAAACAGGATAAACATTTATTGAACACACTAAAACTAAACTTTTAAAACTTTTAAAACTTAACTTTTTTGAACATAAATATGAATAAAAACAGGAATATTATTCCGGAATAAATCAACTCAAGCCTTAAATAACTTATAATATTATGCTCTCCATAAAAATATATCCTGTCTAAATTATACAAGTTAGAAATAAAGTAAACGTTAAAAGAACAAACATTCAAATTTCTTTACTCTTATGTCATTTTATATAAAAAAATTTTTTTAAATATCCCAAAAGATTTTGCTCTCCATAAAAATATATCCTGTCAAAATTATACAAATTCAAAATATAAACATGCTGCATAACAAAACCTGGAAATAAAAATAAAATTTGTGCTTTTCAGCAATAACAAATCAAATCATTCAGTTGTCTTTGCTTGCTCTTGCGTCATTTTATCAGAGCTGGACGCCTGGCATCTTTTTTTGGCAACAAGTTTGTTTGTTTGGTGTGAGGTTCTGTGTTGTGGAGATTCTCAGGATGGACTGCAGGTGCTCATCAGTAAGACAACTCCTGTGTGCTGTTTTGTTAGTCTTCGTCACTAAGAAGAGCATCTCACACAGATATGTGCTACCAAACATGCACAAGGTTCGAGCCGCATGTAGACGGAGCTGGGGCATTTCTGCGGGAATGGAGTGAATAAACTGTGTGGGCCCTGCAGTGTCGTACTTTGCCTTCAGTGTGCCATTACACTGCAGCTCAATCAGCTCCATCTGAATCTGCACAGGTGCAGTTTCCACATCGATGGCAAATGGGTTGCGAAGCAACTCAAAATTCTCTTTTTTGTTCTTCAAAGTCACCAAAGCGCCGTGCGAACTCAGTGCGCAGTGCGCTCAGTTTATCAGCAAAGTGCGTATTTGGGAACACCGTTGTGCCGACTTGGTTCAACATTACTTGGCAACAGGGAAGCAGCTTCACTTGAAATACCTTCACTGCCTCATACATGTCAGTGATCATGCGGTCACGTCCCTGGAACTGGAGGTTTAAGGCGTTGAGATGAGCTGTTATGTCAGCCAGAAATGCCAACTCGCATTTCCACTTTTCATCCCTAAAATTGGTGGAGTCTTTTCCTTTACTGTCCATGAACTGACAGATTTCGTTGCTGAGCTCAAAAACTCTGTTGAGAACTTTTCCCCGACTTAGCCAATGCACCTCTGTATGATAAGGAATGTCAGCAAATTCTGAATCTGTCTCCTGCATAAAGGACTGAAATTGCCGGTGATTTAAACCTTTAGCTCAGATAAAGTTTACGGTTTGTGTTACAGTGCTCATTACATTGTCACTCAACTGTGTTCTTAAATCAGTGGCCATCTCACAAACTCGATCAGCAATCATATTTCTACTCAGGCTTACATTTGCCAGCATCTGCTTTTTGTCTGGACATAAGACATCAAACACCTTGATCATGCAGCGCTTCAGAAATTCTCCCTCGGTAAATGGCCTGGCTGATTTGGCGATCTCTTCTGCCACGATAAAACTTGCTTTCGCAGCAGCTTCACTTTGTGGTTTTGCACGGGTAAAAAACGTCTGCTGAAGTGTCAGATTCTTCTTTAACTCTTCTGCTTTCTGTATCTTCTGCTCTGCATTCAGGTCTTTCAGGTTATCCTGATGTTTTGTCTCATAGTGCCATCTTAGATTAAATTCTTTAATTACAGCCACAGTAGCTCCACACACGGGCTTACCGGCAATGTCAGTAAACATATACTCAGCCTCCCATCAGTTTTTAAAGGCTCTGTTTTCAGAATCAACTTTTCTCTTTGGCATTGTGAGGGCTAGCTTCACAATAACTTGCAGCATGATAAGCTAGACTTGATTAATGCGGGAAGTGTTTGGCAAGGCAGCTGAAGCGCTGCATTATGGGATCTGTAGTTTATTGTGTTACCAGCGCTTCATATCGCCGGGCCATTAATAACAATAATATATAAAATGATCTCGCGGGCCGAATATAATTACGTGCCGAGCCAGATGTGGCCCGCGGGCCTTGAGTTTGACGCGTATGGTCTAAATGGGTGGGGTGCACCTTCCCTTTGTCACTGCCTCCACAGTCCCTCCAATGGACAGGATCCTGGACGAGCCCCCAAAATCTGTAATAAATAACTCAGAGAAAAAGAAAACTCACAAAGAGATTAGGCGTAGGATCAACTGAATCACATTTATTGTAAGTTCTTCTGCAGAAGAGGGTGCTCATAAAAGAGGACCCCCCCAATATTGAATACCTTACATTTTATTCCCTATCCCGACGCAAATTTCCCTCTCCTGGGACTTAATTGGCCAGGTCACAGAGGTTACAACCTATCAGAATCACCTCAGAAGTTACATGCTCCCTTCCCTTACAATATATATAATCACGCACGTAATCACGCTTTTCCCTCGCGGTCCCTTAATTTTCATTAGTAATTCCAAAATGCCCATCAAACAGATTTTAACCTCTCATTTTGCTAAACAGTGCCAAATTCCTGTCTTGTCTTTTTTATCAACCTTTTACTCCTCACAGCTCTGCTGACCTTCAGTCTAAGAAAAGAATACACTCCCCTATTGAATACCTTATCTCTATCTGTCTGGTTCTTTTTGCACCAAGGTCTTCTTCAGCTGCCAATTTCTAAAAATATGCCTCTTAGACTTTATTGTTTTACAAAAGCTATACTAAAGTATATGTGTGTAAATATATTTAAAATGTGTTATAAGCTAATACATATATGTTAGTACTACTGTTAATAATATTTGCAAAAACTAAAATGTGTTTCATTTGTCTCAGGCACCACCGGTCCCCGTGTTTCCAATTGGGTGGGTGGGTGGCTATGGTCTAACATTAAACAAATATTTTATTTTATTAATTAAAATATTTATATCCCACCTTCTATCTAAATGTCAAAATATTGAAAACCAGTCAGAGTGTGTAAAAAGAAAATGATTTCAAAAGGCAAAAAATATAGTAAGCAATTTGGCAGGCGAAAAAGACAGATTAAAAAGAATTTAAATTGATTGGAAATGATGCCCATGGACATGGTCTCTCAAAGATTAAAAGGGAAATCAGATGATGAAATTCAGAATGAATGGCAAATTGTGGGTAGTTGCTGAGTGACGTTATAGAAGTTTGTAAATTTATGATACTATGTAATTAAAAGTTTGTGATGATTGCGGTTGTTGTCATGAAGCTGAAACATGGAGTATGAAATGCAAATTCTAACATGTATAAATAGCTGTAAAATGCAGTACATTGAAAATATCAAGATAATAGACATTGAAATGAAATCCAGATCAGATTGGAAGTATCAAGAAATATGTCAAGAGAAATAACAGTAATATATATTGTATTATTTGTGAATTTTTAATAAAATGATTATAAAAAAAAGGAAATGATGCCCATGGGAGGGTTTGAGCAACCCACTTAGGCCCCAAAGGTTGTAGCAAACAGCTATGTTTTCAGTAGATGCCGGAAACTCCCTGTTCCTTGTTCCCCATTCCAAAGCACCAAAGCAACCCACACCCTGGCACTTCCCCACCAACAGCCCTGCAGTGTTGACCATTCGCAAGGCCGTTTCCACTGGGGTGGCTGCTCTTAGGAACTCCTCCTTGTGGGAAGCCTGCCTGGCCCTTCTCTCCCCCAGCAACGGCCATCTTTCTTTTTCATGGGTTTGAGAGACTCATAGAATTGAAAGCCTTCTTGTTATTAAAACTTAGAAGTCAGGAATGAGTTAATTTAGTCTAGTCGCTTCGCTGCCATAGCAACACAAGTTGTAAATATTGTCCACAGTCGGGGCACTGTGACCCAGTAGTTTGAAGGCTGTGAAACCTGCTCTAGCTTCGCTCTGATAACATGCTTGCTTGTTGTGGCTACGTGATACGTACATTGATATGTTGTGTCTTTGCATATACTTTCACATAAAATGCTGTATGATCTCATTGTTTATGCTATGGTACAAAAGAGGCTGTCTGACAAAGACTTGTGCCTTTTCTCTTCGTTTAGTTGCTGCTTCTATTCCTGTTGTTACTCTGTGTCTGAGACATGGGGGTCACTTAGCTGTCTGTTTTGACACTTTAATGCCTGCAATAAAGCTGTAGTTAATTAGACCTGAGGTTGTCTGGCTGTTTTTTCCTCGCAGCAAACATGGGGCTTCGCTGCATTTTCCAAGCCAGCCTGTTTGTGGGTCCAGCTGCTTTCCAGGTGGCACCCCGGTTTTTCTTGACAGGTTATGGGCCGGCGCCCGCTTCTGCTGTGCCAGGGCTTGGCTGCCAGGAGCCAGTTTTGTTCTCAAGACGAGTTTTTGATTTATGATGCCTGCTAGCTGGTGTGTTTTTAAGTTTTGTGCTGCTGCTGCTGCTGAAAAGCCGATGAGGCTGAATGGAGCGAAGTACTTAGCTACGAAGGCTACGAAGATGGAGTGATTCCTCCAGGGAGAAGGTATCTGGGGAGCGTTCACAGATCCTCTAGACCTCCAACAAGATGCAGCTGCAGCAGCCATGATAACGCGATGGGCCATGTCGCTGCTCTTCCTGGCTGTGGAAGATGACCAGCTAGTGGATTTTTGGGACTTTAATATGCTTTGAGAATGTTGGTTGCCATTGCACCAAGTATATGTAAGCTTCACTGCAGGGTCAAAATATTCTTTAATTTCCAGGCTTTACACCACCAAGTTGTTACCTGGGGTCTCTGTCAGGCAGCACCTAACAGAGCTGACAGACCTCTTTGCGGCTCTGTGTAAAAGAGAGAAAGTTTTGACTGAGTCTGACAAAGTTTTTTGTATCCTGAATTCCCTGGATCCCAGCTGGGAAATGATTGTGGCTACGTTGGAAATTGTTCCAGAGAGAGACCTGACGGTGTCCGTGGTGACTGCTCAGCTTCTGGAGGAGGAAGAAGAGCAAGCTCGAAGGAATGTGCTGCCTCCCACACAGATGTCTGCGGCTACAGAGTCAAGCGCCGGGAAGAAATCTGCTCAAGCTAGTGAATGTAAGCCGGAGAGGCTGGTGAGAGTCCACGCTGTCAGAAGGTGCTTTCGCTGTGGGTCTGCTTCCCATCTCAAGTGAGACTGTCCACTGTTGAAGCAAGGTGAGAAAGGTGCCCGGGGTCGCGGCAGAGGCTTCAGAGGAGGTCGTGGGAGTCCACGTGTTGCCGTTGCAACTGACTGTGAGGTTCCTCAAAGCTTCCTGGGACACTGAAGATACTTGCTGGCTGTTCTCAACACCTTGTGGCTGTTCCAGTGGCTGTTCTCAACACCTTGTGAACTCTAAAGGTGTGTTTGAGACATTAAATCCAGCCAGCGTTGCCACTGTGACTCTGGTGGATGGTGCTAAGGCAAAGGTGCAGGGGGCAGGTAGAGCTTACGCTCCAGCTTTAGACATGTGTCTTGACAGTGTGTTGTTTGTACCTTCACTTGACTTCTGTCTGCTCTCTGTGTCAGAGCTGACAGAGCATGGGTTTGAGGTGATGTTCACCAGAAAGCAAGGCAAAGTGTTAAAAGGTGGGGCTGTGTGTGCCGTGGTTGAGTTGACAGAGAAATTGTATAAGCTGAAACCTCACCATAGTGTTTGTGCTATGTTTGATAACAAGTCACAACATGCTGAATGCATTCACTTACTCCATCGGAGGATGGGGCATGCTAGCCTTCCTGTGTTGAAAAAGTTGGCAGGTAGCTGCAAAGGGTGTTCTCTGAAATCCTGTGGTGTTTTTCCTGACTGTGCTGTCTGTAAACAGTCAAAGTCAAAGAGCTCCCTGCTCCCAGAACTAGTTCACGTGTACACGTGAACAGCAGGTACACGTGGTGCTATTTGCTGAAGCAGAAGTCTGAGGTGTGTCAAATACTCAAAAACTGGTGTGCCTATGTTGAGAGGCAATTTGATTGTCCAGTGAAAGCGTTGCAGACAGATAGAGGAGCAGAATTTCTGTCTGAGAGTATGCAACAGTGGTTCAAGAGCAAGGGCATTGTACACAGAACCAGTGCAGCTTATTCCAGTTTCCAGAACGGGATAGCTGAGAGACATGGAGGAGTCTTGGAAACCCTCATGCACAGCTTGCTCTGTGATGCAGATTTGCCTCAGAGTTTCTGGGGAGAGGCAGTTCTGACCGCCTGCTACATTCACAATAGGCTTTGGAGTTCAGTGTTTCAGACAACTCCCTGTGAGCACCTGTTTGGTAAGCAGCCTTCCATTGCTCCCATGAAGGTGTTCGGCAGTTTTGCCTGGGCGCACATTCCCAAAAGTCAAAGGAAAAAAGGGGAGCCTAAAGCCCAGCGGCTGAAGTTCATGGGCTATGCAGCCAATTGCAAGGGGTATCGTTTTTATGCTGGGGAAAAAATTGTTTGGTGTCTAGAAATGCTACCTTTGAGGAACATGCAAACTGGTCACGTGTTCAAGCAGCTTCTGAGGTTTTTCTCCCTGTCTCCAGTGAGCCTCTCGCTCAGCCAGAGCAGCCTCCTGCCTCCACTCCCAGTTCCTCAGGGGTTAAAATTGAGCCTGAGGAGGAGCAAGCCCAGAGGGGAAGAGTTGCTAGGGAAGCGGCGGCTCTACAAGCTGAAGAAGAACAGAAATGAGCTGTGAAAAGGTCCAGGAGTGCTGATGATAGGAATGGCAGTCAGGCAAGCCAGATAGACTGCCCTGGTCCTAGGAGGTCTGAGAGAAAGACAAAGGGAAAGCCTCCTAAAAGATATTCTCCCTATTCTTCACTGTCAGTACGTGTTTGTGTGGTAAACTGTGAGCCTACTTGTTTTGCTGATGTGGAAAAAATGCCTGAGGAGCAGGCAAGCCCCTGGTCGGATGCTATGCAGAGTGAAATTGATTCCATTACACAACACAATGTGTATTCTCTGTGTGAATTGCCAAAAGGTGTCAGTCCTATTGATGGGTTTACAAGTTAAAGACCACTGCTGATGGGCAAGTCAAACACAAAACGAGGTCAGTAGCTCGCGGGTTCAACCAAGATGAAAAAAGTTACGATGAAGTGTTTTCTCCCACTCTTAAAATGCAGCCTATTAGACTCGCACTGGCCATTGCAGCACAAAAGAAATCCCTGGTCACACACTTTGACATTATCACTGCCTATCTCAATGCTGATTTGCATGAGGAAATTTTCATGACCCAGCCTGACGGGCTTGCAGTCCAGGGAGGAAAAATTTGGTCTGGCGTTTACAGAGAGCCCTGTACAGACTGAAACAGTCAGCCCAGTGTTGGAATCTTTGTTTGGATAAAGCTTTGCAAGAGTGTGGGTTCAAACAAAGCATTGCTGATCCCTGTGTGTATGTCCGTGGTAAAGGAGAGAGTCTGGAAATTCTCCTGGCATATGTGGATGATCTGTGTTCGATCTGTGGTAGACAAAAGCAGGTGCAAGTGTTTGCCAGTGAACTGGGCAAGAAGTTTCAGATCAAAAATCTGGGGCCAGTTCAAAATTACCTTGGGGTTGAAATACAAAAGACCGAGGGTGGTTATCTGCTGTGTCAGAAACAAAAGATTGTGAATCTGCTGAAAAAGTGTAACATGTCTGACTGTAAGGCTGTAAAAACGCCAATGGTTCCAGGGTTTGGAAAACATGTTGGTGGTGAACTGTTTCCAGACAAAAAGCTGTATCAATCTGTCATTGGGAGTCTTCTCTACATAGCCAAGACCTGTCGGCCTGACATTCCCCTGAGTGTGAACATATTGGGGAGGGCAAGTGCTCAGCCCACTCAGTACCACTGGCAAGGTGTGAAAAGGGTGGTAAGGTATCCAAAAGGTACTGTGGACTACTGTCTGTGTATAACTCCTGTACAAGTGCCTGAACTTGTGTGCTATTCTGATAGTGATTTTGCAGAAGATGTTACAGATCGTAAAAGCATGTCTGGTTGTGTTGTGAAATACAGTGGGGCTGTGATTGATTGGAAAGCCAAAAAACAGAGCACTGTAGCAACCTCCACTGCTGAAGCAGAATATGCCAGTCTGTCCACCCTGTGTAATGAGTTAGTATGGTTTCTACAGTTGCTGGAGGATTTCAATGTGTCTGTAAGTGTACCTGTGCAAACATACTGTGATTCCCAAGCATGTATTCAAATGGCTGTGAACGACCAGGTGAAATCTAGAATGAAGCATGTGGATGTGAGGTATCAGAATATAAAACAATGTATTCAGAACAAAATGATTGATCTGTGCTATGTTTCTTCACAAGAAAATGTGGCTGGTGTTTGTACAAAACCATTCATATCCTGCCCTACATGGTTCGATCACTTAGGGCATCATTGCCTTTCCACAGAGTTGGAAGAGACCCCAAAGATTAATCCAGGACACCGAAACCAACAGATTTCTTGGCTGTTGTGAAATCTTTTTAGCCATTTACCTTTTTAAAAAAATGGCCTTTTCCCCTCCCTTGTTTGCTGCCTCTGATATTTTGACAGGGCAGAGGGTGGGGAAGGGAGGGGGCAAGGCTGAGAAAGCCAGGAACAAACCAACCGTCCTTGTTTTTGTCCATGATGAACCCGGCCTTTTTCAGCCTCCACAGGTTGTCCTTCCGCTTGTAGCAGGCGCGCAAGTGGAGGTCGTGGAGGCTGTTGTACGTGGGCACCATGATTTTACAGTAGGGGTTGCTCAGGTCAAACGTGGCGGAGTGCTGGTACAGCTGGAAGACACGCAACCACAGCACACAACAGACACATACACACAAATCATAGGATGGATCCAAGAGGCACAGCCTTCCCCACCCAGGCCAGCAGGACCCTCATTTCAGAGCGGGGCAGGGGGAGTCTCCAGTTCTGCGGGGTATTCTGGGGAAAGCTGGGCAGGGAATCTTATAAAATGCATTTAAATTCCCCCCTTTGCTGAGGAGTAAGAAGGTCCTGGGGAGGGTGACATAAACCATGCCATTGATAAATGGTTGAGGGGTGGGGGATATTTCAGCCAGTTTTGGGACAAAATGTCCTGAAAACTGGAGTCATTTTTTAAAAATTGTTTTGGGGTAGTGGACTTTGGAGGTCACCAGACAGGTCTGACAGCCACAGAAATAAAGTTCTGGGACCACACTTTCTTCACTTTTGATATAAATAGACTACCCCCCGACCAATTTTTAACTATGATAGAACAATTTCAAGAGTAGGAAGGGAAGGAATGCACTGCAGTAGGAGAGAAAAGTGTCCAGTCCCCTCCTCAATTCTGTGTTTGCTTTCCCTCTCTGCTAATTGCTTATCTTATTAAGACCCTTCACATGGGCTGTGTTGTTGTGTGGCTTCCCACATTACACGGGTTCTGAAAGGCCTTGCTTTCTTGCATTGATATTTTCTCCCTTCTGTATCTGTTGGGTGGCAGAAGAGAAATGTGGCAGAGAAATGTTGGGAGGGATCTGGGGGCTCTTTCTTGGGGGAGGGGTTTTATCAGTGGTCTCATGATGGTGGAACAGTGAATCCAGTCTAGGTTCTAATGCAGACTTTAAGGGAGCTCTCCAGGGTGCTGAACCAGTTCCTATATGAGTCCAGCACCTTGGAGAGATCCTTCAAAGCTTGCCAAAACTTGGTGTGGATTCTCCACCCCACTGACATGGAACCATCAACTGTCCAAGGGTTTAGTGTTGTCTGTTCACCTTTTCGCTCAAGTTTGTTGTGTAGAACATGGTGTTGGAGCCAGGCAGGAATGGCATTTTGGTGAAGAGGGGCATGTCCAGGATCTGGTTGGGTCCCACAGCTGGCATCCGTTTCCCAGGGCCCAGCTGAAGAAAAAAAGAACAGACAAAAAGACAAAACTCACCAAAAAAAAGAAAAGGAAGGCAGTTTGGCTACCTGGAGTTCACAGATGGAAGTGGTGGTGTTGAGAATTGGTTGTTGCTCGTCCATGCCCAAGACCCTTTTGTAGGTCTCCAAGAATGTAGTGGAACTCCAGCCCCTCTTGGCTGAATTCAGGGCCACTCAGAGTGGTGGTCAGCAGGCCAGTGCTAGTCCACAAGACATCAACGGCCAGTTCGCAACAAGTTTTCCGGAAGTTATGGGCCAGGCTTAGAGAAAATATCTGCCTCTGGATTCAAACCAAACTTAATTCTGATGCCTCTTGGGTCTCACTTGTCTTCTTGCTCCCCTCTTCCACCCCAAAGGAATTCTGAGAGAAGAGAGGATGTTTTCACCACCCAGAACCCCAATTTTTCCCGACACCTTTTGCAGAAACTGAGCCAGAACTTCAAAGTCATCACATAACCCAGCAGTGAAAAGTCTCCAACCACAAGCAAAGAGAACAAATATGTGGAAATGGGGCCACTGGGTCCTGGAATGGTTTGTAGTCCATTTGAGAGGCCAGTGTGACCCTAGAAAATTGTGGGGCAGACACAAGGGTCAACTCTGCTTGGCCCAATTCAGGTTGATTCCATGGAGTCCTCCCTCATTGAGGACTAGTTGTTTTATTTGCCAATTGCATCCAACCTTCTTGGGGGTCAGTGGGAGACACCGATGTCCCCCATCACACCTGCCTCTTTCATTCACTCTGCTCCAGCCATCTCCCCGGCCTTGCCCCCAGAGCCCATTCTGCCTCGGTTTCGCCTCCAGCACTCATGTCCACCACATCCTCCTCTGGCTCCAAAGCTTCCAGCACCGTATGGACACTCTCCGTCAAGTGGTGCCCCATGGCTGCCTTCAGCAGCCCTCGGTTGGGGTACGCCATCTCAAGGGGACCGCCGGCCTCAGCCTCCGCCCTCTGAGAACTTGGTGTCCAACTATCAACCTCGGCCGCTCAGCCATTCTAGAACCACCTCTGGGACACTGTGAGCAACCAAGTTCTGCCCAATGGAGTCTCAACCATTGCCGTCATGTGGGGGGGGGCACCCTCCACATGTGTTTGTGGACTATGGGCACCTCTGCTTCCTTGGACCCCCAGGAGAGGCCCTCCTCTCAGTCCCAGCCCCTTCACAGGTACGGTTGGTGGGGCTGCGGGACGGGGACTTTTCCGTGGCTGCGCCCGGGCTCTGGAGGCCAGAATGGCTCCCTCCTTGTTGTCCTTCTGTTGATAGGCGGGGACTTTTTTATTCCTCCAGGCTTTTAGAACAGAAGGTTTTCAAAGAAAGGACTTTTCAGAGGATGCTGTATTGTTCTCATTTACCCTTTTTTTTTAATTGCCTTTTCATCCTGTTTAGCTGTGGATTTTTGACCTGTCACTGTTTGGCTTATGGCGACACCATGAACTTTTTCACAGGGTTTTCTTACACAAGGACTCCTCAAGGGTGGTTTTGCCAGTTCCTTCCTCTGAAATAGAGCCTCCGGCACATGGTATTCACTAGTGGTTCCCCATCCAAATAGGAGCCAGGGCTGACCCTGCTCAACCTCCAAGATCAGACAGATTCTGGTGCCTTTAGGATATTTAGGGCATTCATCAGTTTTTAGTTATGTTGTTGATGCTGTATAAATCATTTCCAGTTTATGGTGACCCTAGGGCAAACCTATCATAGGGTTTTCTGGGGCTGAGAGTGCGTGCCATGTCCAGGGTCACCCGGGAATCTCCATGGCCAAGCAAGAAACTGAACTCTATTTTCCAGCATTGTAGGCCAAAACTCAAATCACTACACAATGTAAGCCACTTTGAGCCCTAATTTGGGGGCAAAGGCAGGGTGTAAACAAAGGTAATTGTAATGCATCATTATCATCATCATCATGTGCTGGATTGCAAGTCCCCTGTGTCTTGCTGAATTGCAAGTCCCCTGCTGGCCAGCCAGCCTAGTGGTTAGAGCAGCAAGCAGACGTGGGGAAAGTGCAGCTTCAGACCCCATGTAGCCCCAGGACCCTCCACCCAAAGGGATTCAGCCCCCAGTGCCTCCTGCAGTGTTGGTGGGGGTCGGTTTTACCATCCCACCCCCCCCTGTTGATTTATGAGTCCCTAACCGTGGCTAGAGAATTAAAAAATGTAGTTTTCTATCTGAGAAAGAGACAGAGGGGAGATGCATAGCGCTTTTGCCTGGGAGAAATTCTGTCACGTTACCTCAGAAGACTGCCCGCTTTGCAAGTGGCGGAGTCTCCTTCATTGGGGATTTCCACGCCAAAGTTTATTCAGGGCCGCTCATCAGGGCTGGCGTAATCTGGATTCCCGTCCAGGAGCAGGTTGGACCATGGGCCCTTGGGATCCCAGAGGAAGGACTGGAACACATGGCTAGGTGGGGGTCCTTCTCTTCAGCTCAGAAGCCAGAGGACCCCATTCAGTGTTAGGTGAGGCTGAGAGAGAGTGACCGGCCCAGGGCCACCCTGTGAGTCTTCATGGCTCAGCAGCAGCAGAGAGTCCTCTCGGTGCTTGATAACCCTCGCGCTCCTCTGGGATCCCTTCCCTTTGGGATACGTAGTTGGAGGGCAGCCGGGAGAACCGGGTGGAGCCTTCCAGATGGGGTCTCTCTGTAACGTTTGACTGCCATCCCGGGATCCTTTTCTCATGCGCAGTTTCTGGCCGGTTCCTCCTCATCCCACACCTGTGCACGTGACGGTTTTGTTCTCATTTTATTTGCTGCCCACATACCTGTAATTCACACCACATTGTTTGCTTTAGGCTTTCTAATTGCTTAGCACTGTATTAAATGATTTCCTCACACTCTTGGTTCGTTAGAGAAGACACGGGATCGTAGACAAAACGCTCCCAAAGGAAACACAAAACGGATCTGTTTTGGAGGTCTGAGGTGGAGGGACTACCGGATGCAGACCCTGAATGTCGGGGTGTCTAGTGCAGGAGTAGACTTTGCCCTGGAACAAAATACATTTTTGCAAGAGGTGAGAATTACACAGGATGTCCCCCTGACAAAGGCTTTCGTGAAGGAGGGGGAACGGGCCTTCAGAGGGCAGGTCAAAATTCAGGGGAGGGGAAGAGGAAAGCGGGGATTTGGGGGCAAAAACATCACCACCGGACCTGTCAGCCCGCGGAGGAGGGACCTGGGGATCAAGGTTGGTATCTGCATGGAAAATGTAAGGTAGTGTGTGTCAATCGTGTTCTGTAAAATAAAGGAGGGAAGAATTCCCAAGTGGGGCATAAATTGGAACAGGGATGGGAAATAAAAGCTCCAATGCCATGTTGTATTTGCAGAGCTCCATGGCGCGACTCCATCTGGAACGCGGGTAGATGTGTAGTCACTGCATTTAGAAAGGAATGCGGAGAGAAGATGGGAAGTTTGCAGAGAAGGGGAGCCAAAATGGCTGTAGGGCCTCGGGCGAAGAGGAAGCCCACGCAGAGATGGCCGCCGAGGCTGGGCAGGAGCCTGCGGGGTCTGAGGAAGGGGGCCTGGGAGGAAGCCCTTCCACGGGCGGCGGGGCAGCAGCCCCTCGTGAACGTTCCCCTGCGGAGGGCATTGAGGAAGGTGGGAGGGGGTCAGGTGCCAAAAGTCCGTTCTGGGAAAAGGGACAAAAAGCAGAAAGCCAAGGTGAGGAACTTGGAGAAATCCCACGCCAAGGGACCCCGAGAGACGGCCGGGGGGCCTTCATTTCCTTCCCAGTCCTCCTGAGCCCCTGGTATGGATTTGCTCTAGTGGGCTTGGCCCATTCGAGCCTCGCAGATGAGAGGCAGGAGAGATCCATCTTTCTGCCTGTCCCTCAGGGGTGGGAATCGGGTGTCCTTGCTCCGGATGTTGCCGGACTGCAGCTCCCATAAGCCTTCCAGACCAGCGTGGCTACGTGGCGGGGAATGCTGGGAGCTGCAGTCTGGCAACATCTGGAGTCGTGCACAGTTCCCGCCTCTGTTTTAACCAAGAAGGTAGAAGGAAGATAGAATCTGCTCTGAGAGGAAAATGGTGCCAAGCAGTCTATGGTTTCCACTCTTTTGTTCTGTGCAACTCCAATACTGCTCGTTTGAGGTAGTGAGGTCCAAGAGAAATAAGAAATTAGATAAGAACTGTTATGAAGGTTTAAACTGTCTGACCTTTAACGTGTTGATTGCTCAGATAAATGGTCTTAGGAACAGGCCTCAGTTTTGGGGAACGGGGTATAAAGAAAGTAACGGAACGTGCAGGAATTTACAGAGCAATCCCCTTGCACGTGTACTCTGCAGTCCAGCTGAGTCCAATGTTAAGCACCCACAGTTAGAATTCTTGCATATTTCAAACTGTTAATGAGCCCACGTGGCAAATCCGAAGAGAAAAGGGATTTTTCTTTTCCTTCAGTTTCTGGGCTCCAAGCCTATGCCTGCATCGCTGGGGGGACGTTTCATCAAACTGCATTGGATTTTTTGGGCTGACCTGGAAAGGAGGGCTCTGTTAAATGGTCACTGATGGTTAGACCATATTTAGTATTTTTAGGAGAATTCGTTGATTAAAGCTCACCTTTACTTAATTTTATTTAATGCACTTTCAATGCACTTTTCAAAGCTCAACCTTTTAATATTGGCAAAAGAAGTGGAAAGGAAGTTATTATTGTATTTGTCAGTGATATCTCACTTTAAAGAGTGCAATTTAATGCTCATCCAGCATGTAAAAATCCTGTGTGCCAGTAAGAATTTGGCTTACTTAAAATAAACATATCAGATTCTTTAGATATTACTGTGGACCTGGATTTAAAATTATGAAAATTCATTTTTTGTTCTATATTTCCCTAACTTTTAATATTTTAATAAAGTGAAATAAACTTACATATTGCAAAGTATCAAGGGAGACACTGTTTTCAGGTTACAACCTAAAATGGGAAATGGTTATTAATACTGGGCATAAACTGAACAAGAAAAAAATACTTAAATTTCCTTTTTATAATATCTGCTTTTGTGGACCGGTTAGTTTGAGCAGGCATTCAATCTTTGCAGCAGCAGGTTTATCAAGAGCACTCCGTGATTCATTTGTATGCAAGTTGAAATCAATTATTACAGTTTATTAATTGCAGTGGTTAGCTGGTGAAAGCTGGGCTGCAAAATAGTTTTAGTTTTTTTAATGAAGCACGTGACATCCTGCGTCCGTGTCCACTTCCTCTCAATGTGTTAGGCTGAGGATGCTTTTAGAGGGCTGCCTCTCCAGAAACTGCAAACCCCAGGATTCCATAGGATGTTGCAAGTGGAATAATCTTGCTATAAGAGTGTAGTGCGGAAATGGCCTCGGTCTTTAAGGTGCCCATATATCTGAAGGGAAAAAAATTACCTAAGGACCCAAATTCTTGCCTTGAGAGTGGGGTAAAATCACTTGCAAAATTGTTGTAAATCTGACCCACATATTCAGAAAGATATGAATCATCCACATATTAATTTAATAAGAAATCTCATAGTGGAGGGGAGAATATGGGGTAAAGTGATAATGAACGTTGCTGATAAAATCACTTTTGTTTATCCATCTGCATCATGATGGCTACAGAAAAAATAAAGATAGTCCCCACTTACCGGTATCTCCTTTTATATTTGCTATACCTGTACTTTATAGTAAACTATTATAAAGGATGAATAGAAGTTCCTGAGAAAAAAAATAAAGAACTGGGTATGGTATTTAACTATCTCATATGGAGTGTACAAGCAGGTAGTTTGTCTAAACTGTTACTATGAGTGCTGAAATATTTAAGAATAAATATGAAACTTGTTCCATTTATAAAAATAAATGTAATTTACAGGTATGTTCTTACTTATAGCTTCCTGTTGAGTATGCCAGCAAGAATATGTCAAACTAGGATTAAAGTTTTTTGACAGAAGAGAAATGATTTAATAGAAGTTATTTAATAGATGATAAATTCCGTTTACAGTGCCGACAAATAAGCACCATAAGTATAGATGCATCAGTCCATACTGATCCTGTAGCAGAATCCAAGGCTGGTAAATACTGCTATAGCTACTTATTTTTATATATTTTCATAACTGTTTGAAAACCTGTAAACGTTGCTTTCTTCATTTAGAATATGAAAAAAAATGTAGTTAACGGGTTTTTCCCCCAGCTACTAAAAACAAATGTTATGCTTAAGTATATGGGGTACTTTCTGAAAAATGGAACTGAAACTTTTTCCAGTGGTCTGATCTTACGACCTCCTGCACTGGATGAAACTGCATAGAACTGGAATAAAAACAATGTGTTTTTGTTGTCTATGCAGAACCATCTATCTGGAAGGCTGTATTAGGACTTAAGAAAATATAAATCTATCAGCTGCAGAGTGAAAGGCTTTGAGTGAATCAAATGTGGAAGGAGCTGTGGGGGCCTGAAAGCGGGAGTAAGTTGGGAACATTCCAAAGAATCCTGTCAATGGCCCTTTCCACATGGGGTAAATAACATGGCGTAGCACGACCTCGACCGGAGGTCGTCTACCCTTGGAGTGCGCAGGGTCGGTTTAAAATTTGAGGTTCTATACCTCAAACAGCCCTGACGCGGCTGTAAGAGGTGGTGCCGCGTGTTTTTTAAAAACCACATTTCCTGTGGTTTTTATTAAACACGAGTGTTCTACCCTGTCGCAGCGCCCCGTGTAGGTTTGCAGGTGGGCGCAAGCACGTGCCTGCAGAGCTGCCGGCGGGCGGGCTTCTGGCTGGTGAGCTTCTCCGGTTGGTGGAGAGCCTCCGGAAGCCGCCATTTTGGATGCCGCCGGACGCCGCTGGAGCGTGGAGCGGCGAACGCGCGCTGCTCCTTGCGGTGACGGAGTTACCCGGATTCAGGTAAGCTCCGTTTCCGCATGCTCTGCCCCGTTTCTCCCCCGCATGTGAAAAGGGCCTATGTATCTGGATTGCAAGATATGAATAGTAAGGAGGATATCATGTGCCAATTCTGGAGCTCAGAAATTACTGGTCTAAAATAGCAGGTACTTTCCCCAATAGTGAAGGTATACCTGTATTATGTTATGGTTCCACATTTACAGAAGGACAATTTAATTTCTTTTGTGGTAGCTGTAACTCTTTTGTTACAGGCTTATGAAGGATATATATCATACAGATATATCATGTAACTGTGTTCCTCGTGATCTATATTCTGCCTTTTTATTCTCCCAGCACTATATGCTCGTCTGCTATTCTTATGTGACTTGTTAGGAATTCCATCAAATACTGACTAATATGAGGAAACAGTTATATAAGGCTACTCTAATATTCTATATGAGTTGTACAAAAAGAATAGCTTTGACTCAGGTTCTTGCAATCTCTATGTTACTCTTTTTTATAAAACCCCTTTAGGCTGTGTGCATTAATTTTCAGATTTCCAGAGGAAAAATGTACCTGGAAGAAAGAGAAAAGGAAAAGAGAGCAGGATAAAGAAATCAGAACATATAGTCTGCGGAAGAGAGAGGAAAAAACGTATATGGAAATAAATGAACCAAACGATGATGATTTCTTATGTAAGTGATACCCTTCTGATCAGTGTTTCCCATATGTAGTTTCTACGTGAATTCAGAAAAATATTTGCAAACAGTGCTTGCATGTTTATTTAACAGACTATGGCATGTTTTTCAGATCTGCATTACTATGAAGTTTGTAGTTCATAACTGAACTGGCCTTTTGTGGCTATACCTCAGGGATTGCTTAATCAAAACTTCTTCTAACTTGCCTGTATCAATTCTGCAACAGCTCACCAGGAGAGGAAAAGGAAAGATAGATAGCTCCTGATGGGCAAATAAAATTGTAATAAACTTTCCCTCTAATTTTTGTGACAACATTCTGTTTTATAAGAAAGCACATCAGTCTTTTCCATAAGAAGATCCCTAGTTATAACAATTTTGGAACAGAATGCCATTTCCTATGTCCACTAATGTAAAAAAATTGTTTTTCAAACTCATGAGGAACTGTTAATTTTTTAAGATGTCCCAGTATATATTGGTTCATTCTGTCACTACAGATAGATTTCTTTGATCATATCCAGGAGCATGTGAAAATCATTTCTCCATGGAAAGTCTGCCTGCAGTTACCGCAAAGAGCCATAAATATGTACCAAGCTGATATCTGATTTTTGCTGGGACTCTCAGGCCTTTTTCAGGGGCTTGTGATAAATGGGTGTTCAAATGGCTGGAGGACAATTACTTTTTTCAGCACGTTGGGGCATCCGGAGTTGCCAATTAACATGGGAGTGTTTGCATCAACCAGTTTTAATTTACGTTATCCAGCAATGTAAATATGGTTTGCAGGTTGGTGGTGATCAGCTGTAAATTGAGTCCATATACATTCTTGCTTTTCAAGTGTCTGTGTCACATCGTCATTATTTCCTGTTTTATAACAAAGTTGTATAGATTAGAGAATTTTGGAATCAGCAGCTTCTAAAACAGCATTTTACCACTAACTTACTGTAAAACACTGAGACATTTCTTTTATCCATCCAGTTTATCACCTAGATTCTTCCACCGACATCATCTCGTGCTTTATAAGCTGTAAGGATAACGTTTTTCTACTCCGTACTCAATTGTCTCTTTCTGTTCCTAGTTTGTGAACATTGCCTGATGTTCTTTATTGACGAGTGCCCAGTTCATGGCCCCCCAGTTTTCATAGAAGATACAGCAGCAGAAATGGGGCTTGAAATGAGGGCCAGCCGCACTTTACCACCAGGTTTGAGAATTGGCCCCTCAGGCATCCCCAGAGCGGGTCTTGGGGTCTGGAATGAAGGAGAAGATCTGCTTCCAGGAATTCACTGTGGGCCCTACGAAGGGAAATTGACAGAAGACGAGGAGGCAGCTAACAGTGCTACTCTTGGCTGGTATGCTTTCCGGATATTTAGAAATTGTTCATATCATGCACATTTTTTAGAACTTTTCCACATCATGCAAATTTCCACCTCCGGAGGGAAACCATATTTGGTCTGCGCCAAGGGGCTGAACTAGACCAGTACGTAGCATGGAGAGGAAGGACACTATATTTTCTTACTTTGCAGTAGCCACGAAATGGCTAAAGCCCTCTCCAAGCTGTTCCAGCCTCTCTGTTCACGTCCCCCCATGTGGTTTCATGTGAACTACTACTCTCTTTTTCACCTAACTTCCCTACCATTTTGGGAATCCGCATGTGAGTTACGTTGAGAGAGGAGTGGGTTTGGAAGCAAAGAACCTTCTTAAGAATATGACTCTATAGCACCTAGTCATTTTAAACACTAAGCAAAACATAATATTTAAGAAAATTATGGTATTATCAGTGCAGGTCTTCTTTCTACTAAAGCAAGTTTCTTTGCCTTGTACTCTCAGGCATTCCCTGTTAAAACACAGTTTTAAAATGATTAATGCGTTTTTCTATTTTGAGTTTCATAACAGAACAGTATTTCTGTATTTTTCCCCCAAACTGAGCATTGTTCAGTGATGTGGCCCACTTCTATGCATATTTACTCTGATTCCCTTGACTTCTTCCTTTATCATAAATGTCTGTTAGCTACGACCCACATTTTGTGAGGCTCAAGACCTCTTCATTTCAAAATGGTTTTTACTGACCATTAGTAGATTTTCTTCATATGCTATGACCCAACGTTGGACTAGGAAATGACCTAATAACAGTGCTATTTGGGAGCTATTGTATTTCACTCACTGTTGTGGAGTTACCACATTTCTGTGTTTGGTTCATTTTTACTTTAATTACAGATTACCAGGGGGAAAAATTGCAATGCTTACATTGATGGAAAGGATGAAACAAATTCCAACTGGATGAGGTGAGATCCTTTATAAAACTAAAGAAGAAGGAGATTTTAAAGCAAGCATCTTTTCTTAGTTGAAAAGGACAATAAGCACAGGATTACGTGCAAGTCAATTTTGCAAGCCAGCTAAACCCAGATTATTTGACATCAAGCCAATGGAGACACACACACCATGAATGAGCCGCATGCTGCTGCATACAGTCTCTTTCTTCTTACTAATCCAAGTAGCTATTTAAAAAAATATACACATGAAGAAGTGGGAACTCTTGGTGCACAAAGCATTCGACATATTTCAAACATTGCAACAGTTCGTTTCAATATATGAATAATAAAAGAAGGTAGTACAGTTATCATATGTCTGGTTTCTGGTTGTCCCAAACATTCTTTAATTCATTCTTTGGAATGAACTGACAGGTATGTTAACTGTGCCAGAAACGAGGAGGAACAAAACCTTGTTGCCTTCCAATACCACGGGCAATATACTACAGAGTCTACAAGACAATCTTCCTTCATTCTGAGCTTCTAGTTTGGTACGGAGAAGAATATGCAAAGGAGCTTGGCATCAACTGCAGATCTGGGCAGAAATCATTAAAAGGTATGCCGCGTGCATTGTTCACAGTTCTCCCAGTGTTAAAAAGAAAGAAAAAAGAAAACCATCTCACTGCTTTGTGAGTATTTGTTTAGATAATGTGCTTGTGATATATCTACGCTCTAGCCCTGGAGAATAACACAGTACTTCCAGAACTGGAGAATAACTATTGCGGCCTTTTAAAAAAGAAATTTCAATCATCACAAAATAGCTCTGCATTAGGCACAAAAATTGGTAGTACTTTTGGGGAAATTGTTACTCCACTTCTTCAAACGTATTGAGGAAGTACATCCAAAGAAGCAAATTAAAATACATGAAAGCTTATGCTGAAATACATCAGTTTTCAAGGTGCCATTAGATCCTCTCCACTCCTTTCATTTTTATCTCAGAAAAGACACTTATTAAAAGCAATATGTAATACTTCACAAGCCCTAGAAAAGCAAAATTCACGAACAACTCTGCAAAAGAAAGAGGAGGTCCCTGAAGCAGAACAATTTCGTCAAAGGAAGTAGGAAGAGTATTCACCCATCATTTCCAAATCCTGTCTCTGCTTCTAGGCTGTCCAAAAGCGGTGAATCCAGACACAGCAGGATTGTTCCAATTATGGCCCCGGGACTGTACCTGACCTCCAAGATTGTTTTCTTTCTTTCCTTTCTTTAATGCTTTCAGCTCCTCTAGTCTCACTAACCCTTTTCTGTCAAAAAAAAAAAAAAAAAAGGAGGGGGTAAATTGCCTATCCAGAAGCCGTTAGGTGAGGCAATTCACCTTCCGGACAAACCTGCAGTGCCCTTCTGCATTGTTATAGTCCCTGTGTTTTCAGATTCCAGACCCTTTCGGAGTAGGTTGGTTTTTTGTTTTGGTTTGGGCTCTTTTGGCAGATGGTTTCGGGGGGGGGAACAACTGGCCCTCAGACCTGCCACAACAGCTGTCTCTCCTATAGATAAGAATTCTGACTGACAGCAGATTTGTAAATTAAATCAGTTTCATATGACTTGGCAATGGTGAGTTACTTTTTCTTTCACGTGCACTAAGGATCACAATTTTGATTTCTTTTTGTTTGTTTGTTTGTTTGCAAACAGCTTGCAGGCAGAATTCACATTTGGTGCAGAAGCAAACCATAGCCTGTCATCAGTGTCCTTGCTGTGAGATGGCTTTTACTTGTGAAGATCATATGAACCGACCTATGGAATGGGAGCATTCTGGGTATGGAATACAGGCTGAGCAACCAAAAAATGAGCCAGGAGAAAAATCTCTACTCAGAACTGTGTGTTTTGCTTCCCGTAGGGCTACGCTGCAGGACCCGAGGCCAGGCTGTGTAAGCAGAAGTAAAGAGGAGGAGAAATCACATATGGAAGATGTAAAGAAAAAGTCAGTGAATAGGCAAACGCAGATGGGAGAGAAGCCATATTCATGTACGGAGTGTGGAAAGAGCTTTAGCTGTTCATCAGCCCTAGACGTGCACAAGCGAACACAGACGGGAGAGAAGCCATATTCATGTACGGAGTGTGGAAAGAGCTTCAGCCAGTCATCAGACCTAGGCGTACACAAGCGAACACACACGGGAGAGAAGCCATATTCATGTACGGAGTGTGGAAAGAGCCTCAGCCAGTCATCAGACCTAGGCATACACAAGCGAACACACACGGGAGAGAAGCTATATTCATGTACAGAGTGTGGAAAGAGCTTTAGCTGTTCATCAGCCCTAGACGTGCACAAGCGAACACACACAGGAGAGAAGCCATATTCATGTACGGAGCGTGGACAGAGCTTCAGCCAATCATCAGCCCTAGACGTACACAAGCAAACGCACACAGGAGAGAAGCCATATTCATGTACAGAGTGTGGAAAGAGCTTTAGCTGTTCATCAGCCGTAGACGTGCACAAGCGAACACACACGGGAGAGAAGCCATATTCATGTACGGAGCGTGGACAGAGCTTCAGCCAGTCATCAGACCTAGACGTACACAAGTGAACACACATGGGAGAGAAGCCATATTCATATACAGAGTTTGGAAAGAGCTTTAGCTGTTCATCAGCCCTAGACGTGCACAAGCGAACACACACGGGAGAGAAGCCATATTCATGTACAGAGTGTGGAAAGAGCTTCAGCCAGTCATCAGACCTAGGCATACACAAGCGAACACACACGGGAGAGAAGCCATATTCATGTACGGAGTGTGGACAGAGCTTCAGCCAGTCATCAGACCTAGACGTACACAAGTGAACGCACATGGGAGAGAAGCCATATTCATGTACAGAGTGTGGAAAGAGCTTTAGCTGTTCATCAGCCCTAGACGTGCACAAGCGAACACACACGGGAGAGAAGCCGTATTCATGTACGGAGTGTGGAAACAGCTTCAGCCAGTCATCAGACCTAGGTGTACACAGGTGAACACACACGGGAGAGTAGCCATATTCATATACGGAGTGTGGAAAGAACTTCAGCCAGTCATCAGACCTAGACGTACACAAGCGAACACACACAGGAGAGAAGCCATATTCATGTACTGAGTGTGGAAAGAGCTTCAGCCAGTCATCAGCCCTAGACATACACAAGCGAACACACACAGGAGAGAAGCCATATTCATGTATGGAATGTGGAAAGAGCTTTAGCTGTTCATCAAACCTAGCCAGACACAAGCAAATGCACACACAGGAGAGAAGCCACATTAGTGTACCAGACTGAATGGACTTACCAATCCTCAAACAGAGAAAAGATACTTGGGGCCATCACTAAAGTAAGCTGTTCTTGCCTTTCTCTGCCCCATTCATGTTTCATCCACTTTTCCAGAAGCTGTAGCAAGCAGGATTCTTGTCTTTCTGAGTAAGGTGCAACCCAAGGGAGAGCAAAGGGGCAGTCGCCATGCTGAAGGAAGCCCCGCTGACTGCACGATCACACTCCCTCAGAACTCTGAAAAAAATAAGGCTGGAATGGGGTACTGGTGACCTGAGCAGCGGGACTTAAAGTCATCATGTGTGCTTCTTCTGCATTAACACACTTTTAATAACTTCTTTTTTGCAAGAAGGAGCCATCATTGTAATATACAGGAACTATGGAATAGACTTTTGTGTAATTGTCACGCCACTTTGGCCCCTCTGTTGCTTTGTCTGAAAACACTGGGCCTAAGGACAATAACTGCATTGCATACAAGAAGGTATGCTAATAAAAGAAAATGTGCTTGTGTCTACCAGCCATAGCTGCTAAACATCTGAAACTTGGCCTGCCTACTAAGAGGATGCCAGTGATGTGGCTTTTAAAACACAGTAATTAACTCTTTAATTTTTAAGTGAGCATATGGTTGAATCTGGCAGTCCCATTTCAGCCTCTAAGAAGTACCCTTCTCCAATCAGCATACAGCTTTGCAGCTGATATTTTTTGAAATGAGGGGATAAGAATGTGGGGAAAGGAGTTGCCGGACTGGCCCTCTCTCCTGGTGTGGATAAGCCCACACTTATGTAGAAGGGCCTCTCAGGGAGTCGGGGTGGTGGACACTAAGGATTATCAGGTGCAGGCCCCAGGGCTGGGACAAGGAACAGAAACGGGGTCAGGAGGTGAGAGGTGAGAGGTGAGAGTGCAGCAGAGTCCAAGGCAACAGAGGTCCAACCTGGTATCAAGAGTCCAAGGCGCAAGAGGCAGGTCCAGGAAAGGGGCCAAAGGTCAGAGTCCAGGGGTCAGGAGCCTGCAAGGTCAGCACCACTGAAGCATCAGGAGAGGCAGCACAGAAGACCCTGTCGCTGTGTCAAGGCTGCAGTGAAAACCCAGCCTTATGCAGCTGGCTCCTGGCCGCTCCAGCTGCCCTGCATCTGAGTAGCCCGCGGGGCCGGAGTTACGGGGCAGGATTCTGCGGAGACTGTTTCCTCGGAAACACAGATGGAATTTCTGAACATATTAACAATGGAAAAGAGAATGAGGGAATGTTAAAAGAAGATACCACTATCCAGAATATTTTGTCTCGAATAAAAAGAAAAATGCTAGGGAAGCACCTCTGCTATTTCATTTCTTCTCCGAAGGAATCCAGATGGCTGACAAAGCAGAACCAATTGGTTTCACTTCCCTGCTGTAGACCTGGAACGGTTTTGCAAAGTGTCAGGATCCAAGCAATGGGAGAATACAGAATTTACCCCGCAAAATTATCTGCAGGCTAAACTGAGAGGCTCCTTGAAAATGAATATAAAGCAAGATCCTTTCGATCATGGTTTCTCTGGTTTCTCCAGCTGCAAGTCAATCACTTTGACATTGCCGATGTCTTGGGAAGTGGCTTGTCGGCCCCGTGAGACGTCCTCATACATGGAACAATCATCCAGATTGAGTCCCTTAGAAGGAGAAAAGAAAAAGCACTCATTGGTATAAAAAGGGCATTGGGTTCCCAAATCGCAGGATCTTGGAACTTCTTTTCAGGGTAAAGCAGAAGAATCTCAAGGTGGTGGGACTGTCTTGAAAATTACGTGTGTCATGTTCTGTGCAGCTGTGGTTCACACTTAATGGTTCATGCTTAATGGTGTTACTAGGGATTGGTCTTTGTAGCATCACCCTTGTAGCATCACTAGAAGGTCATCCCCAGGTCTCAGATTTTGGCACTAAGATTCTGGGATAGGTTGCCTGACAAGACTTGGAGGAGGAATCTTGGAAGACTAAAGTTGGAATGGTAAACCTGGGGGCAGGGAAATAAAGTTTGAGGGGTAATTTTGGAGGGGTAAAGTTGGAAGGGTAACATGTTGAGTAGGGAGCGGGCTTGTTTTCCGCTGCTCCAAAGACTAAGACAAGGAGCAATGAATTCAAGCTGCAGGAAAGGAGATTCCACCTGAACCTCAGGAAGAACTTCCTGATGGTCAGAGCTGTCCGGCAGTGGAATCTGCTGCTGCCTCAATGGAGTGTAGTGGAGTCTCCTTCCTTGGAGGTTTTTAAGCAGAAGCTGGATGGCCGTCTGTCGGGAGTGCTTTGAGGGTGTTCCTGCATGGCAGGGGGTTGGACTGGATGCCCCCTGGGTCTTTTCCAACTCTACATTTCTATGATTCTATGATTCTACCCCTCCAAATTTAACCCTCCAACTTCACTCCTCCAATTTTACCCCTCCAACTTTACGGGTCCAACTTTAGCCTCCAACTTTGCCCCAGGAATTTCACCCCACCAACTTTATCCCTCCAACTTCACTACTCCAACTTTAGCCCTCCAAATTTACTCCTCCATCTATACCCCTTAATGTTACCACTCCAACTTTAATCCTCCTACTTTACTCCAACTTTACACCGCAAATTTACTCCTCCAACTTTACCCTCCCCAACTTCATCCCTCTAACTTTACTCCAGCTTCTCCCCTCCAACTTTACCACTCCAACTTTAGTCCTCCAAATGTACACCTCCAACTTTACTCTTCCAACTTTACCCCCCCACATTACTTCTCCAACATTACTCTTCCAACGTTACTCCTCCAACGTTACCCCTCCAACTCCACTCCTCCAATTTTATCCCTCCAACTTTTCCCCTCCAACTTTACGGGTCCAACTTTAGCCTCCAACTTTGCCCCAGGAATTTCACCCCGCCAACTTCATCCCTCCAACTTTACTCCTCCAACTTCACTACTCCAACTTCAGTCCTCCAAATTTACTCCTCCAACTTTACCCTTCCAACTTTACCCCACCAAATTTACATCTTCAGCTTTACTCCTCCAACATTAACCCTCCAACTTTACCCCTCGAACTTTGCTCATCCACATTTTGCCCTTGGAAACCATTTTCTTTGCGCATCGGAGAGATGCTGCTTTTGTGACGAGGAGGGCGATGCTCCTTGGTGTACAGTTGATGCGCATAGCAAAGTGGGTGGACCTCTATTTATTAATTTTTTAAAATATTTATTTAATGATGATGGTGTGTTGTGAACCAGCTGGCCTTTTTGTCCTGGCTTTTAAGATGGAAATCGTTTATTCAGTTGAAAACTTCACTGAGGAAGTAAGCAATTGTAAAGAAGGGACCATATTTTTTTCTTCTTTTTCTCATTCTGAAGTATTTGCTTCTGGTAGACATTAGACCGAATATGCCGTTCCAAATATGACCAAAAAACCAGAGTGTATGTGTATGTAGTCACTGCAGTTTAAAATCCATATGTCATGGTGGTGGGGAAAAATATTTTAGTATTAATACATAAGAATAATAAATGAGAATCTGCTGCTTCTTACCATTTCTGCAAAATCTGCCATGTCACATTTTAAAGCTTTTTTTTTTTGCTATCATTCTGCAATGATGGTTAAAAGCAAAACTTCCATTTCAATCATTTTTTTTCTTTTTAAAAAGGCTACTAAGCAAGCAGTGAAAACTGTGCTATTTTGGTTGGTCTTTGAATCTTAAAATTAGAGTCTCCGCTCTGACTGTTTTCGAATTTGTTTTTCAGAGCCTTTTTTAAAGAACCTGTTCTTAAAACTGTTCTCAGAACTATTTTTAAAAGAGAAGAGCCAAGTATTTTATTGCACTTTGAGCTATTTCATGTTTTAAAAGTTTTTAACCTATTGCTGTTGCCCCAGGAGCCCTGCTGGGTTGAGGTGATAAATAAGTGCCTTCAATGAATAAATAAAGATTGTGGAGTTATCATTCAAAAAGAAGTTTATTCTTGGCTCTTGGGAAATTGCCTCTGCGCATGTGTAGAGAGCAAGCAGCGAGCAGGTGTAGCACCCACAACGCCCACCTGCATGGGATTAGAGGTTCCAATCAGAAGTAGAAATTTGACAAAGCAGACTTAAACCACTCAGTGTATTTTAGACCCTTGTCTAAAGGCTGCAGAGCTTGGAAAAGTTTTTTTTTTTTATAGTACAACTCCTAGAATCCCACAGCCAGCCTGGATTCTGAACAGCTGTCACTCAAAGCTTTTGCAATCTGCGAAAGGTTGCCTCTGAGCACGTACAGAATAGTCAGTACACAGGGGTGGTGCTCACAGCTGCCAATGACATGGAATGGAGCTTTCATGGTGACAGTTTCCAAATAAAAAGCACAAGCTTAGCCACAGGACGCAACGCCTAACCTGCTTCCTCAAAGCAAATCCCAAAACCTCCATCATCTTCCCCCCACGTGCTGGCCCTTTAAAGTTTCAGGAGTGGGCGGGAGACCAGGGGTGCGAGCGGGACATCCGGGAACCTTCCTCTCCCGCATGCGCAGTGGTAGGTTGGGTGTTCTTCCGCCCAACTTGGTCGAGCCCGGAGAGGAGTGTGTGTTGAGGTACCTGCCGCGTCTGCGCAGTGAGCGCGTTTAGGGGGAGGCGAGAAAGGTGGGAGAAGCGCTCTGAGGAGATTTTTAAAAAGGCTTTTAGTTATTTAAAAGTGTTATTAATTAAATCTTTTTATTTTCCCTTTAAAGGAACGAGGGTCAAACCAGTGTACAAACAGAAAATTTTAATATCCCACCTGAAAAAGATGAACAATAATCACCTTTCACTCAAGTGGAAATCTATCTGAAATACATTTATGAGGGAGCAGAAATGTCCGTTTTTCCCCTCTAATGGAAATTGAGGGAATATCCTCTTCACTGTTTTCTGAAATAGCCTTTTTCCCCTGGGGAACAGGGATATCTCTCTGTGTGAAGTAGTTTTTTATTATACACATAAAAAAGACAAAAGAGACAAAAACGTGAACATTTGAAACCCTCAAGAGGTTCTGCCAGAGAAAATTTCAAATACATGGCAGAGTTGGTTCATTTTGGGACCAAAGTGATGAACAAGGGTCCTGTAACACCTTTGACAGTGATCGGTTAAAATAAAATACGATGAAGAATGAGAAAAATGAAGGGAAGGAAATTTAATAAAAATGAAAAAGCATTGGGAAATGTGGACTGGAGTCCATGAAAACATATGAAAAAAAAAAAAAAAATTCTGTCTGGATGCTACAGGATTCCTTTTTATCTTTTTATATCTTTTTTTATTATAAATAAAACCCAGTCTTTTCAGATGCCTCGAGACCCCTGGCTTTTTTCCACGCCTGACTCCTACAAATACTTGACCGCTTTTCCTATACAGCGCACAGATGCGAATGTATCGGACAGGCTCCACCCAATTAATCTTAAATAGGTCCTAAATATATCAAATATCAGGGGGGTTTCCACGTGGCCCTGAGCTTTCCCCTGGCACCGCTCCCCCGAAGGGAGGCAGAAGGACGGCACCCGGACGAGGCTGCGTCCTTCGCCCCCGAGATTCTCCAGATCATCATTAAGCTTTGATGATGATGATGATGATGATGATGATGATTTGTAGTAATAGTATTCATAGTACGCAACAAACATTACACTGAAGCACAGCTAGACTCAAAACTTTGTGTGCATGCACCTATATATTTTCATTTTGAACTTATATATATATATATATATTAGTTCAAAATGAATATTATATATAT
Organism: Iguana delicatissima; assembly: GCA_948472985.1. Lineage (NCBI taxonomy): Eukaryota > Metazoa > Chordata > Lepidosauria > Squamata > Iguanidae > Iguana > Iguana delicatissima. The sequence continues at coordinate 1,474,232 of CAOKZL010000019.1, read as the reverse complement.
ATACACACACATATATATGTGTGTATGTGTATATATATATGTGTGTCTGTATATCTATATATACACATATATACATATATATATATACATGTGTGTATGTGTGTGTGTGTGTATATATATACACACAAATATATATATATATATACATAATATATATACATACATATGTATGTGTGTATGTATATATATATATATATATACAGTAGAGTCTCGATTATCCGTCCTTTGGTCATCCGACATTCCGGATTATCCGACGTCGCGGCTGCTTGGGGGCGTGGCTGTAGGCATTTCCGCGCCCCCAGACACGCCCTCGACACGCCCTCAAACATGGCGGCCGCGACGGGCAAGGATAGCCCTCCGGATTATCCGACATTTTCGGCTATCCAACTATCAGCCCTCCTGTTCATGTCGGATAATCGAGACTCTACTGTATGTGTGTGTGTGTGTTTATATATATATATACACACATATACACACACACACACATATATACATATATATGTGTGTGTGTATATATACACATATATATACACACGCATACACACATATAAGTATGTATATTAAACACACACACACATAAATATATATATATATATTAATGTCCTAATATTTTGTCCAAGCCTATATCAGTGCCTCTCAAGCTATCTGATGTGAGGGGACCAGCATTTTCGTTTTCTTTTTAAAATGATTTTTATTAAAGGTTTAATCTCAAAAATAAGCACCCCCCTCCCCACACTTCCAAGCTTAGATCTTCCAGTTGAGATTGTTTATTTCCATTACGTTCAAACATAGTTTCCATTTTACAGAGAAAAAAAGTTTTTGTTTTTTTTAATGATTTTTATTAAAGGTTTTCGTTTTCCGGTGTGCAAGGGGTTGCTACCGTATTCGTGTGCGTTGGCTACAATTTTTCCATTATTACCTGGAAATTCACCGGTGACTGGCAGCTGATGACTTACGGTCTGGCCCAAGTCCACCGTTTTGATCAGCACTGGCCTCCATAATGTTCTAAACCCACTTTTATGACATGCTTCTCTGACTTTTATATCATAACTTAGATTTTGTACAATGCAAAAAAAAATCATTGTTATTTGCTTTAATCTTTGTAGGCTGCCTTGAGTCCCAGGTTGGGGAAGAGACAGGAGATGATGATGATGATGATGATGATGATGATGCAGTGGCGGAGCTTGCAGTGTGTGGAAGGGGGTGGGAGGGGGTGGGGCTATGACACAAGGGGTGTGGCCACAGTGGTGCATGGGGGCGTGGCCAGGATGCACAGAGGCGTGGCCAGGGAGTGCGGGGGCGTGGCGGCGGGCCGGGACACCCCAGAAACATTGCCGCCCGGGACAAATCGCTCCCCCGCCCCCATGTCCCTACGCAACTGTGATGATGCAAGATCTGGATCATCTCAGTCCCCAGTTGTGTGTCCCTCGCCCCCATTCTCCTTAGTGCTTCCAAGTCAAAATACATTAAGATTGAAGTGGATCTACCAGTTTATTTTTGTTATTTTAAAAACAGCTTCAGTGGTGTCCAAATGAGAGTTTGTCCATTCAATTAACTAGGGTCTACAGTGGTGTGATTTTATACAGGCTGTGTGTTAATTCTTAATGCCTTCTCAACGCCCGTGCTTCCTTGGGCTGACTGTCGCCATTGAACTGGTTTAGGTTGCCAGGATAGGACTGTCTTTGTGCTGTCAGTTTAAATTAATTTAATTGCTGTGCCTTCCTGCATGGTATCCTGGTAAATGTAGTTTTTGGAAGGTTAGAGAGCTCTCCAACATAAAAATTTGTTTTTGTCATTGAATAATAATATGCCTAGGAGAGAGTACAGAACCCCACTGAAATCCGCTGCAAAAGCTCTTGTCGGTTTTGGTGTCACTCTTTGGTTTATTATCTCAAAAGCACTTGTGAGAAACAATTTCTTTACTTCCAAATCTCATTATGTGCAGCCAGAGCTGGAGGGGAAAAAATGCTGTAGCCCCCTTTAGTGATCCCACATCGTTTGTTATTAGAGTTCACATGTAACACTTTAAATATTTTTTAAAAAGTGTAATGGCCTTTTAACTGCCTCTTCGAGCTAATCAGATTCAGTCTTAAAAACAACAACGTCTAATCCATTTTCAATGGGCAATGAATTATTTAACACTGTATTTTTGAAGGATGAATTGATAGATGTCTGGGAGGCATAATTGGGCAGTATCTCACCGTAATAGACAGCTGGAAATGTCCTTGTTTTGTTCCAAGTTAGAATGTTTAAATAGGAGAGCAGAACACCTTAATGATGAAAGAATTTATATGGAAAAATAACTGGGTTGGAAGGAAAGACTTTGATATAATCACCGGGCATAAATTGAAGTAGGTGTTCTCTCCCATGTATTTTTGTTTAAACCAAATGTCAAAGTCCTACTTGGTATGTGTTCCCTCTCCAGACAGAGGAGCTAGCTTCTTGAATATTGATAGTTATTCATGTTTTTTTGACACAGAAAACATCTAAGATCCACTATGCAGATAGCCTGGTGGATGAAACATAAAGCAAAACAAACTAAGAGCCTTTATAGGAATCAATAAGTAGAAATATAGTCCAAGAGAAACAGGTTGCAGGAGCATTAATTAGAAAAAGCGTTCTGGCTTTTTGTTGTCATCATTGTTGTTTCCTACCATTTCCCTACTCTGGGACCCCAGGCGGCTTACAAAGCTTAAAAGGGATACAGCCCTAACTTTCATATTGTGCAAAAATTTACGATATATATAATTAAATTAGCAACAGGATTAAAATCAGTTGAAAAACAAGAACATTTTAGAAGTCCCGACAACGAATAAATAACACAGTGCAGCACATTCTGAACAGCCCAAAGTTATCAGCCACCCAAGGCCTGCTGAAGCAAAAAGATCTTCACCTGCCTACAAAAGGAGAGCAGGGAGGGCACCAGTTTACAGGGGCGGAGCTTGGAGTGTGCGTGAGGCGGGGGCGTGGCTGTGGCATGAGGGGTGTGGTCACTGTGTGGAGGGGTGTGGCTGCAGTGTGTGAGGGCGTGGCCAGGGCGAGTGGGGGCACGGCTGGGGCATGCGGGGGCATGGCTGCGGGCCAGGACTCCCCAAAACATTGCCGCCTGGAGCGAACCCCCCTCCACGCCCTATCCCTACGTGACTGCCAGTTTAGTCTCTCCAAGGGAGGGAGTTTCAGAGTCTGGGAGCCACCACCAAGAAGGCCCTCACTAGTATTTCCCCCAGGTATACCCCAGAAGGTGGTGGGACAGAGAGAAAGGTCTCTGTAGAAGATCTCAAAACACAGGCAGGCTCATATGGGAGAATATGCTCCTTCCAGTGAGCTGGACCCAAGCTGCTTAGGGCTTTATGGGGCATAAACATCATTTTGAATTGGGCCCAGTAGCATACTGGCAGCCAGTGGAGCTGTTTCAACAAGGGGGTGATGTGTTCCCCGTAGCTGGCCACACTTGCCAATGTGTTAACTGTGATTTCTTTGCACAAGGCTTTGCGGGTGGATGAGGCTTGAGATTTGGAACCTCCTGCAGTAAAGACATTTTTTTTACTTTATAATCAGGTTTTAGAAATGAATGTTTTTATCTTGTACCAGAAATACTCTGAAGACAGGCAACATATCGGGATGTATTGACACTGTAGGGCTTTTAAAGAATCTAGCATCCACTTTCTCCTAAAAAGTGTTTTGCTTTTCAAAAATTGGTTTCTGCTGTTCATTTCAGAAAGGGGCCAGCTGTGGCCACCAACGGTTCCTTAATCCTTTTTATCTTGTAAGAGGTAGCAAATGCCACTAGAATAAACATTAAAGAATAGGCTGCATAGGAGGTGCGACAGACAGGGAAGGAAAGCAGTCAAATTCCTTTCCCCAGCACTGCCTACCCCCGTGCTTGTATTAGAAATATAGATTTTGAATACGGAATGCAAAAGGCCATAATATACGAGACACAATTCCCCTCTTCCCACCTTGTCACTAGATCTATGTTGTCCCATCTTTGACCATTTTCATGTTTTATTTTTCAAGAACTAGTTCTGGAATATGAGTGTCTTCAGGCTAACCTTAAGTTGGGATACATGGGAAGCTGGTAAAGGGGAGCTTAATTTTTCCCCTTTTGTCTCCCTTTTTTAAAGTTCTTTGCATCCTTGGGCCATGTTCGGACAGATAAGCAAATGGGTTGGTCTAGATCCCATATAAGAAATTATCTTCATAGAAGAAAATATGAAGGAATGGAATATTTTCTAAAAATGCGGGCATGTAATATCCATGTAGCTTATTACCATTGTGTTCTGCCCTTATTATTTGCTGCTTTTGCACAGCCGGAAATACATTCTGGGACTCCCCATGGACGGCAATGCTGATCCTGAGCCAGTTTCATGATGTGTGAAAGTGCCAACATAAAAGCGTAATAGAAGGAAAATGTAAATTTAATAATGTAATTTTTATACTCCCCTGATGCGGAAAAGCGATTAAGTTTTTATTTCAGAAGATTTGAAACACTTGTATAACCTGTATTTGATCATTGTAGCAAAGATTTCCCCAGAACTCAGGCATTAAGTGTCAGCTTATCCTTGTGAAATGAACATAATTTTATGAATAACTTCTGTGTAGAATGATTCAAGGATTTGTTTTGATTTTTTTAAGAAAGTCTAACATAGTTTGTTCCATTTCAGGTAGAAAGAATGGCGTATTCTGCTTCATCACAAAAATTTGTCGCCATTTCAGATCTGCACCCAAATCTTGCTCGTCCTGTAGGTCTTGGTGACATAAGTACTTTTTGTTCTCTGATGAAACTGTATATAACTATATTGTATTACTGCAAAATTATGTAATTGGTTTGCCTTTATATACTCACAGCATTGACATAATTATTAGGCACAAAGTATGTTAGCATCTCTTTGTGTCGCCACAGAGAGTGAAAACTGATGCTTCTCTTGACCACAGAGTAGACATGCCATCAACCATCAATGTGGACTGGACGATTCATTGACTGAAGTATCAGAGGCTGCTTTGTATTTTCTTTAAATAGATGTTGAGTTGATAATTTCCACAGAGTCTGCATTCTGCTATCACAATACATTGGAGATGTATTCTTTTGGACTGTAGACAGCAGATTGGAAGCTGTGAGCTCCTCTCACATGGCTGGTCCCATTCATGCAAAGATTTCCTTAACTTCCATTGATCAGTTAAAGAAAAAAAAAAGATAATTAAGGAGGAAAAATATCCATCGCTGACTGTTCTTTCACAACTATTAAGTGCTTGTAATTCTGATAGATGGCGTAGGGATTGACCCTGAGAGAAGGTAAATATTGCAAATTTTGTGTGTGTGTGTGTTGTACGTATCTCTGCATATACATTGCACTTATTACATTTAACCATGGGAAATCCTCAGTGGAGCCTGAGGATCGTTACAGCCAAACCTGCTCCCATTTTAGAATCATATGCAGTTTTCTTTGCATGTTTTTCAACAGTGCGCACCTTTTTTTTTTCACAAACAACTAGAACTTGTTGCTGTTTCCATGTTTAGATCAGGAAGTGCTAATTGGGTAAACGTGTTTTTTAAAAAAATAAAGCCACAGCATCTTTCCCATGGGATCTTTCCCACAGCATCTTTCCCATGGCTAGTAATGATCCTGATTTCTGAGAAGCTTTGAGTTAAGGGTACATCCACACTGCCTTATTATGGCAGTTTGATCCCACTTCAGCGGGAATGGCTCTGCCCAATGGAATTCTGTAGTTTGGGAAGGAAGTTGGAATTCTTTCTAATCTACAGCATCTGCCCTTACACTACAAACCTCAGGATTCCATAGGATGAAGCCGTGACAGTTAAAGTGGAACCGTAGTACTATCACTCTTTAATGTGGATATACTCTTAGACATCAAAATACATTCCATCTGCTTGAACAGAGTCACTATTCATTATTCTCCCTAGGACAGGTGATATGCGCACTATCAAACCATGAACTATTTGTCCATTTAACATTGGAGTTGCAATTTCCGCCCATCAAAGTATAATACAAGGGCCATAGATTTCTGCAAGGAATGTTTCTTTGGCACAGAATTGAAAGCACGTTAAAGTTTCCAACTTTTCTCTTGTGGGATGGATGTATTTGGCCAAAGGGTTTTATTCATTTTGGAGCCCTGGAAGATTATGTATTTTATTATAAAGATTAAGCATTAGAAAATGGGCTGATCTGGAACTTAGTTTATTGTAGTTTGACTCAGTAAACAAATCTTGCTTTAATTTGGAAGAGAAATGGGGTTTTTTTAATGCCAGGCATTCATTTTGAAGGAAAGTAGCAAATAGGTGTGTGTTTGTGTGTGTAATGTAAACAACTACTTCCAGTAAATGAAATCCTACAGTATTACCACAATGTAATAATACGTAATGGAACTACAGTATCGCTGTTATAAGTAGTGATAACAAAAGCCAAAACTCTGAAAGAGGTGAACTATAGAAAGAAAAAATAACAAAAGTTTGGAAGAATGTCAGCACAAAGTACGGTCAAATGGACACAGAAGTTTCTGTTTTCTCCTTTGATTAGTTGCCCACAATCACAAACATACGTGTTTGGGAATCATTCCCTTAATATTAAACCTCTTGTAAAAAGGTTTAGGAAGAGATCTCATGCTTTTAATTTGGAATTACGGCATTTCACTTGGTAGGAAACTAAATTAAATAATTTTGTAAAGATAAAGTTTAAGAAGACTTTGAAATAAATACTGTTGTAAGTGGAGTCTTCTTAAGGCATAAAATGAAATTTTAGGTTCCATGAACCAGCTCTCCATTATTAGCAGATTTATATATAGGATATGTTGCCATCTAATTAAATTACAATGACTTAGGAAGCAAAACATTTTGAATGCAGATTAATAGACTGTACTTTAACAAAGCAAGTTTTTGGAGACTTGAGGAAATTATATTTCATTACCTACATGAACTCATCCGATAAATGCAGAAACAGGTTTCTTGCCCCACCTAGTGACTGAAGGGAACGCAGAAATCTCAGAGCCTGTTTTTCAACAGGTATAATGTTTATTCTGTTTGTATGGAAAGTGCAAAAAAAAAAAAAAAAGATAAATGAGGTACGTGCGTGAGAGCAAATTATTTGGCACTCTTATTTTTCAGGTAACATGGTTATTAACCTCTGTAGATTTTGACTAAATTGTCTTGTTTCATTGCTAGGCTAAAAAATATCATAAACCACAAAATAGCATCACAACATAGGTGAAAATGTAATAACAAAATGAAGATACTGTTTATAGTTGAACTGGGTAACAAACAAATAGGAATATATACAGAACTAATCAGAATGTCACAACGTACAACCGATAGGAATACATGCATTAAACCATGCTAAAAGTAATAGTATAAATGTAACAGGAAAACAAGAATAGCAGAAACTACCTCTGAAAACCAAAGAGGCTTACTGTGAGAATTCACGCACACGTAGAGCAATTTGGAAGCTCCCTCGGAAGTTATTGTTTCTTGGGGTGAGGAGAACCCAGATATTTGAGACTCTCCATCTGTTTGTGGTAACATATCACTGGCTTCTGTAATAGTCCAACCTTGAGAGATCGCGGAGATATGACAAAGAACATGAGTTATTTTCAAAATGTGAAAAAAAAAATAGAAATCCATACTTGCCACTTAGTACATTTCCGCACTATCTTGTTATAGCGCGATTATTCCAGTTTCAACATCCTATGGAATCCTGGGATTTGCAGTTTAGGGAGGGGCCTCAAAGGCTCCTCCCTAAACTGCAAACCCCAGGATTCCATAGGATGTTGAAACTGGAATAATCGCGCTATAACAGGCTAGTGTGGGAATGGCCTTAGAACATTTTTTTAAAAATCTCATTGCCCCTTTTAAATGATTCAAGATTTTATTCCCTGACTGCTCTGATATGTCCTCATTGTACTCTTTGCTGTGCATTCACTGCTAATAAGAGTAGCAGGAAAAACTGGATAATTTTTCAGGTAAAAGTTTTCACCTTGTGAAAACAAACAGGTGTTAATTTTTTGTACATAATTTCCCACCATCTTTTCATCAATAGAGCAGACCATTTACACTGTTTTGGTATTAATTTTTCTGTAGAATAAGTACATTGGACTCGCAACAGTCAAGTGTGCTTTTTATTAGTGAAGGAATACAGCGAATCTATGAAATCAAATCCATCCTGTACATCTGCATTTGATGTATTTATTCTGCAATCTCTCTTTTTCCCCAGAGTATAATTGGTGTGGTGATTGGAAAAACAGATGCCAAAGGCTTTCCAGACAGAAAAAGTAAGTTCTTTTTCAGTGATTAAATCTCTGTTTCTCAGGCTCTATCTTTGTCAGTGGTTTCTTTGACTGAGAAGCATGTGTATAATCTGTTGAGTATCTGCACAAACTATAAAAAGTCATTGGAGCCTACATAGCTATAAGATGGGGTTTCCCAGGGGGGACACGTAGCCCCCAAGTGTCTTTAACCCTTACTGGTGTCTGTCTTCATATTTATTAAGGGTCGAAGCCGCTGTAGTACTAGTCATTCTCTTACTATTTCTGATGAGAGCAGCATAACTTAATTCAGTACGCTATCACTCCATCACTTTATTTATACTTCACTTTTCTCCCAGACCAAGACTCAAAGTGGCTTACATAAAAGTGTAAAATACAATGGAAACACATATAGTTAAAAACATACAAAATTAAGAATACAGGCTTCTCCCACTTAATCTTACAGGTCAGGGTCCCGAGTATAATCAGAAAACAGAATTTCTTCAAAAGCAGAATCCATGTATTGTACTGTAGGGAGCATGAAGGACTTACAGGGGCTCACTTGGGACCAACCACGCATACGCTGTTTGCAAAGTTTCTCAGCTAGCTTGGTGCCCTTTTTCCCCCCTCTCAGCTTGCTTTGCAAGCCACGTGTGTGAACAGTCCCAAGCGATTTTCCATAGGCAAGAAGAACTGATAAAAGAGTGGAACGCCTGCCCAATTAATGAAACCTGTCCTTAATTTAGATGTGTCAACAGAGCGAGTCGTCAGATAATGGGGTGTTGAAAGGCAGGGGCTTCCTGTAATTAAATTACAAAACAGGGATGTTGATAGCCACAACCTCAGTTAACAAAGTCACTAACAAAGAAGCTCCTTTTCAGAAAGTGTTTTGTGCTTGCCCAGCCTGCCATTACTCCTTCTTGTCTGCCTAGCTGGAAGGATTTTTAGTGGCACTGGGGCTGGGAGGATGATGAAGGAGGGATGAAGACACATAGACTTTTGGTGCTGGGGTGGGGCAGCCAGAATCTGTGCAGTGAACAGTGCAATGAAACTTGAGATGGGAAAGAATGGGATTCAGCTTTAGCTGATCCTACCATAGTTGTGTGAACTTGCTTACATCAGTCAAGGTAAACAGCAGCTGCCTCCAATATTTCTTATTGCGCATGCATGGAAAGCAAAACAGAGAGGAATGAGAAGAGCAGATTATCCTGCCTCATCAGCTCCCCCAGCTTTTTAAAAAGCATTAGGCTTTGGAAATCGTAAGAGAAATTAAAGAAGAAGTCAGGTGGTGAAAGCAAAAGTCATCCCTGAATGCGTTTTGGAAGAAGCCTTCAGATGGTCTCTAGAAAGTTCAAAATGTTTTTGCTTACTTATATAAGCCTAACCTGACATAACTGTTTCACTTCACATGCTAGTTTTGAATAAGAAGTTTGCTGACACATGTAAACCCTTCTTTTTTGTTGGGAGGGAAACTATTCTTCCCCCTCCCATGTTAGTTCTGCCTCTGGTACCCAATTTTCTTCTAAAGAAGTAATGCCCGGGAACACATATATGTTGTTAACTCCAGTTTACCTGTATAAAGTTAAGTGCTGGTGCATTCCGTTAATTGGAACTGGAGGCAAACGTCCCACCTGCCTCTCTGCTAAACGTAAAGGAAACACATTTTTTTCTTTCACTTACAGTGAGAACTAATTTTTTAATATGCATAATCTTTAAAAGATCTGGTGACCTCTAGTGGCTAAGAACAAGATTCTCTGTTTTGTTTCTCAAAAGTTCCAATGGCTATATCCAGCCAGCCTGTTGAGTGTTTACAGCAAGCCTTCCTTGCCTCTGATCATCATTTCTCTAAGCTTTTTTTCTTTTTGACTGGTTGATGGAATCCTAAGCTTTCTGGTACATGGACATAAAGAAAATGGTGTCCGAGATAGACATGCTGGACAGATGACGTCCTCTGGGACTCCATTTAAATGAATAACACTGTTTGCGCCATGATTTAAAACTGATAATACCAGGCAGAACAGAGTAAGCACATAGGTATTATCATGTGCCTACCAATATTATTCAGAGTATTAATTGAGTTCTAATAAATGCCTCTTCTCTCTCCAGATGTTGGGTCAGAAAGATACACTTTTGGTTTTACCATTCGCGATTCGCCATCTTACTTCATCAATGTGCATTCCTGGGGAAGAGAGGACTATATTAAATTGCTGTCTGAAAGCTTTAGAGTCGGTGACTGTGGTAAGCTGGAATTTATTCTGAACATATTTCAGCTTCAGTATGTTTTTCCCATCTTTTAAATCAATGTAATGTGCTTGTGATTCTAGTGTGCTTTTCCTTCAAGGAGCTGCAGTCTATTTAATTGGAACCAAAATGTTCAGTTAAACTGAGTGAAAAGAGAAGAAGTAAACTTTTAAAAACCAATATTCAAATGTAGTAAAGTTGTCAGCAAGAGGCAAAGACTGAAAAAGCAATCTCCCAGATTCCTTAGAACTTTCAACATGTATTATGTTTCATTGTCCCCAAAATGGCTCATAAATGTAATAACAGTTATTGAAGGTGCAACTCAGCCAGAGTTAAGCTGAGTTAAGCGAATAGACCATAGGATTGCAATGCAAATTCCCTTCACCTCAGTGGGAAAGTTAAGCATATGCTTTACTCATGACTTCCTCTACTGAAATGAATGGGCCTTGAAAATGCTTTAGTTTGGCTGGGTTGGGCCATATGGGCATAAATCAAATTATTTACTGTGCAGTCCATTAGAAGACAACGAAATTTGTGACAGCTTCACAGTTTAAAATGATGTTCATACTTTGCTCAGCCATTGATAGAACTGTGTGTAAATCAGAACAGAGACAAGTGCATCTCCCTGAGCAATTTCCCACATACCGTTTAAAGTAAAGGCTACAAGAAAGTAAATCATTTCACTGGAATGAACTTGTTCACAGAGAATGGTGGGATGACTCCTTAACCTTTTAAGCATCCTTGAGAGGCAAATGCTAAGGGCTAGGAGGGGTGTTCTTGACTAAATTAACTCTTTATACCACTTTCTATTTTGCTTTATATCGCTGCAACTTGGGTGCCACCGTAACAAAAAGTTAGGTTTTGATTCCTTCAGTTGGTGCGAAGGTGACCTTGCATCTAATTCTTATTCTCACATATGCGCTTGCACAGCAAACCTTAGGGTTGGCTTGCAAGAGGATCTTATTATCTACCCATGTGAGCTGTCATTTAAACCCAGATTTTTATGTAGCTTTCTTCCATTCTTCCTTCTGTTACAGTCATAATTGAAAATCCTTTGGTACAAACAAAAGAAGTGGAAAAGGAAGAAAAATTCAGCCCTACAACCCCTAGGTAAATGTTAACTGCTCTAAAGGAGGGCTGGGCAACTTGCAGAGGTGGGCAGGGGTGAGATTTGCCCCAGAATCTGCCAAGGCTAATTACTTTTGGTTGTTCTACTTCCAGTGTTAGAGGTGGGGCCCAAGTATCCTTTTCTGGCATAAAACTTCAGAGTAGAAAAATCAGCTTGAAGGAAGGGATCCCCCCCCCCCGCCGCCAATGTAGGGAATACTGGAGAAGAGAGGTCACAGATCACAAAAATGGCCTGATTATAGGTTGCCCCTTTCCCATCCTTGGCTCAGCATATTCTCATGGCTACGTACCACCATAGGTTGGAGGGAACACCTTGTTCCTTTTTCTGTATTTGCATTCTACCTTCCTTTCAAGAAACTCAGCATGCCTTTCATCATTCTCTTCTCCCAACTTTTCATTTTTTGTATTCAATGGGCCACAAACACTGATAGCATATAATTACTGTCACTATTATTATTTTGCCTTTTTACATGTCTGTGACTTAAGGTGGGTTACAATGGTTAAAACAAGTACAAGTAGAAATGTACATTGTACAAGCGTTAAAATATAATTAAAATGCCAAATTCAAAGGAACAAAAAGAGATCATTAAAAAGAAGAAGAACTATAAACAACAAAGCAGGTGAAGTACCCTTTCTGACTGAGCACTCTGCCCCTAGAGTCCTGGCAAAAAGAAAAGGTTTTCAGCTGTCTCCAAAAGGATAACCTCTAACCAGTCTGTAGGAAAGAGATTCCTGAACCTGGGGGCGGCCACCAAGAAGGCCCTCTCCTGTGTTCTTACCAGATGCACCAGTAAGAATGGTGGCAGAGTGAGAAGAGCCTCCCCAAGAGGTCTCAAGACAAAGGCAGGTTTATATATGGAGACTGAGTCCTTCAGGTGAGCCAGTGTGATGTGGATTCTGAGAGACCAGGGTTCAAATTAACACTCAGCCATGAAATCTCATTGGGTAACCTTGGGCAAGCCATACTTTCTCAGCTTCAGAGGAAGACAATGGCAAACCCTTTCTGCACAAGTCTTGCCAAAAAGACTTCAATGACTTGAAGGCACACAACCCCAAGGGTCCTAAAGATATGTACTGAAGAAAGGCTTTCTACAGAATAAGTATATCATCAATCTGGCAATAGCACATCATGATTCAGAGTGCTCATGATATGAACATGCTTTTGGTGTTGACTGGTAAATTTTTATATGTCTCCATATCAGCTGCTACAAGCTACTGCTCAGCGAATATCATTCCACTGTAAAAATCTGTTCCCCCTGTGAAGTAGACACCAAACTGCTGTCCCTGTTGAACCTACCTGTGAAGGATCCTCAAGATTTTTATTCTCTGGGGGAAATTGTGGCCAACGGGCAGACTCTGGATGGACGAATCATTAATGTTCTTGCTGCTGTTAAATCAGTAAGTCAGAAAATCATACAAATTAGAAAATGCTTCTGCAGTTCTCTGATGTTCTCATTGATTTCCGCGTAGATAAGGATTTATTGGGTCATAGCCGATTGGAGTGATCTTTTGTCTTGGTCAGCAGTCACTTGGCTTGATTCAGTGTTAAGGGAGGTTAACAAGCAACATTAATGAAAGGTTTCAAAAAGAATATTAAACAAAGCCTTTCTCTATCTAGAGTGGCACCATGATATAGCATATTGAAGGGGGTTTATTTAAAGCTGTTTTGGCATCTACACACTGATTAACAGTTAGATTTAGTATTAAAGATTAATTGATTTCTTGACATGACACTCAACATCTTCCTGAACCCTATCTTTGTTCTTTTATTTCTCCTTTCTTAAGTAATCTGTTCTATTGGCATGCATTTTCTGTTTTGCTTTGTGTTGTTCTACTGTGATTATGATTCACTGGGAAATTATCCTGCATAAGTCTCATTGAAATAAAGGAGAGATACGATAACTACAGCAAT